>CM048747.1:207391770-209791770 GCA_026315105.1 Locusta migratoria | reverse complement strand
GGGAATGAAATACATACGGGTAATGGACTGGCAGCATGTTTACTGACTCAGCTTCAACGCAAAAAATGAAAATGTATGCCAAACCCGTAATGGCTGCTATATCAATCTGGAGTCTCCTTCAAAATTTTTGTCGCCACCCTGACGGCATGTCTGGGCCATTTGCTTGCTAGTGGTTGATGGTTGGAGCTCTCTCTCTGTCTTATCGTTTGTGGCTTACTTGCCTTCGAATAGTGCCCCTGATACATCCCAACAAGAGGATTTTTGAGTGGACGTTATGTACATATCTGTCTGATAATGGACCCCAGCATTCTTTGACTCAGTTGCAAGCTTTCTGTCGCTGTTACAAAGTCACGCCTACTATCTCCTTTCATCCGTTCATCCGGCCTTCAGTAGAAGAAATGGAAGGATATAATTTATTTCTAACTGCAAAGATGCATCGCACTTCGTGATCAGGGATGGAGGACACAGACATTTCCTTCCAATCCACCTGTACACCCTAGTCAACGGGATCAGTCAGTTGAAGTAATACTAGGTGTTGGATCAATGTTAGAGCTTCCTTACCCAAATCAGTGTCACTGGTGTGGTACTTGCATATGGACTCGAACTTTAGGGTGGCCTCCAAAGTTGTGAAAATGGGTTCTCACGCCAGTCTCTCAACGATTTCAAATCGACAATAGTGGCATCCACCTAAACACCATGATCATCGGTGGATCAGCCTATCGCTAGCACCACTTTGCTGCTGAGTGAAAGTACTGGTCCACGGCACTACTTGCCCCTTGGATGGCGATGATATCTCGTATTGGAAAGTGATGGACGCAGAACTACTGCGTCCACCAACCTGTGGTGCCAGCTCACGTTCTGCGGCCTCTGTCTTACTACACCAGGATGAGATGAGCACAGAGTTGCTGTTGGATGATTCGTCCAATCATCCCAGTAGGTGCCGCAAACGTTTTCAGTCAATTTTCAGTCTGATGTGCCACTTTCCGTTACAAGTGATTCGGTATCCCTGCTTTCGGGAGAAATTATCAACAATGGATGGAACGTATTAGATAGTGCTGAATTCCACCACAAGGGCGACCTGTAGGTGAGAGTGACCAAATCACTACCTGTTTGGAAATAGGTGCACCCACTTTAGGAAATTATAGGTCACCTGTTAACTGTCTATTAAAACGCCTTCGCTATATCTTCAATGATCCTGCTTTTCCCAGTACTACTTTGTTTGGCATTCTTGGTTTTTCTACGGTATTTTCCTCACGACGACTGTAACTTATTTGCCACATTATGCGTCACACTTCCTCTACCTGTGTGTCCACCACATCCTCCCCACCTAGCTCCAGGTGACGCATATCGGTACAGAGCATAAAAACGATCACTCCACCAATACCTTACGGGAATATTCGTTGTTTTGTTGTGGTCTTCCATCCGTAGAGTACTTTCATGCAGCTCTCCACCCTACTTTATCCTGTGAAAACCTTTTCAACTCCGCATAAGTACGGCAACCCACATCCATTTAAATTTGCTTACTGTATTCGTCTCTATGTACCTATCAGCGAATTATACCCCACAGGCTTACCTTCAAAGCCAAATATTGTCGATTCTATGGTATCTCAGAATGTCTCCTACCAATCGAGCTCCTCTGATGTCAAAATATGACAACCGTATTTTCCCTCATTTCTGGTCAGCACCACCACGTCGATCTAATCTTCATCATACGTCTGAAACGCTACATTGCAAAAGTTCCTATTTCCTAGGATGTACAGTGCTACACTCCAGACGCCTTCAGAAAATACTTCCTGATATTAAAAACAATTTTCAATTTCAACACTGTTCGCTTCTTCATAAATGCTCTTATTTCCATAGGCATTCTGCCTTTTATATCTTCTTCGGTCATAAAAAGTTGTTTCGCTACCAAAATAACAAAACTCACTTACTACTTTCAATGTTACGTAATTCAATTTCTACATTCTCGCCTGCTTTCCTTACGGTACATTTCATTTTCGTTGTATATGTTAATATTTACTTTACAACTTCCTTTCCGATTCTGTCCATTTCGTTTAACTGCTCTTCCCGGTCCTATGCTATCAACAACAGAATTAAAGTGCCATCGGCAAACCGCAAACTTTTTGTTTCTTTTCCCCGGACTTCAGTTCCATCTCCTAATTTCGTTTTGCATTCCTTCTATTTTGACATCTACGTTATTACATTATGAAGTAAGTTTAGTACTTTCCGCTGTCTCCTTGTCCCTTCCACGTACACAATCATCTTCCATAATATTTAAACCAAATGTTTGTCATAATTAAATTTTACTCTGCGCAGAATTCTACAATACAATGCGACCTCCTCTTTCACTCCTATTCCCCAGTCCACAATGACGTAGTATTCTCCCTTCTTTTTCCTACTATCCTGTTTCAGTACCCCATGAAAATTAGGTCTTCCTCTCCTCATGAACGACGTCTTTTCTCTCGTCTTTCATTTTCTGAATCTGCTACTTGCGATACCAACTTGTACTCTGATGGTCGATGTTGCCTTCGTCTAACATTCCTGAACAATGAGTTTTTTTTTTCTTTTTCCTTATTAGACCTACTCCCTTAACTGATTTTTTATTTATAACCCCGTACTCACGGGTCCAAAATCCTGTTCTTCCTGCCAACTTACTTAACTAATCCGTACTTCAGCCTATCAGGTTCCCTTTCCTAATTTTCTTCCCGATTAAGGGTTGGAATATTTAACACTCCTATCGTAGGATGCATGTTTCGTTTATCTTGATAACAGCATCTTTGTAAGTATTTCCCACCTAACAATCCGAATGGGAGACTAATTTAAACCTAAAGTATTTCATCCAAGTAGACGCCACCATCATGTCCTCAAAAATAAAGATTTAAGATCTCCCTTGCATTCTGGTGTACGTAATACTGCATGAGAAATCCCCGTTAATCAATGTTACAAGGTTAGCTCAGATTGTTACCCTCCCCCCGCCCTCCCCGCGGTCGCTGTGGAAAGACTGAGCGCTCTAAGGCGCCTTGCAGTGGAGAAGATGGAAGATCCGCGTCGGAGTTTAGAATCCTCCCACGGGAATAGATGTTTGTGTTGTCTTTAGGGCAGTTACGATATGTAGTTTGTGTGCATTGGGACTGACAATCACAGCAGTTAAGTTCCAGAGATTTAGAAATACTTATTCTGCTGCTGCCGCACACGTTTGTCTAGCCTCTCTACAGATACCCGTCCACTGTGGTTACACGTATCATGCGGCCCTCTGCATCGTTACATTAGGATTTTTATAAGGGTGGTCCACTGGGTAGTGACCGGGCCCAATATTTCAGGAATATGGTTGGACAGCTAGATAACGCTGCCATAGTTAACGGATATCAACTGAATTTTTTGAAGATTACTACACCCTTTGTTAACATATTCGTCTAGTACCTAAATAAATATAAATGTTTTATTTGGAACACTTTTGTCGCTTTGTGACAGATGACGCTATAATATTCACAAACATATAGCTCACAATTTTAGACGAACAGTGGGTAACAGGTGGGTTTTTGAAATTAAAACTAGTTTGAACTTTATTCCGGTTGTTCCAATGTCATACATGTTCTTTTGTGAAATTATGCAACATTATGGGAAAGCATGCTGTAACTGCGTAATTTCCTGAAATTACCTCATTACCTCAATAAAAGCTCTAAATGATGTCCTTCAACTTCAATGCATTTGGCAATACGCGGAACGAAATTCCTCTCAGCAGCGAGTAGTTCGCCTTCAGTAATGTTCTCACATGCATTGACAATTCGGTGGAGCATGTTTTCAGGCTTTGTCGGTGTCACGATAACCAATATCCTTCAATTTTCCACAGAGAGAGAAATCCGGGGATTTAAGATCCAGTAAACGTGCGGGCCATGGTGTGGTGCATCTACGACCAATCCACGTGTCATTAAATATTCCATTTAAGACCGCTTCAACTGCACGCGAGCCATGTGCCGGACATCCATTATGTTGAAAGTACATAGCCATTCTGTCATGCCGTGAAACAGCATGTAGTAAAATCGGTAGAACATTACATAAGAAATCAACATATATTGCACCATTTAGATTGCCATCTATAAAATAGGGGCCACTTATCCTTCCTCCTCTAATACCGCACCATACATTAACCCACCAAGGTCGATGATGTTCCACTTGTTGCAGCCATCGTTGATTTTCCGTTGCCCAATACTGCATATTATTCCAGTTTATGTTACCTATGTTTGTGAATGACGCTTCGTTACAAGACAGAACGCGTAAATAAGATCTGTTGTCGTTCCGTAATTTATTTTGTGCTCAGTAGCAAAACTTTTCCTGACTTTGAATGTCTTCTCCATGCAAATCCTGGTGCATAGAAATATGGTACGGGTATAATTTATGTTGATGTATAATTCTCAACACTGACGTTTTTGAGATTTAGAAAAGTGTACAGGTGGGGTTTCATAGCTTTAACATAATTGCAAAATGAGTTATTGACCACAGCTTTATTATCCCTCTCTCTCAATGCTACCTGTTTCGGTTAGTCTGCCATTTTCAAGCGTTAGCAGAGTTTAGCTAATAGTTAAACTCTACTAACGATTGAAAATGGTAAGCTAACCGAAACCGGTAGCATTGGGATTACAAAAAAAAAAAAAAAAAAAAAAAAAAAAAAAAAAAAAAAAAAAACAGCTATGGTCAATATGTCATTTTGTAAAGTTCTTCATAATCCCGATTCTCGTTCAATTTGTCTGCTACTGATGTGCGGATTAGCCGCAACTATAGCTTAAACACTTACTTCAGCATTATCATTTGTTGCAGTTCGTGGTTGACGTTTCACATCTGGCTGAACACTTTCTGTCTCTTTAAACAACGGAATTATCCGACGAAAGGTCCGGACGCTTGGATGATGCCTTTTAGCATACTTAGCACAGGCCCAATGGGCATTTTGATCACAATAGCTATACATAAATACCTCATCGACCTTTTCCGAATTTGGTAAACTCTCCATGTTAACACGAGTAATGTATCACAAAGCATATACCGCCCGCAATGGCGAATTGTTACAGGATACCACGTGCTTATACGTTCGTGACTATTACAGCGCCATCAATCACAAAGCGAAATAAGTGTTGCAAATAAAACATTCATATTTATTTACGTACTAGACGAATATGTAATAAAATGTAAGTATTTAAAATAATGCAGTTGGTATCTGTTTGACCTATGGAAGCGCCATCTAGCGGGCCAACCATAGCCCCATCTCTTTTCCCCATTCCAGCTAGAAAAGTATGGTTCTTTGTATATTTTCCTTTGAAGCTTATTTCGTGAAATATTTTGCCCGGTCACTATCAATGGACCACCCTATATATAAGATGTCCCAGTTGTCCACCCAAAATATCTCTGGAACAATAACAGCTATTGGAAAACGACTCTCACCGGTATCAATGTACCGCTGGTGCCCATGAATGTACATATTTGGAAACATTCTGAAACTAAAGCAAATGTATTCTTTAACACAAACGTATGTTTTTCTTAAATAGACACCTTATATTTTTTCTTTGGCAATCCATAGCATGACAAATCACATAAACAATAGCGTTGATTGCATCGCAATATTCCAATTACATCCCGAGATATTGCGACGCGAAGTTGACGATTGAATTACGCGAAACTCGCGGCTAGCGCACGTCATGAGACTCAGGCGAGAACCCCATATTGCTCAGGACGTGCGCTAGCCGCGCGTTTCGTGTATTTCAAGCGTCAACTTCTCGTCGCAATATCTCGGGTTGTAATTGGAATATTGCGATGCAATCAACGCCATTGTTTATGTGGTTTGTCATGCTATGGATTGCTAAAGATAAACATCGCACTGACGTGTTTTACGGCCCACTTTAGTTTTGTAGTTTTATAAGTTTTTGTAAATATTTTCGACCAAAATAATAATCTAAATAATAAACATTAAGTAATAAGAGTGTCTGAAGCCCTTTTAGGGAAATAATGTAGTCAATGACAGGTTTCGAACCACTGATCTTCACCGTCACAGTACAACGCATTGCCCACAAATCTACTGCTGAGCGTTAGAAGTTATATTCTTTAATGTTATGTTATTCATGGTCGTTGTTAACTGATGCTAATATGGCATTTATAGGCACTAGATTATCATATATCGTACGAAGGACGACGTCTTTTGTTAATTCTTCACTGCGCCATTGCTTTGAAATGGCAACGTGGAAGTTACAATAAGAAAATCATCAAATGCGCAACGCGAGATGGCGTATGCCACAGAGTTATGGGCGAGGAATGTCACGTGAAATCTGCAAACGGTTGGTTTTCGTTAATTCAATGGAGGGTGTCAAAACTCCGCTAAGTTGTAGAGAACTTTCTCCTCTATAAATACTTTTATTCAATTTTCGCGTCAGATGAACGGTTTATTTGCAATTAAAATTAAATTATAAACGGATTTTTTGGTATTACTACGGTATTTATTGTCCGAAATATTTAAAAAAGCGAGGTTCTGGTCTCTGGTAGCCAACAATTATGTCTGTAAAATTTGGTGTCGATCGGTTTAACGGTTCGACCTATAAAGTGGGAACACGTTACAGCCAGACAGACATAATCAAATCGCCGTTATTTTAGCAAATATCTCTGCAACGATGCAAGATATGAAAAAAACATAATAG
Source organism: Locusta migratoria (assembly GCA_026315105.1). Classification (NCBI taxonomy): domain Eukaryota; kingdom Metazoa; phylum Arthropoda; class Insecta; order Orthoptera; family Acrididae; genus Locusta; species Locusta migratoria. The sequence goes on along the minus strand of CM048747.1, from coordinate 209,785,093 downwards.
AGCAAAGTTGTATAAAATTTTCCCCTCTACCAATTAGGATGTTCAATTTTCGTGTCAGACGAACGGTTCGTTGGCAATTACAATTCTATTACAAACGGATTTTTAGGGGTTACTACCGTATTTTTGGTCAGAAAAATATGAAAAAAGGAGGTTATGGTCTCTGGCGGCCGACAATTATGTGTGAAAAATTTGGTGCTGATCGGTTAAACGGTTCGTCTTAAAAACAAGGAACACGTTACGGACAGACAGAATGACAGACATACATCCCAAAATAGTCGTTATTTTTGCAGATATCTATGCAACGATAAAGATATTAAAAAAAAAAAAAAAAAAAAAAAAAAAAAAAAACCAATAAGAGAAAAAAGTTGTGGAGAATTTTCTCCTCTAGAAATTCGGTTATTCAGTTTTCGTGTCAGATGAATGGTTAAGCCATTATTTTCATTTAAATTTCGTGCTGTCAAAAGACGATCGCAAAGGCCCACTTTTTGTGTTACAACCGTAACCTAAAGTGTGCCAAAATATAAGATGTCCATTTTTAAAAAAAATACAAGTTTGTGTTAAAAAACACATTTGCTTTCGTTTTAGAATGTTTCCAAATACGTACATTCATGGGCCCCAGCCGTACATTGATACCCGTGAACGTCGTTTTCCAATAGCTGTTATTGTTCCAGAGATATTTTGGGAGGACAAGATAGCTGGGACACCCTCTACGTGTAAACATTTTACTAACATATTTTCCAAGGTTATTCGTGTGCGGCAATGACATTTCAAGTATCAATATTACGAACGTTGTTGAAATGTCTGAGTAGAATCTGTCTTGCATGACGAGTAAAGCGGGCGACTCGAATCTTGACGGTAATGGATGAATCAGAGGCTTCTCGATTAAGCTGGCGAAAGCGGAATAAGACGAGGGGAAGGAGTGAGCGGAGGAAGCGGCGCTCGATGTCGGCGAGACCCACTTTGCGTGCGGAGAGCGGCGTGCTGCGGCGGCAGATGGCGGCGGCAGATAGGGCACGGCGCAGGCAGCGCGCTGTCACCGCCCGCACGCCCGCCAATCACTCAGCAAGGCTGGAGCGCGGGTTGCATAGCGCAAGGGGAGGTCCAAGACGTAGGCCGGGTGCCCTCACCGTTACTGCATGGAGGTGCATTCAGGGACGACGTAAGGGCAGTCACGCCATCTTACATTATGTGGTATGACAAGGGTTATTTATAATTTTAGAAAACATTGTTGTGTGAGTTCAGCGATCTGTTATAAAAAGGTAAATTGATTAAACAGTATAAACTTGATATATTTTATTTTCTAAATGCCCGGTTACGGCAACAATATATTGCTATTTTTAGATATAATGCGCTGGAAAGAAAATACAGAAGATACTGCGTTACAGACAGCTGTCACAACTACACTGAGTCGTGTCGGGATAGCACAGTCGGTAGTGCGCTTGCCCGCGAAAGGCAAAGGTCCCAGGTTCGAGTTCCGCTTCCGGCACACAATTTTAATCTGCCAGGAAGTTTCTTATCAGTGCACACTCGGCTGCAGAGTGAAAGTTTCATTCTGGAAACATCCCTTAGGCTGTGGCTAAGCCATGTCTCCACCATATCCTTTCTTCCAGGAGTGCCAGTCTTGCATGGTTCGCAGGAGAGCTTCTGTGAAGTTTGCAAAGTAGGAGGCGAGCTACTGGCGGAAGTAAAGTTGTGAGGCGGCATCGTGAGTCGTGTCGGGATAGCACAGTCGGTAGTGCGCTTGCTCGCAAAAGGCAAAGGTCCCAGGTTCGAGTCCCGGTCCCGGAACACAATTTTAATCTGCCAGGAAGTTACGTATTACCGTTTATAAATGACTCATAAAAAGCGTAGCCTTACTCATTTGGCTGTTGCTGGTGGTCACGAGCAGTCAATGAACCGATGCTGATGGCTGAGTTGCCATGATTTAAATAGCTAAAACTCGCGCGCGTGTATCTTCATGATATCTGTCATAATATGTTAAATATAACGATTTAAATTAAACATGTATAATCATTATTAATGTAGAAAAGGAATGTTGTACAATATTACAAACAATGTTGTCTGTAATATTGTATTAAATTCCTTTTTACATTATTAATGTAAAAATCATTGTACATATTAAAATGTTTTACTATATTCAGTTTAAGTAATCACAGTTCCTTTCTACTATTTCCAAACAAGATACTTAGCTTTTCAACATTACGCTGCAACATTATTCTCCTGGTGCGTCGTGGTAGAAATAAATACTCGATATGTACAATTTTCACTTCTTCTTTAATTTGAAATCAAACTACTTCTCCACCAAAACATTACAACTTTATAACATGCGTAAACAAGGGAACAGAACTTCGCTAACAGTACTTCCATTTAAAACGCAGACTGACATAGCTTCCAGAGCACTTGACAAACGACTAAACTCCAACTCCCCACGCAATGTGGTGAGGCCAATATATAACATCGACAATAATGGCATCACATTACGCATTGTTCATAACAATTGAATATACTAATTTACAATTAACAAACACACAAAGAAAATATTTCATGTACACAAAAATAATCACAATATAAAATGAAAACTATACATACAATAATTTTACATAGCACATTTCTTTTTAGTTGAAATCTTCGATCTTTCTGTTGACAACAAAGTGCGATGCTAAATGTCAATTAATTAGTTAATGAGTACATCATTCATGTTCCTAACATGTATTGAACTATCAAATATCGTCGCAAATCTGAAAATAGGTTCAAAATCTCACGTCAGCCAATACATACTAAAAATCACAATATTGAAATATTGACTATTACATTAATTAACACAATTAGCTGGTCAACACAACTTGTTTATGAGCCTGACATATATACAATGCTATTTATTTTCATTTACATAAAGTTTTTGACAAAAGTTTTTACAATTCGTCTGTTTACGTCTTTGTATGTTATTTAATGACAAAACTATTGTTTATAGAACTGTCTGGAAACGTCATATACAAATATCTTAATTAATGAAATCTATCACTTGTTTTAATTGCAGTATCACCGAGCCACTGTCCTACACTGATTCCTAGGCCGGCTATTTCGTTTTTAACTAACTTCACACGCAAAATATATCACTATTACACCACACGATTCCGGGTCGGACGCAGACGGTATCGTAGGATAAAACTGAGATGTGAGGGCCGGCAGTATCGTCACAATATTTACCTTTAATCGTTAATTTTAGCCGCGGTGGAGTAGCCGAGCGGTCTAAGGGCGTCGCCGTCGGAGGTTTGTGTCCTCCCTGGGGCATGTGTGTGTGTGTGTGTGTGTGTGTGTGTGTGTGTATGTGTGTGTGTGTGTGTGTGTGTGTGTGTATGTGTTGTCCTTAGATTAGTTTACCTTAGTTTAAGTAGTTTGCAGGCTAGGCACTGATGACCACGGTTTGGTCTGATATATTTACAAACATTTGAACATTATTTTAGTTAATTGTAACTTATTATGATTGACAAAAATCCATTGGGTGGCGCTGACGTCATGAAGTCATGATAATGCACGCGCGCGAGTTTTAGCTGTTTAAACCATGGCAACTCAGCCATCATCAGAAATTTATTGACTCACAGAACATCACTGCTCGTGACCACATACAACAGAGAAATGGGTAATGCTACGCTTCTTATTCGTCATTTTTAAACAGTAATATGCAGTTCTGACATCTGTTTGTAACGCAATATCTTCTGTATTTCATTTATAGTGGGTTATATCTGAAGATGGCAGTTGATTGTTACCAAAACCGGCCGTTTTAAAAATAAATTATTGCAATTTTAGACTGTTTAATTAATTTATCAAGGAATATTTGGTTTTGTTCCCACTTATCGGTCAAAACAGAAATTAATATTTGACATATCCCACAATTGTGCTTGCATTATAGTTTTTAAATGTATATAAGTGATGTAACGGTCTTTGTGAGGCAGCTGTTTGTTCCTAAACGGTACTAATTGCCCAGTATATAAGGGCAATCGCCTGCATTTATTGAGGAGAAAGACATATATTACTAGCATCATTTAGTTTGTTGTGGGTATGCCAAATCTAAGTTGTCGCACTCGAAAGTGGCATCTTTTGGTGGCCGAAGAACCTCGAAATTTCCGAACTTTTTTCAGGTTTAGCGTAAAATCGGAAACGGTTTCTAGTTTAGAAATAACTGTTAAGCAAAAAATAAAGAGGAGAATATCCTGCTACGATTAAAGTAAAGAAAAAGGTGAAAATTGATCGCTTAGTTTAATTTTATTGAGATCCAACACACAGTAACTTTTACAACTGTAACAGAACTATGTTTCAACCATTTTAGATGTATCGTAACTTTCCAGCATCAAGTCGTTTTCAAAATCCACCCTGCTTACAAGTTGTAGAAATTCAATCTGTGAGTTCAAATGCACCTTCTTTTTATTTTTTAAATTGGACCATTTTTAATTGGTTTTTTGCTCATAAAACAAAATTGGGGTGAACGTTAAATTTACACTATTGTGATATCACAATTTTGTATTTCTACTAGTATGGGAATCAATTCTAACTGTTTTCTGACTCTATGTTATATGATTATATGATATATATGATAATCATTTTAAGGAATTTTGTGAAAAACTTAAAAATCAAACTTTCCATAATTGACGCCTTTCTAAAATTTTAAATCTACATTTTTCATAATTTTGATATGTATAGGTAGGTATTTAATCCCAAAAATAGATATTTAATGCGATAAGTCCTATTCACAAGGGAAAGGGATAGTTAAGTATTAAAATGGTATTATTTACATGTAAAAAGACAACAATGATGACATTTATCTTTGTCTAGAATGTTGAACAGATAGGGCATAACAGCTGTTAGATAATTGCAGAACGACATATTGACCATAGCTGTTTATTTTTTCTCAGTGCTACCGGTTTTGGCCATTTAATATTATCAAACTATTAGATAATCTCTACTAACGCTTGATAATGGTAAATGACCGAAACCGGTAGCACTGAGAAAAAATAAACAGCTATAGTCAATATGTCTTTCTGCAATTATCTTTGTCTAATTTCAAAGTTATATAAAATTTAAACATATTTACATGGATACTTACAATGATTACATACATACTCGAAATATTAACAGGTTTGGTCGTTTTAATTACTCTTGTATAAACTCTTCTTTGTCATGGTGATTGGCGTTATTTGCTGCCTCGGGATGGTCTTCTTCAGACTCGTCCTGTTCAACGTCCTCGTACTACTTTCAGGTAATTTATTATAGGAATGTGAGGGCGGCTGTGACTTTCACTTCTCCAATCCCCTTCGACCTACTATTGAACTTCGAGGAATGCTCTATACCTATGCAAGTCCACAGCGTCGAGTACTGTGGGAAGATGCAATTCGCTTTTGTCAGCATCTTCCAAACAGCTGACACCTCATCTAATAAATGCTGTGGGTGATCGTTCTTCCGATGTCGTAAGGCCAGATACAACTTCCTCATTGCCTTCCCACCCTCACCGCCTTCATAAGGAAACCTACCATAGAAGACAATGGGTCAGCTCAATACTCACGTTGACTTTTCTATTACTTGGCCACGTGGATCCACATTGCTTCTGGTCCAACCTTCCTGATGCGAGTTTTTACCGCATCTGCGTAGTCCATTGACTGCCTCCTCACCAAGGACTGCCATTACAAAGTGGCTCCCTCACTCTCCCGCCCCCTACCATCGTGAATGGTACTTAAACGATCATCTGTCGCAATCCTTCTAATTGGCCCATCGCAAATAACTTCCTGAAACAGTGTCCAAATCTCACATCCCTTCCCATATAAAACACATGTGGTGGCCACTATCCCTCATTTTTCAGCAAGTATAAAGCCCACCTTGCTCCTGTCTCTCCAGAAAAAATCATCCTGGTCCGCCCCTATTGGCCCACCAATTCTTCCCAACAACACCCACTTTCCCCTGTACTACCATTGTGAACGTCATCGTCCTCCAAAGCATTCTCTCTTTTCAGTGGTTGCACACCCTACAGCAGACTGATTTCCTGGATGCACCAAACTCGAAACCTATGATACCTATGGTGCAACTCCACCTTCTCCAGTCAGGTTACCATTGGATAAAGCACACCCTGCCTCCGCAACCCAAGGCACGCCCCTCCCAACCTTCCTTACCATAACTTTCGCTCTCAACCAACTAACAAAATCCTTTTCATGATCACCATCACCAAGAGTATGTCTTCCTACTCACTGAGACTTTCATGTAACCCCATCGTCCCATAGGCACTGTTCCTTACCTCCACACTGACAGTGTGAGGCAGTCGATCATTCCACAATTTTCCTCTCCTTGACAACAACCTTTTCGGACAACGCCAGTAAGACAGAACACTTTGCCTCTTACCCCACTGAAGTTTTCTCCTTTGCAGATAATCCTCTCAGACTATTCCCTTTTCCCCGATGTCCATGAGTGCACCGACACGCGCCCTCCCACTCACACTTGGCTTCAAGTATATGGAACAGATCTACTTCATCAGAATTTTACTGCACATACAATTGACTGCACAAAACGCAAAACTGCTTCCAGTTACGACCGCGTCACCTATCGTCATTTTCTTATCTTTGCAAACTCTATTTTCACGCTGCACTCGCCTGCCTGTATAACAACATCTTCTGTATTGACTTCTGGCTTCTTTCCCGGATTGTGGATAACGTCCGGTACCCTGATGTTTCCCAAACTCTATAAACCCCCATCCGACGCCCTGATTCTGTCCTGCTGTATCCACAAACACATCAGTCAACACCAGTTGCTGCCCCATTGCAAATGTGGCCTCTAAACTACCTTCTCTGCTGATTACCAGCTCCTCCGCCCTACCCCTTTCCTCTCCATCCAGCTCAACTCCCGTTACTCCACTATAACCGTATCCTTAAACATTGAAAAAGCATACTACCGAATATGGATTTCCTGTCTTATCAAAGCGACTACCAAAATTATAACTACGGGTGGGCAGGAAACACCACGCAAGGAGAAAACATACTCCCAGGGCAGGTTTACCTTTCTTTGCATGTAGAAAACGAGTCACAGATCTGATATCACACGCGGCGACATTTTCAAATATGGCTGATATTATAAAGAAGACCACAAAACATACGTCGACAGCGACAGTCTTAAAATGTTGTATGCCGCGGTGGAGTGGCCGAGCGCATTGAAGCGCTATGTTCCGATGTGCGAGGCCGTTCCCCGTAGAGCGGTTCGAATCCTCCCTCTGGCATGAATGTTTGTGTTGTAATTAGTGTAACTTAGTTCATAAGTAGTTTTTAAGTGTAGGAACTGATGAACCCATAGTTAAGCCCCTTGAAGAAATGGTGTACATGTCTTTTCTTTGAGTCAGAGTAACTGCCGCATGTGCTCTGAACCGTGATCAGAGCGCGGCCGCATTTAGAAATAGAAACTGAACTTTATTTTATTCGTACAGTATTTACGAATTGTTTATGGTTGTTAGTATTTTAGTTGTCAAATACAGTGTTTTCACCAGTGGCGGCTGGTGCTTTATAAGACTGGGGGTTATCTTCTTTGAGTGCCGGATGTCGATAATGGCGCGCCTTGGAATGTCCATGGAATGATGTAATAGACGAATGGAACGAAGAAAAATTAAAAACTCTTATTTTATTTACTTTTTTATAACAACGAGGTTCCTTTCAGGGTGTACACTGAACCAGTGTAGTGGGGCACAGAAATAAATAACCACTACTGCACTGTGTCAGCTCCGTTTTTGCAGGATATATATATATATATATATATATATATATATATATATATATATATATATATATATATATATATATTCCTGAGTGGATTAGTGCACATTTCCACTCCTCAGGAATATATATATATTCCTATATATATATTCCTGAGGAGTGGAAATGTGCACTAATCCACCCCCTCCATAAAAAGGTACAAAAACTGATCCAAATAACTACCGGGGAATTTCACTGCTCCCAGTAATATACGAAATTTTTTTCAAAGGCCCTGTTAAACAGACTAGAAGAACAGGCGGACCAGTTAATAGGAGAGTATCAGGCAGGGTTTCGTAAAGGTCGATCTTGCTTCGAACAAATATGGAACCTAAAGACTATTTTACAAATGAGAAGATGCAGAAACACTGTTGTGACTTTCGTAGATTTTAAAAAGGCGAGTGATTCAATAGACAGGTAAACATTATTCCACACATTAAAGGAATTTGGGATTGACAGAAAAACAAGGTCAATTATCCACCAGGCATTAACAGGAACAACCTCTAAAGTCAAATTCATGGGAGAAACATCAGAAGCATTTCACATCCTTACTGGTGTCCGCCAAGGAGATGGACTCTCCCCCATTTTGTTTAACTTGGTACTGGAGAAAATTGTGAGGACATGGGAAAAAGAAATTAACGGAATTCTACTTGCAATTAAAAAGGCGCAGAGAATCAGGGTGAAGTGTCTGGCTTTCGCGGACGATCTTGCTATTCTTACAAACAATCGCGAAGAAGCGAGACTCGCACTGGAGAAACTTCATGAAATCTCACAGAAAACTGGGCTACAAATCTCTTATGAAAAGACTCAATACATGGAAAACAAGCCTGCAGATAGTCTCCCCATCACAACGCAGTATGGAAAAGTGGCACAAGTTTCTCACTTCAGATATCTAGGAGAGATGATCCAACCATCAGGACTGAACTCAATAGCCAATCAAGAAAGGGTCTCAAGATTACAAAGAGCATATAAGCTAACTTAGAACCATTATAAAAAGAAATCTATTTCTGTCAATGCAAAACTAAGGCATTACAACACAGTAGTCCTACCAGAGGCACTCTATGCTGCAGAAACTACAGTGGTTCATGGTCATACGAAGATCAGAGAGATTGAAAAACAGGAAAGAAAAATTTTGAGGAAAATATATGGTTCTGTGCTTCGGGAAGGAATTTGGATAAAGCGACAAACTAGGAGATTTACAAAGACATGGAAACAATAACGGGCACCATCAGAAAGTGAAGGATGAAATTTTATGGACATATCACCAGGATGAATGAAACCAGGCTCACAAGGCAAATATTTGAGATAGCAAACAAAAGCAAAAACAAGACGAAGTGGATCACTGAAACAGAAGCGGATATTAAAGAACTGGGAATCACACAAGACAACATAAACAATAGAGAACAGTTCAGGAACATTATAAAGAAACATAAATTTAAACAAGAACACACGGAGAACAGAACAGGAAAAAAGTGGTCAGAAGAACGCAAGAGAGAACTCAGTGAACGCATGAAGAGAATTTGGGAAGAACGAAGGAAGAAGAAGAAGTCATAATTCTTCAAGTTCAATCGCTCTCTTTAAAGGGAATAATCGAAAATAATAATAAATATATATATAAAGCAGACAATAGTTTCCTAATAAATAATGCGGAAAGTAGACCTGAGGTTCTATATGAATTTCTGTTTTATTATTGAGAATATTCACGTGTTAGTTTTCTAGTGTCACTTGCATGAGAATGAATGGCACCGGTGTGTAAAATATTGTTGTTATCTTGCCGATGGCGACAGAAAAAATCGGCTTTTAAAGAAAAGTGAATTTTTTTTTCTGTTTTTATCTTGGCGGTGGCACTAGATATTTGTTTTGTAGGTTTATTAAGTAAATTTTGGTGTTAATATAGGTGATAGGAGCCAACGCCTGAGGTGGCTGATCTTAGGGTAATAGTATATATATATATATATATATATATATATATATATATATATATATATATATATATATAAACTATGTCATCATCTTTAATTTTTTTACAATGTTCATCTATTTCCAATAAAATAGTTACTTGTGAAAATGTAGTATAAGAAAAATAACATGGTAAAACGATTAAAATTTGCATCTCCAAAGTGGATAGTCATCTGCAATGCACATTTAAAAAATTTGGCAAGAACACATAAGTTTTTTCTTTAATGTGCAATGCAGACGATCCACTTTGGTGATGCAAATTTTCATCGTTTTGACAATGTTCTTTTTCTTATATTACATTTTCACAACTAACAATTTTATTAAAAATAGGAGAACATTGTATTTTTTTATTCTGTGGATGATGACATAGCTCATCGAAACCGGTAAAAATAACCATCAAATAAATTAGCGACCTTGGTTGAAGTAAGTGTGGTTTATATAAATTTTCGATCGCTCTCCATAAGCGTAATATGCCACGTAACTTTAATTTATTTCTTTTTTTGTTTTGTGCCTCTCCACCCATTCAGCCCGTCTTTCCTTTCACCATCGTTGCTTTCTTTGTCGTCGTCTTCATGGGACTTTGATTGAAAGATAATATCCGTCTTGTCTGATGATAGGAAATGCACGTGTTACTTCATGCAGTCTGACAATTGTAGCAGTACATTTTTCATCCTCGGTGTTTGTCGAAATAGCTAAAGAGAAATTACACTAAAAATTTCCTCTTCAGTAATTTGTAACCTAAAGTAATCTGAAACTTATTCGGTGGCGTTTTGAATTTCTTATAGTTACTGAAAATTTTAATGAACGAATTGCAAATGCTTTGGCATCGAAATGGGGAGAAAATAATACTTCTGCGGTTCAGTAAAAAGAAACTGAAAGTACCATGCGTTCGAAAACTGATAAGCTTCTTTGTGCAGAAGAGCACAAAATTCACTCACTCTCTCTCTCTCTCAGACACACACACACACAAACACACTCCTCATGGAAAGTATGCTGATATTAATTCATTTATCGATAATGTCATCCTGTCTTGTATGTACCGCGGGCAACAGCTGTAAGGTCTAGGCGCCAAATAACGGATTGCGTGTCGTGGCAGCTTCCTTCAGAGATTCGATTCGTTCCTCAGGAATGTGTGCGCGACAGGCAATGTTTTGCCTATCTATGTCGAAGTATCGTAGACGCATTGTCAGTTTAGCGGACAATGGCTCGATTATGATGGTAAATACCGCCATTGAAAAAAAGAACATTCAGTCTTAATTGTATCATTGAGATGGCATTAATTAAATTATAGATTTGCTATATCGGAACACATTCTATATTATTCCAATAGCCGCGGTGGAGTGACCGAGTGCTCTAAGAAAACTCGCAGCTGAGCGCTCAGATACTCGCTTAGGATGTTGGAGTCCTCCCTCGGGCATGGCTATGGGTGTGTTGGCCTTAGCATACGTTAGCTCAAATAGCTTGTAAGCCTTGGCACTGATAACCTTAGCATTCAGGTCCCTTAGATTTACAAATATCTGAATTGTTTTTTGTATTCCAGCAATCATTCGTATTGGTACTTTGAATGGAATTGGTGGTCTAGAAAGTTTCATCGCTCGAATATATACTTATATGACATTTATGGTTACGTTTATATAACAAAGATAATGGAAAATTTTATTAACATTGTAATATGCCTTTTAATGTAAAGACTCGTAGTAGGCGTGAGGTAGATCAATATGTGAGTTTATGTGGGATAAAGTTTCTGTTGTTTGTGGGTATTTTAATTTTAATGGAGTTTGAATATTCATTATATTACCATAAATAAAGTGTGATCTTGATAAATTAAAAGAAAATGCATATTGATCTTGCCAAAAGCGGAGAAGTGATTCTTGGTGTTGTAAATATCAAGGATAAAACAACTTACATCGACTAGAGTTCGTACTATAATGCTAAAATGAACAAAAGACTTCATAAGAACAACCATGTCAAACATAAATGTATCATCTATAATGTCCTGCTAAAGTTTATAATAAAATCTTTGACGATGTTCGCTACATAATAACATACTAATTCCGTCCGAGAGGCCTCGAGACACCCATTGGGTACTGACCGGCCGCCATGTCATCCTCTACGCTATGGCGTCGACGGATGCGGTATGGAAGGGGGCGTGGTCAGCGCCCCGCACCCCCGGCCGTTATGCCAGTTTTCGTGAGCGTAGCCGCTACTTCTCAATCAAGTAGCTACTCAGTTTTGCCTCACAAGGGTTGAGTGCACCCCGCTTGCCAACAGCACTCGGCAGACCCGGACGGTAATCCATCCAAGAGCCAACCAAGCCCGAAAGTGCTTAACTTCGGTTATCTAACATGAACCGGTTATCCACTGCAGTACGGCAGCTGGAACTGATAACATTCACAGAAGTAATAAATAAAATTATGCCATATCTGTAACCTCCCATATTTTCTCTTTCAAAGAATAGTTTGTGAGCGTATAGTATTTTGAGGCATTTACAGATACGGTAGTTTCTTGAATGAATTATAAAAGGTCACCTCATAAATAGTCAGTTGAAGCAGTTAAGGCCTCTAAATACCGTACGTACTGCACTTTATAATTGAAATCTGTAAATTTTATTTATGAAAATAAATTTGTTTAGTAATTGGTTACATACTAATAACTAATCAATTTTGCAGAAAAACACCTGACGACAGATTTACGTCGAAAGATGTCTAGTGAATAAATAAAGTAATACATTACAGTATAATGGACAAACGTTTTACAATTATCAGATAACAGTTGCGAATGGATTTTTTCTATTTTATTTTAATTACTTTAACATATTTCAATCCTTCTGAATCATCTTCATAGACGAGACGGGTTGCAGACGTAACAACAACACACTGAAGAAGATTCAGAAGGACTGAAACACGTTAATTAAAAAAAATCGCACTGACGTGTTTCACGGCCCACTTTAGATTTTTAGTTTTATAAGTTTTTGCAAACATTTTGGACCAAAATATCAAACTAAATAATAAAAAATTAATTAATAAGAGTGTCTGAAACACTTTTAGGACAAAAAAATTTAGGTAGTGGCGGGTTCCGAGCCACCGACCTTTAGCGTCATAGTCCAACGCCTTGCCCACTACGCTGCGACTATCAATCAAAACATCCTTTAATCTCATACTATTGATGGCCGTTGTTAACTGATGCCAATATGGCATTTGTAGACACAAGATTATCATTTATCGTACGAAGAGAGATGCGTTTTTTTTAATTCTTCATTGCGCCACTTGTAAGTTACAATAAGAAAATCATCAAATACACAACGCAAGATGGCGTATGCCAGAGAGAGTTCTGGGCGAGGAATGTCACGTGACATCTCCGAACGGCTGGTTTTCGTTAATTCAATGGAGGGTGTCAAATGTCCGTTATTTTTGCAAATATGTCTCAAACGATACGAGATATGAAAAAAAACCATAAGGGAGCTAAGTTGTAGGGAATTTTCCCCTCCGCCAATTAGGTTGTTCAATTTTTGTGTCAGTTGAACGGTTCGTTTGAAATTACAATTATATTACAAACGGCTTTTTTTTTTTTTTTTTTTTTTTTTTGTATTACTGCCGTATATTTTTTGTCCGAAAAATTTGAAAAGGGAGGTTCTGGTTTCTGGTGTCCTACAATCATGTTTCTAAAATTTGGTGCTGATCGGTTGAACGGTTCTTCTTAAAAACAGGGAACACGATACGTACAGACAGACGGACAGACAGACAGACATACATCCCAAATTCGCCGTTATTTTTACAAATATCTGAAACGCTTCGAGATATGGGGGAAAAATGGGAGCAAAGTTGTAGAGAATTTCCTCCTCTACTAATTAGGTTATTCAGTTTTCGTGTCAGATGAATAGTTAGGTCGTTATTTTCATTTAAATTTCGAGCTGTCAAAAGACGATCGCAAAGGCCCATTTTTAGTGTTACTACCGTAACCTAAAATGGGAAAAATTCATACTAATTGAGTGTCGATTGTTGAAAAAGGCTGATTTTTTAGAACAGTCCATACATCAGACAAATCGGAACAAGGAGTGGCGAAAGTCGAGGAGGATAAAAACTTAAACCTCGTACCTAGTACGGAGCACGTAAGAACTCACCATAAATCTGCTGCAATATCATTAATTACCCCGTTAGAAAGTGCCGTCCTTATAAGCTCCTCGGTGTCAAGATACGTGAAGAATGTTCCGCGTCGTAGAACGGAAAGTGGGCGGAGGCTCGGCGCGATTGTCCCTTCCGCGACAGCAGAAGACAAAGGACTTCGCCGCGTGTCCGAGCGCAGCTAAGCCAATCTCCTCCCGGAAGGCCCGCAGCAGGAGCGACGAAGGCCGGCGGCGGTGTGGAGGTGTCGTGTGTAGGCGTCGGGGGCGGCGGGGGCGGCGGCAAATTGCGGCTCATCCCGCCCCCGACCACCCCCGCCCGCCCCCCAGGCTCGCCACGCACCATCACGCTTCCTTTTCACTCCGGAGCGCTGACGCGTTACTACCGCCGTCCCTTTCGCCGAATCCCCTGTTTCAGGCTTCACTCCAAAACACCGCAGGCTACTGCGCGTTTCATTTTATTTTATGTCCCTCCTCCAGCTGCATCGATCAGCCAGGTTCCCGCGGACCACGTGAGAAGGGAGAAATCTCCGAAATCCTACCGCCTATCAGGGAAAGTACTGAGATCGACAAAATGAGCAGAGAACAAGCTGTCTAGCAAATCAGAGATTTCTGCGAAAAAAACGGTGAAACTTCGACAGAGGGAGAGAGATGTGTATGACGCCCATCTTCTTTGTGCTATGCGCAAGCCACTGTTATTGCCTGGATATTTGAAGATTATAGGATTTGATAAATGCTTACATCGGAAGGAATGCTGTAAGAATTCTCGATGATTGACTAATCTATTCTGTGACCAATTAATTGTATGAAACTGATGTATGAAAGAAAAAATACAATGCTATTTTCTTTCTTTACTGTGTGTAACAAATGAAAGCCGGCCGCGGTGGCCGAGGGGACTGAGACGCTTCAGTCACGGTTTGCACGGCCACTACGGTCGGGGGTGCGAATCCCCCCTCGGGCATGGATATTTGTGCCGTCCTAGTTCGTAAGTAGTTCATAAGTAGTTTGTAAGTTTATGGACTGATGACACCGTAGTTAAGTCCCCCCCCCCCAAAAAAAAATGAAACAGCTGGAAACATATAATACACTTAATTGAATATTAATCACACTTACTGATGCTCTACTTCAAAATAAGCCAAAACGGCGTAAGAATATGAGAATATTATCAAAAGATGTAAAAAAGAATCTAACAAAAATTGCTATAATGGAGGTTCGAACCTGGATCCACGGATTGATAGTCGTAGCTCTAGACCGCTAAAGCCGGCGACAAAACTCAAAATATCGTTCCTAATTACGAATATCCAAGATGTGTATGAAAACACAAAAAACGTTAATTATCCGAACGTCATTTACTTTTGGCCACAAATATATTAGTATAGATACTCATCTTTATATAGTCTTTCCACGTATATCATTGGAAACGCGAATTAACTATTACAGTTTCTTGTTGAAATGTTTCTTGCCTCTATATGATATCTAAATTTTACGTTTTCGCGTATTAGTTTATAGTGAAAACCAATGGCGGCGTGTCCTATGTGTTCTCTGGGGTCGTGGGACACGGGCTACCGATAAAAGTTCATTATTAGATGTCATATTTGATAACAATTTCTCAAAAGTAACCACTTTCTAAATTGGTATAAGTTCGGCAGTTCCTAAAAGCTTGTTTTTGTTGCCTAGTGATACTGGCCAAAGATATTGTTAGGTGCAGTTTGTAACTTTTTGAATTGACCATAATCAGACAATAATGCCACTACACCCGCTTCATACACGACCTCAATTCAAAGTTCAGGTCCTTGTACAGAGCACAGAATTAATCATCTGACTTACTTATTGGTTGTAGTCCTTCATATCCAAACCTAGTTAAATTCAGTTCAGAATCCTATTGATCGTTAGTAACAGGATCGATAAACATTACATTGGAAACCATAAGTAAAATCTTCCGTTAACTTTCCTGTTAGATTACTCCGTTTGGAAGACAATATCTTCAACTAAGAATGTATCTTTATAAACGAAAATTACTGTTCTTTAGGCTTCCAAACTCAAAAATCTATCTGTCATACGTACAAGAAGTCGTGACAGATAATTAAACACTTTATCGATTTATTATAACATCTGTTCCATATCATGACTTGACATAGGCTGTGACATAACTGACATCAAACTACAAACTAGAAACTTTTTACAATGCAATAATGTACACAACATTTCATTATTTCTTTTTTTTCTGCGACGATGAAGCTTTGCAATCAACAAGGCGCAGCAATCCTCGTCGCCTCCAAGCCTTCGGCGCGGAACAAATAGCGGCCAACAATTCAGCTCCGGCTGCGGCTGCGAAGACGCTGCTCCCGCGAATTGCATCACCTCGATTGTACACGGAACAGATAAACAAACAACAAACACATTTTAAGTACAAAACAGTAAACATTTTCACACAACATAGAACCTCAGGTCTACTTTCCGCATTATTTATTAGGAAACTATTGTCTGCTTTATGTTGCGTTTTTTTACAGTTTAAGTTTCGAACTTCATGTTTTAGGCTGCTGGGAAGTTCAAATGTTAAAATGTTTGTTAAGCTTATGGGACTTAACTACGGGGTCATCAGTCCCTAAACTTACAAACTACTTATGAACTACTTACGAACTAGGACGGCACAAATATCCATGCCGGAGGGGGGATTCTAACCCCCGACAGTAGTGGCCGTGCAGACCGTGACTGGAGCGCCTCAGTCCCCTCGGCCACCGCGGCCGGCTGCTGGGAAGTCTTACTTTTCATTTTAATAGCTCAATGTTACAGAAATATCATGGAATACTACAGACACACTTCTATTACAGTAATACTGACGTCTTAGAATGATTCATGTTACGAATTTCAAAATACGAAGGTAGAAATATTTACGCAAATTTAACAGCTGGAATGATAAATAGAAGCACTGGACTCGCATAGCATGACGGTAGCAAGACCGTAGAGACATCTGTCGGTTCGTACGGGTAACTGGGGTCTGACGCACTACTATCCGTAGACGCCTTTGTAAAAAAAAAAAAAAAATAAATAAATAAATCTAGCGATAATGGCTTAAGTAAGTGCGTTTAAATTGAAATAAATAAAAACCGATGAGGGTGACCGACACCCCAAAGCAGAAAATCCGCGTTGGAATCCCAGTTCAGCACATATTTTCAACTTTGGTATTGAGTTTCAGTGCACTGCAGCAGTCGAGATGTATAAATATATCGAGTTTGAAAGTTTTATAACTGTTCCACTTTACCTTTGAAACCTCTGAGACTGTTCTTCAGTGATCGACGCGTCAGTATGAATAGCAGTTCATTAATGGTGTAAATTAAAGAGCAGTCTCCCACTAGTGGCGTGTTTCTGTTCTGATGTGTGGTAACAGAGCCTTTCAGACGCGGCCGATGTTTACCGAGTACTCGGCAGGGCTGGCTGCTCTAGCGTCAACCACAGAGTGGCGGCATCGTGTTTCCTGCAGAGACGGCGCTTGCCGGCCACTTGTGGGCCCTTTGCGACAACTGCCACTCGCCACTCGCCGCTCCTCCAGGGGGTTCCCCGCTGAGGATTGCGCCGTCCCGGCCGCACTGGAGTGTGGGTAATCCGCGGCGCGCAGATTCAATAGGACGGCCGCTGGACAGCGGGCAGACGGCTACTTTGAGGTCGTCACTGCGGAATACGTTTACGTAAGCACCGGCCGTCCTGCTCCGTGTCGGGTTCTCTGTGGGCTGGCCGAGGGGATCGATCCGAGGGCAGTAACGTCGCCGCTCATCGCTCACGGGATACCACAGATTCGGCAGGTAGTAATACCCACAGCAGAATGCTGTAGGCTTCTTTTCCGACAAAAGTACAACTATTCAATTACAAAATCCAAAAATAATAATAGCTTTTCAACAATTGATAACTGCCATTGTTGCTGTTAATGCCCCCACATTGCAGTAAATATAGGGTAGGCATTTGTTTTTTCGGTATATTTGGAAAAATACAAATCTGATTCAAAAGTAGTTGTAATAAAAGATATTCACCTCGGGGTTGGGAGGGAAGGTGACTTTGAAATCTATACTAATAATACTAATAAAGATACATAAATGTAGACCTACCGCGGTGGAATAGCCGAGCGGTCTAAAGCGTCTCGCTGCGGAGCGCGCGGTTGTTCGCCGTGGAGGTTCGAGTCCTCCCTGGGGCATGGGTGTCTGTGTTGTCCTTAGGTTAGTTTAGTTTAAGTAGTTTGTAAGCTACGGCCTGATGACCACGCAGTTTGGTCCGATAGAATTACAAACAAAACAAAAATGTGGGCCTGTCGCTGTTCACTACAGTCTTCAAAACTACTTTGTGGTAATTATTCAGCAATCAGTCGTCATAAATATAAAATTCTTTATTTGTTAGCAAATCCGGAGAATACAAACGCAACCTCCTACATGGAGGTCGAGATATTTAAATATTTTAATTTATTTTAAGCATTGATAATGACCACACAGTGGTCGAAATCCGGATTTGCTAACAAATATAGAATTTTATATTTATGACGACTGATTGCTGAATAATTACCACAAATCAAATACAGTCGTGGAAAACCCACTCCAATATGGAATCAAGCTTCAAAACTACTGGACGAATCTTCATCCGGATATCACGAGAAACATGAGAAAAGTTTGGGTCGACATATAGGCATAATTTTATCAAAATCAGATCACGGAAGAAGAAAAGATATCGTACTTATAAGTGTTTTCAGTAGCCATGGTGTCTGTTTGTGCAACTATTAAAAACCTCTTATTTCCGAAACTACTTCACCAATTCGCATGGGGTTTTCCCAGGTAACTTTAGCGTAACTCTGGACAGCATATAGACTTCTTTTCATAAAAAGCAGGTCATGGAAATAATGTATAAAGTAATATGAAATATTTTATTTACGTCCGTCATATCTGTCTGTCTCTTTGAACACATTTATCTCCAAAACTGCTTGACGAATTTTCATGGGGTTTTCACACGTAACTCGAGAGTATCGTGCGGTTACATAAAGGCTTTAATAATTAAAATCAGATCAGATAACATAAGGATATCATAATTTAATCATTATTGTTTAAAAGACATAGTGTATGTCCATTCCTTGAGGATAATGTCCAAAAGTATTAGATGAACTTTCTTGGGTTTCCACAGGTAACACTACGGTCGGGGGTTCGAATCCCCCCTCGGGCATGGATATTTGTGCCGTCTTTAGGATTAGCTAGTTGATAAGTAGTTTGTAAGTTTAGGGACTGATGACCCCGTAGTTAAGTCCCATAAGCTATACAAACATTTAAACATTTGAACACCCACAGGTAAATTGAGAATAGTTTGTGGAGTAACATAGAGGAAGGAAAGATATCGAAATTTGAAGTTTTATGTGTAGACTATGCTTGCATGTATGGTGTAGTACAGCAAATGTTACGGGGTTTAATAGGTCAACTGAGAGTACCTTGGAGCAACATAAAAGTTTCATTCCATCAAAATCAAATCAGGGGAAGAAAAGTTTCTGGTGTATGCTACGCTTGAATTGCAGCGTAGTATAGCAATGATCTGATAGCGGCGCTGTTAGTTACATAGTATATGTACCAAATGACAACGATTTTCCTTACAGCAGTGGTGTAGTGTATTGTTGTTGGCAATGGCCATTGAATCCTTTTTAAAAAATCAGTCATGTACAATATGGGGAAAAATTTTTTGTGTTGATAATGAAATAAATAATTCACGTTGTTGCCATCATTAAATTAATTATCCTGCTAAAGCGAATATTTTGTTGCCAACGATAACATACTAAA
This sequence comes from Locusta migratoria, assembly GCA_026315105.1. Taxonomy (NCBI): domain Eukaryota; kingdom Metazoa; phylum Arthropoda; class Insecta; order Orthoptera; family Acrididae; genus Locusta; species Locusta migratoria. Next base: position 209,765,441 of record CM048747.1, on the reverse strand, counting down.
CTGCTGCCACTGCAAGTAAAATTTAATCCAGCTTTATCCCGAATGCCCTGCAATGCCTTGGGAGGAGAAGAAGTACTTTTTTCTGTGGGTACCATTTGAATTTAAAACATAACGACGTTCCTTTGCGTCTTTTCATTTATTAGTTGTAAGAATTCTTTGCAAGGAATCACGAATTTATGTACTTTTCTTTCTTATTTCGGTGGGTACTTATTACATCTCGAGTCCATTCTGTTTAGGAATGCCTAGAAAACCATGTAGCACAGTACATAACAAATAGAGGCAAAACAAATGGCGGCTGCACTTTAATTTCTTTTTTTTTTTTTTTTTTTTTTTTTTTTCTTTTCGATGGTTATGCCATAGATTAGCAACGAACCACTAAAGCTGCTGTTGTATTGTTTCTTTGCAGCACTACAAAACCATGTTCGTGTTGTGCGTATTCCATCAGTAACAGAAGTATTTTGAATTAAGGGCCGCAATCTTATATCTACGAATACAAACTAACAGTCAACACCAAGTTGCTGATTACAGTTTGTATATTCACAGCTTAACGACATTTCTTTGCTTCTTTTGACTGGGAACATTTGAATTTAAAACATAATGACATTCCTTCACGTCTGTTGATGCTCTAATTTACATAAGAATTCTTTGCAATGAAAATAGAATTTATGTAGTTCCCTTTCTGATTTCGGTGTATCTTCATTACATTTTGACTGCACTCTGTTTAGGAATGCCTCCAAAACACCATTGAGCCGTTTCAGCTCGTGACCTTTATCAAATTACTGGCGCAAGTACTAATCGATCATTCTGTGCATTCACAGGTCGCGGCGTTGTTAGATCTATCGCCCGTCACTTGTTCTTACTCGTGTGATCCTTGCCGCTCGTGGCGCTATTTGAGCTTGGCGCCGAAAGCAGTTTCGGAGACGGCGGTTACCAGATCAGTCAGTGAGAGTCGCTGCTGGGAACATCTGACTGTCATTATCGTGCAGTGTCAGTTTGATAAACTGCATGGCGTCACTAGGGTCGAGTTACTTGCATTAATTGGCCGACAGTAGCCAGGCCCAGCGCGTGCGCCGAAGTAGTTCTGCTGTGGCATCCTGTCAGTCTGTTGGAGTCGTATATGCGATGATATGAACAGCTGAAGAGGTCTGGACATGGTGAGTGAATTGTCAAGTTCCAGCATCAGTTCGGCGGGGACTGATTACCTCATCTCCCTGGCAAGGCGGTCGTGTTCCTAGCAGCCGTGCGGTAACCCGTTGGTTCCTCGTCAAGCATAGGAATAGTCAAGAACTTGTACTCCGCAGTCAGTCCCTGGCTGCGCCTCGCGACGTTCCAGCTGCTTTCCACCTGTGATCTATGAAATGCTTTCAGGGCGTTTGTTGATATCCTCCTACTCCATTGCGAGGGTTTCTGCAGTTATCTTGGCGTGAGGAAATTAAGTTAAATGACCTGTACATTTCTGCCCCGGGAATTTGTGTGTGTGTGTGTGTGTGTGTGTGTGTGTGTGTGTGTGTGTGTGTGTGTATCAGGATCGGTGGTCGTTCCCCAGGTACCGTCGTTGCCTATGTCAACGTGTATTGACGTTTACTTCTGTGTTGTGCCGCACTTCTAGTTCGGCCCAATTGAATTATACTGTTTTTTACTCTGTGTAGCAATTATTCTATTTTCATTAATTTGGTTAACGCCACTGGGGAATTTATCTGCTTTGTGCCCCTCTGCTAGATTGCATCTGCACGGGCGGTACTTGTATAGCTTCATTTTTCTATTTTTTTTTTAATCTTACGCTTGCTGACCGTTTCCCTCCGTGAGGCATCGCCAACCACTGTTGAAATTTGGCGCTGAGCCACTTTTCGTATATGTCCCTTCGTGTCAGAGACGTAGTTCTCGTGAACAGTTGTCCATTTTAACCCCTGTCCTTTCTCTCTGGAGTCAGCTCATCTGTTTTATATGTTGCAGTATATGTGACATTACAGATACAGGGGATGCTGATTTTTTCCATGTGAAAGGCGGGTTTTGGCAGTGCGTTAGGTTCCACAGCCAGCCGGCTACTAGTTTATACCTAGTGAATGGGATACAGCAGGTAATCAGGTTTTTCCTAATGTTGTCGGAAACCGAAAGCAACACCGTTCAATAAGCGAGGGCGGCTAACCCAGAATGCAACTGAAATACAATATAGCCACACACGTTATTCTAAAAATCCATATAAAATCAGAAATGATCATACGGCAAATACAATTATATAAATGGATTCAGGAGATTTGAGAGAATCATATGGCGTATTTACAATTTCAATATCCCTGGCAGGTAAAAATCCGACAAATTTCAGTACTACAATAATAAGACTTATATTTACAATTATTGATATGTAGTGTTTATCAGTAACAGTTTATGAAGCAAATGGGCAGCATTGCACCACGCTACCTATCTTAAAAGATGTACCACGGCCGGCCGCGGTGGCCGAGGGAACTGAGGCGCTCCAGTCACGGTCTGCACGGCCACTACGGTCGGGGGTTCGAATCCCCCCTAGGACATGGATATCTGTGCCGTTCTTAGTGTTAGATAGTTCATAAGTAATTTGTAAGTTTAGGGACTGATGACCCCGTAGTTAAGTCCCATAAGCTGTACAAACATTTGATCATTTGAAGTACCTCGTTGTTTCCATATTCTTTCAATAAACTTTGTTTTACTCTGTTGTTCTGCTTTTCGTTGAAGTGGTAATATTCTTGTGTCGAACATAGATTCCACCACAGAAATGCGAAACATGAATCCAGCAAAGCGCATTACATTTATAAATGTATTTTATTATACTTAATATTATTCTTAGTTGCGTTCGTTTTTTGTTTTAGACTGCCACTTAAATATTTAATGGCCGACTAAAAATAGTCGATATGCAGCAGATATATATATTAAGTATTTGTGGACAAGAACTGAATAATTTGTATAAAAATCCATGATAAATTAAATATTAATTGCGTAACTATATTAGATATTAAATATTAATTGTGTAACTATATTTACGCCGTGCTTAATGGCCAACTGAGCAAAGAGCTTCAGTCTCAACCGTTTTATATATATATATTTGTGTGTGTGTGTGTGTGTGTGTGTGTGTGTGTGTGTGTGTGTTAGTTAAACGTGAACAGCATTTGTAGGTAGGTGGTCAAAGCATGTAATTGGTGATATTCAAATGTATAATATTTTGGAATGGAAGTTGTATTTTATAGATGAGGCGTTTGGATGCAATTTGGGAGCAGGTGGAGCACGCTTTCGAACGCTTGGGATGGGACTCCTAACTTCGACGTGGTGGTGAAAGGTTGTGACGCTGGGGGGTCTGAAGCCGCGTTACAAACTTGTGATTTGAAGAAATGTTCAAATGTTTGTTAAGCTTAAGGGACTTAACTACGGGGTCATCAGTCCCTAAACTTACAAACTACTTATGAAATACCTACAACTAAGGACGGCACAAATATCCATGCCCGAGGGAGTATTCGAACCCCCGAACGCAGTGACCGTGCAGACCGTGACTGAAGCGCCTCAGTACCCTCGGCCACCGCGGCCGGCTGATTTGAAGAGATAGGCATATATAGGCTTACAAAATTAGGATTCAACAAAATTAATTTTAAACTCCACTAATTTACCAGTGATAATTTGGAACTTTTACTCTCGAGTGCGTGTAATACTTATAGTGCCTCACATGAACAATATTTGGGAAAATATGCAGTTATTTGCCGATTTATAAACTAGGATCACCTCCGCATGTTCATGTCCAGAAAGAGAAATAAAACTTTATTTATAAAGAATTACTTGGTGAGTGTATCACTTCTTTACCTTAGAATCCATTTTGTTGGTTATACAGAGGTTTCATTTTATGTTTGTTATATTTTCCATCATCATATGCAAATTGATAGAATGGCTAAACTACAGATTAATTATTGTTCTTGTTTAAACAGGACGGGTAGCTGTTTAGGGCATAGAAGCTAACATACATAACTCACCCCTATGAACAGAGAGAACGAGCCATAAACTTTTACTACCCAGAGTTATGTATTACCCAATTCTTATTGGTGAGTTCCAATAGAAACGAAGGTCGCATGAATATTAAGTTAACGAGGAGTCAGTCCTGTTTTTTTTTTTTTTTTTTTTTTTTTTTTTTTTTTTTTTTTTTTTTTTAAATCTGTTCAAATATTTGTAGAGTTTATGGGATTTAACTACAGGGTCATCAGCCCGTAAACTTACAAACTACTTATGAACTAGCTACTACTAAGGACGGAACAAATATCCATTCCCGAAGGGGGGGATATTCGAACCCCCGACCGTAGTGGCCGTGCAAACAGTGACTGAAGCGCCGCGTAACGCACGGCCACCGTGGCCAGCAGTCCTGTTTTTAAATTTATTATGTATTATACTGAAAGTGTATTATTAATTCTTTCGGGGCCTTATTTCGCCGCTGTTTAAACATGCGTCTCATGTTAAACGTCTGACGCGAGTGCTTGTGATTGTGTCTTGGTTTTAGGTAACCTTGCTTGAGCTCAGCCTTATTCAGCTGGTTTTATTTAAATGTTGGAGCTAACCTTTGCTTACTTTTCTATTATTCTTATTGTAAATGGTTGTTTCGTCCACTCAGTCCGTTATTACCCCATGTTAAAATTTTTTAGGTCTGGCTTTGTCTGATAATTTGAAGGAGCTGCTTTCACTTAAATTTTAGAGCTCCCTTTTAATGTGTTGCTTTCATTGTGTGATTGTTATTACAAAAGGTTGCTTCGGACCCTCATACAAACAAAAATATAAATTGGCCTTCAGCCTGATAATTTTTGCAGCCCCTCTTGAGTGTCTTGTTTACCATATTTTACTTTTAAAATGTTCAAATGCTTGTAAGTCTATGGGACCAAACTATGTTGGACATCAGTCTCTAGTCTTACAAACTACATAAAATGAGGTAAACTAACCTAAGGACAAGACACACATCCATGCCCGAGGGAGGATTCGAACCTCCGAAGCGGGATGCTGCGCGATCCGTAACGTGGTGCTCCAGACCGGTCGGCAACACCGGCGTGGCTATTTTATTTACTTTTATAAAGTGTTGTTTCGGCCCCTCAGCTTATTAACTACTCATATCCAATTTTAATTTCGGTCTTCTTCCTTGCATCACCCCAGATGAATTGTTTACTGTTTTTCTTTAAAAGCATTTAAAAAAAGAAGAAAGAAAATTGTCTTGTTCGGGTCTTCAGTCTCTAGTTGTAAAATGATGTTTTGGTTAAAATAAAATGTGTCAAAGGAACCTGAACTGAGTACTCTTGCCTAACGTTACCAATCAGCTTCCCGCTGCTCCCGCTATCCGTATCAGCCATAGTACAGGAAAGGACATACTGAGGCAACTTTAGTTGCACAGTAAACCAGATAACTATTGATGGTGTTGCTGCGGTTTTTTTTTTTTTTTCATTCTCATGGCTATGGTGTACACTACAAGAAGGGGTATAATTTTACGTACGGCGGCGGCGTTATGTACTGATGTTGGCAGCGGTCGTTGAATGCTTTTCCAAAAATCAGTCACATATAATAAGATAATAATTCTTTATGTTCACGATGAAATAAATAATTTATGCTGTTCTGGACAGTAAATTAATCATCCTTCTGAAGCGAATACTTCGTTTCCAAAGATAGCAAAGTAAACTGCTGCCACTGCAATTGAAGTTTAACCCAGGTAGGACCCAAAAAAAATTTTTTTCCTAGCTTTATCCCATGTGCCTTGCAATGTCATAGAAAGAAAAGAATTGCATCTTTTGGCGGGTATAATTTGAATTTAAGAAGTTCGCGTCTATCGATGTTTCAATTTAATAAGAGTTCTTTGCATTAAAACCGAATTTCTGTCGTTAATTTTGTAATTTCGGTGCGTACTTATAGATCATAAATCCCTTCTGTTAAAAATGCGTAGAAAACGGTTTATTATAGTGAAGAACAAATAGAGACCCTATTAGTTAGTTAGTAAGCCAAATAACTAACAGAAGGCAATGCTACTTTTTTAATGCTCATAACTATGGTATAGTTCCCTACGGGTGCACAGCTATTAGAAATCTCTAATCTCCTAAACTATTTCACGGCTTTACATGGGGCAAATTCTTTTGATGAATGTGCGATCACCGAAACAAATATCGTTATTTAATGTTTTGCATCTACGATCGTCATGTCTGCATGTCTCTTTGAAAACGTTTATATCGAAAACAACTTTGCGAATTTTCATAGGATATTTAGCCGTAACTTAGCATATCGTGTGGTTGGATACATACTTCATTTAATCAAAATCGAATCAGAGAAAATAATGATATCATAATTTAAACAAAAAATGTTCAAACGTCTGTAAATCTTATGGGACTTAACTACGGGGTCATCAGTCCCTAAACTTACAAACTACTTATGAACTACTTAGGAACTAGGACGGCACAAATATCCATGCCCGAGGGGGGATTCGAACCCCCGACCGTAGTGGCCGAACAGACCGGCATAATTTAAACAGCCGGCCGTGGTAACCGAGCGTACTGCGGCGCTTCAGTCACAGTCTACACTGCCACTACGGTCGGGGTTTCGAATCCATCCTCGGGCATGGATATTTGTGCCGTCCTTGGTATTAGCTAATTCATAAGTAGTTTGTAAGTTTAGGGACTGATGAACCCGCAGTTAAGTCCCATAAGCTATACAAACATTTGAACTTTTTTTTTTAATTTAAACATTTGTCTAAAAGCTATCAGTGTCTATCTGCATAGGCTAATCTCTAAAATACTACACGAGCTTTTGCAGATAAATTGAGACTAAACAGGCGCTTTCGTGCACCGAAGAGGTATATACGTGGGTGCTGCGTATTACGTGTGGCATAGTACAGCAAGGAACCGTACGTATGTGACAGAATTAAGCGACGCAATGTTAAGAATACCAACATAAACTGAACATAGTGTTACTGATATCGCTTTTTATACTACATTGTTAACGACGTTTCTTTGCTTCTTTCTGCACGTTTAATTTATGTTTTATACTGGCTGAAGTCCGGAATCCTAAAAAGCCATGATATGCACAGGCCCTTCTTTAACAATCGTCGCGAAGCCCAAGCATTTAAGTTAGTCTTAAATAAAGACCAACCGCCCGTTCACCTTTGTTTTACAGTTTTGGTCTCTCCGTGATATAAATATGTCACTGATGTATGATACGTTTCTTTCATAATAGTCGGCGCAGTGATAGTTAAAAATGAAACAGATGATATTTTTTCCAAAATGATATGACCTCAAAGAAATACCCACCAGATTACAAAAAGCAATATAGATTTTTTTATGCAAACATGACACCCTCCACATTCTCTCTACGATTTCTTTGCATCGAGGAAAATTGATGTTCATTTCAGAAATGATATTAATGCATAACTTCTCTATTTTACTGTGAATTATACCGATATTTTAATACTTATTCTACTATACGCATTCTACTATACGCATCCAAGAAATCTGAGATCATTAAAATCAATCCAGCCGTTTTGAGCTATAGCTTGCGTAACTAAACAGACTTCCTTTTATTTATTTAAATGTATTAGAGATACGCGCCTCTTACCTTACAAGTTGTGTTCAGATTGTGCAGTAGAATCATTGTAGATTATGTCGATCAAGACACTGATCGTTTCGATAAATCTTTGGTGAAAATGTGGTATCTCTCAAAACGAAAACAGACAAATGATGCACTGTTATGGTGGAACAGGTGCCAAGATTATTGCAATACTAACAAGTGTTCGTGCGTTTCTGTTTTAGGGAAAAATGCCGGGAAAACGCATTAAGACCACAGACACGGAAACATGGACTGCAGAAGATATATCAGAGTCCGCGAGACCATTCGAAGAGGAAATTTATGCTTAAAGAAAAGCAGCTCGAATGAAAAAGATATAGGAACAACCATCCAGTAGAAGACTTGCTACGCAGTATTTGAAGAAATAAGTTGCAAACCATCATCATACTTGGGTAAAGATGTGAAAAATTAGTTACCCATGTTAAAAAAATTACAGTAATGTGGCTTTGATCCTCAATCGTTAGACGTCAGGCAACTAGATTTCAATGTAGCTGATCAGATGAGCCCGAAAACTAAATTCAGTAAGGAAAAAAAAATATTTGCAAGGTAAGATTGGTTTCTCCTATTTTTAGGACGCAATGCAGACCTACGTATCACAAAAAAGCAAGGGCTTTCAATTGTCGGAGCAATTGGAATGAAAAGAGGCGAAGTCAGTTCTTACTTCGATCGGTTAAGGAAAACGTTGAGAGAAAACGGACTTTCGGATAAACCAAACGAAATTGGTCTACAGTTAAACATTGAGCATGGGAAGGTTGTTGCGGCAAAAGGAAAGGGGGTATGTGATCAAGGGGTTTGATATCTTGGTTTGTCTGTAGTAGATGTATCTCTGGCTTGTGAGATCTTTGGTCACTGACATCCTGCCGCCTGCCAGGGAGTGTGTGCGAATGGAGAATGCTGTCACAAAGCAATAGTAAGAGCGTATGCGGGTTTGATTCAAAGTCATTTCCTGCTTGACCCCATTGACTTGACTGTAGTTGTTTCCCTGGGTTCTGGAGCTCATGGTGTCGGTGGTAACCCGCGTGTCTGGTTAACGACAGCATTTCGCACCATTGACCTTGATTATATATGTATGGCAGTTGTGAATTCTCAAGCAGTCAGAATGTTTAAGCACAGTCGAGTGCGTCCTCTGTTTGCGTCTAAGCATTTGAGTATAGAGGCACGATTCATGTCAAATTCAGTGTGTTGAGTAAGGTGTTCTAAACATGTGTTAACCTTCTGTTGATGTGTTGCAAAAGTAATCTCTGACCTGAATTATTCAGTCGTCGGCAGTGCTTGTTCTAGTGAACTTGGACACTTCAAACTTACATGACATCTAACCGCCGTCAAGGCTTACGATAATCGTCGGTTGGTCTGTAACAATACTTTGATTGTACATACTTTGTGGGCACCCTTCTTCCTTCATTTCAAACGTATTTGGTAGCTTGGTTTCTAAAGCGAAGGGTGTCAGTCACAATATAGTGATTAATCTCTTAGCCCTCAGCTTTAAGTTATCTTTATGTGATTTATTAATGAAAATTGAGGCTGACGGCCACGATCAGTTTTGCATAGCGCGTTCTTCTTTCATTAAAGTTTTAGTATTAATGTTTGTTTCAAATTACCTCTCTTTGCTAATTTTCTATTTATTTTATTAAACTATTCTTTGTATATGACTTGGTTTAATGTGCTTGTTGTTATGCGGTTACAGTGCCACTTAGACCTGAGGAGCCGAAAGCAACAAGCTGTGTCACCGTCGTAGCGCGAGGTCTAGGTTGCCGCTGTAGGACTGCATGCTTCTCTTCAGTTAAGTTCTTGATGCGTTAGGGAGACACCGTTCCTTGCATTAGGATTCAACTTGAGATTTTAATTTTGCATTACCTGGCTTTTAAAGCTTGAGCCTGTTTTACTTAACTGTTTTTCTTCCTGCAATGTTGGTACTTTGTGTAGATACTTGTTGCAATTACCTAAATTTATTTACAGTAACTAAAATTATTGATCATTGTAAATAAAACAGGAAACTTTGTGTATAAAAGACAACGCTTTGATAATTGCTGATGAATATCATTACTAAAATTTCTATAACTAAGACATTGTTTATACTACTAAAACATTGTCTTGAGCGAGGAAAGATGATATGTAGATGGATCTATCCTTCCTTAGATAGTCCTAGTACATCTTACGATCTTTAAAATAAAAAAAAAATTAGGTAGTTCGATTTGCATGTTATTACTTCTACTGAAAGAGTAAACACAGTAAAAGTTATTGCATGCTTTAAAGGTAAAAGAAAGTTCTACCACCTTCCTGAAAAAGCAAAGAAAGAAGCTTACCGAATTTAAACGGACACAAAATCCTTAAGACTGGTATTCGTTTTTACTAAAACTCGCAAATTAGCTCGCACATCAGTGCTAGTAGCTTCATGGCGACCTAGCGATCTAGCTGAAAAATACGATCAATACCAAATCAAATGTTTGTATAGTCTATGGGACTTAACTAGGGGGTCATCAGTCCCTAAACTTACAAACTACTTATGAACTACTTACGAACTAGGACGACACAAATATCCATGCCCGAGGGGGGACTCGAACCCCTGACAGTAGTGGCCGTGCAGACCGTGACTGGAGCACCTTAGTCTCCTCGGCCACCGCGGCCGGCACGATCAATACCTTCACTACGCGATAACAATGGTGTTGCTACGGATGACAACTATGATAACACACGATTTCTAAACATAGCTTTCTAAATACCTTTAACAAAGAAGACGAAGTAAATGCTACAGTATTCTAATGAAGAACAACCGCCAGCATGCCTAATTTAGAAGTAGATATCTCTAGACTATTACAGCAACTTGAATCACTTACAAAATAAAAGTGACACAATCGAGTTTTTATACCAATCGGGCTCATGTCAAAGCATACTGATGCAATAGCTCCATAGGTAACTCTCATATGCAACCGCTCCCTCAGCGCAAGTTCCGTACCAAAAGACTGAAAGATGCCCAGAACATACTAAAATTCAGGAACGGGAATAGTCTTCAAGCGCAAAATTACAGGCCTATATTATTGACGTCGGCTTGCAGCAGGATTTTATAACATACACTTTCCTCAAACGTTATGAAGTTCATCGATGGAAACGACATATTGACCTATAGTCAAAACGGATTCAGAAAGTGTGTTGCTTGTGAATGAAGTCTGCAGAAAACTTACGTCTGATACACAGCTATATGTTTATTGGCGTGATTTCGTGATTGTTGACGACATCTCAAATCGATTCCATGTTTCTAGATATCCGGAAGGCTGTTTACACTGTACCTCAAAAGTGTCTTATAATAAAATGCGTATGGAATGTTGCCACGATTGTGCAATTGAATTCGCGATTTCCTGTCAGAAAGGACACGGTACGCACTAATTTTTCCAGATTATGTAAAACAGAAGTGATAGCTAGTGTTCCCCGGGTAACTGTTATAAAGTGCCAACTGCTCCTAATCTTTACAAACGGTTTAGGAGACAATGTGAGGAGCTCTCTTAGACTGTTCGCGGATGATGTTGTCATTTATCGGTTAGCAGAGTCGTCAGAATATGTAAGGTATAAGAGCACTAAAAGAAATCCGTTAAACTTTATTTACAAAATAAATCAGTCAAATCCAACTAAATTGTTCTAAATACCTAGGTACTACAATTACGAACAACTTAATCGGGATAGAGAAAGTAGAAAATATTGTAGAAAGGCAGACCAAAGACTACATTTCATTGGCAGAACGAAAGAAAGAACACTTCTACTAAATAAACTGCCTACATTAAATATGTACGTACGTCCTATCTTGGAATATTGTTTGCCACTGTCGGATCCCCACCAAGAAGTCCTGAGGGATGATATAGAGAAAATTCTGAGAAGGGCAACTCTTATTGTATTAGTGCGGTGTAGAGGAGAGAGAGTGTCACAAAAATGATGCACGAGCTGGGTGGAAAACTATTAAAAGAAAGTTGTTATTTGTTGCGAAATTTCTCTTTCGACTGCGTACATATTTTTTCAGCACCCGCGTACACAGGGAGATATGACCATCTTAATAAAATAAGAAAAATCAGTGACTCATCACTCCTACTAATTGTCTAAAAGCAGAAGACATAATACGTAATTGGCTGTCAGGTAACGACAGTTATACTTCCCTCATAGTTGAGGATCAACTATTTTCGGGAGATGACGAGAGCATCATACGCCACAATAATAACTTACTGTACTTTCTATCTTGTTTTTGAATTCCTCTAAAATCAAGGTTAGAATTATACCTAATTCTTCAACCTAAATTTTAATGGTCTTTCATTTACTCCTACTTATACGTTAAAATTCACAACTTTATTTATCTCCAGTTGCCTCAAACTGCAAGTGAACGGATTACTGAGATCGTTTGTGCTCGGTAATGGTTGGAATTGGTGTGCAGATATTTCTTTGAAAAAAATGACGGAATGTTGTGACACCTAACAACAATCAACAAGTTAGGATACCCAAAATAAGGCTCCTCTATTCGTGGCCAAATCGTTGATATTTAAGTAAGAGTCATATGTACAATAAAAACACAGACAAGATTCAATTATCACTTAAAATTTTATACATAGTTTCATGTAACTAAATTATAATGACTTATAGCAAAAGCAAGATTAGACATAAGGGTCGTGGCAACAGCGTGGTGGTTAAGGGCGGAGCACATGCTCGGATTCATAATTCCTGGTAATCGGGAATAAAACTGGCTTGCTTTTGAAAGGAAACGTCTCGGCAGTTACCCACACTCATTTACGGAAACAATGGGTAATGTACCGCATGTGCAGCCAAGGTGTCCCTGATTTCAAAATTAAGTCGTAGATCGACGGACGAGTGTATAAGAAAGTATTTTTAATGCGAAATATGTGAGAATGTTCTACAGAAGTTCACAAAATGTTCTAAATTGTTCGTAAAGCTGGCAACAGACGGCACTGAGCTCAGCTTGTGATCAACGTCCATCTCACACGGTATTTACAAACACATCACAAACTTTTCTTAAAGCTCAACAGTCCGCAGCACGGAGATAGCGCAAACGAACAACACAGCTTGCCCCAACATTCTGCATTTTAACGGAAATAGTGGATTATTCAAACGTCTGTAAATCTATCGGACCAAACTGCGTGGTCATCAGTCCGTAGCTTACAAACTACTTAAACCTAGGTAATCTAACCTACAGACAAACACACACACCCATGCCCCAGGGAGGACTCGAACCTCCATGGCGAGCAACCGCGCGCTCTGCAGCGAGGTGCTTTAGACCGCTCGGCTACTCCACCGCAGCAATAGTGGATTATACCTCGCAGATCTCCGATGCAGTCCAGTAAATTTCCAATAATCCAGTATTCATCAAGTAAATCTGTTTAGTGCGATATGGTCTGGTATCGTCGTACTCAGTGGATGGTCGATCTTACAAAGCCACCTGCTTGGCTACAAATTGCAAGAGAATTGCAATTCAGTGTTTGCAATGATTGTTCTCGCATGACGAAAGGCCCAAAATGCCTCTGATTAATAACGCCGCCCAGACATGACTTTGGGAGTTTACAATAGTTTTTCATTCACACGAAAGGTGATTTTTCAGAATCACAAGATTGCCCATTCTGCTAATTCATGACACAAGTCAGGTGCAAGTGTGCTTCATCTGTGAACCAGCACCGAATGTGAGAATCTAGTTCCCACAGTCATACGTCTGCAGCATTGCTCGAACTGGTATGACCTGGTGATATAGGAGTTTAATTGGATCAGGTTTAGGCTCTCATGTTTTCTGCGTGCTGCAACGCTTGAAAGCAGCCTCTCACTCTTTTTTTTAAATGACTAGTCCAGATTTCGTTGCTACATTTGAAGAAGTAAGTACAGTTTGCCTGGACCATCATTAATTCTCCACGTCATCAGCGACGCTGCCTCTGATCTGGAATTTTGTAATAGTCACAAGGTCCTTGTTGTTGTTGTGGTCTTCAGTCCGGAGACTGGTTTGATGCAGTTCTCCACAATAACCTATCCTGAGCAAGCCTCTTCATCTCCACATAAGAACGGCAACCTACATCTGTCTGAATCTGCTTACTGTATCCATCTCTTGGTCTTCCTCTGAGATTTTTACCCCACACGCTTCCCTCCAGCGCTAAATTCACAATTCCTTGATGTCTAAGAATGTGTCCTACCAATCTATCCCTTCCTTTAGTCAAGGTATGCCAGAAATTTCTTTTCTCCCCAATTCTGTTCTGTACCTCCTCATTAGTAACGCGATCTACCCACCTAATCTTCAGCATTCTTCTGTAGCACCATATTTCAAAAGCCTCAATCCTTTTCCTGACCGCACTGTTTATCGACCATGTCTCACTCCCATACAAGGCAACACTCCATACAAATGCCTTCAGAAAGGACTTCCTTAGGCTTACATCAATATTCGATGTTAACAAATTTCTCTTTTTCAAGAACGCTTTTCTACCCACTGCCATTCTGCATTTTATATCCTCTGTACTGCGAACATCATATGTTATTTTACTGCCCAAGTAACAAAACTCATCTACCTCCTTTATTGCTTCGCTTCCCAATCTAATTCCTTCAGCATCACTTGATTTTCCTACACTGCACTCCATTACCCTAGTTTTGCTCTTGTTAATGTTCATCTTATATGCACCTTTCAGCACACTGTCCATTCCGTTCAATTGCTCTTCCAGGTCCTTTGCTGTATCTGACAGAATTACTATGTCGTCGGCAAAACGCAATGTTTTTAATTCTTCACCCTGAACTTTGATTCCTTCTCCAAATTTCTCCTTGCTTTCCTTTAAGCTTGCTCGATGTACAAATTGTATAACAATGGAGAAAGACTACAACCCTGTCTTACTCCCTTCCCAACCACTGCATCCCTTTCATGCCCTTCAATTCTGACAACCACTGTCTGGTTTTTGTACAAGTTGTAAATAACCTTACGCTCCCTCTATTTTACTCCTGCTTGCTTCAGAACTTGAGAGAGTTTATTCCAATCAACATTGTCAAAAGCCTTCTCCAAAGCTACAAAAGCTAGAAATGTAGGTTTGCCTTTTCTTAATCTATCTTCTAGGATAAGCCGAAAAGTGAGTATTGCCTCCCGTGTTGCTACATTTTTCCTGAACCCAAACTGATCTTCCCCGAGTTCGGTTCTACCAGCTTTTCCACCCTTCTGTAAATAATTCGTGTAAATATTTCGCAACCATGACTTCTTAAACTGATGGTTCTGTAGTTTTTACACCTGTCTGCACCTGCTTTCTTTGGAATGGGGATTATAACATTTTTCTTAAAGTCTGAGGGTACTTCACCTGTCTCATACATCTTACACACCAGGTGAAACAATTTTGTCATGGCTGGTTCTCCCAGAGGCTTCAGTAGCTCTGAGGGAATATCATCTACTCCAGGGGCCTTGTTTCGACTTAGGTCTTTCAGTGCTCTGTCAAATTCTTCTCTCAGTACAGTATCTCCTATTTCATCTTCATCTACATCCTCTTCCCTTCCTACTATATTGCCTTGAAGTTCATTTCCATTGTAGAGCCACTCTATATACTTTTTCCACCTTCCAGCTTTCCCTTCTTTGCTGAGAACTGGTTTTCCATCAGTGACCTTGATATTCATAGAGCTGTTTCTCTTATCTCCAAATGTTTCTTTTGTTTTCCTGTAGGCTTTATCTATTTTTCCCCTATTTATACATTCTTCTACATCCTTGCATTTGCCTTCTAGCCACTCCTGCTTAGCCATTTTGCACTTCCTGTCAATCTCATTTCTTAGTCGTCTGTACTCCATTTTGCCTGTTTCATTAACTGCATTTTTATATTTTCTCCTTTCATCGATTAAATTTAGTATCTCCTGTGTTATCCAAGGATTTTTTGTAGGTCTTGCCTTCCTACATATTTTGTCCTCTGCTACCGTAACTATTTCATCTCTCAATTTTACCCATTCCTCCTCTACTGTTTTATTTTTTCCTGTTTCTGTCAATTGTTGCCTATAACTCCCTCTGAAATTCTGAAGAACCTCAGGTTCCTTCAGTTTATCCAGGTCCCATCTCCTTATTTTCCTACCTTTTTGTAGTTTCTACAGTTTCAGCCTACATTTCATAATCAACAAGTTATGGTCAGAGTCTATATCTGCCCCTGGGTATGTCTTACACTGTAAACCCAGGTTTCGAAATCTATGTCTTACCATTACAAAATCTATCTGGTATCTCCCGGTGTCTCCTGGTCTCTTCCACGTATACAACCTTCTTTTGTGATTCTTGTTATAACTAAATTATGTTCCGTGCAAAATTCTACCAGCGGCTTCCTCTTTCATTTCCTTTGCCCAGACCATATTCACCTACTATATTCCCTTCCCTTCCTTGTCCTACTACCGAATTCCAGTCTCTCATAACAATTAAGTTTTCATCTCCCTTAATTGTCTGAATAATTTTCTTTAGCTCCTCTTATATTTCTTCGATTTCCTCATCATCGGCAGAGTTAGTTGGCATATAAACCTGTACTACTGTTGTCGGTGTTGGCTTCGTATCTATTTTGACAATGATAATGCGATCACTGTGCCGGTCATAGTAGTTTACCCGCATTCCTATTTTCTTATTCATTATCAGTCCTACTCCTGTGATACCCCCAATTGATTTTGTATTTATAATCCTGTACTCACCTGACCAGAAATCCTGTTCATCCTGCCACCGAATTTCACTAATCCCCGCTATATCTAACTTCAACCTATCCATTTCCCTTTTTAAATTTTCTAATTTTCCTACTCGATTAAGGGATCTAACATTCCACGCTCCGACTCGTAGACTGCCATTATTGTCTTTCCTGATGATCACATCCTCCAGAGTTGTCCCCGCCCGGAGATCCGAAAGGGGGACTATTTTACCTCCGGAATATTTTACCCAAGAGGATGCCATCATCATATGTTCATACAGTAGAGCTGCATGTCCTCGGGAAAATTAACGGCTGTAGTTTCCCCTAGCTTTCAGCCGTTCGCAGTAACTGTGTGGCGAAGCCAAATTAGCTGATGCTACAAGGCCAGCTCAGTCAAGCATCCAGACTGTTGCCCCTGTAACTACTGAAAAGGCTGCTGCCCCTCTTCAGGAACCACACGTTTGTCTGGCCTCTCCACAGATACCCCTCCGCTATGGTTGCACATACAGTACGGCTATCTGTATCTTTGAAGCACGCAAGCCACCCCACCTCGGCAATGTCTGTGGTTCATGGGAGTGGACAAGGTCCTTATGACACGTTAAACCGTATTTTACAACTGGGCCTCTTAACCGTAGGACTGTGTTTTAACCCGTGGTGTTCCCGTATCAGGAAGAAACTTGTTAAGTGCAATACATAACAGCAGCTACGCTAACCACATTTCACTTTCAGTAGTGCAAGAGACTGCTCGTAGCTTTAGCTCACAATTTGTAGAAACGCCATAACACGACTGAAACACCATCTGTAGCTTTTAGTACAATTTCGACCTTCAATTGGTGGTAAGACAGTTCTCAGTCGTAGATACAGAAAATTTCATGTCATACAAATAAAATATAAGTGATAAAGCTTAAGTCACAATTTTATAAAACAAATGTAGGCTGGACATTAAAATAACATTTTTACTGTCTAACAACTGTGACTCAAGCTGTGCCGCTTACATTTTATTGAACAGTCGTATTTTTTTTTAATTATTTGTCGAGCCCGATGGTGCTGGGTAAAGCGCTCGACGGAGAACCCAAGTATCACCGGTCGAAACCCGGTTGGACCTCAGAATTTTTCAGTCAGCTTTTTGACCCATCCTTCACCTCTCGACCATGTGAGGAGTCTACATAAACGACACGTGGTTCGGAATCCACGGTAATCTGTAGGTCCTCTTTCCCCGGTTGGATAACTGGGGTAGGCTAGGGACACTCAAGTCGCCAAAGTGTCGTCCAATTGAAAGACTTGCACCAGGCCAATGAGCCATACGAACTTACTGTTATTGGAATTATTCTTTTATTTATTTATTTATTTTTACGGAACCTGGGTGAAATACATTTCATAAAAGGGATTTATAGCTGTCTTACCAACAACTGAAGGTCGAAATAGTCCGGAAATGTGCTGCAACCGCGATATGGCGCTCCTAGAAATAGTGAGCTAAAGCTACAAGCGATCTCTTGCACCGCTGCTAAGTGAAATGTGGTTATCGTACAAAAGAAGGTAAAAATTTGAACCACCGGTCTTCCCAGAGTGATTCCAGTGTGTTACAATATAATGAATTTCTTATTTCAGATTAGAATATCTGACGTGAAAACTATTTGTAAATACTTAACGCATGAAAATGAGCCTGTTAAAAAGCTGCTAAATCCTTTCTTCATTAGTACAGAAATCCACACTGTTTGAAAGTTTTGCCAAAAATTCCCTCCGGTGAGCTGGAGGCGAGGTTAGTGCTTCCGCCGGGGACGGTAATGCGCCTCGGCGAAGAAAAGAAGTGCGACCGTGGCCCTCCGCCCCCGCCCCCGCTACCGGCTCGGCCCTCGGGCTGCGGCGGCTGCGGCGGAAGCACCTGTCGGCGCCCGCCACTCCATTAAGAGGATCTCGCCTGGACTCGAGGTGAATCGTTAGGAGGGGAGCGGCCGCGGCGGAGGCGGGGGGCGGCGGCGGCGGCACCCGATTCATTTACAGCGGGGGCGAGGGGCTGCGGCGGCGGCGGAGGCGGCAGGTAGTTCCCACCTCACACCCCCGGATTTACGGCTCAATTACCGGGAGCGCTGATGCCCCTCCTCTGATCGGCACCGTCACGAGCTGCCGGCCGCGGCCCAAGTGAAGAAGTAGTTCCGCGCACCCACCCTCCGGATCCTTCGTCGCGATCCCGGGGGCGATCGGGGTTGATGGCTGTAAGCGTTATACGGGTTTACGACAGTGGAAATTCAGACGGCTCGAGAAAACGGCGTCACGATTACGTACGCTGCCTGGTTTCGGACACTGGTAGAACACGTCGGGAACGTTTCATCTCTACGGCGAAAATGTCCATCCTAAACTCAACACCGTAGGGAACAGAGATACTGCAGCAAAATTTATATCGAAATTAATACTACGTAAAAAAATTTATATGAGTACAGTACAGCTCAAGGTCAAGATAATCAGTATCGAGTGTTTCCTCAGGTGCTAACGCCTCTGCCATACCCCTCACCGTCCAATAAAATCTATTGTGTTGCTGATGTATGGCAATTCGGGGTTGGAACACTTGTTAGAAGGCACATTGGTGATGAGTCACACTTGCGAGAAGACTCCGCCGAGCAGGTAGTGTACAGGGACCCAAGGAACCTTTTACCCACCCAGCAGTTATTCTAAGTTCCTATACTTGCGACGCTTTTCTACGAATATTGTACAGGTCCAACTGTTTTCCATTTATTACGATGCGATACTGCGGCTATTTCACACTTGCTAGTAATGGTAATGATTTTACTGAATCTACCTTTATTTCATCTTCCTGTTTTTGTGCCTTTTGGCGCTTACCATATGTTATTGCAGTTAATTTGTTGCTTCGTATAGAACATAAATACAGCAAACTTCGGTAGAAGTCGTGGTATTAACGGAGTGACTCGACATGTTCAGCAGACTGTGTTACCTTCATCTTCAATAGATTTATTTACAAGATATCCAGTGGTTACTATGTGCAATACAGATTTAGTGCCTTTGACGATTTAATTTTTGTGGGTAGGGCAGAAAATATTTTTGGTTGACATTAACCTCGAAAATTTTTTGTAGTCTTTTAGAAGCCTCGTTCGTCTCACTTACAGATTTTTTCTTTCCTCATAGATATTTGATATTCATTTGTTTTAATATTCTACATCTTTTTGACGGCTTTTCTACTAATCAATAGAAATTTTGATTAACTTTTGAACCTACCCTTTACAAACGTTGCTAACGCGGCGATGCCTTGGAGTGTGTTTTCATGGCTCCATTCGCGTATATTTCTTAGAGATCCATTAGTCCACGAAACGGCCATAAAATTTTTGGACGATATGGTTTCCAAGCGGTCTCTCTATAACACAGGCTAACAATTATCAAATATTGCCAGGGAAAAATTTGTTAGTCATGAAAAGATTCAATGATTTTTTTTCGTTTCCTCCTAGAAAGAAACACGGCCAAAATCTTGAAAGTATTTCCACAAAGACTGATTAATGTGGCAACTGAAACTTGTAACATACGTTTCAGAAAATAAAGTTGCTTGTTAAAAAGCAAATTGAAGGTCCCTGCAACTTTCCAGCAAGACACGTAATTTTAATAGGTTTAAAAATATTTTATGTGTTCTTGCCATCCAAGAATTTGTGATAGCAGTGAATAAAATAGTACATTCAAATCTGCCAGCTTAAAATTTCGAGTTTGAAAGCCATAATGTTTCATTCTGTAATCTGGTGGCCAGGGAAAGGACTCAAACTGGCAGTATACTGAACATTTATTGCAAAGGCGTGATGCCATACACTTGTATGTTCCATTAACTTAATTTTCATGTTATAACTTGGAACTTTTTTGGCAGCGCGACGGTGTAGTTGTTTTTTCGTTCAATTTTATTTTAGAATTGTTGGATATTCAACAAGTTATCCGTCTTTTTTCTAAGAGCTGTCAAATAGACAACGGCCTCGTACTGAACGAAAGCAATTGATAACTTTTATATCACGATAGATGTAAACATTCCCCACATTTATGGCACAGATAAATATGATTGCGTTTTATAATCTGACGATAGCCACTTTTTCTCAGTCTTATCCTGCAACATGCAGTGCAGTCATTTAAACGAAGGCACGGTGGAGAGGTAGTGTATTAACTGGCGAGTCAGGCTGTGCGTTTACCTGAGTATTCCGGATTTCTCAGAACTGTGTACACAATTGATTTTTCCACAAGCGTCACACTCGGCAATCCATGCTCCGTCCACGTAGTCCTGTTTGATCTGTTGTAGTAGGTAGTGTTACCCGACCATTCAGAAGAACAAGGAACACAACATAGCTCGCATCTGAATTAAATGTACTGTTATGCCTGTCGAAATTGCTATAGCGACAAATAAATCATACATCACAGCAAAATTAATTGGGAAAATAACATGAAGCACACAGATCAAATGGCTAATAACACAGCCCCATGTAAAGCGAGGAATATAACGAAATTGGTATCGAGTAAGGTGCAGCGCAGTTGATTGTGGAATTAAAGGGTGGACTTTAACAAACAATTATACTGATATATGCTTGTAAAATATAAACTTCCACGACCTAAATGGTCAAAATTACTAAAAATTTCCGTCCTGTTATGCCGTTGTCTAGTTGATTTATTGTCGGAACCCAACGTTTCGAACCCGACTGCGGAGGACATTCTCAATTTGACAGTTTGCGACCGCAACCGACCATCAGTCAATTAGATTCTTCCCGCACTGTTATCAATTTATCGGGACATTTGCTATCTGATGAGAGATCGGTGCTTGCCAGGAGCGGAAATTTTGCCGTTAGTCCGCGAGTTGTGCCTGCAGAGGAAATTATAGCCAATATAGAAGCGGGTATTCGCAATTTAGACAAAGTTATATGTGAGGAAATACATATAGAAGCTTGAGAGTATTGGCTCACGCAAAGCCTCTAAAAAGTTATATAACAACGGGTGAGAAAAATGCTATACAAAGACTGAATGAGGACGATAGTATTATCATTCTCCCCGCAGATAAGGGAAATTGTACCATGCTTTTAAATATGACTGACTACCATTGCAAGATCAAGGAATTGTTAGATACACAGACCTCCAGGAAACTTAGTAAAGATTCTACTGACAAAGTTCTTAGAACTGTTACACAGTTAATAAAAAAGTCTTCCACTGAACAGTGTGTTCAAAAAAATCTGTTCAATTCGGTTGCACTACCACCAAGACTTTGTGGGTTGCATAAAGTCCACAAGGAAAAGGAAAACATTCCCCCTCTGAGACCAATTGTTAGTGCAATTGCTTCGCCCACCTATTTGATTGTCAAATTTTTGACAACACTATTACGACCGAATGTGGGGCGCTCAGATTCCTTTTTCAAGAATTCGAGACATTTTATAACCAAATTGAATGATATATTGTCCAATCCAGAGGACATATTAGTTACTTTTGACGTGGTATCCCTGTTTACTATGGTACCAGTCAATGAGGTGCTGCAACAGCTGAATCTCCTCTTTCCACCCGACATTGCAGATCTGTTCAAATATTGCCTCACGACTAATTATTTCAAATAGAACGATGATTTCTATGAACCGACAGATGGTGTAGCTATGGGGAGCCCTTTAACCCAGGTTATAGCAAATATCTACATGGAAAAATTCGAGGAACAGGCATTAAAAACAGCAAACAAAAACCTGCTATTTGGTTTCGCTATGTAGACGATACGTTTGTTCTGTGGAGGCATGGTAAAGAGGAACCTGATCGTTTTCTTCAACACCTCAACGGGATTAATTCTAAAAACCAGTTTACCATGGAGGAGGAGGCAGACGGAAAAAAGCGGGGCATTATAAAGACGTTGGCGGCCAGAGCAAGGGACATCTGCGAACCGGAATTACTCGACGCGGCATTGAAACACCTAAGTAATGCTTTACTTAAGAATGGCTATTCGTCTACAGAGATAAGGAGAGCTTTGAGACCGACACGTAGAGTTGAAAACGATGAAAGGGTTCCTGTGAAATCTAAAGTCTTCCTACCTTTTATTAAGGAAGTCACCGACCGCATCGGTAAAATTTTGACGAAATGGAATGTTGCCGTTATTTACAAATCTACTCTGAAGATACAGGATCACCTGAAATCGGCAAAGGATGCCCGCAAACCGTTGAAAAGCAGGAATTTATAGGATTCCGTGTAGCTGTGGGTACCACAAAAAGAACAGTCAAAAAACGACTAGATGAGTACAAGGGGAACTGTAGAAGGGGAGAGATTGACAGATCAGCTGTTGCTGAACATGTTTTTCAACCAGGGGACCACCTTATTGAATTTGATAAGACTCAGGTTTTAGCAGCCACAAATGTATACCACGAAAGACTGTACAGAGAGGCAATAGAAATTGTAAACCAACCCAATAATTTCAATAAGATGCAGGAGGGCGTGAAATTAAATGAAATCTGGATTCCGGTTTTGAAGAAGAAATGTAACAGTCTTCGACCATGGGACGATATCAACGGACGAAGGCAATCGGCAACGACGAATTGCGCGCGCATGTCAAACATCTGACGTCACACCTCTGCGCGCGAGCCCTCGTAAACGGAGTTTGGCCTCAGTCAGTAGCGAGCCAGGGTGTGTATCGGATATTGAAAGTGCTACGATCCCCTTTGAGAATGTCCTCCGCAGTCGGGGACGAAACGATGGGTTTCGATAATAAATCCACTAGACCATGGCATAATTGCCCGGACATTTTTAGTAATTTTGAATGATAGCTTCACAGAAAAACATTTATTTCAAACATTAAATATTAGACTGATAGTTAAGGCCGAGATAATCTCATAAAATGACAGCCAGTAATCGAGTTTCATCACTAAGTTTTATTTAACTA
Source organism: Locusta migratoria (assembly GCA_026315105.1). Lineage (NCBI taxonomy): Eukaryota > Metazoa > Arthropoda > Insecta > Orthoptera > Acrididae > Locusta > Locusta migratoria. The sequence goes on along the minus strand of CM048747.1, from coordinate 209,742,335 downwards.
AAAACTGAAAATCCAATCTTAAAAATTAATTTATACATCAGTCAGGATTATCTTTCATGTCGTCAAACAATGAAAATGATATGTTATTTATCTAATTTCATTTAACGTAAAAATAACAATTTACTACTCTTCAGCCTTGTGAATACTAAACAGAACGAAAATTGTCATCACCCACCAGTTATATCAGAATCACAATGCCCGTATTAATCTTGTGAATTGTAATTACCAACAATGAAACCTAGAAGTTTGGCCAGAACAAAAATTTAATTTTTACCGCTTCCATCCCAAGCAGGAAAACTTTTAAGGACAACAAGTCATGAACCATTAGGTACTGATCGGCCACCGTCAGTAGATGGCCGATCACAGGCGGTTGCACTCGGAGAAAATATATTTTAGAATTACTTCAAATGTTTCAACTAAGCTGCTATAGCTCACCCACTGAATTAATAGTTGAAAATGATTTCATTCCAGTGCCGGCGAATGAGCCTAAGCAGTTTTAAGCACATAGCATTCATAAAAAGCTTGAAGATACTGAAATTATACTGATAGTTTACATTTAATTTTTTCACAATACCACCAGTTTGTGTCGAAAACTCAATGATAAGTTTCAAAACTCTAGGCTGACTGAGCCACGCAATAAATACACTACCCAAGCAATAACTTCACAGTGTGAAGACCCACAAGCTTAAAACTCTGACGTTGGAAGCTAACTTTCTTTTCTTCATATTCTAGTAGCAACAGTCGCTCGCAACAAAAGTGTGGGATATATACATGTGGCGTCTGTTCCGAAAGGACAGACGTCACTTGTGATCCTGCAGCTGTTATTATTAATATTCATAGAATATATGACTTCAACTGCGATTGGGCAAAGCTGAAAATGTGTACCCAGCCGGGATTCGAACCCGGGTCTCCTGCTTTCTAGGCAGTTGCGCTAACCCCTACACCACTGGGGACACAGTGATCACCGCACCTGCAAGGACTACCCATACTCGCCTCCCGTCAGATACAAATTCCCAGCTTCGTCCTGCCCATAGTACTCAAACTCGTAGTTTAACTAATTCCCGTAAGAGTAAGGGCTTCAAATTTGCCCACCCCTCCCCACTAACGATAGTATCATTGCCCGTCACCGGCATATTATATATATATACATGTGGCGTCTGTTCCGAAAGGACAGACGTCACTTGTGATCCTGCAGCTGTTATTATTAATATTCATAGAATATATGACTTCAACTGCGTCATATATTCTATGAATATTAATAATAACAGCTGCAGGATCACAAGTGACGTCTGTCCTTTCGGAACACACGCCACATGTATATATATAATATGCCGGTGACGGGCAATGATCCTATCGTTAGTGGGGAGGGGTGGGCAAGTTTGAAGACCTTACTCTTACGGGAATTAGTTAAACTACGAGTTTGAGTACTATGGGCAGGGCGAAGCTGGGAATTTGTATCTGACGGGAGGCGAGCATGGGTAGTCCTTGCAGGTGCGGTGATCACTGTGTCCCCAGTGGTGTAGGGGTCAGCGCAACTGCCTAGAAAGCAGGAGACCCGGGTTCGAATCCCGGCTGGGTACACATTTTCAGCTTTGCCCAATCGCAGTTGAAGTCATATATTCTATGAATATTAATAATAACAGCTACAGGATCACAAGTGACGTCTGTCCTTTCGGAACAGACGCCACATGTATATATATAATATGCCGGTGACGGGCAATGATCCTATCGTTAGTGGGGAGGGGTGGGCAAGTTTGAAGCCCTTACTCTTACGGGAATTAGTTAAACTACGAGTTTGAGTACTATGGGCAGGGCGAAGCTGGGAATTTGTATCTGACGGGAGGCGAGCATGGGTAGTCCTTGCAGGTGCGGTGATCACCGTGTCCCCAGTGGTGTAGGGGTCAGCGCAACTGCCTAGAAAGCAGGAGACCCGGGTTCGAATCCCGGCTGGGTACACATTTTCAGCTTTGCCCAATATGCAGTTGAAGTCATATATTCTATGAATATTAATAATAACAGCTGCAGGATCACAAGTGACGTCTGTCCTTTCGGAACAGACGCCACATGTATATATATAATATGCCGGTGACGGGCAATGATCCTATCGTTAGTGGGGAGGGGTGGGCAAGTTTGAAGCCCTTACTCTTACGGGAATTAGTTAAACTACGAGTTTGAGTACTATGGGCAGGGCGAAGCTGGGAATTTGTATCTGACGGGAGGCGAGCATGGGTAGTCCTTGCAGGTGCGGTGATCACTGTGTCCCCAGTGGTGTAGGGGTCAGCGCAACTGCCTAGAAAGCAGGAGACCCGGGTTCGAATCCCGGCTGGGTACACATTTTCAGCTTTGCCCAATCTCAGTTGAAGTCATATATTCTATGAATATTAAAAGTGTGGGAAGCAGTATCAGCTACCAGCAATGGCAAAGTCTTTGGCAGCTCTATAAGAACAACAACCCCGTCTCTCTCTCTCTCTCTCTCTCTCTCTGGCAGGCCCTTACTGCTAGTGACCGCGCTGACCGCTGTATTCCGCGCATCCTCCGCCACTGAGACTGCATACCTTCACCGTCCCCGACGTGTAACTCCTCAACACGCTTCTCCTCGTCACCAGTAGGAGGCGTTGTCCTCTAGTCTCAGCACATGCTCAGCATACACTTTGCACAAAGAATCGATTACTCTATGGGAGGCGCCACAGCTCAAGTATTCCACCATGGCATCTCCAGATTCTAATCCTACCACTGTGGTGCTGGACGGAGGAGGAAGTTTGGCGATGTAAACTATAGCATTCTTATTCTGGTTGTGCTCGCATGATCATGAAGGTGATATTAGAGGCTTTAGGCATTGAGAGATTGTCTAACCCTTGCCTGTTAATCTCAACACTTGTGCTATATCCAGTAATATACAGGGAGTTTCAATAGGGACTACTTTGAAAACTCAATTTCTATATTAAAAAGAGGTACAAACCTGGTTTTAGTGTTGTTTCAAAGGAAAACTCATCAAGTTTCTACCTTAAACTAAAGGTGTGGCTTCCGTTGGTTATCCTGCAGACATGCCATTGATAACTGATTTCTTCCCAAACTCGTATCAGCATTGCAGGTGTAACTTGCTCAGAGGCGGCAAAGATTCTTCCTTTAAGTTCCGGCCGGCTAAGGATGAAGCCCCGGAACAAAACGTCTAGCTGTGTCAGGTCTGGGGAACGGGCAGGCTTGTCATTGGCGCAGCACGGTCAATCCATTTACCTGAAAAACGATCATTGGGAAAATCCCGAACGTCTGTCAGATAGTGTGGTGGTGCGCCGTCTTGTATTTGGTAAACATTTCGTTCTTCGTCGTCATTGATCTTTGGTATCAAAATTGTTGCAACAAATATAGTTACACTATCCCGTTGATGGTTCGTTCTTGGAAAAAAAGAGGCGGGAGCAGTACATTTTCTATTTGCTCAAGGAACAGAAAACGTTCACCTTAGGGATATCACGAGCATGTTGCAATGTTCCATGTGGATTTTAACTGCCCCAAATCCTACAGTTGTGTATCTTAACATTGCCACTTAAGTGAATAGTTGACTCTTCAGAAGGAGAACATAAGACGAATGGTCCTGGTTCTGTTGTGTAAGAAGACTGGTGTAACAATCATGCATCTTCCGGTATTTAATTAGTATTCATCTGTATTTTAGCATCTGCCCTAAATTGGCTAAACATTTAGTGTGAGTTGTCTACTTGAACTGTATGGGATTGGCCTGTGTTTGGGAGTTAGTGCTTGTTGTTTAATTCGTGTCAAGATGTGGAGGTTGTGTAGCATGTATCGGGATTTTCAGGGCTATAGGGTGTACAAAAGGACGTGGAAGAGTCGACAATAATGATCTGGTGTTGATTTTAAATGCTTCTTCATGTAAAATAATCATGCATAAAGCATATATAGGGTAATATTTGATTATCTTACTAAGTATGGATCGTTATTTCCTAAAAGGGGTTAGATGCTGGTATGCTGTGTTGTAATCCTTGATGTGGTGCGAAAATCATCTATCTGTGGGTCGCTTTGTCCTAAAAAGGGTTATATTTGGATGTAATGTTTTGTAAGCTGTTGTAACACAGTATCTCCTTCGTGATATGGGAATAGAGTTAGACGCATTCTAGGTTTATTCCCTCTGTGGAAAGAGCCTTTTACTCCTCTTCTGTGCATATAGATGAACCGTACAAGGTGTTTGCTGTAGATTTTAATATCTGTAGGGGATCAAGTGTGCTCAGGAGGATTCCAACGTCCATGTGATTACCTAAAGTATGTAATAGTTTGCATCTGCAACAGATATTTGTTGTTAAGACCTATATCTTTTTGTATAGAACCTTTCGGTTTTACAGGTCTATGGATTTAGGAGAAAATACCGGAAGACAAGTTACGTGTCAGAAGAGCAGTTCTTCGATTGAGTGAGTATCTGTTAGTTGGTCAGTCATTGTAAATGTACCTCTGTGCTGTTCTAGTCTGCAGTTCATCAAGCGTTCGTTTAAATCGATGTTGTGTGATATGTTGCTGGATGGACTGGAGTTTGACTTTAGCGCTCATCCAACTGTCCGTGTGTATGAGAGTGTGTAGGTTTGTGTATAAAATAGGTTATCGCTAACTATATTCTCATCGTGCAAGATATAACGGAAGTTGTAGTTAATTCCTACAGTAAATAATCTTGTTTGTGTCAACTGCGAGGAAATGATCCATTGAAGTGTTGCAGTTTAGTTTAATCTTGTGGAATACATACAACATCGTATTTTATACAATCATATCTTCGAGTACAGTCGCATCAGCGCACATCGATAACACTGCAGGAGCTGTACAAGGTATCTTTAGCCTCCAACAGACAACTCGCAAGAGTCATCTAACTACACACACCACTGAAATTTATAGGGTCTGTCAACTGAAGAATATTTCTAGATGGCTTATATTCGCAACCAAAAACATGAAAAATTGTACAGGGGCACGAAAAATTTAAAATGCAACATATAGAACGCTATTTTGGGGTAAATCAAGATACTGAGCACAAACATTTACGTCGCAACCAACGAATTATGTTTTAGTAGCTCTCTTAGGTTGTTTCCAGATGACGCCGTCATTTACCGTCCAGTAAACTCATCTAAAGATCAAAACCAACTGCAGAACGATTTGAATAAGATATCTGTATGGTGTAACAATTGGCAGTTGACTCTAAATAATGAGAAGTGTGAAGTCGTCCACATGAGTATGAAAATAAATCCGCTAAAATTTGTTTATGTGATAAGTCAATCAAATGTGGAGGCTGTAAACTCCACAAAATACCTAGGAATTAGAATTACGTCTGACTTAAATTGGAAAGAACACGTAGATAATATCATGGGAAAGACGAACCAGAGACTGCGTTTTATTGGCGGAACCCTTAAAAGATGCAACAGAAATACTAAAGAAACTGCATACACTACGCTTGTCCGTCCTTATAAGGAGAATTGCTGCCCAGTGTGGAATCCTTATCAGGTGGGTTTGATGGAGGACATCGAAAGAGTCCAAAGAAGGGCAGCTCGTGTCGTATTGTCACGATACAGGGGAGACAGCGTTACGGAAATGATACGGGATCTGGGATGGGAACCATTACAACAACGGCTCTTATCGCTACGACGTGGGCTACTTACGAAACTCCAATCGCCAACATTCTCCTCTAAATGCGAAAATATATCGTTGACTCCCACTTACATAGGTAGAAATGACCATCAGAATAAAATACGAGAAATCAGAGCCCGAACGGGGAGATTCAGGTGTTCATTCTTCCCGCGCGCTATTCGAGAATGGAATGGGAGATAAAATAGTATAACGGTGATACGATGAACCCTCTACCAGGCACTTAAATGTGATTTGCAGAGTATCCCATGTAGATGTAGAGTATGACTCCGACTCTTTCTCCAAATATGTTTCCAGTTGAAAGACAAAATAACCCCTAAATGGGTAAAGGTACAACGCATCCTTCGATTCCAGACGTATTCTTCGAGACGTTTGATATGGAGACAGATTGATCACGTGAGTTTTTAGGGTTAATCAACCCACTTATTACAAAATTGACGCCACAACCAGCGGATTTTGTGCCAGCAAGACTCCAGGATGGGCTCAAAATAATGCTTTTGAGAGGTATTTCCAGGCGGAAGACCAAATAACCCACATATGGGCGTGTCATGTGTCCATTGTGGACTTTGCACAAAAGCGCAGAATGCGACGTCATGCCGCCAGCCGCCAGCGAGACAGCGTGTCGCGGTGTAATGCGGTGTCAAATTGCAGACACGTGGGCGGCCCGAGGTGCCGTCTAGCAGGCGTCCAGCAGCGCGAAATGTAGCGGAAGAAAATTTCCACGGAAGTGGGCCATCGGATTTCACACATTGCATGTACCACATAGTCTCAAAACTTACAACACTGTTAGGGGAACTGTTATGCACATTACGTGAGCTAGGGCATTTTTTAGCAATTTGTTATAAACTATAATTTCTGTGAACTGAGAAATATGATCATTTTGTTATAAACATTTACAATAATTTACATGAGCTTGGTAATATTAACATTTTTGAGCAATTGATTTAGCGGTTTCAATCTGAACACCCATCAATTGAGTTTTTTAATGACTCCACAGTCGGGTGTGTAATAAAGGTTACGTTATCAGTTTGATGCAGTGTCGCTATTGATTTTTTGATAGCAGACTGGATTCCTTCTACAGTTGTGTTATGGTTTACGTAATCCGTCTGAATTCGTACATCCATCAAATGATTCCTTTAATGACTCATGCTGTTATTGCTTGCCCTCCCCTCCACACTTGTGTAAAATGGGTTAGGTAATCAGTCTGAATTCAACACCCATCACCTTATTTTGTTAATGACTGATGCTTGCTCTACCCTCCACACTTGTGTAATATGGGTTACGTAATCAGTCTGTGCCAGTACTCTTATCAATTGACTTCTTTGATGACTCAGTTGTCTGGCAGCCTTCCACACTAGTATAATGTCATATCCTCGTGATGTCGTCAGTTTGAATTCGTACCGCTATCATTAACCTAATGTAGTAGATGGCCACTATGCCGATGTGTCCATGGTCGGAAGTGGCATCACACCGCTGGTTTTTATCTAAGTAGTATTTTTACAACTAAATTAATACGACACGTATACTTTAAGCTTCAAGTGTAAACGTCTCGTGTTATAGCTTTATTTTCTGATACAGGTATCAAAATCTATAACAATTATTTTAAAGCAACCTGTTAGGTTGCATTTCTTATACGTTAAAAGTAGTGTAGGTATACTTGTTCATGAACTTGACAATTTTGACGGTTTAGATTGACAAAACAGTTAATATTTACATCCATTTCAGTGTAAATGATCAAACAAGCTTGCGGTGGACAAAATAGGGGTGATGATAAACCGATAATGTGAGGTAGTTGAAAATTTGTGTTGGAGGGGTAGTGTTTATAGAAGGTTTGGTTTTGCGCGGAAATCTGATTTCGTGCACTGATCACAAAGTTTCACATGTTGCAGATGATGAATTTTAAGTCACATAACCGCCAGTATCCGAAATTGCATTCTTCTTGAAGTTATTAGTTTTATTATTGATAGCTGAACAGAGATTCGTATCATACGAGACCTTAGTTACAACAAATCAGTTGCTCTCAAATACGAACCCTTTATCAGTTCACTGGTATAGTTTCGTTCTGACTACACTTTTCCTATACTTCACATATCCTTGTCAGTTTTGTAAGGAAAAGAAAATTTCAAAAGACACACCATGTAATTATGTACATATCTAAAACTTGAATAAACAGGTATCATTTACCATTAAAGGTAAGATGGTGTGACTATGACCGTTTTCTATTATGGCTAAAAGCACTTTTATAATACGAGAAAGATCATCAAAATATCCACGGGTGTACTGCCGGTCTATAGTGTCCAACGGGTGCAATATTTCGGAGATCATACATGTCGCCATCATCAGGTGAACTGACGGACTGAGCTCATGCAAACGCGCCGGCAAGGAGATCCGCACGCTACGGGGGCTCGAAGGGAACTGGAATCTAGTCCGGTAGCAGGCGATTTAAAAACCCGCCGTGGTCGTCACTACTTAGTGACGACCACGGCGGACAGAGCCCTCACAGCGACGTCATCTCAGGCACCGTTGCAATCGGTTCCACTGCGCGACCGCGGCGCGGTGCGCGGACCACTGAGGGGACGCTCCGCGAGCCGAGGGTATTTAAATCACCCGCTACCGGGCTAGAACCCAGTTACCTTCGACCCGACGTAGCGTGCGCATCACCGTGCCGGCACGTTTCCAGTAGCTCAGTCCGTCAGTTCATCTGATGATGGCCGAAATATTGTGCCCGTTGGACACTATAGACCGGCAGTGCACCCGTGGATATTTTGATTATCAAATACGCCAGGCGAAGCACAAGAATCACACGAGGAAAATCGTTCCTTGTAATCAACGAACGGAATTATATACTCATCATATGCAACACTATCGATTTTCCCTCCTATTCCAGTCACGTATTGTTTGCTGAAAGAAGGATTGACGGTATGCCTCTGTGTGGGCTCGAATCTCTCTGATGTTATCATCACGGTCTCTTCGCGAGATATACGTAGGAGGGAGAAATATACTGCTAAACTTCTCAGTAAAGGCATGTTCTCGAAACTTCGACAAAAGCCCGTACCGAGCGACAGAGCGTCTCTCCTCCAGAGTCTTCCACTGGAGTTTATCGATCATCTCCGTAACGCTTTCACGATTACCAAATGATCCTGTAACGAAGCGCGCTGCTCTCCGTTGGATCTTCTGTACCTCCTCTATCAATCCCACCTGGTACGGATCCCACACCGGTGAGCAGTATTCAAGCTATGGGCGAACAAGTGTACTGTAACCTACTTCCTTTGTTTTCGGATTGCATTTCCTTAGTATTCTTCCAACGAATGTAAGTCTGGCATCTGCTTTACCGACGATTGATTTTATATGGTCGTTCCACTTTAAATCCCCCCTAATGACTACTCTCAGATACTTTATGGAATTAACTGTTTCCAGTTACTCCCTGCCATAGTGTAGCTAAATGATAAAGGATCTTTCTTTCTGTGTATTCGCAGCACATTACACTTGTCTACATTGACCTTTAATTGCCATTCCTTCACCGTGCTTCAATTCTATGCAGACCCTTCTGCATCTCAATGCAATTTTCCATTGTTACAACCTTTGTATATACTACAGCATATCCGCAAAAAGCCTCGGTGAACTTCCGATGTTATCCTCAAGGTCATTTATATATATCGTGAACAGCAACGGACCCACGACACTCCCCTGTGGCACACCTGACATAACTCCTACTTCAGAATACTTGTCTCCATTAAAAATGACCTGCTGCTTTCTGTTATCTAGGAAAACCTCAATCCAATCGGACAATTGGTCTGATAGACCATATGCTCTTACTTTGTGATGTGATTCTCGTAAGAATCTGGCTTGTTCCCACGGAACATCACAGATTCCTGAAAAGGATAATATCAATGAGATCGAAACGTCGATCGAGTATAAAACAGTGAAAATGAAATGACAATATTTTTAATAGTATTTTCGTTTTTCTACGCCACTGAATACTTGTATCTCAGTTTTACTGGGGTGTATACTCGTTGGAACGTCCTCAGGGTGTGCCGAAACCTAGTGCGCTCGCGCAGGCGTGCCCTTGACGCGTGATTGATTGCGCGACAGGTCGAGAGGCCTCCAGTTTGCAGAGACCCCGCTGCACAAGTTGAGCGACTCGCCGCCCCCTCCAGACACACACGAGAGGGCGTTTGTGGCGCCACTCCGGGGAGGCATCGCTCATGGCGAAGTTCGGCAGACACGGGAAATCCGCGACTCTGAGCCGTGCTCCGAGAAAGAACTCCGCGCCTGCCACTGGCTTAACCTGTCCCGCCGGCGTGTTCTCGGCACTGCGCAGTCTGCCGCCCTCACACTGGCGCATCGCTGCGGTTACTCCGGCGTCCCGAAGGCGTCTTCTTTCCTTGCATGCGTGACATTCGCTTCTAATTTTAACCTTCCTATTGTGTTCGAAACAGTCACACATATTGTGAATGGGTCAGTTAGACCCGCAATTATATATATATATATATATATATATATATATATATATATATATATATATATATATATATATATATATTCTTCGATGTAATCCAAGAGTCAACAAAGTTTCAGCCGACCAGTTGCATAATTGCATAAAATAGTTTACATCTATAAACCTTTACCCAGGTTTCGGCAAAATTAATTTTGCCTTCTTCAGAAGGATACAATAAAGCTCACATTAAAAAAGTTGTTAAAATGTGGCTGACTCCATGTCAATAGATTAAATTTTTAAAATTAAAAACAATGTCACATTATAAAATTTGGAGCATGTCCACACACAGGTCAAGTGAGCACTGCGTACTGCGTCACTTGACCTGTATGTGGACATGCTCCAAATTTTATAATGTGACATTGTTTTTAAATTGTAAAATTTTAATCTATTGACATGGAGTCAGCCACATTTTAACAACTTTTTTAATGTGAGCTTTATTGTATCCGTCTGAAGAAGGCAAAATTAATTTTGCCGAAACCTCGGTAAAGGTTTATAGATGTAAACTATTTTATGCAACTGGTCGGCTGAAACTTTGTTGAGACTTGGATCGTGTTCCACCGTTGCTGAATTGCAGCCATGCTTAAAATTTTAAAATTCTTCGATGTTACTTCAAAATATATTTCATATATAGTTATTTCATGTGGAAAAACAGTTATTGAAGCTTTCCAGCAGTTATTTAACGTAATTAGTGTAAAAAATTATTACATTTTAGATTGTGAAACAATGTTCATACAAGTTTTTATAAGTGAATTGTTGCATAAAAGTGCAAGCTAAAGCTTAAATTTTGTCACTTATTGCAAACAGTATTTAACCTCAAATTACAATGAAATGTGATAATTAAGTTTGAAGAACAATACTTAGCTCAATATATGCGCGTTATATTAGCTTACACAATTATTGCAGTAATAATATTTGCATAATCTTGGCATAGTAATGATCGATAAAAGTTACATTTCTTATTAGTCTTTCTGTCTTGCTCCGGTCCACATTCTTTGTACTGGCCCCTTTCCTGCTCCTTTGCTCCAGAACTCGTTCCTGCAATATTTTCTAAATTTACTTTTATCTTTTTAGGAATGTTTTTGGACATTCTGTTTTCTTCCATTGTTCTTGTTTGTTAGAAAATGGCATCTTTTGTTCAATTTATTTCAATAGTAGCCTGCGTTAGTGTGTACATGCAATACATTGGCATTTATTGCAGCAGTGTCTAGCATGTTATAAAATAAACAGGCCATCGCTTAGTACACCTTTTACAGGAATACGTACTGGTGCGGCGGAGTAGCCGAGCGGTCTAAAGCGTCTCGCAGCGGAGCGTGCGGTTGCTCGCCGTGGAGGTTCGAGTCCTCCCTGGGGCATGGGTGTGTGTGTTTGTCATTAGGTTAGTTTACCTAGGTTTAAGTAGTTTGTAAGCTACGGACTGATGACCACGCAGTTTGGTCCGATAGATTTACAAACATCTGAAACATCTGAATACGTACTGGCGAGTGTATCTGTCATGTCAACTCCTCCTTTCGTTTTGTTGTAATGCTGTATTACCTCCGGCTTGTTAGGCTCGTCTGCAGAAACGGTACAGTCATGGTGCATGGTAGAGAGTAATACGACAGCTTTATTCTTTATTGGGACCTACTAATCCAGTGGTACATACTTCTGAAATCCAAAGATGGTTGAAAACACGTGTCTGCTGTTTTTTGTCAGCATTTCTTTCGGAGTCTCAGCTTTGTTCTTTCTGAGGATTCAACTAAGGTTATAATTTTCTGCAGAAGTTGTTTGGCCAGAGTGTAGTCCGTAAAGAAATTATCAGTGGTAATTTTTGGCCCAGTTTTCTCAATTCTTTCCACAAGCCTCAATACAACATTTCTACCTTGATTTACTTATCGTGGTCCATTTTCCGGCTTTCCTGTATAGACTTCTGCTGCACAAACATAAGCTGTTTTCACATCAGATAACAACAATAATTTTATGCGATATTTTCCTCTTGTTTTTGAAGTCATGTACTGACGGAAGGGACATCTTCCTCTGATTGGAACCTGTAACTCCTCCACTGTGACGTTTTATAAAGAATGAAAATTTTAGGAAACTGTTTCACAAACATTTCAAAGACAGCCAGTTTATCAAGGCGTCGCCTAGCTGATCGATCTTCTTTGTTGTCAAATCTGATAATTCTCGTTGTGTAGAAACGCTGAAGTGACACTGTTATGCGAAAAACAGGCGGACCATTCATGTTGTCCCATAGCTATTGGAGAGATTCTCCAGCAGATCTCTATACACCAGCTAATATAAGAACTCTCAACTAAGCCTTCATTCCCTAATTTTTAATAGAACCTAATTATGCTCACCTTGGTATTGAAACAGCTGAAGGATTTGTAGACCAGTATGTACCATTGCCGCGACATATATACATTTCCAGTTACGCTGTTTTCCTTAGACAACAAAACCACGCTTTCGTCTCCTTCGATCACATCACTCTCCTCTCTTCTAATCGATACATTAGCAACATCACTTGAACTATCAACAGAATCACTTACAAACCGACAAACAAAATCAGAGTGTACGCCTACATGCAGTCTTTATACAGAGTCCCACAACAATGTGAAATGCCTCTGAGACATTTTAGACTAATCACAAGTATTTCTAAAAATTTATTCGTAGAAACTAAATAAAAATTTCCGCCTGGGTCTAAAAGACCCATTCACATTGAGTGTGTCAAAGCTACGTATCTCCTAAAGTATTTTAGTTTTTGAAACGAAGATTGAGGGTAACATAAATAGTGACATATTTGTGGAATACATAATGCCATGTGGCAAATAAATAATATTTAGGGGTTTACGTTAATCTTAGTAAACGAACTGGGTCAATTAGTCCTATTCACAATAGGAAGGTTAAGTCCCAGTAACTGCTTACCAGTAGTAGGGGAGACCGGGGTACGTTGTCCATATTTTATATTTTTTTAATATTAATTTATTCGACACACTTCAAGGAATTATTGTTAAATATTAGATAGGTCAAAGGGAAAAGTTTACAAAGCCATTGTACGTCTAGCAGCAATCTATGGAACTGAGTGTCGCCCTATGACAAAACAGCAGCAAATGCTACGTGCAATAGAAATGAAGATGCTTCGCTGGTCCATGGGGCTGAACCGATGTGACCATGTAAAAAATACAGAAGTCCGGCAAAAGATTGGTGTGGCGCCCATCACAGACAAACTGACGGAAGCCCGTTCCCGCTGGTACGGCCACGTCATCAGAAAGGAGGACAACTCGGTTGCGAAGACAGCACTTTATTTCAACCCAGGAGGAACAAGACCACGAGGAGACCGGAAAAGAGATGGACTGACAACATCAGGGCAGAATGGACGCTGATGGTTCCAGGCAAGATGATGTCAACGACCGAAAGAAATGGAGGAGACGCAGCAAAGTAGCAGACCTTGCAAGTCGGGATTAATGCTTGGAAAGCGATTAGATAGGTAATTACTAAATCTGAATGGCAGCTATTAAGCTTGGTAATTACAGTTAAAGTATTAGAAAAAGATTTACTACTGTAAATGTTCAAATGGTTGTTAAGCTTATGGGACTTAACTACGGGGTCATCAGTCCCTAAACTTACAAACTACTTATGAACTACTTACGAACTAGGACGGCACAAATATCCATGCCCGAGGGGGGATTCGAACCCCCGACCACAGTGGCCGTGCTGACCGTGACTGGAGCGCCTCAGTCACCTCAGCCACCGCGGCCGGCATTTACTACTGTACATATATCAAGTGGTCCAGTCTGCCCCTACCTCCGGGATAAGTTGGCCCAGAGGCTAGGGCACGTTGACCCATGTAGTCGTTTGATAAGTGTAACTAGGAAATCGAAATAAAACTGTTATCAAGAAATATACTTTAATGTACATAATATGAGATTGAGTATTGAGTTAAATGCTTAAAATTGAGGACTATGAGAAGAGGATAGGTTAAATTTATTACAATTTATAGTGTCTTAAAACAAACCATTCAATTTTAATGTCCAGCTCCAAAGAATCATCACAGTTTCAACACTATAAAATAGTCCACGCATCTCCGATGAGCCCAACGCTTACAGTTCGTGAACTGAATTCCTTGTTCTCTAGTTGACTGTTTCAAAAAGTCACTGTGACTCTTCCTCATCGTCATCATTATCACCATCTTTCCTTTTTGGAAAAGGGCTTTTCTGGCCTGTGATCTAATTTTTTTGTTCAGTATTTCTTTCCAATGCTTTGGTCCAATGGAAAGGGTTGAAATTCAATTTCTGTTTCCTGAGTTTCAATTACCTGTGAAAACTGACATGAGGTCTGTCTGTACTTAGCACAGTACCTCCAGTACGATTTTCTAGGAATCCCAAAGTCTTCGCTAATAGTCTTCAGAGATCTTTCCTTTTCTTTTACTTCTAAAACTGCTCTGCCGGTCGCGGTGGCCGAGCGCTCTAGGGCGCGCCAGTCACAGTCTGCACGGCCGCTACGGTCGGGGGTTCGAATCCCCCCTTGGGCATGGATGTTTGTGTCGTCTTTAGTATCAGGTAGTTCATAAGTAGTTTGTAAGTTTAGGGACTGATGATCCCGCAGTTAAGTCCCTTAAGCTTAACAAACATTTGAACATAAAACTGCTCTTAGCATCGTATCTTAAGAAATAATTCCCCTTTCATTCTTTTATAATTTCTGATCATTTTTATGATACTACAAATGAAACAAATATTTAAACCAGATCCGTAATTCATGTTTTGAAAACAAGGAAATTAACGAGGTTTTGACTACTCAGATTGCTGTATAAAATTAAAATGAAATTTACTGTTTGGCATTTATTCAACGCTTTTTATCTCGTGAATATGTCTGAAACCTATCGAAATATGTTTAACTTTGACAATTATGTTAACAATTTCATAAACCGTAATAATTATAAACGTTGTTATTATTAAAAGTAACAAACCTTTCGTAAAGTTAAAAGCAGTATTGGTCCTATAGGACGTGTCAGGTTGTCTTGGGTGGCCATCGTGCCCCATCTCTCTGGGCCAACCTGCCCCATCGCCATCTTTACAATAAATTCTGTTGTTTGGAAAACTCAGTGAAGCGATTAATTCTGTATGCCATATAGAAATAATCCTTAATGTACCATCTTTTATTATACTGCTCACCCAGTTGCGCCTAAAGCAAGCGAAAGTTAAATAACACACAAAAACAATTAAGGTCTACAGCTGGTCCAAAACTTCGCTGCCTGCGATTTTTGCCCTGTATAAGGGGAGGGACAGTGCTATCTACTTTCTGATTGATTTCTAAGACGATCTAGCGTGTACTGTATGAATTCGACTGGGCCATCCTGCCCCAATGGCCAACGTGCCCAGATCTCGCCTATAAACTGGTTTAAGAAACGTAATTTTCTAAAATTAAATGATTTCGCCCTGAGTCACAAATTTTTTTTTTTTTTTTTTTTAAATATATTTCGAGCGCTGAGGGCTCATCATCAGATCCTCTGTGATTTATTATAGATGTTTTATAGCCTGGGTTTGTTAAAAAGTGGTGCTCAAATAAGTCGGGTGCAGTATGATAATAGGAGTACATTTTTAAGTGTAAATTATCACCAGCACAAACACTTCTCATATTGTGACACATTATTGTTAGTCCACAATGTGTCTACAGATAAGAAGTGATTGCGTTGGTGATTATGTATACATACAAAAGTACTACAATTATCATACTGCACCAAACGTATTTGAGTAGAACTTTTTAACAGGCCCAGTCTTTAAACACGTATAAAAATCATAGAGGCACCTGATGATGAACCCTCAGGGATCGAAATGAATTGTGTAAAATAAAACAATTTTGTGACTGAAGTTGAATTCATTTTATTGTTCTAAAGTACAATAGTCGTGGAACATCACAGGCAATAATGGACAAAATTAAAGTAATTATATAAATTAGAATGACAAACTGACAAACACGAAGCATATAAATGCTGCCTGGAGGATTTTTTCTTTCGTTAATTAAAATTAATGTTATTGAAGAAAGTTTCAATCACACTCAGCCGAAAAATTGTTGGTAAATGTTAATAACCGAATGGAAGTCTAAACATTTATTTTGATATGACCCTGACCTAATTAACATTGGATTAACTGTTATGGCTATAACAATTTTATATTTCTGGAAATTATTCGATTGAGTATTTAGTATTATTCTGTATTTAGTATTGAAGTGTTTTAAAAGCTTCATTACGTGACAAAGAATTGTTTAAAATATGTGTAATTTAAAGAATATTTAAGGGTCTAAGAAATGTCAAGAAAGAAAAGCGGACTTCCTACAAAACTGACAACAAAACGTAGACTGCAAAACCTTTAAGCCCGCCCTAGAGAACAACGTTGAACGTATTGCCTGACTTCCTCGTTAAGTTCACACGGTAATTAGCCGTATAATCGAAAAAAAATTTTTTTGAATTATTGAAATTATTACACTACAGTGCAATGATCTGAGATAGTAAATTTAACATAAAATTATTATATAGGTTGACCAGTTTGTATCATTTTCGATCACCTTCAGACCCTATGACCACACTGCGAACATACGCTCACCGTCTATGCAATTCAGCCTCAGAGATACGTTCTGAAAATGACCTGAACTGATCGAAACCAGTCACACAAGGAAATAAAATAATTTTAAACTCTGTGATGTAGACAAATATTTTTAAGAAAATAATTGAAAACAATCATAACAAGTTTATATTGTGAGAAAAACCGGAAAACACTCTCACGAACATTTAAACTCCACATGTATCAGAGCATTGTAATTTACAATTATTGACACTATCTCCTGTAAATATAGTAACAAACTTAACTACATTAGTAATTCTATAGTTACTAACTGAACCGGAAAGGTAAGTAAGCCGCAAACTACGCTAATGATGATGGGGAAATTACACTGATGAATAATATAATAAAACTTGGTGACATTAATGAGGTTGTTAGCTCCAGTAAAATAGAAACGGCCTGCGTCATATCAAGGCTCGATTACAAAACGAGCGATAAAAACTGTGCCCTCGCAGCTAATTACATTTCATAAAGAGTACTAAGAAATGCTGCACTTACTTCTCACAATAGAAATCAAAGGAATTAAGAACCGAATTAAGATTGCAATAATTACTGACCACAGAACGTATGACATAAACACGGGTGATGTTTTGCAAAATCAGTTCTGAGAAGAACCGGGATTGCTCTCATTTTTCAAAGATAATCAAAGACATTATCTTTGAAGGCAGTAAAGGATTATGCTACGCAATGAATGATGCTGCAGAAGATTATTTTAAACACCCGCAAAGTGAGACAGCGGAAAATTTCGTCTCCGTGTTCCTACTCCTAATACAATGTGTGTAACGCGGAAGGTTAAACAGAGTAACATCTACTGAATCTGAAGACAAATATACTTTTCTTAATCATATCATTGCAAGCAACGCAAAATAGAAGCAAAAAGAGTGTCACTTTACAAAATATTTTTATCTCTATAGGTGAAAGGAAAGCTGACCATATTTTGGGGTTGGGAGTATCATAAGAAAACTGTACTTAACCCAAAAAGAATAATATTGAACGGTTCTGGATGTGTGTTTTAACTTACTTACAGTGGCGACGGCCAAAGATATTAACAGAATCACATGAAAAGTACATTATTGTTGCGGATGACTGAAACAAATCTCATAGCTCGTACCTTAGATGCCAACCATCAATAATTTACCCTTCTGCTATGGTCCTCAGTGGGTCGTATGGCAGCCTAGGTCTGGAGCAAATGCTCAGTTCCTTCTCCTTGTAGCGAGGCCAAACTGTAGTGTACGCACATGTTTACGCGCGCAACGTAGTTAATTCTGAAAGTGGGATTCTACCGAGATATTCCTACTTGAGTCGTTCGCTTGTACATTGATCTGTGCAGGGGCAAAGCCCGAAGTCTTTGTCGTCGATTATACTCAAAACGGAAGTATTTTCCGTCCGACTGTATAAACATAGCTGACTGGAGCTCAAATCTGACGTTAGTTCATAAATCAAACTCTGTTCAGCACTCGGCGCCATTGTACAACGCTAAAGCTAGACCCGACGAAGGTTCCTCAGCATTGAGAGCGGAAAATCGTTGACATCACAATTTTGAATGTCAATTGCAAAGCGTACACAAGCAAATGTTTCAAGGGGTTTGACTGATTGGATCGCTGGTGGTGAGTTATAGAAACAAAGTACAAGTGTATGTTTCACCGGAGGGAATCTGAATGTAACTAGTTTTCTTTTTATTTTTTTATTTTTATTTGTTTATGTATTTATTTATTTATTTATTTATTTTATTGAAAAAAAGAGGCCAGTCATGCGAAGAATACAAAGTGCGTCTCCACGTTTATTTGTTTTGTTTGCTTTTAAGATCATTCTCCCCATACATCACTTGCACATCACACAGCAATACTACGCATTACATCCTTACACAAGTATACCATAATGCAAAATAGTGAAATTGGAACGATAGTCAAATGAGTAAAGGAAATTCTAGTAGATTATATTCAAATGCATCTTTTCCAGAAAGACTGCATTTGTTGAAGCACGACTGAAGGTATTGTTGGAAAAATAATGGAGGCAGTTCCTTATGCGGAACGAAAACAATTTGTGATAAAAGCCAGAATATATCTTGCTAGTGTAAGAAAATTTGCCATATACTTTCACTGAATTATGAATTGAAAATGGTGGCAAAGAGGGGAATGTATACATGAATAAAGAAGAATACACCTGTATAACATATTCACAGAATATATCACATCAAGTGCGAATGAGCAAAGTTTAAAATGTGTACCCAGACAGGATTAGAACCCGCGTCTACCGCTTTCTAGGCAGTTACCCTGACCACTACACCACTGAGGAACTGTGAACACTGCATCTACAAGTACTAGCTAAGCACACCTCCCGTCAGACACAAATTCCAAGCCCTACCCTCCCGCAGTACTCAAATTCGTAGTCACTATTCTCTAATTCCCGTAAGAGTAAGGGCTCCAAACTTGTCCACCCCTATCCACTCACGGGAGTTAGTTCATAGTGACTACGAGTTTGAGTACTGTGGGTAAATCTGGGAATTTGACGGAAGTGTGCTTAGGTAGTCCTTGCAGGTGCGGTGATAACTGCGTCCCCAGTGTTGTAGTGGTCAGCGCAATTGCCTAGAAAGCGGGAGCCCGGGATTCTAATCCCGGCTGGGTATCCATTTTCAGTTTTGATATGTCTTTCGAACACCTGAATAACTGTTGACAGCGACTGTGGCGTACGGCGTCGATTTATACGAAGTGTATAAAAGGAGTAGAGGAAAACAAAGGTAAGAAAGAAAATTCAACAGTATTACAGTCACACTCCTGCACAAATTATGTGTAAAAATATTTCGCTTAATAATAAGAGAGAGAAATGTAACAGTACTAACGATAATGTGTGATTATTACATGTCAGGTCTCGAAACGAATGGTATAAAAAGAAAAAGCTGGTTCTGCTATCGCTTCGTTTAACGTCACATTCGCGTTTAGTCTATCCAGGAGGCCCCGAAACACGCCAAGAAGCGGGACACGCAGCAGACATTTCCGCCTCAATGAAATCGCTTCCCGACGTCCGGGCCGCTCCTAATGGCGGCTCATTGAATTTTATTCGTCAGGCAGCCGACGGCGAGGCGGGGAGACGCAGGTGGAATCTGAGCGCCGCCCGGACCGTGGACCGTCCTGCTGGGATGAGCTCCCCAGGGGGGGGGGGGGGGGCTGTACAATCAAAGAGCGAGAGCCAGGGCTCTGCAGCGCCTCGCCTCGATGTCTCCCAGGAGTCTTCCAGTCTGCCGTACTGAAGGCGCACCACGGACGTGAGCACCCACTGCTCTTTCGAATACACGCGTGTCGTCAGCTCAGCTCCGTCATTTCAAAAGTAGCCCTTAGTCTGCTGACAATGTCTTAATTTATGCCTTTGGACAGGTCGAAACTGATTTTACTTTATAACTAAGACCCGGTGTTCCCTGGGTATTCAGGTATCTCATACTCTCGCATCAAACGTCTCTCTCTTCCTTTCCTATTCTAGGACTTTAGTGATGGTCCTTTAAGTCTTCCACCAATTTATACCTGTTCCATCTCTCTGCCATTCTCATCCTTTTCCTTTATCTGCCTCCTCCTAACCCCCCTCCCCCCCCCCCCAATGTCGTAGTTTTCTCTCTGTTCATTCCATATATCCATTGCTGTTCCTTCCCCACTATCAATGAAACTCATATACATCTGTCAACTTTCGTTACGATCAATATACGCTATATGAGTTTATTGCAACGTACCTTTTGCAACGTCCGCTCACTTGCGGCTTTTAAAAACCCTCTACATGAAAACATACGAACAAAACTGTGAGTATGTGTCGAAGTCTGTAATTATCTTTCGCCATCGATTTAATGTATACATTCACTTTGCTCTTTTTTTGTTGGCCACTACTTTTACGATTGGAATAAAACAGTAGATATGTATCGAAGTATTTACTTAAAAAACAACCGTAGAACATACACTGTTGGAAACTCTATGCAGACGGTAACTTCCTCTTCATTCGAAGGCCAAGTGTGCAAATCTTCATCAATATCCGGACGAAAATATACATTTGCATGAATTGTTAACTAAGACACGAAGGGGCACTTTTATATATATATATAAACTTATGTACGCCAAATTTCTTCCTACGACTGCAGCTCCCAAATTGTTGTGTATGCTTGGTTGTCTTTCTAATGGATAATTACAGTCGCACGTTGGATTTTTTAGCTGATTTCGGATTTCCCTTTTCGATATTCTAAATCACCTCTGTATTAAAGCGAGGAAAAAAATTCAAATCAGCTATGCCATCTATGAGATTTACGAAGATTAACGCACAGCTATTCATTACATATTTAATTATTACATGGCATAATTTTCCTGTTTTATAGCGATCTTACTATTTGTGATGTACGATCGCATTTTTAAGTAGTTTTTGCTCAGTTAGCATATATTTATTTACCAACAGTTACGATATAAATATTCATTTTCAGAATGAAAATGCCAGTGATATATCGCAAAACAGGTTTCCTTTTTCGGGGGGTAGAGAGAGTTGGCGATGTGGACTCCAAATTTGGACGGCAAATTTATGAACCATAAAAGTCATTACATGTAACATACAGTAATAATCAATACGGAAAACACACTTCCCCATGTCAGTCAAAATATTGTATTCATCAACTAAACATCGCCCAATTGAGTCTCACAATTCCTTAAAACAATTAACTAGTTTATAACTCTCTGCTTCGTAGGCGATTTGCTCTTCTATCAGTGATATATCGAAATTCGGAAACTCTGAGACGTAGCCTTCTACTCAAATACCACTGAACTATAACTAACAGACATGTAACAATGAAACGTAGAGCTGTTTCACATTCAACGCAGGCATATGCAGCGATGAGAGCCCCATTTCTCTCAAGCTCTCTGTTGGCATTAAATTACGTTGTGCGAATAACTTTTGAACCGATTTGTGTCTATCTAGCTCTTCCAGTTGGTGTGGCGAAATTAGGTACCATTCGCCTTGAATCATTACGACTTAACCGTAGCGCCCTTACAGCAAAATAAAGGCCCAAACTTTCTGATACCAAATGGGGGGTACCGTTTCTGTCTCCTTAAGCTGTCGCCACATCTGAGAAATAACAGGCTTCGCGTTGAACCATGGGGGCACATGGGTGTCAGGCTGTTCTAGTTTTATTCTTACTATAGCCCTCCACCACAGAGAGACCGGCATGAGTTTTTTCTGTGTCATCCGGCGCCGTTTGTTAACGTGAACACAGCTTTTGTGTTTGTCGAACTACACAGCAATGGCTGCACCATTTGATACAATATTTACTTATACACTGTGACACCTATTTTACTGTGTACATTGTTGCACTCATGTACAAGTATCTTAAATGCAGGTGTGGTTGTTCTTTAACAGTCCTGAATATCTATTAATTGATTTTTATCTTGTAGTTATAAATTACACAATTGACATAGAGAAAAAAACTGTTGGTCGATTTTTACAAATATATACATATCAATAAAAAGAGTTCACTTACAGTAGCACACACCAGCGTCATTCATAGAAACCCTTGCTGTATTTGCGACGCCGCTAATCAGTTTTATGAAGGTGCTGAGTCAGAAGTGTGTGCTACGTTGGACCTGTTTTTATGTCTATTTTATTGTTTTTGACCACCCATCGATTTTATGACTATGCACCAGCACAAGATATTGTATATAACTAATTATATGTGGAACATTTTAATGAGCACTTAAATGCCAATAGTAGGATTAGGTAGCAGTGACTTTTTTATTATTCTTTTTTTTTTAAATTTGAGTTTACAATTTTATTTGTTTTGTCTACTACAGAAATTGTACTTTATTAGTAATTATTGCACGTAACCACATATTGTGTACAAGTTCCTCACAGGCCATAAGATGACACCACTAAGTGTTGAAACTGGTCGTCATAAATAAATAAAAAAGAATGACGATCTTGGCGTTTCTCATTATATTAAATTTCATAGGTGCCCTGGCACACACATCGTTAGCATGGTTGTATTCCATCATCCATGCACAACACGGCTGTACGGATGTCTGTTCAAGGTGTGATCATATAGTGAATTCGATACAAATTCAGGAAACAGCGATTTGTGTGTATTCCGATTCGTAAACTAACCAACTGATTCACAACACGGCTATTAAGAGAGGCTTCGCCGCGGTCGCGTGGCAGGGCGCTCTAAGATGCCTTTCTGCGGAACGCGCGGTTGATCGAGTCCTGCTTGGGGCACGGGTGTTAGTGTTTGTGTCGTCTTTAGGTCAGTTTAACGTATTTTCAGTAGTTTGTAAGCCTAGGGACTCATGGCCGCAAATGTTAAGTCCCATAGATTTAGTAACATTTGATTCTGAAAAGACGCTTCCTTAATTTGAATTAATGCGTTATTGTAACACACTCACGAGAACAGCGCAAAAGCTGCAATACGCATTCGCAAGCAACAGTTTTATTTTCACAGAATGAAACATTCATTCTGCAGCGGAGTGTGCACTGATATAAAACATACTGCCAGATTAAAATTATGTGTCGTAAGCGGGATTCAAACTTGGGACCTTTGTCTTTCGCGGGCAAGCACTCTGCCACTGAGCTATCCCGACGCGACTCACGGTTCGTCCTCACAGCTTTGGTTCTGCCAGTACCTACTTTCCAAACTTCACGGAAGTTCTCCTGCGAAGCTTGCAAGACTAGCGCTCCTGGAAGAAAGGATATAGTGGAGACATGCTTTAGACACAGCGTAAGGGATGTTTCCAGAATGAAACATTCACACTGCAGCGGAGTGTGTGTTGAAATGAATGTTCCTGACAGATTAAAATTTTGTGTCGGAACCGGGACTCGAACCTGGGACCTTTGCTTTCGGTGGGCAAGCGCTCTACGATTTCTGTGAAGTTTGGAAAGTAAGAGACGAGATACTGGCAGAATTGAAGTTGTGAGGACGGACCGTAAATCGTGTCGGGAGAGCTCAATGGTAGAGCGCTTGTCCGCGAAAGGCAAACGTCCCAGGTTCTAGTCCGGGTCCGGTACACAATTTTAATCTGCCAGGAAGTTTAAGATTTTTTGTTATCACGTAATTTGAGGTGAAAAAAAGTCGCAAAATACCTCGTGATTTTGTGACCGACGCTTTTGCTTGGCGAAGTGTATAGTCAGTCAAGTCGTTGGAAGTGTCCTACAGCAATATTGACCTATGTTGCTTCTACGGAATTGTGAAGGAGTTACCGATTTAGAATTCTGTACACTAATTTACCTCTCGATTTTGTCTCCTATTTCACTACTGGTATACATTTGGGGCGAACTGTTCGTGTACATTATTCACTGCACGTACCAAGAATATTCTACATTTCACTTGGTAACAATTACGATCTGGTGATAACGTGGATTTTCATCTATAAAAATACATCTTTATTTTGAAACATGCCTTCCACGAAAGGTGGAAAATGATCAGTTTAGATGGACAGTACATACCACTGTAATGATACCACCGAATTACACACTTCATCGCTTACAAATCAGATCCATGACATTTTGTTCCCCACTTTCGGATAGCTCTTTGGTCGACCAGTGAGGTCGCAGGCCCAGGGCAAGTTGCTGCAAGTTATGTCGTGCTGTTAGCAAAGGCTCCGAGCCGCTCATGTGCTGAAAGACGTCATTATCGTACAAAGTTCCGCATCAGAAACTACGAGCACCAAAGGCGCTCCAGTCACGGTCTGCACGGTCCGGGGTATGGATATTTGTGCCGTCCTTAGTAATAGTTAGTTCGTAAGTAGTTTGTAAGTTAGGGACTGATGACCCCGTAGTTAAGTGCCATAAACTATACAAATATTTGAATTAGTTTTAGAGCAAATATCTGGCAAAAAAGACCCACAGAAGGACAATACAGACACTCTGAAACAATCACGACACATATCAGAATACGCAGAGCAAAATGTTTGATGCGTATTGCCACAATGAATGACACCAGACTAACTAAAAGAATATCCAACACAATTTCTACATCGAAACTGGGCACATCTTGGTACAAACCACAGAACACCTGAAAACATTAAACATCTGTGTAGAAGACATACAATACCGCAAAACCTCTAGGGAAATAATCAGAAACCAAGAATCTGACTTTAAGTCACAACACAAAAATTACAGTCGAAAATGGACAGACGAATAAAAGAAGGCACAAATTGAAAGAATGAAATGTTTTTGGGAAGAGAAATGACGGAAATAAAAGCTGGATCTTGTGTTTTTAGCGGTCTCCTTAAGGGGAAAGTACGTTAATAATAATAATAATAATAATAATACATGTTCGTAGTACTTCACACACTTATTTTTGTGACCTGTGATTTTTTGTAACCGTGCGAGAATGACTGCGTGGTAAGGAGTACCATGTCACCGGAATGCGCGTTTCGAATTCTCCCTCGGGCATGAATGTGAGTGTTGTCTTTATAGTATACTGCATTAAATTAGTTCAATTATTTTGTCGCTATAGAGAGCGATGACATTAGCAGTTTGGTCCCTTAGCTTACAAACATTTTAACATTAACTGTCGTACAATCCTGTACCTTTTTATTACTCTATTTCGACATTACTGAAGACGTAAAAGCTCATCTGTTCCTATCAGATTCCGAAATCTACGATCGTGTGCATTCAGCATCGTGTTTCTTCTTGCACGTGACGTTCAAAGCAGTAGTTACAGGTTTCCGGGTAGAATCCGTTTTTCTTGACTTCCGGATAGCGTTCAATTTCGTATCCTAGTGAACAAAAGCTGACCGTATGGAATATCAGAGCAACGTTTTGATTTGTATGAAAGACTTTAACAAATAGAACGTGGTATTTAAACGGAGAGAAGCCAAACAACGTGAAGGTAATATGTGGCTTTCGAGAAAGAGTGTTATAGGCCCATTACTCGTTATATTTTATATAAATGACCTGGTACATAAATTTGACAGTTGAGTGATACTTTTCTCGGATGATGATGATGATGACGTAAAAATGTTTGTATAGTCTATGGGACATAACTACGGGGTCATCAGTCCCTAAACTTACAAACTACTTATGAACTACCTACGAACTAGGACGGCACAAATATCCATGCCCGAGGGGGGATTCCAACCCCCGACCGTAGTGGCCGTGCAGACTATGACTGGAGCGCCTCAGTCCCCTCGGCCACCGCGGCCGGCGATGATAACGTAGGATACAAATAAGTTCCACGCTAAAAATTTGTAAGTAGGTGCAGGAGGATATGCAACGTATTGAAGTTTGGTGTAGGAAGTTAAAAGTTAATGTTGTATGTGGCTGACATCATTCAAGCCGGGGATACGAACGAACATATTGTGGTGGGAATCTGCATAAGCAGAGAAGCCAAGATCGCAACTTTCACAATGCTTTATTTCAAAGGCTTCGGAAATTCTATAATGTCATTTGCAAGTCTGTTCATATTTAAATATCACGAGGTTAATATTTCGTCACGTTTAAATTCAGTTCTTGAATGAGGAAATGTCGAAAGTGAAACAGTTTTTGTGTATATGTTCAAATGTTGAAATGTTTGTTAAGCTTAAGGGACTTGACTGCGGGGTCATCAGTCCCTAAACTTACAAACTACTTATGAACTACGTTATACTAAAGACGAAACAAACATCCATGGCCTATAGTGGATTTGAACCCCCGACCGTAGTGGCCTTTCTGTGACTGGAGCGCCGCAGACCGCTCGGCCTTTGTGTCTATGCAAAAATATACTGCACCCATATTGCAAGCTGAGTAATGGACAAAAATATTTTACTTTCGATGTACCCATTTTCAAGAATAGAATGTAAACATGACGAAATATTACCCTTTGACATTTATATACTAACAGGCTTGATGATGAGAACAAAAGAATTTCCAAAAAGCAGTTTGAAACTAGCGACCTTGGCTTTCGTACTTATTCAGATTCCCGCTATGAATTATGTAATATTTACACAGAAATAATGATCCTTTATTGTATGAATACACAACTTCAGTACAGTCGCGAAAGTAATTGTTTCAAAAAATTCAAATGTTTGTAAATATATCGGACCAAACTGCGGGTCATCAGTCCGTAGCTTACAAACTACTTAAACCTAGGTAAACCAACCTAAGGACAAAACACACACCCATGCCCCAGGGAGGACTCGAACCTCCACGGCGAGCAACCGCGCGCTCCTTAGCGAGACGCTTCAGACCGCTCGGCTACTCCACCGCGGCCGAAAATAATTAGTTGCACTAGTTGGCAGTATGAGTAAAGATCGATTGAAGTGAAACCTCCACAAAAATTGTATCTTAAAAGGAAGGAAGGAAGGAAGATTAGGTTTCAACGTTCCGTCGACGGAGCTCACAGTTTGATTTTCGGGTAAGGATGGTGGAAGGAAATCGGCTGTGACTTATGGAAATAGCACAAAAATTAAATCCGGGTGCCCGGCGTTAAGTTTGAGAGGTAGATGCGAGATTGAGAGTCATTTCTGAAATTCCAAGAAATTGATTCACTCCATCAACAAAGGAAGTAGCTTACAAAACACCGATCAATAACTGTATAAAACTGATCAGTAACAGGTAGGACTGATAGAGGGTACAGAGATGAGCCAACGAAGAAGTGCATGGTTAGTTACAGTAAGTGACTGAGATAAACGGTAAACTCGTCTAGCAAAAAATTCCACAGAGACGATCTGCAATATGAACTTCTGTCAAAGTTCCATGAGCGTATGTATCCGTTACCGTGAACCATTAAACAGTGTTCTAAATATTTCTCTCCATAAAGCTAGGAGATAATCTAGTATATAAAGCAGAGTGTCCGTATGTTTGTACGTGTTGAATACAAATCTACAGTTTTGTTCCAATCTTTATGAAATTTTGTACACGTAAGCTTCAGTCCATGAGGACGGTCGCCGTAAGTGTAAGAATGACATAAGATATATAGTTCACGAGATATGACGTCATAAATAATGAAATGCGAGAAAAACTGCTGCATTTTACGACAATGCTGCTCATTTTATCCTAAACCATTGGTTCGATTTCATCCAGATTTGGTACACACATTTCTTACCGTGAGGTAACAATTGCTGCAGGGTTAAGAATCACATACGGCACATGGTTCAAAAGATATTACGTCATAACCAATAGAAATCGCAAAAAATGCCATATAATGCGGCGAGACTTTATAAATACGCTGTATGAGAATGACAGTACTTAGCAACTTGCAAAAAAACTTTAAACATTAATTCAAACCTTTTTTAAACTTTTTCTTGCTGACAACCCTAGGAAAATGATGAAAGGAAAAAAGTTTCTCGCTTCTTACTTTTCAGCCGTTTATGGAGTAAAACTACGGCATTCGGTATGACGTTACAGTTTATAATTTGTACACTACAAATTGTAGCCGCAGGAAATTTTACAGACGGTATACACGTATATAGTTGAGAGTACCTTCTAAATTGTATCACAGTACGACACGTAGTTTATGTCATATGAGTGCATAAACAGTAACGTACATAGAAAACCGCCCCATCACGCACTAAGTTTAAATCTATTACATCTCTACTACTAATTGTATTCCCAAGAGATTTTACAGACATTCAGCCCTTATACAAATGAATATATATCTGAAAAATTGCAAGAATAAATAAATAAATACCCGGGCAACGCCGGTTTGTCAACTAGTTAGATATAACAGATCACATAGTGGCTTATCTGCAAACTTTCTTCTCGATATCCGTGCGGGAATGTAAGAGGATAAGTATATGATGACAGAATATGGCCGAAGTATACAGCGCCATACACGGTGTGATTACGTGAGTGTTGTGGATGTATACTGGAACAAACACACAACTCCCAAGGGCGCTAGGAGCCGCTGCGGCAGGTTTCTGCCTTGCTGCCGTACATCACAGGGAGAGCGCCGTGTAGCAGAAAATAACGCCCACCAGTCGCCAGTCGCAAACAACTTCGCAAAACGCTACAGCTTTTAGAGGCGTGCCGCCTCCATCGTACAAATCATATTTATTACTTTTCGTGTGGCCTCCTGGCCATTTTTATCAGTTCGGCACAAACACATTACGTTTGTTCTTGGGCGTAAAGGACATTACTGCGAGGCATTTATTGAATTTATTTGGTCAAATACGACACATTTTATTCGACACGTACGATTTTGCTTAAGGCACAGGAGGTACATACTCTGAAAGGCGTTGTAGGTCAAACGCGCGACGGCATTCTCTTTCCTGCTGACTCGAAAAGAATGTTCCCTTCTTGTTCTCCGCTCTGTAGGTCATACCACTTCTCATGGCAAAACATAGTAACATCTTAGTGATGTGTCTGGCGTAATCTGTGTATGTATATAAAATATTGCACTCGTTTCTTTGTTTGAGATTAATACGAATCTACAGATTTATTCCAACCATGTTTTAATTCCCACGCTTTACTTTCAAGACAAGAGGACGATCACTATCCACACAAAATTACTTCCGGTATATGGTGGAGGGTACTTTAAAACATACTTTGATACTAATAATCAGGTTTATTCTGATGTTCGTGATATTCTGAACACGTGACCTTCAAACCAATGGGAAGGTTATAGTCTACGTAACATGCAATTTATGGCGGAGGATAACTTACAGGAGACTTAGACGCAGTCTAACTGAATTCCATAAAATTGGCAGATATTTGTACGTTTAGTTGCAGAGAGTTTTTATATGTTAAGCCACAGCACGACAGAAGGTAATTTTGGAGTAAAAGTCGACATCGACTGATTGATCGCTATAGAAGCAGGATGTGAGGTGGGACAGCTGAT
This sequence comes from Locusta migratoria, assembly GCA_026315105.1. Classification (NCBI taxonomy): domain Eukaryota; kingdom Metazoa; phylum Arthropoda; class Insecta; order Orthoptera; family Acrididae; genus Locusta; species Locusta migratoria. Next base: position 209,712,853 of record CM048747.1, on the reverse strand, counting down.
GAAGGGGAGAGAAAAAGGCTGAAAGGAGGACGTGGCAGACAAAGAAGGGGAAAGATCTGCAAGGGGAGAAAGGAGGCAGGGTAGGAGATACACGAAAAGAGTGGGAAGGTGATGAATTGGGAGAAGAGGGAAGAAATCTACTAGAAGAAATCCGGGATAGTTAAATTTTCGCGCAATGCTGGGTTTTCAAAAGGTAGTCCATAATTTTAAAAACAATATCCCTTGCCGTAACGCCGCATTGCTCTACCCACCCTGAATGCCAATTTTCATATTCATTTGCTCTTGTCCTGACTGCATAAACGAGTATTTGTATTTACAAATTGTGATATTTAGTGGATTTGAGCAATATTCAGTGGATTTCCGGCGATTTTTCTTGGACAAAGACATGGAAATGGAGATGTCAAATGTGTATTTTATTTCTCCCATAATTGTCACAATCCTTGTTTCCCGCCAGGCTAAACACCACAACATACAAACTCCCAACAAAACACTCCGACTACTTCACACAGCACTTTCTGAGTCAGTTGTATGCTTCGCTGCCAGCTCGTGGGCCCACACGACCTGATTGCAGCGCCGTTTCGCTACTATTTGGTTAGAAATGCGGGAAATGCTGTGCGCAGATCACAGTCACGGGATGGTTTTTACTAGAAAAGGCATTAATATGTTGACAGTATTTTTTAATCGGTTCATTCATTGAGAAATGAGTGCATAGGGAAACTGCAGTGTTCCACAACTAATGTAGGCTCAAGAAAACCTCAAGTCTTTCGCTTTTCAGTTACGGCTCTCATTTCTTCCTTATTGGATAGGGCTCTTCACCAGCTATTGTCTGAGACAATAGCTGGTTTTGTCGTCTAACACGAGGATTTTTTCGTAACAGAAAGTTACCAATGGCAGGTGACACAACTGAAGAATATTTCGTAAAAAATGGTGACACCAGCTTTTGAGCAGATGTTGTTGTTTGATCGACAATACTTGCCTGGATGTCGTATATCAGGCCCACATTCGTTTCTGAAAGTCAGCAGTAGTAGCTTTCTTAGTAAGAGACTTAAAGTAACGTGGTACCTTCGCACTTGCAACTGTCTCTTGTAACGGACAGCGCAGGCGGTCAGCGAGGGGCCGCTCAGACAGGGCGAGAATTTTCCGCGCAAATTGCGCGCGACGTCTCCGTTACATTTGAGTTATTTAGAGCGGCTTGCAAATTGGCCCGTGCAGCGCTCCGGGCGCGGACGGAAGGAAGGCGGAGTGGCTCCGAATCAAGTTAGCGCCGCGCCGGCGAGGGCGGCCGGCATTACCCTAATGGAGGCGCCGGCGGGCCGCGCTAACGGAGGATGCAGACCACTCTGGGGCGCAGCTCAGCTATGGGCAGCCCGGTGCACGTCCCAGCAAGCACGTATCGCTGTCACTCAGCAGTAAATCTAGGGTCACCACCAAAGGCGGATGTCGGTCGTAGGTAGAACGCTCTGCATCTGGCAGACGGCTGCATGAGCTCATCCACTTTTGAGGGCGAAAATCTGAGCCAGCAGCTAGTTCAGTCTTATGTACACTCGTCAAATTAGGGGATCAGTTATATAGGCTCTGAAGTATTGTCATCGGCAGAATAGTCTAAATTGTTCGATGTCTTTCAGTCAGTTCTACAGCAACCCAGATACTGCATCAAAATTTTAAATTGACGACACGCCCACTTTTCACATAGCCTCATTGGCCGCTACATGTTCCGGTTTGATCCTAACGGATATTTATAATATTTTACTATTGACCTTTACATTTTATCAACCAATGTTTAGAATTTTATGCTTGAAATGATGTAATGTTTATACCAGAACACATCAGAACAAGCCGATAACAATGATTTGGAATGTTAAATATGACACACCCATTTTTTCTCGTGTCGCCATTGGCCGCCAAAACTTTTAAATTCTCTGAGATCTATTGTTTTAATTACTTGACTTTGCTTTCTCTACGGCTTCTGTACTGTACTTGTTTATATATGTAACATTCTATATTGTACCATGTAATTTTTGTAACCTTATTGCTACACATTATATGCAGGTTTGACACACTTGAAAATGGTCTAACATAGAGACCGAAACCGGTAATGTGGGCTTAAATAAAGCACCAATAAATACAACTGGAGCTGGAATTTCATTAAATAAGAGAAAGTCCGCTGCAGATGGGGGTTTCATGTTGACTTCTGTTTACGACACGAATTACAGAAGCAGTTAGGTTCAGATAGTGTAGTGAACTGGTATTGCAATGGAACAACAACGTGACTTTCCCGAACCTATGGCATTGAGAGACTTAGTAAGGTTGGAAGCGGGACTGCCAGAGAATGGTGGCTGCAGCTATTGGAGTGCCCCAAAGTATAATTCCAGGATCTGGACACGGTTTCAGATAACATGAACCATTAAAAGAAAGTAAGGCCAATGTCGTAAACAGGCAACATGACCAAGAAGTGAGCGTTATCTCCAGCTAACAGCCCGTCGCGACAGGAGGCAACGCATCCTCCAGACAGCAATATTACACGCAGTATCAACACAAAAGCCTGAAATCGAATTCTGGAGGCCTATGGAGTGTTTCAAATTAGAACACTGTCTAATTGGCAGAAACTTGGCGGAGGAACACCAAAGATTGGAGTCGTCGTAACGAGTGGCGCCGTGATCTGTACTCAAACGGATTCAGATTTTGTGTTCTGCCGGAGAATTATACTTTCCTCTTCCGGAGCGAACGTGGAACTCCGATCAATGTTAATTATATCCAGAAAACATCACCATATCATATTAGCGGCTGAATGGCGTGGGCAGTAATCAGTATTGAGGGACGTATGGTGTTCAGAATGTCGCTTCGATTGCTTGGAGATACAGAGACGAGATCCTTTGATCTTATGCTGTGCTCTACGCTGGTTTGTAGATGGGTTCCATCTGATGGATGAGCCGTCCGTGGTGGCCGAGGGGACTGAGGCGCGTCAGTCACGGTCTGCACGGCCACTACGGTCGGGGGTTCGATTCCCCCCTCGGGCATGGATATTTGTGCCGTCCTTAGTGTTAGCTACTTCATAAGTAGTTTGTAAGTTTGTAATGATAATTTCCCCACAAAACTGCACTAGTTAACAACACGCTTGACACTGATGGAATTGAATGAATGGAGTGGCCAGCTTGTTCATTGGACTTAAACCCGATTTCAGCACATTTGTGACGCAGTTAGCAGAAGCATTGCAGCCAAACCAGCATCGCCCAAAACTGTTGAGTAGTTCGATATTGCACTCAATAATAGCCAAATATCCTTCACGAGCTGACTCGTAATCTCATACTGTCCTTGTCACTCAGATGTGCAACTGTACTGGCCGTCCGACGTGATCATACGAGGCCACGAGAATTTCTTCATTATTATGGTTGCCCCATGGTGCCTCACACTAAGTAAATGCCTTGTAAACCTGACGTAAGTAGTTCAGACACTAAAACGTCGTAGTGTGTCACACGCAAATACCAATTGTCAACAATATCTGGAGAAAATACGTTACCGTATCGCTTTTACGTCCTGCACTCTCAGTGGTGTGGTTCTGGTTTGGCTCGGTTTATTTCTTTGAGATTCCCGTTAGGAAGTTACGGTCTGCATCACACATTCGTAGATGGACTGGGCTAACTTGCGCAACGTATTTCAGTTCCATGTTTCTACACTGTTTAGCACCGGCAGTCAGCATACTTCCAGTAAACTTACAATGGCGGCAAGGAAGACTTGTTGACAAGGTGTTGATATTCCTGTTTTGACATGTGAAACTATCATATCTGACAGTCAGTTGATTTTATATGATCCTGTGATTTTATTAATTTATGCCAGTTCTTTCAATTGCACGTTACTGTAAGATGATGCAGATCATAATAACGTATGAAGGCCCATAACAGATAATTGTGTCGGTACAAAATATTTGAAAATTAATTTATTTTTCTTAATTAATTACTGCATGTACTTTGTATCTTATACGTCCCTCTTTATATTAATATCACGGCACCTACAACCTTGGGTCTGAAAGTGATATGTATATTGGTTATGTTATCTTACCAGATCCCCTAATTCTTTAGGGCAGTTTAATACATTCTAACAGTTAATAGCATTCGCTCCTTCCTGCTGTTTGTATAACGAACTTACTTTGAAGAATTTCTCCGAATCTGACTATGGGCCCTCGTGCAAATTTCGTACATACCAGATGTGATGAAACACTGGACTGGCCGGAAGTGTGTGAGATTTTCCAAGGGGTCGGGGCTTCCAGTGTGTTTGCCAGCCTGCTTTGCGCTGCAGCACGGGCAACTATGATGAACGGCCGAAGAGGTAACCACTTGAATTTCGTCAATTGCCATAATTAATTTAATCACGGTTAATTCTTCGAAAAAAAAATATTTATACGTAAGTTCACTGTTGTTTGCTTAAATTGATACCGATTTACACTAGAAGAGGGCCGAAATATAGGTGAAAATTCAGGCATGAGGCATCAAAATTGTAAAATAGTAAAATTACCGTGAAAATTCACTGTAGTTCACCATAATCTGTTTATTTATTTACTCCAATGTTACCGTTTTCGGTCGTTAGACAATACTCAAGCGCTACCAAACCATGAACGACCGAAACCGGTAGCATTGGGCTAAATTTATAAACAGTTTATGGCAACCACAATGAGATTTCACAATTGTCTCTGCAAAACTCCAGCTAATCATTTAATAAAAGAGCCTATAACCTTGATAATGTCCGCGATTCAGCATAAAGGAAGTCCGAATAATTCTTCATATATGGCATCGACGCGTTGAAGCTTTTCTTTCATAACTCAGAAATCATGCCGTATGTAGCGCCCCGATTCAAGAGAGAAACGAATTCCTACGTACAAAATTGCTTGAAACGTATGATAACCTTGAAAATGAATGAAAGTGATATATTTTATTTATAGAATATTCAGTCGGTACATGGAGGAACATGGGCATATTAAAAACATCAACACTTTTCATTTATGTCCAAAAGAATTGTGTATTCGGCTTCTTAGTCCAACATCAGATAAGTTAGTACTACACACAAAGTCGACCCAATGATGTGAGTTCTCAACTGTACACATATGGCAGCAATCGAAAGTTGTGGGAATCTTTGACACTATATAAGACCAGCATAATATAAACTATAATTGCAAACTGAATGGATACATTTTAGCTTCTTTTAAATTTGAATATTGATACAGTGGATACTATTAATATTAAAAAAATTGCTGGTGTGTTATAATAAAAGCATAATTTAAATCCCAGAGAAGCACTTAAATAATTTGGCAGTATATATTTTTGAAAAAAGTAATTAGAAGATTATAAATTGCTAAGTTAGAGACAAAAGTATGCATGATTAGTGGTATAAAATGGAGACTGTGTTAAAGGGTACAGAGCTGGAGTAGGGGAATAACGGCGGAGTGTAGTCTATGGAATGTGGGTAGGGAACAGTTATAACCAAATTAACAATTCAAATGTTTGTAAATTTATTGCACCAAACTTCGTAGTTATAAGTTCGTAGCTTACAAACTACTTAAACTAACGTAAACTAACCTAAGGACAACACACACACCCACACACACACACACACACACACATACACATGTCCGAGGAAGGACTCAAACCTCCGAAGGCGAGCAACTGCGTGCTTTGCAGCGAGGCGCCTTAGACTGCTCGAGTACTCCACAGCGGCTACCAAATTAACAACACATTGTGAAACAAAGATTATCAAGTTGCCATTAGGCCTACTTCAATAAGGGTATAAGGGTGGATGATGGAACTATGTTTGGTCATTAAGGACTAGGTCAAAATTTTTAAATTTATGTTTGTTAATAGAATTCTAATAATGAAAGTTTTCTGCTCTTAGTTTCCCCTATGGAGGTCATCACATTTGGTGTCATGACATTCCTTTATAGCATGCTCAGCAAATACACAATCCTTCTTTCTAAGTCTCCAGCTCCTTTCATGTTCTGACTGTCTAGTTGTTATGGCCTTCCTGATTCACCTACAGATAATTTTCCACACAGATTGCTGGTAATTTTATAAACTCCACTCTGTTCTAAGGGTGGGTGCTACATTTTAATCAAGAAAACGCACTGCCTGAAAAAAATTACGCCTGGAAAGGCGGCAGATGCCACTGATAATGGTTTCTACGTTGATCGGCAACAGCATAGTAACATATCTTCCAGAGCGCCATAAGTGTTTACTAGTAATAGGTTATGCTTACAGCCCTGAGGCTCAATGTGAAACGAACGTGTGAAGGAAACACGCGCCATGCCCCGCAGACGCAATCGCGATCCCTACAGCCAACACAGCAAGTTTGGAGCAGGTTGTTTTGTGTCCTTCCAAGTGGCGGGACTGTTCTTTTGGACAGTATGGACAATTCGTTAGTTGTGCAAAGATACTTATTTCAATGGTAATATGAACATACTGACACCTGTGGACAAAGTTGTGGATTTCAGTGTAACACTTGCGTCCACCATGCTCAAGGTCAGCAATTAATTGTAAATAATACAGTTACCAGATAACAGTGCTTTTTAGTCTACAAGGTGTAAGATTCCTCCTTTTACGGCTCCCTATAATGGGTCCACACGAACTTGGTAAAGTTAAACCGATGTTTTATTAGTAGATCACAAGGAAGAGGTAGGTCAACTAATTGGCCTTGCGTTGTAACCAGCGATCCGGGTTCTGTAGCAGCGCCGTACACGGTATTCATTGATAAATGTGATCAATTGCAAACGGTTTTCTTATCATATTTTTATTAACTTAAAACATTTCTTTCCTTGTTGCACAATCACGTAACACACAACAGAAGTCACGTATCAACAAGAGCAGAGCCCAAACAAGATTGAGTAATTGTGGCTTCCACATGAAGCTCATCAGAGAAACTGAATCATCAAATTAATTACAAAGTTTTGCAATCCTTAATTAAACAACACATTTATTAAAAAAACTTAAGTTCACCTGCGATAGTTGCAAGACTAACACTCCTGGAAGAAAATATATGGTGGAGACAAGGCTTAGCCACAGGGTTGTTTCCAGAATGAAACTTTCACTCTGCAGCGGAGTGTGCGCTGTTATGAAACTTTCTAGCAGATTAAAATTGTGTGCCGGAACCGAGACTCGAACCTGGGACCTTTGCCTTACACCGGCATGCTCTCTAGCACAGAGCTACCCGACACAACTCTCGTCCCGTCCTCATAACTGTACTTCTACCAGTACCTCGCCTCCTACTTTCCAAACTTTGCCGGCCGCGGTGGCCGAGGGGACTGAGACGCTTCAGTCACGGTCTGCACGGCCACTGCGGTCGGGGGTTCGAATCCCCCCTCGGGCATGGATATTTGTGCCGTCCTTAGTCTTAGTTAGTTCATAAGTAGTTTGTAAGTTTAGGGACTGATAACCCCATAGTTAAGTCCCATAGACTTTACAAACATTTGAACATTTTTTTGAGAATATTATTTGAGCACTCGGAGACGGCTGAGGTATAAAAATTCCACTATGGTAAATTTAATACAACGAAGCGCATATATTTCATTAGGTGATTGGATGTACTGACGGTTTGTGAACGCAACGGGCGCGCGTTCGTATCGCACTGCAGGAAATTTCTTAGACCATTTGGAGGTAATATTTTAAATATTAATTGTGCAGTTGTAGGCTTTTATAGGCCTTTCGAAGATTCTATTTCCTAATAATCTAATATTTAATAAGTCAGGCACGTGATAATAGTAATAATATTGTAAACGGGTGTATTTTGGGAGGTCAGATTTGAAGTACCCTGAAAGAAAGTTTAAATTTATTATGGTTGGTGAAATAAATTTTACCTTCCAAGGAAGGTTCTTTTTAGATTTCGAACTGACAAACTGCAGCCGCGGCGGGGCGGTCGAGCTCAATGAGGCGCTATGTTACTATGCGCGAAGCCGTTCCCCGTCGAGGGCTGGAATAGATATTTGTGTCGTCTTTAGCATAAGCTAGTTCATAAGTAGATTGTACGTTTAGGGACTGATGACCTCGCAGTTAAGTCCCATAAGCTTAACAAACATTTAAATTGATGTTGTGACAAACTGCAAATTGTTATTTACTAGAGAGAACACTGAATACAGTAAAACCAATATAATTTAATAAAAATGTAATTTAAGCAAGAAAATTTGCACCGCGATAAAAAAAGAAATAAAAAGTAAAGGCATTGGTGGAATCCGATAGGTTGCTCATCAATCACGAAGGCCAACACTATTAATTAGTTACCTGTCACTAAAATGTCAAATGTTTGTAAATATATTGGACCAAACTGCGTGGTCATCAGTCTGTAGCTTAAAAATTACTTAAACGAAGGTAAACTAACCTAAGGACATCACACACATCCATTCCCCAGAGAGGACTCGAACCTCCACGGCGATCAACCGCGCGCTCCACAGCGACACGCTTTAGACCGCTCAGCTACTCCACCGCGGCAGTTATCTGTCCCTTCTCGGTAACGTAACGGCAGAATAATCCTACAGTAGTTAAAGAACGACTTACAAAATTATGACATTTGGCTTAACACTAAAGTTTCATGACGTGGCTGACGAAGAAAATAATAGGGTTGGAACTTAAATAACGGCAAGGCTGCTGTGGAGACACTATGCAATGGAATCTACTATTGTTGCTGAAGCCACACGTAGTTGTCATAACTACTTACATCCGAGCAAATGGACTCGCCTATCCCATGTCACCGGCGTGCGAACAATCGAGGAAAAACTGTTACTTTTGAGCGAGCTGTATAATTCAACGGCGTCACAATGTTTTCGAAGCAGGAACGACGGGGTTGGAACGGTGGAATGTGCCAGAGGTCGTACAGCACGACAGCGTCATCAAGGTCCTCAACAGGCCTGCGGGGAATCGGCATTGCCGTACAGAACAGTGGCACGTTGGGTAAAAGCCTTCAACGACAGTCGTCAAACTGTGGCTGACATGTATCGGGCTGGTACTCGTAGCGTCTGTGAAGAAGAAGTGCAAACTGTGGCCCCGTTATTGCACAGTGATTGACGCCAGACGATTCGCGATCTCGTGCAACCCAGCGATCATTCTGCACATAATTGAGCGAGCGGGTACCCCACATGTTATTGCTGCTCAGTTCGGTCAACGGGACTGGGAAGTACTGTACCATCCACGATACTCCCCGAAATTAAGTCCCTGTGACTTTGATTTGATTCCGTAGATAAAGGAACAACGACGTAGCATTCTCTACAGATCTTTTCCAGTGATTCAGCAGGCAGTAGACCGCTCCATTCGTAGCATCAACAGAACAGGCTCAGCCAACGGTATAGTACGCCTTCCACAATGCTGGCATTCGGTTCTACAAAACGCTGGTGGCTACTCTGAATGACAGTAAAAGGTAAAAACATATAGCGCCTTTGTACTGATTGTGAATAGATAGTTGCCACTATGTAAGTTCTAACCATTTTCAACACTTGTAATGTTGGCTATCATTTGTCTCGTTGTTTAAAGAACAGACTACCACAAAATTGAATGCCTTTACGAATGTGGAATCTACAAAAGCCGATAATTGCAGAATTCGTAGTGAATAAATGTTAAAGACTATTACCTGTACATGTCTAAAAGAAAGTTGACTCCAGTGGTACACTAACTGACGCCCTTTCTGTTTGTAAGACTTCAACCTATCCATTAAACGAAAGAAACAATTATAAGAAGCAGTACGTTGTAGCAAACCTACCCACGTGGAGTTTTTATACCTCAACCGCTTCTAGGTGCTCGAATAACGTTTTCCAAAATAAGCTGCTATGAATCTCGACGTATACTGTATCCTGTCATATTACTTTTATTTGACGATGTAAACACTAGGCTGAAGCTCCGAAAACCGCTAGATTTGACAACACTCGCTCTTATGAACTTGGGCCTGCGCAATGCTCTATTCTTTCACTTCAAACTTTTCGTGCCGGGTAATCTGATACGCGAATTATTGAAAACAAATGTTTCTTCGTGCTTAAAGCTATTAGGTAGTCAAGCGTTTACTGGAAGGAACCATGTTTCTCTAAACTCTTTTGTAAATTAATATTGCTATCAGACGATGTTACCAGCCACCCGGTCCGTCCTCCAGGACGAGGTCATCAATGACCTCGCAGACTACTCAAGACACAAAACACTAACCATATTCGAAGACATTAACTCAAGGTTCTCCTTATGCCATTCTGAAAGTACGGACGACAAGGGCAGATACAGGAACAATGTAATTAACGATGCTGGACTGTATGAACTGAAGTCAGAGTGACAAGTATCGACGAACTGATGAAGTGATAATTCCGAGAGTTGGATGGAAATACATTGTAGGCTTGACTATATAGGATAAGATTGTCACAAGCGACCACAAGATAACCACCTACTGAAAAGAAACATCTCACACAGCACAACACTCTACCCTTCACAAAGCTGACTGGCTGGCGACCAATCATATAAAAACACAAAGCATATTGCAAGATACATAGATCAGAACCAGGAGTGACGAACTGACTCGAGTAAAACAAGACTTAGGTAAAAGCGTAAACTGAACCAGTGATCATGGATCGACCTAGACAGAAAATATGTCTCACTGACGACAGTCAAGCCGAAAACTTTTAAAAACAAATACTCTTGAGGAATTACCGCTGGGAAAGTTTCATGGCACCACACTCACACACACACACACACACACACACACACACACATACACACGCACTAACACACAACTAAACATATGGGGAGATCCATACTACTTGTGGAGGACTTTCACATTTCCCACCAGCAGGTAATTCAAGTTGTGCCGCCCTACAGACCTCTACAGTTTTATATTTATTTCACAAACACACTAACCATATCCTTGTCAATGAAATTTCGGCTTATAGTTTTGTGCACCACCTTTTGTCCATAATTAATCTATGAACTATGGGATGAAATTGTCTCTTCCTACATAATTTTTACAACCCAACTATTTGGTTAAGATTGCACAAGAAATATATTTTTTTGTATGTTTATGAGCTAGTAAAATCACAGTCATACACTGCTAATAATGCGGAAGTAAGATATACTTTAATACTTTTGACACAATAAAATACATTCGATATATGGAACTAAATTAATTTTATTACGCTTACTTACATTTTAAAAATTTTTGCCCCAAATTTTCCTCCCCTAGGCTCCAGCCTACCCAGCTGGAAAGAGCTGATCTGCTTTAATAGTAACTAGCGTGCTGATATAAGATCCTATAGACACAGTTTCATCAAAACCTAAGCAACATCTATATGATGTAATACTAGTGGGAATGTAACAGATGATCAATTGTATTCACATTACGTCCTGTGAAAATGATCTACGGCTAAAGCTGGAAAACGTCTCCAGTATAATAAAACATCCGACGGTTTAACATGTCTTTTCTGAATTATCTTGTTGCTATTACATGTTATTCTATGTATTCTAAGAGGTCATTTATAGGATGCGATTCCACCCATCGGCATTGACCCGTGACGTCATCGCTCCGTGGTAATTATCAGATGCGTGCCATTCTGTTGATGGTTTGAATAATTATGTGTAGGTAGAGTTAAACAAGATAGTTCGATTACAAGAAGATTTTGTGTTTAAAAAGTGATCTTTAGCTTTACTCTGATAGTGAGGTATGGGTTAATAGACAGGTGCGATTTTTTGGGCTGAGACCCGACCTGTGATCGATGGTACATTCTGCTGTTGTAATCTCTAATTTACAAGGAAAATTTATTCTCTAAAATACATATCGAGATATTATTATGCATACTGGTTTTCAGACATTTTGACGACATCATAGTTCAAAGCAGACATATGGAATCGCATCATAAAAATATATTCCAGGAATTGTTTTGATAATCAGAGCGCCTTAGAAACTGCACGATCAGAAATATACAGATATAAAACTAAAGTTCAAACTAACGTCATCAACTCATACAACCACGGAGTTGTGATTATACATCACCTTTATGCTGAAGTATATCAGGCACACTGTACATACACCTTGCCCCGACAGATTCTGTTCTCCCAATAGCTGTGCGTACTGAGTAACATCACGGTGTGTGATTTGCGGCGTCCTTTGACGATCGCTGGAGGCCGCATATTCATATACACGCTGTATGCGTGTGCGCTGTTGGTCGTCGCTGTCGTGGGCGGTATTTTCCGTCAGCAGTGGACAGTAATGCCTCATAGCAGTTCCAGGTGACGTACCAGCTAACATCACGTTTACTGTTCCAAAGGGTATACTGTGTCAATCATTCATTCCAATGTATTTATTCTGCCATTTGAAAATACGAAAAACATTTCTTCTCCACTTTTTTCGCTTTTACTACACTGGTCGTTGTTATCATTTAACTGTTTAATTTGATTTGTATTATACATTCTTTTGCAAACATTTGTACTGGTTTCCAATATCGGACTCCTATTGACAGTGAAAGTCTCTTCTCGTTGGCTTCACTGTTGAAATGCCAGTCGAACAGTGAAAATGTGAAAACGTTAGCTATCATGCCTCTTCTGGCTTAGCATTTTATTAGTATCACAAATGATATGTTTTCTATAGGAAGTATGTGGTCAAAACACTGACCATAAGAATTGCCCTACATAAAAACGAAAATGAAATGAATGAATAATAGAGAACAAGGCGATAGACATTGGGGAAATCAGATAATGGACTAAAGAAAGACCGGAATCAATGCACACACGGATAATGACTGGAACGAACGCTTGTACGAAAACATCCTTGAGTGTTAACTTCCCCAATTCAAATAGTATCCCAGTCTTCTTAAGTAGTATGAGTACGCCATGACTTTTCGTTGCATCACATTGAAGTGCATGGCAGAGGGTTCATCGATCTGCTTTTATGATGTGTCACTAAATTTCCCTTTCTCTAATAGCTCTCAGAGTGAAAGGAACACAAAAATCATTCCGTTTACGATCATACTTCTTTCATTTTTTATGATGACCTTGTCTCCCTATGTAGGTGGGTGCTAACAATATATTCGAAAGAGAAAATTGGTGAAAGAGGATTTGCAAATAGATCTCGTCGCAAGGAATAATGCCAACCTTTTAATGATTTCCAGCCCAACTCGTGAATCAATTCCGTAACACCCTCTCCCGTACATCGCGATAATAACAAACTATCTGCCCTTCTCTGAACTATCTCTAAATCGACTATCAGTCCCACCCGGTGTGGATCCCACAATGCGCAGCAATACTCGAAAACAGGACGCACAAATGTAGTGTAGATAGTTTCTGAAGTAGAACTGTTCCAGGTTCTAAGTGTTCTGCCAATGAAACGTAGCCTTTGGTTCGCCTTCGATGTAATATTTTCTGTGTGTTCTTTCCAATATAAATTGTTTATTATTGTTACTCCTAGGTATTTAGTTGAATTTGCAACCTGTAAATGTGATTGATTTATTGAATAAATGAAGCTTGACACTTGTTTTTAGTAGTCATATGGATGACTTCACACTTCTCATTGTTGTGGGTCAATTGCAAATTTTTGCGCAATCAAATCAATGTTCAAATGTTTGTAAAGCTTATGGGGCTTAACTGCGGGGTCATCAGTCCCTAAACTTACAAACTACTTATGAACTAGCTTATACTAAAGACGGCACAAACATCCAAGCCCGACGGGGGGATTGGAACCCCGACGGGAAACAACCACGTGCATCGTAGCATAGCGCGTCTATGCGCTCGGCCGGTCCTCCGCGGCTTTCGCACAATGCAAATATCTAAATTATTATGTACTTGTTTTTGATCATCTGGTGACTTTATTAAACAGAACTGACTGCATCATCCGCATTGAACAGTCAATTCACTTTCTCTTGTAAATGGTTTATAAAAATACTTATCAGTAGGAGCCCTTCCGTGTGGAACGCCAGCTATCGCTTCTGTTTTACATGATGACGTTCCGTGAATTACAACGGACAGTGTCCTTTCTGACGGGATATCACGAATTCAATTGTGGCGATATTCCATAAACAAGGAATTTGAGTAGAAGACTTCTGTGAGGTACAGTGTCGAAAACCTTCCGTAAATGTAGAAACACGTATTCGATTTGACAGCCCTTGTTCACAGTACTCATCAAAACATATGAGCAAAGGGCTGGCTGTAGTTCACAAGAACGATTCTTTCTTATTCCTTGTTGACTATGGGTCGATCTCTTTGACGTAGTTCATAGTGTTTCAGGAAAGTATATGTTCTAAAATGCTGCTGCAAATAGACGTCAGTTATATAGGCCTGTAATTTTGCGGGTCACTCCTATAACCGTACTGCCTTTCTTGAATATTGGAGATACCTGTGCAATTTTCCAGTCTTTGGCTATGGATCTTTCACTGAGTAAACGGTTGTATATGGTAAGTTGCAATGGGGCTACTGCATCAACATACGCTGAAAGGAACCTAATTGGTATACAGTCAAGGATGGGTGACTTACTTTTATTTAGTGCTTTACGTTCCTATAGTAATCCTTGTGTATCTACTTCTAAATTACGCTTGCTGGTACCTGTTCCTGTTATGAGTTCTGGAGCATTTACTTCGTCATTTTTAGTGAAGGAATTTCGGATAGCTGTGTTAAGGAATTCTGATTCTGCAGAACTGTCGTCTGCAGCATCACCATTGCTATCGCGTAGTGATGATATTGTGTGTTTTGTGGTAGTACATTTTACGTACGACCAGAATTTTTTAGGACTCTGTTCAATTCCGTGAAAGGATTTCGTTGGGGTGATTAATGTAAGCTTCTCGCAGTGAATTTCGTGCTAAATTTCTAGTTTCTGTAAATGTATGTCAGTCTTGGTGATTGTGTGTCCGTTTGAAGTTGGCAGGCTCTTTTCTTTCCTTTGGTAAAGTTACCTAACCTGTTTTGGGTCAGCCCCCTCTTTTGTTAATTTATTTGGTATAAATCTTTAAATGGTTGTCGATATTATTTCTTTGAATGGAAGCCACATGTGACTGGAGATTCTCACTCAGGAAAGCGTTAATCGAATTTTTATCCGCTTTTTTGAATAACTATACTTTTCTTTAAATTTTAATGGGTTTGGACTATCCGATATTCATTCTCGCTACGACAAATCTGTATGCACAAATGCCTGTGACATTTTTGATGCTACTTATTTGCTCCGATTTATTTGTTGCTAAGAGGTCAAGAATCACACAACCATTCACTTTGCTAGTGGGTTCACGAAGTAATTGCTCGAGATAATTTTCAGAGAATGCGTTCAGTACAATTTCATGCGATGTTTTATGCTTGCATCTGGTCTTAAACATTTTTTGTCCACCGAATATGGGGTAAGTTAAAGTCGCCACCAATTTAAAATGTATGCTTTGGGTACTATTTTTAAATTTGATCTAAGCTTTCTTTGAATATTGCTGCAATCGATTTGTCTGAAACAGGAGGTCGGTAGAAAAAAAACCACAATTGATTTATTTTGGCTGTCAGGTATCACATCACCCCTACCCATACAAAGTCGCAGGTAGCGTCTACTTCAATTTCACTATAGGGAAAACAGCCTGTGACAGTAATCAATATGTTCTCACATATTTTATTTAAACTATCTATTCTGAGCACCATCTGCTTTTGGTACATATAATGATTTTATAATCAGTACTTTCTATTAGCGCTGGTACTTTCCCCACACAGCGACGACAATTTACAACCGTTAGACCAGTGATTTTTAGATCTGTGTTCGTCTTACCTTTCAGATTTAAACCCTCATTGTGTGCTCCCAAGGCCCTCTGAACTAAAAAAACGCCCATTCCGTATCACACAGCTCAGGCTATCCTTATAACTGCTTCCATTGTGAAATAGAACACATTTAGCGGAACCCGTTATCTCAACACCCGAAGATGCATGTCAAGGACTCTGCAGCCTATAAGGTAGCAGAACTGTCTGAGCCTCCCGATTCAGACTCTCCACTCTGCTCGGTACCAGTGGTTCACAATCGGTCCTGTCAACTATGCTGCAGATGGTGACTTCTGCTTTCATCTTGCAAGCCAAACTGTAACACTTTATTGCCGCTCAAAACTGTAGAGAATCTCTTCAGATCCAAAGCGACACGCATCATTGGTACTGACAAGAGCCACCACTTGAAGGTGGCTGCAACCCGTACTCTTCATGGCATCCGGAGGCACCCGTTCTACATCTGTAATGACTCACGTAGTACAGACATGGTGCGCACGTTGGCCTTCTTTCCTTCCTTAGCAGCCATCTCCCTAAGCGGCTCCATTACCCGCCTTCCTTTGGAGCTCCTAACTACAGGAAAGCCCACCGTCTGTGACAGCGCAGATATTGGATTCGGGAAGATGACGTCAGGATAAGCTACGCCATCCGGCTCAGAAACATTGTCTGGCACAGACAGTGCCTCCAAACTGTTAGAAATACAAACTGAGAAGGCCTCATTCTCGGTACCCGCCCCCCCCCTCGCCCCAGGTCTTCCGCTTCTTGACACACATCTGAGGGACCACCAGCGCGACGACTGCTTTGTCCCTGCCTTATTGCGAGCAGTAACAGGGTTTCTCGCAGCCGCGGGCCGATCAGTGGACATGCAAGATACGACAGACGTCCGTTCGGTTCCAACGGCCGGCCGACAACAACGGTGCACCTTGACCGCAACCAAGGTTAACACAACGTCAAGCTGGCAGCGAAGTGTCATCAACTCAGTCTCTATCCTCACACAACAGTTGACGTCCCTATACATCACAACAGTACCCAGAGAAATGAACGACTGAATGGGTGCGATGTAGACTCGAAATGGGTAAAAAAAAAAAAAAAAAAAAAAAAAAAAAAAAAAAAAAAAAAAAAAAAAACTGGAGTTGTTACTATGGCAACATAAACAAAATTGTCGATAGATCCTATTCACACAGCGGAAGAATACACTAACCTGATACTTCACGCGAATCGTACATACAGGCGAGCTCACAATAAATTTTATATAATGAAGCAAGAACCTCACAGATCAGTCAAACTATGTCGCTTCTAGTAAGAGGCCGGTTACTCTTGTAAGTGGTGGCACGCTCTTCCATACTGTGCTCCTGTTAACAGACACTTTTGTAATAAATGCCATAATTTTCCTTCTGACGAAATTGTATTCAATGTGCACAACTTTGTATTTTAATACAGTATGGAAGAAAAATGGCGAGTTAATTAAAAAACCAATAAATATGTCGATCACAGTTTCTTGAAGATTTACCGACCTTGCTCCGACCGTCTCTACAATCTAGCATAATGATACAGACGTTTTAACAATACCTCGAAACCGGTCGGCACAAATATCCTTCTCCAAGGGGGGATTCGACCGGTTTTAGTTTCAAAATGACTCATTGGTATAACGAAATTTTGTTGAGCTGAAATTAAATAACTTCAAATAATGACTCAAGTAGTGGCCGTTCTGAAGATTTGCTAGTTTGTAAGTATAGGGACTAATGACCCCGTAGTTAAGTCCCATAACCCACACACATTACACTAAATATCTGAGCTCTAAATATATGGAGAAATATATGCAGAACATTCTTGAGGGCATCATCGGTCCTGAAGCGTTGCATAAAAATAGGGAATAACACAAGGGAAGAGCCACTAGTTCAGTCATTATTTGAAGTTATTTAGTTTCAGCTCAACAAAATTTCGTTATACCAATGAGTCATTTTGAAACTAAAAGAAACAGTCCCTGAAACTATCACTGTAGACATGGAGGAAAATGGGCCACTGTTCTGAAAGCAATTAACTTCGACATGGTAAAAAAATTAGGTTAGTGGTGGGTTGTGAACCACCGAACTTTTGCGTCACAGTCCAGCATCTTGCCCACTACGCTACGGCTATAAATCAAAAGAGGAGTTCTTTAATCTCATACTATTGTTAACTAATGTTAATATGGCATTTGTAGACATTAGATTATCATTTATCGTACGAAGAACGACGTGTTTTTGTTAATTCCTCAGTGTGCCGTTGCTTTGAAATGACAGCGTGTAAGTTAAATAAGAAAATCATCAAATACGCGAGGAATGTCACATGACATCTCCAAACGGCTGGTTTTCGTTAATTCAATGGAGTGTGTCAAATCTCCGTTATTTTTGCAAATATCTCTCAAACTATACGAGATATGAAGAAACATAACGGAGCTACGCCGTAGATAATTTTCTCCTCTACCAATTAGGTTATTTAGTTTTCGTGTCAGATGAACGGTTCGTCTGCAATTACAATTATATTACAAACGGCATTTTTTGGTTTTACTACCGATTTTTTGTCTGAAAAATTTCAAAAAGGGAGGTTATGGTCTATGGCCGCCCACAATCATGTCTGTACAATTTGGTGCTGATCGGTTGAACGATTCATCTTGAAAAGAGGGAACACTTTACAGACAGACGGGCAGACAGACAGACATCCGAAAATCGCCGTTATTTTTGCAAATATCTCTGAAACGCTACGAGATATGGAAAAAAAGTTGTAGAGAATTTTCTCCTCTACATATTCAGTTATTCTATTTTCGTGTCAGATGAATAGTTAAGTCGTCATTTTTATTTAAATTTCGAGCTGTCAAAAGGCGATCGCAAAGGCCGACTTTTAGTGTTACTACCGTAACCTAAAGTGGGCCAAAATGGAGTTAACTGGAACCGTAGGCCATGAATCATGGTTGTGCATTTGCTTCTCACATTCAATGTGATAAATATTTCCTAAGAATGTGATTTTGATAAGTCTATTGTAGAAGTTTGCATTGCAATTGTTAATGAAAAGTATAACAGCAACAATCACTTCGATGTAATTCTGGAAATGTGTGCAATAAAATGGTTTCCCATAGGTGGAGAAGAAGTCACTACGTGCATTGCCAGGAATACATATGTGATTACTAAAAATATGATAATTTAAGTACTCGTATATTACTGTGTTATCTGCTTAATGAGTGGTGGAGCTATTGAGAAATAAAAAAAAAACTACGTTCGACAACCTTGCACAACTGTTGTCAGCGTAACGTTTCCAGTCTCTCGTAATCTCTTTTGCATATAACAGTTCTATAGTTTTGTGAACGTTCGTTCGTTGTATTACCTGTTAGCACGGTATCATGTGAGTATAAGGAAACATATTTTTACCTAAAAACGACGGCTGTTCTATTACCTCTTTGGAAAGCACTGAGTGAAGATACAATTTGATTTATTTATTTATCTTTGTGTCACAGTGATACAAGCTGCACATGGAAGGTGTGATTAGGTGAAAATTCAGAGTGTTCGGAAACACTCTCAAAAGATTGTAATGATGTGGCATAGTTGGTTCTCCTGACAAATAACGGTTAGGAAAAAAAATGAAAAGTAACATCGTTTTAAATATAAGTGGCATTCACGTTATCCATTCAGGTAGCTTAGCGACCAGATTGGAGTGACAGTGTTGCCAAATGTTGTATTCTTCTGTCGTCCCAAAATCACACAAGAGAGCGATACAAATATCACACACAGAACCCTAGCACAGTGCAGACCCTAGCCAATGGCTCATCGGTCTGTTGCACTATTATGTGTTTCTTAGTTTGGTTTCAGATAACCAAACAAAGAACACGCTTACCAACATCGCCTCTGGAAGACTGAATTATTTCCATGTATGACGAGCTGATTCGACAGATGCAAAGAAAAGTAAATCAGAAACGGCACAACGCATCACATTGTTGAAAAACAATTAATTTACAGAACTGCTTCAAGCTTTTCTGACTGTTACTAATCACTTTTCATGGGTCGTCTGGTTGGATATGAGACAGCTGCTACCTTTTCACTACTGCTTAGCTTGAGTAGAATTTCTGTGTTCCAGAGAACGGCCTCACAAACAACGCGCACCCATTTTTGTCATGTTCCAAATGAAGGAAATGTTTTGAATAGAATACAGTAGATTTTTGTAGCAATGTTCCTCTTCATTTATAGAATTCGGATTACAGTATGATGGTCCACATTAAAAAAGTAACAAAGAAACATTGGGCGTTATCGCTGTGCGACAAGAAACGTACAAAAAAAGTGTATAAATGTATGTAAAGCTCTTGGGACTTAACTGTGGGGTCATCAGTCCCTAAACTTACAAACTACTTATGAACTAACTTATACTAAAGACAACACAAACATTCATATCCGATGGAGGATTCGAAGCTCCGACGTGGGAGGCTTCGCGGTACGCAACGTGACGCTGCAGACCTCTCGGCTACTCCCGCGCGGCGACTAGAAACTATAGGACCCTAGAACGTCGTCTAAAACGGTTTCCACGCTCTCTTTCAACCTTTTCCAGTGAACGCTTAGTATGGAGCGGCCACCCGATACAATTGGAAGCGACATTTGTCAGACCAGGTTACATGTTTCCAGTATTCAACAGCCCGACATCGGTGTTAATGGGACCAGACCAGGAGTAAAACTTTGTGTCGTGCTGTCAGCAAGGATACACGAGTGGGCCTTCGGATACAAACGGCCATTTCGATGATGTTTCATTGAATGGTTTGCGCGCAGACACTAATTGATGGCCCATCATTGAAATCTGCTGCAATTTACGAAAGGTTGCACTTCTGCCAAGTTTTTAGATTCTCTTCTGTCGCCTTGGCCCCGTTCTTGCGAGATATTTTCCCAGCTGTGACGGTGAGGGATATTTGATGTCTTACCATATTCCTGATATTCATGTTGCACTCGTGAAATGGTCATGTTGGACATCTCTACCTCATCGTTATCTCGGATAAGCGCCAACTACACCACCGCAACAACACGTTGAAACTCAATAGGTGATAACCTGCAATAGTAACATCGCGAACCGATCTAACGCCTGCTCCCGATACCTATTGTTTTATATAGGCTGACATCGTAGGCATCGCCTAACCCAGCGAACTCCTTTAGCGATTTACATATATGTGTTTTGAAACACATGTCTATACCGGTTTTGCTTCTTCCTCAGTAGAGATTCCACAAACATATGCTAACATATCTGATGTTAAACTGACTGAGATTACGTTGACATTTATTTCTAAGGTCACAACAATATTTTTATCACACGGTGCGCTGATGATTGGTTAATTTTAAAACTACAGAAACTGATCGACACGTAAATATTAAGTGCAAAAATCTAAAATAAATACAAAAGAATATTTTCTTTTTCTTTTCCCCACTTTAGGTTACGGTCGTAACACTGAAAGTGGGCCTTTGCGATCGCCTTTTGACAGCTCAATCTATACAAGAAAATACCGGCTTAGCGGTACATCTGACATGAAAATTGAATATCACAGTTTTTAAAGGAGAACATTCTCTACAACTTTGCTCTGTTTTGGTTTTATCATATCTTGCATCGTTTCAGAAATATTTGCAAAAATAACGTCGATTTGACACCGACTCTTGAGTTTACGTAAACCAGGCGTTAGGAAATGTCGCGTGACATTCCTCGCCCAGAACTACCTCAGGAATGCGCCATATTGCTTCCTTTATTTTATGGTTTCATTATTATGACTTACACGTTCACATTTCAAAGCAGTGGCACAATGAAGAATTAAAACGTTCAAACGTTTGTGAATCTATCGGACAGAACTGCGGGGTCATCAGTCCGTGAGGAATTAAAAGAAACACGTCGTTCATGGTATGATAAAGTATATTATAGTGTCTAAAAACGTCATTATAGCTGTTAGGAACTGCCAGCAACAATACAAGAATCAACGGGCACTGTAGAAGTTGTTGACTGTCGTGTAGTGGGTAGTGCATTATGTTGTGATGCATGTGGTCGGTAGTTCTAAACGCGCCCATAACGTTTTTGTTTCGCGTTGGCTCCTAAAAGGGTTTAAAAGGCAAAGGCCCCAACTTCTAGTTCCGATTCCGGCACACAATTTTAATCTGCCAAGAAGATTCATATCAGCGCACACTCTGCTGCAAAGTGAGTTTCATTCTGAAAACATTCCTTAGCCTGTAGCTAAGCCACGTCTCCACCATATCCTTTTTTCCAGCAGTGCTACTTATGCGAGGTTCACACGAGAACTTCTGTGAATTCGGAAAGTGAGAGACGGGGTACTGGCTGAATCAAAGTTGCGAGGACGCATCAAGAGTCGTGTGAGGATAGCTCAGTAGTAGAGGGCTTGCCCACGAAAGACAAATGTTCCAGGTTTGAGTCAGGAAGTTTCACTTCACCGCACACTCCGCTGCAGAGTGAAAGTTTCATTTTGTGTAATTTTGATCCAATCATCGTTGACTCAGTTTTTTTGGTTGTAGAGGGCGTCGAGCACTCTGAGCACGCTACGGTACTACGCCGGCATTCCTCTGGCCGCCGCGGCGGAGTGGCCGAGCGCATTGAGGCGCAATGCTGCGATGCGGCGGTTAGAATCCCCCACTCGGGCATGGATGTTTGTGCCGTCTTTAGCATACGGTAGTTCATAAGTAGTTTGTAAGTTTAGGGACTTATGACCCCGCAGTGAAGTCCCATAAGCTTAACAAACATTTGAACCCTCTTACCGCGCGACAAGTTACGAGCCACCGTCTAAGATGTTCGTGCATCACAAACTAATTCGCTGCCAATTACGCTACGCCGAACAGCTGCGAGAGTAATCCGTAGATCTCGTATCTTGTATTTCATTTCAGATTGTAATTTATTGTCCTAAGATTGACGTGTTATTTTTTTTTTTTTTTTAATTTTCAGTGCGCCATTGTTTTGAAATGACTACGCTTGAGTTATAATAAGAAAATCGTCCAATGCAAAAAGCAAGATGGCGTATACAGAGTTTCGGAGAAAGTTCGTGCGAGGTATGTCACGTGACTGATTTGCGAACGCTAAATGTTGAGCACCTCTGTAAAACCAACCAGACATGTGCACTATGGTGGTTCTTATTTTATGTATATTTTACTGTTTTAATTTTGGCCATCCATCCATTTCATATCTTACTACCCACCAGCAAATGATTTTCTATATAACCATCATCGAGTACACCTGCCAGATTTTCTGTGGAGCACTATAGTAAGCACTTTAATGTCAATAGTAATTTACCTTAAATTAAATTTCTTGCGCCTTTTCTTTGACCTTTTTTTATTATTTATGTCTACACATGTCAGCACAATCCTTGCTGTTATTAAATTTAATTTCAATCAAAAACTAAATATAAAATAAAAAATTTACCAATTTTGTGTGCATGTAGAAAACTTATATTTCCCGATGTCGAACGCTATGACTGAAAAAAAAAATCATATCACCACAAGTCCTCTGCTAGGGTATACCACTAAACAATCAAATCATGAAAATCGTAACCATTACCCCATCAATACGGAATATTACAAAATTTTACGAACATCGGTACTATTTGAAATTACACTCTACACAAAGAATAGTCTTAACGGACCCACTAGCTTCTATCAATGAACGCTAAAGACAGAAACGTTCACTTCCAGCGAAGCCAGAAAAAATATACCGTAGCATTAATATAATATATTCAAGAAATAACCGTCGGATATTTTCTTTATTGGCACACTAATCCTTGACATTCGTCTGTAGTTCATTTGGTAACGCTATTATCGTCCGAATCACTACAAAACAATTTCACATGTTAGCTACACGTAACGTTATGGAAACAAATGTTAATTCACACAGCGTTCTGCTGCCGATGTAAGCTTCAAATTACGTAACATACTTTTGCAATCTTTTAAGAGAGAAACTATACTGATTTTGATCTAGCCAGTAATGAATGCGCCGGCAGAACATTGCTGAAGGTACATCTTCTAACGGCCAGTTTCCCGTTTAGTACGACCATCTATGGATCTGCTGACGTCCACTGTCCTTTTCCGTTACTGCATTGCAGTTTAACTTTATAATCGCACTGGAATTTCTAATACAAGATTACTCAGTGATAAATAGTTTAAAAAAGATACCCATTTACGAATAAACATCTTACAATTCGACTCTAAATAGCTACATCTTTACTAATGTGGGGAGGCGGCAACTACTACTCACTTCACAATTTAGACACACTACAATGGTGATAAACATTCTCATATGGAGGTACATCGTGCTGTGAGGAAATTCAAATTGCTGATACAACTGATCGAAGTTTATGAGGGTTTTCTTCAACTTACTTGTGAAATGCTATGTTTAAGCATAGATTAAATCTCTGGCAGTTGTTGTCCATGACGTTATCAGATGCGCATGAAGACGTTAATGCATCATGATTTCAATTAATTTTAGCATGAGACTGTGAAGCATAATAAAGTTATTTATAGCCCATTTGACGAATAATGGATAGATCGTAAACCATTCAAATGTTAAAGCTCATTTACCTTGAAAGTTTGAGTTATTTTATAAATTTGAAAGTTTACTATGTATCAAACGGATTCTTAAGTAACTTCAACCGAAGGTCTTCATTAACTAAATAATTCAAACCCAACTCAGTATGTAATTGTTGATAGGTTTTGCAAATTTTATACAACCAAATATGTAAAATACTGCAAGGAAAGTTTACTGTATTGAACCTGAGATTACAGTAACATATACAAGACACTCTCGATAAATAATTACATCCTCAGATTTGCTTGAAAGAGCCTAATGAATTTGCATCAAAGATAGATAGTTATCCGTTTACCCCAGCAGTGTGCAGCCCAGGAGGTTTTAAGAAACTGCAGAATGCTCACAAGGAAGCATATCACACTCTGCAGACAGAAGAACTGAGGGGGCGGACCCAGTGGTACGGAGCATAAATTGCAAGTAAAGCATCATACTCTTCGTTATTGAAATTCAGTTATTGCAGGTAAATAAACATTTGAACACTTCGTGTTTATTGACCAACTCAAACCATTCAGTAGTTCCTTTGAAACCTGTTTTACTTCAATGAGGATAGAAATATCGTCATCGAATATTAGCAATTGAA
This sequence comes from Locusta migratoria, assembly GCA_026315105.1. Classification (NCBI taxonomy): domain Eukaryota; kingdom Metazoa; phylum Arthropoda; class Insecta; order Orthoptera; family Acrididae; genus Locusta; species Locusta migratoria. The sequence goes on along the minus strand of CM048747.1, from coordinate 209,688,004 downwards.
TTCTTCCGCCCTGATTTTTAACCCGCTTTTTAACACTAGAAGGACAGCATGCAGGATACAACCTGTAACGACCACTGCGGCCAAATTGGCCCCATGCAGTTAATGTCTGATATGGTAAGACTGTGAAGGATAATGCAATGTAACCATCATATCATTTTCATTTCATAACTGTGCAATATATGGACGATGTGTAATTAAGTTTCGTGTATTTTAATGAACTTTTACTTATATTTTAACTTGAAAACTTTTTATCCACTACAACAAAAAATTTTAGAACTCTTTTCTGTATGAATGTCCATATAGTAAAGAAGATTTCACAAACATTCACTATCAATAGAATAAATTCTTTAAATGTTTATTTAAAAAATAATAGATTTGACACATACAAAGCTCACTGCTGTTCGTTGCTACAGTATCACACCACACTTGTCTTCTCTTCTCACATTTCCCTCATACTGCTTTCTCACAACCTGAACAAACATTAACAATCGGATTACCTTTGCATGCGGTACGAATTTTATGCTTCTCTCTCATTGTTGCCTTTTGTGGCACTTTTTGTTGTCTGCATTACCTCGAACTAAATCTTTACTTCTTGCTCCTACATATGGCGTTTGAAGATCGACACACAAATTCAAATTATACTTCCGTTTACTAATTCGCAAACCAGTGACTTCATTATACAAAGCCCACAAATTTATGGCAGCCAAATCAAGAATATTGTAAAATACACGCATTGCCCAACGTTTTGTCCTAGCTATTGTGGAGTACATTCTTTTCATTTCATCCACAACGTCGACTGCAAATTATGTTTCATTATAAAATAGTACTGTTTCAGAAGTTTTATTGTGACTGTATGACACAGATACATGAGAGTATCTACTAATGTTGTGGATGCTGCCCGCAAACACTTTGCAAGGTTTAGCGATGCAAAGAATCTGCCAGTAGTGACAATCACACTTTTGCCTAAGTATGGTTCCAGAAGCCTAATAATGACGTTTTCACCTACACTTTAGTCAAATGGTCGAAGGGGGTCAGCACCAGTGTATGGGAATTCATTCAGTATGTTTTTCCTAGAAACACATACAAGTAACCAGAATTTTATTCCAAACTTGTCAGGCATGCTTGCATTGTATTACGTGAATGGATATCTTATTTTAGAGGGCAAAAATTATTCATCAATTGTAACATAATATTCTGTTTTTTACCATGACTTACTGATATCCATGAAAGTAGTCATAATAACTGAGCTCCTCTAGTATTTCTGCATCCGTTATGCCCTTCTCCTATTTATAGGTCATGTTTGCAGGGAAGAGTATCAACCATTCTCGTAACCGAAAATATTCGAAATTATTGTTTCAGTTATGCAACAATGAGTGCAGGAACATATGTAATTGTCGTGTATTGTAACAACAAAGAAATTACATTAGGTTTTTTATGCACAGTATTACTAGGACATATACTGAAAATACAGAAAAACGCTGCGAGGTGCTAATTTGGCTCTGCAATTCTAATCTTAATAATTCAGAAGCCAATTAAAGTGGAAAATTTAAAAGAAGGTATACAATGATGTGAATGATGAAAAGTTACAATATACCTGCTTAATTAACGGTTTGCTGAAGACAGAAGAGGAAAATTGGTATAGGGGTGAAATTGTCCCCTCGGTCCGTCCTTTCTATCCGCAATTGCTTCTTCAATATACATATGGAAAATTAGTGGTGTAATCCTGTCGTACATCATTCTTATTTGGAGCATTTATGTTATAACCTATTCATAAATTATTGCTTGCGTAATCGGTTTAAACTGCAGTAGAGAGAATCGGAATATGTGTCTGTGCCTCTGAAGCAGTGGACGGCTCGGTGGGAAACGCCATGACCCATCCTCATCTGTTAAGTTCATCTGGCGCATGGATATCAGGAACGGGCAGCCAACCTCTATGTGAACCGGTAGAAGGCAAACTGACAGAAGGAGAAAGGGGATTACGGACAGGGGGACAGAGTGAGAGGGAGAGGTGAAGTGGGAGTCGCGTCCATAAAGCAGCCACGCGGCCAGAAGAAGAAGCGCTGGCGGCGGTGACGGCCTCATCCCCCGGCCGCTAACGAGCCTCACAGTTCGTTAATTTCCCGGGACAGCCGCATTAGCGCTGCTTACCGCTGCAATAAAACCCGGCAAAAACGCCCCGCCGGCGTCACTGGGCGGCCGTGTGTCGCGGGCTTGCCTGCCTGCGCCTGCGCGCGTGTGGCGGGCTTGCCTAGCTGCGCCTGCGCTGGTGTGGCGGGCTTGCCTGCCTGCCCCTGCGCCGGCGGCCGTAAACAGGCATTGGAGAGCCCGTAATTAGTGCCACCGAATACGTTCTTCTGACCCTGCGCAGGGGCAGCGCGTTTTATTCACGCCTCTGCGACGGCTGCGGCCGTAACGAACGTCCGCTGAATGCTGGAGGTGACCAGATTCACTGCAATGGCGGGGCGACGCTAAGCTCTAGAGTGGAGTGCTCTTCTGCACGGTACCCTTACATATGCCAAGCGTCTTTAACCCATACCAGACCTTGTAAGAGCCACAAAGAGGTACGAGCTATGACCAGAGTATATAATGTGCATAATTTGTTAAAGTCAGAGTAACTAATAATGGGCGACCCTAATTAAACTTTCCCTAATTAAAAATTATAACACGAAAAAAAAAACGAGTACCAGACTTGGCTAGCCGTTGCATACCTGCGCTGTATGTTGCACTGGCCAACTCCAATGGCAGGGGTCATGGACTGACCCTACGACCATCAAACATTAAGATAAACTACATTACTTAATTATTTCCATTATTTTTGCGCTAAAATTGCAACGGTTTAAGTTGACCAAAGAAACGATGAAAATTATGAAAGTGCTCCCCAAAAAATTATACCTCAAATTGAAATATAGCCACTTCTGAGACTACTGCTTTTACTAATAACGCTAGGTCTATCGTAAACGGAAAATTCTAAGTGCATCTGTTACAAAGAAAGTATATAATCGTAATCTTTTTATACACAAAAACATAGCAAAATAATTTATATTCAGTTTTGAAACTATTGCTGCAAGGTACGATAGAGTCACTGTTCATTTACTGAGAGGTACAGATTTAGGTTGGGACACGTGACTCAATTCCAAGTTTTCCCTCTCCCTCTAAAGATGACAGTAATGTCACATTCATTAGTGGAGACTGTCAAGATGGATCGTTAAAGAAAGTCGTAAGAAGTTGTCGAAGAAAGTGTAATTGTCTCACCACTGCTCCCCAACTTATTATACACATAACATTGACATATGTTTACTTGGAGTATGCATCAGTTCTGCCTTTTAAGATAGTAACTGCTGCACTTCTATCTAGATAAGAAACATTTTCATTACACCCATTTTCATAATGAAAACTAGGAGATTCTCACCATGAAACGTTTCATTAACAGCTGCAGTGCGAACTTCTACAACGGTGTCATCCAAGTCACATCGTCAGGAAATATGTATCACACAGAATTTCGTGGAAGAAAACACTACAACCATGTTACATGCCTTTTGACCTACAGTCTTCACAAATAATTCAACGAAAACATAGTGCAGCTGATAATCTAATGGCATCTAATAAGATTTGTTGGTTGCGAAGCAATGGTTCATAGCCACCTATGTAGCGTTATTGTTAAATCACTTTTCTGCTTGTTTAAGCAGGTTTCATGTATGTACCAAATATGCTTTAGCTGTAATTAATAAGGAGCCATATAGTATTCCTCATATTTCTGAAATGCTTCTGGAGAGACCTTCTCTCTCATGTATGTTTTATAGGTACTTTCTTCACATAGTTTTATCACAGACATTCAGTAGAATTTATGAAGTAAATTTATAACTGAATCTTCAGTGATGAAAATATGGGATTTAAAACGAGAGCCGGCCAGGGTGACCTAGGTGACTGAGGAGCGCTAGTCACGGTCTGCATGGCCACTACGGTCGGGGGTTCGAATCCCTCATCGGGCATAGATATTTGTGCTGTCCTTAGTGATAGCTAGTTCATAAGTAGTTTGTACGTTTAGGAACTGATGAACCCATAGTTTAGTCCCATAACCTATACAAACGTTTAAAATTTTAAAAACGAGAAAACGTAGACAGCACAATAAAGACGAGGGATTGGAGCAAACTGAGAAAGAGAAAATTTAGATCATTGGAAATCGGTGCCCGAGAAAATAATATAGAAAAATGAAGTAGTTTCGAATTTAAACGTGATATATCAAAACAAAACAAACCAAACCGTGGGCCAACTCAGAAAACCGGATTGTGCTCCAATGGACAAGTGCTAATTTGGTCTGCAGCTTTTCATGTTAAGGCATTACCTTGTTTTCGTAAATATGGTTCCTGCTTTATTTGCACATACTGATAATATTTTTCCGTGTTAATCAGTTGATTGCATCGTACATAATTGCCTGTACATTAGAAAATTAACGTGTCATTTTCAGTTTAAAAACGTTAGCTGTACGACTACAATAATGTTCTTTAATTGTACTTCCTGATATTAACAAAGAGGGGATTGAACAATTCACATAATAAATAATGCAACCTTCGTGTATTGAAGGTTGCGCAGCCAAGATCGCGGTACCTTTGTTGATTAAACTGTGAGTATATACTGACGATCAGTTTCGACAATCTCATTTTACCCATTACTATTGACGTAGACCTGGTAGGTATAAATCAAATTACAATATGTAGATGAACCACTATGTGCAGGAAAACAGTGAGATATCTGGCAAGAATTGCAGGAAACAATACGACTCTTTCTTTATATTTATCCTTATGAGTGGAACACTCGCGTGCACACACACACACACACACACACACACACGTACACACACACAAACTTAAAACTGTCCTTTCATACTGAATATTTAAATATACTACCTAATTTTATATATATATATATATATATATATTCAATATGAAAGGACAGTTTTAATTTTTTTCCTAATTTGACGAACTGAATAACTTTGCGTTCCAGAGGTAAAGGTTTTTAGAGAAGTGTTAGGCTATAATCGCTGGTGAAGTGAAATTACGCCTTCAAATGACAGAAACGTAAGTTACATAAAATGAAAAGTCATTAATTATTAATTTACATGGCAGGAAGTATGTAAGGTGCTTAAAAATCCCACCTTTTAATCGTCGATCAGCTCTACGTAAGAATTGAATGAAATGATATCTTTGATTGTTGACATAGCAACGGAGAAAACGGAGAGGAAGAGAAAAAACAACAATCTTTGGCTGGAACATAACAGGTAGCCAATGAGACAAGACGTTCTTCTCACATTCAGATCTGCTTACAGTGATAAGGACCTGCTTATATGTAACAAAAAATAAATTAAAAAATATAAAATCTTCAGATGCAGCAGAAGGACGATCCGTTACGTAATATGCAATTACGAACTGTAGTACTGCACAGCGACGAATGATTTTTCTCGTTAAACTACATGGTCCACGGATTGTATCAATGAATGCATTCATCAAGCTTGTATCAAAATAACGATCACTTGCAATTCTTGGAATTATTTGCAGACATCATATTTGTTTGCTATGTAAATGGTACAAGGGAAACGTTCCTGTCACAATTAAATTTTTATTTCTGTTCTAATGATCTAACTAGTTCATCAGTTTGATGCTCAGTACGTTTTTGTATCGACAAACAGCGAAAGCAGTATTTCCATTCTAATATTAATAGTTAGTATATAGTCCAATGTAGATTTTATCGTAATAGTAAAGTGAAAGTGCTTCTCGAAAGCCGGTTTCCACCATAGATGAATGTGTCTTTCTCGCATTGTGTATCAGACCAATGTCGGGTGGTACAAATATACCGGTGCCCAATTAATATATATGTATACATTCTTTTTTTTTTTTTTTTTTTTTTTTTTTTTTTTTTTTTTTTGCTTTGTTCAAATTTGGGGGCAGACGTAGGCTTCAGACTGTAGCGGAGATTTCAGACAACAGTTGAGCAAGTTATTTAAAGTGTTTTGGGGAGAAAAATCACTAAAAGGGTAGCTGTCAATAGTTCACTGTTCCTAGGCTTACGCTGCAAAGGAGTTTCTAGTATTTACGAGGAATCAGCGACCACATATGACACAGCTAATCGGCGTGTTGCAAACGGCAATTACCCAAGACAGGGCATCAAAGTTAGCAAGCATTTGGACGAAATTCATAATGCTACACATGTGTAACTGGGAAAAGAAATTAGTAATATAAGGCTTCTCAAAATCGTTATAAATGAGCAGCAAGATAATGTTTCCAAAAATCAGGTTCGATACTATGTTGTCACTATTTTAAGGGCCTTTTTCATTTTAAAGTTTTGTTTATAATTTTGTTATGCCCATTGATAACATTTTCTTTTTTAAAAAAATATATATCGTATTATGACAATCACTGCAACACGTAACAAGGGCGTTCAAATGAAAAGGTACGAAACATCTTAACCACCACACTGGTTGATTTTAAAATATGCCGCTTTAGGATAAAGTAGTGTGGCACCAAGGTAGTGCCCTCACCAGGCAAGGTGGTGCTTATCGTCTTATTTCTATGTCCGAGGTCCGATACTCATAGAATTCCTGGAGCATGGAAGAACATTAACAGTGACGTGTACGGTGAGATACTTCGTAGCCTACGCAAATCCAGCAAGAGCAAACGGCCTGGCTTGGTCACCGAGGGAGTGATTCTGCTTCATAACAGCACGTGTCCACACGTCTCTAGGATCACACGAAGTGCAGTGGCCGAGTTCAAGTAGCAGCAGCTTAAGCATGCACCCTACAATCCAGACATGTGACCTCCAGATCTCTAAAGAGAAATATAAAGAAACATCTCAAAGGGAAGCGTTTCAACTAGAATTGGAGATCTCAGTAGAGAACTGGATGTTGTCACAGCAACAAGAAATCCAGGAACAGGGCAGCCTTCGACTCGTTGAACAGTGTGATAGTTGTACTCAGTTACTTTTTTATAAAGAAATCAATTATACCGACAGTGGCGTTTCGTACGTTTTCATTTCATCACCCCTCATATTTTTTAACATGTCGAATAGCAAGTATGAGAAAATATAGTATCGACCTTGTTTTCTATAACACTTGTCTTGGAGCTCCTTCATAAAGCAGTTTAAGAAACCTTTGACTTCTAATTAATTTCGTCAGTTACATCTGCCTGCTCTTGTGGACAGAAATATTTTATCAACTATAACATAAATCAAATTTCACATATAGATTTCATTTAGTCGCACCTTGTGACAGAAGAAAAGAAACAACAAAGTTTCTACACAGATATTGATTACGTGGCCCATATGACCGCGCTGCATTACTATTTACTGACTGGCATTATAGTGGTGAATGTGCCATAAGTTACATTCCATAATATGTACTAATACTGGATGAATTGACACGCTGAAAAATTTATATAGAACTATCTTAATATACAGAACAGAATGACACCACGTCTATGGACATAAATGCGTCAAGTAATTACACATGGTTTTACTATTAACAAAGCTACCCTTCGGCTTGAAAAATAGTACTACACACAAGGCTATAATTCTGTGGAATATGGGATTTATGGACTTCAATAGATAGTAAAAAAAGTTTCACATTTAACAATAACATTTATAGGACGTTAATAAATGTATCACAACCGGCATAGTTTTCGAAAATACAATTCCGAATGTGGAATGCCAGATTCACTAGGTGTACTAGCTCTCCAAACCTCACAAACCACAGATATTGTCGAGGTGGGGTGCAATGCATGCCAAAGGATACAGACTGCCGCACCATAGGCTCAACCAAAGGGGGGGGGGTGTATCTGTGTGGAGGCCAGGCAAACGTGTGGTTCCTGCAGTACTTACAGGGGCAAAAGGCTGGATGATTGACTGAGTTTGCCGTGTAACATCAGCTAATGCGGCCCTGTCATGCAGTTAGTGCGAACTTCTGAAACCAAGGGGAAACCACAGTCGCTACTTTTTCCGCGGAAATGCAGCTCTGCTGTATGAATATACGATGATGGCGTCTCCTTGGGTAAAATATTCTGGAAGTAAAAGGTCCTCTAATCAGATCTCCAGGCCGGACTACTCAAAAGGATGTCGTCATCCAGAACACAAAAAAGGCATTCTACGGATTGGAGCGTGGAATGTTCTATCCCTTAATCGGGTACTTAAGTTTGAAATTCTGAAAAGAGAAATGGAAAGATTAAATTCAGATATGGTGGGGATTAAATTCGATGTCATAATGAACAGGGTTTCTGGTTAGGACAGAAAAGACTTGAATGAACAAAATCAGCTGGTGATAACGCATGAATATTTCTGATAATGAATAAGAAAATAGGAATGCGGGTAAGTTACTAATAACAGCATAGTGAACGCATTATTGTAGATTGATGACACGAAAGGAATCAGACAACAGAGGTAGACCTTTATATGCCAAACACTACTGCCGATGATGAGATCGAAGAGATATATGAGGAGATAAAAGAAATCATTCAGGCAGATACGATAGAGGATAACTTGATTGAGATGCATTAAAGAAACCTTATATGACCATATTTTAAAATGTTCCGGGCTTTTGTGGTCTTGTGGATTTGTTATTAAAAAGTTGGGCATAATAAAGACATTGGCGGACAGGGCAAGGTACGTCTGCGAACCGGAACTACTCGACGCGTAATTGAAACACCTGACTGATACTTTCCTCAAGAATGGCTATTCGTCCACAGAGATAAGGAGAGCGTTGAAACCGCCATGTAAAGTTCAGAACGATGAAAAAGTGCCTGTGAAATTTAAAGTCTCCTACCTTTTATTACGGACGTCACCGAGCGCATTACTAAAATTTAGACGAAACGAAATGTTGTGGTATTACTCGGAAGATAAAAGATCACTAAAAATCGGCAAAATGTGTTCTTATAACGCTGTAAAGGCAGAAATTTACGGGATTCCGTGTAGCTGTAGAGACGTATACATGGTTACCTAATAAGTCTAGAAGCTACTTGAAGGGCACAAGGGTAACTGTAGAAAGGGAGAGACTGACAGATCACTTGTTGCCGAACATGATTTTTCAACAAGGAGACTCAATTTTGGCAGCCACAAGCGGATATCATGAAAGACTGTACAGAGGGGCTATAGAAATAGTAAAACACCCCAGTCATTTCAATAGCATAGAGGAGGGCGTGAAACTGAATGAAATCTAGATTACGGTGTTGAAGAAAAACTCTAACGGTCTTCGACCATGGGATGATATCGACAACGGACAACGGCAATCGACAACAGTGAATTGCGTGGGCTGTCCAAAATATCTGACGTCACACCTCAGCGCGCGAGCACGCGTAAACGGAGTTCGGCTGCAGTCAATAACGGGCCAGGGTGTGTATCGGATGTTGAAAGGAGCCACCATCCCCCCTTAAAAATGTCCTCCGCAGTTTGTGACGAAACTTTGGGTTTTAATAAAGAATCAACAAGACCACGGCATAATAGCCCGGAAAATTTTAACAATGTGGAAATTTTCCACGATGAGAGTTTACTTTATACAATTTGATTCTGATTTATTTTGCAAAACACCGATTTAAAAATAAAGCTTCTATGGCACTACACCACGCAGGCGCCATGAAACTACATTAAAGGCAATGCAGTAACATACAAGTTGCCCTTAAATAGGCAATATGTAAGTCTTTCTATGACTGGGAGCATGACAGCGTTGTGTCGTTCCATAGGACGTTTATCTTGAAAACCAGTATTTCCTAAAATATTTTAGGAAAAATTTATCTGCAATAGCCTTGAAATTAAATTACCATTCTTTCTTAATTTTTTTATTTTGCTTTCGTTTTTGCACTTACGTCGACGCTGACTTGGCCGCCAGATACTTGTCTCTCATAAGCGATGCCCTCTGGTCATCCTCACCCACGCACTTTCCGTACCTGTATTCTTAGCCACATTTGATGTTGAGCTTTATACGGCATTACTTGTTTTTTAAACAAACATCTGGATCAATAAATGGCAATTTTAAACGTCCTAATGCTCTGAATACTTCATATTAGTATGTATTTCAAATTACGTGATGCCACTTTTTGAAAGAACAGTTATTTTTATTGTAAATTTCAAATAATTTCTATATACCGACTAGTTTTGTCTGTTTACTAACATGTCACCGGATGATGGGCTAGCCGGCCGCGGTGGCCCAGCGTTCTGCGGCGCCCCAGTCACGGTCAGTACGGCCACTACGGTCGGGGATTCGAATCCCCCCCTCGGGCATGGATATTTGTGCCGTCCTTAGTATTAGCTAGTTCATAAGTAGTTTAGGGACCGATGACCCCGTAGTTAAAGTCCTATAAGCTCTACAAACGTTTAAATATTTTTTATGATTTTAATTTGTTTCATCATGTCAGTTAGATACGTCTACCAACACTCGCTCTCTGAAATAGGCAATAGTGCCAATGGGACAAATACAAGACCACAGAAGAATGTTTATGTTGGGGTAAAATACATACCGCCTACAGGAAAACAAAAGAGACGTTTGGGGACTGGAAAGCAGCTGTATGAAAATCAATATCTCAGATATAAAACTAATACTAAGCAAAAAGGGTAAATCTGAAATCTGGAAGGAATCTATAGAGGACCTATACAAAGGAAACAACGTCGAAAACTTCTAGAAATGGAAAACGGAATAGAGGAAGATGAGAAGGGAGATACAATAATGCGAGAGGAATCTGACAGAGTACGGAAAGATTTGAGTAGAAAAAAGGCCCCTGGAGTAGATAATATTCCGTCTGAACTGATGAAATATTTAGGAGAGCCAAACAGGAAGCAACTGATTCACCGGTTTGGAAAATATAAGAGAACGGGTAATATCCTCCGACCTAAAAAAGATTATGGTAACAATTTTTTTACATAAATATATTTTTAAAACAATAATTACAACCTGTATCAAACTTCATTTAAAAAAAAAATCTCACCATGTATCGCTAACGCTGCAAAGGCCAGTAGTGACTTCTAAAACATATTCTGAATCACTACAAATGTCAAGTGCTCATACTACGAGCCGTTCTGCTACTAATGAATGTTGCCACTTCCTTTGCTATGTATTCAGCAGGGAAGTGGGAATTCCATTTGATATTATACTGGTGGGTAGCTCTATTAGTCGATCGTGCTGAATTGCATTTGCAGTGTTCAGCATACAACACCTTAGAGCGACCTGCTACGGGTAACGCGAATGGGTATTATCATACGGCGAGAAAGCACGTGGCGCCTCCGTCCAACGACGCCATTAATCTTGAGTGTCTCCGGAAAGTGCTAACGAGCATGTGTTGCTGAACCATAAAGTCGGGCGCAGAGTAACTCCGCATAATTAATTACGGCCAGCTGGTGGGGCGTGATTCACCGCAGAGATACAGCGCCGCCCTAAAGGCCGCGCCATTTGTCCCAGGTACACGGCTTATCCCGCCAGGAGCAGCACCGGCGCGCCACTGTGCATGGCAACCAGCCCCTCACCCTGATAACCTAGCCCCGTATCGCCCCGGACAACGCCTCACACGCTGTCAGTGTTAACAAAAGGGAACACTATTACCAGCATAGTCCATCCTCATTCTTATGATGCACTACGTGTAGCTGAGCATCCTTGCTAATCATAAAAATTTGATTTCTCACTGGACACTTCAGTCTTGAAAACCACTGGAGACATTTTCAAAGTACACTTGAGTATTGTTTCGTTCAACATGTGAGCAGGATACCATCAAAAATGTGTCGCGTAAAGAAAGTATCATAATTTTGTTTTACTTAAATTACTTGTCATGGAGCAATCTTATATATATGGTGTTCACTAAGTGTGTTTGCCTCTGTAACTTATAAAATAATAGGTGACGGGAAATTTTAATGAAGTAGGTCAACACAAGAAATGTTACACTTTTGCGGAGTTATGAACATAGTTTATTGTATCATTTTCCAAAGAGTTACAGATATAATTTTTTAAATGGAACAATAGTTTTTTCTATCGAGCATTGGAATCTTTGAAACCAGCTGCGTCCAAATCAATTTAAACTGCATTCATATCACTGTTAGTTTGGGAGCTACAACCCTTCAAAGTTTCAGGGGCAGATACCACACGCTGTACATAACACATGGCTGTGTGGTGGATGATGGATGTTGTGACGGTGGGGAAGTTGTTTTGCATGAGATGTTCAAATATGTATCCATGTTCCTCAATGCATAATGCATTGCGCCGTCGAAAGGATCTGCAGACGAGATGTAACATCGCCTGTGTCACGGAGCGACATGCGTCCTCGATGCGCCATTTTAGATCATCTGGAGATGTGGGCTCAGTGACATAAACACGATCCTTTAGATATCACCACAAAAGGAAACATACTGGTATTAAATCGGGCGACCTTGAGGGCCATAAATGGGGACCATGGCGCCCCAACAATCTTCCGGCAAACCTGTTGTTTGGTTCTTCCACAACAGCATGCGCACAATGGGCTGGGTGACCATCGTGCTGCATTCACATATGGACTCCCGTCTGTAGACACACATGTTCAAGGAGACCACCCAAACTGTCGGCTACAAAAGCGCGATATAAGTCACTTGTCAGTGTACCTGGGAAGCAGTGTGGACCGATGATCTCATCCCCAAGGATTCCACACCACACGTTAATAGACCACCTACGTTGACGGTCGACAGGTCGTACGCACCGAGGATTGTCTGCGGCCCAGTAGTGCATGTTATGGCGATTCACTGCACTGGCGATTCACTGAACGTGGACTCATCAGAGAACATAACATTTTGTTAAGACTCCAGCGTGAAATTGCGCATGGCCCACTCACAGAATGTCACTCTTGCACGGAAATCGTTCCCGTGCAGCTCCTGGGTCAGTGACAGGCGGTACGGGTGAAACCTGTGGCCGTGTACTATACGCCACACAGATGTGAGACTGACACCAGCGACTGCAGCAACGGCTCGTAAGCTGACATGAGGTTCGTGGTGTAGTGCAGCTAAAACAAACACCACCGTCTCCTTACTTCTTGCAGGTCTTCGTCTGTTACTGCGGCGCATTACCAAGCTGCCTGTTTCCCGAAGTCGCTGTTCAGCACGTAAGAACGTATTGGCTGCCGGGGCTCTTCGCCTAGGAAATCTCACGGCATACGCCATGGCTGCTTCAGTGCCATCGTGTCGGCACTCCCCGAGCATCAGCATCATGTCAACGTACTCGTTGTTCGTGTATGCCATCGTCATCCGATGTCAGTAACTGTGGTATATTGAGCCCCGGTTGTTTGTGTGGCTCCAAATGTTGGGTATACGTCCGTGTGCGGCGACAGTTAGCAGTCTAACAGCGCATCGAGGAAGCTTCTCGCTCCGTGACACCGGCGACGTTACAACTCGGCCGCACCACATTTAAAAGGCGCATTGCATTATGCGCAGCGCTTGTGGTATCTGCCCCTGAAACTTTGAAGGGTTGTAGCTCCCAAGTTTATAGTGATAGGAATGTAGTTTAAATTGATTTGGACGCAGATGATTTCAACGAATCCAATGCACGATAGAAAAAAAACTATTGTTCCATTTTAAAAATTATATCTTTGCGCTGCAACTCTTTGGAAAATGATACAACAAACTATGCTCATAGCTCCGCAGAAAGTGTAACATTTCTTGTGTTGACCTACCGCATCAAAATTTCCCGTTACCTATTATTTTATGAGTATCGCAGGCAAACACACTTAGTGAAACACCCTGTATATAGGGTGTTACAAAATTGTACGGCCAAACTTTCAGGAAACATTCCTCACACACAATGACAGAAAATATGTTATGTGTACACGTGTACGGAACACTTACATTCCATGTTAGAGCTCATTTTATTACTTCCCTTCAAATCACATTAATCATGAAATGCAAACACACAACAACAGAACGTACCAGCGTGGCTTCAATCACTTTGTTACAGGAAATGTTCAAAATGTCCTCCGTTAGCGAGGATACATGCATCCACCCTCCGTCGCATGGAATCCAGCCCTGGAAAATGGCGTATTGTATCAGAGGCGTCCACAATACGAGCACGAAGAGTCTTTACATTTGGTACCGGGGTTGCGTAGACAAGAACTTTCAAGTGCCCCCATCAATGAAAGAGGGTTGAGATCAGGAGAGCGTGGAGGCCATGGAATTGGTCCGCATCTACTAATCTATCGGTCACCGAATCTGTTGTTGAGAAGCGTACGAACACGTACGTGCAGGAGCTCCAACGTGCATGAACCACATGATGTGTCGTACTTGTAAAGGCACATTTCTAGCAACACAGGTAGAGTATCCCGTAGGAAATCTTGATAACGTGTTCCAGTGAGCGTAGGTGGAAGAACATGAACACATGCACTGAAGTCAACATTACCTTCCTTCAATTGGGCCAACTGGTGGTGAATCGAGGAAGTACAGTACATACTAATGAAACAATTGGGTACTTTGACAATTGTCTGCACGAATTATTTCCATTTACATTTTAAGGGAAATACTAAAATGAGCTCTAACATGGTTATTAAGCGTTTCTGGACACATGTCCACATAACATATTTCCTTTCTTTGTTTGTGAGGAATGTTTCCTGAAAGTTCGGCCCTACCTTTTTGCAACACCCTGTATATATAAGGTGAGGTATTTGTTCCTATATTACATTCTGTAGCCAAAACTACACATCGCAAACGAGTAGTGTTTGTATGTGGTAGTAGGTATGAGTCTCCCATTGTGCACTATCGTGATAGAGGGTTGATAACGATAAAGGGGTGGAATATATGGGAGTTGAAAGTTATAATTCTACGTCTGGGTGTCAATATTTTGCTCTGCAGCAATAACTAGAAAATGGAGTCGAAAAATCTGTGTTGTTGTAGTACAAAGTCTCATGTCGATAGCTATATGGTTATATACAACGAAACGTGATGCACATTCTTCTGTTGTTTGTCCCCTCTCTCTCTGCATCCACCTCTTTCTCTCCCATCCGTACTGAATCTTATCAAATAGGACACTGTTATTCTACCTTTCGAACTTTTATAATGAGCACAAAAGGTTCGGATTTGTGTGTACCACTTTTACTGGCTAACTAGCTGTAATCCCGGCGTTGCCCGGGTGTTTATTTATTCTACACTATCATAGTCCACATCATCTTCCCCCCTCTCAGTGTATCCATCTCTTTCTCTTCCATCTGTCTGTTCGTTTCCTCGTTTCCACCATTTCCTCTCTCGGCAAAGTTTTCTGCAAGGTACCCTTTGTCCTGTACCATACAAAGATTTATATATCCAGTTATCTTCCTCTTGATTTAAATGTCATGTGTGCAAAAATTCATAAAGATTGGAGTAAAACTATATATTTTGTAAACTTCCGTAAGTTAAGGACCCTCCACCATGCACCAAACGAAATTTTATACAGACAGTGACATTCCTCTCGTTTTTAAGGTAGAGTGTCAAAATATCATCAATATCGGAAAAATCACAAGATTTAAATGCAATAGAAACTTAGGGTCACATTGAAAAACGCACTTTGTTGTTCTCAAACATTCCAGGTTTATTTGATACAACCCTTGTTCTGAGAATAAGGAAAAATAAATAAATAAGTATCTCTGAAACAGGTCGAGCCGTTCTCAAGTTATGGCGCTACCAAGGTATTTAGGGATCCATTTTTATGTAGCAAGGTACTAAGGTACCCTCCACCATGCATCGTATAAAACTTACGGTAGACGGTGGCCTTTCGATTTTGAAGGTCAAGCGTGCGAAATGTCGTGAAGATCGGAATGACTGTGGATTTTGTGAGACTGTAGGAGAAGTATGCTCCACTATGCACCTATCACAAAATATTTTCTTAGCTGACGTTTTCTACCTATGAACTACATTCCTGCCAAGTTTCAGCTTCATAGGTGAAGTAGTTTTCGAGATAGCGTGGTTAGTCAGTGGGTGTCCTTTCGTTTTTATATGGATAGAAATTAAGAAAAGAGATTGTTTAATGTCGGATGCAAGAAAATTAAGGGAGACTTTCAGACGAAAATTAATAGTGACATGCAAATCTGTAATGCTAACTTTATTTGATACAAGGTCACGCCTGATGCGACAGTTTTACGGCATGTACAGCGTAACTGTTGTGAGCCGTAGACTTCATTTCGTGTCATCATTTTGTGAGCTGGGGGAGGGGTCAGATACGAAACGCTTCATAAACGTTCAAAATTACATGGAAACTTTGTTGCAGGTCCCTAACTACATCCATTTTCCAATAATTGAGGCATAAATCTGGGTATTCTAACGCGGTAGTCTCTCACTACTTATGACGTCATGTCTCCTAAGCTATGCGTCGTGCTCTTTTATTTTTAAGTCACGAACGTTCGTGGGCGTACGGTGAACATTTTACCAAAGTTACATTGTTATCAACAGACGACATACAGACAAACATTCATAGACTAGCTATATACCAGTGCTTCGCAAAGGATGTTAAAGAGCGTTGGCATACCATCGCTTTTAAAGTTTCCAGACCTCTGTCAGAAATGGAATCATTGTTGGGACGCTTCGTCAATGAAATTAGTTGCACTTTCCCATAGACGGCACAATACTCAGACGCAGCCGCACTTGTGTTTTGAGAAAGACTTCACCGTTTCTTATAATGTATATTCGTAAAAAGATCTGATTCAAATTCTAATAAGTGCTACAATAACAAATCAAACTAAATCTATTCGATTATCCTAGAACATAAGTATTCGTACAGATAAAAATGTGGTGGTTAATTCTGCAACTGAATTTAATGAAGCAATAAACGTAACAGTGCCATCTATTATTTCTTTTATGTACTACGATACCAACTGTGCCTCTATTGGTTTCTTGCTGTTCTACGCCGAATTTATAAGCACAGAAAATAGGCAGCAGCGACGTCTATTAGTTATTTTTTTAATCTATCTGACTAAACTGCGTGGTCATCAGTCCGTAGCTCACAAACTACTTCAACCTAGGTAAACTAACCTAAGGACAAACACACACACCCATGCCCCAGGGAGGACTCGAACCTACACGGCGAGCAACAGCGCGCTCCGCAGCGAGACGCTTTAGCCCGCTCGGCTACGCCACCGCGGCTAGTGTTCTTTTTTTTTTTTTCTTTTTTTCCACTACGTAACTGAGAACGACTGTATTGGTTAATTTCTGTACCAGGCTATGCTAAAAAGTATGGGATATACCTAAGAGTTCAAATTAACATCATTCCTTGCCCTATACCGACTTTGATGGAGTGAAGCCTGTGTATTGCCCCAAGCAAAGCTGAATTAACCTATGAAACCTGTGAAAGTTGATGTAGTAAAAGTGGTGTTTAGCGTGTTCTGATATAAATAAAAATAGTCTTAAAGAAAAATGTGCAAGTTTCACTTCTTTCTTAAATTTGATTTTGATGAAATAAAGCCTTTATCTAACTGCACAATAAGCTGAAAGTAAATGTGGAAATTTCGTGGGGATTCGTATACTTTTCTTAGAGGTACACATGCCCGAAGAGATAGTCCTCACGGTCGTACAATAAACATTAAAATACGAACTTTTTTCCCGTGATCAGATTTTTATCGAAGGAATACTATGAATACCTTAACATATTCGTGAAGTGTGGGGGTGTTCAAATGAAAAGGTGCGATACAACATTCTATGTATAACATAAGTCTTTATTCAAAAGTAAAAACCAGTGGCCTGGTTAACGACACTAAGCCTTCCCATTCGCATAATTCCTGTTGCTGTGACAAGATCCAGTCCTCTACAGTGTCATTTAGTTCGTCGTTCGAGTTGAAGTACTTCCTTTTGAAACGTGTTTTTTGTTTTGTTTTGAGATGTTTTCAGACGATATAGATGGAAGTACCAGAGTGATATTTCCGGACTGCATGGCGGACTCTTAAGCCACTACCACTTGAATTGGGCCAGTACACTTTGTGTGTGACTAGACGTGTAAAAGTGCTTTATAATGGAGCAGAATCACTCCCTCCGTGAGCAGCCCAGTTCGTTAGCTGATGATGGACCTGCGTAGGCAACGTAGTGTCTCGCAGTACACGTCACTGTTACAAGTTTTTCCATCCTCGGACGTCGAAAAAAATGGTAAGTATCACAGTGCCTGCTAACAGCAGAACCTGAACTGATTTAGAAATATGTGACGACACATTCTTCGCGGCCCCAGATGACGCACTACGTTATTCCAAAGAGGCTTCTTCAAATTTCAACCGGTTTGGTTATTATGTCATTTCGTACAGTTTCACACCTCTCGTAGTTTTGGAGGCGACACGTAGCTAATAGATGAACAGATATAAAAGACGGATACCTAAAACGATTGATATAAGAAGAGATGTCAAGACCTCATTTTATCTTTTATTTATTTAAAACGACCGGGTTCGACACACTATTGTGTCATCGTCTGGCCTCCTGTAGTTGGCATTAGGCTACTTATTATAATGCCCCACATAAAATCTGGTAGGTGTACTGGATAACAGTCATATACAGGGTGTTACAAAAAGGTTCGGCCAAACTTTCAGGAAACATTCCTCTCACACAAAGAAGGAAAATACGTTATGTGGACATGTGTCCGGTAACGCATAATTTCCATGTTAGAGCTCATTTTAGTATTTCTATTTAAAGAAGCAATTCGTGAAAACAATTGCCAAAATACCAAATTGTTTCGTTAGTAGGTACTGTAACTTCTTCGATTCACCGCCAGTTGGCCCAGTTGAAGGAAGGTAATGTTGACTTCAGTACTTGTGTTGACATGCGACTCATTGCTCTACAGTACTATCAACAAGCACATCAGTACGTAGGATCAACTGATTAGTATTCTTCACGAACGTGGTTTTGCAGTCAGTGCAATGTTTACAAATGCGGAGTTGGCCATTGCTTATTCGATGTATGGATTTGTTGCTGATGTCTTGACTGTGCCTCATGTTTTCCCACCTACCGATCACTGGATCACGTTATCATGATACCATATGGGATAACCTGTGCTGCCAGAACATGTGCCTTTACAAATACGACACAACATGTGGTTCATGCATGATGGAGCTCCTGCACATTTCAGTCGACTTGTTCGTACGTTTCTCAACAACAGATTCGGTGACCGATGGATTGGAAGAGGCAGACCAATTCCTTGGCCTCCACGCTCTCCTGATCTCAACCCTCTTGACTTTCATTTATGGGGGCATTTTAATGCTCTTGTCTACGCAACCCTGGTACCAAAAGTAGAAACTCTTCGCGCTCGTATTGCGGACGGCTGTGATACAGTACGACATTCTCCAGGGCTGCATCAGCGTATCGGGATTCCAATGTGACGGAGGGTGGACGCATGTATCCTGGCTAACGGAGGACATTTTGAATATTTTCTGTAACAAAGTGATTGAAGCCACGCTGGTACGTTCTGTTGCTGTGTGTTTGCATTCCATGATTAATGTGATTTGAAGAGAAGTAATAAAATGAGCTCTAACATGGAAATTAAGCGTGATTTGAAAAAAGCGGAGGTGACTCCCGTTTACAAGAAAGGAAACAGAACTGACCCACACAATTACAGGCCAATATCGTTGACATCAATTTCATGTAGAATTTTGGAGTTTATTCTCAGTTCGAATATAGTAAATTTCCTTGAAACGGAAAAGTTTCTTTCTGTGAATCAGCACGGGTTTAGGAAACATCATTCGTATGAAACTCAGGTTGCCCTTTTCTCACATGACATCTTGCGAGCCATGGATAAAGGGCAACATGCGGATTGTGTTTTTCTCGACTTAAAAAAGGCGTTCGACGCGGTGCCACACTGTAGACTTCTAACGAAGTTACGAGCTTGTGGAATAGGTTCACAGATTTGGGACTGCCTGGAAGACTTCCTAAGTAATAGAACGCAGTTCGTTGTTCTCGACGACGAGTGTTCATCAGAGACGAGTGTATCGTCAGGCGTGCCCCGGACGAGTGTGATAGAACCGCTATTATTTTCTAGCTATATAAATGATCTGATGGACAGAGTAACTTGTAATTTGCGGCTGTGGTGTATGGGAGGGTATCGTCTTTAACTGACTGTAATAGCATACAAGATGACTTAGACAAAATTTCTAGTTGGTGCGAAGAATGGCAGCTAGATCTCAATGTAGAAAAATGAAAGGTGATGAGCATGGAAAAACAATCCCATAATATTCGAATACAGCATTATTAGTTACCTTCTTGACGTTGTCGCGTCATTCAAATATCTAGGCGCAACATTGCAGACCGATGTAAAAATGGAACGAACATGTAAGGACAGTTCTCAGTAAGGCTTACAGCCGACTTCAGTTTATTGGGAGAATTTTGGGAAGATGTACATCATCTGTAATGGAGACCGCGTATAAAACGCTTGTACGACCACGTATTGAGTATTGCTCAATTATTTGGGACCCGCACCAAATCAGTTTAAAGGAAGACATTGAAGCAGTTCAGAGGCGAGCAGCTAGGTTTGTTACTGGTAGGTTCGGCCAATGCGCGAGTGTCACGGAAATGCTCCGGCAATTCAATTGGGGGTCGTTGGAAGAAAGACGACGTTCTTTTCTTGAAATTTTGTTTAGGGAATTTAGAGGGCCGGAATTTGAAGCTGAGTATAGGACGATCTTGCTGCCGCCTACGTACATTTCGCGCAGTGATCACAAAGGCAAGAGAAATTGGGGCGCCGGCCGCGGTGGCCGAGGTGACTGAGGCGCTCCAGTCACGGTCAGCACGGCCACTACGGTCGGGGGTTCGAATCCCCCCTCGGGCATGGATATTTGTGCCGTCCTAGTTAGTAAGTAGTTCATAAGTAGTTTGTAAGTTTAGGGACTGATAACCCCGTAGTTAAGTCCCATAAGCTTAACAAACATTTGAACATTTTTTTGAAATTGGGGCTCGTACGGAGGCATATAGGCATTCTTTTTCCCCTCGTTCTGTTTGGGAGTGGAATAGGAAAGGAGATGCCTAGTAGTGGTACAGTGTACCCTCCGCCGTACGGTGGACTGCGGAGTATGTATGTAGATGTAGATGTAGGTGTAGATGTAGATGCCTACAGTGTAAGATAAACGTCTACAAAGTAAAGTTTCTATCGTCCCTAGACTTTCTTCTCAGCGCCGTTTTCTGCCTTTTAGAAATGGATCGAGAAATCGAAATTTCTTTCTTGCACTTTTTCATCTTTCTTGGCAGTTTTACTCTTGAAACTACAAACACCCTGGCAACGCTAGGTTTACAGCTAGTAATTGTATAAATATATGAACACGAGAAGCTTCCATCATAAATTCATTCTCTAAACTACTAATCCACCTTGTTTATAACAGGCTTAAACACAGTAACACCGTTCATGTATGATGTCACAAATCATAGAAACACGATGTGCTATATTAGATTTGGCCTTGGAGATTTGGGTAACTACTTGTAAAAAATTTAATTCACCTTCTCTCAGAGATTGGGATGATGTAGATTTAAGTTCGGAACTGAGAGACTCTAAGAAAGCAACGTTAAGAAAAATATAGTAAAATCATAACGGCGTTTAAAAGCTAGCAGAATGCACACAGAAGTAGCAGTAACTGGGGTTTCCTCAAGTGCAGCTGGACTTCAATGCTGCTGTAAGCTCGTCGTTCAGAACGAGAACGGCATGGCGTTGTATAGAGGGCTGTGTCGGCGCAGAGGGCACGTTCGCAGACAACTACCTGGATGGTGGTTGGCGGGGGGGGGGGGGGGGGGAGTAACAGGGATTGCTGTTGCCGCCAGCCCCAGGGGGGCGATGCGCACTCCGTGCCGCTCCCCAGAGGTCGCGCCGAAGGGGTAGCAACTGGCTGCCGCCTCATGATAACCCTGCTTGCTCGGAGACATCCGTTTATTTATACTCATGCTACGCATCACGTGGCAGTATTAAATCGGCTAGCAGCATTCCATCTGGTTTACACAAGTGAGTGAAATTTCCCCTAATGTTTCTGTTTATTACCGCTGTGCTGGGTTTATGGGATATTTATTACACAAGCTCTTCCGTATCAGCTCACTAGTTACATTGATGAAAAGGGTAATTATATATTTTTACGACGTTTCAGCGTTTATTTTCTCTTATGAAATAAATTGCAATTTGCGATCACTTATGGCTTCACTGTACTAGGTTTGGATGTAATACCCGTATTCAGCGAATGAAAATTTGTGCCCGGCCGGGATTCGAAAACAGTATCTTCTGCTTACTAGGCAGAAGCGAGACGCGTTGATCACTCCGCCACCGAGGACACAGTGACCAACCCGACTGCAGAGGACTCTTCCCTGCACGTATCCCGCCACACTGTCTTTTCCCTATTACCACAGCCTTTTAATTCTGTAATACTCGCAGCCACACTACTGTATTCCCGCATCAGGGAGAACAGACCATGTTGTTGTTGTTGCTGTGGTCTTCAGTCCGGAGACTGGTTTATGCAGCTCTCCACAATACCCTATCCTGAGCAAACCTCTCCATCTCCACATAAGAACGACAACCTACATCTGTCTGAATCTGCTTACTGTATCCATCTCTTGGTCTTCCCCTGCGATTTTTCCCCATACACTTCCCTCCAACGCTAAATTCACAATTGCTTGACGTCTAAGAATTTGTCCTACCAATCTATCCCTTCTTTTAGTCAAGGTATGCTAGAAGTTCCTTTTCTCCCCAATTCTGTTCAGTACCACCTCATTAGTTACGAGATATATCCACCTAATCTTCAGCATTCTTCTGTAGCATCATATTTCAAAAGCCTCAATCCTCTTCCTTTACGCACTGTTTATCGTCCATGCCTCACTCCCATACAAGGCTACACTCCATACAAACGCCTTCAGAAAGGACTTCCTTAGGCTTCAATCAATATTCGATGTTAACAAATTTCTCTTTTTCAAGAACGCTTTTCTACCCATTGCCATTCTGCATTTTATATCCTCTGTACTGCGACCATAATTTGTTATTTTACTGCCCAAGTAACAAACTCATCTACTTCCTTTATTGCTTCGTTTCCCAATCTAATTCCTTCAGCATCACCTGATTTTCTTACACTGCACTCCATTACACTAGTTTTGCTCTTGTTAATCTTCATCTTATATGCAACTTTCAGCACACTGTCCATTTCGTTCAATTGCTCTTCCAGGTCCTTGATGTAGCTGACAGAATTACTATGTCGTCTGCAAAACGCAATGTTTTTAATTCTTCACCCTGAACTTTAATTCCTTCTCCAAATTTCTCCTTGCTTTCCTTTATAGCTTGCTCAATGTACAAATTGAACAACAATGGAGAAAGGTTACAACCCTGTCTTACTCCCTTTCCAACCACTGCATCCCTTTCATGCCCTTCAACTCTGACAACCGCTGTCTGGTTTTTGTACAAGTTGTAAATAACCTTACGTTCCCTATATTTTACTCCTGCTTGCTTCAGAACTTGAAAGAGTTTATTCCAATCAACATTGTCAAAAGCCTTCTCCAAATCTACAAAAGCTAGAAATGTAGGTTTGCCTTTTCTAAATCTATCTTCTAGGATAAGTCGTAAAGTGAGTATTGCCTCCCGTGTTCCTACATTTCTCCTGAACCCAAACTGATCTTCCCCGAGGTCGGCTTCTACCACCTTTTCCATTATTAAACTGATGGTTCTGTAGTTTTCACACCTGTCTGCACCTGCTTTCTTAGGGATGGGGATTGAAATATTTTTCTTAAGGTCTGTGGGTACTTCACCTGTCTCATACATCTTACACACCAGGTACAACAAATTTGTCGTGGCTGGTTCTCCCAGAGACTTCAGTAGCTCTGAGGGAATATTATCTACTCCAGGGGCCTTGTTTCGACTTAGGTCTTTCAGGGCTCTGTCAAATTCTTCTCTCAGTACAGTATCTCCTACTTCATCTTCATCTACATCCTCTTCCCTTCCTACAATATTGTCTCGTAGTTCATTTCCTTTATAGAGCCCCTGTATATACTCTTTCCACCTTTCAGCTTTCCGTTCTTTGCTGAGAACTGGTTTTCCACCACTGTGCTTGATATTCATAGAGCTGTTTTTCTTAACTCCAAATGTTTCTTTTATTTTCCTGTAGGCTGTATCTATTTTTCCCCTATTTATACATTCTTCTACATCCTTGCATTTGCCTTTTAGCCACTCCTGTTTAGCCATTTTGCACTTCCTGTCAATCTCATTTCTTAGTCGTCTGTACTCCATTTTGCCTGTTTCATTTACTGCATTTTCATAATTTCTCCTTTCATCGATTAAATTTAGTATCTCCTGTGATATCCAAACATTTTTTGTAGGTCTTGCCTTCCTACCTATTTTGTCCTCTGCTACCTTCACCATTTCATCTCTCAATTTTACTCATTCCTCCTCTACTGTTTTATTTTCCCCTGTTTCTGCCAATTGTTGCCAAAGCTCCCTCTGAAATTCTTAAGAACCTCAGGTTCCTTCAATTTATCCAGGTCCCATCTCCTTATTTTCCTACCTTTTTGTAGTTTCTTTTGTTTCAGCCTACAGTTCATAACCAACAAGTTATGGTCAGAGTCTATATCTGCCCCTGGGTATGTCTAACACTGTAGAACCTGGTTCCGATATCTATGTCTTACCATTATAAAATCTATCTGGTATCTTCCGGTGTCTCCTGGTCTCTTCCACGTATAGAACCTTCTTTTGTGATTTTTGAACCAGGTGTTTGTTATCACTAAATTATGTACTGTGCAAAATTCTACCAGGCGGCTTCCTCTTTCATTCCTTTTGCCCAGACCATATTTACCTACTATCCTCCCTTCCCTTCGTTGTCTTACTACCGAATTCCAATCTCCCATAACAATTAAGTTTTCCTCTCCCTTAATTGTCTGAATAATTTCCTTTAGCTCCTAATGTATTTCTTCGATTTCCTCATCATCGGCAGAGCTAGTTGGCATATAAACCTGTACTACTGTTGTCGGTGTTGGCTTCGTATCTATTTTGACAATGATAATGCGATCACTGTGCTGCTCATAGTTGTTTACCCGCATGCCTATTTTCTTATTCATTATCAGTCATACTCCTGTGATACCCCCAACTGATTTTGTATTTTAATCCTGTATTCACCTGACCAGATATCCTGTTCATCCTGCCACCGAACTTCACTAATTCCCAGTATAACTAACTTCAACCTATCCATTTCCTTTTTAAATTTTCTAATTTTCCTACTCGATTAAGGGATCTAACTTTCCACGCTCCGACCCGTAGAATGCCAGTATTGCCTTTCCTGATGATCACATCCTCCTGAGTAGTCTCCGCCCGGATATCCAAATGGGGGACTATTTTACCTCCGGAATATTTTACCCGAGAGGATGCCATCATCATATTTTCATACAGTAGAGCTGCATGTCCTCGGGAAAAGTAAAGGCTGTAGTTTCACATTGCTTTCAGCCGTTCGCAGTAGCTGTGTGGAAAAGCCACATTAGCTGATGTTACAAGGCCTGCTCAGTCAATCATCCAGACTGTTGCCCTTGTAACTACTGAAAAGGCTGCTGCCCCTCTTCAGGAACCACATGTTTGTCTGGCCTCCCACCCCACCACGCCAATGTCTGTGGTTCATGGGAGTATCATGAGGTATCGAGACACAATTAACTGTCGTCAGGAGCCCAGAAAATTCCTGCAAAATGCGATTTATTTCATAAAAAAAAGAAAACAGTAATATTGTAGCGTTTTATAGCCTAT
Source organism: Locusta migratoria (assembly GCA_026315105.1). Lineage (NCBI taxonomy): Eukaryota > Metazoa > Arthropoda > Insecta > Orthoptera > Acrididae > Locusta > Locusta migratoria. Next base: position 209,662,362 of record CM048747.1, on the reverse strand, counting down.
GAAACACTTTACGTAACCGAGCTGTGTGTTTTCAATACTTTTCGAAAAAACAATAATATCATCTAAGTATATGCAACATTCTCGTGTCTTTAGACCTCTTACAACCCCATCTAATAGCCTTTGAAAGCTACTAGGCGTATTTTTTTTTTTTTTTTTAGCCGAACGGCATTCTAACATACTGTCAATGTCTCCTGGCGTCGAAAACGCAGTCTTACGTTTGTCCTCTGGCGGAACATCCATCTGATGATAGCCAGATTTGAGGTCGATACTGGAGAAGTACCTACTGTTCCCCAGGCTATTCACATTGTCTGTTATCATCGGTAACGGGTACACGTCGGATGTGATTTGGTTATTGAGATGTCTATAATAACAACAGAACCTTTATTTTTTCGTCCCGTCTACTGATTTCTTCGGCACGATGACCACGTTTTCATTATATGGTGACCGCGTTGGAGTAGCCGAGCGGTCTAAAGCGTCTCGCTGCGGAGCGCCCGGTTGCTCGCCATGGCGTTTCGACTCCTCCCTGGGGCATGGGTGTGTGTGTTGTCCTTAGGTTAGTTTACCTAGGTTTAAGTAGTTTGTAAGCTACCGACTGATGACCGATAGATTTTCAAACATTTGAACATTTTTTAACTATATGGTGAATCGGATTGTTCGGTTATCCCGTCCATAAGTTGCTGTTCTATAAAAAGTTCTAATATCCGTTGTAAGGGCTGCGCTACAATCTATGGCTTTCTGTACACTGGAGGGTTATTACCCGTGGGAATCCAATGTTGCGTAATTTTTGTAGCTGGTAAGCGACCTTGCATTAAACAGATCCTGCTTCATGCTTACCGTGCTTAACTGTTCCCGAAGAAAAGAAAATAAAAATAAAATAAAATAATCGCACTGACGTGTTCTACGGCCCTCTTTAGATTTGTACTTTAATAAGTTTTTGCAAACATTTTGGACTAAAACAATAATGTCTATAATAAAAAAAAATTATTAATAAGAGTGTCCGAAACTCTTAAAAAAAAAAAAAAAAAAAAAAGGATGTGGCGGGTTTCGTACCACTGACCTTCAGCGTCAGAGTCCAACATCTTACGCACTACGCTAACTCATACTGCTATAACCGTCGTTAACTGGTGCTAATATGACATTTTTAGACACTAGTTTATCATTTATCGTACGAAGAACGACGTGTTTTTCTCAATTCTTCAGTGCGCCATTGCTTTGAAATGACAACGTGTATGTTACAGTAAGAAAATCATCAAATACGCAACGCAAGATGGCGTATGCCACAGAGAGTTCTGGGAGAGGAATGTCGCATATGCGAACGGCTGGTTTTCGTTAATTCAATGGAGGGTGTCAAAACTTCGTTATTTTGCAAATATCTCTCAAACGATGCGATATATGAAAAAAAAAAAAAAAAACATAAGGGAACAAAGTTGTAGAGAATTTTTCCTCTACAATGTCGTTTATTAAATTTTCGCGTCAGATGAACGGTTTATTTGCAATTAAAATTAAATTACAAACGCATTTTTTTGGGTATTACTAACGTATTTCTTTTCCGAAATATTTCAAAATGCGAGGTTATCGTCTCTGGAAGCCAACAATTATGTATGTAAAATTTGGTGCCGATCGGTTGAACGGTTCGGTCTAAAAAGTGGGAACACGTTACAGCCAGACAGACATCGTCAAATCGCCGTTATTTTTGCAAATATCTCTGCAACGATGCAAGATATGAAAAAAAACATAATAGAACTAAGTTGTAGAGCAGTTTCCCCTCTACCAGTTAGGCTATTCAATTTTCGTGTCAGATAAATGGTTTGTTTGCAATTACAATTATATTACAAACAGATGTTTTTGGTATTACTACCGTATTTTTTTGTCCGAAAAATTTGAAAAAGGGAGGTTCTGGTCTCGGCGGCCTAAAGTTTGGTGTTGATCGGTTGAACAGTTCGTCTTATAAACAGGGAACACGTTACGGACAGACAGACAGACATCCCAAAATCGCCGTAATTTTGGCAAATATCTCTGAAACGATACGAGATATGAATAAATAAATAAATAAATAAATAATACAGCAAAGTTGTAGAGAATTTTCTCCTCTTCAATGTCGGTTATTCAATTTTCGTGTCAGATGAATGGTTAAGCCGTTACTTTCATTTAAATTTCGAGCTGTCAAAAGACGATCGCTAAGGTCCACGTTTAGTGTTACTACCGTAACCTAAAGTGGGCCAAAATCAGTATATCATCAACCGGTTTGCCTGAAAAAGGAGATACTAACGTAGCTGCTGAGGAATCTATCAGCGGTGGAGCTACACCCGTTTGACGACAAATTCGTAACTACTCATGTAATTGCTCATTATCTGCGCGCAACTGTGCCACCTGATTAACTAATGACGTAGTTGTCTCATCTACAGTAACACTTGCCTTCTCGTCTGCGTCATTCTCCCTACCATAGTTATAGTATTTTCCCTCCTACTACCCACAGAACAACGAAAAAATTCTCCCCAAAATTAAAACTATACTACAAATACTTCTAGTGTCTTGATGCAATTCTAAACCTTCCCCTAGAATCGAGCCGTTTCCTGACACCATAATGTTGCGTGTTTCACTGCGATGTGACTGACACCATAAATGTCAAAGATGGCATTCTCTTGTGGATCATGGGCTCACTCGACTCATAAGGCGAGGGATGCGGAATAACACAGCACTCAGAGTTTAGACATTTATTTAACATAAGTTTTACAACAATTCTGAGGACTTGAAACGTCTTATTCTTGCAGTTACACACGTGACATGCTAAACAGAACTCTGTACTTGAAGGAAACGGTATGCCTGTCTCGAAAGAACATTTACATTGAGAGAATGAATGACCTACTGTTGGACACCGTTGCGGTGCGAGCCTGCAGGAAGCGCCGAGTGAAGATGCAGGCGCAGCGGAAGCCGGCGTTGGCTGACTGCGCGGATGAGGACCAGTGCTGCTCGCCGAGTGCAGACAGTAGGCCTCAGGGCCCCCGTGGAGGCAGGACCGTGCCGCTCTGCCGGGATGGCGTGTGACGGCTACGGGCGGCGAACTCGCGTTCTTCGCCGGGTGATGACAGGAGGCTGCGCCCCACCCAGGAGATGATGATAGCGCTCACCGACTGGGTCCCAGGTAAGCTGCCATTGTCGCCGCTGCTACGCTTCCATCCATCGCGGTGCCAGGTCCGGCGTTGCATGGTAGCTGACTGGCTCCCGTCGGCCCCTGGTCTCCTGGTGTCGAAGACAAGACCCTCCGGTGATATCTGTGGCGCCCCGGCACTTCCCGCGGTTTGGTCCGAACTCTTGACCGTCTTCCAATGACTCCGCCGACCTGTGCTTAGAGGGGTCCATTTATAGTCGAAAAGTTGCTATTGGAACGTTCTGGTTGCTCCGGTGGCCTGCGTACGTTAGCGTAAGACTCTTTAGTGAGTTGAGAAAGTCACGCTCTACACGTAGCATGTGTTGTTGCAAGAGTTGCCCTTTCGCGCGCGCCACGTGCCTCAGACGAATAACACACCGGCCACCATTGTTTACAACTGATTTTCGTAACCGCTGCTTCTGTTAAGCCACTGTGTGTCTGCTATTAAACTTCACTTGTCCATTCAAGTACAATTCCCATAGTTATTTTATTATTAAATATTATATCTTCACACTCTATATTGATTTTACACTTTTCATTAGTGCACTCTACAATATTGGCCAGGTTTCGTCACTGTAATTTTCAGAGTAACATATAAAGAAATTTCACATTTCAGAGATATCGCCCTCGCTAAGAAAGGTTCTCATATCCTGTTGGTGTAATTTTATTGACGAGAGCGATGTCGCTATAACGTGACATTTACTTCAAATGTAAGCATTGAATTGAGATGAAGACACCTTTAGCTGGCGTGGATACCTGCTCAATATTAGTGTTTTAACCGAGACAACCGGAGATCAATTTATTTTATTATTTTTAAGTAACTCATTTCATTGGAAATGTGCTTAACAATCGATGAGCACAAAAATCGTTTTGTATAGCAGTTACGTCAGGATCGCCCTCCCCTGTTATTCCTGATCTGAGAAATGTGTATTTAACATTAACATTGCATCAGGAAAATGTGAGAGTATCTTAAATTCAAGCGACCAACAAAATTTGTATTCACTAAGGAAGTCCAGAGCTCTTACCAATATCAACCAATCTAGGGAGAGATTAAAATTACTTACGTGACGAAATTATTAAACTATTTAAACCTTATTCATGCATAAAGATATAAACTTTATTGCTAACGAACTAACTCCCTCCACTCCCATATCCCCAACAAGACCATCCAGCTCCACCGCCCCACATTTCCTCCACAGGCCGTACTCCTTCTTCGTGAATCACGTCGATTTTAGCGTTCCTTTTTGTGAACCCGTGACCGGGACACACTCTTACGCTACCGGCAAATCGAACGCCATTTCCGAAACCTCTTGACCGCGAGAAGACGCCAGGACTAGCGACAGACATGCTCTTACGTTCAAGGTTTGCATAGTCTAACAGAAACAGGGAAACAAATTATAATTAATGAACTTTTGCTTTACCAAGACAGCAAGTTACTCAGGCTGTGAGTACCAAATCTAACAATGCCGTCAGTTTCGTAATCACAGTTGTAAGCAGAATTGTAGGCAGTTAACCGTCCAAGATTGAAAATTCTGCACGGAAATCTGTGCCCGATTCAATCAGACTGCGAACAACTCGGAAATGTCAATGTTCTATTGCTCACCCTGGAGCCAACAAAGCAGCGAGACGCACAGAACTGGGCCAGTTACTCTTACAAGAAAGAACTTCATTTGAGCAGAAGACAAGTTGTCTCACCATTTATCGGTCCACCGGTATCTGACCACATCGCAGGGCTGCACTATGCTACAGCACTGTTCATGAGAAGCACTTCTAAGACCACGAAGTCTTGCTCCCTACGTGTGGCTGTGATTTCTCATTGGTACTGCCATTACCGAGCCGCAACCCATGCACATTGCATATCCTCTGCCTGTCGTCGGCAGTGTCACGTGATTGCGCTGCAGGCACCTCCCGACTTTTCACCGATCTCCCACTTCACCCACAACAAGCGCAATGGTTTTTCTGGTTTCCGGTTCTGTCTGCGTCCGCTCGAAACCAAAACCTCGCGAAAGCTTCGATGTGTCTGAAAACTCCCTGTAGTGTCGCCTCAGCCAGTTTAGAATACTCTTTGTTCATGCTTTCCATCATTAGAGCTATTTACAAATGCGGCATAGGTCAACGCTGTGCCCCAGTTCAGTGCTACAGGCATTTGTATTCTTCTTTGCTAAATTCATATGGTCTCATAACCACTGTGTTATTGAAAACACATATTTTATATTTTATTTGATGCTGTTTTACTCTTGACATGTTAATGTTCCAAGAATTCTGCTAATGCAGTAAAATGCATTACCAAAGGTTGCCTTTGAATCATTAACTTTTAGTAATATGTAATGTATTTATGGTGCTTCAATACGTCAAGTGTGTCGGTGAAAGATATTAGCCACCTTTACTTAGAGACGTATGCTTAACATATACTCCTGGCCATTAAAATTACTAAACCACAAAGATGACCTGCTACAGACGCGAAATGTAACCGACGGAAGAAGATACTGAGATATGCAAATGATTAGCGTTTGGAAGCATTCACACAAAGTTGGCGCCGGAGGACACCTACAACTTGCTGACATAAGAAAAGTTTCCAACCGATTTCTCATACACCAACAGCAGTTGACCGGCGTTGCCTGGTGAAACATAGCTATGATGCCCCGTGGAAGGAGGAAAAGTACGTACCATCACGGTTCCGACTTTGATAAAGATCGGTTTGTTGTCTATCGCGAATGCGGTTTATCGTATCGTAACATTGTTGTTCGCGTTGGTCGCGATCAATTTACTATTAGCAGAATAAGATATCGGTGGGTTCAAGAGGGCAATACGGAACGCCGAGTTGTATCCCAACGGCCTCGTATCACTAGCATTCGAGATGACAGGCATCTTATCCGCATGGCTGTAACGGATCATGCAGCTACGCCTCGATCCCTGAGTCAGCAGATGGGGACGTTTGCAAGACAACAACCACCTGCACAAACAGTTCGACAACGTTTGCCGTAGCATGCACTATCGGCTCGGAGACCATGGCTGCGGTTACCCTTGACGCTGCATAACAGACAGAAGCGCCTGCGATGGTGGACGCAACGACGAACCTGGTGGCCCGATTGGCAAAACGTCATTTTATGGATGAATCCAGCTTCTGTTTACAGCATCATGATGGTCGCATCCGTGTTTCGCGACATCTCGATGAACACACATGGGAAGTGTGTATTTGTCATCGCCATACTGGCGTATCATCCGGAGTGATGGTATCGGGTGCCATTGGTTACGCGTCAGGGTCACCTCTTGTTCGCATCGACGGCACTTTGAAAAGTGGCCGTTACATTTCAGATGTGTCACGACCCGTAGCTCTACCCTTCATTCGATCCCTACGAAACCCTACATTTCAGCAGGAAACGACCACATGTTGCAGGTCGTGTACGGACCTTTCTGGATACGGAAAATGTTCGACTGCTGTCCTGGCCAGCACATTCTCCAGATCTCTCACCAACTGAAAACCTCTGGACAATGGTGGCCGATCAAGTGGCTCGTCACAATACGCTAGTCACTACTCCTGATGAACTGTGGTATTGTGTTGAAGCTGCATGGGCATCTGTACCTGCCCACGCCATCCAAGCTCTGTTTGACTCTATGATCAGGGGTATCAAGGTCGTTATTACGGCCAGAGGTGATTTTTCTGGGTACCGATTTCTCAGGATCTAAGCACCCAAATAGCGTGAAAATGTAATCACATGTCAGTTCTAGTAAAACATGTTTGTCCAATTAATACCAATCATCCGCATTTCTTCTTGGAGTAGCAATTTTAATGGCCCGTTGTGAATTTTCACAGTAGGTGAAAGAAGTACAGAATATCGGACTTCATTTGAACAGAACATTGATTGTAGGTTCTGTACATCATATCAATATAAATTTAATGTAGGAAAAAGCCGAATGTTAACCAAACATATTCAGTTACGAAACGATTCGGAATAATGACTGGATATATTTTCTAGATTGAACTCAACTTGCCTAAAATAATAACCAAAAATTAATGGAAATAGGAAAGGGGATTTTGAAGTAAAAAATAATGGAATTCAAATAAAAATAATCGGAACTCATACTTAAATGTTCCTTTCAGAGAATAAGAAAAAGTGACGTTGGTTGAGTATTGCGGTTAAAACATAAAAGACTACTAGCGCTTCCGCTTCCTCTCCTACCTGGAGATGAAAGTTGATTATCGGAAACAAACTTGTCGCAGGTATAGAATGAACTGGAAACGGATATGCAAGCGACAAGTGTCACAGAGATAATTTTAGTAAATATATTTAATGTATTGCTAGACGATGATCACAGAAGTTTAATTCAATATGTTTACGAACATTTTAACGTTACTTTCTATTTAAATGTGACCACATGCCATATTAAATTTGTAACCAGAAAGAATACACACGCGTATCATGAGAGATTTGAGAAGGACCTTGAAAGATGAGGTTTAGCAGAGACAGTTGTCCAAACCATACTACAACAACCGTACTACAACAACATTTGTATCTCTATTACACATTTACAGACTCATAAGATATACATTTCCTCTGGAACAGTTAGATTTAACACATACAATTTGTAGAGTCTAAGGAGGACACATTAGTAAAAATTCTACAAAGGAAACAGAAACGGGTAAAGTTACTCATAAATCAGGAAAGGGTTAAAAATGTAACCGGAAATTAATACTGGTTCAATAACGCGTTTAGCCCTTCTGAGGCATCATCAGATAATGTAAAAGATATACGGTAAGCTGTATTCAGTGTAAAATAAATGCACAGCACAGATAGTGGCCAGATAGTATGCGGCCGTGGAACACTTTCAACCCCATTGCGGGCCATAATATCTGATGATGCCTCAAAAGGGCGCAACGCTTCATTGAAATAAAGAAATTTTTGCAACTGAGACTGACTTTCGGGAGAGCCAGAAATTGTTTATACTCATTCCGTGAAACCTAGCCCGAGAGGGGGAGGGCTATTTCGGTGGAAGGCAGCGCGGCATAGCGAGACGCAGGGACGCGGAAAGCGAAGTTAGCTGGCGGAGCGGGGCAGCTTGCAGTGGGCTGAGCCCCGGGTTATCGGGGCCAGATATGCCGCCAGAGGCGGCGTGCGTGGCGCAACCGCGGGAGGCCGACCCCCAGCCCACCAGAGAGCAAACAGCCCGCCGCCGCCGCTGCAATCCCGGGCGCGCCTGAGTCAACAGCGCGGAGGCAGCGGCGGCAGCAGGCGCAGGAGCAGGGGGCCGAGGCGCATGCGCGAGGCGAGGCGAGGCGAGCCTCGCGCTGACATGCGGCGCAGCGCGGGGCTCATTCCCTGCACAAACACTGCACGACGACTGCCACAAAGAAGCGGCCGCACAGCCAGTGGCGGCGCGTCCTATGTGTTCACTGTTACAGTGGATCCCCGGAAGAAAGCTAGTCGTGAGAAAAGGCAAATAAATAAATAAAAAGTGTTTTCAAACTACCATTCTTCGTTTCATTCTTCTGTCAGATCATTTTATACGCACAATGTATTTTTATCGGATGAGAAACGTTTTACGTCACGGAGACAGCGCGGCCGCTTAATATAGGCGGCAGTGGCCGCAGCGCTGCAATGCCCATGCGCGACTGAGGTTCACATTCCCTACTGAACCCCCTGGAGCTTATGGGATGTTCCACGGCAGGGACGGGCGAGTGGAAACGCCGCTTTTAACATTGGCGTTGGAGCTAGCAGAGACACCAGCTCCTGGCCACTGGAGCTATGACTGTAACGCAGGAATGATCTCGAAGCATGACAATGGAGCTACTGTGCACCTCTCCTTGCGCATGCTCAAATCTTCCATTAAGGCAACATTCCCCTCACATATTTGTTTCTGGTGCATTGAAGGCTCATAAAATGTTCAAATGTTTGTTAAGCTTATGGGACATAACTGCGGGGTCATCAGTCACTAAAGCTATAAACTACTTACGAACTAACTTACACTGAAGACAACACAAACATCCATGTCGGAGGGACCATTCAAACCCCCGACGGGGAACGGCCTCACGCATCGGAGTATAGTGCCTCAATGCGCTCGGCAGCTACGACGCAGCAAACAAAAAAAGGCAAGTCATAAATTAAAGTCATATCAACTGTAAAGGCCATCACAATATCCTATAATGAATAATAATGACGTCACTACTCTCTACGGAGTAAGATAAGTACAGTTAGCGTCATAGCGTTGCGCCCTCGAAGTTAGTGGTCTCGAAACAGAATGCAAGCATATATTTTTAAACTCAATAGTCTTTTAAAAATATACGAAAACAACTCCGAACTTTGTACGGTTACTTGCCACATATAGTTGGACGATTTAGCAAATGTGTTGCGATTTAAAAGGTGAATGGCATTTATATTTAATAATTGTTAATTTATAGGTTATGGGACTTAACTACGGGGTCATCAGTTCCTAAACTTACAAACTACTTATAAACTACCTTATACAAAAGACGGCACAAATATCCATGCCCGAGGGGGGATTCTAACTCCCGACCGCAGTGGCCGTGCAGACCGTGACTGGAGCGCCTCAGTCCCCTCGGCCACCGCGGCGGGCAGCATTTATATTCTTCGTTGTAACAAATATTTAACTGTTTCAAAATATGTAGAGGAGAGCAGTAAGATTACGAGGGGGTTGCTACTGACATTGTGACCCGAAGGTAGCTTGTATATTCATTGTAACAGATTCTTTTTGTCACAATTACTTAACAGTGTAATCAGTAACTTACTGTGTTTTAGTGTTCATGTGAATATTCATATATTATTTACGTTTATTATCAAAGAAAAACGAACGACGTTCAGAATCTCTTACAAATTACTCAGTTTCAAACCTGGAACAAAAGTGTGAAATAAAGATGCTTGGAAGCTTCAGGTGAAGCAACCACAAACAAACCCCCGAGCGAGGTGGCGCAGTCGTAAGACACTGGACTCGCATTCGGAAGGTTGGTGGTTCAAATCCACCTCCGGCCATCCAGATTTAGGTTTTCCGTGATTTCCCTAAATCACTCCAGGCAAATGCCGGGATGGTTCCTTTCAAAGGGCACGGCCGATTTCCTTCCCCATCCTTCCCAAAAAATCCGAGCGTAAGCTCCGTCTCTAATGACCACGCTGTCGACGGGACGTAAAACCCTAAGCTTCCTTCCTTCACAAACAAACCAAGTTAAGATATTCTGCAGATCATGTGACGAAAATATACACTACTGGTCATTAAAACTGCTACATCAAGAAGAAATGCAGAGCATAAGCAGGTATTCAATGGACAAATATATTATACTAGAACTGACATGTGATTACATTTCCACGCAATTTGGCTGCACAATTCATGAGTAATCAGTACCAAGAACAACCATCTCTGGCTGTATTTCCGTCCTTGATACGCCTGGACATTGAGTGTAACAGAACTTGGATGGAGTGTACAGGTACAGATGCCCAAGCAGCTTCAACACGATACCACAGTTCATCATGAGTAGTGACTGGCGTATTGTGACGAGCCAGTTACTCGCCCACCATTGAGCAGACGTTTTCAGTTGGTGAGAGATCTGGAGAATATATGGCCAGGGGGCATCAGTAGAACATATTTCGTATCCAGAAAGGCCCGTAAAAGACCTACAACATGCGGTCGTACATTGTTGTTGTTGTGGTCTTCAGTCCGAAGACTGGTTTGATGCAGCTCTCCACAATACCCTATCCTGAGCAAGCCTCCTCATCTCCACATAAGAACGTCAACCTACATCTGTCTGAATCTGCTTACTGTATCCATCTCTTGGTCTTCCTCTGCGATTTTTACCCAACACACTTCCCTCTAATGCTAAATTCACAATTCCTTGATGTCTAAGAATGTGTCCTACCAATCTATCCCTTCTTTTAGTCAAGGTATGCCAGAAATTTCGTTTCTCCCCAATTCTGTTCAGTACCTCCTCATTAGTTACGCGATCCACCCACCTAATCTTTAGCATTCTTCTGTAGCACCATATTTCAAAAGCCTCAATCCTCTTCCTGTTCGCACTGTCTATCGTCCATGTCTCACTCCCATACAAGGCAACACTCCATACACATGCCTTCAGAAAGGACTTCCTTAGGCTTAAATCAATATTCGATGTTAACAAATTTCTCTTTTTCAAAAACACTTTTCTACCCATTGCCATTCTGCATTTTATATCCTCTGTACTGCTACCATCATTTGTTATTTTACTGCCCAAGTAACAAAACTCGTCTACCTCCTTTATTGCTTCGTTTCCCAATCTAATTCCTTCAGCATCACCTGATTTCCTTACACTGCACTCCATTACACTAGGTTTGCTCTTGTTAATGTTCATCTTATATGCAACTTTCAGCAAATTGTCCATTCCGTTCAATTGCTCTTCCAGGTCCTTTGCTGTATCTGACATAATTACTATGTCGTCGGCAAAACGCAATGTTTTTAATTCTTCCCCCTGAACTTTAATTCCTTCTCCAAATTTCTCCTTGCTTTCCTTTATAGCTTGCTCAATGTACAAATTGAACAACATTGGAGAAAGGCTACAAACCTGTCTTACTACCTTTCCAACCACTGCATCCCTTTCATGCCCTTCAACTCTGACAACCGCTGCCTGTTTTTTGTACAAGTTGTAAGTAACCTTACGCTCCCTATATTTTACTCCTACTTGCTTCAGAACTTGAAAGAGTTTATTCCAATCAACATTGTCAAAAGCCTTCTCCAAATCTACAAAAGCTAGAAATGTAGGTTTGCCTTTTCTTAATCTATCTTCAAGGATAAGCCGTAAAGTGAGTATTGCCTCCCGTGTTCCTACATTTCTCCTGAACCCAAACTGATCTTCCCCGAGGTCGGCTTCTACCAGCTTTTCCATCCTTCTGTATATAATTCGTGTTAATATTTTGCAACCATGACTTATTAAACTGATGGTTCTGTAGTTTTCATACCTGTCTGCAACTGCTTTCTTTGGAATGGGAATTATAACATTTTTCTTAAAGTCTGAGGGTACTTCGCCTGTCTCATACATCTTACACACCAGGTGAAACAGGTTTGTCATGGCTGGTTCTCCCAGAGACTTCAGTAGCTCTGAGGGAATATCATCTACTCCTGGGGCCTTGTTTCGACTTAGGTCTCTCAGGGCTCTGTCAAATTCTTCTCTCAGTGCAGTAGCTCCTATTTCATCTTCATCTACATTCTCTTCCCTTCCTACAATATTGTCTCGAAGTTCATTTCCTTTTTAGAGCTCCTCTATATACTCTTTCCACCGTTCAGCTTTCCGTTCTTTGCTGAGAACTGGTTTTCCATCAGTGTCCTTGATATTCATAGAGCTGTTTTTCTTATCTCCAAATGTTTCTTTTATTTTCCTGTAGGCTGTATCTATTTTTCCCCTATTTATACATTCTTCTACATCCTTGCATTTGCCATCTAGCCACTCCTGCTTAGCCATTTTGCACTTCCTGTCAATCTCATTTCTTAGTCGTCTGTACTCCATTATGCCTGTTTCATTGACTGCATTTTTATATTTTCTCCTTTCATCGATTAAATTTAGTATCTCCTGTGATATCCAAGGATTTTTTGTGGGTCTTGCCTTCCTACCTATTTTGTCCTCTGCTACATTCACTATTTCATCTCTCAATTTTACCCACTCCTCCTCTACTGTTTTATTTTCCCCTGTTTCTGTCAATTGTTGCCTAAAGCTCCCTCTGAAATTCTTAAGAACCTCAGGTTCCTTCAATTTATCCAGGTCCCTTCTCCTTATTTTCCTACCTTTTTGTAGTTTCTTCAGTTTCAGCCTACAGTTCATAACCAACAAGTTATGGTCGGAGTCTATATCTGCCCCTGGGTATGTTTTACAGTTTAAAACCTGGTTCCGAAATCAATGTCTTACCATTATAAAATCTATCTGGTATCTCCCGGTGTCTCTTGGTCTCTTCCACGTATACAACCTTCTTTTGTGATTTTTGAACCAGGTGTTTGTTATAACTAAATTATGTTCCGTGCAAAATTCTACCAGGCGGCTTCCTCTTTCATTCTATTTGCCCAGACCATGTTCACCTACTGTCTTCCCTTCCCCTCCTTGTTCTACTATCGAATTCCAATCTCCCATAACAATTAAGTTTTCCTCTCCCTTAATTGTCTGAATAATTTCATTTAGCTCCTCATATATTTCATCTATCTCCTCATCATCGTAAGAGCTAGTTGGCATATAAACCTGTACTACTGTTGTCGGTGTTGGCTGCGTATCTATCTTAACAATGGCAATGCGATCACTGTGCTGCTCATAGTAGTTTACCCGTATTCCTATTTTCTTATTCATTATCAATCCTAATCCTGCGATACCCCCAATTGATTTTGTATTTATAATCCTGTAGTCACCTGACCAGAAATCCTGTTCACCCTGCCACCGAACTTCACTAATCCCCACTATATCTAACTTCAACCTATCCATTTCCCTTTTTAAATTTTCTAATTTTCCTACTTGATTAAAGGATCTAATATTCCACGCTCCGACCCGTAGAATGCCAGTATTGTCTTTCCTGATGATCACATCCTCCTGAGTAGTCTCCGCCCGGAGATCCGAATGGGGGACTATTTTACCTCCGGAATATTTTACCCGAGAGGATGCCATCATCATATGTTCATACAGTAGAGCTGCATGTCCTCGGGAAAGGTAACGGCTGTAGTTTCCCCTTGCTTTCAGCCGTTCGCAGTAGCTGTGCGGCAAAGCCACATTAGCTGATGTTACAAGGCCAGCTCAGTCAATCATCCAGACTGTTGCCCCTGTAACTATTGAAAAGGCTGCTGCCCCTCTTCAGGAACCACACGTTTGTCTGGCCTCTCCACAGATACCCCTCCGCTGTGGTTGCACCTACGGTACGGCTATCTGTATCGTTGAGGCACGCAAGCCACCCCACCTCGGCAATGTCTGTGGTTCATAGGAGTCGTACATTACCCTGCTGAAATGTAGGGTTTTGCAGAGATCGAATGGAGGGTAGAGCCACTGGTCATAACACATATGAAATGTAATGGCCACTGTTCAAAGTGCCGTCAATGCGACCAAGAGGTGACAGACACGTGTAATCAATGGAACCCCATACCATCATACCGGATGACACGCCAGTATGGCGATGAGGAATACGAGTACACGCTTCCAATCTGCGTTCACCGCGATGTCACCAAACATGGATGCGACTATCATGATTCTGCAAACAGAACCTGGATTAATTCGAAAAAATGACGTTTTTCCATTCGTGCACCCAGGTTCGTCGTTGCGTACACCATCACAGGCGCTCCTGTCTGTGATGCAACGTCAAGGGTAACAGCAGCCATTGTCTCCGAGCTGATAATCCATTTGCTGTAAACGTTGTCTAACTCTTTGTACAGATGGTTGTTGTCTTGCAAACGTCCCAATCTGTTGACTGAGGGATCAAGACAGGGCTGCACGATCCGTTACAGCCATGCGGATAAAATGCCTGTCGTCTCGACTGCTAGTGATCCGAGGCCGTTGGGATGCAACACAGCGTTCCGTATTGGATTGCTGAACCCACAGATTCCGTATTCTGCCCACAGTTATTGGATCGCGACCAACGCGAGCAGCAATGTCGTGATACGATAAACCGCAATCGCGATAGGCTACAATCCGACCTTTATCAAAGTCGGAAACGTGATGGTACGCATTTCTCCTCGTTTCACGAGGCATGACAACATTGTTACACTAGGCAACGCCGGTCAACTGCTGTTTGTGTATGAGAAATTGGTTGGAATCTTTCCTCGTGTCAACACGTTGTAGGTGTCGCCACCTGCACCGACCTTGTGCAAATGCTCTGAAAAGCTACTCATTTGTATATCATTGCATCTTCTTCCTGCCAGTTAAATTTCCACGTCTGTAGCACGTCAGCTTCGTGATGTAGCAATTTTAATGGCCAGGAATCTTTTTAAAGAACGGGGCGGTGTGCGACAGCGCAGTTATCAATATGTGAACCCCCAGTCAACTGAAGCACCAACCGCCACTGCCAACTGTAAAGCCTATACTTGTACTGCATCTACATCTACATCTCGGTGGCCGAGGGGACTGAGGCGCTCCAGTCACGGTCTGCACGGCCACTACGGTCGGAGGTTCGTATCCCCCCTCGGGCACGAATATTTGTGCCGTCCTTAGCATTAGTTAGTTCATAAGTAGTTTGTAAGTTTAGGGAGTGATGACCCCGTAGTTAAGTCCCTTATGCTCTACAAACATTTGAACATTACATGGGATACTTGAAAAGCACATTTAAGTGTCTGGCAGAGGGTTCATCGAACCACAATTATACTATTGATCTCCCATTGCATTCTCGAATAGCTCGCGAGAAGAAAGAATATTTGAATCTCTCTGTTCAAGATCTGATTTCTCGTATTTTATTCTGTTGATCATTTCTACCTATGTAAGTGGGAGTCAACAATATATTTTCGCATTCGAAGGAGAATGTTCGCGATAGGAGTTTTGCAAGTAGTCCACGCCGCAGCGATAAGCACCGTTGTTGTAATGATTCCCATCCCAGATCCTATATCATTTCCGTAACGCTGTCTCCCCTGTCTCGTGACAATACGAAAGGAGCTGCCCTTCTTTTGACTCTTTCGATGTCCTTCGTCAAACCTACCTGATAAGGATCCCACATGGGGCAGCAATACTCCAAAAATGGACGGACAAGCGTAGTGAATGCAGTTTCTTTTGTAGTTCTGTTGCATGTTTTAAGAGTTCTGCCAATAAAACGCAGTCTCTATGTGTTTTTTCCAATTTAAGTCTCAAGTAATAGTAACTCCTAGGTCTTTTGTGGAGTTGACGGCCTTGACATTTGATTGATTTATCTTGTAAACAAAGTTTAACGGATTTCTTTTCATACTCATGTGGACGACTTCACACTTCTCGTTATTTAGAGTCAATTTCCAATTTTTACACCATACTGATATCTTATTTAGATCGTTCTGCCGTTGGTTTTGATATTCAGATGATTTTACTACTCTGCAAACAACCTAAGAGAGCTACTTAGATTTTCCCCTAAATCGTTTATGTAAATAAGGAACAGCAGAGGACCAATAACTCTACCCTGTGGAACGCCCGATATCACCTCTGTTTTAGTCGATGCCTTACCATCGATTACTACGAACTGTGTCCTCTCTGACAAGAAATCCCCTATCCAATCGCAAATTTGGGGCGATATACCATAACCACGCAATTTGATTAAAAGCCGTTTGTGAGGTACGGTGTCAAAAGCTTTCTGGAAATCAAGAAATACGGAATCGATTTGCGAACCTTTGTCGATAGCACCCACCACTTCGTGTGAATAAAGAGCTAGTTGTGTTTCGCATGAACGATATTTTCTAAATCCGTGTTGACCTTGGGTCAATAGATCGTTCTGTTCGAGATAATTCATAATATTTGAATACAGGATATGTTCCAAAACCCTGCTGCAAATTGACGTCAATGAAATAGGCCTGTAGTTTAGTGGGTTACTCCTACAGCCTTTCTTGATTATAGGTGTGACCCGGGCAACTTTCCAATCTTTTGGTACAGATCCTTCTATGAGAGAGCGGTTGTATATGACTGTTAAGTAAGGAGATATCGCTTCAGCATAATCAGATAGAAATATAATGGGTATACAATCCGGACCAGAAGAATGTTCTTGTTAAGTGATTTTAGTTGGTGCACTACTCCGATCATATCTACTTCTACGTTACTCATTACGGCATCTGTTCGTAATTTGAAATCTGGAATATTGGTTTCGTCTTCTTTGGTGAATGAGTTTCTAAAATCTATGTTTAGTAACTCTGCTTTAGTAGCGCTATCATCGGCAGGATCACCATTACTATCACGTAGTGAAGGTATGGTTTGTGATTTGCCCCGATTATATTTAACATATGACCAAAATCTCTTTGGATTTTCAGTCAAATTTCGAGAAAGAGTTTCGTTGTGATAAATATTGTAGGCATCTCGCATTGAAATCCCCGCTAAATTTCGAGCTTCTGTGTACTATCGCCAATCCTGGGTATTTTGTGTTCGTTTAAATTTAGCATGCCTTTCCCTTTGCTTTTGCAACAGTGTCCTGACCTGTTTTGTGTACCAAGAGGGATCGCCTGCTTCTTTTATTAATTTATTTGTTATAAAACTGTTAATTGCTGTCGATACCACTTCTCTGAATTTGAGCTACATCTGGTCTACACCTACGTTTAGTGTTAAAAACGAGTGGAAGCTGTCTTTCAAAAAGCAATGTATTTTATTTCTATCTGCTTTCCTGAACAAATATACTTTGCGTTTATTTTTGGTAACTTTGGGACTTTCGGTATTCAATTTCGCTACGACAGCTCTGTGTTCACTAATACCTGTATCCGTTTTGATGCTCGTTATAAGCTCGGGATTACTTGTTGCTAAGAGAGCAAGTGTGTTTTCATATCCATTTACAATTCTAATTGGCTCATGAACTAATTGTTCGAAGTAATTCTCAGAGAATGCGTTAAGTACAATTTCGGATGATGTTTTATGCCTGCCTGCTGATTTGAAAATATTTCGCCAACAGATCGTGGGTAAATTAAAATCACCACCTACTATTATCGCGTGAGTCGGGTACGTTTTTGTAATTAGACTCAGGTTTTCTTTGAAACTTTCTGCTATTGTATCGTCATATTCTGGTGGCCGGCAATTTTAGACGATTTTCGGGTACAACCTCTACCCATAATAGCTCGCAGGAACTATCAACTTCAACTTCGCTACATGAAATACTACTTTTGACGGCGACAAACACGCTCCCACCTATTTTGTTCAATCTATCCTTTCTGAACACCGTTAGATCTTTTGCAAATACTTTTTCTGAACTTATTTCCGGCTTGAGCCAATTTTCGCTGCCTATAGTGATGTGTGTTTCGGTGCTTTCTATTAACGCTTGGAGTTCTGGTACTTTACCGAGCTAGGACAATTTACAACTGTTATACCGATATTTTCAGGGTCTACATTTCTCCTGTGACCCACCTGCACCCTTTGAAATGGCCCATTTTGTTTTTCCCCGAAGCTCTTTATCCTCAAAAAACGCCCAGTCCATGCCACACAGCCCCCGCTACCTGTGTAGCCGCTTCCTGCGTATAGTGGACTCCTGGAACCCGGAAACCCACCACCCGATGGCACAAGTCAAGGAATGTGCTGCCTACACGGTCGCAGAACCATCTGAGCCTCTGATTCAAACCCTCCACTCGGCTCTGTACCAGAGGTCCTGTCAACTATGCTGCAGATGGTGAGCTCTGCTTTCATCTTACAAGCAAGACTGGCAGTCTTTACCACTTCAGTTAGCCGCTCGAAACCTGAAAGGATCTCTTCAGATCCGAAACGACACACATCATTGGTACCGACGTGAGCCACCACCTGCAGTTGGCTGCACCCCGTACCCTTCATGGCATCTGGGAGGACCCGTTCCACATCTGGAATGACTCCACCCGGTATGCACACGGAGTGCACGTGGGCCTTCTTCCCCTCCTTGGCAGCCATCTCTCTAAGGGGCTCCATCACCCGCCTAACGTTGGAGCTCACAACTACAAGTAAACCCACCCTCTGTGAAAGCCCGGATCTTGCAGGCTGGATGGTGACAGGGTGAGAGACACCATCCGACTCAGGAACGTCGTCCTGAAAAGATAGCGCCTCAAACCTGTTCGCAAGGGGAAGGCCTCACGATGATCCTCCGGAATGTCTTGCGCCTCCATCCACGCACTGGAGCAACCCCCCACGCAAACACGGGTGGGATGTTTGCCTCACTGCTAGCAGTACCTGGGCATTTCGCTGCCGCAGGCCGATCGGTGGAGACGACGGGAGTCCGTTCGGCCCCCACTGCCGGCCAACAACAACGATGCCCATCGATCGCAGCTTCCAACTGTGCAACCGAGGTTAACACAGCTTGAAGCTGTGAGCGAAGTGTCACCAGCTCAGACTGCATCCGCACACAACAGTCACAGCCCCTATTCATGAATACAGTGCACAGGAGAGTTACACGCGAAATGCCGTCGGGAGGATCAAAGTTTTGTATACGGGTACCAGAATCTTTTGAGTTGTTAATGTGAGTCACATGTTTGTAAATTTAAGGGACTTATCCGCTGCGGTTATCGGATCCTAGTGCCACATACTTTTGTGCATATTTCTAAGAATCAAGTATATAAACGTCATTGGCATGGAAACCTCGACGTATTCGGAATAAATGGCCAATCATTTGCGGCAAGCAACAGTACCAAAGTCTTTGTACCTACCGTAATCTGCTATAAAAGCGAGGATCGGAAAAATAATTTTGCTTATGACAGGAATCGAAGCTCACTGCAAAACGAGATACCCTTAACTACATGGCCATTCTCACAGTTTGAATGTAACATTATTAGTTTTCACCGTAGGATATTCCGTAAGTTTTAAAGTCGACGGGCTATTTGTTGACATTTTTCCTTTTCAATAAATTTCGGGTGTCCAGTTCGATGCCGTCGAAATTCAGCATCGATATTTCAGCGCAGAGGTGTTTAG
This sequence comes from Locusta migratoria, assembly GCA_026315105.1. Classification (NCBI taxonomy): domain Eukaryota; kingdom Metazoa; phylum Arthropoda; class Insecta; order Orthoptera; family Acrididae; genus Locusta; species Locusta migratoria. The sequence continues at coordinate 209,642,704 of CM048747.1, read as the reverse complement.
CCGACATCATCCCAGAGCAACCAGTGCTGTTCTTTGCACTTTAATGTACCGAACGAACGTAACATCGTTCGATGAAAACCCCCACGCAGAACCAGAATACCTGCAGAAGGTCTTTTAAAGAGAATGGCCATACATCTCCGCAAATACAGAAGGTCATGTACAACTATAATATTAAGGAGCAGTGTACTAAGGGTACTGCTGACGACTACGAACCAACTGCGTTCCTTCCTTGCTCTTGAAATGTGTCTACTAAAATAGATTGCTTAGGAAAAATACCGTGATTACATATGAGAAAGGATGGTGTTTACAAAATTTCTTGCGAGTGTAGTTGTTTATATATAGGACAGACGATACGAGCTGTTCAGGAGCGGTTTAAAGAGCATGAAAGACAGACCCGTGTTTTGCAGTCGTCAAAATCAACCATATCTGATCACTGTTTTTCCATAGGACACGTAATGGAATATAACAGAACAAAAATTATGGCTACAGTTTCCAGTTTCTGGGACTCGATAATTAAACAATCAGAGAAAATACGTTTCTCCCAAAGATAAATCATGAGAAGGGCTGTCAGCTGGACAAAAACACAGATGTATGAAGACTTTCTCTTCCACCGTCGAAGGCAGCACATACAACTCGGCTGTATCAGGGAAGTCACCGCATAGCAAAAAATGTTCAAATGTTTGTAAACCTACTGGACCAAACTTATATGGTCATCTACGCCTAGACGTACAAACTACCTAAACCAACTTACACTAAGGACCACACACACACACACACACACACACACACACACACACACACACTTCCATCCCTCAGTGAGGACCTGAGCCTTCGACGGCAAGCGACCGCGCAGACTGCGGCAAAGCGCCTTAGAACGCTCGGCACCTCCCCCGCATCACCGCGTAACACATGCGCAAAACAACGCCATTACAAACTTCTGTGAAGTTTGGAAAGTAGGAGGCGAGGTACTGGCAGAAGTGAAGTTGTTGGGCGGCATCGTGAGTCGTGTCGGGATAGCACAGTCGGTAGTGCGCTTGCCCGCGAAAGGCAAAGGTCCCAGGTTCGAGTCCCGGTTCCGGCACACAATTTTAATCTGCCAGGAAGTTTCATATCAGCGCACACTCCGCTGCAGAGTGAAGTTTCATTCTGGAAACGCCATTACATTTCGCATACGCACCTGAGTTCGTCAGTAATCGTCTTTTCACTTGTAGATCGACGGACATACCCGGATCGAAATATCGTGGCAGAATGTCGATATCTATTTCAGTTAGCTGACTGAGCATTTACTAATACTCAGTTTGGTTCAACAACATATGAGGGATGAAGGACGAATTCCACCGGCTGATCACAATTTCAATTACTGTCAGAGATTGTCGATGAAGAGGGCATTCTATAATGTTTGATGTATCAAGTGACTGCAGTATACAACCTCCGACCATTAGGTTCAGGGGTTTGTCCTGTAACATTAAGGTATATGAACCTGACCACGAAGATGGCGTGCTGAAGACGCGAAATAAAACCGACAGGAAGAAGATGTTGTGATATGCAAACGATTAGCTTTTCAGAGAATTCACACAAGGTTGGCGCCGCTGGCGACACCTACAACTTGCAGACACGAGGGAAGTTTCCAACCGATTACTCATAGACAAATAGCAGTTGACCGGCGGTTGCCTTGTGAAACGTTGTTATGATGCTACGTGTAAGGAGGAGAAATGCATATCATCAAGTTTCCGACTTTGATAAAGGTCAGATTGTAGCCTATCGCGATTGCGTTATATCGTATCACGAAGTTGCTGCTCGTGCTGATTCCGATCCAATGACTTAGCAGAATATGCGACCGGTGCGTTCAGGAGGGCAATACGGAACGCCGTGCTGGATCTCAACGGCCTCATATCGCTAGCTGTCGAGATGACAGGCATCTTGTTTGCATGGCTGTAACGGATCGTGCAGCCACGTCTTCATCCCAGAGTCAACAGATGGGGACGTTTGCAAGACACCAACCATCTGCACGAACACTTCGACGACGTTTGCAGCAGCATGGACTATCAGCTCGGAGACCATGGCTGCGGTTACCCTTGACGCTGCATCACAGGCAGGAGCGCCTGCGATGGTGTACTCAACGACGATCCTGGGTGCACGAAAGGTAAAAGTCATGCATTCAGATGAATCCAGGTTCTGTTTACTGCATTATGATGGTCACATCCGTGTTTGGCGGCATCGCGGTGAACGCACATTGGAAGCGAGTATTCGTCATCGCCGTACTGGCGTATCACCCGGCGTGATGGTGTGGGGTGCCATTGGTTAAACGTCCCGGTCACCTCTTTTCTGCATCGACTGCACTTAGAACAGTGGCCGTTATTTTTCAGATGTGTTACGACCCGTGCCACTACTCTTCATTCGATCCCTGTGAAACGCTACAGTTCAGCAGGATAATGCACGACCGTATGTCGTAGTTCCTGTACGAGCTTTTCTGGATACGAAAAATGTCCTACTGCAGCCCTGGCCATATATTCTCCAGATCTCTTACCAATTGAAAACGTCTGGTCAATGGTGGCCGAGCAACTGCCTCGCCTCAATACGCCAGTTATTACTCTTGATGAACTGTGATATCGTTTTGAACCAGCTTGGGCATCTGTACGTGTACACGCCATCCAAGCTCTGTGTGACTCAATGCCCAGGTGTATCAAGTCCGTTATTAAGGCCAGAAGTGGTTGTTCTGGGTAGTGATTTCTCCGGATCTACGCACCCAAAATGCGTGAAAATGAAATGACATGTCAGTTCTAGTATAATATATTTGTCCGGTGAATACCCGTTTATCATCTTCGTTTCCTCTTGGTGTAGCAATTTTATTTGTCAGTATTGTATGTTGAACGTCCATATATTTGCATATGTATACTTTAGAGGAAAAGAGTTGTTTGCAGATTGAATACTAAGGAAGTAAAGGTTTAAACGATAATTTTATTGCATAGTTTTAAACCCACCGATGTATTTGTGACGTCATATTTCCTGGAATACATTTTGCAGAACGATTTACTTCTGAAAACGTTAGCATGTTTGTTAAGCTTAAGGGACTTAATTGCGGGGTCATCAGGTCCTAAACTTACAAACTACTTATGAACTACCTTATACTAAAGACGAAACAAACATCCATGCCCGAGGGGGGGGGGGGGGGTTCGAATCCCCGGCCGTAGCGGTCGTGCAGACTGTGATCGGCGCGCCGCAGACCGCTCGGCCACTGCGGCCGGCATGCTCTTCTGAAAGTGCAGTCAGTGGCATTTATATATTTTGTCTGAGAAATAGGTGTGAACAGCAACGAAGTAGTAAAAAATTGATGGATGATGCAGCAGTTACAGTGCGTGAACAGCTACTTTATAATAATTTTTCCTCTCCATGTTTCAGCGAGGAAGGTCTTTCTCTAACAAGGAGACCACACACGTGTCGGATTTTAGAACTTTTTATTCTTATTTTTAAGATACATGAAGTTCAGAACGTAAATAATATTCAGCCACTGCCATTCGACGCAACTCTCAAAATTCTGTAGAAAATCGACTTTGAAGTTTTGAAAAAAAACTGTCGGTGTAACGCAGTTGGTAGCGTTCTGGCCTCCCATTCATAGAGTAGTGGATTCTAATCCCCCTGTGGCATATGTATTTTTCGATTTCGAAATTCAGATACATAAAACATTTTAGGATATCTAATTCCACGTGTTGTCAGTTTTTGTTTGTGTGTATGTAGGCGAGCTGAACAAACGATGGATGAGTAGGTTAGCTGCTTGGAAAGCCATTAGTTGCAATGGCGACTTTCCAAACATAGTGTCGTAGCTCTTCTCAAGCCGAATAAAGACTCCTGTAGTGAACTAACAGTGAAGCCAATACTGTAAAAATTGTAACTTACGTTTTCTTGATTGAAAGTTTCGTTGTTAACAACCTTCTAAGAAATTACTATTAGGAAATTACTATTAGATATTAAAATTGTGTAAGTATTCCAACACAACGAAGAAAAATAAAGTGTCTGTCATGACAGGAATAGAACCACCAATCCCACAGTTAGCAGTTAGCACCTGAGCTACACCTACAGATGCAACATATGTTTAAATTATTGATACTTAAGCTTACCTGAAAAAACTTCAAATTCGATTTTATCCAGAATTTTTGAGAATTGCGTCGAGTTGCTTTGGCTGATTGTTGTTTGAGTTCTGACCTTCAGGTACAATCAACATAAAAAAATTTTATAATCCGACACCCATGTGGTCTCCTTGTAGCTGCAGTCGTCCTCCATTACTGTGTGAATTAATTGTAGGTATTCGCGTGGAATATGCTAAATGTCATTTCCACGTACTCCCTAACCCCTACTCCATTGATAAAGTGGAAGCATTAAAAACCTTCCGATTACACTATTCAAACTGTGCAAATATTTCATGCTAACCATCTGTGTGCATTTCATGTTTTTCGAAACACACACACATACACACACACACACACGCACACGCACACACTTGTGTATATATAGAAAAACAGACAGGCAATGAGAAAATGCACTTAGTTTAAGATGTTTCGTTTGTGCCAGCACCGCTGAATAGTTCATCACACTTCACATTTAAGTATTTATTGTATATTACAACTTATAAGCGGTATTGGCTGTTTCTATAATAAGATATATGTCGACAATATTGTCGATAATAAATTTCCTACTACTCTCGCAATTGACATCGTGATTTTCTGATTACTTTCTTTTTATTTTTTGTTGTCACTGCCGCATTAGGCTGCTGCGTCCCAAGGGGAGAAGGGACGCTCAACAATAGAGGAGGAATGCGGGTCCGCCAGTTCCCATATCTCGCGTGGTTCGTCTTAATAGGGTGGGGTGTTGGGAGGGGCGCGAACGGGGAGGGGGAAGTGAGGCCGCTGGGCCTATCCATCACAGGCTGCGAGCGACGGCATTATGAGTGCTGATGGATGAGAGAGAGCGGCAAGAAAACTTGCAGACACGAGCGCCTGAGTGATGCACCGCCTGGGCGCGCGCCTAAAAGGACGACAGCTCTTTGCAGACACACTTCCGTCTGTGGGCGGCAGCCTCCCACTGCCTCCTACTGCCTCCTACTGCACCACTCCCACCCGCAAAACAGGCTTCAGCGATCAAAACTAATCCGCTAGTTCACCCTCACACTAAAAACCGATAACATAAATCCCAAAATATCTGACTATAATACCCTCTCGTCGTATCTAATTAAGTAATATATTGCTTAGAGGTTTAATGTCGTATTTCTTGAGAATAAACTTCAAGTCACACTTTCGTCAGTGCTTTTCTCTTGCTGACAGTTACGAAATTAGTACGAACACAAAGTTACCTACAGTGGTATCAAGATTCAACCAAAGATTAGATTAGATTGGATTAACACTTGTTCCATAGATCATATATACGACATTTAGTAAACGACGTGGATCGTGTCAGTTTAGTTGTCTACAGTGGACAATCAATAATTTAAGTTTTTTTTATTACTTTTTTGTCCTTTTTGAAAATTTTTAATCTAAAAATTCATCTACATTGTAGAAGGAGTTGCCATTCAGAAATTTCATTTCCTTTAATTTCTTTTTAAATAGTTGTTGGCTATCTGTCAGACTTTTGATGCTACTTGGTAAGTGACCAAAGACTTTCGTGGCAGCATAATTCACCCCTTTCTGAGCCAAAGTTAGATTTAACCTTGGATGGTGAATATTATCCTTTCTCCTAGTGTTGTAGCTATGCACACTGCTATTACTTTTGAATTGGGTCGGATTGTTAATAACAAATTTCATGAGTGAATATATTGTGAAGCTACAGGGAAGATTCCTAGAAATTTAAATAAATGTCTGGAGGATGTTCTTGGGAGGGCTCCAGCAATTATTCTGATTATACGCTTTTGTGCGATGAATACTTTTTACCAATTGTTGAATTGCCCCAGAATATGATCCCATATGAAAACAGTGAATGAAAATAGGCGTAGTAAGCTAATTTACTGAGTTGTATATCACCAAATTTTGCAATGACTCTGATAGCATGAGCAGCTGAACTCATACGTTCCAGGAGATCTTTAATATGTTTCTTCGAAAATTGACACATAAAATCCCCATAATTCGCCGTAAAAATCAAACTCAGAGGAGAGGGCTGTGGACGGTGTGGTCAGTAGCCTGACCTGATTACCAAAAAAATTAATGAATTCCGGGTTTTTAGCTAATAATATATAAACTTCATCACGCTGTAATGTGATGTGTAATATAGAACTGATGAACAACCATTGCCTAAAGTACCAGTTGCACAGGACTATCACCAGAGGGAAAAGTGACTGTTAAAGGTTCAACATCACATTGTTAATGTATCTAGCTGTGAAGTTTGCTTTGAATTGTAATTATTTTTCTCCTCTATGATAATGGTTAATGCCACCGTATTCGCCGGCCGCGGTGGCCGACGGGACTGAGGCGCTCCAGTTACGCTCTGCACGGCCTCTACGGTCGGGGGTTCGAATCCCCCCTCGGGCATGGATATTTGTGCCGTCCTTAGGATTAGCTAGTTCATAATTAGTTTGTAAGTTTAGGGACTGATGACCCCCTAGTTAAGTCCCATAAGCTTTACAAACATTTGAACATTTTGATTTTTGAGCCACCGTATTCTTTCTAAGAAGGATATCAGAAATTTAATTTTTCTCATCGAACTAACTGCCATGAAGTGCTTATTACAACCTGCAAAAAAGTCACAACTGCAGAAATCGACAAATAGAACATATTGCGATTTCAATAGCAAAATCACAGTAGTTTGTTTGACATTGTATTTAATAATATTTCTCAACTGAGAAATGTCACTATAGAACTTTTAACAAGGCAAAAATTGTTTACGGTCATTGATAAATGCTACCTATATTAATAGTGTTTATATCTCAAAGAGGTCAGAACTGCAGCAATATACCTGTTGCGGGTTAACTTTTGATATATTTGTAAATCTTTTTATATATATTGATGTTCCATGATTTATGTTATGTATTCTGAGATGTATTATTATTCTCTGAAATAAACAGTGGTTGTTAAGTATTGGAATCACGGTGTTGTGTGTTCATCATAATACCTTTCCACAACAAGAAAAACATGCATAATTTCTGCGTTTTGTTTACAATGCATAGTTCAAAATAGCTCTATAATCCAAGATATTTATTTTCTATAATCAACAATTCTAGATCACTTTCGTAATAAGATTTCTAAAGTTAGAATTTGTCTCTTTACTCTCAAAATCGTAAAGTAATAGTAATATTCATGTAGTTATGCGTAATGTAACTATCTCACTGCTATTGAGGGAAACAATTCAAAATGTAAGTAGAAAGTCTGTCTCGTCTGGTCTCTGGCGGTCCCACAGAGATAACTAACCATTGCTTGCCTTCTCCTTTCTTTATCACTGACTGATCTTCATTTTTTATATTGCAGATAGGAAGGAGAAAGAGCTGCTTTGTTCTCAGCCAGCAGTTGTTCTTCGTATAATTAAAACTAATCATTCAGAGGACTATTGTATCACGCCCTACCTGGATCATTGTATGTGAGTGTGATTTGTCCCATAATAAACAACAAAAAATGAGTTATATAGAATAATAATTTGATTATCATTATTTAACATATTATCCCACAGTACTTTTATTTTATGTTCTTGAGAATCTTGTAGACACCGATACATTCTAACAATAATTACAATTCAAGTTTCAGTACTAAATCATTTAATAATTTAGAATGAAGAGTAATCACCTGCAATTAGTCTTTCTGAAAATTTTTACAGCATTTTCTAGTACCCCTGATTCAAAGATAGAATCTCTCCACCAACTACGAACACTCCATGTTTAAAAAAAAATGCTGTACTATTACGTTTCCTGCCACTCATAAATCATTATATAAATTTTTAAAATTAGACGTAGAGGCTCAAGAATATATTATTGGTATCGTTTCCTCCAAATTCTGAATTTTATTTAAACTCAACCAGGCAGGGAACATTATATGCTACTTCCATAAATAAGAACAGTAGTTTGTTTGAAATTGTATTTAATAATGTTTCGCATCTCTGAAATGTCAATATAGACTTTCCAATTAAGTAAACAATTTAGTTGCTGTCAATGACAAATATAACCCATATGAATTGTGTGTATATATCTCAAAGAGGACAGGACTGCAGAAATATACCTTTCTACAACAATAAAGACATTCATAATACTTGTGTTTAGTGTACAATGTGTGGTTCAATAGCTCTATACCCCAAGACATTTATTTTTTATAAATTACAATTCAGGATTACTGTAGTAATAAGGTTTCTAAACGAAGAATTTATCACTTTACGCTCGTAATCGTAGTGTAATCGTAATTCATGCAGTTATTCCTAATGTAACTACCGCACTGCTATTCAGAAAAACAGTTCGAAATATAAGTAGCAGTCATCATCGAAACATAATATGTCCTACACTAAATACGGTTTATTATATTCTTTAAGAGATGATTAGATAAATATGTACAACATATTTTTTGTGTAACATTAATAATTACTATTCCTAATGGAAGTATCACACAGCTACTTCCATGAGCACTAACTGTTGAAGATTGGAGGAAGTAAGATTAAGGAATCATTGTCGTAAGAAAGGAGACGTGCACTTCCTATTTTAATGTTAATGACATGCTGAATGACCCAACAATACCCTACCGCGACTAGTTCTGGCATATTCACTATACTCTTGGTGTTATTAGAAATATCATTCTGAGTACCGAATTTATGTAAAAGAAAAAAGGTTTTGTTACATCTAATATCGAAGCGGCCTCATAAAGTTAACTACTATAAACTTGGAATATTACAATAGTAGAGTAAGCAAAGTTAATCAACCTTAAATAATTACCAAAATGATTTTTTCATACCTAATAAAATTTGAGTAGAGGTAAAATAAATCTTTGATGTATGTAACTTAACCTAAGCCAGAGTTTAAAGGCATGTAATACACACTATCCAGATACGCTAGATAAAACAATACCCTATAGGTTTGATACCTGTTGATTCCTACTTCCATGGTTAATAACTGCTGATAATTTATTCCGAAGCTACATTGAGTAAGTAAATAGACTTGTGATGATAAAAGTCATAGACATGCTGTTGACACACAAAACTTAATTATTCCACTCATTTCGGTAGAACAGGGAAAAAGCAATTATTAGACCGTTACTCTATCAATGAATACAGCAGTAAATATATGCGATAAGAAGAATAACAAGATCTTCCTGTTTAGCAAAAAAGAATAGGAACAGATTTCAGAGCACATGACTGCTCAATAGTAAAGTCTCGTCTGTAGCATTCACAGTTTTGAGCATCTATGGACGAAGTTCAAGTGCACTGTACAATGCGTGTTAGTCCCAAGTAAAATTATGAGAGACTGGAAAGAGCCACAATCATAAACAACCGAGATTGAAATTTGTTATGCAAGCAAGGAAAACTTTTCTGCGAATAGGGTATAATCGTTGCAAAAGTCTCGCAGACAAGCAAGAAACAAAACGATGAAAATTAGCATCAGGAGCGCCAAGTGAGAGGCGTTAAATGACTTTGAAAGCAAAGTATTGTCCGACGACTTAGCGTGAAATCGGTGAAAGTGTCTAAACCACATGTCCAGACACTCTGTGAACGTAATGACATTGAAACGAACATCCACAAGATTGAAGTACATTTTTTTTTTTTTTACAAACGTAATTCTCCAGAGCAAGGTTGCATGGAGTTCCTCCTCTAAACCATCTTTATTAGCGCAGAATTATTTGTAGCCAGTACATCGAGTACGTTTACACAACTCTAGTGGACCCATGAACTGATTTCTGGAGACAGGATGCGTTCAGAGCAATTTCGCACAAACTTTTATGTTTGCCTCCGGCTTTGTTTATCTATCTTCCCCTCCAGCCATTACAGTTGCATTCTTTTGGTACATTTTAAAATTTCGTGCAAGTTTCCCTTGAACATTTTTGCATGAAACGTCTGTTTCAAGGATCGGTAAAATGAACCTTTCAGTATATTATTCCGGTTATCAGGTATAGTCTTTACTCATACCAGTTCACAGGAACTATCTAACCTCTTACAAAAGCAATAAATACGCCACCTTGTATTTTATCCAATCTATCATCTCTGGCTCCATTTGTAACTTTGTGACAATTTTATCAGCACTTTTTACGCCGCGGTGGATTAACCGTGCGTACTGAGGAGCCGTGGTGGGGTGCGCGCGGCCGTTCGCCGTCGGGGGTTCCACCCCCTCCCCCTTGGGGCATGGGTGTGTGTGTTGTCCTTAGCTTAGTTTACTTAGCTTAAGTAGTTCGTAAGCTACGGACTAATTACCAAGTAGTTGAGTCCGATAGATTTACAAACATTTGAACAAACATTTGAGCTCTTATTTCTGGCTTTAGCCAGTTTTCGGTACCTATAATGATTTGTGCATCAGTGCTTTCTGTTCGCTCTTGGAGCTCCGGTACTTTCCCCAGCCTGGCACGACCTTTTACAATTGATAGACTGAGGCGTTTTTGACAGAAACAGGGGTACACATAACAAATGATTTGGAACAGAACGACAGTATAAAAGTAAATTTTGGTAAGTCAGAGGCCAGATTAAATTGTTTGGAAGGATTGTTAGGTCGTTTAGTCCGTCAATAATGGAATTAGGTGACAAACGCTCTTTCGGCCAAAGCGTGGGTTTCCCTTATCATTGTTGGAAAGTTGCAATGTAGGGTTAATAGAGTACATAGAGAATATCTAACGGGGAGCAGTATGCTTACCAAGTGCTCATTTAGTAATCACGAAAGTGATAATGCTGCAAGAGAGACGTTCTGTGTCGCGGTACATCAACATTTTCATAATTATTCTGCACTTCACATTTAAGTACAAGGCAACCGGTTCGTTGAATCGATTTCATATTTCTTTACCGGTCATTTCTCCAATAGCGTCCGGGAAAAGGGGAGATCTGATGAATCTTTTCGTTTTCGATCTGAAAATGTTCAAATGGGACTTAACTACGGAGTCATCAGTCCCTAAACTTACAAACTACTTATGAACTACTTACAAACTAGGACGTCACAAATATCCATGCCCGAGGGGGGATTCGAACCCCCGACTGTAGTGGCCGTGCTGACCGTGACTGGAGCGCCTCAGTCACCTCGGCCACCGCGGCCGGCTTTTCGATCTGAGTCTCATATATATATATATATATATATATATATATATATATATATATATATATATATATATATATATATATATATATATATATAACCACGTGTCCCTATGTAACTGGAGGTTAACGAAATGTGTTCACATTCGAAGAAAAAAGTGGGTGAAAGGAATTTCGTAAGTAATCTCGCAGGAGCGATTAACGCGTTTGTAGTAATAATTATTTCCATCCCAACTAGTGCATCATTTCCGTGACACTCTCTCGCCTATTTTATGATAATACAATGTCAGCTGCCCCTCTTTGTACCTTATTTACATCCTCCATCAGTTGCACATGATGGGTCCCCCACAATGAGTCACAATACTCCAAATTACAACGCACTAGTGTTGGAAGTTTTTTTAGTAGACCTGTTGCATCCGAGTGTTCTACCAATGAAACATAGCGTTTGATTCTCCTACCCTCCAATATTTTGTATTGGTTCTTTGAAGTAAAGTTATTCGCGATTATAATTTCATTGAATTTACTCCCTATATATATCACTGATTTGTCGTGTACATGAAATTTAACGATTTCTATTAGTGGTCAAATTGATGATTCCACACGGCTTATTATTTAGATCTATCAAACAATTTTCGCACCATGCAGTTATCTCATCTTAATTTTTTACAGTTGATTTCGATCATCTTTTCACTTTACTAACCGATAATCGACAGCATAATTTGCGAACAGTCAAAGAGAGCTGCTACGATTGTCTCCTAAATCGTTTATAAAGACAAGGAAAGTTGGGGCCTATGACACTTCCCTGGAGAACGCCATCAGTTACAATAAACTATGTCCATTCTGACGATAAAACGAAAACTCCAATCATACAACGGCGCAATTTGATTATAAGCCGCTTTTGAGGTACAGTGTCAAAAGACTTGTGGAAATGTAAAAATATCAAATCAATCTGAGATATCTTATTGATATCACCCATCACTCAATGTGAGTAAATAGCTAGCTGTGTTTCAGCAATCTTAAAAAAAATACATGTTTAAAAATCCTGCTGCAAATCTACGTCAGTGTTAACTCCTATTGACTTTCTTGAACATTAGACCTTTGGAATGACCTGTGCAACTTCTCAATGTTCCTTCACATGAGCGAGCCGTTGTGTATCATACCTATGCATATAGCTGTTGTGCCGGCATACTATTAAAAGAACTAAATCACTATATAATCTTGACCGTGAGACTTGGTTTTGTATAGTGATTTAAATGCTATAATTCTACAGACATATCTATTTTAAATTACGCATGCTAACAGCTGTTCATGATTCGAATTTTCGAGTATTTGCTTCGGCTTCTTTGTTGAAGGAATTCCGGGAAAATATTGATAGGAATTCTGCTGTAGCAGCATTGTCATAAGCAGCGTCTCGGTTGCTGTCACTTAGTGAAGGCATTGCCTTTGTTTTCGGAATTTTTTCCAAATTACGAGACTGGGTTTATTTTTGGAAAGTATTACAAGTTTCTTGCTTTGAAGTTCGCACTAATTTTCGGCCTGTTTAAATTTAGTATGATTTTTTCCTTGGTTTTGCAAAACTGATGTACCCTGTTTTGTGTAACAGCCCGTCCAGCCCCCTTCTTTGTAATTTATTGGGTTTAAATGTCTCAATAGTTGTCAACTTTTTTTTTAATGTAAGCAACATCCGAACTACATTGTTATTTTGAAATATCGTAGAATCTTTCTAAGGAAAGCGTTAAGCGAACTTTACTTTTAACTGCCATTTTGAGTAGATATATTTTTCGTTTGATTTGTCGATTTCGATATTCATTGTTGCTCCGAAAAATTAATCCTTATACAACCGTTTAGATGTTCTTTATCAACTCAGGATTATTTGTTGGTGGGAAGTCAAGTAAGTGTTCATCATTTAATATTCCGGTGGGTTCATGAAGGTATAATTTCGGACTATATTTTATACATGTGTCTCGTTTCTAACAAGAACTTAACGAAGATAAGTTAATGTTGCCACCAATTACAATTGTATTATTTGAATGCATTTTTGAAATTCGATTCTAGCTTTCTTTCAAAACTTCTGCATTCTAATCGTCTGACTAAGAGGTCGGTAAAAAAAATCAGTATTTTTCCCGGTTTACAGGGATAACATCTACTCATATCAACTCACAACAACTATCTGCTTCAATTTCGCTGCAATGTACACCGCTTGTGACAGCAATAAATACGCCACCAACTACTATATTCAATCTATTCTACCAGACATCGTTTGTAACTGTGTAAAATTCGGTAGCATTTATCTCAGTTTCTAGCCAGCTTTCATAACCAATGATTTATGCATCAGCACATCTGTTAGCGTTTTGACGTCTGGTACTTTCCCCATACAGTTAAGACCATTTACAACTATTTGACGACTGGTTTTAGATATGTTATCGTCCTAACTTTGACCTGTACCCTTTATCTTGAGACCTTTTCTGGGTGTTTCCGAGGCCCTATAACCTACGGAAGTCTGTCAAATTTCTTAGTTCATATATTTCACAAGGAATCAACCATTATATTATTTCCTCCTGCGTAAATCTCGCAAAAGGACCATAAGACAAAGTTAGTGACATTAGAGCTAACACGGAGGTAACCCGGCGGTCGATTTTAAGCGAATAGGAGGAAGTGGATAATGTGTTACACAGCATGTCGTTCCATAGATTATGGACGTTCATGTAAAATATGTCCGTGAAAGTGCAGATGATCAGAAAAAGCAATGCTAATGAAATTTTTAATCGTGTGAGACTGAAAAATAAAATTGTTTATAATACATATTGAAGAATATACATTCTAATTGTACATCTATATAAATAATCTGTCTATCACACTGAAGTGCAGGGCAGAGGATTCATGGAGCCGCTTTTATATTTCTCTTGCGTTCTATTATTTGGTAGCTTGTGGTGAAAAGTAACAACTACATCTTTTCGTTTTCTATCCGCTTTTAATTATTTTACTATGACGATCATGAATCCCCATATAGGTGGATGCTTGTAAAATATGTCCGCATTCAGAATAGAAAGATGGTTGAAGAAATTTCACAACAAAATCTCGCCGCAATGAACAACGACTTCCCTTTAATGATTTCCTCCCCAACTCGCACATTGTTTCCGTGACACTCTCTCAATTATATCGCGATAATACAAAGGGAGTTTACCGGCCGCGTTGGCGAGGGGACTGAGGCGCTCCAGCGATGGTCTGCACAGCCACTACGGTCGGGGGTTCGAATCCACCCTCGGGCAGGGATATTTGTGGCGTCCTTAGTCTTAGCTATGTCAGAAGTAGTTTGTAAGCGTAGGGACTGATGACCCCGTAGTTAAGTCCCTTAAGTTCTACAAAAATTTGAACATTTGAACAAACGGAGTTGTTCTTAACTTTGTTTATATCATGCAACTGTCCCACTTGGCGGGAATTCCAGTATGTGCAGAAATACTCCAAAATAGGACAGACTGTTTCATTTCTTTTTTATTTGGCTTTTAGGGCTAAAAATACTGAGATCATAAGCATCCACAGGAACATATAAAAAGGAAGGACTGAAAAGGCAAAGGGAAATAAAAGGGAAAGGGTCTTCGCAATTCGTCAGCGTTGTAATAGTAAAAGTCATCCCTACGTAGATTTCTCAATACAGTAGGAACATGGTTGGAGCGCACTAGTGTAGTCAGTTACTTAGGTAAAACTGTAGCTTATTCTAAGTGTTCTGCCAGTGAAACGTAGCCTTTGGTTCGCCTTCCTTACAATATTTCCTTTGTTTTATTTCCACTTTAAGTTACTCTGAATAGTTAGTACTAAGTATTTGGCTGAATTTACGGCCTTTATATTTCACTTAGCGATTTATCGTGTAAATGTAGTTTAACCAATTTATGCTACTGCTCATGTGTATGATTTCACACCTGTATTATTTAGGGTCAATTAGCAATTTCTGCACCTTGCTGATATCTTATCCAAACCGTTTGGAGCTTTTGGTGACTTTGTTAACCATTAAATGACAACATCACCCGCTAATAGCCTGTGAGGCCTCATATAGTCTTCTAAATCTATTGTAACGTTAAGAAACAGTAGGACCGTTATCACACTCCCCTGGGAAACCATAGGTATCACATCTCCTTTTCACGGTGACGTTCCGTCAGTTACGATATTCTGTGTTCTTTTTCACAGGAAATCGTGAATCCTATTGTAGCGATATTTCATAACCACGTGATTAGAAGTGCAGAGTCAGAAAGCTTCCGGATATCTAGAAATACGAACTCGATTTGAGATCCCTTGTTGATAGCACTCATCACTTCATCTGAGTAAATAGCTAGGTCCTTTTCGAGGTAGTATATATTCTTTGCAGTAAGTTATAATACCATGCCGCAAATCGACGTCACTGACATAGGCTTACAATGTTTAGAATCACTCCTATTAACATTCTTTAATATTGAAGTGACATGTGCAACTTCTCATTCTTCATTCGCTCAGCGACCCGTTATATATTATAGATACATATGGAGCAATTGCATCAGCATACACTGAGATTAACCAAACTGATATATAATCAGGACCAGGAGTCTTGCATTTGTTAAGTGATTTAATTTAACACTCCAGGGTTATCTACTCCTTAATTACGCAAGCTAGTGGCTGTTCGTGATTCGAAATCTGGATTACTTTCTTCGTCTTCTTTGGAGACGGAATTGGGTAAATCTGTGATTAGCAATTCAGATTTAGCAGATCTGATATCTGTAACTTCGTCATTGCTGTCGCTTAGTGAAGGTATTGGTTCTGTTTTGCCGCTAGTATACTTTACATACGACGAGAATTTCCTGCATTTACCAGACTGCATGATAAGGTTTAGTTCTGCGCACTGTTATAAATTTCTCTAATTGTGCTTCGAGCTAAATTTCGAGGTTCTGTAGAATATTGCTAGTTTTGTGGATTTTGGGTCTTTTTCAATTTGGCTTCCTTTTTTCTTCGCTTATCCTCATTAAAAGAGGTCACACTGCATACACAATTTGTAAATAAGTGCCGGCCGCGGTGGCCGAGGGGACTGAGGCGCTTCAGTCACGGTCTGCAAGGCCACTATGGTCGGGGGTTCGAATCCCCCATCGGGCATGGATATTTCTGTCGTCCTTAGCATAAGGTAGTTGATAAGTAGTTTGTAAGTTTAGGGACTGATGACCCCGTAGTTAAGTCCCATAAGCTTAACAAACTTTTGAACACTTTTTTGTAAATAAGTGGACCTTTATTTTCGGATTTTTCAGAATTACTCATTGTATCACGTTGTTCTACCTATCGATTGGTTTCTCAAAACAGTTTTCATCTTTGGCGCTTATTCACCATTGACACACTGTATTATACAATATATGACATACTCAACAAGGGACTCCGTAATTTTAACATAAAATAAATTTCACTTAGCCATAAGTTTATGTATTACTGAAACCCTAGTTATTTAATGGTGCAAAACCCTAACACTGAGCTGACCGCTTCCTACCCCCTATCCCCCCCCCCCACTCCGCCCCCTGGTAGCTGGTGACGACACTTGGGATTCGGCCCACGGCCCACAGGCGGCTGCCCGCAGCTCGCCGTCCGTCGGCCATCTGTATTCTGCACGCGCGGGAATCTGTTCGTGATGGCGCTCGTCCACCACCGTGGAAACCACGCACCATCTGATATCCATCGGAGAATAACACCGCACCCCGATCCATCGCCGCTGACTCTCTGGGGTCTCTCCCCATTCCTGAGCTAACACATCCTGCTTTTATGTATCATTTCGTTGCTTGTTTTTATGTATGGCGATTGAATGCTCTCCAAAAACCCTAGTACTCAAGAGGAAGCCTTATCAGTAACATATTTATTAGATTACTACATTTATTATCATTGCACCTAAAGCGAAACTACAAAACAACGTTACAAGTAAAAGAAAATAATGAATAACCAAAAATATACAAAAAATAAAAATAAAAACAACGAGGGTATACTGCAAAGCAGTGGGAAATAGAGCAGTTAGACAAAATGTTTGAATGGGAGTATCAGGATGCCCCACCTTCTGAAACTAGGCAAACTCACGACACTAACAGCACAATGGTTCTAACTTGGGGTAAGAGGGTCAGGGCGGGTTCTAGCAACAGCACCTAGAAGACAAGGCCTCACAACTGGCCGTGCCTACGTCACACTTACAGCCATCTGACTGGCCGGCCACTACTCGGCGGTGGGCGTGCCCCAGCGGCCAGCAAGTGTGACGTCGGCACTGCCAGTTGTGAGGCCTTGTCTTCTAGGCGCTGTTGGTTCTAGATGAACCCAATCGTATTTAACTCTGTAGGTTATTCTGTGAATGCATGTTCAAGGTGATGGCCGCGGTGGAGTAGCCAAATGTTCAAATGTTTGCATAGTCTATGGGACTTAACTACGGGGTTATCAGTCCCTAAACTTACAAACTACTTATGAACTACTTACGAACTAGGACGGCACAAATATCCATGCCCGAGGGGGGATTCGAACCCCCGACCGTAGTGGACTTGAAGACCGTGACTGGAGCGCCTTAGCCTCCTCGGCCACCGCGGCCGGCTGGTGGAGTAGCCGACCGGTCTAAAGCACCTCGCTGCGGAGCGCACGGTTGCTCGCCGTGGTGGTTCCAGTCATCCCTGGGGCATGGGCATATGTGTATGTAGGTTAGTTTAACTGGGTTTAAGTAGTTTGTAAGCTACGGACTGATGACCACGCAGTTTGGTCCGATAGATTTACAGACAGTTGAACAAGGTGATGGGTGTCATATTAAAACTCCTCAAATCAAATGATGTAGAGTTTCAGATTACAAAATTACGCTACATCCAATCGAAGCGCCCTGTCCCCCTCCCTCTGACCCAAATGAACATATTTAGCATGTCTGTTTTCTTGCGTCACACATGAAAAACAATTTCTACGCAGTCACATTAAAAACTAAAACGAAACTAAACCCGTCCGACAGGCCTCGAGAGGCCCACTGGGTACTGACCTGCCGCCTTGTCATCCCCCGCCTGAAGGCGTCAACGGATGCTACACTAATGGCCATTAAAATTGCTACACCAGAAATAAATGCATATGATAAACGGGTATGCATTGGACAAATATATTATACTAGAACTGACATGTGATTACATTTTCAAAGCAATTTAGGTGCATAGACCCTGAGAAATCAGTACCCAGAACAACCAAATCTTGCCGTAATAACGGCCTCGATACGCCTGGGCATTGAGTGAAACAGAACTTGGATGGCGTGTACAGGTACAGAAGCCCATGCAGCTTCAACACGATATCACAGTTCATCAATCGTAGTGACTGGCGTATTGTGTAGAGCCAGTTACTCGGATACCATTGACCAGACGTTTTCAATTGGTGAGAGATCTCGAGAATGTGCTGACCAGCGCAGCAGTCGAACATTTTCCGTATCGAGAAAGACCCGCACAGGATCTGCAACATGCAGTCGTGCACTATGCTGCTGGAATGTAGGGTATCGCAGAGATCGAATGAAGGGTAGAACCACGGATCGTAACAAATCTGGAATGTAACGCCCACTTGCAAAGTGCCGTCGATGCGAATAAGAGGTGACAGAGACGTGTAACCAATGGCACTCCATACCATCACGCCGAGTGATACCCAAACATGGCGATGACGAATACACGCTTCCAATGTGCGTTCACTGATGCGATCATCATAATGCTGTAAACAGAATCTGGATTCACACGAAAAAATACTTTTTGCCATTCGTACACCAAGGTTCGTTGCTGCGTACACCATCGCAGGCGCTCCTGTCTGTGATGCAGGGTCAAGGGTAGCCGCAGCCACGGTCTCCGAGCGGATAGTCCATGCTGCTGCAAACGTCGTCGAACTATTCGTGCAGATGGTTGTTGTCTTGCAAACGCCTCCCCCCCCCCTCTGTTGACTCAGGAATTGAGACGTGGCTGCACGATCCGTTACAGCCACGCGTATAAGATGTCTGTCATCGCGACTGCTAGGGATTCGAGGCCGTTGGGACGCAATACGGCGTTCCGTATTGCCCTCATGAACCCACCGATTCAATATTTTGCTAACATTCATTGGATCGCGACAGGATACAATCCGACCTTTATCAAAGTCGGAAACGTGATGATACGCATTTGTCCTCCTTTTACAAGGCATTGCAACAACATTTCACCAGGCAACGCTGGTCAACTGCTGTTTGTGTACAATAAATCGGTTGGAAACTTCGTCATGGCAGTAAATTGTAGGTGTCTCCACCCGTGGCAACCTTGTGTGAATGCTCTGAAAAGCAAATCATTCCATATCACAGCATCTTCTTCCTTCGCGTCTATTGCAAGTCATCTTCATGGTGTAGCAACTTTAATGGCCAGGACTGTATATGGCGGGGGACTTGCCGTAATGTCAGTTTTCGTGACCGGAGTCGATACTTTGCAAACAATTAGCTCCTCAGTGGGGCTCACGAGGCATGAGGCACGAGTGCACACCACTGGCCAACAGCCCTCTGCAGACCTGGAAGGTTACCGATCCGAGTGCTCGCCAAGACCGACAGTGCTTAATTTCGATTACAGAGCGGAAACCGGTGTGTCCACCGCGGCTCAGCCGTTGGCACGCAATGGCATGGATTACATAACTTCATCATCTACATTCTGGAATTTTCCCTATGGAATAATTAAAAATCACACATTTGCTAAAACATGTGTGTACTGACATAATAAGATGTAGCTACTGTCAAGTGACTTTCCTCATGTCATAAAGCCTAATAAACGCGAAATCGCAGCTTTTCTGGTCTAACCTCAAAGTGGCTGACGTCTAACAGCATGTGGTATCCCTGAGGTACTAGCTTGCCCAGCCTGTCAAGAGATGTCAAATATGGCAAAATGTTTCTAAAAACTACTGGAATGTAATTGTAACGTTAATATATAATGGTATTTAAGTAATTAGTATGTTGTTACTTCCAAGTCAAACAAGAAGTGCATATCTACAAAAATAGTTTAAAATTGTCATTAAAAACATAACTCCTGTTGCCTAATCTTGCATCCAAGAAAGGGCACCACTAGATTCATTTGAAATTAATGACACAAACTAGTAAAAAATCGTGTTGCCTGTGTATTCTATAAAGGGAATTCTCTATTGCTGTTTCCACACGTAATAACAGCTAAAATTCTATATTGTGGGTTAAAAATAAAAAGTAATCATGAAAATTTTAAAATGCTAAGTGTGATATTCTCTCCAAGAGATTGCAGCCCTATTCGCCCCTTAAACAGTGATCGCAATGTTATTAAGATGTTATTGTTGTTGTTGTGGTCTTCAGTCTCCAGACTGGTTTGATGCAGCTCTCCACGCTATTATTTTCTGTGCAAGTCTCTTCACCTGATAATATGAACGGCGCCCGATAGAGGGAAGCAGTGTATTAGCATGTAAAAAGAAATCGTAATTTCTTCTGTATGTATCCAGCATGGATTAAACAGTTATTACCACGTTTGTGAAGGTAGTTAACGTCACTGCACTATTTCCAACAAGGACACTGATTCATTGTTGTTGGTGTATTAGCCTATCCTACATGATACCTGCCATACGTGGACTGAGAATTTTACGTATGCGGGAGATAACGGCCACCCATTTAAAATACACTGTTACCTGGAACTGTTACTTAACGGGGGACTGAAGATGGTGCTAGTGAAGCACCGAAACCGGTGGCTTTATTAATAAAATTTTTATTAACACAGATCAGCATCTGTGTTAATAAAAAATTTGTTAATAAAGCGACCGATTTTGGTGCTTCACTAGCACCATTTTCAGTCCCCCGTTAAGTAATTTTCTTCAATCTAATACTTAAAATCATGCCCAACTTGCAGTGTTTGTACCACAAATTAAACGTACACAATCCTGCATGATTTAAGGCCCAGTAATACACTAAATTAAGAAGTTACATGAACCGAAAAGTCTTCGTAATGTAGGATGTGTGCAGAAAAAGTGATATTACGTCTAATAACAAAACTTATCTTAAAAAACCTGAACTTTACAAATCGTTATATTTATATCGAATACCACAAAGTAATCTCAAAATTAATGTCTCACATCCGTACAGTAAGTACCCCTCTAGCATTTTCCAGATATAGTAGACCTAGTAACACTTCGAAGTTATGCAAAAAAAGGTGCAATCTCACAAATTCATAGCGACATAGCCGAGCCTGTTACCTGATGAACACAGGCTTATAATTATGACATTTACATCAAACATAGTAAAATAATGCTAATGTATGCACCTACTAGGTATTTCTATGCCTAGGAGACATAATTACTATTGTAAGATGAGCATAGCTGTATGCACTCGCGTTTTCAGAACAATAAACGCTGTAAATCGAAATATTTTCATCAAATAGCGTGAAATAATTCCTATATCCTCTGAACTAAGTACCCCAAAGCTACGTATAGACCTTACAGAAATAATAACGTTTGAAATAATCGTAAACTGTCATGATAATCTAATTGTTACATAAGGAAAATACACGATATGCCGACACATGCTGTAGCTGCATGCCGACAGTCTACACAAATGTATTTTTTCTTTATCTTTCATCCCTTTGGTCCTACAAATCACATAACATGTATATCTTCCTGCACACATAAGTACTACATGACTCCCTTGTTTCATGTGGATTAGAGCAAAGTTGTGGGGATCAACTGTTGTAAGCCAAAATTATTGCCATATTATATTTTATTCACAAGGTGTCTCTTGTGATTGCAGAGGTATTTTCTATTAGTTATACAGTTTTTGGAATTCACGTTATTTAATTTATATTATTAACTGCAAAGTGGATTAACATAATTACTCAAGTTGAATAGGAATTCCACCTTACCAAAGACAGTTTTTTCAGTTTTTCACACAGGGCTAGAAAGAACCGGAAAGTAAGTTTCGGTTACCTAACACAAAGAGAGAGCGTTCCTCGTACTATGACAGTTATAACAAGTGAAGCAAGTAACTGCCTCTATTTTGAGCATGAGAGTGTCATTTATACAGAAAATACCAGAAGTTAATAGTGTCACCGTATTGTATAAACTTCAAAACAGTAGTAACAAGTTTGTGCAATTCATCCTGTTTACGAAACAAATATCCAATGTTTGTCTCACAAACTGCAACATGTGTAGTGTATTACGAAACATTATTTCAGTGTAACTGCACAGAATTTACACGTTTGCAAACGTATTGGTACTAAGATTACTCATTGCCATACTCACATGCAGTCCACGCATTACTACTGACGGGTTAATAACGTATATTGCATGTAACTGATCCATTTTGCTATTCATAGTGACGGATTTTTTTATCAATAAACGTAATGAAAGAAACGCATCCTCACTTTGGGAAAATCACTATTCTTTGTGTCCTGTACAACAATATGAATTGTAAGTTAGATACAACAGTCAGATAATGTGGATGCAACTGAATGTTTGGAAGGAAGAGGTGGTTCTTGATTGGAATGTAACATTATACATACGTAAGAGACAACGAGCTGAGAGCACATACATTTATGGAGAGAGAGGTATTTTAATACAAAAGTCATTGCTATATTCGAAATATCTAAATCAAACTAATTTATTGACTATATCAACTTCTAATTTATTGCACCACGGGATAATAGCACTGAGTAGGACATAGCAATGTAAAGGCAATTATTACCTAATATTAGTGACACGATTAAAGAAAATTCGAAAATAATTTTTATCCGCAATGCATTGTTTAAAACCTACTATCATTTGTACCAAGGGGTCTAAAGGAAACATTGTCTTATTTGTGATAGCATAGTAAATTGAAATATTCTCATAAACGAACGTCTATCATCATTAGAATAAGCACCCCAATATCAGTATCATGCCCAATAACACTTAAGATTGAAATAAACTTTTGTGCTAAGAAACGTTTTTGGAACAAGTTGGCGTGCAACTAGATGAAACTCATGCTATGGAGTAACAGCCGAATGCTTTGAGGTTGATTTTGTCCATAGTATGCATTGAGGTGCATAAAAGAAAGAAATGGAGCAGAGCATGGAAGCTATGTGATAGGGAATACATAATGTAATATCACATATGAAGATTCTGTCCACATAAATAATTTATCTCCAAACGACTTAATTATCAAGCATAGTCATAAAAAGGAGACATGACTTAAAGCAGATAACCAATGTTTATGATTAATCAATCCATGAGCTTTGTGAAGACACGAGGAGTATTCAACATAAATAACAGGACTACAATACCAAGAGCATCTTTATATGCAACCATGACTAGCGCTAGTTATTTGAAATGGTAGACTGCATCAGAATTCACATAAATGTTGTGTCAAACTTATGTAATGTTGTTTGTACATGTTTTATCACGACTGATCTGTTCAAATGTTCAAATGTTTGTAAAGATTATGGGACTTTACTACGGGGTCATCAGTCCCTAAACTTACAAACTACTTATCAATTAGCTTATCCTAAGGACGGCACAAATATCCATGCCCGAGGGGGGATTCGAACCCCCGACCGTAGTGGCCGCGCATACCGTGACTGGAGCGCCTCAGTCTCCCCGGCCACCGCGGCCGGCCGACTGATCTGGCTATGGCTATAAATTACAGAGGTCAAAAGATGGAGTATTGTACATTAATTGCACTACTTGTAATCCAACGCATAGGTGGAAGCGTCAATATGGTTTTATCTATTATGCTAGACATTTGGTAGAACGGTTGGGATTTTTTGATGTTACTGGGGAACCTGGACAATTTTATTTGTGATATAATTCCCTTGACTTATACCGAATTAAGGTACACTCTTGAGCAACAAGAAATTAAAGTTAGTTACAAGCGTTACAGAGCCGTTTAAACACAACCTTATGGTACTTAAAATAGCCATGTACTGTTCAGGTGATTCTGCCTGAATTTGGAATATTTGCTGTAAGTTTAATATCTACCTTAATGTGAATGAAAAGCTCAATTATTATCTCCCAATCATATCTATGGAGGGAGAGAGGACAGGAAATTGTAATAAATAAGAGGACTACAGTATCAGGTTAATCTTTTCTCATCTCAATAACTAGTTTTCAACTAACTTTGAAGCATCACAATTAACAAAAAAGTGAACTTGTAGATTGTGAATGATTTGTTGACGTCCACATGCAAAAGACACACGCGTAATGCTTTGTGCATACCCAAATACGCCAGACCTGGTCATCCCTACATTTCCAACGATATGGAAAATCGTGTTTCTGACGTTGGGTGCATGTATTACATCGAAAAATGTTACTCTCCTTAGCAAAAACAATTTAAGAGCCTTTACAGTCATTACAGAGTTATTTTGCTATTATATGAAGCTAATTAAAAGCCTCCTACCTGTGTATTGAATTCGAAAAGTTTGTGACTGCTGGAATTCAGGTTGTCATTACTTGTAAATGGTAGCCTCACTTTGATAATAAGAGGTATACTGGGGGGAGACGCTAGAATTAGTTAGTTGCAGGATGCGATATTTAGTAAGTACAGGAGAATGTAGCTTCCAGTGGGTAGTAGCAGGTCTCAACGTGCCAGAGCAGCAATGGCAATGTACTTCTACATCCTCATTCCTACCACTGCAGCCAATTTATATAACTTGTAGGTATTTCTGTAACTGTCTGTAATGTGCTCAGTTGATAAGAAACTTGTGCACAACAGGGAAGACATTAAGAAATATATTACTTCTAGGCACCAAGTGGAGAAATGCATCCACTGTCACCTATATTATGACTGGAAGGAGATGAAACTGGGAGAAAGTAGTATGTGAGAGAAGAATATTGTTCAACAAATACAGATGATGCCACAAAATGCATTGAAGATGCATTACTTAATCAGGCATTTAAAGACAATGAGTAACTGCATATCTTGAAAGTATTCCTCATTCAAGAAATCTTCACTGAGTCTACTTGTACCACCTCAGAGAAAGCAGTAGTGAGGATACCAATAGCAGAAAGATCTGATTCCTGGGCAAGATAAATACCATACAGTCTAGAATGTAACCAGAAATGGAAAAAATAACTCAGCGAAAAGGAGAAAATGCCTGTGGATAAATGACCTCTCCAAGACAGTGAACTATATTTGCTGGATCTTCCACTCACTTTTGAGTAACGCAACTGACACTTGAAAAATTTAAAAAGTTAGTAAGCTTACAGCTACCATTTTTTTATTATTTATTCTGGTATAATTATGTTATTCTTTTTCTAGTGGTTGCAGCAGTTCAATGCAAGTTATTGATTCAGCGACGGGAGAGGATATATGTAAGTTGATCAACTCAAGATTGATATGATGTCACCCTCTTTAGCAATGGGAGGACAGAGTGGTTTCGAGATGTGCCGAATACTGGATGCTAGCTGACAGAATAGGTATCATCTATATTGTGTGCATCAATGAAAGAAATGTCAACAACTGTGGAATATCACAGACACCTCGTACTGGAAGGAATTTATTTTTACAGTGAAGTACTATTTGGATGACGCATTTTTGGGAATATCTGTAGGAAGTTTAATTGTAATTACAACGCTCCCTGCAACTGTCAAGGGATGTTTCCCGCTTCATTTTTATTCCTATTCTCTCTCCCTATCTTTTTTTTTCAAAGCTTTTGTAAATATATGGACCACTTTTCATTAAATGATTTACGAGTCTTGTAAATGTCATTTTATATATTCCATTAAGTACCACTGATTTACATTTCGTGCGATTTGGATACATAATGAAATTTATAAAACGGAAACTATAAACAAGTCGCTTATTTTGTTGTATACGTGCGCCACAGTCAAACAATTTTGGTAGATGGTTTAACTACAATTTGACTGTATTATTATGCTTCGTCACAAGCCGGATTTCTGCTGTATAGCCATTTGCAATTACACACTATAAAATTTATAACATATTAATACATTATAAGTAATGGTACAGAAAAGTGTGAAATTAGATACAATATTATTTACTTACTTTACCTCCATTGATTGGTACATGTAGGAAACCATATCGTCATTCTTGATGCACAGCCACGTGGGTCATCAATCAGTAAAAGAACCAAGTTCCGATGCATCTCAAACATATTAATGTAAAATGCCATTTTGAAGCATTCAAGTACCACTCCATGACACACTGAGCCTAAACTAAGTTCCTGATTTTTGTAGTGCCATGTGATAATAAACACAGCAAAGATCCTCCTTGTTACACTGTTACATAATATGAGGTTCAATTATTTGCAATGTTGACTGTAAGTTGTTATTTCACTTATTTTACAAATATCTTTGGGAATTCATTTGTATGTAGAATGTAAGCATACCAAGATTATAAATGAAAACCCTTATAGACCAAACACTTCGTGATTACATTCTAGTTTAGCTAAATTTCTTCTCATTTCAAGATTCCATTATGTATTTCGGAGCCTGCAGAGATTAGTTTCAACATAGTTCGTTATTGTTTCGACTTGTTCAACAATTATGACAATTTTTAAACGTGGTCAAGGAACTTCATTCTGCGAGGCGTAATAATAATCAAGCATCTCCGTACTGCGGAAAGTTATGATTCATTTATTTATCCGCTCTAAGTTATCAGCTAATCGTAACCTCATCCGGCAGAAAAACATAACGTTTCACTAATTTTCTTTGTGGTAATATTTTCGTGTGTTGTCTTGACCTCAACAATTACTCCCGCTATCTCCTTAAGCAAGCTTCATTAATACTCTGCTTTAAAATTTAATTCATTTCATTAACCTAAAGAATATCCTTTTTCATATGCAAGTTTCAATTCAAGTCTGTGTAAACAACATTACATAATATGTCGCTACAGGCCTACTTTATTTTTAATACATACCAATTTATTTTTACTTTATAAGCTTTTGATATGAAACAAGAAAACTTATCTCCAGGGTTGTTGATTACAGAAACGTCCACAAAGAATAAAAATGACAAATGATTGTAATTTTCAGATCCATTTTTAGGGTTAGCTTGCTGAATGCCTATACAATAATAATTACGTGGAAAAACCCTATGAAGTCCAAAGTAATCAAAGTGTTAAGCAGCCAGATCTGCATACTACAGATTTATGGTGGAGAATTTTAGGTCCATTAAGAGACTTTGAAAAGCAAAACGTGTCTTTTTACCTCCAGTATTAAAGAGGAAGACTATAAATCTTTGTCAATAATGTTGACATACAATATTCTTTCAAATTGTACGAGAAGGTTTAAAATTTGCTAAGACACGAAAAATGAGACTGATTCTTCAGAAAGAAACTAAGTTCAGTTATAGTTCATAGTGCCCATTTTATCTGAATAAGAACTATTTTTGGCTCACTAATATTTATTGATAATAAAGTCCGGAGGAGTAGAAAAATTTGAGATATTAGTTGAGGGTTACTGCAACGTTTCAGCTAACTTGGATTTTCTGCAGTTATTTAGGACACAACGAACTGCAAGTGTCACACTCTGAGGGTGTTTTCTTTTCATGACAAACATTAAGATTTTAGATATAAAAAACTGTCATTGAACATAGTAAGATAACTTTTAATAGGCATTAGACGACAAGTGCAATTTACTCCGTTAACACCCTATTTGCGTCTGTGTAGAAATTGTTATCCTTCGTGTCAGGTTATCATGAGTGTTTAATATGATTTCAAATGTTATTAGCTCTATTAGGCCTACCGCTGCGGGGGGCTTATGGTACTTACTTTAGGGGACATTAGCATTATTTAGTATGTGATGTAAACATTATGATTTGTAGCAAATATTTCATACCGAAAAGTTTAGATCATACCGCTATGGAAAGGTAATAGATTTCACCTTCCTTTTCTGAAATTTAATCTGATATTAGGTATTGGTAGCTGTTATATTTGATGAAAGTATGAAGATTATTAGTGTTTGTTTATACTCCTAGCCATTAAAATTGCTACACCACGAAAATAACGTTGTACAGACGCGAAATTTAACCGACAGAATGAAGATGCTGTGGTTAGATCTTCAGGAAATTCACACAAGGTTGGCACCGGTGGTGACATAAGGAAAACTTCCAACCGATTTCTCATACACAATCAGCAGTTCACCGGCGTTGCTTGGTGAAACGTTGCCTCGTGTAAGGAGGAGGAAAGCGTACCATTACGTTTCCGACTTTGATAAAGGTCTCCATTGCGGTATATCGTATCGCGACATTTCTACTCGAGTTGGTTGCGATCCAGTGACTGTTAGCAGAATATGGAATCGGTGGGTGCAGGAGGGTAGTACGGAACGCCTGTTGCATCCCAACGGCGTCGTATCACTAGCAGTCCAGATGACAGGCATCTTATCCGCTTGGCTGTAACGGATCGTGCAGCCACGTCTCGATCCCTGAGTCAACAGATGGGGACGTTTGCAAAACAACAATCATCTGTACGAACAGTTCGACGACGTTTGCAGCAGCATGGACTATCAGGTCGGAGACCATGGCTGCGGTTACCCTTGGCGCAACATCACAGACAGGAGCACCTGCGATTGTGTACGCAGCAACGAACCTGGGTGTACGAATGGCAGAACCTCATATTTTCGGATAAATGCAGGTTATGTTTACAGCATCATGATGGTCGCATCCGTGTTTGGCGATATCGCGGTGAACGCTCATTGGAAGCGTGCATTCGTCATCGTCATCCTGACGTATCACCTGGCATGATGGGAAAGGGTGCAATTGGTTACACGTCACCTCTTCGCATCGACGGCATTTTGAAGAGTAGCCGTTACATTTCTTGTGTTACGACCCGTGGCTCTAGCCTTCATTCTATCCCTGCAAAACCCTTCATACATTCAGCAGGGAAATGCACGGCCGCATCCTGCAGGTCCTGTACGGCATTTCTGGATACGAAATATGTTCCACTGCTGCACTGATCAGCACATTCTCAGCATCTATGCACCCAAATTGCGCGTAAATGTAATGACATGTCAATTGGAGTAAAATGTATTTGTCCAATGACTACCCGTTTATCATCTGCATTTCTTCTTGGTGTAGCAATTTTATTGGCCAGTAGTGTAATTAGCTTCCGCTATGAAAACGGTAGATTTCAGTAGTTTATGCAAAACTTTCAACTGTTGGTAGGTTTGCTACTCCTGGAAATAGTGTACTTGCTTTTAGGATGGTATTTGTTTATTGTACGATTACTTTGTGATACTCGATGCAGAGTTCCTATTTTGTAACAAAAATTCACGTCATTTGCTATAAATATTGAATTTTATGCTTACTTTTCATACTACTATGGCAACTGGGTTGGCAGAGTTTTTCTATATTACTGGGTCGTATACAAAGGAGAAAAGAGTTTGCCGAATGGGCGCAATCTTACGTAGGTTTTGTTGATACACATATGGGAAAAAGTCGGTGGTCTTGATGGAAATACTATAGTGCGACATGACTACGGTCCCAAACATATGACATAATTGAATAATCCATGCAGTGTATAAAGTGAACAAAATGTCATTGGTTTTGTTTTCATACTAAGCAAGTGCTGCGATATATCAGAGGCATGATCAAGCTTGACAAGACACGTTTTCATACTAAACCACTGTTGCCAGCTATGGGAGGCAAGACTGAAATACGGCAGGTCATGGTTTACATGAGAACGATTCATTTTGGCCTGATTAGCTGCAGTTTAGCTGCTTTTGAGTAGGAAAACGGCATCAGATCACTTCCTTTATAGAGATAATTGGTAGTAACTTTACAATAGCATTACGATATCTATTGGAAGGCTTCGCATGTGCTGCCATCTCTTGCAGACATGATTAGGCTTATCAGTGTACGTTTCTAGTAATAAAGAATTAATTCTAGCCTATTATTATGCATGGAAATAACATAAGAGAATTTATTTTTTAGAGTTTACAGGTATTGTGACTCTTTAATAATCTTTGGTATTAATTTCATATGAAGCTAATGGTGTTCTCTCTTGGAAACAATTAGACTTTTAATGTCACGTTTTTCATGGCAATAATTCCTTTTTAACATATTTCTCAGAAGTTCAGCTGTTATTTATCTTCAAAATAGCATCAGACAGCTTCCCTAAATATCAATAGTTCTTAATGCTACAGTTATATTACATATTTTACTACGAACACTTTGTTATAGCTGGCATCTATGACGGTTCGGGCAAGCTAGGAATTCAGTGCAGGCACTTTCTGTTAGAGATGAGCAACTGGGAATCTAGACTACAAAAGGGCAGCTGTTTCGTGTTATTCCAAAATAGAGCATTATAATTTAATGAAAATTGTTAGCATTGCAAATTACTGTTTCATTGTGTATATTTTCTCGTCAAATCTTAGTTTTTGATTATTTATGCCCAGTTTTATATATACTAAATTCCGGATCCCATAAGAAGACGTCTTATACAATTGGCGATGGAATTTTGTTATTTGAGTATCCTCAAAACCTGTCGCTTCTCACTGGAAACAAAAGGGGGGGGGGGAGGGGACTGGGGGCATGTGCACAGAGGCATTAACAAATTTTGGTGGTCAGCAAAAGTAGATACTACTGACCAGTAAAGACTTCAGTGAAAGTGCTTACACTGGTGTGGCATGAGATGGGTTTAGGAAATTTCCTGAATTGATGAAACTAAATTGTGTAATGCATATTTTTTGTAAGTTAATGATCGAATTTCTTAGATATTTGTTTCATTTGGTTTCTGGGAAATTATATTTATCAAATATGCATATTGGGGCAATGTGATGAGGACAGGTTGAACTGATTGGACGTTACGTGATTCTGTAATCGGATACTCAGAACAGTGGGCGCCCTTCTGTCCCAATGACATGACGCCAGTGACCTTGAATCAGGATTCTCGTAATGAACTCCAGAGGGGGGGGGGGGGGGGGCAAATGAGAAAACTGAAAAGGTCATTAGTGTTTAAGGCTGTCTGACAAGGGTCCTTATCCCATACTGACAATGACTACTGGCGTTTCAGTAGCAACTAGTTCCTATTTGTATCTTGCAACTGATTAACTACGACCTGCAGAATATAGAAAATACAGAGTGAAGAAAGTAATAATTTACGATGAACTTTGGCCATGTGTCTATTCGTACAATATCATCTACTCGTGGCTTAGAATTGAGTTCGACGTATAAGAATAAAAGCTTTTGAAAGTTTTGCGCTTCACGCTAAAGAGAAAAACGAACCACAGTAAAATTCTTCAAAAATTTTTTTCTGCGAAAAAGTTAGAATTTATGTGGAAAGCATCTCTAAACAAATTGTAAACTCTTAGAACCTTTGGGATTCCTGTTATTGGAAATCTTTATTATACTGGGACTATATTTCGCTACATCTTATACAAGTAACGCAGGAATTCGCTACTTTAATTAATCATTTCGTTAGACTGAGTGACGTAGTTAAGTCTTTCATGATATTTAAAAAAATTAGCAGGTTGGCCACTTCAAATTGATTGATTGCTTCTAACGATAGCAAGACCGCAAAGCTCGGCGCTTCATTTGTCACGCTTACTAACGCGCCGGCCATAAATTTTAATACATCTGGCAGAGGCGGCCGGAATACAAAGTTAATGACTGAGGGGCGTCGGCTGGCTCTTTAATAACTCCCACTCCATTTGTCACCAGCGCCCCCGCACACCTACAAGTAGGCCCCGACATTAATTTCCTTGCTTGTTGCCTCTAGTTTGCCACATATTTCACACGTCCGACTTTTACATTAAGGCCACTGGTGAGATGCACGCAACCTTACATCGCCGTGTAGAGGAAGATCTAATTAATTAATCGGGCAGTGTAACTCGGACGCCTGTTCTTAACTGCGGCCAAATGAGATGGTCTAAAACTCTCTACGGAACTATGAGATTCAATTTCAAACTAACGCCTCCAATTTCGGATGGGTGATCAATTAAATAAAATTTCGTTAGAACAATTTTGAAATTTCCTATTCTCTCCGACAGAAGATCGATATATAGCGCGGAATTCAATGCGAGATGGTTCTAAACATCAAAAGTGGAACCCTCTATTGAAATGAAGCAGAAAATGAGTTGGTACTCAAGTATACCAGAAAGCCATTAAAGATGATCTACCAAAACGATCATCACAAAATACATAACAAAAGGAGAATAAAGTAAACGTTCCAGAATTCGAATTAATAACATCGTTCATCGTAATATAATTTTTAATCTCTTGTAGAGAAGGAACTTATCTCGTCTTGTACAGTATACCGCAAACGAAAGTGAGCGGGGCTACAGAGGTACAAAGTTCACAGAAACAAAGCAAAAGTAAAAGATATACTTGGCTGTACGAGCAGCAGTGCAATCGACAAGGGATGTCAAATTGATTGCGTATCTGTCGATTTCCAGAAGACTGTTGATGCTGAATCTCACAAGCGTCCTCTAATCAAATTTCCTGTTTATGGAATATTGCCACAGTTGTGCCATTGGATTCGTGACTTCCTGTCAGAAAAATTGTAGGTAAGTCATCGAGTAGACAGAAGTGACATCTGGCGTTCTTCGGAGAAGTTTTATACGGCTCCTAAAAGTTCCTTATTTTCATAAACGATTAGGAGAAAATCTGGGTAGCTCTTTTCGACTATTCGTGGCTGATACTGTCATTTATCAGTTAGCAAAGCCAGCAAAAGATCAAAAGCAACTGCGAAGATATTTAGATAAGTTATCTGCATGATGAAAAAATTGACAATTGATCCTTAATAATGAGAAGGGTGAAGGCGTCATAAAAGAAACTGCACTTACATAATAAATAAGTCAAATCCACACTAAAAGGAATTTAATTTACATAATAAATAAGTCAAATCTACATACTGTCAATTCAACCAAATACCTAAGAATAAATTAAATTGGAAAGAACGCGTTGAAAATGTTGTTGGGAAGACGAACCAAAGGCTACGTTTCATTAGCAGAACAGTTAGAAGATACGACAGATCTGCTAAAGAAACTGGCTGCACAAAACTTGTGCTATTTTGTAGTAATGCTGCGCATTATGGGTTTCATACCATGTGGGATTGACGAACGATTCAGAAGGTTCACAGAAAAGCAGCTCGTGGTGTACCATCGCAAAATATTTGAGACATTTTCACGGACATCATTCACTAGTTGGTGTGGAAATCATTAAAAGGAAGGCGTTATACGTTGCGGCCATATATATTTGCGAAATTTATTTCCACAATTTTTTTCCGTATGCGACAAATTTTGTTACTACCCACCTACATAGGGAGACATATTATCATAATGAAATAAGGGAAAACAGATCGAAAAAGGAAATATTTAATTGTTCCTTTTTCCCGTGTAGCTGTAGGTGTAACGTCTCTTGACAATATTCGTCCCTGGTCAGCAAGTTTTTCAAACTGGTTGGTATCACCCTTCCGACATCCAAATGTATTTCATGTCGCAATTTATTTTGTTTTGCAGCGTATGTATGTAATTAACTACTTGTTTATAACATTAAGATTCAAACCAATATCACTTCCTGTGCAATCGTGGGAAATAATTATCATTTACATGCATCCAAATGTTGAAATGTTTGTTAAGCTTATGGGACTTAACTACGGGGTCACAGTCCCTAAACTTACAAACTACTTATGAACTACTTACGAACCAGGACGGCACAAATATCCATGCCCGAGGGGGGATTCGAATCCCCGACCGTAGTGCCCGTGCTGACCATGACTGGAGCGCCTCAGTCACCTCGGCCACCGCGGCCGGCTACATGCATCCGTGACTAGCTATATTACAATGAACCCTCTTGCTTACTGGCCTGACACGACGCTACAGATATTACTACAATAAAACCTAACCTTCCTTAGCGAGTCACTCTATCCGGAAATCCTAAAATCTTTAGATTACTTCATCAACACCCAGACGAGCAGAACTGATGCCAGTCCCATTATCCATCACGTATTGCAGCTTAAACAAGAAATAAACACGAAAATTATATTCTTAAACACTAGCATTTCTGGTCCTTCTTTTCTGTTGATACTCCTTTTTGTACGTTTTCTTTTGTGTAAGCGTAATAAGAATGAGTGTAAAAACGGCCCTGTCTACCAGATACCGGTAGTTTGGTTACGAATGGCGACATAATACATAGATGTATAAAATAAAATATTTACTGTCGCAAGAATGTATTGAATGATTTTGTCTGCAGCAGATTTCTGTTATTACACTCCTGGCCATTAAAGTTGCTACAGCTCGAGGATGACAGGCTACACACGCGAAATTTAACCGACAGAAATAAGATGCTGTGATATGCCAATGATAAGCTTTTCAGAGCATTTACACGAGTTTGGGGCCTTTGGCGACTCCTACAACGTGCCGACATGAGATAATTTCCAACCGATTTCTCATACTCAAACATAAGTTGACCGGCGTTGCCTGGTGAAACGTTGTTGTGATGCCTCGTGTAAGGAGTGAAATGCGTACCATCACGTCTTGTAGCCTATCGCTACTACGGTTTATCGTATCGCGACATTTCTGCTCGCGTTGGTCGCGATCCAATGGCAGAATACGGAATCAGTTGGTTCACCTCACTAGCAGTCGACAACAACCATCTGCACGAAAAGTTCGACGACGTTTGCAACAGCAGGGACTATTAGCTCGGAGACCATGGCTGCAGTTACCCTCGACGCTGCATCACAGACAGGAGCGCATTCGATGGTGCACGAGTGACAAAACGTAATTTTTTTATATGAGTGCAGGTTGTGATTACAGGATCATGAGTGTCGCATCCGTGTTTGGCGACATTGGAGTGAACGCACATTGAAAGCGTGTATTCGTCATCGCCATACTGGCGTTTGACCAGGCGTGATAGTATGGGGTGCCATTGGCCACATCTTGTTCGCATCGACGGCACTTTGAACAGTGACCGTTACATTTCAGATGTGGCTCTAACCTTCATTCGATTCTTTCAAAACCCTACATTCCAGCAGGACAATGTACGACAGCATTTTGCAGGTTCTGTACGGGCCTTTCTGGATACGGAAAATGTTCGACCGCTATCAGCACATTCTCTAGACCTCTCACCAATTGCAAACGTCTGGTCATTGGTAGCCGAGCAACTGGCTCGTCACAATTCGCCAGTCACTATTCTTGATCAACTGTGTATGGTGTTCAAGCTGTATGGACATCTTTACTTGTTCACACCCTCCAGGCTATGTTTGACTCAATGCCCAGGCAAGAGGTGGTTGTTCTGGTTATTGTTTTTTCAGGATCTATTCACCCAAATTGCGCTAGAATGTCAGTTGTAGTATAATATATTTGTTCAATGAATACCCGTTTATCATCAGCATTTCTTCTTGGTGTAGAAATTTTAATGGCCAGTAGTGTATTTCTGAATGAAGACATCCCATGGAGGATGTCGAATCTGCATCGATTATTTTAAATGAACTTGTGAGGCCCCATTTTCGTACACAGTAAATTATTTGTAGTTGATAATTTATTCTATTCCTAACAACATTCTATAGAAACAACATCTCGTATTTGATCCCATTTCTATAACTCAATCAAAATGTAAATATTTTGCACGGTTCACCGTTGCACGCAGAATATTGTTAGTGTAATGTAGCTGGAAAAACAAACGTAACTACGCTATTTTTTGTATCGACAGTAATTAACGGTATAATACCGCTGTTCAGTATAGATTATATTTTGAATTTCCTAATACTGCATAATATGAACGTTAGCCTATGCAAAGTTCTCATGTTCCGTGAGAGACGGTTCTACCTTCTCAGTGGCGACGCTGCATTTGTTACACGGAACGTTCCCGTTGAGCCCAGCGGCTTGGTGGGACAAGTGTGCCAATAGGCGAGAAGGAATGAAATGGCCCGCGTGCCAAAGGGCCGCCCTCGCGCCACTATTTTGGCTGGCCCTATTATTAAATGTTTAACGAAAACTATTTCTAGTTATCTGATATAACAAGTAGCAGGGAAGTTCACAATTTTCTTAATAAAGCAACGTCCACAAATTCATCGTTTTGAACTTTCAGGGATATGAAAGAATCTCTATAATGCCAAAATAAAAAAGGGTGTTTAAAGACTTTATTGTGAAACCTGTACGAAACAAAGAGCGTGATCTTAGCATGGCACATCATGGAACTGTGCTAAAAACTCATTACATAAGACTTCCGGACTGAGATTCCGTGGTCTATACCTGAAACTTGCCCCTGACGTTTCGCCTTCGTATCCGGAAGGCATCTTCCGATATAAATGCAATGAGATAGCGAGTGAGCGCCGTATATATATATGCCAAACAGAGGGCGCCGCTGTCAATCACGTGACGTCGGCTGTGCTACCGCCAACCTTCTCGACTGAAATTATTTGATTGTTATGCTGTTGCTGCAATGTTGACTCCCAGATCTTACCAAGTTTAACACCTTCCTATTTTTCGTTAAAATTATTTCGGTGATTAAAAATCTCAATGGGCTCTCTGTATATACACACATAATAATGCCACGTCTTTGCTATGACGGTAGTCTCGCTAAATTTTATTTCGTGGTCACTTTCTTGATACACTTGTTCCGCTACAGCCGATTTATCAGTATGTCTGAGGCGGCAGTTCATTTTGTGTTCGCCCAGACGAGTGTTGACACTTATTTTTGTTGTACCTATATAAATCTGTTCACTACTGCAAGGGATTATATAGGTACCTCGTGTAGCGAGGGGATGTCGGTTATCTTTTGCGGATATTGAAAAAATTATTTTCGTGGTTGGTCTGAAAACAGTTTCCACATCGTACTTGCTTAAATTTTTAAAAGTACGGCCAGTGACCTCACTTATAAATTGTAGAAAAACTTTCTTCTTGGGTCGTTGTCGTTCCTCGCCCGTCTTGGTTGTCAGTCTAGGCCGTTGTGCACGATCTATCCCTTTGTCGTAATAGCCATTCTTCTTAAAGGTCACTCTAAGATGTTCAATTTCATCATCTAAGTGAGCTGGTTCACATATTTCATGGGCCCTGTCCACAAATGTTTTAATCACGCCTTCTTTTTGTCTTGGATGGTGGTTAGAATTTTTTTGAAGATAACGATCGGTGTGTGTGTCTTTCCTGTAGACCTCATGACCCAATTCTCCGTCTTCTCGTTTGCTAACCGTCACATCTAAAAAGTTAATTTCACCATTGCTTTCCTTTTCCATTGTGAATTGAATTTTAGGATTGAT
Organism: Locusta migratoria; assembly: GCA_026315105.1. Classification (NCBI taxonomy): domain Eukaryota; kingdom Metazoa; phylum Arthropoda; class Insecta; order Orthoptera; family Acrididae; genus Locusta; species Locusta migratoria. The sequence continues at coordinate 209,605,395 of CM048747.1, read as the reverse complement.
ACTGTTCAGATATAACAGGAATTCATCCAGATCTTTTTCACCTTGTTTCCAACATAGCGATACCATCTAGCTGGTTTTTTTTTTTTTTCTGGCTATCTGCAGCGTCCGTTGTTCGAGGTTCTCCATGAGCAAATTTGCAACAGCCGGACTAAGAGGACCACGGTATCTCAACCGGGAAGTTTAAAGTTCTGAAAATACCTGCCGTGAAAGCCTTCATTCTATGAGGTACTAAAAACTGTTTTCCTTCTACCATATTATTAGAAACACGTGGAAAATTGGAAACACATCTCCAGATTTTACATTAATTTGTAGTTAACGCTATCTATTGTAATTCTAAGATTGTGATTTGTTTGTCTTCGTCTGAAAAAAAAGGAAATTTAACTTGCCGTGTAAGTTCTGAAAGTATTAAGTTTATTGTTTTTCACTAGAGTAGAAATACAGTGCAATACGTTTTAACACTAGAAACAAATTTTGCGAATGATATTATATGAAAAATGATAAAATCTACCTTTACGAATTCATTGTTTATGTCACAAGACGAACAGTTGAATCAAAACAGATTAAAACGGTCTTTGAATTGAAAAATCAAGCACTTGCAGATAATGTACTATTAATTAATAATGATTACATTCCTGTCTCCGTGAAAACATAAAATTTGAACAGTTATAGTGATACACCCATACATAAAATTAGTATAGTGTTCCAAATACTTCGGCGGTTTCAGGTTTTCTAATATAGGCATAATGCAATGACGTCACAGTCTGCATAAGTTTTTCGAATGTCTCCATGTTCGGTAATACAGAATATCACTGCACCCAACATACAGTCGAATTTAACGCTATTTATATTACATGGACAATACACGTGTACATACTACCAGACCGGAGATTCCATCAGATGCGCCATAGACAACATTTATTTTGCTCGATCTCTACCGGCAGTATCTCGTGCAACAAAGTATAAATTGCGTTTGCGAACATATCTTTTTTTATTAATAAGAAATTTTATTTTGCTTCATATTTCAACCCACTGAGTATCATTTTCTTTTGTATTCTTTGAATCACGTGACGTTTAAGAAAAGTCAAACCATCTTCTGAAATTGGATTTATATGTTTGGAAATGTGGCCCAATCGCGCATCCAGCCCCGGGCTCAATTTCTGCTCTCCGCGGACTTGGTAATGAGCTCAGTAACAGGGCCTTTAGGCCTGGGTGGTGGATTGTCGCCTGTGAATGGAACCAGCGTGTGACAGTCTTCTGCAGCTCTTCATCCTTCTCAAAACATGGCATTCAGAACAAATGGTTCCAAATGCTAACTGGTGAAAAGCAGCCGGCCGAGATGGCCGAGGGGACTGAGGCGCTCCAGTCACGGTCTGCACGGCCTCTAGGGTCGGGGGTTCGAATCCCCCCTCGGGCATGGATATTTGTGCCGTCCTTAGTATAAGGTAGTTGATAAGTACTTTGTAAGTTTAGGGACTGATGACCCCGTAGTTAAGTCCCATAAGTTATACAAACATTTGAACATTTATGATTTGGATTTGAAAATATTTGTAAAAACAGAAATAAAAATTTTGAATACATCAAATAATCATATAATCACTCGCACAAAATTCCAATGCTAGTAAATTTACTCTCGTCGAAGCCTGGTGAAGACTCAAGGTCTGCTGATACTGGTTATGAATTGAAATGAAATAGCTTTAACAAAGACAATTATCCGAAACATATTCATTCACAAGCCTAACAATGTCGTTTAACGCGCCGTACTGGATACAGGCACCCCCGCAATCCCATAATATTTATGCTGCAGATGATTAATGGCATTACTTCAAAAATAGGAGAAACAATCTGACTTCCTGTGGAAGTAATCTAAAGAAGGTTCTACAAGGGGAATTCCGTAAAATACTGTGCAAATCTGATGAAATGTAGCCAAGAAGGTTGTAAGAAATTTTGTAAAGAAAAGTAAAGGAGTACTTAATAAGTATTAACAATAAAATTCTATGTCTAGCCTGTGATTTTCACTACTGTAAAAGAATATTTAATTTGCCTCTTAAATTTGTAAATGTCTATTTTTGATTGTTAACTTTTTTTAATAGTCAACTTTCTTTTTTGTATTCTTATTTTCACTCATAAATAAAGACGACCATATTCCTACTTTATTTCAGTCTGTTTACTATTATTATACACCCTTTCACATAAGGGCATTACTGCACGAATACTTTTTGGAGTAACTGCAGAACATTAATAGACTAACGTTCACAAATCTTTCTTCAGTCTCTCGACTATTTAGATATAGGATATGATTCTTGAGTTTCTCCCGGCGTATTTGATAACGAAAATATCCACGGGTGTACTGCCGGTGTACAGTGTCAAACGGGCACAATATTTCGCCGATCATACATGTCGCCATCATCAGGTGAAGCGACGGACTGAGCTCCTGGAAACGCGCCGGCACGGAGATCCGCATGCTACGGCGGCTCGAAGGGAACTGGGTTCTAACCCAGTAGCAGGCGATTTAAATACCCTCCGCCCTCGGAACACCGCCTCCGTGGTCCACGGCCCGCGCCGCTCTTTCCGCCGTGGTGGTCACTACGTAACGTTCCCTAGATTAACTCTTAATTAACCCAGTCGCTGGTTCCCAAGCTTTGATAAGATTATAGCCACAATCACGGTTTATGAGGTCGTCACTAGTGTGAATTTGAGCCGGCCGTGGTGGCCGAGGGGACTGAGGCGCTTCAGTCACGGTCTGCACGACCACTACGGTCGGGGGTTCGAATTCCCCCTCGGGCATGGATATTTGTGTCGTCCTTAGTTGTAGCTAGTTCATAAGTAGTTTGTATGTTTAGGGACTGATGACCCCGTAGTTAAGTCCCATAGACTCTACAAACATTTGAACATTTTAGTGTGAATTTGAATGGCCTCTGTAACGACACAGTCACAGTATCTCGACGTCTTTACCAGAATCATAGTGCGTTCGTACTCCATCGCGTTATTCTCCGACAAACAATGTTCAGCGACCGCCGACTTTCTTGGATACATCAATCGTGTGTGCCTCTGGTGTTCAAGGCATCGATACTCGACGGTACGCATCGTGTGTCCAATATATGACTTGCCACACTGGCATGGAATCTCAAAGCGAGATCGTCTTTGGCGCTGCCCGCTAATGCACGAATTTTATACGTCGGAAAAAAGACAGTTCCAACTTGGCATTTCTTCAAAATGCGGGCGACCTTCCCCGAAGGTCCACCAGTATATGGAATGAACGCACTGTCTACCTCCTCCCTCATGTTTTCATCCGTTTCCACAGGTTGTGCTGTAGTGCTTGGGCGGAGAGCCTGCTGAATTTACCACTCTGAGTACCCATTTTTTCGGAATAAAGTTCTCAGGTATTCCAATTACTGCGGGAGACACTCTGCGTCGGAGTTAATGCGAGCCCTATGTACTAGAGTATGAAAGCTGTCTGCGTGTAAGTACAGATCAATGTGCATTGTCTTCCGATACACACCATGACCCAGGGTGCCATCAGCTCTTTTCTTGACCAAGACGTCAAGGAATGGCAGTTTACCCTCCGTTTCAGTCTCCATAGTGAATTTCATGTTGGGGTGTATAGAGTTCAGATGTGTAAATGGGACCTTTATTTACTGTTGCTGCCATCAGTCACCACAGTCAGTATCGACTTAGTTTGCACGGCCGATATAAACACAATGTATAAGGTGCCATCTATTCACAATATGTTTTAATAACATGAACTACAGCTGTTGCAGTTGTTTGCATTATTTATGCAATCCTAAGACCTTCTTTGATGAATGAGTTTATCACGCGATTTTGGCTAAACACGTCGATGTAACGACGAAAAATACACAAATAAATTAATTTAACTTACAGACACGACAGCTTTTTCACGTGTTCGCTCATTTTGTGATATTTATGTTTTTTGCTAAAGACACTTACAGCCAAAATGTAAACGATGATCACATTATAACTACTAACATTGTTTTCAAAGAAGTTTTGTAAACAGACAAATTTTAAAAAATCAAATAAACATGAAAAAGTCAATATCTGCCTTTTTATATGATTCACAATTAATCATATTGTAATTCTTCAGTTTCTCCCGGCATATTTGATAAAATATCCACGGGTGTACTGCCGGTCTATAGTGTCCAACGGGCACAATATTTCGGCGATCATACATGTCACCATCATCAGGTGAACTGACGGACTGAGAAACGCGCCGGCACGGAGATCCGCACGCTATGGCTGCTCGAAGGGAACTGGGTTCTAGCCCCTTAGCGGGCGATTTAAATACCCTTGGCCTGCGGAGCGACCCCTCCGCGGTCCGTCAGTTCACCTGATGATGGCTACATGTATGATCGCCGAAATATTGTGCCCGTTGGACACTATAGACCGGCAGTACACCCGTGGATATTTTGATAATCATATTGTATTTAATTACATACATTTTCTTACAAGGAGCCTAATATTTGATATTACTATTCAGAGTTTGTTACCTTTTACACATATGTACTTGCATCTGCCTTTTCTTCATTACTATCTTATCTATCTGTGACTGATCAGGTCTGAGTGCGAATTATTCGCATAGGTCAACTAGTTCATGAATATTCATCAAATGTAGTGATCTTAACATGGGCAGGTCCCCTGAACTTCCTTTGTGAAACAAGGACTTGTAGACATCAACTGACAAAACATTTACCGCAGCTACAGTAAACAACTTTGTATGACGGGAAACCACAGCTAAAATATTTATACGTAATTAAGAATCTTTCACACAGTTAAAAATTAGGTGTTAAAATTATATAGTCTGAATGAAAGTCCACGGGCCACTTGAGCTGTTATTTTATTAGAGTCGTGAAGACCCGCACAACCTGTTTCGCAACCTACAGTTGCATCTTCAAGCCCTTTTTTTACTGTACAGAATGATAATTGTTTTAATGAAATGAATATTTCGATTGAAAGTTACATATTAAAAACAAAGAACCCGAACTAGTTATGTATGAGGGAGTTACATGGAAAAAAAATTAATATAGAAGCCAGTAGGCTAATTAGTGCAATAAATATTTTTTTTGTGCACCTCGGTTGCACAGTGGTAGAGTGCCAGACCAAAGGTTGCGGGTTCGATCCCCGCCAGGTCCTAGGATTTTTATATATCACTTTCCACTTCTTTCGACTCTGGCAGCATTGGTCATGTGAAAACTACCGAGTGGCACCGTGGTTCGGAACCCACATTAACCTGTAGGTCCCCTTATAACTGGCTGGGTAAGTCAGTTCGAAGGTCGGAGGAAGGCAACGGCATACCACCTCCAAACAGGACCATGCCTAGTAAAGCACTGTGGTGTTCAAACCAATCTTCGGATTGTTGACTGCTTTACTTTTTTTATGTTACTTACAAAGTTTTCCATATAAGCCATTTGTGATGGATATCAGGGTTAATGATGAGGTCTTACCGCAAGCACCTTCGCTCTTTTCGTCAAAAACATAAAAAGAAGTCACCGTGCGGTTCTTGTCGTTTTTGGTAAGAGAATAGAAAAGTCGACAATCCGTTTAGTAAAAACTGATGGGTAGACCTACAATAAACAACCGTTATAATGATTACTGCCAACCACGGATGTTGTTGGTAAATCAGATTTTCGCGAAGAATGGGAATACTTTTTTTTTTTTTTTTTTTTTTTTTTTTTTTTTTTTTTTTTTTTTTTACTGATCGATTGTGGTCAGTTTAGTGAGGTTCTTCAGCTCCATCAAGATGATCAAAAATTGCACTTCCGTGCTGGGCAGAAGTGCGAATACAACTGAAGTGACAGGTCACCATGTGTGGGTCACACCATGTGCTAGGTGTGACGTTGGGGCTAGTTGCGGTGATAACCGACCAGTAAACCTCGTTAACCATTTTGCACAGGTCTGTGTACTAATTTAGACATGTGGCCCTGTATAGCTGAGGTATTATCCCCGCATCTAAAAAGTTCTTATGTCTCTTATTATCTAGTATTTGCAGAATTGTAATCCATAATGTTTTATTTTAAGTCTTGCATGATACACTCTTATTTTAAGAAATTTCTTATTTTTATCTCATTGTAATCGTGATGTCAACACAAGTTCAGAAAAATTTAGCGCATAATTATTAGTCTAAGTATACTACTTGTGTAAAATGGTTAACGAGGTTTACTGGTCGGTTACCACCGCACTACCGGGGATTCGAACCCCCGGCCGTAGTGGCCGTGCAGACCGTAACTGACGCGCCGGAGTCCCCTCGGCCACCGCGGCCGGGAAACCGGTTGTGCGGGTCTTCACGACTCCAATAAAATAACAGCTCAAGAGAACCAAGTACTTTCATTCAGTCTATAGAATTTTAACACCTAATTTTTTCTCAGTTAAAGTTGCTTAATTATGCAGCTACAGCAGTAGGCCGTCAGTTGCTCGTCATTACAGGAGTGGCAGAGGAAGGCAGAGAGTGGACTTCTTCCGGCTGACCGCCCAGGTCCCTCAGCTCAGCTCGGCCACCTCGACGGCGGAGTTATCAGGCGCGAGCCTCCCCCAAACTTAGGGAATGAAGCGGCGCTCGATCGGCCCGGAGCTCCTGACAGAAGTGTATCCGGTGGCTCCGAAAGGATGTATCAGAAGACAAACACGCCAGCTTTGCGGCTGACACGTCGCCAAATGGATTTCGGCGATCCTTCTCGGCGCTTGGGTCGATGCCTCAGCCGCCTGCTGCTCCCCGGCCCGCGCGGCCGCTATCCATCACGGGCCTCTTCATCTCGCGGCGGCGGCCGACAGCCAGCCGGCCTCTCCCGTGTTGTCACCTCGCCAACACCAGGGCCGTCTCTGCTGCACCACTACTGCCTGCACTCACAATGGCACGTAGCTCACTTCCTAACCTGACGTTTCTCCTGCACATTTCTCCAACGGTCTTTTATATGTTGAAGGGGTCTAGAGCCAACAATGTCACAGACAACTGCGAGACAACTTAAAGAAGTACAAATTAGGGTAAATCCAGGAGAGATGGCACACATTTTCAAAATTATTCATAAAAATCCCATAATGAACATAATTGGAAATAAATTCTTTAACAAGTAAACAGACCAGTTTTCCTTTATAATTTTTTGAGAATTTTACATGCACTCCTTCGTCATGATATCTGACCATTAACGAAACCTTAAGGTGCGGCATCTGTCCCATATACCAAGGGTGAGAAGCTGCGCCCTTATGGGTGACATGTTGCGTGATGGTATTTGTTGAAATTTATATTTTTTAAACAAAATATGTTAAAATTTTAGTTCCATTGTAACAATAGAGGAATAAAAATAAACACTGAAGAACTGCAAACAAAATAACTGTATAGTGGCAAATTATAGTGCTGATATTTTTATCAATACTATTTCGCAATAGGGAGTTTTTCTTAGCGTCATTGTATAAGATATGCCTTTAGTGCCTTGTACACATGACATACGTGAATATAATAAAAACGTGCAACCTAATCTCGTGGAATCCTCCTTTCCCCACAGCCAAAATGAATTTGCACCGACGGTCTATCGATGGTATTCATTGAAGATAGTGTGTTCATTCCAGTGTTTTTTACAGACATACGTTATATGTAAATGCGACCATGGCTCACTACGGGTGAGACTTATATGCAATGAATGGGTAGATGAATAAGGAAATCCATGTAAACATAAACTCACGGAGAAAATACACCAACCTGATTAATTCCCTGATAAATGTTCCTATGGCTATATCGAATAAAAGTTAGTGGAGATGATTTTTTTTTTCAGGAAACAAATATTGTAAAACCAGTGAAAGGGCAAAACCTTTTCGCCGATTTTCTGCATAATCATAAAAAGCAGATAGTTCAATGACTCTGCAGTATGCTGCATGTATTCAACCTAGAGAAAACCAAGAGTTTCCTATATTCTGTTTATCTATTCTATGTTCAAAACTAGTTCTTCAGGAACCAAACATCTGTGATCGTCGATCTCAAGACTTATAAACTAGTTAAACTAACAACACACACTGCCACACAATCACGCCCGAGGGGGATCTCGAACCTCCAACGTAGGCGCCCCTCCATCCGTGACGTGGCGCTCCACACCACACGTCGGTTTCCGCGCGGTGCCCTCTCTCTCGATCTCGTCTTTTTCTTACTGCTGATTTTCAAAATTAAGCTATTAAGATCTAGCAGCTTACTTAAAAAGCTGGGACCTTAACCTTTCGCGGACAAGCGCTCTACCGACTGAGCTGTCCCGAGACGACTCACGATCCAACCTCACAACTTTACTTCCGCCAGTACCTTGCGGGATCTGAGTCGTATCGGGATAGCTCAGATGCTAGAGCGCTTGCCCGCGAAAGGCAAAGGTCCCAGGTTCGAGTCCCGATTCCAGCACACAATTTTAATCTGCCAGGAAGTTTTATATCGGCACACACTCCGCTGCTGTTTCATTCTGGAAAGGAGCTGTTAAGCAGCATGCATTCTGAACGTACCACCAGGTACGCATTTGGTTAGGAGAGAAACCTGAAGGTGGAGCGCCGAACTGGGGTTGCGAAAGAAGGAATGACCAACTACAGTAGTTCAAAGACAGAGTTAGATGCTGTCCTTGACGAAATCTTGAAGATGATTTGTTTGTCGATGCATGAAAGTATGTAACAGTGGCAGATGTGGTTGCAGAAAAGCGTTGTTACACTGCTCTGTTACGAGCCTGAACTGCAAGGGCAACTGCAACAACGGAGTCAGAATATTGATATAGGATTAAAATGACGACATTGATATTAAGACTCTACAAGTTTCGTTGGACGACGTCTCCTCCACTGACGCAGTTGAATGAGCCTCAACTATTCCTCATAAAAACGGAGATGTTGCTTTGAATATACTTATTTCTTCATTTTGAATCACTATCAGTACTTGTATTTTAATTGTATGATTCATAATATCATAAAAGCTATAATTATAGAAAAGTTTTCTGTTTCAGTTGCAATTACCTGATTACCAAAGTATTGTTATTTACAATGCTGACATGTTTCATAAGATAAGAACGTCACAGCCCCGGAAAACACTCATTTCTAGAAAGTATTCGGAACAGGGCGCACATCTTATCCATGAAATAAATTCTGATTGGCTGAAGAGTAGGTAGCAAAAGTACATACCAAATTGAAGGAAATGTAATGTTCTAAAACACTTTCTTAGAAATTTTCCGAGAATCGATCGAGTGAGTCACTAGAAGTAAATGTTTGACAAAGTTAGTGAGCCGGCCGCGGTGACCGAGGGGACTGCGGCGCGCCATTCACGGTCTGCACGGCCTCTACGGTCGGGGGTGCGAATCCTCCCCTCGGGCATGGATATTTGTGCCGTCCTTAGTAGTAGCTACTTCAAAAGTAGTTTGTAAGTTTAGGGATTGATGACCCCGTAGTTTAGTCCTATAAGCTCTACAAACATTTGAACATTTTTCTTTTTATCGAAAACCGTTGGGAATGCGACTTATATGTGTAAAGCAATTTTATAGAAAATTCAATTATCTTTCATTTTTATTTATAACAATTTTTCCTAACATGGGCCTTTTCGAGATATAAGAGGAGAACAAAAAAAATGTATCTTTCCACCCATGGGCGGGGACGTTTAGTATGTTCACCGCCTAACTATTCCTAAAAAGGTCCCGGAGTCAAAAATTCTCGAATATTCTATGCATTCTACAATGCCTTCATTGCCTGGGCTGTGTGTTTCTTCAAAATGTTCAAATGTTTGTAAATCTATCGGACCAAACTTCGTGGTCATCAGTCCGTAGCTTACAAACTAGTTAAACCTAGGTAAACTAACCTAAGGACAAACACACACACCCATGCCCCAGGGAGGACTCGAACCTCCACGGCAAGCAACCGCGCGCTCCGCAGCGAGACGCTTTAGACCGCTCGGCTATTCGACCGCGACGTGTGTTTCTTCCTGCGGCTCATCAGGCGTCTCTATGGTGATTAGATTAGATTAGTTGGTTCCTTCCATAGATTCGTGTTGAGGTAATCCTCGTGGAAGTGGTACATGTCAATTTTGTTTTACAAGTTGATAAAAAATAATATTTTCGCGCTGAAATGGAAGCAGGCTTGATTTCGCAGGCAGGGTTGTAGACTGAACACAGCACTGATACTGAAGCAGGTTTATTGCGATCTGAAACGTATTCGCGGCACTGACTGCCTCTCGGGCAGAGTGCTCTGATATTTATACACAGACAGAACGTACCAGAAATTAGAAGAATAGTTAACGTAAGAAACAAGTGGAAATTACAAGTAAACATAAGGAACACGTAGAACATTCTGGAAATGTTAATTACACAGAAACAAATTTAAGCCGGACGGCGGGATTGAACCAGTAATCCGTGTGACGGTACCCACGCCGGCAGCCGGTTGTTGTGGGGTCTCGCGGCATTACTCCCTCTCCCCCCACCCCCCACACCCCCCAAAAAAAAAAAAAAAAAAAAAAAAAAAAAAAAAAAAAAAACAGCGACCCGCTGTTAGGTTCTCTGCAATGTCCTGGATCTTGATCTTGTGAGAATGTTCTACGTGTTTCTTATGTTTACTTGTAATTTCTACTTGTTTCTTATGTTAACACTTCTTCTGATTTCTGGTACATTCTGTCTGTGTATAAATGGCAGAGCACTCTATCCGAGAGGCAGTCAGTGCTGCGTGTATGTTAAGTTTGTAATAAACGTGCTTTCAGTGTAATTGCTGTGTTCAGTTGCCTTCGAAGTCAAGCCTGCTCCCATTTCAACGCGAAATTATTTAGTGGAGGCGCCGGGTATCCTGTGCAACAGCTGCATCACCGTTGATCCGATTAGGCAACGTAAAAGCCGTCGCTTACACGGACTAGAACCGGAATACAAGGGTATACGGATTAAATGCTTCCGAAAGTCCGTATCATCAAAGAACCATGGACACGAAACAAGCGGTAAGCCAGCTGCACATCAGCCACCCGTCAGTGTTCTCTGGAGACGCTGGACAGGATCCCAACAAATGGCTAAAAGGGTTCGACCGAGTCGCCAAGTGTAACAGATGGGATAATACAATGTGCTTGGGCAACGTTTATTTCTACCTGGACGGAACATCCCAGCAAGGGATTGAAAACAACTAATACAAGCAGAATGACTACGAAACGTTTCAGACCGTACTTAAGAGGACGTATGGAGACCGCCAGCAACAAATCGGATCGGCGGAAGAACAACTGAAGAACCGGGCCCAACGACATAATTAGCCGACACATTCGTACATACAGAATGTTCTGGCTCTGTGTAATATGACTGAGGCCGACATAATCACGCACCTGATGAAGCGTATTGTAGAAGATATGTACCAAGCTCTTCTGATCAAAGAACTCGCTACGACGGAAGATTTCATCAAGTGGTACCAGCGTATTGAAGATATGCAACAAGGGTGAATTGGACGAAAGAAGTATGATAGACTCCTCAATGTAGTCCCTATGGCCGTTGTGGAAGACCAACATGACTTCGCTCCTCTCATACGACATATTGTGAGGAAAGAATTATAACAATTTATGGCAGCCGGTACTGATAGCCCGACGAGCATCAGATTATGGCCTTGGATGTAAGCCCTGTAAGTCACGCGGGAGCCGACGCCGCTGAGGAAGAGGAATTTCAGACTTTAGCTCCTGTCTGCCCCGCCAATTGCGCCCGACGTGAAGAATGGTGTCGCCCTGCTATGACGTACGCTGGCGCCGCCAAACGGCAGCCCATGAACCGGCCGATGTGACCACAACCAATTCCCCCTGAAACAATGAGTCCCCGCAGAAGAACAGACGACTGGAGGACAGAAGACAACACACCACTGTGTTTCCACTTTGGGCGTCCTGGACGTGTCGTACGCTACTTCAGAGAGAGGAAGCGAATATTCGACGATTATTTTGCCGCAAGACGTCAGCCATCGGAGCAGTACTATCCCAGGCAGTTAGCTGCTGATGAGTTCAGTCGACCTATGGGAAGAAGCCCATCGCCGTACCCTGGACGAGGCCGCTCCCCGACGCGCCGCAGCCGTTCACCGTCGCCGTACAGAGGTACCAGACGCTCCCCTTGCCGCCGCGCCCAGGAAAACAAAGCGAGGCGACCATCTACGGAGGTGAGGCCGCCGCAGATGAAAATCCTCCATGGTCGAAAGTCGCTAAGGTGTCGGAAAATCTCATCGACGTCATAATCGACGGCCAACCTGTGCGGGTACTTGTTGATTCAGGAGATGCTTTCTCTGTATAGTCGGATAATTACCGCCGCACACTAAGGAAAACAATGTTCTGTGATACAGGGGCAACTTTGCTGAAGGTCGCAAATGGGAAGTACGTCCAGCCACCAGGAACTTTTGTCGCAAGAATAACCATCAACAACAGAACCCAGCCGTATGAATTTGTGGTTTTAACATAATGTCATCCTCTGATGGGACTTCCTGCAAGCATCCCAAACTATCTTTGACTGTGGAAGATCTGAGCTGAAAATTGAGGAAGTCGTTCCGACGTATACACGTTATACAGAATTTTCAAAATGTTCAAATGTTTGTATAGCTTATGGGACTTAGCTACTAAACTTACAAACTACTTTTGAACTAGGTAACACTAAGGACGGCACAAATATCCATGCCCGAGGGGGATTCGAACCCCCGACCGTAGTGACCGTGCAGACCGTGATTGGAGCGCCTCAGTCCCCTAGGCCACCGCGGTCGGCTACAAAATTTTCTGGGAAGTTTTTTGCCGTTGACAATGTAACGATACCGCCGTTGACGATGAGAAGAGTTGCAGTTACAAACACAGATGACCGATTAAACTGTGAAGTGCTTGTCGATAGTAAAATGTTTATCAGGCTCACCAAAGAAATTTATATACAAGCGGCTAAGCATTACCGGTGGTCGAGTACAGATTTGGATCACTAATTTTCAAGAGCAGTAGCAACGTATCCCCAAAGAAATGTGTATCGGGACAGTTGAACCAATGCAGGACGGTGAGCTTAATGACATCAATGAAGGCAGATGTTCTGCTGTTAGTACTGACAAACCGCTAGAGGAAACATCTGTGGAACTGCCAATAGGGCCCGGACTGACCAAGGAACAACGCCAGCGGGTGTTAGTTATACTACGCCAAATTTCTGGTGCATTCTCACCTCATCAGGGGAGAAGTGAACGAAACGGTTCACGATAAGACACCGCATCAATACTGGGGATCATTCAAAAATTAGCCAGCGTTCGAATAGAGTGTCGCCAGCTGAAAGACAGATAATTCGGGAGGAAGTGGAGAAGATGTTGCACGATGACATTCAACCTTCAGAGAGTCCTTGGAAACGCAGCTTCCGAAAAATTTAGTTAATATTAAAAGTTACTATTTCACATTTCGCGCTGTTTTAGTATTATGAAGGCGTCGATAGTTTTGGATAGGTCCTGAAAAATGAACAGATTCACGTCAAGAAGTTTCTGAATGCATAATTAAAGAAAGAGAGTTGGAATGATTCAGTGCATCACTTGAAAATTTGTGGAAAATAGTATTTGAACCAGGAACAAACACGTATCGAGAGCAACAAGTAAAGAAAGGGCTAACACAATTAAATGAGCATTTTGGTATTTGGGCGAGATCAGAATCGTGCTCTGATGGACTAAGTGATTAATAAAACCAATTTAGAAAAGTTGGAGGTACAGATTCGAGGCTCGGCAGAATATCAATTTTTGAGTCATTTGTTTGATTAACGTACTCATAACAGTTAAGTCAATGCAGCATCCCGTTTTAACTGTGCTCTCAACCTCGCACACCAAACGTGATCAACCATTATAATTTCATTGAAGACAACATACCGAAAGAAGTTTCCAAAGCTATATTCTGGGCTCATGTGCTCGAAAATTCTCGGTTCACGGCATATAAATGATTTTATGAAACAAGCACTCGTTGTATTGCTAACACATAATTGAATTAATGTGCTATCCCTCGTCCTGAATCCAATGAACTCGCTCCCGATAGCTTTCACAATTTACAAACTGATGTGCCAAACGAGCGTGGTGCGAAAGTGACGGTACACGGCGACAAAGGAAAATGCCGCACGCTGGTTCGCCGTTGGCTGTGCCGTGCCATGTCGCGCGCAAGCACGTCACTGGGGGTTATAGCGGTGACGTGACGCTGATCCAGAGCTCCAGGGGGTGATAAATATGGGGGGACGTGCGGCCCGGCGAGTGGCCATTCATCCGGATAAAGTGGGGCGTGTTTTCACGCAGGGGGATACTCGCGTGACATGTCGGGTGTAGACGCAAATACGGAAAATCACGTACCGAAATTACGCCGCGACTGCCAGCGACCCCTATTGTGAAGAGCATGGGACTGTTTTCACTGTAAAAAAGTATTTCATTTGACGATATTACGTGCCGAAATGCTAAGGACGGAATTCATATAAATAGCAGATCCGGCGGTTGCTTAATATGTTTTCTTATTCTGATGTGATTGCTGTTGACGCATACTAATTTATTTTATTTTTCTTTCGTATCAAAACAGCCAATATTTATCTTTAGCGGACAGAATACACTAAAATCTGATGCAAAAGAATAGCCGTTACTCCTTCCACAAATTCATATGTAAATAGAGTAGAAGTAAACTGGGTTCTGCATTCTCAAAAATAGAATAAGCTTTTGACAATGTCGACTGGAATACACTCTATCAAATTCTGAAAAAGGTATCAGGGCTAAAGTACAGGGAGCGAAGAGTTATATTCAACTTATACAAAAACCAAACAGCGGTTATTAGAATCGAAGGGCATGAAAGGGACGCAGAGTTTGGGAAGGGAGTAAGACAGAGCTGTGGCCTTTCGCCATTGTTGTTCAATTTGTACATTGAGCAAGCAGTGAAGGAATGTAAGGAGAAATTTGGAGAGGGAATTAAAGTTCGGGGAGAAGAAATGAAAACTTTGCGGTTTGCCGATAACATAGTAATCCTGTCAGAGACCGCTAAGGATCTGCAAGAGCAACTGAATGGAATAGACAATGTCTTAAAAAGAGGTTATAAGATGAAAGTCAACAAGAGTAAATCAAGGATAATGGAATGCAGCGTCAGAAAATCAGGTGTGCTAAAGGAATTAAATTAGCTAATGAGGCATTGAAAGTAGTAGACGAGTTTTGTTACTTGGGTAGAAAGATAACTTCCGATGGCCGAAGTAAAGAAGTTATAAAATTCAGAATGGCCAAGGGAAGAAAAGCGTTTCTGAAGAAGCGAAACTTGTTTCACATCCAATATTAGTTTAAATGCTATGAAGTCCTTTCTGAAGGCATTTGTGTGGAGTGTAGCAGTGTATGGCAGTGAAGCGTGGATAATAAGGAGTTCAGACAAAAAGATGATAGAAGCTTTTGAAATGTGGTGCTACAGAGGAATGATGAAAATTAGATGGGTAGATAATGTAACTAATAAATAGGCGCTCAACAGAATTGAGGAGAAAAGTAATTTTTGGCGTATTATGACTAAGAGAAGGGATAGGTTTGTGAGACACATTCTGAGACATTAAGGAATTGTCAACTTAGCATTAGAAGGAAGTGTGGGGAGTAGAAATCGTAGAGGTGACCGAGGGACGAATACAGTAAGCAGATTCAAAGGGATGTTGGTTGCCGAAAGTATTCTCAGATGAAGAGACTTGTACGGGACATGTTAGCGTGGAGAGCTGCATCAAACCAGTCTGCGGACTGAAGACCACAACAACAACAATACTGGTAATGAGTTCTAATGAACAATACAATACATAGGGACTATTACTGCCAATACCCGGTAACGCGAACCATAGAACAAGAAACTGCTCACATGTTGCACAAAGAGCAACCAAAACATACGAGTGATGAAATAAAATGGGACTTTTTTTTTTTTTTTTTTTTTTTTTTTTTTTTTTTTTTCTCGAACTACGCTTTTTTCACATCGCAAACTACCTGTTACTAGAAGGAGTTCGCTATGTCTACAAAACGTAATGTAAATATATTAGATTTGTTGTCATAACAACATACTTCTCAAAAAGGTACTAATGTCTAAATTTCCTTCAGCTCATTCGTAGCCCCAGCAACAAATTCTCCATTACCAGAGCTTGGCATCTAACAACCATTATAAAAAAACTGAAATAAATTTAAACAGACAGTTTTCATCAACAGTTGTAGTCTTTTACTCGTAATACTGTAAAACATACATTGATAAGGGAATACAGTTTTGAGCCTAAATATTATTTATGCAACATATTTAGTGAAAGCGGCATTTACTGCTAAAGTTTCATTACTTAGGACCACATCCAAGACCGCTAAATATTTCTTGTTTGCTGATAACAAGTTTCGATACGTTATACTGCTATCATGATATACGTCTAAGATAGAACTCGCATCAAATCAGAAACTAATTAAACATGTTTTCCCCAAGACTGACAGTGGCATGTAATAATGAAAATAAAGTGTTTCCTACAACTTGGCACTATATGATGGGGCTTCAATCATGTAGAAACGTAAGGCAGTAATTGCCAAAACGCTGTCGAGACGTGTTACATGCATAGCTACCAGATTCTGAAGATGAGGCAAACGGATCTAAGCATGTAAATGGAACAAATAACATTCACAACTGTTGACAGATAATAAAAGATAATACATCTGTTTGCATATAGCATTTTTTCAATTTTCGGAATGAGTAAAAATATGTAAAGAAATTTTTCATAATTTTAAATGACAGTGAAAGTAACCCCACCTCCTCATTAATGGTACTATCGAACAGTACCACCCGACTGTGGACTGCTAACTTGCACTTGCAGTAAATAGGCACTATTGATATTAGAAAAGAGAGTGCATGGTGATTAATATTGTGATCATCATGGACGGAAATGCGAGGTATGCAATTAGCCCACAAGATAATCACAAGTTTTGAAAGGGATACTCCGTTTCTTGTGGTGGGAAGTACCAATTTCTCCCCAGGGTGCCTAACACTTTCAGGTGGTTACCTTACCATCTGGACGGGCATCCTACTACATTTGCTTGTAGCTTCTTCCTTTCTTCACATCTGTTAACATACGAAACTTTCTTTTTCCTATCCATCTCTCAATTTCATTCTGCTTGCCCCTCCATATCCTCTGCAGTAGACAGTTCCTGCGAAATATGTGTCCCATACAAGATTATTCCTCTTCTTCATCATCCACATGTGGTTTCTTTCTTATTTTACCATTCTCAAAACGTCTTTAATTCTCATTATTTCGATCCCCTTCAATTTCTTCATTGTTCTACATAGCCACATTTGAAACTCTCTATTTTTGTTCTTTCCAACTCTTTACATGTTTGTAAATCTAAGGGACTGATGCTAAAGACAACACTTGCATGAGCAAGGAAGGACTCGAACCTCCGACCGTGTGGTACCGTGGGCTGCGCAGCAAGGCACCTTACAGCGCTCGGCCACTCCACTGAGGATTTTGTTGTTTTTGACTGTCCACGTCTACGTTCTAGAACAATAAAACACCACGCTCCTTATTAAATATTAGGGGAACCTCTTCCGGAGATTAATGGGGATGCTCGTTGTTATCAGCAAATCTTTCAAATTCTCAAACGGTTTCTCTCCCACATATATTCTGCGTCTCTGCTCTTCTGCACAGCTTCCGTTTAAAGTTATGAGGCTTCCAAAATACAGTAAGGATGACAAATATATAAGTTTTCATCCAACTTCGGTCTTTGGATGCTCAGTTTCATTATGAAATCTCTCCCCACTCTATAATTATCTGGAGTTCCTCAATGGTTTCAGACAGAAAATTCGTATCATCTGCACATTTTACAGTTTTTATTCTTTCTTCTCTCTCGTTTCTTTTTCCAATGCCTTATTCATTAGTTTTTCAGCATATCTACTGGAAATTGCTGGTAACATGCAACAACCTGTAAAACATGTAAAATATTTTTCACAATTTTATTGGCTGAATTAAGTTGTTTCTATCTTTCGGTATAAGAGGATACGTTGGGTGGGTACAATTTTTACTTGGAGATGTCCTCTTGACGTGTTTCCATGTTCAATTCGGATATGTTGACAGCAACTGATAAGGTTTATCTGTGGCGTGTGTTGTCGTATTGCTGTGGGTAGTAAGGACGGATCAATAAGTCGTCGATAGTTGGAGCGTGGCACTAAGAGAGAAATTACTAACATGCAGTGTTTGCAAAGAGATCATTCCCAGAATGAAAGTTTCATATCAGCCCACACTCCGCTGCAGAGTGAAAGTTACATTCTGGAAACATCCCGTAGGCTGTGGCTAAGCCATGTCTCCACCCTATCGCCGCGGTGGAGTAGCCGAGCGGTCTAAAGCACCTCGCTGCGGAGAGCGTGCTTGCTCGCCGTGGAGGTTCTAGTCCTCCCTGGGGCATGGGTGTATGTGTTTGTCGGTAGTTTAGCTTACATAGGTTTAAGTAGTTTGTAAGCTACGGACTGATGACAACGCAGTTTGGTCCGATAGATTTACAGACATTTGAACATTTTTGATTCTCCACCCTATCCTTTCTTCCAGGAGTGCTAGTCTTGCAAGTTTCGCAGGAGAGCTTCTGTGAAGTTTGGAAAGTAGGAGGCGAGGTACTGGCGGAAGTAAAGTTGTGAGGCGGCATTGTGAGTCGAGTCTGGGTAGAGCGCTTGTCCGCGAAAGGCAAAGTTCCCAGGTTCGAGTCCAGGTTCCGGCACACAATTTTAATCTGCCCGGAAGTTTCAAAGAGATCGTATTGGAACGCCAGTTACAAATCCTACGAATGGGTTACGGATGTTGCAGAGCATTTTCTATTGGAATCATGTATAATGTTTAGTTGTAATATGAAGTTTATTTTGATGGTGAAGATGATTACAACAGAAGTTATAACCCTTTAATTCCTTCATCTTGTTTCGTTGACTAGCTGGCGAGTCAGTGCATTCCGCTTATTACCTGGAGATTGCAGCAAGTTGGACTGCTGAAATTTGTGTTAAGATGGCGACATCCGGCTGTTGACCTGACAAGAATATTATTCGTTCATTACTGGAATGTGAGAATTTTTCTAATTTCTACACCCAGTAAGCCAGTACGAATTATGATACCCCTTTTCGAATAAGGACAGTTTTTTTAAGATTTACTTCATTTGAAATTGTTGTAACTTACTTTGTCAGTTAACAATGACTGTAAGGGTTGTTATTTACTATTGAAACATTTTTCAAAATAGTTTTTTAGTAGCGCAGTTTTGCACCTCACTGGTCATTGAGGTTTATCCTTTTATGATCATGACATTGTATTTCACGTAAATGGTATTTACTGTGACAATTTTTGGAGAAATTCTTTTCATAAGAGGCAGGGAAGTTTCTGTATTTTAGGCAGAGAAAGGTAAATGAAAAGAAGAAGATTTTCATTACCTGACTTCGAAAATTTTTGAGACTAACATCCATTTTTTTGGTTCTGCGTACGATTTTCACTAACCCAAATTCAGTCAAATTGCAATACGAAACAGACTCATGTAAGAGACTACTGTAGTGTTATAGAATAATGCATTTGCAGTTGGAAACATTTACACTCACACTCGATGTTCCTAAAGCACCTCGCTGCGGAGCGCGCGGTTGCTCGTCTTGTAGGTTCGAGTCCTCCCTGGGGCATGGTTGTGTGTGTTTGTCCGTAAGTTAGTTTACATAGGTTTAAGTAGTTTGTAAGCTACGTACTGATGACCACGCAGTTTGGTCCGATAGATTTACAGACATTTGAACATTTGAACTCAACGTTCGGTTGTCCTAATTAACTTCAGTAACAAGCACGATTTAAACACAAGTACACATACCACCACACAGATAATTCAGTCAAATGTCTCATATACAATATACAATCACAATTTATTTCCAGAATCACTATTAAGATTGCTCTCATCTGAGAAGATCTACGGAACCCACTTACCGATAGTCTAGTTTGTTTGTAAATCTATCGGACCAAACTGCGTGGTCATCAGTCCTTCGCTTAAAGACTACTTAAACATAGGTGAACTAACCTAAGGACAACACACACATCCATTCCCAAGGGAGGGCTCGAACCTCCGATGGTGATCAACCGTGCGCTCCGCAGCGAAGCGCCTTCGATCGCTCTGCTACTCTACCGCGACGATAGTCTAGTAACGCCACTCCTGGCAGGATTGCAAACTATCTCGCTTTAAACGGGAGTCTCAACGGAAGACACTGTAATGGTAGTCCGACATAAAAACCTTCGCGCACGCAGTTGTCATGAGTATGCGTTCCTTTCAGTCCTCGTAAATCTGGTTGCAATCAACCCCGCTGTTCGATGTAGATCAGTACTTCAAGATACAGTGATGCAGACAGAAGTGCGCGTAGTTCGAAATACTACCCGTGCAACGTTACGAGCCGTACCAAACCTCTGGGAGTCTTCCTTCTTTCACTTATCCATTGGGAGGCTTATTTCCATTTACTAATTTAGGGTACGCATAAAATCTAACGAACTGATGTAGCAATAGTCTTTAGCGAATGATAATCGCGGAACGAAGCTGTGCACGAATTTATGTCGGCATTATGACCATAAATATTCGGGTGATATGGGTGGGCAAATAATTCAATGGAAGCGTGCTGAATGTTTTTCAAACAAATCAGGAATAGTCGTGACACGTCACATTTGTCATCCACGATAATTCCATCGTTGTTTGCGAATATGAAGCACACGAATGGCGGCAAAATGTCTCCAAGAAGATTAACATGATTATTGAAAGTCAATTATCGGTTCGTGTTGACCAGAGGGCCCAGTACTCTACACTGAAAAATAGACCGCGAGATTAGGAAACCATGAAAAACATGCAGAGTGCCTTGTCGACATTTTTGATACAAGCCTGGTGAGGTTTGCACAATAACATCATTTGCTCAGCCAATTTTTATGCAACTCATATTCAGTGGTTATGAATTTCTTATAAGAATTTTTTTGCCATAGATCGCTTATATATATACATATATCGATTTTATTGATGACTAGTTTCGACTCGTTAAAGAGTCATTATCAAATCTTAATTGTCCAGGCATGGTAAGACATATGTTTCAGATGAACTAACATCATAGTAGCATGCTATAAATGGCATGCACATCACCAATCAAGTATGCCTTCTGGTGATGTTGTTCAAGACCCTGTGATTTCCTGTCCCACATGTCCAGGCAGTATGTCATCACCGTTCTTGAATGCCATTTACAGCTTGCTACTACGATATTAGTTCATCTGAAATATATGTCTTACCATGCCAGGCCAATGAAGATTTAATAATGACTCTTTAACGAGACGAATCTAGTCATCAATATAAAATCAATTTATATAAGCGATCTATGGCAAATAAAGATCTCATAAGGGATTCATAACCATTACTTTCAAGATCGCATAAACAACCTGAATAAGATCTCAGGTAATTATAATCTCAATTTCTATTCATATTCATTCCAAGGATAATTGTTGTTGATTGTTTTGTAGAATGCATTTAATTTGTAACATAATTTATACACATTCAATAGCTGTTTGCAATTAATTACTGCTAGTTTAGTTAGAAACCTGTAACACTTGTCATCATTGTAAATAAAGACATTCTTATATACAAGTTCAAGATATGTGAAACCAAAAAATTTCACAGCCTGTTTTTAACACGTACCTCCATATCTGATGACAGTTTAACATCTCTAAACAAGTTCATTAAATAACAAATGTTCAAATGTTTGTAGAGCTTATGGGACTTAACTACGGGGTCATCAGTCCCTAAGCTTACAAACAACTTATGAACTAGCTTATACTAAGGACTGCACAAATATCCATGCGCGAGGGGGGATTCGAATCCCCGACCACAGTGGCCGTACAGACTGAAACTGGCGTACCGCAGAAAGCTCGGCCACCGCGGCAGGCGTTAAATTACAAATATTGTACGGTGTTAAACAGATCTCTTCTCTCTTTCATGCAAAAAATAAAATAAACTAAAATAAAATAAAATATTCATAAATAAATAAAATCTATAAGGCACCAATGGAACCGTCGGTCATTGCAAATGCAGTTCCGTTTCAGTTTTTTTTCCAGAAACGTGGGAAAGCTGCTGCCTTAGACCACATTACGCTTTCCTTACAGAAAAATTTCGCATGGGAAAATATTCGCACTGTTAAAATTGTAATTATTTTCAGGTATTTAACGCATAATGACGACATATTTTTCCAGTTACTGATCCATTAGAGGAGCCTTCCAGCCTTCCTGAGGGATTCCCTTATATACTAGTTCAAGATATTTAAAACCAAAAAATTAAGCAGCCAGTTATTCGCACGTATCTCTATCTCTTCCCTGAGAAAAGCTCCTGTAACGGATTCCAAACGTTGATAAAAGTTGATAAAATATATATAATCATGACGCGGCAAATAGCTCAGAATAATTTTAATTTTAATAATGACCGCGTAAGCCCAAGTTCTTACAAATTCGCACTGTTTTATCTCAGAACATACTAAATTCGTTCACCCAGTTTCTGAATGTGTTGATTGTTGTACATACACGGCATCCCTCTTTCAAGGGCACTGTCAACCACTGCCTGTCTTTTCTTTCTCCCATTGGCAGTTTTTACTCTCTCTTTCGTTTGCCCTTACCACCGTCTTTGCAACCTTCACTGTCTCTCTTCCGTAGTCCTTTGTCCAATAGTTTTTGTCTAACTCTGGCACTTTCTTACTCAGTTTTTGCTGTCTGTCTCTTTAGTTTTGCTAAATTTCGTCGGTCCGGGAACCCAAACACCCATTATAAATTCTGTTTTTCAGTTACATCGTCTCTTTTCTCCTATCATCTCTGCCAAGCTCCATTCAATTTTCTTCCGTCTCCTTGATTGTCCCGTCTCTTTTCTCTTTCATTCACTGCTCATCTCTTTCCTAATGATGATGATTATGATGATGATGATGATGATTGTAATAAAAGAAAGCGAATGTGTTAGCATTCCAAACATTTCGTTGAGGAAGGCAGTTTGAGGACTAAGGTATCTGGTTTTCCTCATTTGGGTCAAAAACCAGAAAAACGTTTTAGTCTTTTCCTCTCCAGCAGGAGTAATCTTTTCCTTCATTTGCTTACTACATCAACGGTTACTATACGTTCAAAACAATATATGTAGATCTTTATTTTCGATAAGTTCATTATATGCTTCGACATATTGATATGCAGGGTAATGAATATAAAAAGGAACGTATCAGACTGCCAAATGTCTAAAGTAAAATTCCTCCACACAGTAGTTTTCTTAAAATTGGATGATACGTACTTCCTATCTGCCGCTCAGTTAGATGTGGGCAAACGTGCGAGTTCTCCGCATGTGTATAGCTAGTATCTCCAGATTACAATGTGTTATTGTTGTGTTCCCAATTTAGAATATAATTATGTTATTTCCTTTTTTTATTTTATTTATTTACTTATCTATTTTGTATATTTTGCAGTAGGTCACTTAATTGGAGCTGCATGGTAATTCTAAGAATAATTCATAGAAAATCTATGTTCATCGAGAAAACATGTGATACTGTAAGATGTGGAAGAACGAATTTTTTTCTCTGATTGCTGTTCTTAAAATCCAATAAAGAGTTTAATAGATGCCGGAACGCTGCCTCTAAACATAAGTGGTAGTTTGGATACCCAAATATCATTGTTATTCAAATATCGATAACGAATAAAGATTTTCGAAAACGGAGAGCTGGCAATTCTACATAAGTGTCTACAGAATTTATTGTTAAAATATGAGTCATTTGCTGCGGTTACCTATGTAGTTTTTTCCTTCCACGGTGAATATATATGTGCGCAAAATTTGAATTTCTATATGTCGGTAACGAATAAAGATATTGAAACTTTTTAAAACTTTTTGCAACCTCATTTTCAAAATAAATGACAGAAATAGGTATATTTGCAATTCATAAATGGTATAGAAACATTTTCAACAAAAAGTTACTTTTCATTGCGGTTTTCTCAGGACTCAACAATGAACAATGTGTGTTCTTGAAACCCTGTAAAGCCCACCGTGGGTGACATAAAATGAACGGAAACTAATCGTTTTACTCACTCTGATATGGGCAGAATGGGTAAATCCTTTAATTCTTATCTTCTACTGAGTCATAGAAGCAGAATGCCATTACTTCTTATAGACCTATAAATGATCACAAGTTCAAGGGCTACGCAAAACTTTTCGCTCCTTATCTCTATGTGCATATAGCCGGAGATATGGGACCCTAAAAATTGCACATGCATTCCAACAAATTAATATCATGTACTGCCGTGCACCATCTGAGTAAAGACGATGATATGACCTCAGATAAAGACAGGAATGAAGCGACGTACACTACGAATGGAAATGATAAATGTCTATAAATAGTAGCGATACTGGGAGCCATCGACGCGGTAGTTAAGCATTTTCTACGAACAGCCTGACACAATTTTCGTTCTGAATGTTGCCATTCCGATGGAAACACGCTATAAATACACTGAACAGCCAAGGTCGAAATGAGAGAGAGAGAGAGAGAGAGAGAGAGAGAGAGAGAGAGAGAAAGAGAGAGAGAGAGAGGGAGAGAGAGAGAAATAGAGAGAGAGAGAGCTACAGATTCCAAGAAGAACCAATAGTTTGTGGGTAGTCAGTTAACTAATTAACATCGGCACCCTTTCATCAAATCCAGTAACGTAAACAAGTTTTCATAGATTCTACGAAGTCAATTAAAAATAATTCAGCTGCAGTAAACAAAGTTATAACGATATCGCCGGCAGCTGTGGTCGAGGGGACTGAGGCGCTTCAGTCACGGTCTGCACGGCCACTACGGTCGGGGGTTCGAATCCCCCCCCTCGGGCATGGATATTTGTGCCGTCCTTAGTCTTAATTATTTCATAAGTAGTTTGTAAGTTTAGGGACTGATGACCCCGTAGTTAAGTCCCATGTACTATACAAACATTCGAACATTTATAATGATATCATAGAGGCAATATAACTGTGAAAATGTATATGGGATTTTGGAAAACCAATATTCTACAATTATTATAATTATAACGAAATGGAATAGTACTAATGAGATGCCGAAAAATAACCATGCACATACCTTTCATAATAGTTTTATTATTGTTATGGGAGTTTAAACCCCTTTCTTTACGTTATACCAAGTAAATGACTTTCTATTAGAAGTAAACCAAGTTTACTTTCGTAATGTGTGTAATTACTACCATATGTGAAAAACATGCTCCATTTGAGGAACGGTTTTGAAACGACATTAATTTTATCCGTTCTTACACTTGGGTTTGTTCCGGTGAAAGCAAAATCGGACTGTGGTGTGTTCAAAAACTGTATGATATTCGCAAATATTTCCGATATATAGCTGATGAAGTCTCTTGCAACTCCAGCAATGGCAACACGATTTCACTTTTTCTGGAAGGTTTATGAAACAGGAGAAACACTCTCTGCCAAGAAAAAGTCGAGTGGAAACTTCAATCCCATCAGAAGAAGCAATAGAAACGCTATGCTTGACATAAATATTGTTTATAAACATTTAAGGACAATTTAAACTTCCAGTAGACTCTGACGTGGATTGCGTTATAAAAGGTGGTACTCGGCTTTCACCGGGCGGCCGTTTCGTTCTAGTACCGGTAGTGACATCATCGTGGTGACGTAATTGTGACTTTTTCATATCAGTGTTCAGACGGCTGAAGAGGACATATGGAAACACTCTTCTGTTCTTGGTTCGCTTTTGGAGTTGTACGGAAGACTCTAAGAATTTTAGTCACATGGAGTACCAACCAAGGGCAAACTATGCCCTTAGGCATAAAATTTGTATATTTTGCCGTTTTTAAAATTGTAGCCAAAGTAATGCACAGTGTAATATAAGAGGAATACAAAAAGCATTATAAAAGAAGGATACTTATTATGATTTTTAATAACAGAAAAATGTACGGGTAATTTTGTTTGGTGCTTTTACGGTTAATATGATTTAAAACATGAAAGTAATAAGCAAAGATTGGTAACCTTTTTGACACACATTAACAGACGTTACTGTATATCCAGCCAGAGGAGAGCAGAGGTCACCAAACGTGAGTGGAGATCTTAGAGGCCAGAGTTTCCTCGTGAGAGTAGAGATAACGAGGCCTTCCAGAAACTGCCCGGGGCCAGCAGACGCTAACAACGTAACTTGTTCCTCTGCCCTTACTGCCCCGCGGCGGACGTACAGCGCACACCTCCAGGTTGACGTAAAGCGGTGGCCATTTCTTCATCAGACTGAAACTTCTCTTTTCCTACTACTGAGTCAATAAGGTTAAATGTGGAAGGTACATGTAACAGATTTTACTTTTTAATCGTAATTTCATGCTGGAATCTGTAACTTGTTACAGAAATATATGTATGTGGAGTATGTATGCATGTGCCTGGATGCTTGTGTGCCTGTGTATGTGTGTGTGTGTGTGTGTGTGTGTGTATGTGTGTATGTGTGTGTGTGTGTGTTGATGTCCCACCTACCCCTCAACTACTGGACCGATTTCAAACAAACTTGGTACACGTACTCCTTACTGTCAGAAAACAATTTCTGTAAAGTAAAATTACAAGACTTAACTCAGGAGATATGACGATATGAGCACAATCTTCTACAACATGCGATTTTATACAAATCCTCCATTGGTAATCTACTGACTTCAAACAAATTTAGTACAAATACTCCTCACCATTAGAAAACCGTAGCTGTGGGAGTGGCGTCTTAAATAGAGCAATGAAAAATGACCCATCAAGAGACGTGTGAATAACAAGAATTTATTCATCCGCTATCTGGAAATAAGAACACTGAGCAAACAGCAACAGCCCGTATACACACTTCGAAAGCTTTACGACATCTTCGCACTGACAAACAATGCAAAATGATAATTTTTATCGTTAACTACATTTCCGACTTTCATACATCAAAACTATGTCACGACATTCCAATTTGTTCTTTATACACTACCAAGTATATTAGCGACACATTTTACAACAAAAAAAAAATGTTCAAATGTTTGTAGAGTCTATGGGACTTAACTGCGGGGGTTATCAGTCCCTACACTTACAAACTGCTTATGAACTACTTACAACTAAGGACGGTACAAGTATCCATGCCCGAGGGGGGATTCGAACCCCCGACCTTAGTGGCCGTGCAGACCGTGACTGGAGCGCCTCAGTCTCCTCGGCCACCGCGGCCGGCACACATTTTACACGCAGTATACGAACGTAAAACTCAACATACCTCCGAACGTATGTGATAGTACGACTTATATTAAACTAGATATGAAGTTCAAACCAGTAGGTTTTAAATAAGCTACCCCACCAAGCTTAAGGTTCCTATTAATTTTCTACTAACTCTGTCCGCCACCAAAATATACCTTCGAAGTCGTATCATAATACGACACGTAGGAGGTATGACATCAAAAGATTTATATGCATACTAAATACATTAGTGTGGTGTCCGTTCTTTCGGGCATGTCCGAAAGTAGAAACACCACACCGATATAAGTATTTAGACGCAAATACGGCATTAGATTCAATTACATCACCGCAGATGAGCCCATACGTTCGATCTCGCACGGCAATCCGCATGGCAAGTGTAAGAGTGCCGGCCGCGGTGGCTGAGGGGACTGAGGCGCTTCAGTCACGGTCTGGACAGCCACTACGGTCGGGGTGGGCGTGGGGGTTTCGAATCCCCCCTCGGGTATGGATATTTGTGCCGTCCTTAGTCTTAGCTAGTTCATAAGTAGTTTGTAAGTTTAGGGACTGATGACCCCGTAGTTAAGTCCCATAAGCTTGACAAACATTTGAACATTTGAAGTGTAAGAGTACATGGACAGTAGGAGCGCTACAGCCATAGCGAGCAACTTGTGAAAGTTTCAGAGCCGCGGTGGAGTAGCAGAGTGGTATAAAGCGTCTCGCTGCGGAGCGCGCGGTTGCTCGCCGTGGAGCTTCGAGTCCTCCCTGGGGCATGGGTGTGTGTGTTTGTCCTTAGTTTAGTTTACCTAGGTTTAAGTAGTTTGTAAGCTACGGACTGAGACCACGCAAACATTTGAACATTTGAGAGTCAGACGGAGGGGAGGCGAGCACGGGTAGCCAAGTAGTTAAGCCCACTGCTGGGCCGAAGCGAGACACCTGGGTTCGATTCCAGGCTCAGCTCACATTTTCACTTGTCACCAACGTTTAATTTCAATGCCCTAATGTTTCCACTGTCTATCCTTTCTTTCCTAATCCTTCTGCCTTCCCCTCCTTCATTATTAGTTTGCAAATTATATGCATATATCGTTACCAAAATCTCCATTCGCTACAAATTTGGCAGCTTGTTAATTTTCCTGGCTAACAACTTGGAAAATTATATTATTTTAGGTGATGTATTTCAGAAGATAAGGCGTCTTAAGGATTGAGAAACATAAAAACAAAAATATAAAGGACAAAGTGTGAGACAGTAGGCGACAGACGGAAGAAGGACATACACCAGTGTAAGTGAGGAACAGGCACACTCCCGGAGCCGCGGTTGAGTGGTCGAGCGTTTTAAGGCGCCTAGCAGTGGAGCTCGCCGCTGCTCGCCGTCGGAGGTTCGAGTTCTCCCTCGGGCATTGGTGTATTTTTTATCCTTAGCATTAATTTAAGTAGTCTGTAATCCTAGGCACTGACGACTGATTAGTTACGGCCCATAGATTTACAAACATTTTAACACACCCGGAAAACAGAACAAATGCTGCTACTCCTATAATGTCGCGTTGAAATGGAAACAGGCTTGACTTCGAAGGCAACTAAACACAGCACTTATAATAAAAGCACGTTTATTACGAACTCAAAATACACGCAGCACTGACTGCCTCTCAGTCAGAGTGCTCTGCTATTTATACACAGACAGAATTTAGCAGAAATTAGAAGAACAGTTAACATAAGAAACAAGTAGAATTTACAAGTGAACATAAGAAAGATATAGAACCTTCTAGAATTCTTAATTACATTTTTTTTGCCGGTGGGCGGGATTGAACCGGCGACCTTCTGTACCACAGTCCATGACGCTATCCCCTACGCCACGCCGACAGTCGATGATCGTGGTCTCTCGCGACATTGCTCCCTCTCCTGGAGAAACAGCGACCCGCTGTTATGATGCCTGTAGAGCCAGCTGAAATGTCCTGGATCTTGATCATGTCATGGGTCCTCTGTATGACAGTTCAAGAGAATCCTTCCCTTCTCAGCGATTATTGACGACAGACGTTCCTGTCGTGGCTTCATCAGGACCATTATCGTACTTAAAGTCCTTGAACAAAACGCCATTGTCGTCTACCTGCTCTTCAGGATCGTAGTAAGTCTTCATGCGCAGGACGTGAACAATGTCTCTTCGTTTTTGACGTTTCGACGACGGCTCATAATCCTCAACTTCGTATGTGACGTCCGACAGGCGGCGTATGACACGATACGCACAAAAGTATCGCTTTAATAACTTTTCTGACAGTCCAACCTTCCGTACAGGGGTAAAAATCCATACCAGATCTCCTGGGCTGTACACAACACGTCGGTGCTTGTCGTTATACCGCAGACGGTCCTTCTCCTAAGCGTCCAGTGTCCGTATGCGAACCAGCTGTCTTGCTTCTTCGACCCTGGTGATGAGCTGTTTAACATAGTCATCCTGAGTGTCGTCCGGTTGGAATGGGAACAGCGTATCCATTGTCGTCTCAGCTTCATGGCCATGGAGCAGGAAAAACGGAGTGAAGCCTGAGGTGTCTTTTCTTGCGGTATTGTAAGCAAATGTCACGACTGGCAGAATTGTATCCCAATCCTTCTGCTCAACATCGACGTACATCGACAGCATGTCGGTTAACGTCTTGTTAAAACGTTCCGTAAGACAATTTGTCTGAGGATAGTGTGCAGTAGTCATTCTGTGGACAATGTTGCACCGTGACATTACCTCTGATACTAGTTTTGACTGGAATACTTTTCCACGATCAGATATCATGACACGTGGTGCTCCATGCTTCAAAATGATGTATTCTACAACAAATTTAGCGATCTCTGGAGCTTCTGCAGTCGGTACAGGTTTGGTGACAGCGTAGCATGTGAGGTAGTCAGTGCAGACTATTATCCAACGGTTACCGGTTATCGACTTCGGGAACCTCTCTAAAAGATCGATCCCAACTCGGGGGAATGGAGCTGCTGCCGGCGGAATCGGTACGAGATGTCCTGGAGGTAACTGCGGCACATGCTTCCGTCGCTGGCACTCTTAACAGTGACTCACATAGTGCTTGACAGATCGGTAGAGACCTTTCCAGTGAAACGTGCGTCTGATTCTGTCTAGGGTCTTCACGAATCCCAGATGACCGGATATTGGAGCATCGTGGAAATATTTGAGAATAGCTGGTTGGAGATGAGCTGGAACAACAAGTAGCCATTTGGGGCCCAGTGGATCGTAGTTGCTCTTATACAATGTTCCGTTTATAAGTTGGAACTCTCCATTGGTCGGTTCTCCTTTCTCCAAGGCCTCTATTGTTTTTAATAGTGATGGATCTTCCCTCTGTTCGGCTATAACGTGACCTAATTCAGTGAGAGCTGAAATTTCATTAATGCTGTTGTGTTATAATAATGGATTCCTAGAAAGGCAGTCGGAATCGTTGTGTTTGCGCCCGTTCTTGAATACCACTGTGACATCGTACTCTTGGAGTCTTAGTGCCCATCTTGCTAGTCGACCTGATGGATCCTTCAAGCCAGTCAGCCAATACAAAGAATGGTGGTCTGTCACGACGGTGAATGGTTTGCCGAATAAATACGGCCGGAACTTGTTGATAGCCCAGGTAACTGCGAGACATTCTTTTTCAGTTTTAGAGTAGTTTATCTCGGACTTCGAGAGTACTCTTGACGCATAGGCTATCACTTTTTAAGCACCTTCCTGAACTTGTACAAGCACTGCACCAATCCCATAACCACTAGCGTCTGTGTTAAGTTCCGTTTCTGCAATCTCGTCGTACAAGGCTAGCACTGGTGCGGAAGTTAGAGCCTCCTTAAGTGCCCGGAAAGCTCTTCCTTTTGTCTCATCCCAGTAAAATTTGGTGTTCTTGTAATGAACGTGCCTTGTTACAAAATCCTTTTATGAAACGTCGGCAGCCCGAGAAAACTTCTCACATCACGAATGTGCTGAGGAGTTGGAAATTCTGTGACTGCCCTTACTTTATCTGGATCCGGACGGACACCATCTCCGTTGACTACGCGCCCCAGGATTTTTATCTCTTTAGCGACAAAGAGGCACTTCTTTGGATTGAGGCGGAGACCTGCAGCCTGAACACACTTCAACACAGTTGACAGGTGACTCAGATGTTTTTCAAATGTTTTCGAGAAAACGACAATGTCATCTAAATAGCAGTGACACGTCGTCCACTTAAGGTGTCGAAGCAAGTTGTCCATCATGTGTTCGAATGTGGCTGGAGCATTACATAATCCAAATGGCATTACTTGAAATTCATAGAGGCCGTCAGGTGTAATAAAAGCCGTCTTCTCCCTGTCAGCTTCGTCCACCTCGATTTGCCAGTAACCTGTCTGCATGTCCATAGTTGAGAAGTATGTATTTCCTTTCAAGCAGTCTAAGGTGTCGTCAATAGGCGGCACTGGGTAGACATCTTTCTTTGTGATTCTGTTCAGCCGCCGATAGTCGACACAGAATCGCAACGTGCCATCCTTGTTCTTTACGAGGACGCTAGCTAATTTGCGGATGATCCCCAGTATTGATACGGTGCTTTATCGTGGGCCGTTTCGTCTGACGTTTCCCCTGCTTAGGTGTGAATGCACCCGAAAATTGGCGTAGTACACCTAACACCAGCTGGCGTTGTTCCTTGGTCATTCCAGGCCCTATTGGCATTTCCACGTTTGTTTCCTCCAGCGTGTAGTCTGTATTAACACAGGGCATGGTTATTCACTGATAACGTTAAGCTCACCGTCCTGGATTGGGTCAGCTGTCCCGATACACATTCCCTTGGGGATAAGTTGTGACTGCTCGTGACAATTTGTGATCCAAATCTCTCCTTGACCACCGGTAATGCTTATGATAGCCGCTGGTATATAAATTTATTTTGTGAGCCTGATAAACTTTTTACTATCAACAAGAACTTCACAGTTTAACCGGTAATCTGTGTTTGTGACTGCAGCTCTTCTCATTGTCAACGACGGTATCGTCACATTGTCAACAACGAATAACTTCCCTGAAAATTCTGTATTACGTGTATCCGGCGGAACAATTTGCAGCTCAGATCTTCCACGGTCAATGATAGCTTGGGATGCCTGAAGGAAGTCCCATCCGAGGATAACATTCTGACTACATTCTGTTAACACGACAAATTCAAACGGCTGCGTCCTGTTGTTGATGGTTATTCTTGAACACAAGTTACTGCTGGATGGACGTAATTTCCATTCGTGACCTTCAGCACAGTTGCCCCCGTATCACAGAACATTGTCTTCTTTAGTGTGCGGCGGTAATTATCCGATAATACAGAAAAGAGGCTCCTGAATCAACAAGTGCCCGGACAGGTTGGCCGTCGATTATGACGTCGATGAGATTTCCCGACATCTCAGCGACTGTCGTCCATGGAGGATTTTCATCTGCGGCGTCCTCACCTCCGTAGTTGGTCGCCTCTCTTAGTTTTTCTGGGCGCGGCGGCTAGGGGAGCGGCTGGTACCTCTGTACGGCGACGGTGAACGGCTGCGGCGCGTCGGGGAGCGACCTCGTCTAGGGTACGGCGATGGGCTTCTTCCCATAGGTCGACTAAACTCATCAGCAGGTGCCTGCCTGGGATAGAACTGCTCCGACGGCTGACTTGTTGCGGCAAAATAATCATCGAATACTCGCCTCCTCTCTCTGCAGTAGCGTACGACATGTCCAGGGCGTCCACAGTGGAAACACAGTGGTGTGTTGTCTTCTGTCCTCCAGACGTCTGGTCATCTGCGGGGCGTCATAGTTACCGGGAGAGTTGGCTGTGGTCGCGTCGGCCGGTTCATGGGCTGCCGTTTGGCGGCTGCAGCGTAAGTCATAGCAGGGCGACGCCATTCTTCACGTCGGGTGCGATTGACGGGGAAGACAGGAGCTAATGTATGAAATACCTCGTCCTCAGCGGCGTCAGCTCCCTCGTGACTTACAGGGCTCACATCCATGGCCATAATCTGATGCTCGCTCCGTCTAATAGTCCCGGCTGCCATGCACTGTTGTAATGCTTCTCTCACGATTTGTCGTATGAGAGAAGCGAAGTCATGCTGGTCTTCCACAACGGCCATAGGGACTACATTTGGAAGCCTTTCTTGCGTCCAACCCTCCTTTGTTGCATCTCTTCAATACGCTGGCACCACTTGATGAACCCTTCTGTCATAGCGACGTCTTTTATCAGAAGAGCTTGGTACATATCTTCTGCAATTCCCTTCATCAGGTGCTTGATTTTGTCCGCCTCAGTCATGTTCGGATTAACTATGTTACACAGGGCCAAAACATTCTGTATGTACGATTGTGTCGGCTCACCATGTCGTCGGGCCCGGTTCTTCAGTTGTTGTGCTGCCGAACGAATTTGTCGCTGGCGGTCTCCAAACGTCTTCTTAAGTTCCTCCTGGAACGTCACCGAGTCATTCAACTTCCCTTCGTTGTTTTCGAACCATTGCTGGGCTGGTCCGTCCAGGTAGAAATAAACGTTGGCCAAACGTTGTACTTGGCGACTCGGTCGAACCATTTTAGCCATTTGTTGGGGTCCAGTCCAGCATCTCCAGAGAACACCGACGGATGTCTGATGTGCAGATGTTCAGATGTCTATCGGACTAAACTGCGTGGTCATCAGTCCGTAGCTTACAAACTACTTAAACCTAGGTAAACTTACCTAAGGACAATACACAAACACCCATGCCCCAGGGAGGACTCGAACCTCCACGGCGAGCAACCGCGCGCTCAGCAACGATGTGCTTTAGACCGCTCGGCTACTCCACCGCGGCTCTGATGTGCACTTGGCTTATTGCTGGTTTCGTCTCCATCGTTCTTCTGATAATACGGACTTTTGGAAGGATGTACTCGGTGTATCCCTTGTATTCCGGTTCCAGTCCGTGTAAGCGACGGCTTTTGCGTTGCCTAATCGGAGCCACGGTGATGCAGATGTTGCACAGGATACCCGGCTCCTCCACCAAACAATGTCGCGTTGAAATGGACACAGGCTTGACTTCGAAGGCAACTAAACACAGCACATATACTGAAAGCACGTTTATTGCGAACTCAACATACACGCAGCACTGACTGCCTCTCAGGCAGAGTGCTCTGCTATTTATACACAGACAATTTATCAGAAATTAGAAGAACAGTTAAGATAAGAAACAACTAGAATTTACAAGTGAACATAAGAAAGATGTAGAACCTTCTGGAATTCTTAATTACAAAGAAATAATTTTTTGCTGGTGGGCAGGATTTTTTTCTTTTCTTTTTATTTATTTATTTATTTTTTTTTTTTTTTTTTTTGCAAGCACTCTAGCGACTTTTTTTACCACTTTTTTGTATTTGTTTATTTAAAAAAAATAAAAATAAAAGAAACAGGTGTAAATTTATTAGGAGTGGCTAGGGCAGGTTTAACTTTTGTTCAGTGTAGACAACATAAATCTTATAGAGTTTTATTATTTTTAATTAATGATTTTTTTTAATTTAATAGTAAATCTGTTCACCGTGCGCACAACCCTTACAGGAACTCAACTGCCTTCTCGCATTTCATAAATAAACATACACGCAGCACGGTGTAGAGTGTTATTCCAATTCTATCGCCGCTCCAGCGCCCGGGTACGTCTTCTCGTACACTAGTATTAGTTGCCGTTTTCATATCTTTCGTTCATTCTTCGTCGATTTAATATTTTAACTTCTCCTACCCGGGACTTTCCAGCTGTGTGGCGGGTGCTGAAACGCACTCCATAGAAATTTGAAAAATATTGCCTATACTTAGGATTATGTACAATCTTTCTATGTCGTTCTTCTAAGTAGATCCAAAAGTCTAATACCTTTTTTGGGGTATCTCTGAATAAATAGAGCACCAGTTGTGCTCGAATCCATGTTACTGCATTCGTTTTAGTTCGTGGATAGTATGTCCTGTCAGGGAATAACACGGAACGTGATCTGATGTCTTGTGGTCCTACTCGAAGAAAGAAAGCTATTATCTGTTGTCCTAAACGCCAGACTTCTGCTGCTGGGCCACATGTTAACCGGTGTTCGTCGTCGTCCAGGACTCGGCACTGAGGGCATAATGGTGAGTCCATCAGATGTATAAAGTGGAGTCGAGATCGTGTTGCGTGTTTACCATTAACTGTGAGGTACCACATTGCACGTGTTTCCGTATCCAAGGAAACGTAGTGTATCGATCGCCATACCACCGGCCAGTCAACATTTGGATACTTCTTCTCAATAACACTGCCAGTTCTTGTGGTCGTTAAGATTCGATAGATGTCGCGAGCCGTCGCAAGTCTGGTTTCCGGCAGTGCCATCTGAAGGTAACTGTATTCTATAAAAAAGGCACTGATTTGGTGGAGTGACTGTGAGATGTGCTGCACCGCCACCGGTGCTGTTTGTGACCTCGGTGCTAGTTCCTCTATTAAGATACCTGTCAGAGATGTCTGATGTCGTCTCCACAACTTCAACATGGTGCTGATGTATAGTATCACTGCTCGATCATGAACATGTGCAAGACCTAGACCTCCCCTACCGGGAGGGAGGGTGAGGGTTTCATATCTAACTTTGAAGAGTAGTCCCACACTGACGAAGCTACCGAACGCAGCCTATATACGCCGTGCTATCACCGTCGGCATCGGAAGGACTTGTGCAAGGTGCGGAATTCGTGACGCCATGTATGTGTTAACATAATTGACACGCTGGATAGTATCCAAAGACCGTATAGTATTCCCTCTGACTGCTGTCCGAATTGACTGTAGAAGTCTCTTGTAGTTGTAAGCTGCTGTGTGGTAAAGACAATACCTAAGCATTTCAAGGTATCCTTGAGTTGTAAGGGCGCTACATGTTATTCTGGTACCCCGTCACCGATGCTCATGGCCACTGACTTGTCCACATTGATGCGGCTGCCCGTAGCCATTCCATATTTGTTGATCCAAGTTAAAGCCTCTTGCACGTCGCTGTCAGTCAGTACCATGAGCACCAGGTCGTCTGCATACGCTTTACACTTGAATGTGTACCCTCTCATTGTCAACCCTGTGAATCTTTGACGTAGGCCACAGAGTAGTGGTTCAAGGGCAATGGCGTATAAAATTGTCGAAAGTGGACATCATTGTCTAACCGATCTTGATATAGTGAGGGGTGCTGTCGTCCGTCCGTTGATGAGCACCTTGGAGGAGGCATTATTTAATAGCCGCATCACAACACTGATAAAGGGCTGTGGAAATCGCATGTGCTTCATGACTGCTGCCAGATAGGTGTGGCTCACGCTGTCGAAGGCCCGATTGATCGAGTGATATCACTTGGCGCAATATACTTCGGAAGCGCGAAGCTAAGAATCTGGAGAATATTTTAAAGTCATAATTCAGAAGCGTCAGTGGTCAATAGTCCCGTATCCGTGAGCGACCTGATGGCTTTTGTATCGGGATGATAAGTCCCTCTACGAAGGGCGGTGGTAAGGGCACATCTGGAGACATCAATTCACGGCAAATACTGGTCCATATGGGTGTTATCATACGTCGGTAGATCCGATAAAATTCCAGTGGGAGTCCACCTGGTCCAGGCGATTTATTCACCGCTCCCTTACCAATAGCCTCCACTACTTCTTCTTCAGTTATATCCTCCGTCAGCTATGCTTCTGCCGCCGGGTCAGTGGTGCCAAGGATTGTCTGAGAAACTTCGTCAACTATCGCCATGTCAGAATCCACCGCTGTGTATAGTTGAGTGTAGTATTTGACAAAGGCAGTGCTTATTTCTTGTTGCGTAGTTAGATGTCTGCCATCTTCAGTGTCCAGTACAT
Organism: Locusta migratoria; assembly: GCA_026315105.1. Lineage (NCBI taxonomy): Eukaryota > Metazoa > Arthropoda > Insecta > Orthoptera > Acrididae > Locusta > Locusta migratoria. The sequence continues at coordinate 209,568,472 of CM048747.1, read as the reverse complement.
ATATCAGGCCTCTTCTTCGACGCTTACGTTCGTTGATGATATCATACATGAATGGTTGTTCTCCCATGACTCGGTCGAGTGCCCTTGCCCTGACTACTACTTCTTGGAGGTGGCTTCTCATGATGGATATAATCTTGGCCTTGGCTTGTTGACTGTCATCTGTCTCTCCGGAGAAGGTGCCTGGTTATTGCAGTCACGTAGCACAGTGAAATAGAAGTTCATCGTTTGCCCTCGCCACGCTGCCTGTTCACGACCGTAGTGAATAAAAGTACGGCGTATTGCTGGTTTGGCACAATACAGCCACCAATGTAGTGTCGTGGGATACGCCTGGAGACGTCTTAGGCATGATTTCCATGTATCTTCGATGGCACTGCGACAGTCTGGGTTGTCAAGGTGGGCGATGTTCAGTTTCCAAGGACTGCGGCTCCGCCACACCTGCTGTCTATTGAGAGAGATGGTACATGTAAATGCTGTGTCGGTAAAGGCTGCGGGCCACAGTTCCGCATCCACGATATCAGTGCTGAGAGTATTTGTTACGTAAAGTCGATCGAGGCGACTAGCGGAATGACTCGTCATATGGGTGAAGCCTTGACGTAGGCCATGCACATGCTCCCATGTGTCAACCAAATGCATATCACGCACTATTGTTCTTAGTTCCGGGCACGTTGTGTATCCAGGAACTTGATCTTTCGGGGCAAGTACACAATTAAAATCACCGCCGAGGATGAAACAGTCGTGTCGTCCTTGAAAGAGCGGTGCAATTTCCTCGGAAAAGAAGCGGGAACGATCTCGTTTCTTGTCTGTTCCGCATGGCGCGTAAATGTTGATGAGTCTGACACCAAGCACTGTCATGCTGATCCCCTTGTTGAAGGTAGGTGTAGAACATCCGTAGCTCCTATGCCTTCTCTAAGAAGTATTTCCACACCGCTGCCTGTTCGGAGGCATGTGAGATGTAGGTGTCGTACCCGTAGATGATCGGAAAATCATGAACGTACACCTCCTGCAGTAGGACTATATCGATGTCCGCCGCGATAGGCATCTCCTTGAGTAAGGACATTTTAATGCGCGACCTTATGGTGTTGATATTTATGGAGGCTAGTCGGTATGCTTGTCTTCGTTCCGCAATGTGTGTCTCGCCCATGGGAGCTTATGTCATCTGATGTTGTACCGACACGTCGTGGGGCCGCGTCAAATCCGCTGGCGTTAACTGCGTATCTAACTTTGCAGTGGCGCCGCCGCTGCCCCGTCACCTGTTGCGGCCGTCATCGGGTCATCTCCACTGTCCTCTGACCAACCGCCTTGTGACCAGTTCGTCGTCATCTTAGTTGTCTCCACCCCTTCCTGTTGTGTCGTCTTTTCCACCGTAGCAGACTGGTAGTGGGCTACAGGCAGTTCTACGTTGTCATACTCCGCAGGTCGCTCGTGTCTTTTCTTTTTATCGGGATGTTGACCTTCTTGATGAGAGGTCACGGTAGCCTCTGCATGGTCACCTCCCCCCTCAACTTGTTCACTGTCTCTGGTAGTACGTTGTAAGCAGTCGTCTGACGGGGTGAGTCGCCGTTTCTTGTGTCGCTTTGGAGATGGTTGCTTACGGACATGGGCTTCCGTATCCGAGTTTGGTTGTGCATCGCTCTCCTCTTTGCTGACGGGGAAGAAGGCGGCTGTTGGCACCACCCTACTGTCTACTTCCATGTTCTGTTCGAGTCTCTATGGTGGAGAGATCGTTCGCGGCATCTCTGTGGCGAGAGACGCTAACTCTTCCTTGAAGGTGTCTTCGTTCGCTGCCACTGAATCTTCGGCAGAACGTTCTAATTGTTGGGTGATGTCATTATTTGATTGAACGTTCTTCGTGAACACCTCTGCATATGTGAGAGGAAGGGTCGTGGCCGTAGATGTTGGTACAGGTTCTCCTGTTGGTACCTGAACAATTCTCCGTTGAAGACATTCTGAACGGACATGACCTTCCTTACCACAGCCGGAACATGTTTTTGGTTGGCCATCATAGATCACTATTTCTCTGCATTATTCCAATCGTGAGTTCGATCCTTATTTGTCGTACGCCGTTCAGAACAGTGTACGTCGTAAAGTTTGTCCATTTTTCTGCTATGTGGCTTAGCACTCTACCATACGGTTGCAGCGCTTTTGTCACGATGTCAGCCGGTACCTCGAAAGGTAGTTCAAAAACTCTGACTGTTCATAATCCTAGCCCTGCATGATCAATTGTCACTGCTCCGACATTTCCGTCAGAATGTTTGAATTTTAGCCCGTCTTTGTTCTCTCGCACAATCTTGTCACATACCGTGTCGTTGATCAGTTTTACGTATATCACATTACTTATAATGGAGAAGTGTATTCCAATCATCTCTCGTGGATCAATTTTAATCTCTTCACGGATGAATCTTTCCACTTCGAATGCTTTCGGTCGTGCAAATTCATTACTAAAGTTGATCTTGATTGTAGACTGTCGGTACGAATGAGCCATTCTATGTCTATATGAAGTAACACTCGCAAAGACTACGAGAAGTAAACAACCGCTCACGTGCGAGATACTGCGGCGGGACGTAAACAGTCCGTCCTCACCGCTGCGCTGACGACAGCAGACTGGGATTGAACCGGCGACCTTCTGCACCGCAGTCCGTGACGCTATCCCCTGCGTCACGCCGGCAGTCGGTGTTCATCGTCTCTCGCGGCAATAAACAGCCATACTTATCTATAGATTTTCCTTCAACGATGAGCAGGAAGTAAACTCCCAGAGAGGAATTCAGCACGAGGACACAACTCGTTACTTTATACGCTTATATCATAACTCCTAACGAAATTAAACACACTTGTCCCTCTAAACCAGGCCACTCCAACTCGAGCACTGGACGCTTACGCACCCCGGTGCCACGACTATTCGCTCACCGTGTAGCAGCACTTGTGTGACAGAGACAGCGCTCGCTATCGCGTCTTCTTGGATGCGCTGATTTCTGAATCTTACCAAATAGGACACTGTTAATCCATCTTGCAAACGTTTATTATTAGCATAAAAGTTTGGGATTTCTGTGGGCTGTATTTATTGCTCAGTGGGAAGATTTTTTAAGCCTGAAGGGAAACCACAATGCTTAATATGCCACTCTACCGCAAATATCAAAGCACCTACACACCGCCGTCACAACAAAGACGTCACGGGTTATTTACAAGACTTAAATAAATCGTTGCATGGTAAAAATAAATTAATCGGTACTGTGTGTGACCGTACTGGAAGTTCCAAATTGCAGATTTTGCTTTGTACACGTCAGCTTCAAGATGGAAACTGGGAAAAATTTTCCTCTAAACATCTTTTAGAGTATATACTTATGTCCACAGCAGGAAGTACACGAAAGAGCTAAATTCATTGCATACAAAATTTGAAGATAGGTTTGAACAAATAAAATAACTAACCGTGCACTCAAAAGTTTTTATGGTGCATTTTACAGTGCACCCAGAGGATACGCTCACCATGTCTCCCAAATTGAACTGATGAGACTACACTAAGAATCAATTTTGATAGACCGCTACCACCGCTACCACCGCTACCACCATTAGTGATTGCAATTTCTATCTATAGAGGCGTTGTCTAATTCGCTGGGATTCATGCTCTTGTCGTAAAATAAGTTGCAATGTTCCGAACAACGTTCATTTGTGAACAAATGTATTCAGTTATGGATATTAATAAAACTAAAACAAGGTCAAGTTTAATGCATTGTTGCAACCTGTATTTCGAATTGCAACTGTCAAAACGATTGTGCCTAATATGAGTAAGTCGCTTCAAAGAAATTCCAAAGATCAACAAAGAATGTTGAAAATTTTTGCTAATAAAGAGCGCAATAAAAGTATTGTTCCCGTCTACAAGAAAAATTGGTATTATTATTCGTTTTCATAACAAACAAGATGACCCTGGCCGCGCTAAGCGCTTCGACAACACGTTCCACTCCTACCACTTCCTTGACAGCGCTGTGCCTGCCTCACGTGCCCCACAACACCGGCGCTGCAGCAGAGCACCCGTGCTTTTCCCAGTGTCCGCCGGTGCTCGCGGAGCAGCCGAGTTGGAGCAGCACCACCTAGAGTCAAGGCCTCACAACAACCCCTGCTACGTTAAACTGACCAGGCCGCGACCGCAATCTGACTGGCTGGCCGTTACGATGAAGTGGGCTTGCCCCAGCGACCTGCCACTCAGCAGGCGTCCGCGGCCTGGTCCGCGGTCAAAGCGAAATGCATGCCCCTGTGCAGACGTCACGCCACATAAGCAAGGTAATTCCGAGGCGGAGCGATCGCTAGCTCAGTGGCTGCCCGCTAAGAGGCAGTGGCGGGTGCCCCAGCGGCCGGAAAATCGGGTAGCGATCACGCCAGCTCGGAACTACCTTGCTTACGTGGCATGATGTGTGCGCTGAGGCCTGTCTTTCAAGCCGGCCACGGCCTGGTCAGTATGACGTAGCACGGGCTGTTGTGAGGCCTTTTCTCTAGGTGGTCTTGGTTGGAGAGGCCTGCTCTAAACAGTATGATATCAGACGCTGCGATGGGGTACACCCTTGTCGTGGATGCACACTATTATAAAAACAGTACCAAACATCTGGCATCTTTCATTGAAATTGTTGCAGACACTGTTACCAATAATTTTCAATTTACATGTTGCGTCGCAGCAGGCCTTGCGGAGGCGCCTTACCCTGCTCGATAAGTACCTTTCTGTTAAAGAAAGAGCAGGTAATGGTCCCTGGTTGCCGTACTCTTTAGAGAAACCAACGCGGTAGTTCCCCTCCACCATCAGCTCAGTGATTACTGAGGTGTTTCGTCAGCATTTGGCCCATAGGGTCATTGGGTCCATGCAGTACGTTTATCGCCTTCAGTCACATTCAGACAGCATACATGAAACAACACAATGTAGTTCCATTCTTTTGTCAACGCCTTCATGACAGCAGCGTAGTCATTAAGTGTTTAGTCAAGCTGTTAGTGATTTCCTCGCCAAACCTACGTGACGTTAATAATGTGGCAAACATATGGTGTACTAATGTCCCTACATAATACACCAGTCTAAATGTACCAGATTTCCGGACTGGATGATGCTAGTTCAGAGACCGCCCCTAGCACGGCGCATCTAGTGTGAGAATAATTCACACACCACTCATCAAACCAACGACATTTCAACAATTTGCTGGAAGATACTTCCACCCATCTTCCTGCGAGACAAATAAGTTACGTCTTGAGTTTGTAATCGTCTATATGGGTCATTATCATGTACGTTGAACGCTTTATTTTCTCTAATATCAGTAGTTAATGCCCGTGGAATTATGGTGAATACGTCCAAGCTGACCTGGACGCAGATCAATTTCTAACACTTCATCCAAGCAGTCTGTACATATTGTACCTTGATGTTATTCAACACAGACCCTAAGTGAGTTGATTTTTCCGCAGTGGAATTTCATATTGCCTATCAGCGTGGAATCCATATCGGGTGGGAATAATACGGAAGTTAGAGAAAGTCCAAGGAAGTGCAGTACGCTTCGTTACAGGTTTATTAAGCAATCCTTCCGGAAGTTTGCGAATCCTAGTTAGTTTAGAGTCAGCTCCAAAGGTTAAGTTACTTCTCGGAATTAATTTGCTTGAGATGAATGCTCCTTTTTCTCAGAATATTTTTGGAATAAAATTTTTGTGTTCATGCAGGTCTTCTACAAAGGGCAATGTGCTTCTATTTTCTTATTTTTCCCACACATGATACGAATCTGAGGATATCAGATTATATTTGCTTTACGCAGCATAACTCTACTGTGTGCATTTTACTTATTTATTCAGTTGATCATCTAAATAACTAAGGCATTTCACAGAATTGGTTGATATTATTGCTTCTACTTTTAGGAATGCATGCCATATACAGGTTTCATAGAGGCTACTCCTTGCTCAGAATCTTCGGTTCAATCTCAGATATGTTTGTCTGATCTTTTCCTTTTATAATGTGATATGAAAATCTATACAAAACATCCAATTTTAAGATTTTTGCATTTTCGTGGATACAGAGACTGGTAATAACAACAACTGCACTGATGGATTATAACTTATGAAATTTTGTCTCTGTATATTAAAACAATAAAGCAACAATAAATTAACAGGCACAAAAATAAACTATAAAAACCACAAAACGACAGGATCAGAAAAAAGGTTGCACTGGGGGTGGGGGGGGAGGGGGCAGCAACAGATGTACCATACCCCAAGTACTGTCAGGAGTTCATGTCACACCAACAGTACCAGAAAATAGTTTATACCGAACCAGTTAATAGATAGCAGTGCAACGTTTGTATGTAATTACCCATTAATGACTGTAGTGTTTCTTATATATTGTCGCATTTATATACTGTTACTTTTATTACCTTGTATGGAAGCCATTCAGAATATCATCTAAACACCCAATCGCTTTATTCTATGCATCTTCTGAAATACCGTTCTATAACAGAAGTGTGTATCATTAATTTTAACTCAAATTGCCAACGCTATCTTTTAAAGACATTTAGACAGGCTACGGTGTGATCCACAATGTTGATATTGCAATAACCATCAGAATCTGGATGCGAACATGGGACCTTTGTCTTTCCCGGCCAAGCGCTCTACCACGGAGCTCTCCCGACACGACTAACGGTGCCGCCCCACAACTTCAATTCTGCCCGTACCTCGCCTCCCACTTTCCAAACTTCACAGAAGTTCTCCTGCGAAGCTTGCTACACTAGCACTCCTGGAAAAAAAGGATGTGGTGGAGACATGGCTTATACATAGCCTAAGTGATGTTTCCAGAATGAAACTTTCACCCTGCAGCAGAGTGAGCGCTGATATGAAATTTCCTGTCAGATTAAAATTGTGTGCCGGCACTGGGACTCGAACCTGGGACCTTTGGAAAGTAGTAGGCGAGGTACTGGCAGAATTGAAGTTGTGGGGCGGAGCCGTTGGTCGTGTCGGGATAGGTCAGTGGTAGAACGCTTACCTGCGAAAGGCAAAGATCCCAGGTTCGAGTCCTGGTTCCGGCACACAATTATAATCTGCCAGGAAGTTTCATATCAGCGCATGCTCTGCTGCAGAGTGACAGTTTCATTTTATATAAATCAACTTCTGAAAATGCCGACGTTGGGATCCTGCCCAGCGGTCTTGCCATCACGTGTATCATTGCGACGGTGCAGATTGCGAATATCTATGCTCCGCCGGGAACGTTTTTAGCAACGACACGTCCTATAATTTCCGGTGGAGATTCTAATTGTCTTCCTCCCACTCACCAGTAACTCAGTCCCATCAGGGGTGTGGAGCTGGTGACACTTTTAAATTATAAGAACGTATTGGACTCCTGGTGACATTTTCACCCCGTCATGACGAAATACACTTTCCTTTAATAACGGTGGCGCAAGCAATATCGACAGACATGAAGACCTCCTTAGACAGCGTCGATATACCACCTGTTGCGACAAGTGACCATTGTGGTTATGAGTGTAGATCTCCAGTATCGTCTTCCAACTATAACTCCAACATTCTGGAAACTCAATACATTTTGACAAAGCAGGGCGTCACAGGTTCAGTTTGTCTGACAAAAGTGTCTTCCGGACCTGGAGAATTATATATCTTCGCTTGAATGGTGGGAAGCGCACACAAGTCCCTTTTGCGTCAAGCAGCGGAGTTATAGAGTTGCGAGGCACGTTATTGGCAACACAGAACTCTGGAATTTTACAAACAGTGTTTTCAGGATGTGCTCGATGCCTTGGTATGATCCGACATAACTTTGGACGGCGCTCCAATAATATTTAGGCTAATATCCTCCGAATCCACCTCGACAGGGCTCAAGGCGTTCACTGGTTCTATTCGACGACGAAGACCCGTCCACCTACCACCTTGCACGAAAAGAACGGTAGGTGCGCACTCAGCGGCAGGTGTCACGCCTGTCACAGCGGAACGAAGTAGTCCAACACTTGACCGACTACTTCACAACACTCCTTCGCAACTCAAACGGAGATGACGAAGCAATGAGGCTTTTCTTTAATGGAATAAAAGACAGCATTCCCTACTCTGACCGTGACAACTTGGGCGAGAGATTGCCGCAAGAGAATGTCGCAGTTGCCCTAAAACGGGGCATGAAAGGCAAGTCGGTAGGGCCCGATGGTTTTCCTCGTGAATTTTATCTTGCTTTCTGGAATACAATTGAGGGCAGTTCACGGATGTGGTGAACGAGATACATCACGGCATGGTAATTCCTCCTATATTCCCTGATGGTAGTGTTATTCTGATTTCCAATAATCGCGACGTGTGTCGCATTACAGACCTCGTTATAGTCATGGTCAAATTCCAACTATACGTTCGTCGCTTGGTATTTTGTAAATAAGTTGATCACTGTATTGGAGAAGATCATTAGCTCTTATCAATCATGTGACGTTAAGGACACACCATTTTTCAAGCCGCATCAGCTTATCGCGACATCGCTAATTCAGCATTGGAACAGCTTTCTTTTGCATAGACTTTCCCAACGCTTTTGACCTCCTCATAAGCCACAACTACCTTTTGCGAGTAATGACAGATATGTGTTTTGGCCGTAAATTTCTCGAAGTAATTCACAACGTTTTGAATTTCGTGGTCAATGGGTGGCTCACTAGAACTGTTCCCATCGAGCGGTTATTTCGTCAGGTACTTGTTTGTTATTGCCATTGACCCTTTATTGCAAGCAACAGGTGGCGGGATTGTAGGAGTGCGGGTCCACTGCCACATCAGTCGCTTATGCCGATGTTAGCTTTCTTGTAGGAAATACACGTGACATAGACAATACTCGCCACTGCTCAGACTTTATGAACGCGACTGCCGGCCGCAGAGACCCAGCGGTCAGCAGCGCGCCAATCAGTCTACACGGGCGCTACGGTCGGAGGTTCGAATCCCCCCTCGGACATGGGTATTTGTGGTCTTTAGTAAAAGGTAGTTCATAAATAGTTTGTAAGTGTGGGACTGTTAACTCCGCAGTTAAGTCCCTTAAGCGTAACAAACATTTAAACACTTGAACGCGATTCTAGTGCAGAACGGAAAACTGGTTTGGTTCTTGTAGGCCGGGGCTACTTCACCCAGAGTCGACACTGCTACCACGACATTCGTGAACACGCTCTCTTGGGACTAAACATCACGACGCTCTCGACATAGATGCAAGCACGTACCTGGTGCCAACTGCTTAATATTGTCAAGGGACGCAGTAGTATTTGTGCGACCGAAAACTAAACCTGCATCAGAAAGTCGACGTTATTGTCTCTTTTCGAAGGCGTGGTACATGACACAATTGTAGAGTGTGCCAAAGTTAATCGCTAGAGCCATGTCACAGACCGTGTACTGGATGTTTTGGCGCCATGAAATAGGGGAGACCGGGGCACGTTGGCCATTGCGACAGAATGGCCCAGTCGATGCTAGATCGTCTTAGGAATCAGTCAGAATGTAGGTAGCACAGTCGCTCTCTTTGTACAGGCCCATAATCGGAGCCGGCGAAATTCTGGAAAAACTGTAGTCCTTAACTGTATTTGTGCGTGTTTCAGTAGAATTCTACTCGTCGGTTAATGTTTGTTATGTAACTTTTGCTTGCTTTAGGTCCAACGGGGTGAGTAGTATAATAAAATTTAGTACTCTAAGGATTATTTCTATATGGCCTACAGACTTAATTACATCAGTGAGTTTTCCAAAGAACAGAATTTATTGTAAAGAAGGCGATGGGCAGGTCGGCCCAGAGAGGATGGCGCACGATGGCCAGCCGACAACCTGTCACATCCTATAGAAGCAATACTGCTTTGTTACTTTTAATGATAACAAAGTTTATAAATCTTCGAGTTTATTGAATTATTAATACAATTGTGGTAGTTAATATTTTGATGCGTTTCCGAGATCGAAAGATCGTCATATTCACGAGATAAAAAGCGTTGAATAAACGCCAACCAGTAAATTTTATTTTAATCTTAAAAAGTGATCTGAGAATTCAAAATCTCCTTTTTTAAAGGTTTCGTCTCTGGTGTAAGCCTTTGTTTTCTTTGTAGTATCATAAGAATGATCAGAAACTATTAAAAAATTGAAAGGGGAATGATTTATGAAGATACGATGCTATGAGCAGTTTTACAAATAAAAGAAATTTCTTTAAGGACTGTTAGCGCAGACTTTGGTATTCCAATAAAATCGTACTGGAGTTACTGTGTTAAGTACAGACATGTCAGTCTTCACAGGTAATTGAAACTCAGGAAACAGAAATTGAATTTCAATCCTTCCCATTGGAACAAAGCATTGGAAATAAATACTGAAGAAAAATTAGATCAGAGGCTATAAAAGCCCTTTTTCAAACAGGATAGATGGTGATGATGATGACGATAAGGAAGAATCACGATGCCTTTTTCATATAGTCAACAGGACAATGCAGTTCACAAACTGTAAGCGTTGGGCTCATCAATGATGCGTGAAAAATGAAATCCGTGGACTATTTTATGAGTATTAAAACTGTGCTGATCCTTTGGAGCTGGAGATTCATTAAAATTGTCTGGTTTGTATATAAGATACTATAAATCGTAATAAATTTAACGCGTTCTGTTGTCATAGTCCTCAATGTTAAGCATTTAACTCAATATTCAGCTGGATATTATGTACGCTAAAGTATATTTCTTGATAACTGTTTGTTTTATTTTGTTTTCCTAGTTGCACTTATCAAAAGACTACACGGGTCAAGGTGTCCCAGCGTCTGGGTCAACTTACGCCGAGGTAGGGGCAGATTGGCCCACTTGACATATGTCCAGTAATTATTATTTTTTCTAATACTTCAACTAATATTTTCAAGCTTCCCGATTCAGTAAAGACATATCTAATATTTAACAATAGTTTCATAAATTTAGATAAGTCAAATAAATTAATATTCACAAAACAAAACAAAAAATTATGTCCAACGTGCCTCAGTCTCCCCTATTTAAAGTCCGAACGAAGACTTGCGTCCTGGACAAAATGCTCGTGAACCTCGGCATCGCTGAGTTCCCCCAGAAATGCGGAGCGCTGTTGGTCCACCGCACGGCCATTCTGTAAGCCAGCGACCCCAGAGGACCGACGGGGCCCTGTTCGCGGCATACCGACCACAGTCAGAGCGCTCCACCGTGAAGGTGACGCACATTTTGTACCAGCTGACTTACGTAGAGGAATACTAGCTGCACAGTAGATACGCCCTCGAGACAGCGCTGGGCAGGAACAGGACTGCATGCCATTGTAACATGGCCACTGCCTCACCAGCTGTGACTCAGTGCACCCAGAGACTACTGGAAGAAAGTATGGCAAAAACATTGTTGCTCACAGACGTCACAGCTCAGTGATCCACGGTGCCAACGAACCAAGGACTGGTAGGGATTCGTTTGCTTCCTTCTGCCAACTGTGGGAAGTTTGGTGATCCTGACACACAACAACATCGATTTCAGTGCTGTCACGTAACGGTCATATAGGAATCGTGTCACGTGGTGGTAGCTCTTATTGATAGGACCACATCATCACCACCCAGGGCAAAGCATAATACGACTGTGTGGCTCTTACGTCAAACAAATTTTGCCATCAAGGAGCATCATATGACTGATGCACTTACATACTTGGCCTATGTGTGGGACTTAGCAAAACGTTCAGAAACTACAAAACTGTCGTGAATTCTTTGGACATTTATTAATAGCAGCGCTTAAATATCGATACGACGGTATAATAAATAAGCGAAGATTAGCAATTTGAATTGGAAAGAACTATGACAAATTTCACTTGGTACACTTATTTTGTTTCTTTCTTCCTTTCCTTTTCTTTTACAGGTTTTCGTCGTTTAATATTACTTGGAAAAACTGATGAACAACAGTAAACTTACCTCCTCCGTTTATCTGAACTCTGTCAAATATTTTTATAGGTGTCGAACATAAATTTCCTTTCATTTTCTTACTATGTTGATACAAAAGTTCTGGAAGAATTACTTCTTATATTTTTGTCCCCTTATTTTATGTTCAGTGAGAAGATCTGCGCTATAAAATACAAAAGATGAAAATTCGAATTTGGAGGATTGGACTTATTATTATTATTATTTTTTTTAATTGCAGCAAGGCCTTATCATAACGGCTCCAAAAAGAGGATATCAATAACAATACAGCTATGAAGCTCGCCGATGAAGCCACTATTGCTGGGAGCAAGAAAGGGCTATAAGGCGAGATGGGAGGCAATTAAAAATTATTAAAAGAAGTCCTGCACAAATTTTACACGTTGCCGTTGCATTGACTTCAATGCCCTCAAACAGTCGAAATGTTAAATATTTCAAATTTGTAAATTTTGCCTAATTATAGTTTCACATTTTTTGGCTAAATTACTCTATGTAGTCTTTTCAGTGGCTATCAAAGATGGGTGGAACTGGCAAAGGGGCGGCGCCTCAGCTATTTAAGAGCATTAAACCTTGCTCCAGTCAGCAGTGACGCAATGGAAGGCTCCAAGTTACCTGCCAGCTCCACAAAATTGATGGGTATAACATCGTTTTATATCTCTTTATTAATTTAGTTTAAGCTTGACACTAATGTATATTGCTGAAACTCCTCTAAATGTAACTATAATATATTTCAGTGTTAAAATTCCTGAATACGGTCTAAAAGAAGACCGAAACTAGTCGAATAAAATAAATTATTGAACTCTAGGCTGTTCTCTATATATATTAAAAGAAACTGCATGGATTTCATTATTATTGTCTATGTGTGATATGCTATAGTTGCATTTTAATCGAAACACCGTCTATCACAGAGAAGGTAACACGTTATTATCATAGATTGTTACAATCATTTCCGTACCGATTTCAGAATTGTAACTGAGCTAAAGATTTTTTAATACTATCATGTATATGTAAAGAACCGTCTAGAGTACAAAAAAATTTTCCCGACTAGTTTCGGTCTTATTTTAGACCATCTTCAGGAAATTAAGCTCCATTGAAGTTGTGGAGCTTAATTTTCTGAAGATGGTCTGAAGTAAGACCGACACCAGTCGGAAAAAAATTTTTTTTCGCACTCTACACTGTTGTTTATATATAGATTTAAAGAAGAGTGATGTTCCCCATGAGTGAAACAAAAATGTTTCCAAAAATATATCATGTAAATGTTATTAGTTTTTCTCTTTGCTCTTCATTAGGTATCTGAAGATGCCATAACCATGCGAAACGCGTCCTATCTGCATAAAACAGATTTTTGCAACCAAGACAGTCTTTTTTCAATGAATTTGTTTATGGCATACACGGTGCTAAACATTTTTTTCACGTGTGAAAATTCCAAAACCTTTCGGTGGTCGGTTGGCGCCGTTTGTTAGGTACTGTATTTGTCGACGCTGTGGGACATCGTATAGGGATTGCCGCAAATGGGGATGCTTCTGCGATGACGGACCAACGGCGACCGGTATGACGCTCCGCCCGGATTCCTAGTCGTCTGATCGTATCCCGGAGCGCATCTGCACCCCTGGCGACGCGGCACCTATAGGCGGGCATTCCTGCGCTGATAGGGTCGGCGGCGGCCGCAGGCGCTTCTGATTGGATTGTTATCCCGCGCCGGGAGGGTGGCGGAGCGCCCTGGGCGCAAATAGCGAGCGCGCCAACCGGAGATGCTATCTGCTTCGCCGGCGCGGCGGCTGAGGCCCGCGCAGGCGCGCACACATCACTCGCGGTTACCCTTATCTGCCGGCGGCTCAAACGCCCAACTCCACCGGGCAACGGGCATATAACACCGCTTCAGTGCTGTGGGATTACGATATCTCCCTGACATGTCACTAGGACTAATTGTTATCCTATCGACTATACATATCTCTGATAACGTATTTGCATCGTGATACTTGATAAAACGGTGCTGTATTTCTGAAGCGAATTATACCTCTCTTTCCGTGTACTCCTATGATGGTATTACGAGTTATATGCCCTTTCCATTCTGTTTTGCATTTCACATTTTCAAAACACTGTGTGAATCACGGAAACGTGCACGCTGTCAGAAGAAACGGCAGCTGTCAGAGGTACACGTCATCTTTTTTCATGGATTAAACGTTTCGTCAATTGAGGTGGTAACTCTAGAAAAGCTACAATTATATACCGGGTGATCAAAAAGTCAGTATAGTTTTGATAACTTAATAAACCACGCAATAATGTAGAAAGAGATGAAAAAATTGACACACACACTTGTAATGACATGGAGTTTTATAAGAACAAACAAACAAAAAAAAAAGTTCAAAAAATGTCCAACAGACGGCGCTTTATCTGATCAGAAAAGCAATAATTAGCATAAGAAAATAAGACAAAGCAAAGATCATGATCTCTTGGAAATGCTCAATATGTTCACCATCATTCCTTAACAACAGCTGTATTCGAGGAATAATGTTGTGAACAGCACTGTAAGGGATGTCCAAAGCCAATAATCGCAAGGACTGAGGTCAGTAGACCTGGGAGACTAAGCATGACGGAAGTGGCGGCTGAGCACACGATCATCACCAAACGACACGCGCTAGACATCTTTCACGCTTCCAGCAATATGGGGTTGAGCGCCATCCTGCATAAAAATCGTACGCTCCAGCAGGTGTTTATGAGCCAGGCTGGGGATGATGCGATTCTGTAAGATATCGGCCTACCTCTCACCCGTCATGGTAGCAGTTAGAAAACCAGAATCGCGCTATTCCTCGAAGAAAAACGTGTGACTTTTCTCAGACAGTTTAGATAAAAGTTTACATTAAAAGATTAATTACTTAAATCAAAAATCAGATAAGAGCTAGAATGTTTCATAATAATCTTGATATATATAAGATACTGAAAGAAAGTGTTAGATTTATGAATAATCAGCAATTTAGTTAGTTTGTACAGTGTACTTTTTACTGCTTACTGATTCAGAAAGTAGCTTGCTCTGTTCAGATTTGGTATATCAGTGTAGAAATTTCTGCTTTACACATTATCCTGTAGTTATTTGATTAACTGAAAGGCAACAATAAAATTAGTTAAAGATAATTACAGTCTCATACTGTAACTATTTAGCCAGAAAGTCATCTTATCTGAATAACATGAAAAGGTTTGTCCCATATCAGTATATTATTAATGTAGAAAATGTGTTCTACTGCTAAAGGAAATAGTCTATGTGAAAGTATACAGTTGTCACTCATTGATACAAACAAGTTTGCTGGTGTATATGCAAGCAAGCAATTTAGGCCCAGAATATCCAAAGTTTGATATTTACTACAAACCGCTTAGACTTACACCCAAATATACAAGATATCACCAGAGACCACCGCTTCTATTAAGGTAATCTTAAAAATCGGTTTTATGTTTCTCACATCTTTACCGAGTATCTTCCAACTGTAATTCGTTGTTACCCGATTATTTGTAGGGCGACAAGGAAATCCAAAAATTCCAGAAAAATAGAAACACCGCAAAACAACTTACGGTGTCACACCACGGAGAGGGCATTGTAAGCTTTGTTTACCAATTATACTGTCTTCTTAACACAAAATAATCCCATGTACCATTATACCTGTTTGTAATTCCGCCTTGCAATTTTGTGTAAATTCTGTCACGCTGATAATCTGAAGATGCCTTGCTAAAGCGCGAAACGCGTCCTTAATAGAATAATTTGCAATCAAGACGGTTTGAAGGAATACAAATTAATTATTTTGAATCTTACTTATAAGAAAGTGCATACTTTGATACTGGCACCCTTTGCTCTTTTGTATGTCTATTCCAAAGTTAAGAAAAACTGTTCACATAGTTGATGCTATAGCTTATAAAATCATTTGAAACATTAATTTGACTATATAGTCTGGCGACCGTATTTATTATGAAATTTCTTAATACCTCAGTACAAAGAAACATTAATTTTCATATCAGTAGTGTACTAGTTTATAAATTTTTCCCTTTTATGAATTCTTCGAGAGACGAAACAAAAGGTTTGATGCCATTATCCATTAATAAGCACACGGTAATCCTCTCGGAGGGGTGCGTTTCTGTTCAGGAGCTTGGCGTAATTGTGGGAAGCGGCTGGGAACGGTGAGGTAGGTGAAACGTTTCAGGTGTAAAATTATTGCACGTAACTTGCCGTTTTCTATAGTGTACCTCTGAGTATCGTGGATAGCAGGATCGTTGCAATGTGAGGTATCGATGTAGGGGTCAGTGAGGACTCCTACGAAGTTGGCGTTTCAAAACATACCTGAGCTGCTCTATGGACTCTGTGTAGGCCAGTTCATTACAGGGATGTTTTGTCATGTAAGTTACATGATGCAACCAATCCTCCACAGGCCGTGCATTATGAACAGATAATCGTTTGAGTTAAAAAATACAATCACAAATCCTGAATTAACAATAGTGGGATGGGGGGGGGGCATAAAGGGGTTAAGATTATCAGTATAGACCTGTGGTGCAATACTGTCACGAATTACAACAAGCGGTTGCCCCCTCTGTGAAAAACACGATGACACCAAGGCCTCCGAATTTTACAGTTGGCACTGCTCACTCTGGCATTCGCCACACCCTCACCCTGCCACATTTCAGAAGCATCTATCCTCTTCCTGTCCCCACTATTTATCTCCCACACAAGGCAATACACATTGTGTATTGTGTTTCGTCACTCCACATTACGTTTTCCACTGTTTAATCCTCCAGTGTTTACACTCTTCACATTAAGCGAGGCGTCGTTTGGCATTCACCTGCGAGGTGTGTGGCACGACCATGAAATACTGCTGATGTATGTTGCAATTCATGTCTATGCCTGTCTATTACACTGTACGACCCTCTTCGACTCGGCGGTATCTGTCACTCAACAGACGAGGTCGGCCTGTAAGCTTTCATATTAAACGTGTCCCTTCACTTTTCTACTTTTGTATCACATCAGAAACGCTGGACCTAGTGATGTTTACGAGTGTGGAAATCTCGGGTACAAATACCTGGCACAACTGACACCCAGTCACCTGAAAACGTTCGACGACCGTGAGTTATTTACCTCCTGAAATATGTGTCGTACTATAACATAGAAGGGACATTCATATGTGCCCACTGCATCATATGTCTTTATAGTGTTATTATTCATGACGCAATAAATCGAAAACTCCTGTGTAACCAGGTGCTTATACATGAAACCAGTAATGTATTACTTCATAATTCATGAATTCACAGACTCGTTTCTACACAGTTCGTAATGCACCGAATACCTCACTTGTACAGCATGAACACAGCAAAATTTTGGGTTGGACTTGTCATCGATTTAATGTTTCGTATATGTCTGAAATAATATGTGTAAAATAGTCACATGTTTCTAAGTCCCATTATTATCAAATAGTGACGATATCTCGTTTTTCATCGTTTATGGGAAGCTGATAAGAACTGCCTATTGTTTACATAATGGGTGATTAGGTGTCTAAAATAGTTTTCATAATCCGATTATGATCCGTTATGAGACTGCATAAAATATGAAATATTATAGTAATAGTGTACCTGAATTTCAGTTGTTTGAGGTTGGATCAGTTGCGTTGTTGTTATCTTCAGTCGGGAGACGGGTTTGGTGCAGCTCTCCACCCTACTCTATCCTGAAAAGTCCTCTTCATCTTCTCATAAGAACGGCAACACATATACACTTGAATCTGCTTACTGTATTAATCTCTTGGACTCCCTCTGCGAGTTTTAACCCATACTCTTTCCTTCAAAACTAAATTCAGTATTCCTTTATGTCTAAGAATGTGTCCTTTTAGTAGATCCCTTCTTTTAGTAAGGTATGCAAAAATAATAATTTTTCTCCCCAGTTCTGTTGAGCACCTCCTCATGTATTACGCGATCCATCCATCAATTCTTCAGCATTCTTCTGTAGCACCACATTTCGAAAGCATCTATCCCCTTCCTTTCCCCACTGTTTCTCTCACATACAAGGCAATACTCCACAGAAATGCCTTCAGAATGGCCTTCCTTACGCTTAAATTAATTTTCGATGTTAACAAATTCCTCCTTTTCAAAAGCAATTTTTTCCCTTTGCCAATCTGCATTTTATATTCTCTGTACTGCGATCATCATATGTTATTTTACTGGTCAAAAAACAAAACTCATCTACGACCTTTATTGTTTTATTACCTAATCTGATTCCTCCAGCATCGCCTGATTTTCTTAGGCTGCACTCCATTACCCTTCTTTTTTTTCTTATTCATGTTCATCTTATACGCACCTTTCAACACACTGTCCATTCCGTTCAACTAGTCTTTCAGGTCCTTTGCTGTATCTGACAGAATTACAATGTCATCGGCGAAACACAATATTTATATTTATTCACTCTGAACTCTAATTCCTTCTCCTAATTTCTCCTTGCTTTCCGTTATAGCTTGCTCGTGTGCAAATTGAATAAGATTGGAGAAATACAACAACTTTGTCTCACTCCCTTCGCAACATCTGAATCCCTTCCATACCCTTAAACTCTAATGAGCACTGTCTGGTTGTAAACAACCTTTCGTTCCGTATATTTTACGCCTGATGATTTTAGAATTTGAAAAAATGTATTCTAATCGCCATTATCGAAAGCTTTCTCCAAATCTACAAAAGCTTGAAATTTAATGTTTGCCTTTCCTTAACCTATCTTCTAACATAAGCTGTAAAGTATTGCCCCCTGTGTTCCTATATCTCTCCTGAATCCAAAATGATCTTCACCGAGGTCGGATTCCACCAGAATTTCCATCCTTCTGTACATTTTTATTTTTATTTTATTTTTTTTTTTAATTGTGCATCGATGACTTATAAAACTGATGGTTCTGTAATTGTCACATCTATCAGCGAATGCTTACTTTGGAATGGAGTTTATTACATTGTTCATTAATTCTGAGGGTATTTCCCCTGTCTCATAAATCTTGCGCACCATATGAAATAGTTTTGTCATGGCTGGATCTCCCAGAGACTTAAGTAGTTCTGAGAGAATGTCGTCGACTCCAGGGGCCTTTTTTCGACTTAGGTCTTTCAGTGACGTCTAAGATTCTTCTGTCTGTATTCAAATATTCAATTCTCTGTAAATCTATCGGACCAAACTGCGTGGTCATCAGTCCGTAGCTTACAAACTACTTAAACCTAAGTAAACTAACATAAGGACAAACACACACACCCATGCCCCAGGGAGGACTTGAACCTCCACGGCGAGCAACCGCGGCTCTCTCTGTATAGTGTCACCTATTTCATCTTGAGCTACTTCCTCTTTCCTGCCTTCAACATTGTCTTCCAGTTAATTTCCTTCGTAGAGCCCCTCTGTATCCTCTCCCATGGCTCTTTTGTTTTTCTGTAGGCGGTATCTACTTTTCCACTTCTTAAACATTCTTCTTCGGTATCGTTTCAAGCAGTATTTTCGCCGACTCATTAGTGTCATATTTCACACATAAATTATTATCGAAATTTCAATTTCTCTAATTCTTCAACAAGCATCAGACCACTGCCTTCTGACAAATGTTTAGGTGATCCTCTCCTTTCGTCCGCCGTACGGATGTTCGTTCGCCTCCAAATCCCCCTCTATCCCGACGTCATGGACGTTGAAGTTTTTTTTCTCTATTTGGTAACTGAATGCCGTAAATTGTTCCTGAAGGCGTCCTTACAAATTATGAAACAGAAAAAGAACTTCATAGTTCTTATGGCCCCACGTCAGTGGTGGTATCATATCAATCAGCTCTGAATTATGGTGACCGCTTTCCCATACCCAACCACATCTCAATTTTCATCGTCTACAAAGCCTGTATGTAAACACTATAATGTCCTGTTCAAATTACAGCCATATGTGGTACGCAGGGAGACAGCGCCTTGTAAAAAACTTTGTCATGTTTCAGTTGGCCAAGGAAACCGCTTTCCAAGCAATTTTAGTGGCAGGCTGTGTGGGAACCTACCCACTGTGTGATCGAAACATTGATTGAATCACTATTCAGTGTGTTGCTATACAAAACATAGAAAAACTTTTATCTAAATTACTTAATGTTCATCATTGATGTTGGTGATTACGTAAGTATCATTTTCTGAGGTCTTAAGCTGCATTTCTGATGCTAGTGCCCATTTCCATTGAAGTGCCCTCCGATGTAATGCAAACTGCGCCATCTCTCTGAGAAAATATACATGATGGACGATCTTTGTAAACAATGTTTACGTCGTGTATGTGTAGCTGGGCCACGTTTTATAATTATTTTTAGGGCACATTACGATAATATCATTCTGTAGTATGAGACACATTAACAGCTCTAATACAGTGCAGAGTGTTCTGTGATACATCTACATTAAAAGCACACATGCATTGCACATTTAGTATGTATGAAAAGCCCTCTGAAGATGGAGTTGTATAACTCCGAAACCGGTAATGGTTTTAAGAAAATAAACATATCTACCATACTTGTTGCTAATTGCTGCCTGGAAAATAAACATTATAATACCATAGACAAGGTCCCACAATGTCGCTTTTTGACAAAATATAATTATATTTCTTGTAGAAATTCATCTTTACGCCATCCGATGTACAAGTTCTCTGGTTTATCTATTTGTAATCACTTTGTTCTTCGTTGATGATAATAGCAATGTCAAGACGCAAAGCTAACTGAAGCCGCTTGAATTCGACTTGTGATTTGTCACAAATTTGCCGTTGGCGTTCAAACTGTCACCGATTATCGATGCCCCGTAACAACATTAAAAAAAAGGAAGTTATCTGTTCGTGTCATACAATTCTTCTGTTCCTGTAGTGCTGCCACTTGCTTTCGTGACTGTCGTGACTTACAAGGGGAACACCAAGTATGTTACTAACGAATTTTGATGAGTCGCAGGTACGTAGCGCGGGGATTGCTCCAGACTACCAGGCTAAAAGGATTTGTTCCAATGCGCCTTAGTTTCCACGAAAATCGAGATAAAAGTCCAGCACGTAACAGCTGTACCTGTATTTAGTTATCAGCGGTACGTCAGTCAGCTTGGTGCTGTTAGCCAGGCGCTTGACTGCCACACGGACGACCCGACTTCGAATCCCGCTCAGAAATTATCTGTCTTTTTCTTCACTTGTCCGAAGATTGATTGTGCATAATTATATACTTTTATAGCCAGTCGTATGTTACAAAATGCTTCAAAATTGTTAAAACCTAATCGCGTAATCGCTTCATGAGAGAACTCGATACGCATACATTCGTGATTTTTGCATCAGTTCATTGCACCATCCTTTTAACTCGATGGTCTGGAGGAGTTCTCGGACAACATACCTATGATCCATCAACATTCGTTTCTACCATACCTGGTATTCCCCTTGTTAGTGGTCATTGATAGGGCCGCAACGTTGGCTCTTTGTCAGCTAGAGGCGTTATGTCGTTCCTTGTACCAGATGTGTTACAATGTGATATTAGTTTGTTATTTAGTTAATTTGCAGTGAATACGCTGAGGACTATTTAGGCATGGTATACACTTTGTTCAATCATGTTACCTATAAAATAGCAACCAATAAATCCATTTTCTGAAATACCAAAGAGTAATAATTGTTCCATATTTCACGCTATATTCTTCAAATCAATAAATAACTTCATCAGTACAAACCTATCTAACCACATCTATTTTTATTTTTAATTGAAATAGAGGCATTGAATGGAAATTGGTGATGATGCTGGGTTTCCAACGTAGACCTTCTGCTTCCAAGGCAAGCTCTATAACCATACAGTCATCGCAACCTATTGGTGGGGGGAGGGGTCTACATGTACTGTATTCGAGCAAGTTTCCATCCACACCATTAATTCCCATAAATAAAGAGGTATCAACGTTCTATTCCGTTATTGGAGAGCCTCGGCAACTTTGATACGTATTTATATAGGGGAACATGAGGCAGATATGAAGTTTGAGTTGTGTACGGAGACGTGCTTCAAGGCAGACCGTGTAATCGCCATGCCCGTTAGGTCGTGGTGACTTAGTGGTTATAGTACTTGACTAATAAGCAGGAGGTCCCAGTTTCGAATGTTAACGTCTCTCCTTAAATATAATATCTTTGATATATATATAAGACAAAATATCTCTCTGGACATTCATTTATTATTTGATATTTATATCGATTTTTATTGATAAGAATGAATCACGTTCTCTCTATTATATTACATACTGCCACGTCCACGTCCCGAGCTGGCAGCCAGAATCGCCGCTTGGGAGGATTTGAATGGTTTAGTTCAGTATAAAATATTTTGGAAACTGTGAAATGTTTAGAATTTCTTCCCCAAAATTTACGTCTTATTACAATTTGGCGAGCAACATCCTGACAAGTCTCTTGCTCTTTTTTCTGAGCACCCTCTATACTTATAATCGCATTAGTTGCTACTATTCTATGTGCAGAAGTATACACTCATCAAATGTCTCTGAGAAGCAATAATTTCAGTCAATCAGCATCAAAAACATAGGAATAAAATTACCCTTGAGCTATAATAATCTCTGATAAAAACAATTATTTAGCTCTAAACGATCTGCCAAAAATGCTGCTATTATCCTCGGGAGTATTTTTCATTCTACGATTGTCTTAACTTCCACGTCGATTCCTGAAATCACAGCGTCTGCATAACAGATGTGGAGGTGCAACCCCTCACCTCTCCTACCCTTCGCCCTCCCTTGTCAATGTTATCATACGCTATCCAAATACAGAAATTTGATAACCTGATAACATTCACATTACCGATTTGAGAAACAGAATTAATTTACTCAAGTCATTATTGTGTGGCAAATTGGAAGGCCACAATCACTCACATTGCAATTTTGTGGCAAGGTTATGTCTCTCACTCGCACTTAATGACCTGATTCGTATGGCATGGTCATGATGTTCCTGGAGATATAAATAATAAGTTAACATAGCCATTGTCATAATTATGTTGTATGTCACTGACACCTAATCACAGTCACTGAAATATACGACAATGCATCTGATTTGCATACAAGAATGATTAAGTAAATATTACTCATCCCCAGAAACTCATTAAGGACAGAAACGTCAGCCACGTCACTATATAGCACCAAACAGTAGATATTCAGGCGATTTATATATGACAATCTTTCTAAAAGTAACTAAAAAGCAACATTTTGGTTGTGAAATGCAATAAAATAACTGTAACATGCTACAGTTGAAGTATTTCTTTATAAATATAATCCCATAAACACCCATAGTTTATCAAAAAGTCATTACTACTGCATCTCTCAGTTTTACACTATTAGCAACATATATCACCACTGTAATCTTTTATGTAACTAGTAATAAAGACAGCTAGGCAGACACACACCAAACACACACACACACACACACACACACACACACACGTTATCATACCAATCATAAAAAATTTCTTCCAGGAGACAATAGAAGAATCTTTAACTAATCTTTAAGAGGAGTCAATCATAATGGATACTTTTCATTGAGCCATGTAGCTCTTGTAAAGTAAAAATACAATATATGAAAACTCGCCATTTCCAGCTGTTTATACCGAAATCCGGGTTTATATTTATACTTTGCGAAAGCAGTAACCATTTAAATAAAGGTATCGATGTGCTTCCGAGAAAGAGAAGAACGTCACTGATCTGTCACAGTCGCATCAGAAAAATTGTTTCATGTTCTCTCCCACATGACATTTTTTGATGCACTGTATTATTTTTAAATGTGAGTAATGTGAACCTATTGGAGCATTTCTGAAATTGTGGATCCATAAATTAAAAGATACTACAGTATAAACAGGTTTCATTAATGGGGCTCCGTTAAGGTCTCATTACTCACGTTTGAACATGACGTCATGTTGTTGTTGTGGTCTTAAATCCGCAGACTGGTTTGATGCAGCTCTCCACCATACCGTGTCCTTTGCAAACATCTGAGAATACGAACAGCAGCCTACATCCTTTTGAATCTATTTACTGCATTTGTCCCTCGGTCTTACTCTACGATTTGCAACGCAAACACTTCCAATACTATTTTGAGGTTTCCTTGATTGCTCAGAATTTGTCCCACCAAGCTATTCCTTCTCTTAATCATGATATGCCAGAAACTCCTTTTCTCCTCAATCCTGTTGAGCACCTCCTCATTAGTTTCGTGATCTAGCCGTCTAGTCTTCATCATTCGACTGTAGAAACATATTTCGAAAGCTTTCGTCTGAACGTCTTATCGTTAATGTTTCACTCCCAAACAATGTTAAACTCCAGATAAATGTTTTCAGAAAGGTTTTCCTAATATTTAGACTAATACTGGATGTCACAAAATTTCGCTTCTTCAGAAACGCTTTTCTTCCCATAGCTATACGTCATATTATATCGTCTTTATTTCAGCAATCAGAAGTTATCTTGCTACCCAAATAACAAATCTCATCACTACTTTTATCGTTTCATTACCTAATCCAATCTACTGATTTTCTAACACTACATTCCATTACCCTCCTTTTACTTTTGTTAATGTTCATCTTATATCTTCCTTGCAAGACACCATCCACTCCATTTAATTGCTCTTCCTGGTCTTTAGCCGCCTGACACAGAATTACTATGTTATAAGCAAATCGCAAGGTTGTTATTCTCTCTCCCTGGACTATAATTCCATATTCAAATTTCTCCTTACAATCCTTGCTCAATGTACAGACTGAACAACATTGGAGAAAGGCTAAAAACCTGTCTTACTCCCTTCCCAACCACTCTAATAACTTTTAACACCTGACACAATTCACAATTTGAAAGAGTGAATTTCAGTCAACACTGTGAAAAAAAATGTTCACATATTTGTAAATCTGTCGGACCAAATTGCATGGTCATTAGTCCGCAGCTTAGAAACTACTGAAACATAAGTAAACTAACCTAAGGACAAAACACACACACCCTATGCCCCTGGGAGGACTCGAACCTCCACGGCGAACAACCGCGCTCTCCGCAGCGAGACACTTTATTCCGCTAGGCTACTCCACCGCGGCCAACATTGTGAAAATCTTTTTTCATATCAACAAATGCTAAAAACGTAGGTTTCCCTTTCCTTTACCTGTCTTCTAAGATATGTCGTAACAAGAGTATTGCTTCGCGTGTTCCTACATTTCTCATAAATCCAAACTGAATTTTCCAAAGGTCGGATTCCACCAGTTTTTTCATTCGTCTGTAAATAATTCGTGTTAGTATTTTGCAACCACGACTTGTTAAACTGATAGTTGTATAATTTTCTCATTTGTCTGTACTTGCTTTCTTCGGAATTGAAGTCACTTTATTCTTCTTGAAGTCTGCGTGTAATTTACACGTCTCATACATCTTGCATACCAAGTGAAACCAGTCTGCACGGGCGCTACGGTCGGGGGTTCGAATCCCCCCTCGGGCATGGATATTTGTGCCGCCCTTAGTGTTCGGTAGTTCATAAGTAGTTTGTAAGCTTAGGGACTGATGACCCAGCTGTTCCGTTAAGCCCTACAAACCTTTAGAGCATATTCCTGAAGGCGGTATCTGTCTTTCCCCTATATATATATATATATATATATATATATATATATATATATATATACTTCTACGATCTTGCATTTCATCCCAAGCTACTCCTACTTAGCCAGTGTGCCCTTCCTGTCAACCACATTTTTCATACTTCCGTGCTCCCATTTGCCTGCTTCATTTGATGCATTTTTACCTTTTCTCCGTTCATCAATTAATTTCACTACCTCTTTTGTTATCCAAGGATTTTTGTCAGGGCTTGTCCTTCTGCGTATGTTACTCTCTGCGGCCTTCACTGCTCTCTCTCTCAGAACTAACCATTATTCTTCTGCTGTATTACTTTCCCCCGTTTCAGACAAACCATGCCTTATCGACCCTTTAAAACTCTCAACCACCTCTGGTTCCTTCAATTTGTACAGAGTCCATCTTCTTCATTTCCTACCTTTTTTGCAGTCTCTTTCGTCTTAATCTAGAGAACCAATACGTTGTGGTTAGATTCTATATCTGCCCCTGGATCTGTCTTACAATTTAAAACCTGGTTTCTAAGCTTTTTCTTTACTATTATGAAGTACATCTCGTATCTTTCAGTTCCTGCTGGTCTCTTCCACGCATATAACCTTATTTCATAATGATTAAGATAACTGTTTGTGATTATTAAATTGTGCTCTGCACAACGTTCTGCCAGGTTCAAATGTTCAAATGTTTGTAAAGCTTAAGGGACTTAACTGCGGGGTCATCAGTCCCTAAACTTGCAATATACTTATGAACTAACTTATACTAAAGACGACACAAACATCCAAGCCCGAGGGGGGATTCGAAATCCGGACGGCGGTCGTCCGCGGGCACCGCAACACGGCGCTCCAGCACCCGCGGCTAATGTGCCGCGGCTGCTGCCGGATGATATCTTATTTTACCCAGTCCATATTCACCTACTACATTTCCTTCCCCTCAATTTCCTACGACTGAGATCCCCATCACAATTAAATTTTCTTCTCCTTTAATCGACTGAATAATTTCTTTTATCCCCTCATACATTTCTTCGATCTCCTCATCATCGGCAGAACTAGTTGTCATATAAACTTATACTACTCTGGTCGCTGTTGTCTTCGTGTCTATGCTTACTACGATAAGACGTTGACTATGCTGTTTATAATAGCTTTACCGCATTCCTATTCTCTTATTCACTATCAGACCTACTCCTTCGTTACTACCTAAAATCCTGTTCATCCTACTAACAAACTTCACTAATCCTTACCATATCTAACTTTAACCTATCCATTTCTCTTTTCAAATTTTACAAATTACCTACTCCATTAAGAGGTAGAACATTTCACGCTCCGAACCGTAAAATGCCTGTTCTATTTCTTTTGATGACGACATCCT
Organism: Locusta migratoria; assembly: GCA_026315105.1. Taxonomy (NCBI): domain Eukaryota; kingdom Metazoa; phylum Arthropoda; class Insecta; order Orthoptera; family Acrididae; genus Locusta; species Locusta migratoria. The sequence continues at coordinate 209,541,669 of CM048747.1, read as the reverse complement.
CGTGAGTGGTCTTCGCCCAGAGATACGAATGGGGGACTATTTTACCTCCGAAATATTTTACCTCAGAGGATGCGAACAACACATATAGCTGCATGACCTCGGGAAAATAAACTACTGTAGTTTCACCTTGCTTTCAATTGTTCGCAGTAACTGCATGGTAATGGCGTTTCAGCTTATGTTTCAAGATCACCTCAATCATTCATACACACTGTTGCCCCTGTAACAACTGAAAAGGCTTCTGTCCCTCTTCAGGAACCACACGCTTGTCTGGCCTTTCCACGGATACCCCTCCGCTGTGGTTGCACCTACGGTACGGCTATCTGTATCTTTGAGGCACGCAAGCCACCCAACCTCGCCAAAGTCTGTGGTTCATGAGGGAAGTCAAAGTACATCGAAACTATTTGGACTTGAATTACATTACTCATGAGTACTGTTACTGTTACGTGAAGGTGGCGCTTTTATCTTTTTATATCTTTACGATAATGTTTAGAAATAAATTTGAACATTGAATTAAATGGTGCAGTTTTATAATGGATGACCAATTATTCACTCAATAAAGACATATACACCCACACAAACCAACAATAGTACGGGCTTCCAGTTGGCACAGGACTTTTGTCTCCAATATAGACAAAGACGTAGCTGCGATTCATAAAACGCTCTGATCAATATTCGTATAACGGAGAAAGCCAAATGTGACGTATATCTCCAGAAGCGGGGCGGGGCGGGGCGGGGTATTTCAGATTCGAAGCGGCCATTGCTGGGAAAGGCTGGCCGAGCGGGCATTCGAGTTAATCGGGTCGCAGCTAATCGGCTCTTCTCGGCTCAGCGGGTCGCCGCTCGGTGCCGTCCGCCGCTGCCGCCGCTATCCCCACCTCCCCTCATCCCTCCCCCCACCCGCTCGCTCGCACGCGCTCACGCAGGCGTCGCCATCCACGCCTCGCTACCCCGAGTGGTGGCCGCAGTGAAAGTACTCGACACTCGCGAGCGCACCAGAGTGAATTCGCACTCCATTTGCTAACGGCGTTATAACAGCTGCATATTGTAGGGAATGCTCAAAACTATTCGTTGTGCTGACAGATGTGGTGCATGCAGTAATATACAGGGTGTTTCACTAAGTGTGTTTGCCTCTGTAACTTATAAAATAATAGGTGACGGGAAATTTTAATGCGGTAGGTCAAAACAAGAAATGTTACACTCTCTGCGGAGCTATGAACATAGTTTATTGTATCATTTTCCAAAGAGTTACAGCACAAAGATATATATATATATATATATTTTAATGGGACAATAGTTTTTCTATCGTGCATTGGATTCGTTGAAACAAGCTGCGTCCAAATCAATTTAAGCTACATTCCTATCACTGTTAGTTTGGGAGCTATAACCATTCAAAGCTTCAGGGGCAGATACCACAAGCGTTGCGCATAATGCAATGCGCCTTCTAGATGTGGTGCGGCCGAGTTGTAACGTCGCCGGTATCACGGAGCGAGAAGCTTCCCCGATGCGCTGTTGTTCGTGTGTGCCATCGTCTTCCGATGTCAGTAACTGTGGTATATTGAGCACCGGTTGTTTGTGTGGCTCCAACTGTCGGGTATACGGCCGTATGCGGCGACAGTCGGCAGTCTAACAGCGCATCGAGGAAGCTTTTCGCTCCGTGACACCGGCGACGTTACAACTCGGCCGCACCACATTTAGAAGGCGTATTGTATTATGCGCAGCGCTTGTGGTATCTGCCCCTGAAACTTTGAAGGGTTGTAGCTGCCAAACTAACAGTGATGGCAATGAAGTTTAAATTGATTTGGACGCAGCTGGTTTCAACGATTCCAATGCACGATAGAAAAAAAACCATTGTTCCATTTAAAAAATATATTTTTGTGCTGTAACTCTTTGGAAAATGATATAATAAACTATGTTCATAGCTCCGCAGAAAGTGTAACATTTCTTGTGTTGACCTACTGCATTAAAATTTCCCGTCACATATTTTTTATAAGTTACAGAGGCAAACACACACACACACACACACACACACACACACATATATATATATATATATATATATATATATATATATATATATATATATATATATATATATATACTAGCTGCAAGTACCCGGCGTTGCCTGGGCTTAAAATAAGGTTTTCTGTAGATTCGTACAAAACCGTTTATTCGCATTTAATAAAAGGGTGCATTTTTATCAAAGCAATGTGACAACATTTTTGGAATTTCAATTTGCAGTATGTATAAAAAGATTTTCGTCTTTGCGCACTCTGGAGCAGTCCATATGCAACTGTCCATCAGAGAAGCATGGTGTCTGCAAGTCTATATCAACAATCCCAAGAGACTGGCCCTGTGTCTTTATGATTGTCATGGAAAAGCACAATTTCAAAGGGAACGGTACTGCCTTGAATTGTATAGTGTTGTCTGAGGGAATGATAGGTATTCTTGGAATGAAGACATCCTCACACTTAGCACTCACTGTGAGTACTGTGGCTTGAATTACATGTTGCATCAGCTTTTTCTCAAATCTTGTGCCATTGCACAAACTGTGTGCATCAATATTTCTGATCAGCATTACTGGAGCATCAACTTTCAGAATCAAGTTGTGGGCTTGTAAATCGGAAGTCTGGATGGAATTCAAAAACTCAGTGGGATATTGTACTGCTTCATCGTCATTAAGGATGCACTCTATGGACTTGTAGGCATACTCTGAATTGTGACATTCAACGTGTCAATTTCTGCTTGCCAGAATTGCTCTGTGAGAAATTCAGTCCTGTTCCTTGAAGTTTTTATGAGTTGTTAGGATACACCTTCGACAGAAGTTCGTCAGGAGAGTTGACAATTTGACCACATGGCATAAGGATGAGGCCTGTTGAGGGATCTTCATGAACTTTAACATCTCCAATTTGGTGCAACTTGTTTGCAAATTGTTCTGTAGACAAATCACCCTGAATGTGTGACCGCATGTTTGTAGTTAGATTGAATTTTTTAACATTGTGATATAGATAAGAAACGTTACAAACAGGCATTGATCTGATCTTCTTGTGTGCCACGTGTGACAGTGGGAAGTGTTTGTCGAAAATCACCAGCAAGCACAACACTTGCTCCGCCCATTATTGCAGAGCTGCCTCGCAAACCCTGTAATGTCTTGTCAAGAGCATCGAAAGCATTTCTGTGACTCATACAGACAACAAATGCGTCTTATATGTACAAAGATTGCAATCGAACTCTGTAAATAAAGTACTCTCCCCCATGCACCGAACGAAATTTTATGTTACAGTAACCTTAATCTTGTTTTCAAGGTCAAGTGTACAAAATTTGATCAATTTTTCTGGTTGGTTTTCCAAAACATGGAACGGAACCTGTTTAAGAACCTTCCCCATGTAATTTTTTGTACGTATACCAAATTGCACGTTACTTGGTTGTCTGGATCTTGAGTTATAAGAGAACAGACAGACAACAAATGCGTCTTCTAAGTATATACAGTATACAGTATACACAAGAAATGTTACAGTTTCTGTGGAGCTATGAAGATAGTTTATTGTATCATTTTCCAAAGAGTTACACCACAAAGATAATTTTTTTAATGGAACAATAGTTTTTCTATCGTGTATTGGAATCGTTTAAGCCAGCTGCGTCCAAATCAGTTTAAACAACATTCGTATCACTGTTAGTTTGGGAGCTATAACCCTTCAAAGTTCCGGGGGCGGAGGCTGCGATAGCGTAGCTGACTGGCTGAGTGGCTATACCCTAGGGCGCGGCCCACTGTCTCATGACCACCAGCCAGTCAGCTACGTTGTCGTAGCCTCTGCCCCCTAAACTTTGAAGGGTTGTAGTTCCCAAACTAATAGTGATAGGAATGTAGTTTAAATTGATTTGGACGCAGCTGGTTTCAACGAATCCAATGCACGATAAAAAAAACTATTGTTCCATTAAAAAAATTATATCTTTGTGCTGTAACTCTCTGGAAAATGATAGAATAAACTTTGTTAATAGCTTCGCAGAAAGTGTAACATTTCTTGTGTTGACCAACCGCATTAAAATTTCCCGCCACCTATTATTTTATAAGTTACAGAGGCAAACACACTTAGTGAAAAACCCTGTATTTCCACAATCCACTGTAATGTAAGTAACGTAAATATCACAAAACAAAACTTTGTCAAATTCCATTAGCGTATGTCATTACTACTTTATTTGTAAATTTTCTTAGTTATTTATCAGATGTACTGTGTATCGAATTTATTTGAGAATTGCGTATAAATCTGTAAGGGGAAGTTGAGGAAAAGAGATTTACATCTACATACGTACTATGCAAGTCACATTGAAGTGCATGGCAAATGCAAATTCCTCTACGATGTTTCTCTACAGTTCAATTCTCTTTAGCTAGTGGTAAAAAAGAAGACATCTATGTTTTCGTTTTAGATCTCAGTTCTCTTATTATAATGATCGTGTCTTCCTATGAAGGTCGATGCTATCAAAATAGGTTCGCATTCGGAATAGAAAGTTGGTGAAAGAACTATAGCAAAGAGATTTCGTCGCAACGAATCACCCCTTTCTCTTAATGATTTCCACCCAAACTTGTACATCTTTTTCGTGATACTTTCTCACCTATGCCGCGATACTACGAAACATGCTACACTTTTGGGAACTTTCTATAAATATTATTTTAGTCTCAGCTGGTGTAGATCTCACACGACCTATAGATCTGACTGATTTTTGGTGCAAATGAGGTTTAACGGATTTCGTTTAGTGGTAATATGGATGATATGACACTTCTTATTATTAAGGGCGACTCGCGAACTTTTGCACCATACAGATATCTAAATCATTTTTCAGGTGCTTCTGATCTTTTGTTAACTTTACTTACCGGTATATGACAGCATCATCCGCTAACAGTATAAGAGAGCTACTCAGATTGTCTCTTAAATCGTTTATAAAAATAAGGATCTGCAGGGGTCGTATAATACTTCCCTAGGGAAACGCCACATATCACTTCTACGCAATGACTATCCGTCAATTTGTAAGATTACCGCCCAATAGAAATACTGGTAATTAATAGCATTTGATAATTAAACAGTATGAAGTTGGTGGCTGTTACAGCTTAGGATTTCCTGTTTCGTTTCCGGTGAGGGGAGAGAGGGACAATGGCGAGTGCCAGGCACAGTGCAGTGCACAGCGTGAAATAAAATATTCTAATACTAGTGGCATTTGAAGTAATACGATGCATTTAGGAACCTTTAAGGCCCTCATTACAAAATAGCCTGTTGAAAAATAAACAATACATTAGCTGATATAGTCACATCTGGCGTAATATGTTTAATTGACAATGAAAAGTAATAAATTACCAATGAATACAACACAGTTACACAACTAGCATGGCAATGTTTGTTTATAAAAATAATGTATTAACTATTCTCATTGTAGTTTCAATTAATCTTGTGTATTTTATCTTGAAGTATTCAGTTAAATCACTTATCTGTGACATAAGAAATTGCATGATTATGATAAATAGTACAAAGGATACTAATATAAGAACGTAAGCAAATATTTGTTTAACGTGTAGTGTAATTATTTTGATTTTAAGTAAAGTTTTAGAAATGTATTGGCTGAGCGCTGTACGTTGGCAAATCGGTTAGAACAGCTCACATGGGGAAGTTGATGACGTAGGGGAAAAAACCCCAGCAGTTGAGCTGTTGACGCGCGCGCACGCGCAAGGGCAGGAAGTGAGGAGTCGGAGCACGTGGGGTAGCTGGCCGGGCGGCGTCGCTCTGCATTCGGTCGGCATGTGGATCTCGAGGTGATGACTTTAGATTTGTCTGTGGCAATCACCAAGTGTGGTTGCTCGTCGTAGACTGTACCAAGTTAAATTGAGTGCTACTGTGTGTTTGTGAATATTTAGCCGGTGGAACAAGGTGTGCATCGCATTGAATTAAAGTGACTGTGATTTGTTAATGTAACACGTGTCGTCGCATGAACATAAACGGTGTTTGAGACAGCCACGTGGTGTGAAAACAATTCGCGACAAATATTCATTTTGTCTGGGGGCTCACGAGCTATAACTTTATTTGGTAAATGTGTCGACGTACAGACGTATCAGCCACAGGGTTCAAATAGTGTGAAATAAACAACATAAAGTGAACTTTCACGTGTTTTCAAAAATAGTAGTTAGTACACCCTTTTATCTCATGAACTTGATTTTATTATGATTTTGTTGTGTTAATCATATGCAGGGAAGGAAAGCTGGGAACGTGTGATATCATCCCCTAGAAAACGAGTCAAACAGTCGCAATCACAGTTCTAGTGTTTTTGCATGTTTAGGAATTTGGTTCGCAGTTGGTGGTTGTGTGTTTTAAAAATTAATCTTTCCCTATTTTAAACTCTCACCCCGACCTTCACGCTCGCAAATTACAACTTACAGTGTCACGAATCCAATCTCACCACTATGGCGATATTCTATAAAAACACAGTTTGATTAGAAAACGCTTCTAAGTTACAGTGTCAAAAGTCTTTCGCAAATCTAGAAAATCGTTATGTATTTGATCTTCTTTCTCGATAGCAGTCATGACATGATGCAAGTAAGAAACTGGCTGGGTTTCATAAAGGCGATACTTTCTGAATCCGTGTTGACTGTGAGTCAATATCCGAATCTGTTCGAGGCAGTTTATAGTATTTGCGTAAAGTATATGTTCTAAAATCCTACTAAAAACCGACGTCAATGATTTAGGTATATAATTTTGCGGATCACTCATATTGCTTAAATACTCGAGTATTCTGTGCAAACTTCCAGTCTTTCGTTGCGGATCTTTCACTTATCGAACGGTTGTATATGATTACTAGGTATGGGACTACTGAATCGGCATACTCTGAAAGGCACCTAATCGGCACACGACCGCAACATTTATTTTACTTTAGTGATTTAATTTGCTTTAATACTCTAGGGGTATCTGCTTCTACTGGTAGCTGTTCTTGTTATGATTTCTGTAGTATTTGCTTCGTCTTCTTTGATGGATGAATTTTGGACAGTCGTGTGAAGCAATTCTGCTTTTTACAGGACGTTTTTACTGAGTTGCCTCGTCCGTGGCGTGATTCCCATCTTCGCCAGGTTAGTACATTTTATTAAACCATGTGCTGTGGCCAACGGCTGTGCCACAACGAATGCACCGCTTCCCGTTAACTTACTGAAGTTAAACACTGATAGATTGAGGTTACCGTCTGGGTTGGCTAGCGGGATGCACTCAGCCCTTGTGAGGTCACCTGACGAGCTTCTTGATTGAGAAGTGGCGGCTCCGATCACTAAAACTGACATAACGGTTGGGAGTGCGGGGCTCTGACGACGTCCCCCTCCATACCGCATCCGTTGACGCCTTCGGGCAGAGGATGACACGGCGGCCGGTCGGTACCCAGTGGGCCCTCTGAGGCCTGTCAGACGCAGTTTACAATATTGGATTGATGATGTTACGGGGGCTATGGCTGATTGGGTGCAAACTGTCGATACAGACAGACAGACTGACAAGTTTTAATGTCTTATGCCTACATCACAGAAAACGACGGTTATTCGTCGTTCTGTTATTATTTGACAGGTAACGTGTTTGACGATACAGAAAACGACGGTTATTCGTCGTTCTGTTATTATTTGACAGGTAACGTGTTTGACGATACGACTTGGGCTGTCCTGGTCTCTCCAAGAACTGTGCCCATAGCAGCTCTTACTAGTGCCTTGGTAGAAGCTGTGCCACCCCTTTCCATTGGTGAAGCAGATGGAATAAGACAGGAGGCGTGTCGGGCGATTTTCAACACCCGCCTCCAACAAAGTAATAGCTCCACTGCAGAATGGGCGGCATTACGCCGACTTCGTCAGGACACAGTCACAGTTGTTGACCACGATTACAAAAGAAGTACCCTTGTTTTACTATCACTGGAAGTACAGAATTCTAAATTGTACAGTCATTTCGACGATTCCACATACCGCACGATGAACGAAGACCCTACGACATCGCTTGCAACTGAATACCTGATCTTTCCCCAAAGAAGTTGTGAGGATATTAAAACCCCAGGGCGCAGGTCCACCGAGGCTGCATGGGTTTCCAAAAGACCACAAATAAGATGTTCCTTCACGTCGCATTGTGAGTAAATTGGATCTCCCACTTATTGTGCAACTAAGCACTTATCTTCACTCTTGAGACCTCTTGTTGGAAAGTGCCCACACCATATTCGCAACTCAGCAAATTTTATTAGCAGGTTGAAGTCCCTGAGAGTGAACACATCTGAGTTGCCAGTAAGTTTTGATGTGGTATCATCATTTAGCAGTGTTCCACTTGCAGAGTCTCTATCCGTGATTGACAAACATTTTGACAAGGAGATTTTAACCTTATTTCAACATTTGCTCTCCTCAACTTATTTTACATTCATCAATGAATTTGCTGACCAAGTAGATAGAGTTACCATGGGTAATCTACTGGTACCCTTTGTAGCCAACTTTTTTATGGAAGATTTTGAGCAGAAGGCGTTAAGCTCTGCAAGTTTCAAACCAACCATATTTTGGAAATATGTGGATGACAAATTCGTAGTATAGCCTCATCATGAGGAACAATTTAACGAGTTTTTGAACCATCTAAATTCATAGGCACATACGATGTAGCTTGAAAAGGACGGTTGTATCCCTTTCTTGGATGTCTTCGTTGAACGTAAAACTGACAGTACATTGGGACACAGTCTTTCGTAAACCAACACATACGGATCTGTATCTATGAGCAGACAGTTGTCATCATCCTACGCAGGCCATTGGTGTCCTTAACACACACTTTTACAATGGGCACTTACAATTTCCTACGTAGACCATATAAAATAAGAGTTCAAAGACCTGAGAAAAGTATTTGACGAAAATGGTTTTCCACTCTGGAAAATTCGGAAAGCGTTGAAAATCAAACCTAAATGTTCCACATGAATAACCTGAAGAAGAAAAGTTCAAGTGCCTGGCCTTACTTTCATATATAGGTAATTTATCATCAAAAACAAAGTTGTTCTTCTGCCAGCAACTAAGATATCCACGGTCGTCGGCTCTGTGAAGTATAATTTCGTTTTCGGAAGGCAGGTTTGTATGAAATTCTTTGCCAGTGTGGACGTTCATATGTTGGACGTACTCTGTGTCCAGGAACGATGTGCGGAGCATAAACGTTACACCCGCCTATTACAACCTGATAAATCTTCTGTAGCTGAGCACTGTTTTCAGACTGGCCATGACATGGTTTACGAAAATGTTCAGATTTTATCACCTGTTCCATCCTTCTGGGATACAGTTTCTAGAAAAGTGATTAAAATTCCACTGGCGTGTAATTTAGTTAATCGTGATGATAGTTTTAATGTTGAGTAAATTTTGAATCAAGCACTCACAACCGTAAACAAAGACAACGACGCTGCAACCGTGTTAACCACAGAATATGATTATACACGCTTTCCATAGAGGGCACTAAGGCTTCATACATCTTTGCCACCGATATCAACCACAGTACGCGATCATATATACTCAGAGGCCACAACAACTGCCGTCGGTGTGGTAAGTCTGTGACTATGATTCTCCAATAAGCATGCCCACTGGCTCGTCTCAAAGTATATAAGGTGGACGGGAGCGCTTTGCCGTCAGTTTTCAGACTCGCTCCGACGATGGCTGGACGGTTTGCAACCGAAATATCAGCAGAGTAAAATATGTGGTCACGGTTGAATTCCCGTAATTTTATGGAACTAGATATACACCGTGAAAATATGAAGATTCGCATTTGAACATTTGATTTTATTAACGAATACCTGTCTGCTTATGTAGTAGTTTTGATTTTTGGCATCGTTATGGTCTCTTCAAGATATGTAAGTTAGCGGCGGTATAATCGCTCCGTCCATCTGCATTTTATCAACAGTGAATCTCGAAAAGAACGTGTCTTTCCTCCAGAGATTCCCATTTGAGTCCCAGAAATGTCTTAGCTGACGTCACTTTGAAATGATAATGATTACAATACCCAGTCCCCGAGCAGAGAATAATCTCCGACACGACCGGGAATCGATCGTGAGTCCCTGCGCTGCCCACTGGACTAAGGAGTCTGAAACATAAAAATGTTACAATCCTCCTGGATGGTAGTCAACTCCTTCTTCATCTTCCTCACCAAGTGCTTCCTTCTTTCTCTTGGATTTGGCTCCCTTTGACATATTGGTTGTTACAACTTCTGCCGTCATGATTCGAGCTCATCTTTGTCCATCACACTTTTAATGGTGGTGTAATTTTTATGAATTCCAAAACCTGTAGTCTTCCAGAATAGCCATCACTGAAATTAATTAAGAACACCAATTTTGGTTTAGTCATGATGTGAACTATCACAGGAAACACATTAAATAAAACGGCTAGTGGATATCTGCTGTTGTCAAACACAGACTGAATACAATTTAAAGGATTTATTGTCAAGTACCGCAGGTGTCGGCATCTTACGAAACGGACCGTTATTCATTAAACAAAAGAGACCACAGCCTTCTAAACCGTCCCAGAGAAAACTGCGAATATACGAACTGATGGGAAACAAAATTCTCAGAAATGTCAGAGCATTATTATTCTAAAATTCTTATTTAAAATAGTAAATAAGGGAATATTTTAATCAAACCATCACCAAATTCAGCATAAACATCCATATTTCACAATTTTCATAATAATAAACATGTGAAACTTTGTCATTTCGGTCGGCACGACTCCCCTTAAATTATCTGGATGCGGACTCGACGTGCGCAGCAGAGATTTAGTTAGTCTTTAAGAACACAGTAGGAAGTCGAATGCAGTTTTCTCGTGGTGAATTAGGGGCTTTGGCTGCGTTGACACCAAAATGCATGCAATCACAAGAATGTTATCGCAATACTTAACCTTGTGACTACACCGACGCGGATGAAATGTCGTTCATCCTATAATAAAGTAATTTTTACAGCTTGAGTAAACATCAAAAAGTGTTTTGAAGAGTTCAATTTTAAATTTAGTTCAGGAACTTTTGGATCTATGCAGTTAAGCTGCGACTCCCCGAAACGTAAAAACCATATATTAACATTAATTTGTCGGGCCACACCGGTTTGTCATAACTACATCCTCCCCAAGACTTTGGTAGCAGTATGTGAATGAGCAGATTAGTTGTGCATGCGGGAAAATCCAGCAAACGTTACCCCATTTGGTAGGTCCCCCATCGTCATCATTTGCTGTACGCTGACCCAAATAACATCCTCCATACGGAAAGCGATTGCAATCGATGATCAATTTCATCGTATAATGAATTTCAAATGGAACGGGTAAATAGCAGTTAGTTGCTTTATTTTTGGATACCAGCATACAATGAAGAGACAACGAAACTTGTACACCCGCTTATATGTTACTGACCCACCGCAACACGATGTGCCATGGTCTCGGCTAATGTCTGAAGTATTGTTAAAGGGAAGCGACTCCATGCGTGCAGCAAGGCTGGCCATAAATTCGTAAGAGGACAATGGGGTGGAGAACTTTTCTGAACGGAATTTGGCAATATGGCTTTTATTACTTGGTTTTGACTGCCAGTTGCCTCACACTGAGGTACCATCTCCTAGTGTGGTATTTTAGAGCGTTTATGCGTTTATGGAAGTGCTCGACATGAACAGCGGGTTGCAAGGCATCCACGATGTCCTCAATAAGATTCATGCGTGCGGAGTCTTATAGCTGTCAGAAGTATTTAACCTCAGCCACTCCGTAACAATTGTATGGGGTTTCGCATTCGTCTCTTGAAATTGCCCAAGTCTATCGGAATGTACAATGGGCATGAATGGATACGGGTAATTAATGGTACATATGTATCAGCTGTCAGAGTTGTATGTAGACTTATCAGGAGTCCCATATCACTCCACCTGCACACACGCAAAACCTAGGTGGAAACGAGACCCGTCAGGAAAACTGTTACCAGTCATCAACAGTCCAATGCCGATGCTGACAGTACCTTTCGAGGCATAAATCATTGTGTCGCGTAGTCAGCAAGGTAACACGAGTGGGCCTCTGGCTCCAAGAATCCATATCGATGATGCTGCGTTAAGTGGTTCACAAGCAGACACTTGATACGCTAGAATTGAAATTCGCCGCAATTTGAGGGGGAGGGGGTGGGATGTAGTTCTGACACGTTGAACGCTTCTCCTCAGTCGTCGCGAGTCCCTTTCATGCAATATCTTTTTTAGACCCTAGAGGTGTCGGAGATTTGATATCATACGTGGTTCCCGATATTCACACTGCACACGTGAAATGGTCCTACGGGAAAATCCTCACGTCATCACTATCTCGGAAATTTTGTGCCCCATCTCAAGTGCGTCAACAATATCACAACGTCCAAACTCAAATACTTTGCTACAACCTGCCATTGCAGCGCCAGCAACCGATGAAAAAAAAGTTCAAATGTTTGTTAAGCTTAAGGGACTTAACTACGGGGGCATCAGTCCCTAAACGTACAAACTACTTATGAACTACCTACAACTAATGACGGTACAAATATCCATGCCCGAGGGGGGGATTCGAACCCCCGACCGTAGTGGCCGTGCAGACCGTGACTGAAGCGCCTCAGTCCCCTCGGCCACCGCGGCCGGCAGCAACCGATTAAACGCCTGCGCAAGACACCTTTTGTCTTACTTAGACGTTGCGGACCCCAGTGCCGTCCTCTTAGCGTTTACTTGTCTCTGTGTTTAGATACGCATGCCTATACTAATTTATTGGGCTCATTACTTTAGAAGGTGCGTTCAGAAAGTGAGTTCGTGCTCGTTTATAGGTGGCATCAGTATTTCAATAAGAAGGCAGTGCTGTTTTTGTCTTCTGAAAACAGAGATTACCGCAAAGATCTAGGATGAATGGGCAAATCAGCGATGGGAGTAATTGATATCCAGGATGTGTCTGACATTAATATCGAAGTAGAACTGTAATGGTAGGTCTTGTTGGATAATGCCTGCCCACACATTGAGAACAGTAGCTGATGTAGGTAGCATGAGGATTTCCTTCACCCCAGACATACGATGCATGCTCATGGCTTTAAATAACTGCTGACAGCTTTACTGTGATTATGCAGTGTATGCCCATAACACAATAAATATACATTTCCTAACAGTGACAACCTATATCAATAAATTGGATATGAACCAGCTATCATATACGCTAATTTGAACCAAAGAGTTTTAAACATCCATATAACTTTCACTGTAGAAAAGGAGAGACCGAACTTGTTCAATGTAATGCTACATTGAACTAATAACTTCAAAGTTTTTAACCACTCAGTGTTAAATAGTGGAAGTAAGCTGTTGCATTTAACTTTGTTCAACAACAAATTATAATGTAACAAAAAAATTTCTATTGTATTCTGAAGACGATATTGTGCATGTTATTTTTACATGACGAAAACTGCAAGCTGTGGATGTCTGCCATCGGTAGACTGAAATTTTAAAAGTTTAGAAGTGTATCCTGAAAATGACACTCGTCGTTATTTATATGAACATACAACAAAGAAAAAGACCAAGTATTCATATTCAGTTTCAAAGCCTTGAGGACATAACTATCATTAGCGTTAATGTCACAATGTAACCAATATGTCTCCATCATTTTTTTTTTCACATTGATTTCCAAGATGTTCACTTATTTAATATTTCGTGACCACCGTTGACACTATAACAGAGATTTGTAGTCTTTAGTTCTGACAGGAGGTGTTTCCAGTGGGTGAACAGCGATCCCATGAAGACATCAGATTATAAAATAAGTACAGTGGAACATGACCAATAGATATTAAATATAAATTACTATTATTAATGTTTGTTATTATGAATTTTCTGAGCAGTATTTACTATTACAAATTATAATCCGTTATTTATTGTCTGTTGCTAAAGAGTCACGCTCCAGCACAAATTTTCATGTGTTGCAGATGGATTCCCCATCTTTAGGAGAGGAGTAGCTGTCGGAAATCTTTGCAATTTGCGATGTATATGGGTGAATATAATCTGTTAAATACTCTTTCTTGGTGTGTAAGGAAGTTGAAACACAGTATCAGAATGCCTGCAACTCTGCAAAGCGTCTGCCGTGCAAATTAACCATATAATTGTTGCACATTGTGATAATTTTATTTTTGAGTCGTACATCTTATGACTTTTCTAGTTGTCAACCCTGTGAGCATATGATGGTGGTTTTCACAACGTTCAGGCAATAATACTTCTACGTCAGTATTGGATAAGATGTTTGGGGCGGAGGGGGGAGGGTCGAAACCTGAAGCGGTAAAACTTCCATTCTAGCTTTTCTCTACTCTTTTGTTAACATATTTTCGCATATATCTCTTTATTTTTGGTATAAAACAGTAATAAGGAATCTGAAAAACCCAAAAATCAACAACATCACAGTTAATACCACCATACTGAATACGCTGATATTCAAATGTAACACTTCACTGTCACTAAAACAGATGGACAAGACCTGGAATAAATTGCTAGGAAAAGTTTTGCTCATTTAGAATGTTAGTCATGCCTGCTACATGGATGGACGACTTTTGCGAGGTATTGGTGAAATTAAGTAGTTTTTGGGAGGCAAGAAACGAGACACAGATATGTATCAGAGTGGAAGTTTAGCGGGGGGGAATTGTGTATGTGATAAAGGAAGGAACTCTAATGAGGGTGGATGGATTAATGCCAACGGCTGTGGTGCAGTCGATATAGGGATCCGAGTAGAAGCAATATCGGTCTAGACTAGCACTTGAATGGACATCTGTCCGGGTCTGCCAAGTGTTGTTGGTGGGCGGAGAGTTTTGAGCCTTTTTGAGGCTGATAGAGAAGCTACTTGGAGCACCGACACAACGGTCATGGGTGAGGGACACTGACCACATCACTCCCCATCCCGCATCTGGTGAATCCTACTGGCAGAGGATGACAAGGCTGCCGGTCGATTTCCATTGTGCCCTTGTGGGCTTTTGTGGGACCTAGTTTTGTTAAGTTTAGGATGAATAAATGGTAGGACGATTCAAATATCTTTCAAGGTATGGGATCAAACTGTAGTGATCATGTCACTAGACTTACAAACAACTTATGCAATGGACAACACCCACCCATACCCGAGGAATAACTTGAAATTCCAATGGGAAGCAGAAGCTCACTCCACAGCAAGGTTCCTTACAGTGCACGAGCACTGTTGTGTGGCAATGTCAGGATGGATATGATGATCTGAGAGTGGGAGATACGTGGAAGGGGAACAGAGGTGCTGTTGGTGGAATGTTTTTGTAGACACAAGGCAGAATAACAGGACGATAAAATATAGGGGAATCTAAAGGATTATTAGACAAGTTTGTGTACATTCTTAGATAGTTATAACTACGTGACACCTGAATTCAGGTTTTCTACTGGCTGCAATCTTGAATTAAATCCTATTGACTGTTTTATGACTCATTAAAGAGTCGTTATCAATTCTTAATTATCCATCCATGGTAGGACATAAGTTTTGGACGAGCCGATACCATAGTGGCCAGTGTCCGCCCACTTAATGCTTGGACAAGATTTGATAATGACTCTTTAATGAGTAGAAACTAGTCATCAATGTAAAATCAATGTATACAGGTGATCTATGGCAAATAAAGAACTTGTAAGCAATTCATAAGGATTTGTTACAAAGTTTTCTTTGTGAGTGAGGGGAGGTGGAACTGAGATGATTCGGTAATACAGCCACGTGAGGGGACTTAAGCACACGGGAAAAATTGAAAAGTGAATTTCGCTTTATGGGCCTAGACAGACTTTTATATAGTAGAAAGGAGTGGTGAGTTTCTATGTAATATGTCAATAACCTAGGGATGGTCACTCATTTGTAAGTATAGAATACAGTGGAGGGATACATGAAATGTTTGTAAATTAATCTGACTCAACTGTGTGTAGCTTCAAAATTACTTAAACTATGGTAAATTAACCAAAGTTCAACACATACACCCATACCTGTGAGGGGACTCGAACCCCTGCAAGGAAATGGCCGCACGCACTGCAGCCAGTGCCCCAGTGCGCACAGCTAATCCACTATGGTTGAGGGTTACAATCACCAATTGTGAATCATTTGTGCTTGATAGTGGATTGTTGGATGTTGAGGATTCAGTGTTGGAAGTCATTTAACAGTTATTGCAAAATATTTAAGTATATTAGTTATTTGAATAGGACGGTCATAAATAGATAGAAATTATTGCAGCCATTCAAACTTTCTGCTTCTTTAGTTTGAAAGGAAATATTGTTAGAGTGGCTGTATAGCACATCTCTATTGGCATATCAGAACTTCGCCAGAACTAGTGCAAGATTACGTGTGTAGTGCAAATGACGATCGCCCCTGCCCCAGAAGCCGCCCCTGTCGCGGCCACGGCCGGCAGCAGGTGTTAATGGTGCGCCACGGCAATCAGAGCGCCCCCTGTGAGCGGCGGCCGTGTCCTGCGGGTTGCGGGCGGCAGGCGGCAGGCGCCAGGCGCAGCGTCCGCTGACCCGCGCTGCGCCGCCGGCCGTGCCGCCAGTCGGCGCAATCAGCGTTATTGACCGCCACCGCCACCGCCGCGTCACACACGGCCGCCCATCCCCAATCCATTAACTGCCAGTCGCTCCAACAGATCACATCATGTCCGCGGCCCTTCTTCTCACCTCCGTTTCAGAGGGACCCGTGCTGAGAACTGCCATCCGAGGGCAGAGCTCCGCCCCGGCTACGGTGGGTGTAACGCTCTATCACCTTGATATATGCACCGCGGAATAGTCTGAACCAACTGGGATGTAAGTGATTTAACTTTAGAAAGGTCAGGTTCTAATTTCAATATTGTAGCTAAGGACATTTTATATTTTCAACATTGTATGGCATTGTAATTCCATCAGAGACAACAAAGGACATTGAAGAGCAAGATTATGGAATGAATAGTGCGTTGAAAGGTAAATATAACATGAACATAAAGAAGGATAAAAGAAGGGTAAGCGATTGTAGTGTGAGAAAATCATGCTATGCTGAAGGAATTAGTGTAGGCAATGAGGCAATAAAAGTATTTACTATATTGGTATGGTGTCGGTTCTTTCAGACATACCCGAAATAACAGACACCGCATCACCTTCACAGATATATTGTATTTCCGAATTATTAATAAAGGAGCGGAAGGAAGAAAGATCAGGACTGGATTAGGGCACTGAAATTAAGCAATGTCGACAAGTGAAAATGTGAGCTTGGCAAGGACTCGATTTCGGGTCTCTCGCTTCAGGCCAGCGGACGCCTTAACCACGTTTTTAAAAATTTAACATCCTTCTTTTAGAATGAAAATAACTCTGGCAGTCGTTAAAACCAGTGCAGACACTATACTGTAGTTCTTGCCAGGAAGCAGCAGTGCTGCCAGGGCGGCCAGTAAGGCAGGTGGTGCGCCACCTGACGCCTCCACCACCCACAATTACTATATACAAATAAATAACTTTACCAAAGCAAGAATTATTAGTCTTCAGGGAGTTATTGCGATCGTTATATGAATAAAATTCTTGAATGTCCGTCTCCAAATCGCTTATATTTTCTAAAACATTACCGGTTTCGGGACAGCTGCCCATCTTCAGATCAAAATTTAGAAGTTACAGAGTAACCTGTCCTGTAATGAACGAATGTTCACAGTCGTTACTGTAACGACTGTGAACATTCGTTTATTACAGGACAGGTTACTCTGTAACTTCTAAATTTTGATCTGAAGATGGGCAGCTGTCCCGAAACCGGTAATGTTTTAGAAAATATAAGCGATTTGGAGACGGACATTCAAGAATTTTATTTAAATAACTTTACCATGAAATTCAGACAATTTACTTAAATAAACGAGGAATAAACAGAATAAACATCAAACCATTCTTCTTCCAGAATGAAAATAACGCTGGCAATTGTTCAAACACCACTTGGGTACTCGTGCTCGCCTAAAGTCCGTCTCAAACTTCCACAAGTCGCACACTATGGCTGTCTCACCCCTATCCATGCCTTCTTACACTCTCCATTACGGAGGTTTAACATATGACCACATCAGCGGGGAAATTATTGAAGCTAACGCCATATTCGCGTGCAAATACTTATATATTGGAGTGGTGTTTGTTCTTTCGGTCATGGTGAGCACGGGTAGCCAAGTGGTAAGGCGACCTCTGGCCCGAGACGGGAGACCTGGGTTAGAGTTCCGGCCCGTCTCACATTTTTACTTGTCGCCATTGTTTAATTTCAATGCACTAATACAGCAACTGCCAATGCTTTCTTCCTAATACTTCTTCTTTCCTCTCCTTTCTCAATAATTTTGTAATACAATAAAAAATAGTTCATGAGTTTCGTAATTTGTACAGCAAAAGTCTTTTATTGGCGTAAGTGAACAAGATATAACTTGCAGAATGAGTATGGCAAGGTAAGTATTCCTGCACAGTGGAAATTTGTTGACATCCAATTTTAAATTAAATACAATTCATTTGTCTGGAATGAAACTTTGCATGGAACTGAAACGTGGACAATAAGGAGTTCATACAGAAAGAAAAGCTTTTGAAATGTGGTGCTTCATATGAGTGGTGAATATTAGATTAATGAGGAGGTACTGAATAGAATTAGTGAGTAAAGAAGTTTCGGGCAGATCTGAGAGTAGAAGTCGATTTTTGTGACTCATTATGAGACATCATGGAAGGGTCAGTTTAGCATAAGAGGGAAGTGGGTGACGTAAATATCGTAGAGGGAGACCGAGAGACGAATACAGTAAGCAGATTCAAATGGACGTATCTTGCGGTTCTTATTGGTCAGAGTAGCGTGGTGAACTGCATCAAACCAGTCGGAGGACTGAAGACTACAACAATCACTCAAACCCGATGTACTTCCATGTGAAACGGATATCCACCTCCCAACTGGATGTTTTTCAAAACTGTGTAGTCGGCAGCAATCAGAATATCAAAGTGTTCAAAGGTTTGTACAGCTTATGGGACTTAACTGCGGGGTCATCAGTCCCTAAACATACACACGGCTTATGAACTGCCTTATACATAAAACGGCACAAACATCCATGCTCGAGGCGGATTTGAACCCCCGACAGGGAACGGCCTCGCGCTTCGTAGCGTAGCGCGTCAATGCGTTCCGCCGCTCCGCCGCGGCTCAGAATATCTGAACGAGTCGTGACAAATATTATAGAGATTTCCGTAGAGTGCAAAGAAAAACCTAACTTCTTCTTTTGAAAGGTGTGTATTGATAGTAGCTAGCTTACACTTGAAATGTAATTTGCATAAATAAAATTCCAAAATCTAATCGACAACTAATCGATACCGAATAGGCGATGTTTAATATATTAAATATATAACAATATCTTAAGTCAGGTTTGAGATTGTTGCATGATTTAGTGCCATATCTGGCATATATCTCAAAGTTCCCAAAATATTTGTTTTGGGCCTTTATTCTGAAAAACTCCATAGTATCATCTAATGACAGTCTTGTCCAAGAAATCATCTCTCCTACCAACTACTAATATTTCCGTGCAGTCCTCAGGGACGTGGTGGTGTTTTTGGGTCTCGGGGGTAGTTGATCTGGTATTTAAGCATTTATATTTCATCTCTTACAAGATGCAGGTAAGTCGTAAACAAAAGGATATCTACACTTATTCCTAGCAAAAGCCATCAGAATTTAGGATCCTTATTATTATTTACTAAGGACCACCGAATGTTCGGTTCCTGTTTCGGTTACGGCCTGCTTTGGCCAAAATATTGGTTTTGGTCCAAGTTTCGGTTTCGGTCAGAATTCAGCCGAATCTTCGGCTTTGCGGAAACTAGCAGCTGTGAACATACGGATGAAGTCGGGTCGCGTTTCGGAAGGATTTAATGCTCGCAAAAATTTTATTTCGTTGTTAATCACAATACAATGCAGTAGAATCTCATAGTGATATTCTTACACCGTTTTTGTCACAATTCAACTTCATCAGAATTGTACTTTATGTAACGGGTAACCATTACGCAGAAAAGTTTTCTTAATTTGTTACTTGAAAGCGACAGGCTTTATTTAATAATCAATATGGCTTTATAGCCTAGTCAAAGAAGGAAACTCAAGGAAAAAAACTCGTGTAGCCGCAATTTTTTGTACGGTGGTAGTGGGGAGCGTCATGAATAAATCCTATCCTGTAGGGTGTGAGCGTTGGGGAGGGGAGGGTCGTATGAAAGTCAGTTTTTCACGTTCTTCTTAAATAAACCGACAACCATGGCTTCTAGTGACAATATTTCCCAGTACCAAATTAAAATACATTAAATTTCCTACGTCAAAGGACCTATTCATTGTTTCTCTATGACAGATAGTTTTCTCATTACAAGGGGTGAAAAGAATAGAAAGTTATGAAAACAATATTTTAATGGTATAAAATTAATGTTTGTGGATAAACACAGTACTGAGGGATAAATTTTGTACTGAGCATGTTCAAATGTTTGTAAATCTTATGGGACTTAACTACGGGGTCATCAGTCCCTAAACTTACAAACTACTATGAACTACTTACGAACTAGGACGGCACAAATATCCATGCCCAAGGGGGGATTCGAACCCCCGACCGTAGTGGCCGTGTAGACCGTGACTGAAGCGCCTCAGTCCCTCGGCCACCGCGGCCGGCTACTGAGCATGTGCCAGGTGGCAGTACGACAGGGCGGGTTTAAGGGGTGGGGGAACCGGGGTAGAAGATGGGGGAAAGCCTGACGCTAGAATGATGTCAAGCGCCGGCCGCGGTGGCCGTGGGGACTGAGGCGCTCCAGTCACGGTCTGCACGGCCACTACAGTCGGGGGGTTCGAATCCCCCCTCGGGCATGGATATTTGTTTCGTCCTTAGTCTTAGCTAGTTCATAAGTAGTTTGGAAGCTTAGAGACTGATGACCCCGTAGTTAGGTCCCATAAGTTCTACAAATATTTGAACATTTGAATTTGATGTCAAGCACTTCCCTTCTGCAAAACGAGGAGTGAACTAGTCAGTCCCCACTCCATCTACCCCATTAAGTCGCAGACGTAACTACAGAGTGTTTCACCAAGTTATACCGACCCTTCCACAGCACACCTCGTAAACAACTGGTGACAGAGTATACTGAAACACCTGGAGGATGTTGATGTTCTACAAAATGCGTTGTACGATGACAGTTGTTGGAATTGTTTATTTTCCACAAATCCATTGATACTAAATGGAATACAGGAATTCGCTACTCATAGAACTACACAGCAAAAAAAAAATTGTTCAAATCTTTGTGGAGCTTATGAGACTTAACTACGGGGTCATCAGTCCCTAAACTTACAAACTACTTATGAAATAGTTAATACTAAGCACGGCACAAATATCCATGCTCGAGGGGGATTTGAACCCCTGACCGTAGTGCCCGTGCAGACCGTGATGGCGCGCCGCAGACTGCTTGGACACTGTGGCCGGCGAACTACACAGTTTACCTCTGCACATCGTCTTACAGCTGTAGGCGGGAAATTGATTGTTGGGCATACTGTACGTTTGTTTTCTGCAGGTAAGGGTTCTTTCACCGTAAATAAACCTGCTTCTTTTTGGTGTTTTTTCAGACATGACCATAGAACAGACACTGAAGCGCTCCATTAAAAGCTCGGGTGGTTTGACCCAATGATATCAAAGCGCATTTAGATCTTGCTGAAATTCATTCGCTTGATACATTTCTAGAAATATCTTCTCACCAGCCTGTGCTATTTTTTCTGTTGCTATCTAGGGCTTGATGAAGATGTCAGATATTGTCTTCATTTACCTTGGGTCCTTACCGAACAGCTTAACCATTCCTTCTTTACTTTTGTTGTAAATTGCTGAGGTAGTGTCA
This sequence comes from Locusta migratoria, assembly GCA_026315105.1. Taxonomy (NCBI): domain Eukaryota; kingdom Metazoa; phylum Arthropoda; class Insecta; order Orthoptera; family Acrididae; genus Locusta; species Locusta migratoria. The sequence continues at coordinate 209,519,838 of CM048747.1, read as the reverse complement.
CACTCACCAAAATCATGTGGGGGAGGGTGGTTTTAGCAAAAGGAAGTTGCTGGAGTTTATTCGATGGAAGCAATTCAGCATTGTCCCTACCTGGCTTCATGAAATGTTCGTTAGTGCCTGGCTGTGAAAAAGCAGTAATACAATTAAGTCAACATCTTCCCCAATTATTGTGAAAGTGGGGTGCATGGCACGTTTATCTACTGCACATCTCCGAATTGTTTCGTCAACATCGTCTGTAGTTACTACTGTTTCTATTCCCTTTGCTGTTATTTTGTTACTAAGGAATGCTATAAGCCTGGTTTTGTTCTTTTCGTTTGCGAGAAGATGCTCCTGTTGAACAGTGACGGTAGTGCTTTCATTAAAACTGATGACAACTGAAGGTTTTGCAAAGATCCTTCTCTTCTGCTCTGCTCGTTTTGTACTGTTAACATCACCATAACCATCAAAATGCACAGTACAATTTTGACCATAATGTTTGTGCACATAGGCTATGTACTGATTACATAGTACAGAAGCATTGGTGCCCACATTCCATTTCTAACGATGTAGAATGAAGCCTCCATGTCTTACATTGACACTAGATCCGTACATGATGATTTGCATAATTGTCTTCTGGAAAGCATCGCAGAAAGAAGATTTCTGTGCTGTCATCAGGCCTCCTTCATTAAAGAAAGACAACGGAAATGGAGATAATTCAGATTCCATAAGTTTTGCAACATCTTCATCATTCTTTTTGCAATGTCCGTTCTTTGGAAAATTTTCAGTGGGTGTACAATCACTATTACACAATACACCTTTATGGAATGGTTCATACTAGTCAAAGACATCACCACATTCTCTTTAGCCTGTTTCATGTCACCAAAATTACAATCAATATAACTCTTCATTGTCCTGGTACCAAATTATATGGCTTGGTGACTATTTACTTTTGATTCTCCGATTATCTCTGTCGAGGGAGACATCAGTGAATTCATTTTTGTAAACGTAGGATGTCTACTGAACCACTCAAAGATCTTTGCTCGGTCTTGTCCATCCCTAATTTGCTGTGACACTCTGAGATCCACATGCTGGTCTCCACTTGAAAAAATCAGTCCAGTAAACTCCTCTAAAGACGAGCAGATGGCGGTTGCTCCAGGAGATCCTCCAATCCACTTGGCTAGAACAGAGTTAGTTATTCCTCTTCCTCAGGTCAAATCACCTGAGCTCTTAATGGAGCGAATTGGAATCTATTTTATGGCCATGTCTGAACAAACACCTGCCCAAGAAGAAGCAGTTCTATTTACGGTGAAATAACTCTTACCAGAAAAAAAGCAAAACTACAGTACGCCCAACAAACAATTTCCCACCTACAGGTGGAAGGCGATATGCACAGGTACTGTGTAGTTCTATTAGTAACTAATACCTGTATTCCATTTAGTGTCAATGTATTTGTGGAAAATAAACACTCCCAACCACTGTCGTCGTACAACGCATTTGTAAAATATCAACATCCTCCAAGTGTTTAAGCATTCTGCGTCACCAATTATTTACTAGGTGTGCTGTGAACGGTTCGGTATAACTTGGTGAAACACTCTGTAGTTGCTTCTTCGACCTAATGGGGTATATGGAGTGGGGACTGACTCTCTCCTCGTGTTCCAGAAGCACAAATAAGTGAAGTGCTTGACATCATTCCAGCGTCATGTTTTCCCTCATCCTCTACCCGCCCTCCCCCCCAAACCCGCCCTCACCCTCTGCCACCTGACACATACTCAGAACAAAATTTATCCCTCAGTACCATCAGTACTATTCTAATGTACTAAAATGAAGTATACACATTTAATATTTGGTCTTAATCCACTTCATTTACTAACTGTTTTTATAAATTGTTAGTTTTTTCACCCCTTGTAATGAGAAAATTATCGGATCTAGCGAAAAATGAACAGAACCTTTCCTGTAGGAAATTTAACGTACTTTAATTTAGTACTGGGAAATATTTTCACTAAAAGCCATGGTTTTCAACGATAACGCTCATACCCTACAGTTCAGGATTTTTAGAATGTTGTTCATGACACACTCCGCTACCACTACACTAATATTTGCGACTACGCGAATTTTTCCCCTAATCGCCATTTTTCGGTCTTCGTTGACTGAGCTATTGGGAAACATTTATCATGTGCTGCACAGCGTTTCCTGTTGAGCTTGCGTAAATTTACACTGACAGCAATCATAGTGTTAGTCGGAATTGTGATTTTATTCTTCGAAATACTTTATGCGCCACTAATTGAAGATCATTTACGGACAGGACTGAAGCCAATTAGTGAGCAGCACTATATAAAAACAAATTTACTTCGCTTAAATCTTATTACTGTAATAAACAAGTGAACAGAATATTGTTCGCATCTAATACCCATTGAAACTTTATAACGTGTAACAAGGACTTGGCTGCGCGACAGGAGCTATGTTAGTGAATTATGTAATGACCGTGTTCCACGATTTTGCTTAGATATCAAATTTAGGGTAAAGTGTAAATATTATTTCTGTGTCATAGCGTCGTTATCAATCCCGAATTTTATTGCAAGAAGACTACTCCCAAGGACTTAGTAATTTTTCAGCTGTTCTGCATTGCACTTTATTTTTTTCACTCTTTTATTGTTATTATTATTATTATTATTATTATTTTGAAATGCAAAGCGCTACGAGAACTGTGACGGGAAAACGATATAGGTTCATTAATAACAGGTATGAGGTATTCGTATGCACTAGTTCACAAGTCCAGCTTAAGGAGTGGTTGACTTCATATTCCCAACTGTCGGGTCGAAAGTTTAGGCCAGTAAGTCTTTACGCCTCCTACGTCATCTTCTACTCACTCCTGGCTAAGCTTACACATTTTAACCTTTGTTGTATTATCAAGCTAAATACATACATAGTTATCAGGATTGCAGCAGCCTCCTACGCCGCTCTTCAGCCTTGCGTTTTATGAGATGGACATGTAGTTTAAAAAATAACAATAATAAAAAATAATAATAAAAAAACATTGACATGAGGATAAAGGCGTGTTGATTTAAATATACTGACAAGAAGAATTTGTCCGGTGAATACAAAATGGAATAGACGATAAAAACAAGTTGTAGACTTAAAATCTGTGCAACACTGGCGTTAATATCACGTTGACAAACCATGGGCAAGATATGAAGACACTGACGGAGACATAGAACAACGGATGCGATTCTTGTTCTTTTCTTTTGAACTCACTGGTAAAACACAATAACCGACACACTGACACAACACTGCTAGGTACACTGATTAAAACGGTGCTGTGTTAAGGATCCGAAGGGGAAGAGAGAGTGCTGGGAGGGGGAAGGGATGGTGTAGGATAGAGTGGGAAAGAAGTGACAGAAGGGGAGAGGAGAGGGATTGGGAGAACCAAGCGGTGAGAGAGAGAGAGGGAAAGGGAGGGGAGAGGGGTGCTGTATAATGGGGAAACTGTCTGGGTTGGTAGGAGGGATAGATTTCAGGATAGAGGTGTCATCCGGTAGGGGGAGGTGGCGGATGTTACCGTGGGAGAGTTTGTGGAGAGTTTGTAGGTGAAGGGAAGCAGGAATTCAGTGGTGGAGGCGTGGCAGAGGCCAGGGATTGGTAAGGATGTGGTAGACTAGGGTTTACGGGAATCTATTTTGCGCGGAATGTAGAGGAGACGGATGTGTTTGAGAAATTGTAGGAGGTGGGGGAAATGGATGAGGTCGTCCAGAATCTGCGTGGGGGAAGGGAGGCGGAAGCGGTAGGCGGAGGTCGTGGTGTTCAAAGATTTGAAGGTTCTTGTAATATGTAGGAGGATCGAAAACCCAGGCGCCATAGAAGCCGCAAAGGATGGGATACATGATAGATCTGTAGGTGTAGAGGACAGTGGATGGGTTGAGGTTTCATGTCCGACCGGAGAGGAGTTCGAGTAGGTTGAGTCGCGACATGGCTTTCTGCCGGCCTGTGCAGATGTGGGGGTTCGGGAGAGGGATCAATCAAGGGTAAGGCCAAGGTATCTAAGGGTGGAGGAATGACAGATCTTGCAAAATGTCGGAAAACTAGTGACTTGTAGTATAACGTAAATTTAGCGACATTCTTAATTAATTAAGTTTCTGTTTCGGTTACGGTTCTGGCCGAAACTAGAAGAGGTATGGTTTCGATTTCGGCCGCAAGTCATGTTTCAATCGGCCTCATTATTATTGGAAGAATCGTATAATAGAAGAGTTACTACTTTCGTTGAAAGAAAGTGAACTCCTTGGTGGGAAAATTTCTCTAAATGTCTTACTCAAATTGTTTGTGTCTGCTAGAAGAAGGGAGATGGACACAAATTCGTTATAGAAGAGATGCATATTACTAAGTTCCAAAACATTTTATTGTATAAAATTGTGGGCAAAGGTATTCATTCCGCAATGCAGCCACTTCGATTGTTGTTTAAAGCCGGTGAAGAAATCACAAACTGCTTGTCAGATGTAGGTCCAAGCATTTCCAGTCATCAGTGACGTGAGGAGAAGCTGTAATATTTGTGGTTCATGCATGCTCATCAATTGGTTTTGCCGTTTTGTCATTAAAGCACTTTTACTGTGTCGCTTCAACGATACAGGTGTCAACTATGAAGGCAACGACCCCACGAATTGCTTTGTAATTCGGCAAGCTATTCAAAGAACTTCCACTCCCTTCAAAACTGGTTGATACTCCCTATGAACAACAAACGGTCGCAAAGAAGTTGCGTAACAGTTGTGATCGTGGATATAACTATCACCATTATTTATGTTCCCTTCTTAAGAAGGAGTTGTTGTTGCCTTCATAAGAAATTGACCATTTGCTAAGGAGCAGCATCACATCGTAATAGCGCCTTTACCGTATCAATCTCAATAAGATAGAATGGAGTGATGTGAAGACTTACAAACGGGCAAAAAATTAAGACTTCTACAATAACCGAGATTCCGTGGTGTCAAGCTGTTATGACTGTGGACACAGCCTTGTGGAAGAAAACGTTCAAACCCGTTGAATAACGTATTGGAGAATTGCCCATAATGGAAGGTATTCTCACCGGCCATGACTGTTGCTGGTGATGACAGCGACGAAGATGACTTCGTAAATGAATCCAAAAGCAGTCATAAAAGTGACTTAAATGGAACTTGTGACTTTACGTGGTCTTCGGGAATTGACGAAGATATGCTGTATTGGCCAAACACAGCATACACGTATAGCGATATTTACAGCTCTGTTAAACTTTTACGAAACAATAATGAAATATAAAATTCGATAAATCATTAAAAACAGACGTTATTCTATCTTCTTCGTATGCTACAGTCAACGCCATAAAATATTTTCAGTAATGTTTGTTAAAACACATCTTTTGGTCTGTAGAAAGTGATCCTACATAAACAAAAGTACTAGATAGAAATAAACTGTACAAAATTAGAAGAGCACTGTAATATGAAAAGGGTACAAAAACCCTGAATTAAGTAATCATTGACGTTGCTAAGATACTAAATCCATTTCGCGATCACAAAACACGAAATATTCGTCAGTTCAAAACATTTGAAATTTTTGTCCAACAAATGACATAAATGGCTAAAATTTTAAATGTCTCTATAGTTTACCAATGTGGTAATAATGACTTAGTAGTTTTTCCATACCACCCACAACAACCACAGAAAACTCACCTTTGTGTTTATCATAGCAACCAGTATAAGTCAATTATTTTCTTTATTCTTAAAATAATCATTTTCAGGTAACCCAGAGAATCAGTGTCCTCGTCACGCTCAAATATATTATTCCATACTATCAAAATAAATCAGTTGGGGCAACGGCACACTTATTCCCATAGGTGAAAACTTCATCTCAGTCTCACAATTTATCGTTTATCTCCCTTGAATAATCACAAAACATTTCGGTGTTCTTATATTCATATTTGAAACACTTATCATTGCAGTAGCCCTAATTGCGCTCCGGAATTTAATTCGGTCCAGACATCTCGAATACGGTATTTACTTTACACGGCGTCTTTACTGATTACTCATTTAAGTTCCCGTCTACTTTTAATCACTTCGTTGTCACACTTTATCACTCTACTCGACAAATTGTCAATAAACGTAGTGCCTCTTTCCTGTATTTTGCCACGTGATACTTTATTTTACACCTCCGCCCAGTTCTTCCTGCAGCATTTCCAATTTTCCCCTAAATCCTTTTCCATTGTATCGTTACTGTTGTAAGCCAGGCCCACTCTTCAAAAATTTTGCCCACGTTTGTCCTTACAAACTCCAATTAGGAATCAATCATCACTTCAGTTTCGTCTTCAATATTTCTCATCTCAGTTCTTACACCATTTAAACTTCAATTTACATTAGTTTTTGCACTACCTGTATTTGTTTCTATCTTCCAAATTTATGAACCAACATTATTAACACTTAAATTTACACTACCAGTTTTTGAATTATTATCTACACTTACATTTGTTTCAAAGATAGTACCATTTTTACCTTCATATAACAAATAATATTAATTTCCGTCTATGTTTTTGGACCAATTGCCCTACTAAAATCATACATAGCAATGCTAGTACGTTTAGAATTCTGACTAACTGGCTCAATGACATTACTTGAGGGATAGATTAATTCTTCTTAGCTCCATTACTGAATATAAACGCGCTTGTTCACAAATATTTGAAATGTTGCGTATCTACTTAAGTTATTCTGATTGGTACTAATATACTGCTTGAAAGTGTGGTTGCTGCCATGGTGGCGCTACAGAACACAACGTTGTGGCCGTAGCTGCTCCCGTAGATCCCTGTAGACTGCTACTTGCTGCTGCTGCTGTAGTGTGTCACGTCTCATCGGAGCATCTCTTTCGTTCGTCACGCTAGAAATCCCTGCCTAACTTTCCCACATTAAATAATTCTTAGAATGAGATTCCTTAATTTCTCCTGGCGAATAACAACTTCGAAAAACGTACGGGTATGCAGCAAGGTATCAAACTCAACGTCGGCCGATGTTTCGACTGGAGACCATTCTGCCATTTTCAAGGTGAAACTGCAGTGAGGAAGCCATGTGCAACGTTGTTTAAAACCTCTGTTTTCAATGAGTAAACAGGAAAGACAGCACACACCGAGCAAGCAAGCACACCGCGCCGACACGACCAAAGGTGAAAACGGTCTGGGTGGTCTCCTGCCGAAATATCGTCCGATGTCGAGATTGATACCTGGTTGCATACCCGTAAGTGTTTTGAAGTTGTTACTCGCCAGGAGAAAATAAGGAATCACATTGTTTACCTCTACGGGGATGAGATGTATCATTGTTTGCGGAAGTAAGATAGGCTTGGTAGCGGCAGTGTCTTATTCAGATGTGCATTGTCGTTTTTGTTGAAATGTCGTGAAAATAGAGTTGTTACAACTTTTGCCAAAAATTTGCATCATATCAATTCTCCTGCCGCCGGTCGCATTAATCAACGTGCACCCGCCGAGTATTGGATTTTGGGTCCAAAGATTTATTTCGGCTTCATTTGTATGTTGCCTCTGAAATTTCGGAACTTACTTGGGACTGGTTGGACGGTGCTTCCTGGTCACAATCCGATTGGGAATTTCGAAATATAACGGCCCGGCATTCGGCGAAGTCTGAACGGTTCCGTAGCTCAGCCTCTGCTTTTAATCTCACAGAGAAAAGCTTTCACAACGCAGCTCTATCCGTTCTGGGGAAAGGTTAGAGTTTTGCACCGACGCCTAAAAGGTCACCTGCTTTGTATTTTATTAGGTTTTTGGAACAGTCTGTCTTAAACTACCTTCTAACACTAAAGATGAGGTTAGGAGGGAAGGTGTCGTGTGTTGACTAGCGCGCTTCCGCCTGTGAGTAATATAAGAGCAGCTGAGGCACATGCTTTACGTTCACTTAGGATGGATCCTAAGGGAAGGGAAATGTTACTGTTGTTTTAAACAAGCAGGATTATCTTAAAAAATGCAGTGTTTACTTTCTGATTCAGCATATTTTTGCTAACCCTGCAGAAAGTATTGAGAGGAAGGCCAATAATCTCCTTTTTATGTTCATTGTGAGAGTCTTAATTCTTATTGTGGTGTACCTCCTAGATTATATGACCTTCCTAAGATTCATGAAAATGGATGCCCTCTTAGGCCTATTGTGTCAAACATTGGTACTCCCGCGTGTCGTGTAGCAAAACATCTTGTTGGTTTCATGAGCCCACTGGTAGGCTGTTGTAAACATCATATTAAGAACTCGGCGTACTTCCTAGGTCGATTGGATGGATTGCACTTCGATGACTCGGATATTTTAGTTTTGATGTGGTTTCTCTATTCACTCGCGCTCCTCTGTCTGATTCGTTGCAAATAATTGGGGCCGGCCGCGGTGGCCGAGGTGACTGAGGCGCTCCAGTCACGGTCAGCACGGCCACTACGGTCGGGGGTTCGAATCCCCCCTCGGGCATGGATATTTGTGCCGTCCTAGTTTGTAAGTAGTTCATAAGTAGTTTGTAAGTTTAGGGACTGATGACCCCGTAGTTAAGTCCCATAAGCTTAACAAACATTTGAACATTTTTTGAAATAATTGGGGGAAGTTACTTATTTAACGAATTTATTTCGATATGTTTCGATTTCCACCTACTATTTATTCAATGACGAGTACTATGAGCAGACAGATGGAGTTGCGATGGGAAGCCCTTTGTCACCTATCACTGCTAATTTACTCATGGAGAACTTTGAGGATCGTGCACTGGATTCAACGCCGTTGAAATTTGCTTGGTGCTTTTTTTTTTTTTTTTTTTTTTTTTTTTTTTTTTGTATATGTAGACTATACTTTTCTTCTTTGAGCTCAGGGGTGGTGTAACATCTAAATTCAATCCATCGCAACTTACGTTTCAGAATGGAAGTGGAAATGAATGATTGCCTTCCATTCCTCGATGTGTTGGTCAGGAGGAAGGCAGATGGTATGTTGGGACATACTGTTTATAGGAAGCCAATTCATAATGATTTGTATCTGCAAGCTGATAATTGTCACCATACAGCTCAACGTGAAGTGGCCCTTCACTGGATTGCCGCACAAATTGCAGATATCGAAATAATTGACAGAGGGATAGTAAAACAATTAAAATCGCTCAAGAGAGGAAAGATCGCAGGACCAGATGGGATACCAGTTCGTTTTTACACAGAGTATGCGAAGGAAATTGCTCCCCTTCTTACAGTGGTGTCTATAGAAGAGCGTAGTGTTCCGAAACATTGGAAAATGGCTCAAGTCATCCCCGTTTTTTAGGAATGGACGTCGAAGAGATGTGTAGAACTATAGGCCAATATCTCTAACGTCTGTCAGTTGTAGAACTTTGGAACATGTATTATAATCGAGTATAATGACGTTTCTGGAGACCAGTAATCTGCTCAGTAGGAATTAGCATGGGTTTCTAAAAAGGCCATCGTGTGAAACCCAGCTCGTGCTATTCGTCCACGAACTTCAGGGGAGTGTCGTGGGTCCGTTGCTGTTCACGATATATATATATATATATATATATATATATATATATATATATATATATATATATGTGTGTGTGTGTGTGTGTGTGTGTGTGTGTGTGTGTGTGTGTGTGTGTGTGTCCTTGCGGATAACATCGGAAGTTCACAGAGGCTTTTTGCGGATGATGATTTAGTATATAGAGAGGCTGTAAAAATGGAAAATTGTATTGAAATGCAGGAGGATCTGCATTGAATTGACGCATGGTCAAGGGGTCAAGGGAATGGCAATTGAATCTCAATGTAGACAAGCGTGATGTGCAGCGAATAAATAGAAAGAAAGATCCTGTATCATTTAGCTACACTACAGCAGGTCAGCAACTGGAAGCAGTTCCATAAATTATCTGGCAGTAGGCACTTGGAGTGATTTAAAATTGAACGACCATATAAAATCAGTCGTCGGTAATGCAGATGCCAGACTTAGATTCATTGGAAGAATCCTAGTCCGAAAACAAATGAAGTAGGTTACAGTACACTTGTTCGCCCAGTGCATGAATACTGCTGCCCGGTGTGGGATCCGTACTAGGTGAGATTGATAGAGGAAGTGGAGAAGATCCAATGGAGAGCAGCGCGCTTCGTTACACGATCATTTGGTAATCGAGAAAGCGTTACGGAGATGATCGATAAACTCCAGTGGAAGACTCTGCAAGAGAGACGCCCTGTCGCTCGGTACGGGCTTTTGTCGAAGTTTCGAGAACATACCTTTACCTAGGAGTCTAGCAGTGTATTGCTTGCTCCTACTTATATCACACGAAGAGATCATGAAGATAAAATCAGAAACATTAGAGCCCACACAGAGACTTACCGACAATGTTGCTTTCCGCGAACAATATGTAATTGGAATAGGAGGGAGAACCGATAGTGGTACTCAAGGTACCCTCCGCCACACACGTCCGGTGGCTTTCGAAGTATGGATGTAGATGTAGATGGATCTTAGTGCATAGGTCTCACGTCATTTCTGACCCGGAAAGTTTGGCCACAGAGCTGTCCCATCTGGAGGTCACTTTTCGACAGAATAGCTATAGTGAATGGCAGATAAAAAAGAGCGTTGCGCTATCGACCACACGTGCAAAGGGCTAATGATGATAGCACAGAGTCGGCACCTACGTCAGTGGCCTTTCTGACATACCCTGGCAGCACTTCCAACAAGAATGGCCGCAGTTTGCGTAATAACAATGTCAAATGTGTGTTTCTCTCATCTAAACTTAAGGCACTGTTGGAATCCGTTAAGGATGATCTCGGTGTGTGCAAGGCGGGTGTCTACCATATACCATGCAGCTGTGGCATGTTATATGTTGGTCAAACTGCTAGGACTGATCAGGGTCGTTGTTTTGACCATTAACGTCACAAACAGACAAACAAACCTGCTGTGGCCGAACACTGTCTTGACACAGGTCACCCTACGTAATACAACAAAAACGGAAATTTTTGTATGCACTTCCAGCTACTGGGACTATATTATCAAGGAAGTAATTGTAATAAAACTAGCTAACAACATTAAGAATAGGGATGCATGATTTTGTTTAAATTCCGCATGGAAACCTGCTCTCTCAGTTGTCAAAAACAGAGGGACAAAACTAATCCGACCTCATCGGTCGAGAACTGATGTTTATTATCGATATTCTGACCGTTCTCATCTTTGGTCGAGTCGGCGTTGCGTGCTTGCTTCCTCGGTGTATTATCTTTTCTGTTTACTCATTGAAAACCGAGATTTTAAAGATCGTTGCACATTGTTTCCTCACTGCAGTTTTGCCTTGAAAATGGCAGGGTGGTGTCCTGGCGAAATATCAGCCGGCGTTGAGGGTGATACATGGCTGCATACCAGTAAGTTTTTGAAATAATCTTACAATTCTGAAAAATGTAACTGCTGCAAGAATCCTCACACAAACCACGTATTAAGCAATAGATTTGCGACGTAGATAAAAACAACTAGTAAGAATGAAGTTCTATGGCAACTACATTGAAATCCCGGACGGGAAATTCCCACATAGGACTTTACGTGTCCTTCAGGTATGACCTAACTATGTAATACTGACCATACACAACAGACACGTAGTGGGATATGTATGGATCTGTTAAGGAAATATGGGTCGATGTAGTGTCAAGACCAAACCACAGACGTCTTCTTTATTGAACACTGACTACAATATGTGAAAATAGTACGTTGTGCCTCTCATCCAACAGACACGCTGTGCATAAGCCAACATTTGTGAAGTAATAAATAGACGTAAATTATTAATTAATCAAAGTGGCTTTACTCTAACATTTCGTTTGATTTGGGCAACACCAGATAACTCAGTTGAATAATGTGAATTGGAGACATGTTTTGAACTGTATGAGATAAACCTATCCAAGAAACAGTAGACTATTAGACATAAATAAACATTATAAATTAGAAGAGTAGATGCATTGTATGCGTTATGTGAATGGTAGCTAAATCCTCAACTAGTTAATAATTTACGATGCCCCATTTAGCGATCACACTACACATCATAATCATCAGCTCAAAACATTTTAAAACGTAGTCTGACAAATGTCAAATCAAAACCTGTAAACTCCGTGCAGAATACATTGTTGAGTTACAATTCCATAATGGAATCAGAAAATGATGTTCTTAAACCGTCACTCATGAGCCATTTCCAAAGTCCCAACAAAACGGCGTCTTGCCACACAGATTCTAACACTGTCGCATACGAAACACTTCAGATACACAGGATGATCCTCCTCCTGCCAAGACGAGACAAAATATGTTTCTAGAGTCACAAAGATTTTTCCTCAAACACACTCCAAGAATTTTCGCTGTCCACAGCAGTTTTATCCTCTAGTTACTCTCCCAAAGTAGCTCAGTTCTAAACGTGGAACACTTATTCTGACTTAACATTGACTATTTCCACACTAACTTTACATTTTGACAGTAATAAATGGAAGGGTTGGAAGCATTAAGACGCCTTGGTACAATTTATCTAATAATGTTTCTAATAAATAATCAAAAAAGCCCGACTTTATGAGCTTGGCCGCTCATATAACGTAACACATTGCTCAAAACCAATAAGGGAACGTACACAATATACATATTGGGATTGTCCTCAAATATTGTTTATATTTGTAATTTACGTGTGATGCAGTACGAAATTTAGTTGACTCCACTCTATACTTAAGGTTTGCACGGCGTTCACTTAGAGCGAGGCACCATGGGGCTACCATAATAGTGAAGAAGTCATTCTCGTTGTCCTATAAGATGGTGTGTGATCACCTCGACCGGCAAAGTTACACACCTTTGTGGCATGGACAGTATGATAATATCAGTCAGCACTTTAGGGATATATGCCCATTCTTCCATTAGTGCATTATTCAGCTCGACAACCGTTGTGGGAGGTGCTGGTGTGGCTTCATTACGTCCTCCAAATTCATCCCAGATATGCTCACTCAGATTTAAGTCCGTAGAACAAGATGCCCACTCCATTTGTTCAGTTCTCTCGGCTTCAAGCTTGTTGTCCAGCAGTGCAGCTTTTTGGGGACGAGCGTTGTGGTCGACCAGAAGCAACCCATCTGCCATGGCACCAGCCTAGGGCACAATAAAATGTCGAACGATCTCGTGTCTATATCTTCGAGCAGTCAAAGTGCCATTATGAAAAATATAGAAGTCTGTACCTTCTTCACCTTTAATGACTCCTGCCCACACGATGCATTTACCACCATGATATGGTGACGTTTCCATCACATAAATGTGATTGTTCCACATGCTCTACACATGCTCTCCACATGAGGGAACGACAATTGTCCGGCAAAACACAAAATCATGACTCATCTGTGAACGGAACCCGTTGCCAGGCGTTACGACTCCAATCCCGATGTTCCTCCGCCCAGTTTCTGAGGGCTAAACGATGTCTATGTTTTAATGGGACACACACCATAAGCCTCCGTGAGTAGAGGCGACTCTGGCGAAGGCGATTTCAGACTGTTTGTGTTGATATTGCGCGTCATGTTGCCGCCTGGAGGGTGTGTTGCAGGAGAGTTGCATCCAGCCTTATGTCTCGACCGGCTGTTAACCGGAGATAACCCACTGACGACCTTGGACTTGTCTTCATTTAACGGATCCTACTTTTTAATATCGTGGTCACGTCCTGGAAATTGCATTTTTGGACAGTCCTATAGAGGCAGCCATCGTTCTTCGCCTGTCCCGCATCAAACCTTTTCACGACTGCATCCCATAGCTTCGGGTAAGTCCTGTTCTCGTTACATTGCTCTGCTATACTATCTGTGCCCAACTACTTGTACAATTCATTTGTTAGTGTAAGCCGCGGTGGAGTAGCCGAGCAGTCTAAAGCGTATCGCTGCAGAGCGCGCGGTTGCTCGCCGTGGAGGTTCGAGTCCTTCCTAGGGCATGGGTGTGTGTGTTTGTCCGTAGGTTAGTTTACCTAGGTTTAAGTAGATTGTAAGTTACGGACTGATGACCACGCAGTTTGGTCCGACAGAATTCCAGACATTTGAACATTTGTTAGTGTAAACACAAGTGAATACATATCAGTCTACAGTAACTTTCCATTATTACCACTGTCCCGGTTGTCGTAATGTTGTTGACTTCACTCCATAGAACCGACAGAAAGACTTAGAACAATTATTTATTGCCGATGGCAGTACTTCAGTACCTAGATATCTCGACTGATCCCGTAATTGTTTTGACCGGCTTATTTACGTAAATTCACCAGCAAAATAAACAAATATGTAGTCATTAAATAGATACATCGGTAGGAGGACAAGAGGAAATATCATGCTATGTGAAATTTCTGAGTTAGCGTGGAAGATACTATTATTTGTAATAAGATTTTGTTCATAACAATATTAAATATTGTGTAATGATTACTGCATGTTTTATGTGACGGAGATTGTGATATCAGACTGTAATGAGTGTGGTAATAGTTTTTATATGTCAGTTATAGTGGACTTAACGAACATTCAAAATTTAATAAGATATTTCCTTTTATTTGCAGTATAGTGGCGTTAATTTACATCTCGATTGATTTCCATGAATAGCAGTTCTATTCCGTGGATTCATTTTGATTAGTCGAAAGACGCCGCGGTGGAGCGGCGGAGTGGCGGAGCGGCCGAGCGCATTGAGGCGCTATGCTTCGATGCGAGGCCGTTTCCCGTAGGGGGTTCGAATCCCCATTAGGGCATGGATGTTTGTGCCGTCTTTAGTATAAGCTAGTTCAAAAGTAGTTTGTAAGTATAGGAACTGATAATCCCGCGGTTAAGTCCCATACGCTTTACAAACATTAGAACATTTCAATCATTAGTCGAACGACTCTATTTCTAAGTAATTAGCGTACCCACCCGCAAGACAGGTACTCTCTTTGGGATGCATGCACATGAGGCGGAACGGCAATTCTGGTCGTTCAGAATTATTTCTAATGATAGTACGTTTAGAACGTGCTACCTTGAAACAGTCTATTCCCAAGCAAGCTGGTATATTTACCTTAAAAGTATATATTAATACTACTACGTTCGCCAAGTTTGTTACACAGAAAATAAGTAATGTATGGGGTTCCATTTCTGTTTGTCTATAGGTATTTAGTTGAATTTTGGGGGCTTCAGATTGAATTTATCTTATAAACGGATTTTAGCGGCTTAACTTTTAATATTCATGTAGACGACTTTACTCATTTCAGTTTTCGTACCATACAAATGTCTTACATCCAGGAGACGGGTTTCCTTTTCTGATGACTTAACTAGGCGGTAAATCACATTGTCAACATTCTGCAACAACCTAAGAGGATAGCTCAGATTATCTCCAAAATCGTTTATCTAGATACTGAATAGAAGTGGTCCAATAACAAAACATAGGTAAAAGCCAAAATTACCTTTGCTTTGGCCGATGCCTCTCCGTCAATTACTACAATATCTCAAATGCATACAATTTGATAAAAATATGTTACTGTCCTACCGTGTCAAAAGCATTCCGCAGTTCTAAATAAATGTAATAAGTACTAAGGGTGAAGAACGATTCTTTCTAAATCCGTATTGACCAAGTGCAAATAGATATTTCTGTTCGTGGTAATAAATAACGCTTGAAATCTGATTACTTTCCAAATCCCTGGTATAAATAGACGAAGGACTGTAAAACAATCAATTACTCCCACTGTCTTCCTTGAACGCAAGTATGACCTGCAACCTTTCCTTCTTTTGGTACAGGGGTTTCGTTGAGCGGTCCGTTGTATATGACTGTTAAGTATGGAACTATTAGATCAGCTACTCTAGAAGGAACCTAGTCGGTATTCCATCTCCACCAAAAATTTTGTTGTTCTTAATAGACTTAAGGTACTTCAATACACCGAGCATATCGACATTACTGGACATTAGAACTGCTACACCAAGAAGAAATACAGATGATAAACGGGTATTCATTACACAAATATATTATGCTAGTACTGAGATGTGATTCCATTTTCACGCAATTTGGGTGCATAGATCCTTAGAAATCAGTACCCAGAACATCAACCACCTCTGGCCGTAATAACGGCCTTGGTTCGCCTGGGCATTGAGTCAAACAGAGCTTGGATGACGTGTACAAGTACAGAGGCCAATGCAGCTTCAACACGATACCACAGTTTATGAAGAGTGGCGACTGGCGTATTGTGACGAGCCAGTTGCTCGGCCATCATTGACCATAGTTTTTCAGTTGGTGAGCGGTGCGGAGAAAGTGCTGGCCAGGGCAGCAGTCGAACATTTTACGTATCCAGAAAGGCCCTTACAGGACCTGCAACATGCGGTCGTGCATTATCCTGATCGCGTGAAGGGTAGAGCCACGGACGGTAACACATCTGAAATGTAACGGCGACTGTTCAAGGTGCCGTCGTTACGAACAGAAAGTGACCGAGATGTTTAAAAAATGGCACTCCATACCATCACGCCAGGTGATACGCCAGTACGGCGATGACGAATACACGCTTCCGATGTGCGTTCACCGTGATGTCGCCAAACACGGATACGACCATCATGATTCTGTAAACAGAACCTGGATTCTTCCGAATACATGACGTTTTGCCATTCGTGCGCCCAGGTTCGTCCTTCCGTACATCATCGCAGGCGTTCCTGTCTGTGATGCAGTGTAAAGGGCAACTGCAGCAGTGGACTCCGAGCTGTTAGTCCATGCTGCTGCAAACGTCGTCGAAATTTTCATACATATGGTTATTGTCTCGCAAACGTCCCCGTCTGTTGACTCAGGGATCAACAAGTGGCTGCACGATCCGTTACAACAGTGCGAATAATGTGCCTGTCATCTCGACTGCTAGTGATACGAGGCCGTTGGGATCCAGCACGGCGTTCCGTATTGCCCTCCTAAACCCACCGATTCCATATTCTGCTAACAATCATTGGATCGCGACCAACGGGACCAGCAATGTCGCGATAAGGTAAACCGCAATCGCGATATGTGACAATCCGATCTCTGTCAAAGTCGGAAACGAGATGGTACGCATTTCTCCTCCTTACACGAGGCATAACAACAACGTTTCACCAGCCAACGCTGTGCAAATGCTGTTTCTGTATGAGAACTGTGTTGGAAACTTTCCTCAAGTACGAGATAGAATTTCGTTGTGGAAACAACTGAAAGTTGCTCACCAAATTTTGAAATTACGTGTACGATTAGCAATCTTGTTCAGTTGCATCATTTGAATCTAGCATGTTCTTTCTGTAGCAGTGTTCGCCACCGTTTTGTGCATACAGAGGGATTAGCAACGTCTTTGGTATTATTATTATTATTATTTTCAATTTCGAGCGCTACTATTTGCTTGAGTTCAGTCCACATCTGGTCTACACTTGGTTTCTAATTTGGAGAGAGTAGAGCCTTCCTCTTTTAAGGAATTAAACAGAGTTTTCTCTTATTTATGAATAGATACTTTATTCAATTATTTTTGGGGAATTTGGGACCCAGTATTCAGTCTCGTTACCAGAACCCTGTGTTCGGTAATATATCCAAATCGTTTAGACGTTTCATATGAAGTAGACACTATTTATTGCTAACAGATCAAGAGGATATTGCCAGACGTGGGCTATTCGAGTGGACGTATGAAGTAATTCCTCGAAATAATTTCTAGAAAATGCGTTTCAGACAATTTCGAGTGTTTCACGGATTTAAACATTAATTTTCTACCTTCAAATCCAGGATAAAATGAAAATATCGCCTGCTGTAAGATTATGAGTCAGATATATGTTTCAAATTAGATTCAAGTTTCGTTAGAAAGTTTCTCCTGTTGTATTCCTGTGTCACGACATCGATGAAATAACTATAAACGTACTAAGTTTCATTGCTATGACATCTACTCATACAAGAGCTCAAAGCGCTGTCAACTTCAGTTTAACTACATGATAGACTATTTTTAATGGCGATAAGTAAACCTCAACAAATTGTTTCTATCGTTTCTGAAAACCATTATATCTATTGCAAAAATTTAGGTAGAGTTTCGTTTTAAGATATCTTTCACTGGCTGTAACGATTTTTTCTTCAGCGCTTTCTACTACCGCTTCGTATTCTGATACCTTCCTTCTTAACACCGACAGTTTCCAGATTTACGTCTGTCCTGTATTCGAGCTGCGATCTCTGAGAGAGCTCATTTTCTGTTTTTCTTACTTTTTAAACCTGAGCACCCCCACTGTCTACGCCACACAGTCCTCGCTGACTGTGTAGCCACTCCGGTGTGTGGTGAACTACTGGAGTATTTGGCGGTACCCTACATCACACCATCCTATGGCCCAACTCAAGTAGTCTGCATCTTACACGATCACATACGCGCCTATAATTCAGACTCTCTACTCGACTTTGGGTTAGAGGACCGCAATCAGTCCGTCGACATGTTGCAGATGGTCAGCTATGCCTTCATGATCAGAGCAAGACTGACACACTTCGCCATTTCAGATACTTGCCGGAAGTCAAATAGAATCTCATGCAACCCAAAGCGACAAGCATAAATCGTACTGCCTGCCGTTCGTAGCACATTGTACCCTTCATGGTCTTGAATGACTCCCCACTATATGGACACGGAGTGAAAACTAGATGTTTTCCTCTCCTTTCCTGCCCCATTACCCACCTAATGCTTGAGCTATCAACAATCCCGCGCTCAGTAGCATTTTCCAGCACAGATACTACCTGGGCAGGCCTTCCCATCGGTCCCTCGGTCTTTCATTACCTCATACGCCTTGAGGAGACTGCCAACTTGCCAACAGGTGACATTCTTACCTCATAGTCTGCAGTACACCTACTGAACACAGCTTCACACTGAACGTTCGTTGGACCCCAACGGCCAACCCGAAACAGAGGTATACATTGGACAAAGCCTCAGACTGTGTAACTGAAGCTAACACCACCTAAAGCTCAGAGTGAAGTGAGCCCAAGTCAGCTAGCATCGGTTCATGGCAGTCACAGTACCTGCTGCTACTAAGAACGCAAAGTTCTTGATCAAACATACGTTTATCGACAGGGGCAAGAGTAATTTATAGTATAAGCTGACAAAATCTTACTAACTCACACAGTAAGCTACTGTAGCTGCTTCAAAACAAAAATACACGATTATCGTGGAAGAATATACGAAACATTTACTGGGACATGAATCTATTATATATGCAACCAAATAATGAATTGCTAAAAATAAGAATAAAATGCGCATAAAAATGAAGGAATCTATGTAGCTTCTACTTAAAATCTGTTTACTCTTGTAAATGGAAATGTGGTCTGCAGTGGTCTGGTCGGGACGGCATTAACTTAATAGATAACATGTTTCTTTCGAAAAAGAAAAATAATAAAGAAAAGTAAAAAAAGAAAGAAAGAAATCGTGAGTCCCAAAGACAAAGAACACTACAAACTGTTACCTAATGGCGAATCTAATATAAGTTACACACTATAATTTAAGAAGCAGAAGGGAAAAGCTTTCAGAAAAAGTCAAAACAAATCACTTTCTCTCAGAAGATGGCTTCACAATCACACTTTCCATTACATGGGCCCCTCGGCTCTTTTAACTAACGTCTGGATTCCGCAGATGTTATTTACAACCTGTCACTCACTATATTTTGCTCTGATGCATAATTGCACTGAATTCATTTCAACGCTTTCTCGAAACCTAAATAATCGGTAACCTATATTGTGAAGTAAGTCATAGGATTATTATTGTCTGACATGTCAGCACTTATCTCCGAAATCAAAAGTAGTGTTCACCAAGATCAGGTTCTAATAACGTCTCCATTACTCCTCAATTAGTTGTAGAACTCGCTTACTGAACTTTTACATCGGTAACATTGACACATATCAGCAATTTATCTAGTTATTCATTATTATATATCCATCACTCCTACAATCTGAGGATATCTTTCTTATGTGTCTTTGATACGAATTGGAATACTTTTATGCAGCTGGCTCTTCCAAGATAAAATTATATTTTGAAGTAGTATCGCCCACTCCTTGGTGATTGTTTATACTTAGCACATTACTTAGTGCCACACGTTTGCTGGCATTTTCATATCTCCTCTCTTGTCTTCACGAAGGTACTCAGCTTACTATATAATACTTCAATCAAGTCAACCCTTTATATTCTTTATTTATTTATAGCACATATATAAACTCCCTTCATACTTCTCCTTTTTCTTCTCCTTTTTCCTGTTTCTCAACTGAGCTATAGATATTCACATAGTTACTTTTTTTTAATTATTTACATGCCTTTAATATCGTAACAGGCTGTATCTACCTGAACTAGATATTTATATGTGCTTCCGTATTCAGACATTTTCCTATGAAACTTAATGCTTATTCATTTTGCGCTTCCTTCAGTTGCTTGTTTAAGATTTTCCAATCCCATTCATTATCTTCATAAGCTGCTATATCCTTCCATCAATCATATTAATACATATCTTGTGGTTTCCATGAATTTCTTGTAGGTCTTTTCATTTCAACTGTTAGGTTTTCTGTGCCATCAACAATTCGTCTCTCATATTTAGCCGCGGTGGAGTAGCCGAGCGGTCTAAAGTGTCTCGCTGCGGAGCGCGCGGTTGCTCGCCGTGGAGGTTCGAGTCCTCTCTGGGGCATGGGTGTGTGTGTTGTCCTTAGGTTAGTTTACCTAGGTTTAAGTAATTTGTAAGCTACGGACTGATGACCTCGCAGTTTGCTCCTATAGATTTACAAACATTTGATCATTTGATCTCATACTTAGTCAATTATCGCACGCTATTTGCCATTCCACCGTTTAAGTCAACTGTTGCTGAATTATTCCTCAGAAGCTCTGGTTCTTTCGTTTTATTCAGGTTCCATCACCATAACGTCCTTTCTTATTGCATTTTTATAAATTTGAATGTGCACAGCGAAATAAATCAATTAATGAGATAAAATAAACAACTAAATAAAATAAAAAATATAAATATTGTAGACCACATACCTGTCACTGTAGATGTCATCTTGTCATGTTAACTGATTCTTCCGTCGCTTCTTGGTAGAACGAATTCATTATGAAAATTAAAATACATAATTTTGTGTTTGTTTTACAGGTTTTTCAAAATCTTGGCACGATAACTCGTAACTAGTCTAAAAGCATCTGGTGCCCCTATATCCAATCAACAAAGGGACCCCTCTTTCAATACTCTTAAATGATGATGAAATAACGGCATGCACCTTATTCATCATTTGCCTTTCATTTTACTTCCTCACTCATATGTTCTTACGAATTTACTACTTCCATCGTTCCTAACTTTTCCTAGTTTTGGATTTCAGATTTCCTGCATTAATTAACTTCTATTTTTCTTAGCTTTTCAATTATTTGTTAGATATCATAGTAATTTTTGCGAAGATCTTCTCCGTCTGACCAGTTTTTTAGCACTTGGGTTTGTGCTGCCGTCTTTAGTGCTGTCTTTGTGTTTGTAGTAGCTATCTTTTAATGTTAGCTTGTGGACATCCATATTTTTAATTCCTTATGATACCTAATCAAAATTAGTTGCATTTCATTTTTTTATTTATAATTCTGAAATCACATGATCAGAGGTACTCTTCATCCTGTTACGACTAATGTTCATTATGTCAAACTTTAATGCATGTATTTCCAGTCTTAAAATTTGCAAATCCATGTGTGCGATTAAGTGATTTAGTGTTTCCATCCTCTAACTCACAGACTGGTGACGATTGAAAAGACCAATTTGTGTGATTTGTGTGGAACACCAAGTTATACACCATACATACCTGACTTATTTTCGGTTCGTTGTATTGCGTGCAATTTTCTGTCTATATATCATTATAAATTAAAAATCTTTCGCCGGGAGCATCTCCCAGTATCTGACTTCATTCACCAAACTACTTGTTACATTGTTAATTTGTACTCTAGAAAGTAAAAAAATTACTTTCACAACTGATGATTACACCACTTTATAAGTGAAGCGTTTACATGCTTTTTCTAGGAATTTTCAATTGAACTCATAATGCCGTCGTGATTACTTGAAAACTCGTATTGCAGTTGCTAGACTTCGCACTTGGTCACAGAACATCTTCAATTCTTGCTGTTTTTGAAATTTAATAGCCATAGCATTCATCACTTTATTCTGAGGAATATAATCCGTTTGCAAAGAGAAAGAATAACTTCCTAGAACCTTACCAAAAATACACAGTATTAAAGTGAAACAGGAAGTGAAAGCCTGACTGGGTGGGGTGTTCTAACATTTTACAAATGACAACTACTTGATTGTACTGCATCTTCGATGTCTCTTTTTACATAGTTGAAATGTTTAACTTACATTCCATTACCTGTAATACAGTAATAAGTATGTTATGCTTCAACACATGAACTCAGATCATGAATATATTCAAACGACAACTCTCTGAAACTGTATCGTACATCCGTAAATACATCACTTGCTCCCATTTAGAAGCAGTGTATATGAATTAGCGCATAAAAATGGGAAAGGTTCCGCGTTTTTCGGCAAACAATTATGTTATTTAGATACTCAGAACACCTCAGAGCCCTAAAAAGTACCAGCTCCCATAGCACTTTTGTAGAACACTTAATGGCCCACAAACATCACCCAACAGAAATAAAGATTTAAAAATACTGAAACCTAGCCAAATAAAATACTACAAACTGACAAGAGAAGAAAATATCCACGTATAAAAGGCAATAGAAGAAGGTAAAAAAGTCATGAATAATTACACAACACTATGCAACGGCACAATATTCAACACAATAAAGGAACTACACAAAGACAACAACTCAAACAGCTCTTCGTTTTAGGCGCCACAAGTAGCTGAGAACTACTGAGCATCTGCAGCATCTCCAAACACAACAAACCGCCAAAACAGTGAAAGTGAAAAAACATCTGTAGCGACGTCACACAGAACAACTTGCCAGAACAGTGAAAAGTGAAGTGAAAGTGACGTAAATGTGTCGTGATAAGTGTGGTCGCATTTGCCACAGAAGAGAGCAAGATTCCCCAAGCATAACCGTAAAACAAGAAATTTTCGAAATATTTTGGCAATTCCTAAACACGTCTTTCTTAGTTAGAGAAAAAAAATCACTGTTTTCATAAAGCGTAAATCCTTCAAAAACGCAAATTTGCTTGCATATGGTAGGACACGAAGTACTGTAATATTTCACTCTAGAATATAAAATGTAAAAACGCCACATAAACCATATTTCCTGCATTTTTCATACGTTTCTTCGAATCGTAAATTGTAAATTGTAAATATTTTATACCTACAGATTTAATAAATATCCCACTAATGATGGAACAAAAGTTTCGAAACATGTGAAATGGTAATAAGTAAATAACATAATTGTTTGCAAAAAATCGTGGACCCTTTCCCAATTATTTAACTACATACAAGGAAAAACGATATGATTCCTTAACTTCTCCTGGCGAATGAAACTTCGAATGAGGTCGAATTAGTTTTGTACCTCTATTTTTTGACAAGCGAGAGGCCAGAATCCCATGCGGGATTCAAGCAACATAAGTTTATCAGCTAGTTTTATTTCAATAACTTCCTAGATAACACAGTCCCAGTAAATGAACTAGCATGCCAAAATTACCGTTTTGTTGTACTCCTTGTGGTGACCACTGTCAAGACAGCATTCGGCCTGTTGTAAACGTGTGTGACGTTTCTGCTCAACACAACGATACTCAACAGTCCTAATAGTTTGACAACGTATGAAATGCCACAGCTACATGGGATACGGTACACACCTGCCTTGCGCAAAGTGAGATAATCCTTAACGGGTCCTAACAGTGCCTTAATTTTAGATGGCGAACGAAACACACATTTCACATTGTTTTTACGCCAAATGTGGAGAATCTTTTCGGAAGTGCTGCCAACGTATGGAAAAAATACCACTGAAATTGTTGCCGACTCTGCTATCATCACTAGCCCGTTGCACATATGGTCGATAACACAAAGCTCGTTTAATCTGCTCTTCAATATAGCCGTTTCAGCGAAAAGTGACCTCCAGATGGGACAGCTCAGTAGGCAAACTTTTCGGGTAATAAATGACGTGACCCCTATGCAGTAAGGTTCGATGAAACCCTTCGCGTTGAGCTTGGTGGTGACAACTATCGTTTTGCAGGTACAAATTGGTATGACTTGGTTTCTTATACACAGCATGTCCACACGTACCACCTGCCTTCCTGCTGATCAACACATCAAGGATGATAACTCATTGAGGCGAAGTTTGGTACTGATTTAACGAATTTATTCCGACATATTTTGACTTCCACTTACATTTTATTCAATGACCATTTATATGAGCAGACAGATGGAGTTGCAATGGTAAACCGTTTGTCACCTATAATTACTAATTTATTCAAGAAGGTCTTTGAAGATCGTGCACTGGAGTCAGCGGCGTTGAAAACTGCGGATATTTTCAGATATGTCGACGACACTTTTGTTGTTTAGCCTCATGGTAATGAGAACTGGAATTATTTCTTGGACCATCTAAATTCAATCCACCCCAACATCCGTTTCACAATGGAAGTGGAAAAGTGGTTGCTTTACCTTCCTTCTCGTGTTGGTCAGAAGGAAGTCAGATGGTACTTTGGGACATCCTGTGTATTGGAAGCCAACTCATACTGATTTGTATCTGCCAGCTGATAGTTGTCACCACCCAGCTCAACATGAAAGGGTTCCTCGAACCTTAGTGCATAGGGCTCACGTTATTTCTGACCCGGAATGTTTTCCCACTGAGTTGTCCTATCTAGAGGTCACATTTCGATAAAACGGCTATAGTGGAGGACAGATTAAAAGATAGTTGACCTGTCGACCACATGTGCAATGATCTAGTGATAACAGCACAGAGTTGGCACCCACGTCAGTGGCTTTTCTGCCATACGTTGGCAGCACTTCCAACAGGATTGGCCGCATTTTGCGTAAAAACAATGTGAAATGTGTGTTTCGTCCACACATCTAAAAGCATGACACTATTGGGATCCGTTAAGGATGATCTCGGTTTGGGCAATGCGAGTGTCTATCGTATGTGTCATATAATTGACAAACTATTAAGAATGTTGAGGGTCGTTGTGGTGAGCATAAACGTCACAAAAGTTTATAACAGGAAAACAAATCTGCTGTGGCCGTGCACTGTCCTGACACAGTTCACCCTATGGAATTCAATAAAACGGTAATTTAGGCATGCACTTCCAGCTACTGGGACTGTGTTATCAAAGAAGCCATTGAAATAAAACTAGCTGACAACCTTACGAACTGAGATGGAGTACTTTGCTTGAATTCCGCATGGAATTCTGTGCTCTCATTTGTCAAAAAAACAGAGGTACAAAAGTAATTCGACCTCAACCATTGAGAACTGATGTCTGATATCGATATTCTGACCGTTTACATCTTTGGTAGTGTCTGCGCTGTTTACTCATTTTATAGATCGTTGCACATAGCTTCTTCACTGCTGTTTCGCCTTTTTGAATGGCAGGTTGGTATCCTGCCGAAATATCGGCCGATGTCGAATTTCATTCATGGCTGCATTGGCGAACGTTTTTCGAAGGAAAAACGAGTTCAGCAAAAGCAGGATGATGAACTTGAATTAACGAAGGTCACATGACCGTATCAATTTCCTGTCAGTAGATAGGATGATCGTGTTATGCCTAATGAAAGAAGGTCTTTGCCAGCGCGTTTTAGAATTAGACTGTATAATAATATCGTCGAGACTGTGGTGCGTGCGAATAACGTACAGCATGAACATTTTACTTGGCCGTGAGGGCCAGTTCAGCTACGTCACATACCCCGATGGAGGAAATGGTCTTTTGTGCATTACATTTGTCCGCTGTGCGTTGACCTAGGAACCACCACCGAATAGCAACATTGTGGCCATTGTTCCGGTTCCTAGTGTAGTAACAGTATAAGTGAGTGTGGCCACGTTGGATTTTTCAACGACTACAATGGACAGGAAGGAAATCGTTGCGTTTTTCGGAAAGAGTGTCGCCACTGCGCACAGTACTATGATACGTTTCCGATGAGAAAACTTTGGATGTCCAGTATCACAATTATCGTATGGGCGAAAGAACGTCTCGCGATGCTGCGGAGTACTTCTTGGGTACACAATACGATCAACGTCAAGTCTTAGGTTTGCATAGTTGGTGATAGGAATTGCTGGCGTTATATTGGCAAGATGATGAGATCGGAAGATATGCTTCTTCGCGGTTTCCGTGTTTGTAGTCGTCATTCAAGTCATTTGTTGCGATACCTATCGATATGAGACTAGCTTCTAAATTCAATACTGCTGTGTGCAGACGTTTGCATCCTGTTTGGTTTCAAGGGCAACATGAAGTGTCAAAAGATTTATCGATTGAGAAATGTTCAGTCCGATTTTACTCACTGCTGAACAAGTGAGGCACAGTAGCTCGAAGCGAAGAACAAATCTTTGGGTGAATTACTTCTTATCCATTTCCGAAATTTCAGACATGCGAAGTGCGATTAATTTCGTGATATCCTTTGATTGTTGAGATATGGCAAAGGTAGACTGAGTAACATATGGCAAACAAAGACTAACATGTGTAAAATGTGCCGCGTAACAGTAAGTTTTAATCGACTGTATTCTCAGTTGTGGGATTTATTTGGGTTGCTATCTGTTGTTCACTGCACGAATTTGCTAAGTATTTTTCTGCTATCAGCGCATCCTTACACCGATATATTTTGACCCTACTCTCAACACGGTAGCTTATATGAAACTTTTTTGGTACACTCATTGCTCTACTGCATGTGGAACGCAACACGACTTCTTCAAGCAAGGCATGGCAACATGCCACAGGTCTAAGATACCGCTGGATCGACTCCACGACATCATCTCTGAGCAAAGGTTTGTCGTCATTGCGTTCGCAGGATCTAACAACATACGATTTTTTCCAGTGGTGTCACTTGAAGAAACAATTCCACACGCAGTACTGGAACTAACAGACATCATCAGCCTTGGAAGTTGTTACCATCGATATATGGGTGCACAGTAAAATCATGAGTCGTGCAAAGCTGTATATTGATGTTGCAGGCGGTCGCATTTAATATTCTCTACAATTAAAGTATTTCTACTGTATTTTTCATTGCTAATAAACTTCCGTCTTTCGTTTCTGTAATTTTCTCGTATGGACACCTTTCATTTGCGCCAGTCTCTACCTTTCGCAGTGTTACCAGTTGACATTCCAAACAGAGCTCCTCTTCTACAGTCCTAAAGTACTGATATAAACTCAAATGTGAACAATATTTTCTTGATAACAAACAAAATCCTCTATAATGCCAAAATAGCATTTAATTGCAATAATTTCATTTAGAACTAAAATGGGAAAATTATGTCTCGATAAAACTGTATTCGATTACATATTTGTGGAAGAACCAGAAACCGTCTATTCGGATGTCGGAGCAGCATTCCTTGTATAGTAGCAGTAAATAAAAATTTCTTAAAACACACTGCCGCTTTGATGTTTCATTAGAAAATTCACATGAACTGATGACATTTTGGCGAAGCTGTAGTCACGTGTAAGACATCTATGTTCTTTCATTTTTCTGTATTTCGAATTTAGGTGTTTGTTTGCTTATCTATGTGTAATTTATCTCTGTTTTCAGTTCATAAAATACCAATTTGTGATTTGGTATCTTATTTCGTAATCGATACTTAAGTAGTTACAGCTATTGCTTCACAAAATACAGACAGTCCTTTCACAACTGACACGAATAACGAGAACAAAAGGTTCTATTGCTTCACTCTTAAGGACATTTTTTGTCATCAGACGTATCTGTTTTCGCTTCCAGTCTATCTTCTCAGGTCTACGCACCATTGTCTACATTTCTTTCAGTTGTATGTCCTTCGTCAAAGTAAAATGAACTAGTTCTCCCTACTTATTGATCCATTCCTCATTATAGTTTCCTTGCAATCACCAAAATTTTATATCCGCGTTGTCTCACAACGAACCCTTTATATCGAGGTGGGAAGTTCAATCTCTTGCAAGGCTGTTTTGAACGTGTTGTTTATACAAACACAAAGAAGAAAATTCTGTTAATTAATAAGCATGTGCATGATAAGGACGATAAAAATTTTCGCCTTGTACCTACAGAGGTCTGCCTTCTGTAGGATGTACGTATATAAACTTTACAAAATGGATCGTCGATATCTGGTACTGCATTTTACCAACAGCTGGAAAAAAAACTTGCTTGCTGGATTACTGACCTGCGCATGAAATTCAACTTTCTTTGATGCAAATTATTACTCCTGAAAAGTGTGTGACATAAATTCTTACCCCCTACAAACACTGACCAAATTGAGGCTCTGTATTTTTGTCTTCTGTACTTACAAACATATTACCACAGTGTTTGCCGCTAAGCCTAGAAGGTAGTGATTCT
This sequence comes from Locusta migratoria, assembly GCA_026315105.1. Taxonomy (NCBI): domain Eukaryota; kingdom Metazoa; phylum Arthropoda; class Insecta; order Orthoptera; family Acrididae; genus Locusta; species Locusta migratoria. Next base: position 209,491,486 of record CM048747.1, on the reverse strand, counting down.
GTCTTTTAAGTTTATTTCGTTAATTATAGCTCTAAAACCTGCTTATCAAGCACACGTGAGAAGGCCACGTCCATAAGCGAAAATGTACTTTTATATCTGAACATATTTAATTTTTGGGGAACAATGAAAGAAAACACAGTTAAAACAGTCGTAAATTTATTTCGAATTCACTCTTTGTAACAAAACTTTCTGAAGTGATCTAATTTAGGCTTTTACCTGAGATTTCACGCAGCCAGAGAATAAATCATAGTTCTTATTCAAATTGTCTTCACACAGCACCCATTTGTCACTAGTACACGTTATCAACATGTGCACTGAAGGAAAGCACTTTCGATCACAAGTCACTGACTGAGAAGGAGAAAACTAAATCACTCAGATCTTCTCTGCTGCTAGTAAGTCCATTTTCACGACGAGCATTATTCTCCTTTCCTGGATGGAGTCTTCAAGAGGCTTCTGAAGTTATGTTTCTTCAAAATCTCGTCACAGAAACCCGAGGAGGGTTTGAGGAGTTGTCTTCATTGCAACTTACAGAGATCATTGGCACCTGGTAGAAGAAAAACATCGGTCAGTAACTTCAATAAGTCTTCTAACTTTATTTTTCTGTAACTGTACAACATAAGGTATTGTTATTAGCAAGAAACCACCGCAGAGCGTCATTCATTAATTAAGAAAATTAAATGGTAGAAATGAACACTTCAGAACTATTTTCTGTATTGTTTTTGTTTGGTGGTTTTAGAATTAACTTATTTACATCTACTTCACCCTGAAGGGTGTATGTAAGAGATTTTGTTTCTCCAGGTGGGAATGCAGGTTATTGTGTGTCATTGACTTCTGGTCCTCCAATTAATTTTCTTCCATGTGTAGTCTGATTTATTCTAGTGGAAGGCAAATAATATCTCAGCTTGTTATGAATGTGTTAGAAGTCTTGGCAAGTAACTATCATTTTAGTAGTTTGAGCTCGACAGAAAATAATTTGATAACTTTCTAAGTGAACACGAAATATGGGTAAGTGCCTTGCTATTTACAAAGGGAGCATTTTCGCCAGACTGGCATCGAATTTTCTGTTAACTGCCTCGCGATTGTTAAGCAATGGAAGTATTGAAATGAGTCAGACATTTACATCTCATCGACATTTAACCTGTCAAAACCGAATATCAGTATCTCGGTAGAACATTTTAGTTGGATGGTGAATGTCAAAACGTCAAGTAGAAATAGATAGGAAAATCAGATAATGAATATGACACAAATTCAAAATCTTAGGACGCTGATTATACTAGCAAAACTGTCCTCAGTGCATTGCGTAAAGTTCATACTGATGAAAACGTTGGTAGTGCATTCAAGGAGTCACACAAAAGTTCAAAATATACCCAGCTATACAATAAACATACAGAGAGGCTTCGCAATTCTGATTTCTCCGGATAACGTAAACGGAAACGTCTTTCTTGTTCAACACAGCGCTATTTAATAGTGAGCACTGTCTATCCGATGTAAATCTGTCAACGCCGACACGGTATTACGTATACACGTGACATCCTAAGGCCTACAATAAATGTATCATGTCTTCTCAACTGATGAACTATATAAGGACAGAAGCAGCTATGATTCGGCTATAACCACTTAAAAATGGCCATTGAGATCTCTGCCGAAGGCTCGTGGGTTTCAAACCAGTTGACGCTGTTGGAAACCATAGAGAATTATATCAGTAAATCTCATCTCGAAACTATGCGGTCATACTTCAAAAGTTTGTTTTCATACCATATTAACTATCTTTTCTTACAGATTTTCTTGTGTCACAAAGGATGTTGATTTAAATCGTAGTGTCTTCAGATGAACCGAATTGTCCTCTAATCGGTATTCATGTTTCGCGTCTGTAATTATAATCTGACTACACCGCAGGATTTTCATTTCCTATTGATTCAATACATGGGTTTCAGTTTCAACGTTATTGGTTATATGTGTTCTCTTGTTTTTACTGAGAAGCATCAAATTAGTTTCTGGAGAATGAGTTTGCCATGTAAATTGTGGGCTGTTGGAAATTTAACAACACCTGTATCTGCAGAAAAGTTCGATTTCCCATGAAAATAGTAGTTTTTGGTAAACTGATGAAAATACTTGTAGGAAGAACCATGTATCTCAATGTTATTCGAACAAACAGAATTATACTAATAATATTTTAAGGTAGATCATTAGGAAGTTTAATAAAATACATTACCTGTTTCCCCGAAACAGCGTTACTCCTTTTTTCAAACACTTCATTGCTTTGTGTATGACAGCCTGTATTTTCATTCATATATAAAGCTCTTGAAAGACTCTCCTTCTCCATAATTTTGTCTCTTTCTATCCGCCTGTAGTCGTTTTCTGTAAAGAAGGGATTTGACATGTTAAATTTGTCTGTACACTTGGTTATTCAGGTTGTTCAGTATAGTTAAAATCTGTAGGATAAGGCATGTCACGCCTAATATTTCACAGTGAAAGTGGAAGACAACCACATAAACGCTTTCTACTTACTATACACCTGAAACGATATTAGGATCGTCCTCATTAACTCATATCATGGTCGTAGATATCCTACACCATTCTACCTCGCAAGTTAAATGTTTTAAATGGTTTCAGCACAAAATACTACAGAAAATTTTTGAGCATTCAAAATAGTTTCAGAGTAACACGTTTATAAAAGTCATGGTCATCCAAGTTGAGTGCAAGGTACTAACTTTATTTCATCCAAAAGAAAAATTGTAAACGTCGAAATAATTAGAACATTAGGTGATCCTCTTTGAAAATATAATAAGTTCTGTTGGTAACTAAAAATTTTAAGTCTGATTAGAAAACTATGCTCTCACCATACTTTTTGGAGACACATCTTATACTACTAACTATTGGTGGCTAAGTTAAGGCAACTAACACGAATTCGAGAAGAGCTAGGCTTTGATTCCAGTGCTGTCACATATTTTTCATAGTGTTCTATATTGATTAACAATAAAGTACCAAAATTCGAGAGAAATCATACTGAAATTTTAATTTTAACGGACTCTTATCTGTTTTGTGACATCATAGTCGTATGGTATTGGATTCATTACGGACTCGAAATATTTAAAAATACGACCGTTTCAGGGCACGGAAATAAATCCAACGGTATAGTTGAGAATTTGTGCTCGACCGGGTACCAAACCCGGACTTCCTGCTTCGAGCCAGCGGTCGCCTTCACCAATTAGGGTATCCGGACACTCTTCCATTCCAGTCCATATACTGAACTTATACCCCACTATGGTCGAGTAACCGCCGTCCATTAGTTCATCTTGATCGCAGAGCAGTCCATAAATGCTTTTACAACATACACCATATTAATAATTGTATATATGCTCTCAACAAGCAACTGACTATTTCATTGCGAACGCATTAATCTGCTTGATTACTTGCGGGAACACAGAAGAGACTGTGAGAAATTGGAACTAATGGGCAGGGGTTACTACTATTGTAGTATGCTGTAAGTTGATAATATGGGATGAAAGGAAAGCATGCCCGGATAGCCTAATTGGCTAAGACGATCGCTGATCCTATGTGAGAAATACGGGTTGCAGTTACTCCAGGTTGGATTGAGTTCTATTCCCTGAAACAGTCGAGATGTTTAAATATTTCTAATTCGTAAAATTACAGCCATTAATGTCAATAAATGGTGTTTGTTCTTCCAGACTTGTTCGAAAACAACAGACAGCACATCAATAATTGGAACATTACGTTTATTACCGGAGTGCATTTTAAGTAATTTCGCTGAAGTATTCCCAGTTTCATACGAATCCACATCGAAGTATATGTTCCAAAACCATTCGTTACCCACACGTTTAACAAAGAGATTCCTTGTTCTCTTTAACACCGATTCCTCCAAATTTCTGGTGTATGCAGAGATTCCGTAGCAGTAAGAATCAGAGAAGTGGGAGTTCGTGTTTTCAGCCTGTCATTCGCAGTTTATAACGCGTAAATGAAAGAAATGTTAAGAATATTCTACTTGATCAATCATCTATCCAAGGTACACTTTAAAGTTATAATGCCATTCGATCTGTTTAAACGTATGTTAAATGAAAGATTCCATTTCGTGTTATCTTCGGGTTAGTTATCATGTGCATATTACGTATAGTGGTAATGTTGGAACGTGTTTTGTGTGTAATGCGAATGATTACATTCACAGGGACTGCCCGCAGAGCTTTTCTGATCGCAAACATTCCCTAGGGCAGCGGCGTCATTGAACGGTTGACAATTCGTTTCCAAGGATCTTCCAGCGGCGTTCCACAACAGGATTCCGTGTATTGAAAGTCTTTCTTTACACACTAAGACGGATGTCTCCCTACCAGTTAAACAGCTGATGTATTAAAGTTACCGACCTCGTACACGAGATAGTATAAATATGATTTGGATTGACCTGTATTGCCACCACTCTCTCAGCAAATTCGCTAGCGAGTCTGGAGCCACTGATTTTCGGAAATATACCATGCCTTGGTATCCTGTGGATTTCTTTGTGTGTGTGTGTGTGTGTGTGTGTGTGTGTGTGTGTGTGTGTGTGTGTGAGGAGTTACTGACGTGCCTTCGAACTATGACTGAGCTTTCTTGAGAACTTTAGCATCTGCAAGGACTACCTAAGCACGCCTGCCGTCAGACACAAGTTTCCAGCTTTACCCTGCCCTCTCGTAGTCACTATGTACTAATTCCCGTAAGAGTAGTGGCTCCAAACTTGCCCATCCCTTCCCACTAACGAAATAACATTGCCTGTCACTGGCATATTATATACGAGGGCGTCTATTCCGAAAGAACAGGCGTCACTTTTGATCCTGAATTTGTTATCGTTTTCATATTGACGGAATATATGACTTCATCTGCGAATGGGCATAGTTCAAAATGTGTACCCAGCTGGGATTCGAACCCGGGTCTCCTGCTTTCGTTAGTGGGGAGGGGTGGGCAAGGGTGGAGCCCTTACTCTTACGGGAATTAGTACATAGTGACTACGAGTTTCGGTACTGTGGGCAGGGTAAAGCCGTAATTTTGTGTCTTACGGGAGGCGTGCTTAGGAAGTCCTTGTAGGTGCGTTGATCAATGTGTCCCTAGTGGTGCAGGGGTCAGCGCAACAGCCTAGAAAGCAGGAGACCAGTGTTCGAATTCCGGCTGGGTACACATTTTCAGCTTTGCCCATTCGCAGTTGAAGTCCTATATTCTGTGAATATGAAAATTCTTATATTCTGTCCTGCACAACTGGCGGTAAAGCTGCTTTGCTTCTTTTGAAGGTTACGGCATTGCATCTTCTTTCAGGAAGAATCGCCTCGATATGCTGCTTTGTCCTCTTCTGATATTGGCGTCGAGTGTCACTTTGCCGAGGTAAAAGACCCTCCTATGGCGCGTGATAGCCTCTGTGATCAGAAATGAATCAGTGGTTTTATTTCATCGTCCCATCTCATCGCTTTCTGCCTCTCAGCGCACTGTTCCACGGAGGGTTTATACAGACTGGGGGACTAGCCACCCTAGGTAAATTTGGCTATCATGTATTTCAGACGCATTGATTACATAACTTATATAATATGTCTGTGACAGTCAATGATCCTTTCTTCAGTACGGAGGCACTCCTATTGCGTCAGTCGCTTTTTTCTTTTTTAGTCATTCGCTTTATGCCTGTTTGGACTGAGCCTGCTACAAATGCCCCTTTTATGCCAGCCTCTCATTCCGGATTAGCACTTGCAACCTACGACTTCAATTTTCTGCCGTATGTGTTGCATTTTAATCTCTGCCGCCCCCTCTAGTAGTATGAAGCCCTTTCTCTTCTCTCTTCACACATGTCCTATCATCCTATCCCTCCCTCTTTAAAGCGTTTTGCATATGGTAATTTCATCGCCGTCTTCGCGGAGAAAATCTGATACCTGACTGCATGTATCAAATTCTTCGATCGCCTCCACTTCCAATTTTATCACTAGCCAATATGTTTCACTTCCATACGGAGCTGCACACTATACGTACATTCTGAGAAATATCTATTTGCATTAGTAGACATCTCTTGACCGTCAATAACTGCATGAGACTGTCTACTATTTACCTTTTTCGTACTACGTTATTGTACTGACTATGTCAGTCTCAGACCATATTCTGTGGTCAGCAGATCACTCATTCTATTCAACGGTTCAGTAATAATTATTCTTCACTTTCGCTGAGATCACCAATGTCATTAGCGAATGTTTCCATTCACATCTGTCTCCCTGAGGTTTTACATCATTCACTTACTCTTATTCCCATTATTGTTTTTATGATGTTTACAGTGAACAGTAGGCGTCAAAGACACCATTACTGTTACACACCCTTTTTATTCCGCGAAATTTGTTTTTGGTGTTGCAAACTTATTAACCCTTCTCAATTCTGGTACATGTCCTACATTATCCTTGTTTCTCCATAGCTTATTCCAATTTTTCTCAGAATTTCGAACATCTTTCAATAATTTACACATCAAAACCTTCTTCAAAGTTAACATATCGATGGACGTGTGTTGGCTTTCCTTTAGTGTTGGTTCCTTTATGAGATGTAATGCCTGGAATGCTGTATTTTCGTTTTCTTTTAACTGATCGTCATCAGACAAATCCTCATCTATTTCAAACGTTATGTATATTATTGTCGTCAGTAACATGGAGGAGTGAACTGCTAACCCGACTGTGTGATAGGTATCATCCTTACCTGTCCTTACAATTCCGGTAATTTTGTGGATGATATTTTTCAGAAACAATTACTTAGTGTGCTGTTATGTATGCGTAGGAATATGCCTACATTTTCGGGCATATATACCAAGGGCGTTTTTGTCTGTCTTTAGTCTAAGGGGTCGTTTCTTGCAGTTGTTTCCCCAGCTAAGCGTAATATACAGATACTGTTTTACTAACGTCATCTGGCGCTCCACAGATTCTACGCCTCGTCCTGACACAAAGCTGGGAACCAACCAGCATAGTTATGTTAATCGTTGATACGAAGGAGGAGACTGCCTCAATACTTCAGAACAGAATGATAGACTGGTAAATCTGTTCTAAAGTCTATTGCAAAATAATCAATAAAACATTGATGCAATTTGATGTGCCGGTAAATGAGACAGTACATTTGAATGTTTAGTCAATATTCAAGGCACTTCCGAGTAATATTCACAGAATATATGACATCAACTGCGATTGGGCAAAGCTGAAAATGTGTACCCAGCCGGGATTCGAATCTGGGTCTCCCGCTTTTTAGGCAAATGCGCTGACCCCTACCCCACTAACGATAGGATGTTTGCCCGTCACCGGCATATATATATATATATATATATATATATATATATATATATATATATATATATATATATATATATGTGGCGTCTGTTCCGAAAGAACAGACGTCACTTCCGATCCTGCAGTTGTTATTATTTAATATCCACAGAACATATGACCAACTGCGATTGATGGAGACCTGGGTTCGAATCCCGGCTGGGTACACATTTTCAGCTTTGCGCAATCGCAGTTGATGTCATATATTCTGTGAATGTTAAATAATAACAACTGCAGGATCAGAAGTGACGTCTGTTCTTTCGGAATAGACGCCACATGTATATACACTTCCGAGTACTTTTGGAGGTACGAGATTTTGAACACGACGCTAATGAGGTCTATACTTTGGATAGATGTGTAAGAAGACATAGAGATGGGGACAGAAATTGCCGCAGAGAGGATGGAGTAGGTGTTGACCTGGCACTGGATTGGGAAAAGTTTGCGTGGGTGAGAAAGGAGAGGGGGTTGGGAGAAGAGGATGAACGACACAGAGGTGAGGTGAGGTATGGGGTCGAGAAGGTGTAGATGAGCAGGAAGATAGAGAAATGGGGAGGGTGGACTGAGAGAGGGAAAGGAAGAGATGGGAAGAGAAAGGAATCAGGAAGAAGATAAGCTGGGAGTGTAGTATTATACGTGATATCCATTCTCAGTCTATTGATAAATTACAAACATAATAAACGTGTCGTTTCTTTTCCATTTAATCTTGAGAAGGTTACAGCAATACGTGTCGAGATGCAGCTAGTAGGGTACCAGTTTACGTCAGTGGCTTGTGACGTAGCGGCCAGCAGTGGTGAGGAAGCCGACTTGGTACTGACCGCAGATGTGCGGCACGACGTCGGGGTTGTTCTCGTCGTCGGGCTTGGCGCGCTGCCGCTGCTTGTCGAGCGCGCAGACGGCGGCGGCGGTGAGCGGCCCGTTGGCGGCTCCGTCCGCGGCGCCGCCCCAGCCGCCCTCGTCGCTGTCCTTGGAGAGCGGCGTGGCGGGCGGCTGCGGCTGCTGGGGGTCCGGCCTCCGCTTGCGCCTGGCGCGCACCACCGCCGCCGCCGCCCCCGCCGCCAGCAGCAGCGCCCCCAGCGCGCCGCCCCCCGCCACCGCGCCCACCACCGGCGTCACACCCTCCAGCAGCGGCGTCTCTGCTGGAACAAGACACACTATCTCATAGGCTCATACCAAACAGTTTATCAATTTAACAGCGGAGCGTTAGCGGTCCCGAGCACCTGCTACCGGCGTCAGTTGTAAGCTAAAACTTGGAGTGAACAGCCGATTGATATTGCGAAACTCTGACACATCATCCGCCGGATTACTTTATAGAAGTAGTAAATGGTTAAAAGTCAGGAGTGGATGTGCTATACAGGGTGTTTCACTAACTGTGTTTGCCTCTGTAAGTTATAAAATAATAGTTGACGGGAAATTTTAATGCCGTAGGTCAACACAAGAAATGTTGCACTTTCTGCGGAGCTATGGACATAGTTTATTGTATCATTTTCCAAAGAGTTACACCACAAAGATATAATTTTTTAAATGCAACAATAGTTTTTTTTTCTATCGTGTATTGGATTCGTTTAAACCAGCTGCATCCAAATCAATTTAAACTACATTCCTATCGCTGTTAGTTTGGCAGCTACAACCCTTCAAAGTTCCGGGGGCGGAGGCTGCAATAGCGTAGCTGACTGGCCCAGTGGCTATCCCCTGGTGCACGGCCCACTGTCGCATGACCACCAACCAGTCAGCTACGCTGTCGTAGCATGCGCCCCCTAAACTTTGAAGGGATTTAGCTCCCAAATTAACAGTGATAGGAATGTAGTTTAAATTGATTTAGACGCAGCTGGTTTCAACGAATCCAATGCACGATAGAAAAAAAATTATATCTTTGTGCAGTAACTCTTTGGAAAATGATACAATAAACCTTGTTCATAGCTCCGCAGAAAGTGTAACATTTCTTGTGTTCACCTACCGCATTAAAATTTCCCGTCACCTATTATTTTATAAGTTACAGAGGCAAACACAATTAGTGAAACACCCTGTATATGACTGTAATAGCTAACTACAAACAGCGATTCGCTCCCAAATCTTTCCTCCGGTACCTGAAAAATAGGTAATTTTAAGCAGGATAGTTTAGGAAGGCTACTATTAGGCCTACTGAGATAATTTACTTGTAATGAACAGTGTCTTTACCCTTTTATATAAGTTATTTTTACACTCCAGGAGAACAAAAAAAGAACACTATAAATTTTATTGACACATACTTTAAGATGCCTACAACACACGATCACACAGACACAGCGGTACAGACATGAATACAGTCACCACAGCGTGGGCAATATTGACGCTAGTAGCCTTTTGCAACAATTCGAGCTGGAATTCTCCCATAGAGATGATCGTATAGGTGTCGAATGTAGACTTGTGGAATTTACTGCCATGCAATTTTCAACCGGTTACTCATATGAGCCAGACTTCGTGCTGGTCTTGCAGACCATGCAAAATGACGTTTCATCGTGTCTGACACATGCTCAATGGAGCACGAATCTGGAGATTTTGCTGGCCAGGGTAGTTGACATACACCTTGAAAATCATGTTTGGTGGTACTGGATACGTATGGCCATTCACTGTCCTGTTGGAAAAACCCTATCACATTGTTAGTAGCAATATTGGTTGAATGATGGTTATAATGAACCGTGCGCTGTTCAACGTTCTCTTCACAATCACCGGAGGAGAATGGCTTGTGTAGTATACAGCTCTGTACACCCTGCTGCGGGGTGTCAGCCCCATTTGCCAATGTCATATACACTCCAGATTTTCGCATCCCCTTGCACGAAGCCACACATGCATCATTGACCATTGACACCTGGGCAGAAACAACTTTCATAACTGAAGACGCCATGTCTTCATTCTTCCTTCCATAAGCATCTATTGCGACTCCACTGGAGGAGGGCTGAACAATGTTGGGTGTGAGCGGATAATGCCTCATGGTATGGGTAGCCATATCCTACAGTAGACGTGCTCCTGTCATCATCAAGGGAACATTGAACAGTGTACGGTACAGTGAAACCGTCATTCAACCTATCGTATTATTGTTTATGCACTAACAAGATGTTATGCTTTTCCAGCAGGACAATGGATGTCCACTTGTGTCTCATACCAGCCATCGTGCGCTTCAAGGTGTACGACAACTACCCGGATCAACATTATCGCCAGATCTGTCATCCACCGAGCATGTTTAGGACCGAATGGAACATCATCTTGCGCGGTCTGAACGACCAGCACAAAATCTGGCCCAACTAAAACACCAGGCGGAAATTGAATGGTAGGCCTTTCCGCAAGATTACATTAGTATTATCAAAGATTATCTGCGTGGGAGAACTGAAGCTTACATTGCTGCAAAATAAGATTTATACAGTACTAGCGCCAACAATGCGCACGCTCTGGTGACTGTACTCAAGAGTGTATGGGTCTGTCTGTGTATTGTGTGTTATGTGCATTCTCATTATTGTGTCGATAAAATCTCCCTCTGCCCCGTCAATGAATTCATGGTGTTCTTTCTTTCATTTTCCAGGAGTGTAGATACAAGCAGTGGTTTATTCCTAAGCGAAGATCTGATTCTCATAATAAAAATTTAGTGCTGGAAGGGTCCAGACCATTTGAATAAAAACTATATACTATGAAAGACTACTTTGTGGATGAAGATATCAGAAATAATATACTGTAAAGTCAAGGGTATATGTAATTAGTTCATTGCCGCTAGTTTTAAAATATAGTGGTTAATGTATTATAATACTAAATGTATAACAGCAAATTTTATTTGAATCCCTTCCTTTAAAGCGTAGACTAGGCTTTAGAAACATTAGCACAATACCTTCACTGTTGGCTATTTAATTTAAGCAAAACTTGTAGTTTACGAAACTCAAAACTAAACAGACATTTGAAATGTTTTGTATTTTCATTTCCAGTATTTGGCTAGATGCACTACCTACCCTTCTGCTGCCTAGGTGCTCATGTACATGGTTAAAACTTATGTTATTTTCAGTTCTATTTCTATCAAAATAAACTTTACACATTATGAAAGGCATTACTTGCCCTTCTACGTAACTACAATCACTTAGATCGTATATCACCAGACGCGTTTCGTTTCACTGAATGTAAAACATCTTCCGTTGTATGAATTGAGTGCTATCTATAAATTCAGTTGTTTTCATAGTTTGTGAAATGTTTGAAAAATATAGACTTTTTTGACTAACGAAATATTTTTCTTAGATTTTCGCCTGACATCATGAAACGCTGGCGAGATACACTGTTCATAGCAGAAACGATTGCATCATTTTCTTCTACCCTACACTTAAAAAAAACATTATCATCTATCATAATATCTTGAATGGCGTAATAAATGTAAAGCTTGCAAAGTACTTTTGATACGCAGCGAAATAAAATTCAAAATTACAGATGTCAAAGGCAAGTATAGCCTACAACTTGAACCAACAGATGGCACTGCTGGCGGTGACGCCTGACAATCGCATGCAAATGCCACGGAGTTTCCGCTATTATCTCTAGAAGCTATTTGCTCATATCCCAACTCGTCAAGGTCCATATCGTGCTCATTTGCAGCGCTATCTGCAGATTGCAAGTGTCAGTGCAGTGAATATGGATCGCACAAACACGGAGTGCTGTACAGTAAACGGTAAAACGGTACACATACGCAACCAAAGCATGACAATTACATGGGGACAACTAAATGAACAAACAGATCATGTATCATAGCGACGTCAAAGGTATGACTTCTTTACTTCAGACGACGATGCGGGATACAGAAGACAGAACACGAGAAGAATGTGTGGATATCTAAAAGTAGGAACTTTAAACATTCACAAAGGAATGTACGACATTGTCTCGTAATGGACCTAAAAAGTTAAAAATATAGGCCCGGATGAGATTCGAAACCTGCTGTCCTTATTACTACGCCACTGGTACACCGTGTTGAACAACCCTAGGCGCAAATTCTTATCCACACGCCGTAATCACCCTCTACTTGAAACATTATAGATTGGTGAGGTGCCTGTTCTTTCAGACATATCCGAAAGAACAGATTCAAATGTTTGTACATCTATCGGACCAAACTGCGTGGTCTTCAGTCCGTAGCTTACAAACTACTTAAACTAAGGTAAACTAACCTAAGGACAACACACACACCCATGCCCAGGGAGGACTCGAACCCCCGACGGCGAGAAATCTACAATGAGTATTTACACGAGAAGACGATGCTTGATTCATTTAGTTCACCACAGATGTGGTCAAGCGTTCGATCTTGCACGGGAATCCATATTGGCTAGTGTAAGTGGGCATGGACGTGAGGGTCGCTACATCCGTTGCGTGCGACTTGTGGACGCTTGAGACGGATGGGAGCTAGCGCCGGTAGCGAAGTGCTTAAGGCGACTACTGGCCCAAAGAGGAAACCTGCGCTTGATATCAGGCCCTGTTCACATTCCCAGACCATAGAGCGAGGTGGCGCAGTGGTAAAACACTGGACTCGCATTCGAGAGGAAGGTGGTTCAAATCCACCTCCGGCCATCCTGATTGACGTTTCCCGTGATTTGCCTAAATCACTCCAGGCAAAAGGTCTCGGCCGATTTCCTTCCCCAGCCTTAGCCAAACAACCCGAGCCTAAACTCCGCCTCTAATGACCATGCTGTCGACGGGGCGTTAAACACTAATCTTCCTTCATTCCTTCCTTCAGATTTCCAGTTGTCAGTATGGTATAATAACAATGCTTCAATGCAGCTTATGTCAATCCTCTACTTTGTAATAAAGAAAGCATCAATGGCAATCGTCGCTCTAATTAACATAACATAAATGTTTGTTAAGCTTATGGGACTTAACTACGGTGTCATCAGTCCCTAAACTTACAAACTACTTATGAACTACTTACGAAGTAGGACGGCACAAATATCCATGCCCGAGGGGGGATTCGAACCCCCGACCGTAGTGGCCGTGCTGACCGTGACTGGAGTGCCTCAGTCACCTCGGCCACCGCGGCCGGCTCGCTCTAATTAAACATGTGTATGTGTGAGGGGAGAGGCCTGTGCTTTCAGAAATGTTAAAATTTAAATGATACGTGTATGTGTGATACAAACAACTGTTTAACCTGAAACTGTACCGACATAGAAGCATCTAAGATAAATCAAATAAGAGAAATGAATATTAACGAGTAATTACGACCTGTTAGTGTTTCAGGTACCATCGTAAACCTGTAATAATAATTATATTTATCATCCACAGTTTACAGCTTAATTTCAGTGGAGTAGACAATTTATTGTTGGGCAGAGTGGGTGGTTAATTCTCTCCTGAGGAGAGTGGTTTTCAGTCATCTTTGAGAGACGATGGACAATCTTCCAGTACAAGAAATTCATAAGTGTCAGTGTTTTAAATATCTGCTTCTGTTTCAGTGTGTAAAAATGGATGGAACGTGGGCTACACTTTGAGTGACAAAATAAAAAGAAACTTTTGTGGATATGTCTCACATTATTCACCTCCCAATACCTATGCCCCTGGATAATTTAGAATATGAAATTACAGATAACAAAACTCACGATTCAAACTATTCATGCATGTAAGAGTCATTGTATTACATGAACAGAACGTAAAATCCAGAGAAAGGCATAGCTTACTAATATTTCACAGTGACTAACAGAGGAAGGCAGGGACATTGGGATTCTGCTCACTCTGAGACAACCTCCGAGGCTGTGAAGGTAAAGGGACATCTATCACTCTACTCATATTATCTTCTTTAATCACTCTTTTTCATTCTTTTTCATTTGTTTTACAATTTCTTATTTCGCATTTCATGTATAATAACGTTAAATGCCACCCCCATGAACCACAGACATTGCCGAGGTGGGGTGGCTTGCGTGCCTCAACGATGCAGATAGCCGTACCGTAGGTGCAACCACAACGGAGGGGTATCTGTGGAGAGGCCAGACAAACGTGTGGTTCCTTAAGAGGGGCAGCAGCCTTTTCAGTAGTTACAGGGGCAACAGTCTGGATGATTGACTGAGCTGGCCTTGTAACATCAGCTAATGTGGCTTTGCCACACACCTACTGCGAACGGCTGAAAGCAAGGGGAAACTACAGCCGTTACTTTTCCCGAGGACATGCAGCTCTACTGTATGAAAATATGATGATGGCATCCTCTCGGGTAAAATATTCCGGAGGTAAAATAGTCCCCCATTCGGATCTCCGGGCGGGGACTACTCAGGAGGATGTGATCATCAGGAAAGACAATACTGGCATTCTACGGGTCGGAGCGTGGAATGTTAGATCCCTTAATCGAGTAGGAAAATTAGAAAATTTAAAAAGAGAAATGGATAGGTTGATGTTGGATATAGTGGGGATTAGTGAAGTTCGGTGGCAGGATGAACAGGATTTCTGGTCAGGTGAGTACAGGATTATAAATACAAAATCAGTTGGGGGTATCACAGGAGTAGGACTGATAATGAATAAGAAAATAGGAATGCGGGTAAACTACTATGACCAGCACAGTGATCGCATTATCATTGTCAAGATAGATACGAAGCCAACACCGACAACAGTAGTACAGGTTTATATGCCAACTAGCTCTGCCGATGATGAGGATATAGAAGAAATATATGAGGAGCTAAAGGAAATTATTCAGACCGTTAAGGGAGAGGAAAACTTAATTGTGATGGGAGACTGGAATTCGGTAGTAGGAAAGGGAAGAGAAGGAAAAATAGTAGGTGAATATGGACTGGGCAGAAGGAATGAAAGAGGAAGTCGCCTGGTAGAATTTTGCACGGAACATAATTTAATCATAACAAACACGTGGTTTAAGAATCACAAAAGAAGGTTGTATACTTGGAAGAGACCAGGAGACACCGGAAGGTATCAGATAGATTTTATAATGGTAAAATATAGATTCCGGAATCAGGTTATAAACTGCAAGACATACCCAGTGGCAGATATCGACTCTGGCCATAACTTGTTAGTCATGAACTGTAGGCTGAAACTGAAAAAACTGCAGAAAAGTAGGAAAATAAGGAGATGGGACCTGGATAAATTGAAGGAACGTGAAGTTCTGGTGAATTTCAGAGGGAGATTTAGGCAACAATTGATAGAAACAGGGGGAAATAAAACAGTAGAAGAGGAATGGGTAGCATTGAGAGATGAAATAGTGAAGGCAGGGAAAAGGCAAGACCTGCCAAAAATCCTTGGATAACACAGGAGATACTAAATTTAATTGATGAAAGGAGAAAATATAAAAATGCAGTAAATGAAACAGGCAAAATGGAGTACAGACGACTAAGAAATGAGATTGATAGGAAATGCAAAATGGCTAAGCAGGAGTGGCTAGAAGCCAAATGCAAATCTGTAGAAGAATGTATAAGAAGGGGAAAAGTAGATACCGCCTACAGGAAAATCAAAGAGACATTTGGGGATATTCTACGAATATCAAGGACTCAGATGGGAAACCAGTTCTCAGCAAAGAAGGGAAAGCTGAAAGGTGGAAAGAGTACATAGAGCAGCTCTACAAAGGAAATGAACTTAGAGACGATGTTGTAGGAAGGGAAGAGGAAGTAGATCAATATGAAATAGGAGATACTATACTCAGAGATGAATTTGACAGAGCCTTGAAAGACCTAGGCCGGAACAAGGCCCCAGGAGTAGATGATATACCCTCAGAGCTACTAAAGTCTCTGGGAGAGCCAGTCATGACAAGACTATTTGAACTGGTGTGTAGGATATATGAGCCAGGCGAAATGCCCTCAGACTTTAAGAAAAATGTAATAATCCCCATTCCAAAGAAATCAGGTGCAGACAGGTGTGAAAATTACAGAACCATCAGTTTGATAAGTCATGGTTGCAAAATTTTAACACGAATTATCTACAGGAGAAATGAAAAGCTGGTAGAAGCTGACCTAGGGGAAGATCAGTTTGGATTCAGGAGGAACGTAGGAACCCGGGAGGCAATACTCACTTTACGTTTTATCTTAGAAGATAGATTCAGGAAAGGCAAATCTACATTTTTAGCCTTTCTAGATTTGGAGAAAGCGTTTGACAATGTTGACTGGGCTACACTCTTTCAAATTCTGAAGTCAGCAGGGGTACAATACAGGGAAAGGAGAGTTATTTACAACTTGTACAAAAGCGAGACCGCAGTTATTAGACTCGAAGGGCATGAAAGGGAAGCATCAGTTGGGAAGGGAGTAAGACAGGGTTGTAGCCTTTCTCCGATGCTATTCAATTTGTACATCGAGCAGGCGGTGAAGGAAAGCAAGGAAAATTTTGGAATAGGGATTAAAGTTCAGGGGGAAGAAATAAAAACATTGCGTTTTGCTGATGACATTGTAATTCTGTCAGAGACTGCGAACGACCTGGAAGAGCAGTTGAATGGAATGGACAGTGTGTTGAAGAGAGCGTACAAAATGAACATTAACAAATAATGGAATGCGGTCTTAGAAAATCAGGCGATGCTGAAGGAATTAGATTAGGTAACGAAACAATGAAGGTGGTAGATGAGTTTTGTTACTTAGGTAGTAAAATAACATGCGATGGTCGCAGTACAGAGGATATAAAATGCAGAATGGCAATGGGAAGAAAAGCATTTTTGAAAAAGAGAAATTTGCTAACATCGAATATTAATTTAAGTGTAAGGAAGTCTTTTCTGAAGGCATTTGTGTTGAGTGTTGCCTTGTATGGGAGTGAGACATGGACGATAAACAGTGCGGACAGGAAGAAAATAGAGGCTTTTGAAATGTGGTGCTACAGAAGAATGCTGAAGATTAGGTGGGTAGATAGCATTAATAATGAAGAGCTACTCAACAGAATTGGTGAGAAAAGGAATTTTTGGCATACCCTAACTAAAAGAAGGGATCGCTTGGTAGGACACATTCTTAGACATCGAGGAATCGTAAATTTAGCATTGGAGGGAAGTGTGTGGGGTAAAAATCGCAGAGGGAGGCCAAGAGACGCGTATAGTAAGCTGAATCAAGTGGATATGGGTTGCCGTTCTTATGAGGAGATGAAAAGGCTTGCTCAGGATAGAGTAGGGTGGAGAGCTGCATCAAACCAGTCTCCGGACTGAAGACCATAACAACAACAACGTTAAATGTGTAAGAAATTTCCCTTGAATATTCATAACGACGACAGAAGATTTGGAGGGGAACCACCCATATTGATAGAGCTGAAATGGCAACCCTGGTCTTAGCCACAGCGGTGTAGTACAAGGGCTACAGTATGGGGTTCATGAATTCCGGCAGAATAAACTGAATGGAGCAAAGTGACCTGCAAGTAAAATGTCTGTCCCAGTAGTCCAAAAACGCGTGAAAAAGTAAATTCAAGTACGGCAAATGTGGTTTCTGTGCTAAGGGCAGAACATTCTTCAAACCGTGTGATACAACGTATCTTGAGAGAATAGACTACAAATTTTGTGAAATAAGAAGGATATGTGAAGACGGAAGATCATGGTTTAATGTAGCATCGGAAATGTGGTCGTTAGTGATGTAGCGTAATGGCAGATTGTTTCTGTTAATGGTTGGGAAGGAAATAAGCGGTGCATTTAAAAAAAAATGCACCCTAAGCTTTGTGTTCGGAAGCGCTAGCGCTAGTAACTGTATCACCTCACTTGTCATGAATGGGACGTCATGGAGGCATCGTAGCATGTGCATGGCATCATGTGAAATGCTGTATATAGATTTAATGAATACCGAACTTTAACTTAGCGATCTTTGTAGCATCCGAGATAGTTGGATTTGGAAGATATACGGGGAACGTCCCCTTCTAAGCAGTAACTAAGTTTTGAAAAGTCTTGTATATACATATATACCGGGTGGTAAAAAATTAGTATAAATTTGAAAAACTGAATAAATCACGGAATAATGTAGATATAGAGGTAAAAATTGACACACATGCTTGGAATCATATGGGGTTTTACTAGAAAAAAAATTAAACAGAAGTTCAAAAAATGTCCGGAAAATGGCGATTCATCTGATCAGAGAAGCAATAATGGCATAAGTAATAAAGACATATATACGAACACAAAAAAGAATTCCGTTAAATTTCATTATCACGACAATTCAGTCAAATGTACAGGCAGTAAATTCAACTAAATACATAGTATCAGGTGGAAATTGCATGTCAGACCATTGCGAAAGATGACATTCAGCACCTTTTCGACAGTCTCCGTGCAAGAATTGCAGCTTGCATTGCTGTAAAAACGTGGTATAAATGGCACCAACGTCGACATTGTGCAAGCTCTGGTGACTGTACTCACGTGGCGTATGGCTCTGTCTGTGTTGCGTCCATCCTCAAGAACGTGACAAAAAAAAAATCGTGTCTGTTGCAGTCGGTAAGAAAGATGAGACCGACAGCCTTACAAGATGTTCCCAAAAGACAGGAGGATTATCGCGGTCTCCAGGTCGCGACCCACTGCCAGTCCTCCATTATTTTTTTCCGTCGCTTACCTCTGCTGTCGGTGAAGACCCTCATCTCGACTACGGCAGGGCAGCCGTCAGCAGGGCCATTTGCTGCCAAAGTGTCCGCACTTTCTGGGTGGAGCTGCCGAGGCGTTATAGGTCGGAGTGGCGTAACGGCGCCGTAACGCCTTAGCTTGCCCCACTCTACACGTGAAGAGGTTTGCATAACGCGCCCTCAAAGCCATCTCGTATGTCGCAGTTTTCGCGGAAACGAGCACCTGCTGTTACCAATATGCCGAGGATTCGAACTTGGAAGAAGAAAGAGCGCTTTAGTGTAGGACGGAGACGCAGAGAAATATCATTGCATCTTATCCATTGTGAGTATGGACATGGACATGTTTACCTAGCATTCTCGTGAAAACTTCTTTGAATAGTTTCTCCTGGGAAATTAGCGGGTGAGCTTCCATACACAATTTAACTAGAAAGAATTGAAATTTTCAAGAATTACTTACATGAAAAGACTTTCCTTTTCGTATAAGCGCAACACAGATTTGTTATACACATGAGGCGTCTATTCCGAAAGAACAGACGTCACGTCTGATCCTGCAATTGTTATTGTTGTCATGTTCAAAGAATATATGACTTCAATTGCGAATAAGCAAAGCTGAAAATGTGTAACCAGCTGGGATACGGACCCGGGTCTCCTGCTTTCTAGGCAGTTGCGCTGTACTGTGGACAGGGTACGGCTGGAGATTTGTGTCTGACGGAAGGCGTGCTTAGGAAGTCCTTGCAGGTGTGGTGATCACTGTGTCCCCAGTGGAAAAAAAAGTGGTGTAGGGATCAGCACAACTGCCTAGAAAGCAGAAGATCCGGGTTCGAATCACGGCTGGGTACACATTTTCAGCTTTGCCCATTCGCAGTTGAAGTCATATATTCTTTGAATATGATCCTTATTCACTCAACATTTTAAAATTAACATCACAACTAACGAAGCATTCAAGTAATATTTCAGTTACGTCACTGTCTTAAAGTCAAAATTTGATGTCACATGTACAGTGTGTTTCAAGGGGTAAAATAAATATTGTAGGATATGGTAGTATAACCAAATTGCAATAAAAGTTCCAAAAAACATGCGTCCAACTTTTCTACATCTGCATAAATACTCTGAAAGACACATTGAAGTGCATGCCAGAGATTTCATACAACTTCTTACATGATATTTCGCTACTCACCCTCTAATACCACGTGGGATAAAGGGACACTAAATCTTTTCTCTTTACATTTTATTTATCTCATTTTATTCTGGAGATCATGTCTCCACATGACGGTATGTGGTAACGAAATATGATGGCATTGGTAACAGACAGTTCGTGGAATACCTTTCGCAAATATATGACGCCACAAATGAATAATTCCTTTCTTTTAATTATTTGCATTGCAAATTGTGCATCACAACCGAGACACCCTCTACCCTACATTGAGATAATACAAAACGATTGCCCTTCTCTGAACTTTCTGTATGTAATCCATCAGTCCGACTTGGTGTGGATCCCTCAAACGGCAGCAGTATTCCAAAGTAGGACACACAAGTGTAGTGCAAGCAGTTTGTTAAGTATAACTATTTCATCTTCTAAGTGTTCTGCCAATGAAACGTAGCGTTTGGTTCGTCTTCCCTACAATATTTTGAATGTGTTGTTTCCTATTTAAGTATTCGGCACTTCTACTATTGTATCCATTGGAGGAATATTCTTGCGTTGCTGCTCAAGGAATATTTACGTGGTACTAATGTAGACACTGTGCACGCTCTGGTGACTGTACTCATGTGCGTATGCGTCTGTTTGTGTAATCGTGGTTCTGTACATCCTCAAGAATGTGTCAATAAAATTTACAACTGCTGGGTCGACGAATAAGTCCTTTTTCTACTTTCCAGGTATGTATTTATGAATTATGTATAACGGAATGTTATGACTTTTGGGTACGCTTAGTGGAATCTTTGAAAATTCACTGCGAAATTTGTTACGAATACAGTTAGTAGTAATGACGTAATAGATCAACTCCTCGCAAGTACTAGGAGGCTGCCAACGTATCTCATTTATTAGGACGCCACTTCTTGAACTAAGGGTCGTAACGATATAATTATGTAGGTATATATAGTGCAATACGTGGATATGGTCGTCAAATGTCACAGGAATACAATTACTAGTGTTAAAAAATTATTTTTACAAGTTTTTATTCAAAGAACAGGTTTTGAGATTCGTAAATCTAGTTGTCAGACTCTGTTTAGTAAACAAATGCACGGATGAAACTACTTTTTGCTATGAAAATGGCACTCAACATAAAATATTGTTTATTTAAGCTAAAAAAATCAGTATGTGCTTAATTGAGCTGTTTCATGGCTAGTGAATATTCCTTAGCTCTTAATTTCTCCTCGCTCTGCCAAATGTTCAGTTTGTTAATTTTCGGCTTATACTGTTACGATATCTGAGGTTCAATGTAGCTACGAAGGGAAACTGCGACCTCTGCATTCTGCTTAGCTTGACGGCGCAACGTGTTGACATGTGCAGCAAGATGAATGTGTCATGAAACTTGACGGCGTTGCGGGAACCCAGGTTCGCCGCTTTTCGTACTGTGCTTCGAAACACTAGACTCTTTTGTTTACGTCATGATGAAATGAGCTGCATAATTGGTTGCAGCGGGGATAGCGGCTAGCAGACTGTTTTGTACACCTCTGTTCAGTGTGCAATCGAGAGTGGAATCAGTGTTCCGTCTCCAAAAATGTTTGTAGAACTTATGGGACTTAACTACGGGGTCATCAGTCCCTAAACTTACAAACTACTTATGAACTACTTAAGACTAAGGACGGCACAAATATCCATGCCCGAGGGGGGATTCGAACCCCCGACTGTAGTGGCCATGCAGACCGTGACTGGAGCGCCTCAGTCCCCTCGGCCACCGCGGCCGGCGTTCCGTCTCCAGTGACAAAGCTGTTAACGGCACTTGCATCAAAATCTTCCTTCCTAGGATGAGTGAACATTCGTGAAGCCGACTATCCCAGTATTTCAGTATCACATTTCCTTAATGGGTAATTAACCTTGATGAACCTCTTTAGTGGCGTGCCACAATAGCTGACGTGACCCCATAAGACTTCTGTTTATGAGATTGGTCAAAGGGGTGTATATTTACTACGACGAAGGAAGAAAGTGGATAACTTATGGTCGGATTAGTGATGTCACAGAGAGTAGCGCCGAGAAGGGACTGATATTCCAATAATATCTGAGTACAGTAATCACTGCATCGTTACTCTTATGTGAACAGTTATAGTTTGTGTGTGTGTGTGTTTGTGTTTGTGTGTACGAGGTACGTTCAAAAAGTAAGTTCCGTTTGCTGATATAAAACAAACGTGTACAGATACAGAAAAAATATTTTTGTACAAAAATCTACAACTGTTAAACTACTTTTCTACATAGCTGCCGAATTTTTGTAGGCACTTATCATAGCGTGGCACAAGTTTCTTTATGCCTTCTTCATAGAAGGTTAGCGCCTGTGTATTCAGCCATGTGGTAGCATGTTCTTTCATCACGTCATCGTTGAAGTGTTAACAGGACAAATTTTAGGTGTAAGAAGAGGATTTCCATCAAAAGGTTTTTTTTTTGTTTCCACGATAGTGCCCGACCTCCTGGGGCGAATGTGACCAAACAACTCTTACGGGAATTTATCTGGAACGTGTTCGATCATCATCCGTACAGCCCGGGCCTCGCTCCTAGCCACTTTCACCTCTTCTTACACCTAAAAATCTGTTCTGGGTGGTCAACATTTCGACGATGATGAAAAGCTGAAAGAACATGCAACCACATGGCTGATTACACAGGCGGCAACCTTATATGAAGAAGGCATAAAGAAACTTGTGCCACGCTATGACAAGTGCCTACAAAATTTCGGCAGCTATGTAGAAAAGTAGTTTAACAGTTGTAGATTTTTGTACAATAAATATTTTTTCTGTATCTGTACACGTTTGTTTTATATAACCAAACGGAACTTACTTTCTGGACGTACCTCGTCTTTTTGCGTCTATGTGTTACACAGAAAACTAGTTTATAGTGCAACAGTGGAATGCAGCTGTTTCATTAATGAACCAGATAACCCGAATATTTGATGAAATGAGAAAATCGTACCAATTTAAATCAAAATGTTCAAATGTTTGTATAGTCTATGGGACTTAACTACGGGGTCATCAGTCCCTAAACTTACAAACTACTTATGAACTACTTACGAACTAGGACGGCACAAATATCCATGCCCGAGGGGGATTCGAACCCCTGACCGTAGTGTCCGTTCAGACCGTGACTGGAGTGCCTTAGTCCCCTCGGCCACCGCGGCCGGCAATTTAAATCACAACCAAGAACGACAGAAGACGTCGCAACCCATCATTTTATGGTCCTCAAGATCTCCCCTCCCTCCTTCACCCGAAAATACAACGAATGCCACCCCAACAAATAAGAGTAATATATGTAATATTAGAATCGTTCAAGAGATACTAAACTAGGCATTTGTATTTATTTAAATCGCGCCTGATAAAGAGCACAATATTCTCAGAACGCGTCCGCAGAGTTTTAAGCGAAACAATGGAAATAAACTGACTGGTATAGGAAATAACGGATGTTACTTACGATTTCTTTTCTGATTGACGCTTACCGTTGTCCTTGTAAATCAGTAAAGTATTTTTCGGTGCCTAATTTCGTTTTACGGCAGGATATAAGTAATATCTAGTTCCAGCGTCTGTGGTATTTGTGAATATAAATCCATGATGCAAGAGGAAAGTCGACGCATCACGTCTTGTTTTCGTCTCGCCGCTGACGCTTCGAACGCAGGGGTAAAGTGTCTCACACCTTCGACCGCATGGGGCCATTTGTTACGCGGTCTTCGCTCATTTCTGATGATAAGTCGGTTTCTTGGTAGTACGCATATTTGTATTCATGGTAACTCCTGTTGGGAAACAGTTTATGTTGTGGACGAGTTACGTAAAGTCATCTGATTTCATCCTTTTTTCGATGTATTATTATTTCTTTCATTTATTTATTGTCTTGTCGAACAGTTACCTTCCACAAAAGCGACTACACCTTATATCGATAAGTAAAATTATTGGTTTTCTTCATACTTATCCATGGATGGGGGTAAACTTTAAATCAACGAAAATCGAACAAATGTTCATATGTGGAATTACTTCACGAATTATGCGACATTCATCCATAAACATCCTGTACTTTTACAATAGTATTCAATATCAGTACAGATGCACAAGTTACCTTCGAACCCTTGCAGGAATAGAGGTCAATATAATCCCAAGTAATTAAGACGGGAAATAATGGTGCCCCGAGTGTCGTCTACCGTGCCCTTCTTAACAGCAGTCAGATGTGCAAGTAGGTGCACGCAGCCAGGGCTGGCCTTACCCTCGCAGGCGCCATTAGGGGCCGCAGGAAACCGTGAAAAACTGAGTCAGATAAAGTGAAACATATTTCACTTCTATAATATGGCTAAATCCTATACAATAATATTTATTGCGGCTATATAAATATCACATAGGAACACAGTAGCCCCCTCGATTTTTTCTCAAAGGTTACACGAACCTT
Source organism: Locusta migratoria (assembly GCA_026315105.1). Classification (NCBI taxonomy): domain Eukaryota; kingdom Metazoa; phylum Arthropoda; class Insecta; order Orthoptera; family Acrididae; genus Locusta; species Locusta migratoria. Next base: position 209,467,129 of record CM048747.1, on the reverse strand, counting down.
TTTCTTCCCCACACGTTTTAGTCTGAATTGGAACGCAACACTCGCGGCAGCAACAGTGTTGGCCATCCGGGCGCCTCCCTCACGCCTCGTGAAGCCAACACCACCTAGAAGACAAGGCCTCACAACTGGCCGTGCTACGTCATATTGACCAGTCCCGAGGCTGACGTGAGAGACAGGCCGCGGCGCGCACGTCTTGCCACGTGATCAAGTGAGGCCCGAGCCGGCGCGATCGCTAGCGGATTGGCTAGCCGGTATGAGACAGTGGGCTGTGCCCCAGCGGCCAGCCAATCAGCTAGCGATCGCGCCGGCTCGGGCCTCACTTGATCACGTGACAAGACGTGCGCGCCGCGGCCTGTCTCTCACGTCAGCCTCGGACCAGGCCGCGGCCTCCAGCTTACTGGCTGCCCGCTACGACGCAGGAGGCGTGCCCCGGCAGCCAGCCATTCAGTTGGCGGCCGCGGCCTGGTCAGTGTGACTTAGCACGGCCAGTTGTGAGGCCTGGTCTTCTAGGTGGTGTTGGTGAAGCCCAGGCCAGTCCCCCCGGATACAGCCAAATGAGCGTTCATATTTTCTTGTGTCTAATTGTTCATAGTCTAAAAAAATATTTTCTAATACAGGACTTCTAATTCAATTTCTGAAGCACTTCGCTTAGAATTCCCTTTTAAGTATTTATAGATATTCACGAGCTTTGTAGTTTCTTCAAGAACTTTTTCTTTTTCAGCTTTCATTTTCCGATTTTCTGAACCTCAAGGTTTTTCCTCAACCGTTTCCCTCTAATCTGGCACGATTTAATAATCTGGCAAATTATGGCGTAGACATTGCTTTATTTCGCGACCACAATATTAGATCTGCATCAAGTAAAAAAAATCTATCACTAGAGATCACTAGAAAAGAAAACATGAACTAAGCGATACAAATAAGTTTTTAAACTTAACAGAAAATTAAAATGTTGTCGTTGTCACGACACTCTTTTCAGTCTCTATGATTCACCACGAAAACGCCAACCCTGTCTCCGCCTCATACTAACAGTTACTGACATGTGGGTGTAAATCGTAGCAGCCGTGGAGTAGCCTAGCGGTCTAAGGCGCCTCGCTGCGGAGCGCGCTGTTTCTCGCCGTCGGAGGTTCGAGTCCTCCCTGGGGCATGGGTGTCTGTGTTGTCCTTAGGTTAGTTTACCTTAGTTTAAGTAGTTTGTAAGATACGGATTGATGACCACGCAGTTTTGTCCGATAGATTTACAAACATTTGAACATTTTTTTGTAAATCGTAGCACTGCCAACATATGCAGTCCAACACACATTGGGTGGTGCTGTATTATTTCAGTACGTTAGGGGAGTATTCTCCGTAAATGAAGTGCATGATCTATTGATTGCTACAGATGAGTGATTAAATTACAAACATTTGATATAAATCCATTCAAATTAATTAATTTCAAAAGTAATGACTATTTCACAGTCCGTATTTTCCTTTATTTGGACCGGCAGCTACTAGTAGTTTCTGTGCTGCTCGAGAGATGGTGCGGCTGCATGGGTGCTCCCTTTTTTGCAGTTCTTGAAACAAATAACAGAGGCGCTGTGGTAGAGCAGACTGCGGTGGCCGAGGGGACTTAGGCGCTCCAGTCACGGTCTACACGGTCACTAAGGTCGGGGGTTCGAATCCCCCTCGGGCACGGATATTTGTGCCGCCCTTAGTATTAGCTACTTCATAAGTAGTTTGTAAGTTTAGGGACTGATGACCCTGTAGTTAAGGCCCATAAGCTATACAAACATTTGAACATTTTTTTGCTGTTGTAGACCCGTCTCCCAGACGTCAAACAAAACCCGCGTGATGCAACTAATAGGAAGATTGCATCCAGCACGTTTTCTGATATTCCAAATTTAACGCGCATTTGTGAGATTAACGACGTATGTTGAATGACACTGAATAATAATTTATATTCGCAAGATGGATGGTTGTAAATTGTAATATTTATGGTATAGTACGGAACCGGCATTGTTGTGGACATTCTTTGATTACGCGGCACCCCGGGCGACCACCCTTGTGGCCCCAACCTAAAGCGCACGGATACTAAAAAAGACAGTAGGGTCAACCGGCGGAGGCGCAGTCGTTATGCCGCGCCACTGACGTCACCAGGAGATCAGCACAGTTTTCCCGCGCGACCATAGCGTTGACTTATGAGTGTATTTCCACAGAAATGGTTTCCCACTTGCCATTTATAGTTTGTGTATGAATTAGTTGTAAGTGATAACTGATGGCTTATTAGTGAGGATGGTGTTTTGTGCTGTTACGTGCTGTACGAAGCACGGCTGACAGAAGAATGCGATATTTCACAGATTTTCGAGAGAAAAAGAGGTAAGGTTAAAGTGGATAAGCTCGTGTAGGCGATTAGATGCTCTCAACTCTGATGCTAGTCGTGTATGTTCAGAACATTTTAAAGAGTCTGATTATGTTCGAGACTTGAAAAAATGAATTTTTTGAAACGCTTTCCTTATTTATTTTAAACCCCGACTATGGTAGAGGTGGGAAGGGAAAGGTCTACCGTGGAGCTGGCAGAAGCTATGACACAACGGCCCCTAAGTGGAAGGTCACAAGCTATCTTACAACAAATACTTTTATTTAGGATTTAAGTAAAGGCTCTATTACTAAGGACTAGCAGACACAAAATTTATGATTACAAGTACATGACGAGAGCATTGACAAACAAGTTTATGCATTAAATTATTGAACACAATTTAATACTTAACCCCTTCAGTTAAAAATCTGGCCACTAGAGCATTAGCTCACAAAGGCTAAATTTTCTTAACTAGAAGCAAGGCTTTTATGATGCTCTGAAAAGTGTATGACTTCAGTGAAATATATGAAACACAGCAGAGCACAAGCTAACAGAAATTATATTGTGATTGAATCAGTGATAACCATAACTTGAACCAAAATGTTATAACATTTACTTAGAAAAAAAAGAATGCAGTAGGACGGTAGCTTAATTAAACTGTAGTCCAATTTACGACGGACACCAGCTCATTTACTCGAAGCGAAAATTAAAGACAACTGGTAAAGTGCTTAACATGTACGTGAGAAACCTACAGTTTACCAAAGTCCAGTACAATCAGGGTCGAGCACCAGCTCATTTAACTTTCAGCAAAATTTTAACGCAATTGGTAAATTGCTTAACTTCTACGAGACATGACCACTAGCGCATTTAACTTTAACCAAAAACCTTTTAAGGCGACTGTTAAGATGCTTAAAATCTGCTAAAGATAAACAATAGTTCATTTACGTTTAAGCAAAACTTTTAAGAAAAGTAGTGAGGTGCTTAACATGTACGTAGAAAAACTACAGTGTTGCAGAGTACAGTGCTATCAGGGGGAGAGCACTGGTTTATTTAACTTTAAGCAAATTTATTAAAACTCTTGGTCAACTGCTTAACACCTACGAGAGATGAGCAATAGCTCTTTTAACTTTGAGCAAAATTGGTAAGGTGCTTCACATTTACATAGAATAACTACAGTGTAGCAGAGAACCAAGCAAACGCTAGCTCGGAAAAAGATCAATAACGTCTGCCACTGACCAAAAGAGAGCTACAAATGAACTTAATCTCACACTGGAGTACACAGCTCACGGACGGCACTCTGAAACTTGGCGCTATTCAAACAGCAACTAGCCGTGCCGATCACGGTGACAGGAACAAGTACACTCATAGGTCATGAAAGCTGATTAGTACTGCCACTCAAATACCGTCGTCGATAGCGAAAAGAAATGAAAATAGTAACATGTGATTGCACTGCCACGCGTCCTTTTCAAATCTCACCGCGGCCGCTTCCTGCGTCAACTCCGCCTCTCTGATGTGATGTCGGCTGCCCTCCTGTTTACCACACGCGCCACACTCAACCGCCGATCACGTACTCTCTCTTTTCTCGAAAGACCACGGACGATGCTCGATCCTCATCATGAAGCGACCACGCCCCTTGCTATCGATGGTGCGCGTTAGTATCTCTGGGTCGGCCGCGGTGGCCGAGGGGACTGAGGCACTCCAGTCACGGTCTGCACGGCCACAACGGTCAAAGGTTCGAATCCCCCCTCGGGTATGGATATTTGTGCCGTCCTTAGGATAAGCTAGTTGATAAGTAGTTTGTGAGTTAAGGGACGGATGACCCCGTAGTTAAGTCCCTTAAGCTTAACAAACTTTTGAACATTTTTTAGTATCTCTGGACACACTCGATATTCAACCCCATGGGCACACCTCACTTTTAAACCTTCCATTGAAACGTATATTAAAGGCAGATGCGGTCCGTAAATAGAAGCTGCCTAAGTGCATCGACGTAGTCAAGACAGGTTCTTCTGAATGCCTTGAAGTCAGAGTAGAAAGACGGAACAACCGAAAAGAAGTACAAACGTTACTGTTAACAACAAATAACAAGGATGGCAGCGTAAATTGTATAAACAAATCCGTTGAAGAAATCAGTAGGTGTACTAATTCCAAAACCCCCTCAGCGAGCACTGCCGTTGATAATGATGGAACAATTGTAACTGAATTAACTTAAGAAGTTGACCGTTTAAGAAGTGAGAACAGTAAACTAATACATGAAAGAATTATTTACTTCGACACGTTCACAACATTCTTACGCAGCAACATTAGATCTAAAATGAATAATAAGCAAAGTATATTAAATGCGATTTTACCTCTACAAAATCATAAAATTTATTTCAACCGTTTACTTAATTTATACAGCACAAAAAAGTGCTCAGGATAATAAAGAAGATTTCAAGCTGTAAGATGTAAAAAATCAAATTTTTTTCACCAAATAGTTTTCCTGCAATCGTTTCATAAGTTTTTCGTGGCAACCGTTCTTGTCGGCATTGGCGCCGGCCGCGATGCCCTAAGGGACTGAAGCGCGCCAGTCACGGTCTGCGCGGCCACTACGGTTGGGGGTTCGAATCCTCCCTCTGGCATGAATATTTGTGCCGTCCTTAGTATTAGCTAGTTCTTAAGTAGTTTGTAAGTTTAGGGACTGATGACCCCGTAGTTAAGTCCCAAAACCTCTACAAACATTTGAACATTTGGTACTGAACGGAATTGGAGAGAAAAGGAATTTCAAAAAATTCAAATGTTTGCAAAGTCTACGGGACTTAACTACGGGGTCATCCGTCCCTAAACTTACAAACTACTTATGAACTAACTAAGACTAAGGACGGCACAAATATCCATGCCCAAGGGGGGATTCGAACCCCGACCGTAGTGGCCGTGCAGACCGTGACTGGAGCGCCTCAGACCCGTCGGCCACCGCGGCCGACAAAAGGAATTTCTTGCAGACGTTGACTAAAAGAAGGGCTCCATTGGTAGGACACATTCTTTGACATCGAGGAAACGTGAATTTAGCATTGGAGGGATGTGTATGGTACAAAAATCGCAGAAGAAGAATATAGTAAAGAGATTCTAATAGATGTGGGTTGCCGTTCTTATGAGGAAATGAAGAGGTTTGCTCAGGATCAAGTGGAGAGATGCTTCGAAACAGTCTTTGGACTAAAGACCACAATAACGACAAATACACTTGTTACCTCTATTACCTCCATTGGTCACTGGGTGACGTCACAGCGCACGGTCTGGCCACCCCCCGCCCCCACCTGCGTGTGACCCCTACCATCTACTCTAGTATCCGTACTAATGCCAGCGCTGCACGCAGCCGCTGCGGCAGACGGCGAGTCCGTCCGTCCTCTTCTAGCTGTGGCTTCGTTCTGTGCAGCACCGCCGGAGCGTTTGCTGAATTTGGCCTATTTCTCCCGTGCGATTTCCCTCCCTGCTGCTCAGCGGTCCACGGTCCACAGTGCAGACAAATGGGTCTCCACTGACACGCGGGTCGGTTCGCACGACAGCCACCTGAGCACAGTGACTGTCAGCTGACGTCAGCGGCCTTTACGCAGCTGTCGCCTTTCACAACAGGCGCTTCACTGACGTACCAGCCGTTCTCGCAGTACCGTAGGTTTCGATACATTCCATTTCTATGAGCACAAAGAGCATCAATGGAATAATGGAATCACCATATGAGTTTTCTGATATGTCAGTGTTCGAAGATTTGTTTTAGGTTAGGTACGTAAAAGGTAAAGCAGTCAACAATCCGAAGATCGGTTTTAACACCACAGTGCTTTACTAGGCATGGTCATGTTTGGACGTGGTATGCTGTTGCCTTCCTCCGACCTTCGAACTGACTTACCCAGCCACTTACCGTGCTACTCGGTATTTTTCACATAAGCAGTACTGCCAGAGGTGAAAGAATTGGAAAGTAACGGATAAAAATCCGAGGAGCTGGCAGGGATCGAATCCGCGACCTTTGGGTTTGTAATCTGCCACTCTACTACCGTGCAACCAACAAACCGGTGCATCTGCTTCTACATCTGAGTGTATATCACCGACTGAGCGGGAAGCAGCACGGCATGAACAGCGGGAAGCAGCACGGCATGAACAGGGCCGATTACGCGTGGCAGGTGCGCTGGTAAGGAGGCGTTTGTGTCGTTATTCGCTGCGCAACTGTCTGAGTTGCGTTGAAAGGTGTGATGATCACTGGAAAGTTATTGTTAATTATTCTAACTATTGATCGCGCGACTAAAAATCCTGTAGTAAAGTATTATTGTTTGATTTTGTGGATATAATTATAAAAATATTTATGTCATTTGGATAACATGAATAGTAAACTGATGCCTGTGGTATTATAATGCAGTCAAGTATTTCTTATTTTCTGGTTGTGAATCATAACTTTATGGCAGTTCACATCCAATTTTACACCATGAGGAATAACAGGACCGCATGTCCAGATTTTCTTTGATTTTTTTTTTTAATTTTTTATGTTTTTGTTACAGGCAGCGGTTTTCGACCTGGCTTAGCTGTAGCTATGGGTAACTTCATCAGAAAATAGAAAAGCTGACATGAAAAACATAACGTCAGAATTATATTTTACGAGCAAGATTGCTCAGTTTGAAGAAAGTAGTATTCGACTATTTTGAAGGCTATAACCATATAAATGTTGTAACGTTTGTAAATCTATGGCATTTAACTACAGTGGGTATCAATCCCTAGGCTTACAAACTACTTAAACGTAAGGAAAACACACACACCGAGGCCTGAGGGAGGACTCGAACCTCTGACGAGGACACACCACACGTTCCGCAGCAAGGCACCTTAGAGCCGTTGGCCATTGAACTGCGGCTTAATATTGTACTTTACTTTATTGAAACTGAGAAATCTGCTCGTCATATATAATTATGACGTTATGTTTTTTATGTAAACTATTTTTTCTTTTTATCTTACAGTTTATATGACGAATATGATAAACAGCAATCAGTGGCAACTATTTTTCACTGTCACAAATGTAGCTATGAGTCATTGTGTGATAATTATCAGTGATTAAATGATAGATAAAAATAGCCAATGTAATGTTCAATATGAATACATTTTTGTAAGTTTCTATCTACGTTTTAAGTGCAGATAATAAACGTACATTGCCCGGAATTTAGATTTGAGATAATAAAGAAATGTAACAGTCATGGAGCACTTGGATTCAATATATAATCAAACTTGATAAGATTATATTTTAATTCCTTGTCAGCATTTAATGGAAGGAATGATTCCAATCCATTTTAATATGTACCTTGGTTAGTACAAAGAAGTATGTGGACTGTATAACGATAACATCCTGGCCTGGAGTAATTTTTGGCTGTGAAGCATTCGGACTTGCTCCGTCTTAGTGAACACTGCTATCATTTCAGTCAGAGAATATTCACTTCGTAGATATTTTCTACTTGCCGGCAGTAAAGCAATTCTAATACGATTCCAGTGGACACAGGTCCGCTTCGCAAATACAGTCCGGCCGGCCGGCTGAAGATCCTGATACGTATGTGTCCATTAGACACTGGGCCTATAGGCATGTCAGCAGAGCTGGATACAGATCCGGACTCGATTCCCTTAAAATCATTGAGTTGTCCATCTCTAGTAATTCTTACTTTGCTATTAGTCTTTCCAGGATCGGCAGGACAGTGGCATTGTAACTTCATTAGTCCCACTGCTTTAGGGGATAGGGAGAGTATAGACGTAATATGAAAAGTTTGTACAGGACTTAATCTCTATCTACGGATGATAGGAAAATTATACAACCCATCCCAGTGCTGCATAAATAAAATGGGTTGGACGCGTTGTCAGGATGGAAGGCGGAGCGGTGAAGGCTTGTGGGTGCCCTAGGAGAGGGTGGCTGAATGGCAAATAAAAGATAGAATTGAAGTTAATATTTGGTATATTCTGGGGACGAATACAATGAATGAATGCCAGTCTAAAAGGATTAGAAAACGGAAAAGGTTACGGTAATGGTTACGGTTCACACAGTTGGTGGTGGCTGATGCCTAACAGCCGCTTGGCGGGAGCGGACGGCATGCGGCCGTTCGCCCCGCACAGAGGCTGAGCCTCTCGGGTGCGTCTGTACTGTACGAGAACTCAAACTGAAGAGAGCGAAGGAACTGATTCTCGCACCTCTGTGTCCTGCAGCAGTAGCACACGTGATCAAATGTGGGTGTCTGCTATTGGCTCCACGGTAGCATGGAAACGTCAATAGTTTCAGCACGGAACGCCAGAAGGGTGGTGTGATTCTAGAATCAGCATTCAATACTGGTTCTGGCCGGCTCTGTCCTGCAAGGTGGACAGCCTTGGTCACGTTGTCAAGGCGTATGGCGCGGTGGAAGATCACTTGTAAAACTTAGCGAAGTTTTGAAATAAAATTTTTCAATTTTTTCCTAACCTGTTTTAGACTGGCTGGTCATCCTGTACAAGTTAACGAGTGGTGAGTGAACTTTAACGCAGAAGTTGAACATGGAAGCGGTGCTGTGTTGGAATCAGGCGTGTGCCTTAATGTAGAGCAGGACAAGCACGTTTGTGATTTCAGCAAATAAAGTGGAACGGCTCGGCGTAGCTTCTGGTGACGCAAATAGGTCGGCGAGGGTGCCGTACTGCGTAACAGCCTGACAGCTGTATTGATAAAGGTGGCTGCGACATACGTGATCGGAAGTAGGAGACCGATCATGTGTAGCAAAGATTACCTATCCAACATTTGTGAAACACAGGCAGACGGGTTTAACCTTGTCATATAAATACAGGCGAAAAAGACAAGTTCGTGAGAGAGTCAGCCACGTCAGAGAGAGAGAGAGAGAGAGAGAGAGTGAGAGAGAGAGGCAGCCACGGCCGGGCAGTCACCTGCCGCCCGGACTGTGCTTCTCGTCGACTACAACTGCTATTATCGCAAAACTGAGTCTGTTGCAGGCTGGAAGCACTTCGACGCAGCGTATCCAGCGGAATAGCGGCGGCCCAGCCTGACGCAACGAGCAGCGGGGTCCCGGCCTCGAAAGCAGCGCAACCGGGCGTCGAACCAACACAAGACTGCAGCCAGTTACTCACCCGGGAGCGCCGTGTCGACGAAAGGACGCGGCCACACCTGAAGCGCTCCTGTGAACCGTCTGGAGGGCGAAGGAGCAGCAGCAGGGGAGAAGGCGGACCTGGGTTCAACTCTCGGATGACGCCCAGCGCGGTACGGCCTTCGCGGCGGCGGCGGCGCGGCACATACCTCGCCTTTCGCAACACAGAGGCGTATCGGCCAGCGGCCAGCGGGCAGCCGCACCAGCAGTGTCAGCAACTACGAGGATCGTGGCGTCATCTCGACGTCACCTCAGCGTCAGCTACTACGAGGATTGTGGCGTCAGCTGGACGTCATATCAGCGCAGACAGCGCACACGCACACTCCACTCGCTCGTTTGTAAGCATGGATTTTAATAAACTGTTATACTGGATCACTGTTTCATTGCTACCCCATCTCCCGATTTGAGTACTGAGCTCACGGCCCACATGGATAGAACTAGTGTAGCATCCTGACATAGACGATGTCTGGGTGTAGAACATTCGTCATTTGGTGTCACAACCATCAAATAGTGCCCAGACACGTTACACTGGCCAATAACTGTCGTTAGTTCCGGATTGAGTACCGAGTAGCCCGATGTAGTAAGCGCAGTCACACTCAAGGCAAACGTACCTGCTCTGCGCTCTGCGGGCTGCAGCGTGTAGGCGTGCAGGGAGACGGGCCGGCTGCGGCCCTTGGCGTTGGCGGCGAAGAGCAGGACGTCGAAGCCGAGGCCCGGCTGCAGCCCGGCGACGGTGAAGGCGGGCGCGCGCGCGCTCGCGTTGCCCACCAGCGCCTGCGACGCCGCGTCGAACACCTCCATCACGAACTGCTGCGGCAGCCCGCCGTCGAAGCCCTCCGAGCACTCCACGTGCAGCGACTCCGCCGTCTGGTTCACGATGCTGCAGTTGCGCAGCTCGTCTGGTTTACCTGCGAGACGTACAGCCTCGAAGAAAGGTCATAAGGGACATGAACATCACGATGTATGAAATTTGCTAACACTCTCGTAATAAGCACCTTAATAAAAGTCACTCTAAAGACTCCTTTGATGCAGATATCCACGTTACACTACATACTGCAAGCTTCTACATTTCTGAATAAGTACTGGGTGATCTGTATAAATTTGAAAACTTAATAAATCATGCATTAATGTAGATAGAGAGGTAAAAATTGACACACATGCTTGGAATGACATGGGGTTTTATTAGAGCAAAGAAAAAGTTAAAATATGTCCGGCAGATGGCACTTCATCTGATCAGAAAAGCTATAATTAGCATAACAAATTAAGGAAAAGTAAAGATGATATTCTTTACAGGAAACGCTCAATATGTTCGCCATCATTCCCCAACAATTGCTGTAGTCGAGGAATATTGTGAACAGCACTGTAAAGCATGTCCGGAGTTATGGTGAGGCATTGGCGTCGGATGTTGTCTTTCAGCATCGCTAGAGATGTCGGTCGATCACGATACACTTGCGACTTCAGGTAACCCCGAAACCAACAATCGCACGGACTGAGATCTGGGGACATGGGTGGCGAAGTATGATGAATGTGGCGGCTGAGCATACGATCATCACCAAACGACGTGCGCAAGTGGTCTTTCACGCGTCTAGCAATACTGTTTTTTTTTTTTTTGGGGGGGGGGGGATGTTCTAATAAAACCCCATGTGATTCCAGGCATGTGTGTCAACTATTATCGCTCTATCTACATTATTCAGTGATTTATTAAGTTTTCTAATTTATACTGACGTTTGGATCGCCCCGTATGTCCTAAGGGGCTTAAAATCCCGTCGACAGCTTGGTCATTAGAGCGGTACATCCTTTTGAATCTCTGTATTCGTATCTAGGTCTACTCCGTCCGACACATTTCCCTCCAAAACTACATTCACGATTACTTGTTCCCTCAGAATGTGACTGTCAATCGATCGCTTCTTGTAGCCAAGGTTTCGCAGAACTTTCTCTTCACGTCAATTTTTTTTTCAATGCTACCTTATTAGCTACGCGATCTTCTCGTCTTATCTTCAGCATTCGTCTGTTGCACCAAATTTCAACAGCTTGTGTCATATTTTGTGTGATCTCCGTACAGTATACCTTTCACTATGGTACAATGCTGTACTCCAGACAAATGCTTACAGATAGAACTTCCTAACAATTAAATTAGTATTCAATGTCAACAAACTTTTCGTTTTTTATAAATGTTTTTCTTCCCACAGACATTCTTCATATCATATAGCCCTTACGTCGGACCAAATACGTTATATTGCTACTCAAACAACAAAAGTCATTTATCACTTTACAAATTATTGACATGGTGTCTGTTCTTTCCGGACATACCCGACAGGACAGACACCATTTGTTGACAGTAACTGCAGTAAAAAAGGTAAAAGGGTAAAGCAGTCAACAATCCGAAGATTGGTTTGAACACAACAGTGCTTTACTAGGCATGATCCTGTTTGGAGGTAGTATGCCGTTGCCTTCCTCCGACTTTCGAACTGACTTATCCAGCCAGTTATAGGGGGACCTACAGTTTAACGTGGGTTCCGAACCACGGTGCTACTCGTTATTTTTCACATGAGCAATACTGCCAGAGGTGAAAGAAGTGGAAAGTGGCAGATACAAATCCTAGGACCTGGTGGGGATCGAACCCGAGACCTTTGGATTTGTAGTCTAGCACTCTACCACTGTGCAACCGAGGCGCACTGTAAATTTACGAAATCCAAACATTTGAAACATTTCGACTGTTTCGAGGGTTGAAATAAATTCAACGACGAAGTAGATTCCTAGTCCTAGTCCTAGCTCAAGCTGGAAGGGCAGAGACTGACCTGCTGGCACGATGTGGAAGACGCAGGGCACCAGCTGGTCGCCGACGTCGTTCCTGGCCCAGCAGAGCAGAGACCCGTAGTCGAGCTCGCTGTGCGGCGTGTAGAGGGCGACGCTGCGCGTGCGCTCCACCGCCACCAGCGACGCCGGGATGTCGGCCGCCTCGGCCGAGTTGTTGAAGCGCCAGCTGAAGCTCAGGCCCTCGCCGGGGTTCGACTCCACCTCGCAGGGGACTCGCACCGTCTCCTGGCGCGCCACGCCGTACGTCTGCGGCTGGCCGGGCGCGCACAGTGGACGGACTGTGGTCACACGTTGACAGGTGCCAATCTGGATACGCTGCGAGTGAGCGCTGAATGACTGCTGAAACCTTCCGCTGCTGGGCACCGCGCCTTCTAGAGACCAAGCCTCACAACTGTCCGTCTGACGCCATATCGAGAAGGCCGTGATCTCTAGCTGGTTGGCTGGCCTCTACAAGGCAGTGGGATGTTCCCCAGCAGACAGTGGGTCAGCTAGCGCGGCCTAATCATAGTAACTTGTTTAAATACAAATCCTCACAACAGTCCGTGACACGTCACACAGAGTAAGCCACGATATCTAGCTGACTGGCTGGCCTCTATGAGGCAGTGGGATTTGCCTCAGTAGACAGCCAGTCAGCTAAAAATCGCGGCCTACACAGTGTGACATGGCACGGACTATTGTGAGGCCACGTCTCTAGAAAAGACACTCCGAATAGACCACGATTGCTACCTGACTGAATAGCCGCTAGGAGGCAGTGGGCTGTGCCACAGCGGACAGCTGATAACCTAGCGATCGCGGCCTACTAGAGGTGTCTTGTGTAAATACAAAGCCTCACAACAGTTCATGTCACGTCACACAGAGTAGGGTGCTATCGCTAGATTATTGGCTGGGCACTAGGAGGTAATGGGGTGCGGCCCAACGGTCAGCTACTCAGCTAGCGATCGCGGCCTACAAGATGCGGAGTGTTCTAAGACCTTGTCCCTAGAAAGTGTTTCTTTAGCGCTTTAACTACAATGGGCTTCTACAGAGATCGACTGTAGTCTTGCTTTGCACACGATGCACGGCTGTACAAATTAGCTGAGAAATAAGTACTCCGTCTGCTGAACAGGTGCAGTCCACTGGAGGGAACGTCATCCCTTTTGAAAGAGTTAACCTCAAATTATGATTCATTTACTGTTGACCTACTGTGTATGCTTCTCATCTGTGCTACCATTTTCTCCATTAGATAAGTGGGATATGCTTGTGCTGTGGCTTCTTTCCTTGAATAGTTTGCCTAACGTACTAAGCAGACATTGCAGGTTGTCCCATTTCAATCCATAACACACATTATATCTCAAACAGCACAGTTCAGCAAAAAAAAAAAAAAAAAAAAAAAAAAAAAAAAAAAAAAAAAAAAACGTGTTGCCACTTTAGATTTGTAGTTTTAAAAGGTTTTGCAAACATTTCGGACCAAAATATCATCTAAATAATAAAAAATTATGGTGATACGATTACGACTCCAGTATTGTGGTAATATCTATGCACTACACGTAATATTCTTTCTGACCATATTTTAAGAAACAGCCAAATTTATATGATATTTGGCTTTAGCATTGACAAACATGCTCTTTTTCTTAACTTTTACCTCTTTGACCTATAATTTTAATATCTCTTCCACATTTTAATATTATCACCTGTTTTGCCTTGGTAGTTCAAAGATTATTTTCTTTGCCTGTACTGGTAACAAATGAGTATAGCCTGGAACGAACGTAGCGTACTTTTGACGTTCGGACGAGTGACTATAGCCTGGATGGAACACAGCGCAGATTTGACGTTCGTAAATCAGTCGCGTGACATCCCTCGCCCCAAAACCTCTTTTGCGTACGCCATATTGCTTTCTCTACTTGATGATTTTAGTATTATAACTCAATCCGTGTCATGGCGCAATGGCGCACTGAAAATTATCAAGAACACGTCGTTCTTAGGACAATGAATTATAATGTAATCACGGTTACTCCTGCAGCTGTTCGTCATAGCTTAATAGGCGAGGAATTAGTATGTGATGTACGGACATGTTAGACGGTGGTTCGGAACTTGCTAGGGTGCGGTGGCTCAGCGCGCTCGGTCAGAGGGTTGCCGGCATGGTAGCTTGACGCCCTCTGTAACGAGGACACTGAGTTATCCCAAACGAACAAAATAGGACAAAACAAATTAACGTCTAAAAAGTACCCTTTCAAACTGAAGAACCAATGAAATGGAAGAAAACGACAGGCTGTTCAACTAACACCATTTGAAGAGAAGGTTTGTGCGCTCCCGTGCCACATCACGCGGAATAGGTCGCGATAGTGCAGCTCACTGGCTGGCCGCTGTGAAGCGGTGGGCTGCTCCCCATCAGCCACCTAGTGAGATACGCGATCGCGACCTACTCTGCGTGACGTGATTTGACACGGCAGTGCAGGCATTCTCTTCAGACAATGTTGGTTCAACGCCATCGTCAATAAAATACTGAGTAAAATTCTCAACGAACAGCCCAGAACAAATATGAACAAACGACCGCAAAGCAAACAAACATAAATAAACACACACACACACACACACCACTGTAAACTTTTTTTTGGCCCACTTTATTTTTCCTCTTGCTTCCTAAAAGGTTTTCGCATACTCTTGTTAACTGAACACAAGTATATTCTACAAGATTCCGAGTTGTTCAGAGGTAACAGCTCTTTCTCTGAAAAGTGCATTTGTTCTGTTTCGAGAACATGCCATGAAACACATAGCAACGAATTGTAAACATACACTTCTTTATTACATGTTCATAAACTGGAGAGATACTGTTACAATGACTATTGTAAATGACGTATTGATAGGACTAACTTTGCATATATATCAAGTACTAGAGTTATGTGGAAATCAGTATTACCAGACTTATTCCGTTTGTGATTGCAGCTGTAAAAGGAAACGTAATAACGGTTTGAAATAGAATTTATTTTATTTTATTTATTTATTTATTTATTTATTTTTATTTTTTATTTATTTATTTATTTATTTATTTTTTCTTTTTCTTTTTTCTTCTTTTGCGCAGAACAGCCTAACATGAACGAATTGATACCTAAACTACAGGAAAGGTTATACCATCTATTTTAAAAGGGTCCATAGCAACGATGTCAAACATTTTAGTAGATGCATTGATTCTGATTAATGATTTTCAACATATTCCATAAATAGTGAATAAACGCTTAGAATAAAACTAAACAATGTATGCATTTTCTTTCCGTTTCATTACAGAACTGCACTTGCTACAGAATCTAGGACTTCCTTTATATACGAGACTACCTTTATCAGCACTTTATTCAGAATGTTGATTATTACAGTATCCTCCCAGTTTATGTGCATATACTTCAGAAGACCATTGTTCAATTCGTTCTTACGTATTTCATGGCATGTTCACGAAATAGAACTAACACGCACATTAGACGGAGCAATCTTACATATGCACAACTCTAAACATTGAAGAACATAGCTCTATTTAATAAATAAGAGTGCCCGAAACCCTTTTAGGGAAAAAATGGAGAAAAGAAATAAGGGCGTTACCGGGTTTCGAACCACTGATCATGGGCGTTACAGTCCAACGCGCTGCGCACTACACTTTCGCTAACTATAAGAAATTGTGTTCTTTAATCTCGTACTATTGTTAACTTATGCTAATATGGCATTTTAGACATTAGATTATCATTTATCGTACAAAGAACGAAGTGACTTCGTTCATTCTTCAGTCCGCCATTGCTTTGAAATGACAACGTGTAAGTTACTTATATCACCAAATACGCAACGCAAGATGGCGTATGCCAGAGTTCTGGGCGAGGAATGTAATGTGACATCTCCGAACGGCTGGTGTCGGCTGGTGTGAGATCTCCGCTATTTTCGCAAATCTCTCTCAAACATTACGAGATATGATAAAAACATAACAGAGTAAAGTTGTAGAGAATATTCTCCTCTACACAAATTCAGTATTGTATTGTTTGTAAATCTATCGGACCAAAGTGCGTGGTCATCAGTCCGTAGCTTACAAACTACTTAAAGCTAGGTAAACTAACCTAAGGGCAACACACACACACCCATGCCCCAGGGAGGACTCGAACCTCCACGGCGAGCAACCGCGCGCTCCGCAGCGAGACGCTGTAGACCGCTCGCCTACTCCTCGGCGGCACACACACAAGTTCGGTTATTAAATTTGTGTCTCAGATGAACGGTTTATTTGCAATGAAATTACATTACAAACGGCGTTTTTTGCTGTTACTAATGTGTTTTTTGTCCGAAATATTTGAAAACGCAAGGTTCTGGTCTCTGGTCGCTAGCAATTATGTTTGTAAGATTTGGTGCCGATCGGTTGAACGGTCGACCTAAAAATCTCAAAATCGCCGTTGTATTTGCAAATATCTCTGAAACGATACGAGATATGAAAAGGAACAAACAAGAGCAAAGTTACATTTTATCCTCTACAAATTCGGTTATTCAATTTTCGTGTCAGATAAATGGTTAAGCCATTATTTTCATTTAAATTTCGAGGTGTCAAAAGATGATCACAAAGGCCAACTTTGAGTGCTACTATCATAACCTAAAGTGGGCCAGAAGTCTGTTGTGAAAGTTGCAAGGTTTGAACGGGACCATGGAAAGGTTATCTCCAAATGACCTTGAACCTTGTTTTCGAGGTAACACCAAAGTCAAGTTCTAATAAAATACACCTTCATTAGTTTGTTACGCCAGGATCGCTCTTAAAATACATTTATTTTCCTTGACGGGTTTCAGTCACTGTAATCATCATCTTCAGAAAGGCCTATAACATTTCACTTAGGCGCACATGTCAATAAAGTTTCTTGTCGAGATATAAAATGAATAAAAAAGAAGCATGGTAAACATGTTAAAAAATACGTCACCATGTTTACCATGCTTCTTTCTTATTAATTTTATATCTTGACGTAATAACCTGAAGATGGTGTATTGTTATTAACATTACACATATCGGTCTACATTGACGTAAAACACCAGGTAAGCATAAAGTAAAGTTAATTTCTTCAAATGGCAACCCAAATTCACGTTGCATACCGGTATTCTATGTAAAAAATACGCTATTTTTGTAGGGAATCGTTTTTGTCTTTTTTCGCCAGGAGGCACTTCAACGTAAGTTTCCCAGGAAGTTCACGAAAATTTCATAAGTGAGAAACCATAAATCGAATTTCATAGAAAATATTCCCCAATCTCGCTTCGCCCTTGAGATACAGGTAACATGGGAAACATACAATGAAGTGCCTTCTGGCGACAAAGCATTGGTATTTGGAGAAAAAAGCCCCATGATCACGTAGTATACGAATATGAAATAAGAAAGTAGATCCGCGGCGGAATATCCGAGCTTAATAAGGCGCCGTATTGCGGTGCACGTGGCTGTTCGCCGTCGGAGATTCGAGTCGTGCCTCGGGTACGGGTATCACATACCCGTGTGTTTGTGTGTGCGTGCGTGTGTGTGTGTGTGCAAAATGTTCAAATGTTTGTAGAGCTTATGGGGCTTAACTGCGGGGTCATCAGTCCCTAAACTTACAAACTACTTGTGAAATAACTCATACTAAAGATGACACTAAACTCAATGCCCGAGGGAGGATTCGAACCTCCGACGCAGGAGGCGTTTAGCCCGCTGACCGGGCGCGCTGAGCCACGGAGCGCCCGGCCGCTGGGCATGTGTATGTGTTCTTCGTAGGATAAGTCAGTTTAATCAGTTACTAAGTTTCTACGATTACTGCAGTTAGGTCTCATAACGTTACACACATTTGAAGATTTGATAAGCGTATTTGAAAAAAAAAAAAAAAAAAAAAAAAAATTAAAAAAAATAAAAAAATAAAAAAAAAAATAAAAATAAAAAAAAAATCTTGACCTTTGTTCGAGATAGCCATTCCATAATACTTTTCAAACCTTTCAACTTTTATTAGAGATTCATTTTGCAGAACTATGCTGTTCCAGAGATATTAGCCGGTATAGATTAAAATGGGACATCCTGACTTGTATTGCAAACTGCGTATATGACTCAGAATTAGTTGTACAATTTAATGGTGACATATGTAAGGTTACAGGGTGTAATATTTAACCCTTCCATTTGAATTCTTCTTGGCGCGACTATTCTAATCATACGAAATATGCCATAATTTGTGATTAGTTGATTGATTTGAAGCTATTACAAGTAATTATGTAATGAAACGTACTCATTATATAGTGGTGCTGTAACACCTAGTAGAACAGCACTGAAGTAGATATTGAGAGAGGGACTGACAGATCGTAGCCATATGACAAGAAACGAATGGCAAGGTTTGCTAGCGAGGTGCAAGTCGCTATGAGACCCACGTGGTGAAGTTCATTTTGGGCGGGAGTGCGAACAAAAACGAAACAGTCTGCTGCTGGATCATGGCGAGGTAGTCGACATCATATCCTATTAGAAAACTCACATGAGAGACCAGCGCAAGCATACCTACCAAATATTCGAGGTTGAGAGGGAAACATTTCTTTTGTTGATGAGTAAGTATGAGGCACTTGTTTCAACGTAGAACAAGAGACGTGAATAAACGACCCAAACTTTAAAATAAATGAGTGTTTGTTCGTAAAGAAAGTGTCATGGCAATTCTAAAACGGCTACTCTATCACAAAACGGAGGGTTAAGCAACATAAATATCCCATTAGCAGACACCTTCAATGGTAAAATTTACAGCCGCTGGTTCTGTTAACTCTGTCGGATTGAGCGCACCCCTGTGGCCGCCTGATCCTGCCACCTGCGCTAACGGCTGTCTCCACGGCCTCTACATGTGACTGAGCCAGCCGATCTAATCGGCCGGCTCCGCCCTCTGCTGAATATTCCTGCAGCCGAGGGTGGTCGCGGCTGTCCCGCCGTCTGAGTGTGATCCCAGACACACAACGTATCTGGACACATTTTATGGCTATTAATCTGCAGATGTATTGCTACACAGAAATTACGTGCATTGAGACTGCTTCTTGGCCATTCCACGTCACACGGCCTGATTTCGAAACATTTTGAAGATCAGTTATCACGGATTTAGGAGAGATTACTAGTTTATTTATTTACACATGTCGTCTATGAATAGTAGTAAAATTTAGCAATCGTTGAATTAATAGTGAATAAGATATAGTCACTTGTTAGACTTCATGCCCAGTGTTGCGCCGAGTGAGCGTAAATTTCTGGCTATTTTGTGTTGTTCTATCTCGGGCATCAGTTTGTTAAAACACTACTGGCCGTGAAAATTGCTACACCAAGAAGAAATGCAGATGATAAACGGGTATCCATTGGAGAAATATATTATACTAGAAGTGACATGCGATTACATTTTCACGCAATTTGGGTGCATACATCCTGAGGAATAACTACCCAAAACAACCAACTCTAGCCGCAATAACGGCCTTGATACGCATGGGCATCGAGTCAAACAGAGCTTGGATGTCGTGTACAGGTACAGATGCCCATGAAGCTTCAACATGATACTACAGTTCATCAAGAGTAGTGACTGGCGTATTGTGACGAGCCAGTTGCTCGGCCACCATTGACCAGACGTTTTCAGTTGGTTGGAGATCTGGAAAATGTGCTGGCCAGGGCAGCAGTCGAACATATTCCCTATCCAGAAAGGCCCGTACAGGAGCTGCAACATGCGGTAAGCCAACAATAGGTGACCGAGACGTGTAACCAATGGCACTCCATACCATCACGACGGGTGATACGCCAATATGGCGATGACACATGTGCGTTCACCGCGATGTAGCTAAACGCGGATGCGACCATCATGATGCTCTAAACTGAACCTGGATTCATCCGAAAAAATGACGTTTTGTTATTCGTGCACCCAGGTTCGTCGTTGCGTACACCATAGCAGGCGCTCCTGTCTCTGATGCAGCGTCCAGGGTAACCGTAGCCATGATCTCCGAGCTGATAGTCCATGCTATTGCAAACGTCGTCGAACTGTTCGTGCAGATGTTTGTTGACTTGCAAACGTCCCCATCGACTCGTAGCTGCACCGGTTACAGCTATGGAGATAAATAGTCTGTCATCTCGACTGCTAGTGATACGAGGCCGTTGGGATCCAGCACGGCATTCCGTATTGCCCTCCTGAACCAACCGATTCCATATTCTGCTAACAGTCATTGGATCGCGACAAACGCGTGATGCAATGCCTTGATACGATAAACGGCAATTGCAATAGGCTACAATCCGACCTATATCTAAATCGGAAACGTGATGATACGCATTTCTCCTCTTTATATGAGGCATCACAACAACGTTTCACCAGGCAACGCCGGTCAACTGCTGTTTGTGTATTAGTAATCGGTTGGAAACATTCCTCATGTCATCACGTTGTCAGCGGCGCAAACCTTGTGTGAATGCTCTGAAAAGCTAATCATTTGCATAACACAGCATCTTCTTCCTGCCGGTTAAATTTCGCGTCTGTAGCACGTCATGTTCGTGGTGTAAACATTTTAATGGCCATGAGTGTAAAAGCAATTCGCCCAGCGTGTACAACTACACGCGTTCTCTTAAGAATAATAAAGAAAATAATTTTGTGAGACATATTCAGGAAAAAATAAATCTCTGCCCAACAGATTCTCTTACGTTCGGCATCTTATATCTGGGGGACTACAATTATGTCTTGTTGACATATGTGTCCTGCACAAGAGTCATCAAAGTCGTGGTTTAAAGGCTAGAAATCGTTTCATTTCCAGACAAATGTGTCACTAAAGCGTGCTCTTTTCCAAACCATTTCAAGGGCACTATTTTCGGACAATTTTGCCGCTCGACCATCACGGATTTCGAAGAAAGTTTATATGAAAATTCGCACATGTTCTCTATGAATGTTGGCGAAGTTTGGAAATTGTCTAAGTAATACTTGATGAGATATAAATACTGATTAGACTTCATACGCAAAGTTGCGCAGATTGAGCGTGAATTCGGTTCGCTGAATCAAAGTCCTCAATTTGAGCGTAACAAAGTGCTCTTTCATGGTGCAAGTGTACTAGCCCACGGATTACCAATAAAAATTGCAAAAATTGCATCCATCAATTACTGAATTAGTTATTGATCTCAATAATCGCATGGCCTAGCGTTAACATGAAATTCACGCTTTCAGGGAAGACGTTTTAATAAAATAGGGCAGTTATAGTTGCATTCATCTGCTTTGCAGAATTTGACGAACATGTTTCTCAATGTTACGAAAAGAAGAAGATTCGATGGACAAACTTTTCGAGAATTTCGTTTACTAAAAACGAAAGTCCAACAGGGATTGTACGCAAACTCCTGTAGCATGTGCAGGTATGGGCTTCTGTCACAGATCAGAGAGCGTATGTTTCTTGAAGAGTCTACACGTAATTTGCTGCCTCTTGCGTTTATCTTGCGAAAAGACGACAAGGTTAAAATTGGAGCCTCAACGACGAACTCACATCAAGCTGGACTATGAAAATGAGAATGTGACAATTGCTTGCGGAGTATGAATGTATAAGCAGATGTAAGGTGAGCTGTTTACGATGCAAACATTTGTCATTCCATTTTTGTCACAATAAAGTTCTGTTTCTGGACAATGGTGTAAGTGCAATGATACTACTTGGTAAATTTTGCATTAAAATCAATCTATGTATTGGCGCTTACACTTTGGGCAACAATAAAAGTTCCAGACCATTCTCATTTACTTCGAGTACTTGTGCAAAGATGACACTATTAATATCTCCAGCACCGTCTATATAGAGACCAATATATGCACGATCTATGCATACTAGAGACATTATACACATTCTGCTCTCTGTTCTGCAATCATGAATATTTACATTTTCGTACTTCAGCCACTTATTTATTTACTTACTGCTTAAGATCGACCTCAATACAAAATTTAGTACTCTTACGGAAAGTGTAGCTGCTGTAGACATTGTACGCGAAATAACGGATATAAATAAATCAGCGAAAATTCTAGTACGGTACATATCTGCCATTTTATAATACATTTATTGAACTTTTGAAGAATGGATTTAAGGCAAGGAAGACATTGGAAGTGTTCTGAAAACTGTGTAGCCCATAATAAATACAGGATGGTACTGATGGCTGCCATCTACCTCGTTCGTATAGGATGATACTATAAATATGAATTTCCTATACAGATAAATGCATTGTGATTGATATTTCAGAAAATAGAAAAATGGAAAATGAACTGCAAATCGATAATTCCCATTGAAGTTCAGGAAACGGTCAGTACATCTAGAATGAAAACCCACTTCCCAGTCGTAAACACATAAGGAGAAAACATTTTTACACTAGTGGATCTGTACCTCAGTACATCCAAACACAAGCTGACTCAGCTCTCTGCAAATAAAGTGAGTAGTTCAAGTAAAATGGTGTTCAAGTAAAAGTTACGTGAAATTGAGGATTGGAAAGATTATTCAATGTTATAGATATGTTATGCCAGACAAACTGTGACGGAACTGGAGGATCTTTTTCAGCTAAATAAAGCACTTAAAATAACTGCATACAACATGGAATAACTTCTATGCTTCCTTTCTTGGAAAAGAAATGCCACGTGGATTGGCCGAGCATTCCGAGGCGCCTACCTGCGGAGCGCGCCGCTGCTAGCCGTCGGAAGTTCGAGTCTTCCCTCAGGCAAGGGTGTATTTGTTGTCCTGAGCATAAGTTAGTTTAGTTGGTAAGCCTATGCACTGATGACAAGAGTACATCTACATCTACATGGGATACTCTGCAAATCACATTTAAGTGCCTGGCAGAGGGTTCACCGAACCACAATTATACTATTTATCTCCCATTCCATTCTCGAATAGCGCTCGGGAAGAAAGAACACCTGAATCTCTCTGTTCGACCTCTGATTTCTCGTATTTTATTCTGATGATCATTTCTACCTATGTAAGTGGGAATCAACAATATACTTTCGCATAGGGAGGAGAATGTTGGTGATTGGAGTTTCGCAAGTTGCCCACGCCGCAGCTATAAGCGCCGTTGTTGTAGTGATTCCCATCCCAGATCCTGTATCATTTCCGCAACGCTGTCTCCCCTATATCGTGACAATACGAAACGAGCTGCCCTTCTTTGGACTCTTTCGATGTCCTCCGTCAATCCCACCTGATAAGGATCCCACACTGGGCTGCAATACTCCAACAATGGACGGACAAGCGGGTGTATGCAGTTTCTTTAGTAGTTCTGCTGCGCCTTTTAAGGGTTCTGCCAATAAAACGCAGTCTCTGGTTCGCCTTTTCCACAATATTATCTACGTGTTCTTTCCAGTTTAGGTCTGAAGTAATAGTAATTCCTATGTATTTTGTGGAGTTTACGGCCTTCACATTTGATTGATTTATGTTGTAAACAAAGTCTAACGGATTTCTTTTCGTACTCATGTGGACGACTTCACACTTCTCATTATTTAGAGCCAATTGCCAATTTTACACCATACTGATATCTTATTCAGATCGTTCAGCAGTTGGTTTTGATCATGAGATGAGTTTACTAGACGGTAAATGACGGCGTCATCTGCAAACAACCTAAGAGAGCTACTTAGATTTTCCCCTAAATCGTTTATGTAAATAAGGAACAGCAGAGGACCAATAACACTACCCTGTGGAACGCCCGATATCACCTGTGTTTTAGTCGATGCCTTACCATCGGTTACTACGAACTGTGTCCTCGCTGACAAGATGTCCCCTATCCAATCACAAAATTGAGGCGATATACCATATCCAGGCAATTTGATTAAAAGCCGTTTTTGAGGTACGGTGCCAAAAGCTTTCTGGAAATCAAGAAATACGGAATCGATTTGCGAACCTTTGTCGATAGCACCCATCACCTCGTGTGAATAAAGAGCTAGTTGTGTTTCGCATGAACGAAATTTTCTAAATCCGTGCTGACCTTGGGTCAATAGATCGTTCTGTTCGAGATAATTCATAATATTTGAATACAGGATATGTTCCAAAACCCTGCTGCACATTGACGTCAATGAAATAGGCCTGTAGTTTAGTGGGTTACTCCTACTGCCTTTCTTGAATATAGGTGTGACCTGTGCAACTTTCCAATCTTTTGGTGCAGATCCTTCTATGAGAGAGTAGTAGAGTCACATAGATTTATAAACATTTATTATCATTATTTACATTTGAAAATGGGACATTTGAATTTAAGGGACAAATGAAATTAAATTTCAGTACACCAAACGTTTCATATTTTTCTTTTACTTATTCCACATTTCCAAAATTTAACTGTTCGGTTGTAATTATATATGTATTTAATATTCAATGATATCTTTATCGATGTCAAATAAACATTTCAAAACTTCTGATAGTTTTTTGTTTCATTTCCTGAAGAAAAATCTATTTGGCATTTACACGGTTTCCCGCAAACACTCCTCAAAACCATCACATTATATCTTTGGTTTTCTCCAGTCTGGATGTAACTGGCTAAGTTCCCTGAATAATACGAATTATAGACGGTAGGACGACATGAGGTCTTTTCTAGTTGTAGTTATTTTACAAAGACGCCGGTAGTTCCAACTTTATAATTACTAAGAGACGTGGAAAGACCGCACTTTACAAAATGTTCAAATGTTTGTAAAGTCTATGGGACTTAACTACGGGGTCATCAGTCCATAAACTTACAAACTACTTATGAACTACTTACAAACTAGGACGGCACAAATATCCATGCCCGAGGGGGGATTCGAACCCCCGACCGTAGTGGCCGTGAAGACCGTGACTGGAGCGCCTTAGTCTCCTCGGCCACCGCGGCCGGCGCACTTTACAAAAGCAGTACAAAAGCGAGGACAGTCAGGAGCCCTCTGGACCACAATTTGGTTTCTTAGTGATAATAATTTTGGGGTATTAAGTTACTGACTCCTTCTAATCAGTGGTACCTGAACGAGTACTAACGACGATTTCTGATAAAGTATTCCACTCTTCTTGCGGTTAGTTTTATGGAGTAACGAGCGTGGCCTTGATCGGTAAGAAGATGCTTCAGAGCAGAGCGTAAGACTATTTTGTAGCTGGACGTGAATTTTCACAAAAGTGATGGATAGGATACAACAAAATTTCCACATGCTTCCATGCAATTTCGCTAGTGTTACTTCAATTTCTTGTTGTTGTGGTCTTCAGTCCGCAGACTGGTATGATGCAGGTCTCCACGCTACCCTGTCCTGTGCAAGTCTCTTCATCTAAGAATACGTTCGGCAACCTACATCCTTCTGAAGCTGCTTAATATATTCGGCTCTCGGTCTCCCTTTACGATTTTTACCCCATACACTTCCTTCTAATGCTGACGATTCATTGGTGTCTCAGAATGGGTTCCAGGAACCTATCCTTTCTCTTAGTCAGGTTACACCACAAACTCTTTTACTCCCTAATTCTCATTAGTTACGTGATCTACAGATCTAATCTTCATCATTCGTTTGTAGCATCACATTTCTGAAGCTTCTGTCATCTTTCTGTCTGAATTCCTTATCGTCCACGTTTCACTTCCATACAGTGCTACACTACACTCAGAAAGGACTTCCTAATATTTAAACTAATATTGATGTCAAAAATTCGCTTCTTCCGAAACGCTGGATTGCTATTCAGCGTTTTGCTCTTATTCACTTAGGTCATCAGAAGTTATCTTGCTAACCACATAACAAAACTTATCTACTACTATTATTGCCTCATTATCTAATATAGTCCCTTCAGCATCGACTGATCTTCTGACAGTGGCAGTACCCTCGTTTTACTCTTGTTAATGTTCATCTTGTATATTCCTTTAAAGACACTGTACATTCGATTTAATTAGTCTTATAGGTCGTTTCCTGTCCCTGACACAATTAATATGTCATCAGCAAACCACAAAAATTTTATTTCCTCTCGCAGGACTTACTTTTGGTGCCATCTCTAAATTTCTCCTTGCGTTCCTTCACAACTTGTACAATGTGCAGGTCGACCTTGGGGAATGGCTACAATCTTGTCTTACTTCCTTCCCAACCACTGCTACCCTTTCATGCTCTTCGACCCTCATACTTCCTGTCTAGTTTTTCTATAAGTTGAATATAACTCTTTGCTCTCTGTATTTTACCTTAAGAAATTGAATAAGTGTATTCCAGTCAACATTGTGAAAAGCTTTCCCCAGATCCACAAACGCTAAAAACGTAGGCTTCCCCTTTCCTTAACCTTTTTTCTATGATAACTCGTAATGTGAGTATTGTCTCCCGTATTCCTACATATCTCTTAAATCCAAATTAATCTTCCCCAATGTCGGGTTCCACCAGTTTCTCCGTACGTCTGTAAATACTTCGTGGTATTATTTTGCAACCATGACTTATTAAACTGATAATTTTCACATTTGTATACACTTGCTTTCTTTGGAATTAGAATCACTATATTCTTCTAGGAGTCTGAGGGAATTTCCTCTGTCTCATATAGATTGCATGTCAGGTGGAACAATATCTTCATGACTGGCTCTGCTAATGATAATAGCAGTTCAGACACACAACATCATCTAATCCATGATCCTTGTTGCTACTTAAATCTTTTGTTGCTCTGTCAAATTCTTCTCGCAGTATAGCATCTCCTATCTCGTCTTCCTCTACTTCCTCTTTCATTTCTAGAATATTGCCTTCAAGTTTATTTCCTTTGTATAAGCCATCTACATATTCTTTCCACCTTTCAGTTTTTCCCTCTTTGCTTACTACTAGTTTTCCATCTGTTCTTGATATTCATACCGCTGCTTTTCTTGTCTCCAAATGTCTCTTTTATTTTCCTGTAGGCGGTATCTATATTTCCCCTTGTTATAATTCTTCTACGGTCTTGCATTTCTCCTCACTCCTCTCTTGCTTAGCCAGTTTGCACATACGGCCAGCCTAGCTCCAGCAACTGGCTTTTACTATCGTTTTGCTGCAAGTGTTGCTAGAAGAGACCAAATAGCTGAGGGCATCGGTACCTAAGCTTACACACTAAAGTAACTTATGGTAAGTTCTACACACACACACACACACACACACATGTGGCGTCTGTTCCAAAGAATAGACGTCACTTCTGATGCTGCAGTTGTTATTCATTCATATTCACAGAATATATGACATCAACAACGATTGGGAAAAGCTGAATATGTGTACTCAGCCGGGATTCTCACGGGAGGCGTGCTAAGATAGTCCTTGCAGGTGCGGTGATCACTGTGTCCCCGGTGCTGTAGGGGTCAGCACAACTGCCTAGAAAGCGGGAGACCCGGGTTCGAATCCCGGCTGGGTACACATTTTCAGCTGTACCCAATCACAGTTGATATCATATATTCTGTGAGTATAATTTGATTTCATTTACTGACAAGACTACATTGATGAACCATGGAAATGTTAATTAGAATAACATGCGTTATAGGGCAACTGAAAATCCATCTTGGCTGCTGCACGTTGCACAGCAAACAACTTGGACGGTGAATTTGTGGTGTGGGATTCTGGAAGATATAATTCTAGAGCCCTATTTCATCGAAGGAAATCGGTATGATAGGATGTACACCACACTACTACAAGAAAAATTAGGTATGTTATTGAGAGAAATACTTTTAGGACCAAGGAACAGAATATACGAGTATCAACACGAAGGTTGTTGGCACATCGTTCGCTTATGGCTAGAAATGAGCTGCGGAAACGGTTTCCAAATCTTTGAACTGGACGCGGAGGAGATGTGTCGTGGCCGGCTCGTTCGCCAGACCTGGCGCCTCTGATTCGGCAAGTCTTTGCCACATCTTTCAAGTGAGTGCTTCTAATTTTAGGTTCATCTCCTCACATTTGCAGCAACAAACTATACTAAGCTGTCCGAAATGCAAACGGAAATGTTTCTGTAAGAATGCTGCATAACACTGATAGCTGAGCAATGCCAGGGGATATTTCTTTTTATAAATGTAGTGTATATATAGAATATTAAGCCTGGCAAGACACAGTATGAATGAAAATTACTCCTCGGCTAACGAACAACAACAGGGTTCATATTCACAGAATATATGACATCAACTGTGATTGGGCAAAGCTGAAAATGTGTACCCAGCCAGGATTCGCACCCGGGTCTCCTGCTTTCTAGGCTATATCTCTGACCCCTACACCACTAGGGACACAGTGATCATCGCACCTGCCAGGACTACCTAAGTACGCCTCCCGTCAGATACAAATTCTCAGCTTCACCCTGCCCACAGTACTTTAACTCGTAGTTGTGAAACTAATTCCCGTAAGAGTAAGGGTCACAAACATGCCCACTCCTCCCCACTAACGAAAGGAACATTGCATTCTTTCGTAACAGACGCCACATGCATATAGATTACAGGGTTTTCGCCAAACTACCAAATTAAAAAGAACATGATGAGGTTTCCCAACAAAACACACTACAAGTGCCTTCGTTATACGGATTATACACAATCAAGCTCCCGTCTAGATGTTTCCTAGCATTTAAAGATGTAGCTACAGTTTAAGATTTTTTCTGACTGACGCCCTTCTTGGCAGGAGGCAATTTTATTACTTACAGACATTTTAATTTTTTCTGTTATCATTAAAGGAATATACAGAATAAATTAATTGTGGTCTAAATCGTACGATAAATAGAGTTCAAAAGTGTCATACACAATAGTTTGCTGTTCTCTAACAGTCATTATGATCCTTTAATTTTTTTGAAGCATCGCATTATTACCAAGCAAATGAAATGTGACTGGACACTTTTGGTTCCCTAAAACAGATTTATTTACTTCTATTAACAGTTCAAATTATAAATATATCCTCATAATTAGATAGCTGTCATCACAGGTATGACCAACGTACGAGGTGAATCCAAAGAGTAAATTTCCTAATCATTTTTGTTAAAAATGGCATTATACTACACGAATAGCATGTATGGTAAAAGGTACAGCAATATAGGCGCTGTTTGTCAACGTAGTCATCTAACTATCCGAGGAATTCGTCAAATCGTGGGATCAACATTTGGAATTCTTTTATCGTAGAAGACTGTCGCCTGACAATGGATGCAGAGTGTGACAGTCGTTTTCAGCTCTACGTCGTTGTCAAATCGATGGCTTGATGACAGTAATTTCTGCTACGTGCATTCCAGGACAGTTTTTGTGCTGCTACAATGCTCGTCCCCGTAAGACAATGGCGCACTGTGACCGTTTTGTAGAAGTTTATCTGCGAGTTGTATGAGTATTCAGAATAAAGGTCTTATCTTGCTATCAGCTATTTCATTATTTTCTTGCACTTCAAGAAATAGTTGTTCTCCGGCAGCATTTTGACAAAGACGAAGAACTGAACATGACCGTCACAGCTGATACCGCACACAAGGGCACACTTGTTCCACAAAAGAATATATAAATTTCCTACTGTAAGACAATAGCACAAATATTGCTGTATCTGTCGAGGATAAATTTTTCATGTAACTATGTTGTCTTAGTATAAAAAAAAGAGTAGGAATACTCACTGTTTCTATTCATGAGAGTATATTTGACTTTCCCTGAACTTCTCGTCGAGCTGTGACGATAAAAGATTTTGCTCTGTGCCATAAAACATCAGTGGGGAAGGAGGAAACAGAAAAAAAAAATCCTCCCGAGGTTTAAGACCTTTTATTATTCAACAAACAAACGATTTGTCGGAGGTAAATTACGGCTGAAGTTTGGCTACAAACAGCATAGGATAGGAATTGGAGGTCAGCGAGGCCGCGGGTTGTTTGCAGACGGTTGTTCACCCGTGTTTATTTTCCACGGAGCTGCGCGCTCCCTGAGGACGCCGCTACTCGCGTGCCGGACCTCTCTTAAGGGCTTAATGTTTCAAGCGGCTGACCACTTCGTGAAATAGACACTTGGTCGAGAACACGCCGACCGCCGGCGCCTAATTTTAGACCCGTCGATAACACTCAACAATTAATTCGGACAGAACTCAACACGCTCCTGGAAAATAAACTGAAAAGCCGCAGGAATACCGAAATTCGTATTTACGAAAGTTACGTAAACCTGTGCAGGAAGTCGTTACTCTAATATAGGCCAGTGGATGTGTTATTCAGTGTATTTCATAAAAATGGATAGAAAGAACACGTTGATAATGTCGTGGGAAAGGTGAACCACAGACTGCGTTTTATTGGCAGAACCCCTAAAGGATGCAACAGAACTACAAAAGAAACTGCATGCACTACTCTTGCCCGTCCATTTTGAAGTAATGCTGCCCATTGTGGGATACTTATCAGATGAGTTTGACGGAGGACATCGTAAGAGTCCAAAGAAGGGCAGCTCGTTTCGTATTGTCACGATACAGGGGAGACAGCGTTACGGAAATGATACAGGATCTGGAATGGGAAACATTACAACAACGACGCTTATCGCTGCGGCGTGGGCTACTTACGAACTCCAATCGCCAAAATTCTTCTCCGAATGAGAAAATATATTATTGACTCCCATTTACATAGGTAGAAATGATCAACAGAATAAAATACGAGAAAGCAGAGCTCGAACGGAGATATTCAGGTGTTCTTTACCCCGCGCACTATTCGAGAATGGAATGGGAGATAAATAGTATAACGATGGTTCGATGAACCCTCTGCCAGGCACTTAAATGAGATTTGCAAAGTATCCCTTGTAGATGTAGATGTAGTTTGGAATTGTTTGCATGTGGTGTCGAGTATGTAGAACGCCACGTGAAGTATGTTAATTATGATGACTAGCGCTTGCACACCTAGGGTTTCTGCGCCCGGACGGAATAAATCAGACAAGGGTGCCAGGAAAGTGCATTCAAACATGACTACAAGACAGTGACAGAAGTATACTATTGCAAAGAATAAGATATACAATGCGTTCTTCAGCAGTGACACATAAACAAGATTGCAGTTCTGAATCGTAGCTTTATCTAAAAGGAAAAATGTGACAGTGGAATTTAAGACAACGTACTAGACAGCCGTACCTCACTAATCACAGGAATAAAAAGGATGAGACAGTAACTCTTAATCACATTGAATCTGCCAGACTTCTACCTTAAGCTAGAGTTCAGACAAATCAAAAGTCTGGAAATTACGGTTACACTCGTCTCATCATCCTCTGAAACAGAGGCCACATCACAAACAAGATTCGCTTATTCCATCTCAAACGATATAAAATGCGCTCGGTTAAAATGTGACGTAGTTTCATGCCGTGGATATTGCAAGACTGTGGAATCCTCTCCCCGGAATAAAAAGTCGTATGTCAAGGGAGCAGTGCCCGATGCGGAGACGCGCTCGAAATACGGGTAGGAACGGAATGTCAGACAGTTCATTTCACCAAGCTTATTCTGTTCAGACATCTGCCGCAGCACAGGGACCACTTCCTGTAAACGAACAGAGCACCAAGTTACATCACGGTGTTGGCAGACCCAGCAGAATCATACCTGTTTCCCACATTGCTGGAGGTAGAACAGTTGGTCATGTATGCCTACCACATGTGCTACCTTCTTAGCCGGGAACAGTTTCTTCAATTCAGCAGTACATTAACGGAGTGAATTAAGAAGGAAACAAGAAACTTGTTGCGTTTAAGAGCCCCAGCTGCTCCATTGCCTCTAACATGAAGGTGTGTTGAGGAAACAGTATGCGTAGTCGAAGGCAAGTCCGGATGAAACGGTGTTCATAGTAGCTAGTGCCGAATGCAGAGCCTGTGATAATACGTAAATTGAGATGACTGCCAGAACATTTCACACTAGTTACTAATACCAAATCAGATCGTGGAAATATAGTACTAACCACTCAACAATTGCTGACCACCATAAACCAGTACATCACAGACCCGCTCTACAGAAAAAGATACGAAAATCAGACATATCAATATAGCCAGACACCTCCTCCGTTTCCAGGAAAACTTGCGCATATATAAAACATTATCACGCAACAAACATTTAGTCAATGAGCAATTAAATATTGGAAAGCAAACATTCTATAAAAATAGCAAACATCACATAAACCCATCCGCTTTTTACCCTTCACTCTCACAGTCTTCTCCAACATCACCTTCCACATCCCACTTTTCACCACTCCACAAGTAATATCCAATCACATACCTACCCCCATCCCCATTCTCTGAACATATCACTCACCTCAAAATTAAAACTCACAAACATTCCCACCCCTCAAAACAACTACTCAATCTCTTTTCTTCATTGTTGTCCCACTTCTGACACTACATCCAACTAGAATCAGAATTCTTAATCATCCCATACATCCACGTTACTTACACCTTACCCGTTCCTCGCTTGAGACCCATATACAACACCGTGTCCCACTACTTAATACTTTGAACCAACTATCTGCTCATATTTGCCCCCCTTCCCGCAAAACAGTCATTAACAAATTTTCAATTTTATTTGGACTTTGCCTACACATCAGTAAAAACCAACTCTATATGCCCTCCCCCCAACATACATAACAACTCTTGCTCCCCCACCCATATCCCAAACCTCAAACTAGATTCTAGTATTCACAACATTAGAACCACTGTCCACGTATTTTCACCACCATCTCTGCCACACAGGATCACTCACCGCACACAATTGTAATATCACTGTTACTCCTTCACTTCACATACATAAAAATGAAATTAATACACAATAGCTTAGATTATCTATATCTATAAATGTAAATGACTGTTCGGTGTACGTTTATCACGTCTGAACCTCAAGACATAAGTAGCTAAGAATTTGTACAATTACTAATGTCTACCCGGGGAAGGCTTTAGGCACGGTTTTATGGCGATCGGATAGCTATTTATCTATATATATTAATGCGAATGTCTGTTCGCTGTACGCTTATCACATCCGAACGACAAGACACAGAGACTTAAATATTTGTACAGTTACTAATTTATAACCGAGGAAGGTTTTAGGCACAGTTTCATAGTGATATGATAGATATTTAGTAATTTGAAGACTATGCGGAACAATAATTACTCTTTGAAAATGTTTTTATTGGTTGCATTGTTGTTTGAGAGTTGATAATAATAAAAGGGTGGAGTATATTGGGATGGAACGTTATCGGTGTATATAAAAAATTACGCGCGCGTATGTGTGTGAGTGTGTGTGTGTGTGTGTGGTGTGTGTGTGTTAATATTTCGCTCTGCAGCGAAAACCACAGAACGCAAACGAATGGTCTGTGTGTAATTGTTGTCCGAAGTGTCCAGTTGTACACCATAGCAGTTCCATGGCGATAGTATATGACGGTGGAAAATATGGTGGTTGAAAGTCGTCAAATTATAAAAAAATATTAGGACTGAATGCCAGCGATGACGTTTGCGTCTCTATAGCAAGGAGGTTACATACAAGCCATATCTTTGGTCTACGCGTGCTACAGTGTATTCATCTTTTTCTCAGTAAGGATAAGCATACGAATAAAGAAATATATGAAATAAATAAAGGAGTAAAAACAAAATTTATTTTAATGCATCTCTTTCAAAAAACTGATTTGATATTTCGCGCATTACAACAAAGTGATGGATCTGTTATATTATTACAAACATTATTGTTGAATTCCGTGATTGGATTCTTCGAAACTAGTGCATTTTTACGTGTGATTTGATCTACACTACTTACTTTCCAGATATCCGGTAAATGCAGCGGTGGAGTAACCGAGCAGTCTAAAGTGTCTCGCTGCGGAACGCGCGGTTGCTCGCCGTGGAGGTTCGAGTCCTCCCTTGCGCATGGGTGTGTGTGTGTGTGTGTGTGTGTGTGTGTGTCCTTAGGTTAGTTTACCTAGGTTTAAGTATTTTGTAAGCTACGTACTGATGACCACGCAGTTTGGTCCGATAGATTTACAAACATTTGAACATTTAAACGGTAAATGCACAGACTTCTGCAATCTGATAAGAATATTTTTCAGTTTCTGCAAAACCAGTCTCATAGCACACTACTGAAAGATAGCTATCTATCATAATCAACTAACACGCGAGCGGAGCAGCGGGTTTAAGCTAGTATACCATTACATTCGACTCTCAGACCACTGCAGCCCCTTTCCTATCACCTCTCTACCTCCTACTCCTCATTTGTGTCTTCCACCTCACTCTACATCCCACTACTTACGAATTTAAAACTTATAATCAGTGATCATTGACTTAATGGTTCTCTCCCACTAAACAATCATCACACAGATTTTTACATTGTCACTACTCCATTTCGCATACCCCAAAAATTAATAGACTGTAACGTCATTTGTAATAAAGTTACAAACAATTGGCAACTTAAAACAACACAGGCTGGAGACTCAATCACATTCAATACAAACAAACAAATAAATATCTTTGGTAACAGCACATATACTTGTTGAAAACATAATTATGGTTAGTGAATCACTGAAGCGCACGTTAGTGCGGAAAATACTGTTGCACAAGGAAGAATTCTGAAATAAATCAGCGATCCGCGATTGTGGGGTGAACAGCCTAGATGAAATTTCCGTAAGTAACAAATCATTACTTGACATATTTTGCTAACGAACCGTTTCAGATCCAAAGAAACAAGACACATTGTAGACATATGTTATTATAGAACACTGTAAATCTTTTACATTAATTCAAACTAAACGCTTCTGGGGAAAAGTTGATAGACGGACGTGAAATTAATTATATGTCTATCATTTAGTATTTACCTTAACTTAAATTTTTCTCGAAGTTACATGCACCTTTTCTCAAATTAGGTGATATTGCAACTCGCATTTCATCCTGGAAACAAGGTAAGACTTCATATTTTATTAGGGATATTACGCTCATTCTCATTAATATTTTTATATGTATTTACTTCTTTGTAAACAATGTATGAACTTTATGGAAGCAAAAGTAAACACAGTGCAGTTGAGTTAATGAGACCTCCAACTGGCAATGGAATATGTAAAAACAAATAGCGTGGGTAGCTTTTAAAGGTTTTGAGTCATATAGGATTCCATATGGGACTTTAAAAAGATGTCAGAATAATGACGACAGAAAGAAGAGTACTTCGTAGGAAGAAATGTAGCAAATGAAATAAATAAATTCGGTATCAGCAATAATTCATGAAACACGTTTAATAAAAATAATGTGACTAATATACGGACATCGTTTCTAGATATTTTCCAGAAACCGGTTTTGGAACCATGTGAGGAAAGAAGGAAAGGACCAGCAGTGGTGTTACCAAGCAGGTAAAACTTGAACGTCATCAAATCTACGACACAGAAAAGCTATAGCACACATAAATTCCATCAGTCAGCATACTATGCAGGAACGGAAAATCGATAATTGAAATCAATGAGTTTGTTCACGGCAAAGCAAACTTTTCCGACCCAAATGGGCTAGAAGTGGAGTGTATTGGGTGGAGTGTATTGGGTACATTCATATTTGAAAAAAAAAAAAAAAAAAAAAAAAAGTCCTGAAACATAAACAGGTATGTGTAACAACTGTGCTGAAAAACGGTAAATATAGTTCTCGGTAGAGATGGAAATGCCAGCCGCGGTGGCCGAGGGGACTGAGGCGCTCCAGTCACGGTCTGCACGGCCACTATGGTCGGGGGTTCGTCGAATCCCCCCTCGGGATTGGAAATTTGTGCCGTCCTTTGTCTTAGTTAGTTCACAAGTACATTGTAAGTTTAGGGACTGATGACCCCGTAGTTAAGTCCCATAAGCTATACAAACATTTAAACATTTGAAGAGACAGAAATGACAATATTACTGATTAGATTGTATTACTTTGAAATGTGTCATTTATGACCTTTTAAGAATGCATATATTTCTAACAATTTTATTTGTAACCCAGACTTAGGGGAGAGAAGTCTCGTACAATAATTACACAAAATATGCTCTGGGTCATAAATATTGTAATTTTTTCCATGAAAGTAAGTTTCCAGTTAGAAATAATATTGAGAGTTTCATGTACTTAATAATGTTATTGATACATCCAAATATACCTTTTTAATTTCATATAAGTCACTGTACTACTTATGCTTGCATGAAATAAATCGTATTTTGCGATCAGTTATGGCTTCACTGTACTACGTTTAGATGGAATACCAAAGTACGGCAACTGAAAATTTGCGCCCGGCTAGGATTCGAACACGAGATCTCCTACTTACCAGACAGGCGCGTTGACCACTACGCCACCGAGGACACAGTGACCAGCCCGACTGCAGAGGACTCTTCCCTGCACGTCTTCCGCCACACCCAAATCTCCATTCGCCACGCTGTCTCTTTCCTATTATAACAGTGAAAATTTGTGCCAGGCCGGGCTCCTGTCGAC
Organism: Locusta migratoria; assembly: GCA_026315105.1. NCBI lineage: Eukaryota > Metazoa > Arthropoda > Insecta > Orthoptera > Acrididae > Locusta > Locusta migratoria. The sequence goes on along the minus strand of CM048747.1, from coordinate 209,430,624 downwards.
AATTAATTGTGTCTCGATCCCTCGTGGTCTGTTCTCCTTGATGCGGAAATACAGTATTGTGGCGGCGAGCATCACAGAACAAATAGGCTGTGGTAATAGGAAAGTGACAGCGTGGCGAATGGAGATTTGTGTGTGGCGGTAGACGTGCAGGTAAGAGTCCTCTGCTGTCGGGCTAGTCACTGTGTCCTCGCAGGCGGAGTGGAGCCGGGCGCCGTGGCTCAGCGCGCCCGGTCAGGGGGCTAAACGCCCTCTGTAATAAAAATGCTGAGCCAACTATTCAACGAACAATCAAAAACGGACCAAACAAACAACCGCAGAGCATATACCTACTAAAAAAAATAATTTAAAAATGTGGTCAACGTGACTGCCTAGTAAGTAGGAGATCCCGGGTTCGAATCCCGGCCGGGCCTAAATTTTCATTGGCCACACTTTGGTATTTCATCTAAACCTAGTACATTGAAGCCATAACTGATCGCAAATTGCGATTTATTTCATTCATTGAACGCTGGAACGTCATCAAAAATATATAATTGTAGTTATGCTTGTGTTCGGTTGTGGATGTAATCGTTTGAAAGGGATCAAAAGACACATATGCGCGCGGCACTCACACTTGACGTCCAGGTAGACGGGGTTGCTCTCGCCGTCGCCCTCCTGGTTGCTGGCGACGCACGTGTAGAAGCCGGTCCTCTCCCTGGTGACCGCCTGCAGCACCAGGCTCTGGTTGCTCACCAGCGTCCCGCCGCTGGCGTTGTTGTACAGTAGCTGGCCCTGCAAGTATTGGAAACACACCGCTTTCAGTTACGCTCTTAAGACAATGTGCAGTGCTCTCTATGGGAAGCTAGGGGACGCAAAAACGTACATTTTTCCTTCTGTTACAGGTTTTACAACTTAAACAACGATTTATTTCGTTCGGGTAAGTTCCGGTTATTTCCTATTTTCATTTGGATTCTGTGGTTTCGCACAAGTCCAAAGTGCGCGCCACCTACTTTTGGCCGCGCGGCGCCATGCACGCACGGCGCGGCGTTCTTAGGACGTCAGCCACGAGCGCCCTCTGCTACAACTCCGCTCGTGGCCTCCACTGAACGACATCGTTCACTTGGGACTGAGATAGGGACCAGTTAACACTTCGGAATCAGATAGGCACCAGTGAAGACTTCGCTATCGTATAGGAACTAGGCAAGCCTCTACCTCAACTACGTATCAGCATTCTGCAGTACTGAGCTATGTCAAAGTTAAGTATTGTATAAATTCTGTGCAATATATATCTCGTTCTAATTTACTCTAGTGTTTCTAGTTTCTGCTGTCCCACTGGCTGGTCACCTCCATACCTGCACAAGCGTGCATCCTTTATTCCTGTGTCGGTACTTTTCTACTCGGCCACCGACATCTACAACGGAAACGAGACACAAAGCGGCGACGAGGCTGGGACACAAAAGATTCTCGACGCACGAACAATGCAACTGGAACATATGGTGGAAAGCTTAACTTTATCTAATGCCACAAGCATTGCTGTCAGCCACGAGAGGCTACCTGGTTTTCTGTCGGTGAACCTAAATACTTCATATAACATACTAATATGCCTATTCCAATTCTCCGACATTAATTTCGAATGGGTAAGTTTAAAACGTGCATCCAGCCGGAATTCGAACCCGTCTTCTGCTTGCTAGGCAGGGTCAAAAGAGCAGAAACCACCACACATATATAACTTATACATCTACATCTGCATGCGATATTCTGCAAATCACATTTAAGTGCTAGTCAGAGGGTTCATCGAACCACCGTTATACTATTTTATCTCCCATTCCATTCTCGAATAGCGCACGGGAAGAAGGAACACCTGATTATCTCCGTACGATCTGTGATTTCTCTTATTTTATTCTGATGATCATTTCTACCTATGTAAGTTGGAGTCAACAATATATTTTTCACATCTGGAGGATAATGTTGACGACTGCAATTTCGTAAGCATCCCACGCCGCAGCGATAAGGGCGGTTATTGTAATGATTCGCATCCCAGATGCTCTATAATTTCCGTAACGTTGTCTCCGCTGTATCGTGACAATACGAAACGAGCTGCCCTTCTTTGGACTCTTTCGATGTCCTCCGTCAAACCCACCTACTAAGGATCCCACAATGGGCAGCAATACTCCAGAAATGGACGGACAAGCTTAGTGTATGCAGTTTCTTTAGTAGTTCTATTACATACTTCAAGGGTTCTGCCAGTAAAGCGCAGTCTCTGGTTCGCCTTTCCCACGACAATATCTATGTGTTCTTTCCAATTTAAGTCTGAAGTAATAGTAATTCCTAGGTATTTTGTGGAGTTTACGGCTTTCACTTTTGATTGATTTATCTTGTAAATGTACCGATGACGGGTAGTGATCTTTTCTTCATTGCGGAGACACTCCTAGCCCATTAGGTAGAAATTGAAGAAAAAAAAGTGAGTAATATTGCACAGTGATACATGAGAATTAGTATCTGACGTGCGGCGTGCTTTAGTAGGCCGTTCAGGTGGTGATCGCTGTGTCACAAATGGTGTAGTGTCAGAGCAACTGCCTAGCAAGCAGAAGACCAGGCTGCGAATTCCAGCTGGATAACATATTTTCAGCTTTACTAATTCGCCGTTAATGTTATACATTCCGTGAATATAAACAACTTATAACTGCAGGATCAAAAGTGGCTCCTGTTCTTTCAGTCAACCGATTATGACTAGGCCGGACGCCTGATACGTCGGCCACCACCATGCCGGAACAGTTAGGCGGTCCCCGAAACTAGTAGGGGCAAGGCAGACCGATCTACCCCATAAACATTCTCAAATCGGCTTCTCCCGACGGCATCATCGGCGACACAAGGTGCGCGAGATAGAGGGACATATTGTGCCTCCGCAGGACACGCGATATGGAAATAGAACAACATGGTATCCTAGCGTATCGGCTTCAATAAGACCGCACCGAGTCCAGACGGCAGTTCGCCGACGAGACCGTCTACGGGGGGGGGGGGACCCAAAAGAAACCGGACTCCGAGGGCGCTGCCATTCGTAGACGTAGTACAGGGTTCTCACGCTAGATGGCGTTAGTAGAGACCTTCATGAAATAGCTGTGCAGACGGCGTCAGTGTAGAGCTGAACGTGCAAGTGTGGTATTGTGTTTCTGTGAGGTCAAATGTGAAGACGATGATCATTGATTTTTTGATGTTCTAGGAATTGTGCATCGGGAATTCGTACCCCCTGGTCAGACTGTTAACCAGCACTTTTACTTGGATGCTTTAACGCGTCTGAGGTTGTGAGGAGGAAACGCGCGGAACTTAGGCGATCAGGTGACTGGTTTCTTCATCACTACAACGCTCCGTTCATAATTTCAATTCTGAGTTGCGCGTAAACGATGCAGCTTCCCCTCTCTTAGATCGACCTCCTACAGGACCCATTCGCCTTCGAGGACACAACGCTCGGAATGTAAACGGCCTATGAAGCCTTTTCGCTCAAAAGCAGAAATCCACACCGGTTTTTTAATGATAGTATCAAAACCGACTTGAACAACGCTACAAAATACGACTGCAGAAATCATTATGCATGTAAGCGTAGGATTCCGTGTCAGTTCTAACTGCTCAATAGATTTTTTTTTTAATTTAAGACGCCAATGTCAACGTACTAAATTTTCACAGAACCGTGCAATAATGTTGAATAATTGTAGATGGTAATTTTCAGGTGACTGTATTCATTTTAATAATGTGAGTTCAATAGTACGTAAAGTAACTTTGCAGGTACTACCAGTAAAGTCAGATTGTAGGTAAGACGTTTGAGGCTACTTACATTGTGCCTCCATGTTACCCTGTAGATCCATGGGTTGGACTTTATGTTGCACTCGAAGTAGACATCGGAACCTTCTCGTACGTAGCTGGCGTTGACAGCACCCCCCAACTCCAGCGTCACTATAGGCACGTCTGTAAAAGCGACAGGGAACAGTCACACATGTGAAAGAAATATCCATTGTCACAGACAGAGTTATGAAGAATAAATGCATAAATCTTCATGCGCGCTTTGTGTATGCATATGAGATACCTGAATCTGAAAGGCTGTACATGTATACCCATTTAAAATTGGCCGTGTGGTCTAAGGCCGAAGGTTGAAGTCCTCCCTCGGGTATGTATTTGTTTTTGTCCTTTTTGTAGGTTATTTTAAGTAGCTCGTAAGTCTAGGGTCTGATGACCATACCAGTATCGTCCGATATGTTTACAAACATGTGACCATTTTTTCTAAAAGATGCTTTGCTGCAAGCACAATTAGTTGTAACAATTAAAAATGATGTTACATTAGTTAAAGTTTGTGTTTGCCTGATTGTTTGATTCTTGTTTCGGATCAATGTGAACTAACATGATTACACTCTTACGGAATTATCAGATACATTAGTTTAAATATGTTACTGCTCGTAAATAAATGTGTTCAAAATGACACCTTAAGAGACTTTAGGTCCATGTGGCTGATACCAGTATAAATTTCTTCAAACTTTCATAAAATTAATTAATATTATTCATTACTAGACGCAGTTTAATTTGTTACAGAAAGGAGAAGTTTCTAAGTTGAGATCGGAATAGTCTCTAAGCCTGAAGAATGAAGCTTTCCTAAAGATAGGAAAAAATCAGACGCTATTCCCGTTTCCAATGCCCCTGGAACCGATAGGAAAAACTGTGGGCCAATTTTTCTCGTGTCATTCTGATATAGAATTTCAATACATGTTTCATGTTCGAGAATTATATTTATGACGACTAAAAGTCTTGTTGTTGTTTCAATATTGATCGTCTGTTAAATAAATAGGTAGATGTGAAGGAAACTTTTTTTTTTTTTTTTTTTTTTTTTTTTTTTTTTTTTTTTTTTTTTTTTTGCAGAAATATTTTCTGTTCTACGCCTGCACGATATATGAAATCCGATCGCACTGAATATCGTGTTATATTACATCGTAGTTCCCTACATATCCAAAGAGGCAAGTAGAGTAGTATCCTTTTCGATATGCCGGGAAATACATCGTTCCGAACGGGGTTTCCAATTACAAGTTACGAATTACTGGTCTGTCCTACACTCACAGAATCGAGTTGGAGTTCGCAGATGTTACTGGATATTCAAGGGACATTGACATTACGAAGCATGTTGTAAACTACGATTGTGTTCCATTTCGATCGCTCAGAATACTGCACAGAAACGAAACAAGTGCTATATAGTTTTTGTCGTAGCAGGAAATCAGAAATTAAAAAAAATTAATAAAAACCAGAAGCAGAATGAAACAGTGTACATCCATCTATGATTCATTGTTTCCGATAAATCTACTTTAACTTCAAGAGAGTGCAGTTTCAAATGACACTTCCATTGTCTTTTACGAATAATAAATAACAGGGCAATCTCGTAAATACTGTGGAGTGGATTTGACATCGCCATGATTCCCACACGGACAAGTTTATGTCGCTTGCTTAAAGTTAGGCTCACTAGTCTTTTATTCATAGTAGCTACTGAACAAGTAACAAGAAATATTGTTTATAATTAAGTTTATAATTAATCGAAGAATAAATGTAACATATCTATTGTATTTTGAATACTATCTTACAATTTTGTACATCATGCAAGACGGCGTAGGGACTGATATTCTCCCCTGAATATAAAATGAGATGGACAGAGAAAGATGGAATAGGAGTAGTATATGTAAAAGGGTTGAAACTTAAATAGTGGCAAATAGTTATTCACAAACGCTACAAAAACGTTACATGTTTGCAATAGTTACTGTCCTTCAAAGTAGTCTGTAGCGTTGTGTAGAACTTGTTGGCAGCGATGTGGAAGGCGTAGTATATCGTTAGCAGAGTACGTTCTGTTGATGGTGCGAATGGAGCGGCCTACTACCTGTCGAATCTCTTGGATCAGTTCTGAAGCGAATGCCACAAAGTGGTTCCTTTATCTTCGGAATCAGATCAAAGTCACAAACATTAAAGTCCGGGGAGTATCTTGGATGGCACAGTACTTTCCAGTCCCATCGAACGAACAGAGCTGCTTGCGTTGTATGTACCTGCGCATTGTCGTGGAAAATTGTGGGTGGGTTGCGCAGAATGTGTTACTCCAAAAACGGCCAGTAATACTGTGCACTGACGTCCTGCCGTGGAGGAATGTAAAGCGTTAGGATAACAGCATCACCATGTACCAACATTTAGTATTTAAGACACCAGCTTTCCGTCACCCAGCAGTAAATGTAACACCCAGAAGATGGCCACTTGCAATAGTGGCCGAAACGTCGGTGAAGTGTTTGATATTTTGACGATGCGGTCCAAAACCCAGAAGAGTTTTATTTACAATGACAACGGCCGCGGAAGCCTTCGTTTACATTTGAAAAACGTCTTTACAAACAAAACATTTCAACACCACAGGCATGTAAATGAACAAGTATCGTTTTTTTTTTTTTTTGTTATTAGTAAAAAGTAAACATAGGATTTGTAACGGACATCGCCAAATACCGCTTCATCTAGTACTACATAAATGGTACTACTCTGATTAAAATTATTTGCTATTTGACGTGTGGCACGAGGCGTTACGGTGTTGCCACATAAACAGCCGAGTACCGTTCAGCTGCAGGTAACGCACAAAAACGGCGGATCACTTCACACAGGCTGTTAATGTCATTTTATAACGTGGGGCAGTATTGTAAGTGGCCGCCAAGAGTTAATGGCGGTAATGCGAAAAGCTTTGTCGGAAGCTAATTTTAAGGCATCAGTGACTGAACTGCATCAGAAGACGCGTTTTTTACTTCTCAGTTTAATTTCATATTGCAACATTAAGACAAGTGATGTACTATGTATCCGGCAAAACGGTGTTCAACGGTCTCCAGAAGCCTAAAATATTGATATCGTCGTTCATGGCGTATAAAGTTTACCGCAATAAGCAAACTCAAACAGAACAAAATTCTCGTAATCGAAATATTGAAACATTTCGACCATGTCAGGGCGCTGAAATACATTCAACGACAAAGTTGAAAATTTGTGCAGGTCCGGGATTCGAACCCGGAACTCCTGCTTCGGGCCAGCGGTCGAATTAACAATATTTTTCCTTTCTTATTTATGGGTATTCTGTCTCTTGGGGTCGGTTATCGTGCGTTCTCGGCTCATCTATTTTATTACTGAGGGCGTTCAGCCATCTGTCAGGGCGCGCTGAGCCTATTGGATCCTCTTGTTCGCAGATTACACTCCAATCCCGCTAGGGACCGAGCGTTTTAATGCGTTCGGATTGAAATTGTTATTGCCTGCGATGAGCATATTTACAATCATTGATACGGTGTCACGCCGGCCGCGGTGGCCGAGGGGACTGAGGCGCTCCAGTCACGGTCTGCACGGCCACTACGGTCGGGGGTTAGAATCCCCCTCGGGCATGGATATTTGTGCCGTCCTTAGTCTTAGCTAGTTCATAAGTAGTTTGTAAGCGTAGGGACTGATGACCACATAGTTAAGTCGCATAAGTTCTACAAATATTTGAACATTTGGTGTCAGTTCTTCACGAAGTCAACCAACGGTGTTTGTTCTTTCTGACTTGTCTGAAAATAATAGACATCATATCAATAATTGTAAATATGCCCACCACAACTAATGAAAGTTTACTACAGTGTACTATAACTTGGAGATTTTGGATGGAAGGTAAGAGTGCCTGGATGCGTCCCTGAGCGTGACGTCCGGGTTCGAATCCCACTCCATCACATATTTTCAACTTCGCTGTTGAATTTATTTCAACGCCCCGAATAGGTCGAAATATTTCAGTATATCGCACTCGTAAAAATACGGCGTTACTGTCAACCAATGGTGTCTGTTATTGTCAAACTTTAATTTCTCGTTGTTCTTGTTAGCTTAGCTGAAATATTCTCACGATAAAATAAATGGCAATTTGCGATCAGTTATGGCTTAACTGTACTAGGTTTAGTTATGTAAAGCATAACAATGCATATGGTCAGTTAATCATATTGTAACTCTGTCTTAAAACTCTGTATTCGAATAATATCCATGTCTGTCGTAAAACATAACATGTTTGTTATGATTTAAAACAGTAGGAGGCGTGGCAAAGGGAAGGAGGGCAAGGGGAGAGAAGATATGAATGGGGCAGGGAGGTAGTGGACATGAGTTGAACATCTACGAATATATCGTTGCCGGGGTGAAGTAGCCGAGCGGTCTAAAGCGTCTCGCTGCGGAGCGCACGGTTGCTCGCCGTGGAGGTTCCAGTCCTCCCTTGGGCATGGAAGGAAGGAAGCTCGGAGTTTAACGTCCCGTTGACAGCGTGGTCATTAGAGACGGAGCTTACGCTCGGAGTATTTGGGTAAGGAAGGGGAAGGAAATCGGCCGTGCCCTTTGAAAGGTACCATCCCGGCATATGCCTGGAGCGATTAAGGGAAATCACGGAAAACCTAAATCTGGATGGCCGGAGGTGGATTTGAACCACCATCCTTCCGAATGCGAGTCCAGTGCGTTACCACTGCGCCACCTCGCTCGGTCCTTGGGCATGGGTGTGTGTGTTTGTCATTAGGTTAGTTTACCTAGGTTTAAGCAGTTTGTAAGCTACGGACTAATGACCACGCAGTTTGGTCCGATAGATTTACAAACATTTGAACATTTTGAATATATCGTTAAAACCATAAAACAAGGATACGGTAATAAAAACTGTGCTTTAATTGTGATAAGGCATGATGGTGTCTTTCAACAGGGTGCCAGTTCAAAATGTTTGTTAAGCATAAAGGACTTTACTGCTGGGTCAGCAGTTTATACTAAAGGCAGCACAAACATCCATGCCAGAGGTGTAATTCGAACACCTGACGGGGAACGGCCTCGCGCATCGTAGCATAGCGCCTCAATGTGCTCGGCCGCTACGCCACGGCTTTAAGTCTAAGAGTCACTTGGGATCAGTGCAGTGTTACGGGAAGAACAAGGACAGTAGACAACAATAATAAAACGCCGTCCTCCTAACATCCCAAAAAAAGAAAAAAAAAAAGACATTTGAAATGTGACGAAGGTGTATAACCTTCACTGGAGAGGGGGAGGGGAGGATGTAGAAGTTTCGCACAAGGCCTCTGTCCAACCATATGCCTGACTCTCTAGATTTGCTGTGGAATCTAGCCTACAAGCCTCTGGTGCTCTGGAGGAAGTCTTCAATCCGCATAAATGTCTACACAGACTGGTAGATGAAGCACTTTCGGGTAAAACACTCGGGGTATAATGCCATACTGCTTTATTTTAATCGAGAGAGAACCCTTTCCTTCCCTTCTACCGCGCCACAAGAAGTTATTTAAGGCAAATCGAAGACTATGTACAGAGTGTGCTAAGTATAAACAAGAAGTAAGTATATTTTACGGGGGCCGAGTTGACGAAGTTCGGCGCGGCGTAAATTCCAAAAAGCGAAGCTTACACTCCTCCGGGGCAGGCTGGAAGCAGCTGTGGGCACTAACAAAGGCGGAAGTCATCAATAAGTTATGAAGACCGACGAGAGAGAATATCTGGGAAGTTCAGAATTTTCACCGAAAGAATGGAATGAGGAATAAAGATAGGCACAGAGGAGAGGGGAGAGAGTGTACTGGCGTGAGAGGAGAAGATAAGGCCAGATATAAAATTGGCGCCGAGCTGCGGACGCGTCGCAGACTGCTGCGATACTGAGCCGGGAGGGGTGGAAGGGGGTGGCCAGGAAAAGAGCGCAAACTTTCGGCACCCACTTCCTGTTCGTCGCTCGCCAAAAACTCGAGCGGAAATACTGCGACGAAAGGAGACGAGAGAGGGTAAAAAAAAAGTGATGTCTGGAGCGGTGCGAACGGGTTGGAACAAGAGAGCCGCTGCGAGAGGGGTCGAGTTAGTAACAGTGAAGGCACCGGGAAGGAAAAAAAGGAAGAGGGGGGACGAGAATCTGGGAGGGAGGCCGCGAAAGTGTCGCGGACGGGAGGCAGGCGGAAAGGTGAAATTTATAGCGAAACTGCGACGCCGCCGCACAAACCGTCACACGCCGGCTGAGGACTGAAACAATGCCGCGTACGGGACGGAGACCGTTCCCCTGAAGATATATCGCGAAATCTGTCGGCGAAATATCTCCGCAGATGTGGCAGCTAAAGAATTTATTGCGCGCCGCCCCGGCCGGGGACGCCTGTCAGCCGGCGGCTGGCGGCGACGATTGTGCGTCGGGGTGTGACGTCACGTCGTGCGGGGTGGCAGCAGATGCTGCTGTCGCGGTGGGCTGGCGACGTCATCGCCTCCCACCACTAAGGCCGCGTGTTGATTCCGACTGTAGTAGGTTCGCCGGCAGTATTTCGCAACGAAGTGCATTCACACCGATTGAAATGGAATTGGAGGCAACACCCCAGTGGCGTGTATAAGGGGGTGCCCCAGAGGGTCTGCGACGTCCGCGAAATATCGAATATAAAGATACAAAATAAAAGAACGGATGTGAATTATTTTAATGAATGATGCTTGATTGTTGCCAGCATGATAGCTAATGCAGTGAGTGCTCAGCTATGATCTACTCTCTTCTGAAAAAAGGAAGTAGGTACCAAGAGTAAGCTAGTAGTGTACCGCTCTATATTTCGACCAACTTTGTTGTATGGGACTGAAAGTTGGGTGGATACATGTTACCTTATTCACAAGGTAGAGGTTATAGATATGAAAGTAGCAAGAATGATTGCTGCTGCTGATGATGATGATGATGCTTGAATGTATCGCCCAAGTAGACACCCACACTTACCTGTATTTGTGACGGGATTGGAGTCTTATTGTGTGAATTTCGCGCCAGTTTTTTATTAGGTTTTTTTTTATCATTTAATGTCAACAATCAAATAGCTTGATCTCAGTAAAGTAAAAGGGGTTTAGCACAAATTATCCTCTGAATCTGAGCTGCGAAACTGATACGAAATATCGTTGGGAGTCTACGTAAGTAACTTAACTTACCTTTACATTAATCTTGCCCACCCCTCCCGAAAATATATGCTACATTCGCCATTGAAAGGGCCGATAAGCATATTTTGTGATAGCCTCTTCATTTTTCAACCAATTTGACCTACTGATATCTCCGGAAGTATTTTATGCATATCAATACAAGATGTGAATTAAGTACAACGTTTGGGGTAGCAAAACATTTTTCCAACAATAAAATATACATGCTTACTAGGGAGACGTCTTAACAGTTAGAGCACCACACCAGTAACGATTAAGGCGCCTTGGAATAGTCTAAGTACGATTTCAAATCTTCAAATGTTCAAATGTTTGTATAGCTTATGGGACTCGACTACGAGGCCATCAGTCCCTAAACTTACAAACTACCTATGAACTACTTAATACTAAGGACGTCACAAATATCCATGCCCAAGGGGGGATTCGAACACCCGACCGTAGTAGCCGTGCAGACCGTGACTGGAGCACCTCAGTCCCCTCGGCCACCGCGGCCGACAGTACGATTTCCCTCCACGGCACAAACTTTAATTCAATTTCTGTGTTCCCGGCCGCACCACAAATTTTAATTCATTGCTTCATATTTATCAATAATTTCTTTGACATATTGAGTCGAAAATCTGTCTCAGGGATTGTTATTTGTATTAAATGAAATATACGTTTGAAGTACATAAGTGACACATTTCTACTAAACAAAGTTATATTGGTGCCACACGCATCTGTACTCCGCTCCGAAAAATACTCTAATGCATCAGTGAATAAACTGATGGACTTGGATTTCAGTGGATGAGTAAAAGTTGTAATAAATTTCGTTACAAACCAAATGTTGTTTAAGCTTAAGGGACTTAACGTCGTGGTCCTCAGTACCTAAAGTTACTAACTACTTATGAACTAACTTATACTAAAGACGACATAAACATCCATGCCCGAGGGGGGATTCGAACCCCCGAGCGTATCAGCCGTGCAGACTGTGACTGCCGCGCCGCAGACCGCTCCGCCACCGTGGCCGGCAAATGTTTTTATTTTCATTATTGTTATGTTAATAATGTCTTAAAATTTAAACTTGCATATAATAGTAAAAGTATTACTTACAACAAACTTTATGGGTAGTATTTTCCGTCTTATTTCTCATAATGCTTCCAAAAGGATGGTAGAATTATGTAACATATTAGTACTTTTGTTTTTTGTTTTGTTTTAGTTTTTGAAGGAAATAGATCAAACTAAATGAACTACACTGCCCAAAACAATAAGTGAATCAGGTCAGATATCATACGCAATACACATAGCGTAACGCATTTTATTCAGATATTGGTTACAGTTGTAATTTGTGTGTAATACAGTACGATATTTTTATGTCTCAACCCTGTTGTTTACGTGGCGTTTGTTTGGAGCGAGGCACGACCGGGCTACAATAATAGGGAAAAGGCAGCTCTCGTGGCCCTCTAATATAATATATTGTGTGATCACCTCGGACGTCCATTACACTTGCACAGCCGCGTGGCATGGAACGATATGAGGTTAGCAGTTCGCTCTACAGGGATATTTGGCCATTCTTCCAAGAGCGCAATATTCAGCTCGGCAACAGTTCTGTGAGGTGCTGTTCTGGCTTCAATGCGTTTGCCAAGTGCATACCAGACATGTTAAATCTGTTTGAAGGCCATTTTGTCCACCAATGCACCTCTATGGGGTCGATCGTCCACCAGAAGGAACCCAACTCCCATTGCACCAGCATGGGACACAACACAAGGTCGAATCCTCTCATATCTGTACCTCTGAGCAGTCAAACCGTTAGTATGAATGACATAGAGGTCCGTACGTATGCTAACGTTGATTCCCGCTGAATCATTCGTTCACCACCGTGATATGGTGATACTCCACTAAATTTCGGGCATGCAGCCGTGCAAATTCCACGCCTTCCACTAATATTTGACCGCTTATCGTCCGGCCATCTTCAGAGTGAGTTCAAGGCTGCCGACAAGTTGCCAAGCGCGGCCTTATACCCACTATAGCGGCCTTATACACACCACGGCGGCGGCAATGCGCATGCGGGTTTCAGATGCTGGTCGTCGGCAAAGAGGTACACTTAGCACGCGCGCCCCTCGTGGCGAAAGGAATCGGAAGTTAGATTCTGTTATCGACATAAGCAACAGAAACATAGAAAGTCTGGCGTGTATCAGATACCACGTGGAAATTGTGAATGTTCATATATAAGACAGACAACCCGCACTGTCCACGAAAGACGTGTCGAACACCGAAAATACACTCGTTTATTACAGCCAGACAAGTAAGCTGTGGCAGAACATTGTTTAGATAAAGGGCATTCAATGAATTACAGTGATGTGAAGATTTTAACGCCTATATCTTCATTTTGGGACGCAATTTTTAAAGAAGCAGTAGAAATTAGAATACCTGAAAATTTAATAAACAGAGATAATGGTTTGGACAAGGCGTGGAATCCTGCACTTAATGTAATAAAATTGCTGAGATGTTGACAAGGTGTTGCTACTGCATAACACATATCGATAACAGAATCGAACTTCTGATTCCTTTCTCCACGGGGGGGGGGGGGGGGGGGGGCGTGCTATGTGTACCTCTTTGCCGCCGACCAGCATCTGAGAACCACATGCGCAATACCGCCGCGATGGAGTTTATAAAGCCGCGCCTGGTAACTTGTTGGCAGTCGAACTCACGAACGAAACGCGGCCGAAGTATTAGTGGAAGACGTAGAATTTTCACGGCTGCATGCCCGAAATTTATTGGATTACTCCATACGCCGTGAAAAGTTGAAAATCCACACGATACGGTGATGTTTCCTGCACATAGGCAGGATAGCTTATTCCACGTTCTCTCCGAGAGGAGGGAACGAATATTGTCCTCCTGAACAAAAATTTTTGACACATACGTGAACAGAACACCCCGCCATTTCTTAGGACACAATACTCATGTTCATCCTCCTAATTTCTGCAGAGTAAACGAAGTCGTTGTTTTGATGGATTACACACTATAGACTTCTCAATGGCGATTTCGGACTGTTTGTGTTGTTATTACGCGTTGAGATGCGGCCTGTAGGATGCGTTCGAGCTGTATCAGCCATCCGTCTATACTTGCCGTTTACCGTACATAACGGTCATCTCTTGCTGATGTTACCCGTCGACGACCTTCGACTTGCCTCCTTTGAACAGTTCCTGTTGTCTTAAATCACGTCTAGGTACTAGAAATTACTCTCCTAATAGCTGCAGCCACCTCCTCCGCTTCCAATCTTTCTATGGCACAAGGATTTCGGTTAAAAATTTTAAACCCGTCCTTTGCCTACTCATCTAACCGTCTAAGAAGTGAATGCAACTGACGTGTTGTCTTTGCAAGGCTGGAAGGAAAGCAAAAGACAGAAGAGATGTCAACAAATAAACAACACTAGACGGGGCATTCAACAAAAGATGTTCAAATGTTTGTTAAGCATAAGGGACTTAACTGCGGAGTCATCAGTCCCTAAACTTACAAACTACATATGAACTACCTTATATACTAAAGACGACACAAATATCCATGCCCGAGGGGGGATTCGGACCTCCGACGGGGAGAGGCCTCGCGCATCGTAGCATAGCGCCTGAATGCGTTTGGCCACTCCGCCGTGGCGGCATTTAACAACTGGAGTAATACAGTTAATGGCTATTGCAAACACAGTGACACGAAAACACTAACCTGAGGGACACCATTCAAAGCGACAAGGAGGGGCGTCATTGACTCCATATCTAAAATACCGCGGAGAAAAGAGGCACTCAGTAAGACATCCACAAAAACCACAGTCGTCGAGAAACATGTGGAAAAGTTGCTTCCAAATATTATTATAGTTGTTCTCTGTATCAAAAAGATAGCCTCCGAGAAGGCCATGTTACCAAAGCTACCTCGATATCTCCTGAGCCCACACTTAAAGAGGATAAGGAGTTGTCTGGATTCTAACATAGAGACAAGACGACGGTTGACCATGCCTTTCCGCCACAGCTAAAGAGGGTAACACTAGGACAACATATAGGTTTTTTTAAACCTTTCCTGGCTTTAAAGGAGGATCCGAAATTGCTTTTAAGTCACGAGCAACTGACACCTAAGTTACATTAAAATGGGCGAGATTCTTTTTTTTTCGGTCTGTGGGGTGACTTAGGATACCACGGATACAACAACGTAGCGTATCGTGACAAGGGTACGTGTCAGAACCTGCAAAAAGCGGAGAATCAAGCTTTACATGGAAAAGTGTCGTCCTGAAGACTATGGAATAGTTGTCTCAACGGCGGGTTGGATTATTTTTGAGATGTTATCCGCCCCTTCCTGAACACTGACAATGTGGCAGAAGAGTCCAGTACATTATACTGAGCACCCATCGTCTTACAGTCTCCACTTCAGACGAAGTAACCATGCATCTATATGGCCTGGAAGTTTTGAATTATTAGAGGATAATAGAGTAAGAGTTGAATATCTCCTGATTCTCCTTTTTCATCATGTTCTGCACATCTACCATACCCTATGAAGCTCCTCATTCTACAGTTCTTTTGGTATATCTACGAGATCCCTACCTGTCACGAGGACTTTTCTATAGTTGAAGGTTAATTCACCTTCTACGGCACATTCTCCCCGAAAGTTGTCTTTCTGAAAGCTAATTGCTTGACGGGATTTGACGTTTCGATTAATAACATCCCATTACGCAAACGTTAGATAGATTTCTAACTTTCAGCGATCACTCTAAACACTCTTGAGTATAAATGGATTACACCTTTTCAAATGTGGATTATTTCCTTTTTGAAATAAAAAACACGCACTGTAGAGCTGTATGGGTTCTGTTAATGCACATTATTTTTATTTGCCTAATTCTGTGGGACTCGACACCCGAGCCTTCCTCTTTGGTTCCCAGTGGTACACCCATCCCGCAGGGAGTTGGAAAGAAAGCAGTCGAACGATAGCTGATGGTCTCTTTCACGAGCAGCAAACCACTGTTTTGACTCAATAATAATGCATCTCATCAACTTGCAGTTTTTTCCACAACTATGTCGTATGTGCTGATTACAAGATTTTCTAAACAGACGTTACAGGAATGAATGTGGAACTTCAGTAACAGAGACATAACAGAAACTTTTAGAACTGAGAGAAGCGTGCTTACTTACGGAAGATGTCGAGCTTCCACGAGTCCTCCAGCGTGCTGTCAGGAATGAGAGGCGTTCCAGCGCGGCAGGTGATCTTCTTGCCGCTGTCTTCGACGACAGGGACGAAAGTCAGCGTGCTGGTTGTCGTGTTCCCGTCTGCACTCGTCTGGAAGCAACATCAAGGAGCAGACATTTGGTATTTATATGTTTACTGAAATAATTGAGACTAATTTTTATATAATTGTTAGCATTCATGATTACATTTGAAAGCAATATTACTTTACTCAGAAGCTGACTTGCTAAGCCTATCACTTCCGTAGATTTTCCTGTCGGGGTTGTCTCCCTTAGCTTTTAATAGTCCCTTATCCGCTTGCAAAGCAGCAGGCAATGAATCATTTCTCGGGGGTAAGATGATGCCTCCTCAGCTAGATCAGCCGTCCCAGTGATTTTCACCTTCGCTTTTACTGCCGTTTAGTTCTTTACCCGTATCCCTGGGGCCGGCAGCGGTGGCCGAGGGAACTGAGGCGCTTCAGTCACGGTCTGCACGGCCACTGCCCCCCTCGGGCATGGATATTTGTGCCGTCCTAGTTCGTAAGTAGTTCATAAGTAGTTTGTAAGTTTAGGGACTGGTGACCCCGTAGTTAAGTCCCATAAGCCTTACAAACATTTGAATTTATGTATCTCCGAGCAAGTTCGCTGACAGACTCCTGTGGGTCTGATTTCAACTTATATGCATGCCGTCCATTGAATTATTGCTATTAGTATTAGTAGCCTGGTTTGATGTAAAATGGTATTGACGACAGTGAACATGAAAATGGTAAACAGTGCGATGGGATGGCCATAGGCTGAGGCGAGGTAGCGCGCGTGTGTGTGTGTGTGTGTGTGTGTGTGTGTGTGTGTGTGTGTGTGTGAGTGTGTGTGTGTGTTTGTGCAGAGGACAGGGAAGTCAATGAATCCTTCACAATGAGTCAGTTATTCTGGACGATCACTATGTTTCACTAATCTGAAAAAGTTAAGAACGCATTTAAATTGTTAGTATACGACCGGTTTCGACAATTATTTGCTCCTATCAGTGAATCTTGTAACATATTAACTGAATATTCACAGAATATATGACATCAACTGCGATTGGTGGATTTATGTTGTCTGCCCACAACTGTATCGAATTATGGTTGCGCCAACTTCCTACAAGGTATAGTGCAATGCACCATGTTATGAAGTTTCTGATTTTTCGAGCATTTATTATGTTT
Source organism: Locusta migratoria (assembly GCA_026315105.1). Taxonomy (NCBI): domain Eukaryota; kingdom Metazoa; phylum Arthropoda; class Insecta; order Orthoptera; family Acrididae; genus Locusta; species Locusta migratoria. Next base: position 209,413,319 of record CM048747.1, on the reverse strand, counting down.
TTAACAATGTACGAGCAGAGTTCCAGTTGTTTCCCATGACGCCTCCATTGGAATAAGCAAGTTGCAGTTACTAGGTTGTATCATATCCATTTCGTAGGAAAGTGTGCGTTTTCTAAGCGAAACGATCTGATCGCCTGCTGCAATCACTACAACCAAACGTAGGCACCTATCCTATATTAATTATATTTTATAAACGATAATTAATTTTCAGGTAACACTGCAACAGAAAACGTCTCTCAATAACACCCTATCCTCTGACGTTTTGAGATTCTTATCAACTATTAATGTTATAAACAATGTATTATGAAAGCTTCATCTAACTAAAAGCTCGCATAGAAGCTATTTGCTTCTTTATGCTGCCTTCACTCCAGCATTTACGGCACTATACGCATTATCACCGTCGGTGACATTAGAAGGTGTCTTTATCATACCCCTCCTCCCCCCCCCATCTCATTGTTTATATGAAAGCCATTTCCAACTTTCGGACTTTGTAGGCAAAAAATAAATAAATGCGCGGGTCGAAGGAATATATCCATGCTTCACTAAATACACATATTGAATTCTGTTGCGCAGAAATAGTTAATGGTTTGCAGATTTTGCTGATGGCTTCCATACATTATTCCGTAAGAAAACATTGTTCCAAGTTTTAATGAATTGGTTCGACAGCCGGTGATGAATGAGTGGAATACATAACTCCGAATAATCTCCTTGGTTTTGTTTTTATAATAATGAAGTCATAGTCAGCTCATGTGTCAAGAGAAACTGCTATGGATATGGTTTAAAAGACTTCATCAGTGTTATATTGCTTTAAATGGCGACAAATGATTATTTTTTTGTAAATGCATTCATATTTACTAAATTTTACCGCTACAATGTACTAGTAGATGGAACGGAGATAGTCGGTCACTTTACTACTGAGTATCCTAGTTACATTCAATTATTTATAAATACTTTTTTTTAATAAAGGTAACGTAGTCAAAAATGGGAAAATTGTTTTGAATACCTCAATGCTTTACTAGGCTTGGACATGATTGGAGGTGTCTATCACGCCTTCCCGAACTTGCGAACTGATTTAAGTTGCCAATTACAGGTATGCCAGAGTTGAAAGAAGTGAATAGTGACAGATAAAACTCTTACCACTTGGCGAGGATCGAACATGCGTATTTTGGATTCATGATATGGCACTCTACCACTGTGCTACCGAGAGCTTACGAGATTACCCATGATGAACCGGTCACGCCGTCCGAGTACAGTGTAGACGCGTCCACTTGCACAAGATGCGCGTATACGATCGTTACTAGGAGGAATAGAATGGATCCTATTCTCACGCGTATAGATGTGCTTCTTGCGTACGCAGACGACCGAATGGGGAACCCAACTGACAAACGAAGCTAAGTCGGGAAAATGTTGGAGAACGTGTACTTGTCTCCGGCTCAGACGAACGTAGTTTTTCGACTCAGTCGTGTTTAAGAGGTGATACTATAGAGCAATTGCATTAAAAATTTGATATAACTTGTGTACAATTTTTATTGAATTCAGAGCTATAGCTGTTAATATGAAATTCAAACAAACGTAGGGCAAATGTGAATCAAGAAATTTTCACTGATTTATCCGTCGGCTTTTGGTAGTACAACATCACACTTACTTAAAAGTAGTATTTTTTTTGTATATTCTACACATTCATTACCACTTAGTTACCTGGTTTTCGGCTTACTGGGACATAGTCAGACTTTAAACTACGTCGGAAAACCGGTTATTTAAATAAAAGTCAACATGGTGATCTACCAAGAACCGACGAAAGAATCAGTAAAATATCCAAATCAGTTTGATGTATATACCAAGAGCTGTGTCTCTGTACCCAATAAAAATTGGACACACATTATATGAAATTTTACCTGCAAATCGTCTTTATTGTCATCTTCTAAAACATTTGCTAATTTTCCTGAACAATGCTGTAGTTAACAGAAGAAATATTTGCTTTGGTGAGCATTATTTGAAGCTTAAACGATGTGGAAGGTTTATGTATAGACACCTAAGATTATTCATCATACACATAGGAGCCTCAAACTGCAGGGGCTGGAAGTATGTATCGCATTTTACAATGAGGACGTTAACAGATGTGAGCGCCGAGATTACGCTTGAACTGCACGAAAACAATTAAATACAATTTCACAGTGGCAGTCTAAAACACAAATGTCTTAAACATCACAACCTATCATACAGTTTCGAAAAGTGATGTTAACGCGGCGATTCATTTGCTGTAACTTGGCAACAAACGAAGTAGACGCGTGAAGCGTTTGAACGCTTCTTGGTAGTTTGACGATCTATCGCAAGGGGCGCTGCAGCTGACAATGACCTTGTGCGTGTTGCACGTCTCATATATAAAGGGCTTTATTCTCATTCTATAATGAATTTCAGTCTGACGGATAATCTAAAGAGAAATTTCCACTACCGACATGTTTCCCAACAACTGTCAAATCGAAACACCTATGCCCGAGGGAGTAACCTGCGGCGGGAGCGGCCGCCTAGTCCATAGCATGACGCCTTAGACCACGTGACCACTCCTACGCGGCTAAAACGTTTTTCGGCAGCTTTGCTGGATCCCCTCTCAACATGAACTCATAACTATACCTGAAGTAGAAGGAAGGAAAATTAGAGTTTCACGTCCTGATACCAGCGTGACTAGACGGGCGGAGGAAAAAATCAATTGTTTCGTTATAAGTGCGAAAGAAAGTCACCCGTGACCTATGTAAGCTCTAGCCACTGTGCCACTTTTCTCGATGTCTACCATAGGATTTTCCTGTGCAACATTCTGCAGTCCACGTGTTTACTTTCCAGAAACGTTGGTATAGGATATTTACCCCCCATCACATAATTCGACTGAGATCTGAATCAAAAACCTAATTTTATTGGACAGAATATACCATAACCGTGGCATCCGAAGGTGATACGGCAATTACTGACATTTTATATAAGGAGGTGAAGAAGGATATTGAAAACGAGACGATCATTGTTCTTCTTATTCTCAGCCTGTACTGAGCTATATACATCACCTATTGAAGGGAAATTGTCTCTACAGTAATATGAGTTAAAGATAATGCATACTTAATGTAAATGCTGGAACTCTGCTGCGAAGATCAAATTGAAAGTAGTGACTTCAAAGAGAAGATAGATGTAATCATCCAAGTTTAAAAAAATGTAATAGTTGAAATCCTTGTTCAGTAAATTGTAAATTGTATAGTTCTTAAACATCAGGACATTGACTCCATTGATATACTCTATCATTCGTTGTAGCAAAACGGATATTTCAGGGGATGAAACGATTTCCGTAAGATAGTGTGATGGCTGTTTAGATATTCTTGAGAGTTTTTGGATTCAATAAAACCAATTACGTACGAAAGCAGAGACGAATACAATGATTTGCATTATTTTTTTCTGAGGCTGCACCTACCCTTAAGCAGCCTATGGGATCAGATGTATGATGGAGCAGGAAACATAAGTGTGATTCATGAATGAAGAAATAATTTATCAAGAATTGTATGGAAGATTTTATGCAATTCAGATACGAAGGCAAGATGTGAAATCTATCCCTGCCCTTTTAATTCCCTTGCTCCCTCCAGTAATTTAATGCAAGTGTCGCCCATGGTCAACACGGCTGAAGGTTTTCCCTTTATAGAGCAACCAAAAGAAGTGGTGAATTGGTAACACACTGGAATCACTTTCGAGGTGATCACCCTCCCAAGTTCTCTCTGCACATTCATATTTAGGTTTTCCGTGATTTTCCAAATTCACTCAAGACAAATATCGTGATTATTCCAATCAAAAGGACAGGACGTTTTCCTTCACAATCCATGACAAATACTTCCCGAGTGTGTGTACTATCTCTTAATGACCAATGTGTCGATGAGACGTTTTCGATGGTCACTCCAAAAGAAATGCACACTTTTTTTAATTACAGTTTTTATTCCACTTGTTTGAAAGTTTTAGTGTGTAGATACATCATTTAGTTAGAATATTTTCATTTCTCCACTTAATCAGAAGTCATCAATTCGTTAACTCTCTGCACATTATCTGGGGTATGGACACTACGAGGCCTGCCGCTGGGAGGACAGTCCTTATTATTGCAGTGCCCGCTTTCATCACGTAACCTGCTTGCCCACCGACCAACTGTACTGCAATCGACAGCAGCGTCTCCATACACCTTTTTCAACCTTTTGTTTATGTTTACCACTGTCTCGTTGGCATATCACAGGAATTCGATGACAGCACGTTGCTTCTGACGAACGTCAAGTGTAGCAGCCATCTTGAAGACATGCTGTGACGGTGCCACTGACGGGAACAGGTTGAACTAAGGTTGAAAAATAACAGGAAGGATGTATCTATACACTGTAAAACTTTGAAATATGCAGAATGTAAATTTTATTTTTTTAAATTGTCCATTAATTTTGGAGTGACCCTCGTACTTAAATTTCAATTCCTTTATTCAGCGCTTGGAGGTGGAGCTATTTGCTTCCCTACTATACTCCTGCAGTGGAATGTTAATCAATTGTAACCCTCGTCGCCGAAAATGCATGCTAGAAATTTCACTTTACCTGTATGCTTCCTCCAGGAAGTGTATTTTGGATGGCTAATCATTGAAATTAGTGTGGGCTGCAGTGACCGCAATGTTGTGAGAGCGTTAACTGCGGCCGAGTCGGAAGGGAAACTTCGCGTGCAAGTACGAATGAGCAGCGTAGTCCCTCTGGTGTCAGGGGAGTCGTCGCAATCGGCTGGAGGGCGGCAGCCTGTGTGCGGGGTCACAAATGTTCAAATGTTTGTAAATCTTATGGGACTTAACTACGGGGTCATCAGTCCCTAAACTTACAAACTACTTACGGCACAAAAATCCATGCTCGAGGGGGGATTCGAACCCCCGACCGAAGTGGCCGTGCAGACCGTGAGTGACGCGCCTCAGTCCCCTCGGCCTTGGATTATTTTAATAATGAAATAACTTAGAGTGATAATAATCGTCTCCCTTTTTTTCTGCTATCGAGGTAACTGTAAAATAATATAATGCTTATTTCACTCTGGTAAGGGTTACTCTTCTGATTACCTCTTTACTGCTGCGTGCTGGTACTACAGTGTGACCTATGCATAAACTCGGACTGAACAACATTCAAACAGTATTGTACGTCAGAGAGTGGTTCAGTTGAGAGTAGCCTTGTTCAAAAAGCAGTTCTTTGTTCGTAGTTATGCAAGCAACATTTGTGTGATTAGTTTTTTATTCTTGCTGTAAAATCGTAAATGTTAGTGTAATACGATCTAACACAAGTGAAGGGTCTGTTTTACGTCTACGATTATATCCATACAACGCAAACCGCCTCACGGTGTGTGTCGGAGTGTACTTTCTACAATTGGCACTTTCTCCTTTCCTCTCACGCATAGTCCGTGCGTCGGGGGTTCCAATCCTCCCTCGGGCATGGATGTGTGTGTTGTTCTTAGTTAGTTTAACTTACAATAATTAGTTTGTAAGCTACGGACTAATAACCACGCATTTGAGTCTGATAGATTCACAAACATATGAACATTTAGTATAGTCCGTGAAAAACTTGTCTGTCTGTGACGGTCCTAATCTCTTTAACCTCATGCTTGTGGCGGTCTCACGAGGTATATGTGGGAGGTAGAGCCGGTGATATCGGCCTTCATGCTCGCTCGTAGTTCGTCTCCGCCTTGCGCCAGACTCACAGCCACGGGTGGTAATGGTGCACCGCTAGTCAGCCCACCATCACCTAAAGAGAAGGCCGCGGCTCTCTCGTGTGACGTCAGGCATAGCTGACTGGCTGGCTGCTTCGGCATTGTTGGCCGTGCCACAGCGGCTACCCAGTCACCTATGCTCGCGCAAGCTACTCTGCCTGACGTCACACGAGAGCGCCGCGGCCTTCTCTGTAAGTGGTGTTGGTCAGCCTCGGCCAGCCTGCTACGAGCTTCCACTGCGCTCGTGAGACCCCTAATACTCGTAGAAAGTAGCAGCGCTCGTGAGACTCGCACTCTCGTAACGCTCATAGGAACTCACAGCGCCGTTTCTTACAATGACGACGGAAAAGGACGTTCTGCGAGTGTTTCCAGACGGAAAGTACGTTCTTTTGGACAGGACCGGAATACGCCGTGGTAGTTTCTGCTGGGATAACTTTAAGGTTCTAATTTAATAAGAAAGTTGTGTCGATTCATGTTAACTGGAAGCGGTGCACAGTGTAATATAACCCATTTTTCTTAAGTTTATTTTTATATCCATTTTAAACAAGAGTTGTGAAGATATATTTTCATACTACGTACCTAAGAAATAGTTACGCATTAAACGTGCGGTAATTACGATATTTAAAGGTTCACTTTGTTTGAGAATATTGTTATACATTCGCACGTTGCCCGCTCGTAACAGATATCCCTCACGAATAATAAATTCAAAACATAAATATTGAGTTAAACATTTTGTAGACTTTGATATAAATTTCTTCTACGCGCTCATTTATATCTGCATCGAAGTATGTGCATATTCCGCAATCCATCGTAAGGTGCGTGTCGGGGATTCCTCGTCCCACTAGGAGTCGTTGCCTTATATATACCACTCGCAAACAGAACGAGGGAAAAACGAATAGTCGTATGTCTTTCTGTGAGCTCTAATTTCTCTACTTTTACGTTTTTTTTTTTTTTTTTTTTTTTTTTTTTTTTTTTTTTTTTTTTTTTTTTTTATGTTAAAAACTCTGTTCTGGAGACATTGCGTTCAAATGTTTGTAAAGTTTGTGGGACTAAACTGCGGGGTCATCATTTCCTAAACTTACAAACTACTTATGAACTAACTTACACTAAACACAGCACAAACATCCATGCCGGAGGGGGGATTCGAACCCACGACAGGGAACGGCCTCGCGCATCGCAGCATTGCGCCTCAATGCGCTCGACCGCCCCGCCGCGGCTGAAGACATTAGTGTGGAGTGTTGGTTTGTACGGTAGTGAAATGTGGGCGATAAATAGTTCCGAAGCAGCAGGGTATAGAAGCTTTTGCAATGTGGTGCTTGAGAAGAATGCTGAAAGTTAGGTGGATACTGAACGGAATTGGAGAGAAAAGTAATTTCTTGCAGATGTTGACTAAAAGAAGGCCTCCATTGGTAGGACACATTCTTTGATATCAAGGAAACGTGAAGTTAGCATTGGAGGGAAGTGTATGGTACAAACATCGCAGAGTGAGACTAAGAGAAGAACACAGAAAGGAGTTTCTAATAGATGTGAGTTGTCGTTCTTATGAGGAAATGATGAGTCTTGCTCAGGATCAAGTGGAGACATGCTTCGAAACAGTCTCAGGACTAAAGACCACAGGCCGCGGTGGCCGAGCGTTCTGCGGCGCGCCAGTCACAGTCTGCACGGCCACTACCGTCGGGGGTTCGAATCCCTCCTCGAGCATGGATATTTGTGCCGTCTTTAGTATTAGCTACTTCATAAGCAGTTTGTACATTTAGCGACTGATGACCCTGTAATTACGTCCCATAAGCTCTACAAACATTTGAAGATTTGATAGACTACAACAACAACAAATACACTTGTTACCTCTATTACCCGATATTTAATCAGGTCCCACAATAGCCATGGACGTTGCATCACTGTCTGATCATGCTAGTTGTAGCTTACGAAAAATATACAATCTACTGCACGGTTGAAGCGGTCCGTGGTAGCAGAGTCTCGGTCTCGGGACTGATTGCTCTTCCGGCCGTGGGAACCCAGCAACAAGCCGCATCGGATACAGCAACCCCGCCGATCCCCTGCTTCGTACTCGCGGCGCGCCGCGGGGAGGAAAGCCGCCACGGGTCTTAACGAGATAAAGGCGGCGCCTTGCCTGCGGTAATTGAACTGCAAAAGTTAACGAGCTGGTTGGGCGCGCTTGGGCCGCCTCGGCATGCCGCCCACGCGTTTCTGCAGCGGGCTGCAAAAAGTGCCGGCCGCGGGCCAGATGCCGCCCCATTAGCGCAGAACAGCACCAGCACCAGCCAAACAGTTGCCGCCGACTCAATGTGGCGGATAATGGCCACACAACTGCCGTCTGCCGACTTCCTGTGGCTTCCTCGCTCGGTTGGTGGCTCAGGCCGATTTTCCAGTTGAACGCTACACGTTTTACAATCGTTTCATTAATTTGTTACCCTCCAGTGAACTTCATTCAATGTACAGTTGCCTTATTTTGTTGTCTATATCTGAGGACGGGCGGCTTTAAGTTCACAAAGTATATGTAGTGCTATAGGTCCACTCACAGCAGGTGTCTAATGTTGCCTATTTCTTCGAGTCGGCGCCGTCTTCTCCAAATCAGCGGATCTATATCAAAGATCAATAATTAAAACTTTCGGACTAAGATGCCTTGCTCCATTTGTACAACATTCTTGTCCCGACGTTTCGTTGCCTTTTGCGGGCTAAATCTTCAGAGGTGAGTCGACGACTGGCTGCTAGGTGCTGGAGCCCCTGCTTATGTACAGCGCATAGAGGGCGCCACGACATCATTGGTGCAAAGTCGATACCACGTGAGAAGTGGTGTGCTCTCCCTACCAGATGCCGCCCTCCATCTTCAAATCTATGCCTGCCACCAACCCTGATCCTCTTCCCATGGATGTAACTCCCCCCTCTCCCTCCCTCTCCTTTTCCTTCCCACCTCTTGGTTATCCCCCTCCCAACCCTAGAGACCCTACGCTCCTTCCACACCCTCTCCTCCAGGGCTTCCCACTCTCCACCTCTCTTCCCCCGCAGGGTCACCAGTCACCAACCACCGCTCTCGTGTGACGTCAGGCATAGTAGGTTGCGCGCGCACAGCTAACTGGCTCGCCGCTTCAGCGTAGTGGGCCGTGACCCAGCGTCTACCCAGTCAGCTATGCGTGCGCAACCTACTCTGCCTGACTTCACACGAGACCGCCGCGGCCTTCTCTCTATAGTCGGGCCGGAATAAGATGATCCCTGGATCCGCCTACTGGGCTGAGAGATCGCCCCAGCCGCGGAAACTGAAAGCGGCCACGTTGCCAAGTAGTTTGTTCGCTGCCTGACAGTAGAGCTTAACGGTCGCTGCTGTCTGACAGAACTGGCAACAGTGCAGAGCGTAGCCGAACGCGCGCATGCGCAGATCAAAGCTCGCGTTCGCCTTTCTCCAATGGTCTGCTGCCGCAGTCGACGCTCAAAGCCGACTAGCGCAAGCACCAGGGATCATGCTATTCCGGCTCGACTATAGGTGGTGTTGCTCCAGTGCCGTCGTTTTAAACAGTGCTACGTCCAATGTCAGTGTCTTCAGTGCTTCATTATGTTTTAGTCAGTGCGTCCACCGCTCACGAACAAGTGTCGCCGCCGTATATTATAACCAGTGTCTCTGAGTATTCTTCGGGTGTCCAGAGTCGCATTTCTCACTGTGTTTCAAATGTTCAAATGTTTGTTAAGCTTATGGGACTTAACTACGGGGTTATCAGTCCCTAAACTTACAAACTACTTATGAACTACTTACGAACTAGGAGGGCACAAATATCCATGCCCGAGGGGGGATTCGAACCCCCGACCGTAGGGGCCGTGCTGACTGTGACTGGAGCGCGTCACCTCGGCCACCGCGGCCGGCTCACTGTGTTTCTAACACCTTAGTGGCACAAGGATTTTGAGGTGGCACAAGGATTTTAACTGGCTACATGATTTTATCATCTGTCTACTGTGTATGTTCGTCAATTACTTCCACATGTCAAGGATTTTAATACTTCACATTTAACGCCATAGCATTGCTATTTTAATCTCAACATGTCATTTGCTTTTTAATTCTGTCGGATGAAGAACAGCGCCTATTCTGCTGCCAGCATGCTGGCTGTATGTTTGTATGGCTTTCGTGAAATAACAGTAAAGAGAAAAACTCTATGCGCTCTAGGTAATCAGCAACTCTAGCGTCTAGCAGCCAGTCGTCAACTCACCTCTGAATATTCTGCCCGCAGAACGAAACGAAACGTTGGGAGAAGAGAGTTTTACAGATGTACCACGGGATCTTAATCCGGAAGTTTTAATTAAGGAAGACGCAGGCCGTGAAAACGTACATGTCATCCTGTATCAAAGTTACATAGAAAACGCCACCAATCTTCTGGTCTGCTATTCTGCAGCATTTATGCCTTTATAAAAGTGCTGGACATAATTATTGCCAGTGCCTATAAGCTTTGTGGAGCACTTCTATGAAGCCATAAATGATCTAAGATACAATACCAGAAGATGGTATCTCAGGTTGCTGAAACAGATCGTCAAGGTGAATAAATGTAAAAACAATGCGATCTAGGTAATATATTAATTTGAACTCAAGATATCCTAACCCAAATATGAGCAAATTAAGTATTAGGTATACCTCTCAAAGCTGCAGGCGTGTCTCTCGTTTTCCATTCTGAGGTTCGATTTACTTTAGTTTTACTACTGAGATGAAAGCGTAACATCCGTTATAAAACAAAGTATCATTTGATTTTACGTTAACTGTGCGAAAAAGCGAGGATTCAATCTCGGACGGGAACGGCCGCCTAGTCCGTTGCAAGACGCCTTAGACCACGCGGTCATTCCGCGCGTCAGCAATAGTAATAAACTCTTTCACATCCTCCAGAACATTTCCGCCACACATGTCGCGACTGTGTTAACACCAGAAGAATTGAAGCTTGTAAGACAGCTTGCGCTACATAAGATTTTTTTTTTTTTTTTTTTGTTTTTTGTTTTTTTTTTTGTTTTTTTTTTTTTTTTTTTTTTTTAAACATATGGGTTCACGAGCACCAGCGGGGAGGGTGGGGAGGGTTGACTCGGGGTGATGCCGTCTAAGGAAAGGAGGAAGTAGTTGCAACGTAGACAATGAGCCTGGAGCATGCCTAAATACCTGGTGTTCCGTAATGCAAAAACATGTGCCTAAGAAAAGTGAAATGTATTTTCTATTAAAATTAGGCATATAGATTTTGATCACCAATTCTCAGTTGAATACAACAAACATGGTCTTATAATAAACACACATTGTTAATAATGAATAAACGAAAGTCCTAAAAACTGTTTGCAGGAACCAGGCGATAGTTACATTTACAAGAATCAATAAGTAATTTCGAGACGTTCATTTGTTTACCAGCTTACTATACAGGTGGACCTTGCTCAACGAGCAGATTTGGCTTCTGATCTTTACCTGCAATGTGAAGCCTCATTATACAATATATATTTTTCTGTTAGAATTCATGTAATAATAGAATGTGACCCACTCAGAAAAATTGACTAAAGATGTATCCTTTAATGAACAATCCTGTTTCTTCAAAACAAAGGCAGTATCTACAAAAGAAAATTAAATTCGATGCCTTTGAAGTTACACACGTAGTTGCGTTATGTAAGGCGAAGGTGGTCACCAAAATAATTTTAGTGGGAAGGGAGTCGTGTATTCGAAAAGGTTCGGAAACACTGCCCTACAGTAAGAATCCTTCAGTTGCCGGCTACCAGTTGCACGCATCAAAATAATCATCATATGTTTCTTATGGAACTTAACAGCGGGGTCATCAGTCCCTAAACTTACAAACTAATTATGAATTACCTTATACTAAAGACGACACAAACCCATGCTCGAGGGGGGATTCGAACCCCCCGACGGGGCCACCTCGCGCATCGCAGCATAGCGACTCCATGCGCTCGGCCGCTCCGCTACGGCTGCACACATCACTCGAACTTTAGGCGTCGTACGATCAGGTAGTCTGGCAATGTGATTGTGTTTATCAACTGTCATGTTTAATTTGAAATTATTTTAACTTGTAGTTGGATATTGCATTTTGCGTACTTGATATCTACAAACGTCGTTGATGACGTATAAAAGAGGAGCAACTGAAAAAAGTTGAAATTTGCAAGACATTGTTGGTTCTTGGGTTATGAAAGTAGCAAAGAAGCCGCGCAGACTGGCCGAGTGGTCAAAGGCAATAGCCGGCCGCAGTGGCCGAGGGGACTGCGGCGCGCCAGTCACAGTCTGCACGGCCACTAAGGTCGTGGGTTCGAATCCCCCCTCGGGCATGGATATTTGTGCCGTCCTTAGTATTAGTTAGTTCATAAATAGTTTGTAAGTTATGGTCTGATGACCCCTTAGTTAAGTCCCATAAGCTGTACATACTTATTTTTTTTATTTTTTTGTTACCGCAAATCACGAAGTTTTTATTTCTTTTCCCTAAATTTTAATTCCCTCTCCAAATTTCTTTTAGCAAATTTCTTTTAGCAAATTTCTTTCTTCTTCACTGCTTGCTCAATGTACAGATTGAACAACATTGGGGAAACGCTACACCCTGTCTTACTCCCTTTCCAAACTCTGCGTCCCTTTCATTCTCTTCGACTCTAATAACTGCTTTCTGAATTTTATATAGGTTGAATATAACTCTTCGCTCGCTTCAGTTTACTCCGGTTATCTTCAGAATTTGAAAGTGTTTCTACCAGTCAACATTGTCAAAAGCTTTCTTAAAATCTACAAATGCTAAAAACGTAGGTTTGCCTTTCCTTAGCCTATCTTTTAAGATGAGTCGTAATATATGTATTGCCTCCCGTGTTCCTACATCTCTCCTAAATCCAAACTGATCTTCCCAGAGGTCAGGTTCCACACGTTTTTCCTTTCGTATGTAAATAGTTCGTGTTGGTATTTTGCGACCAAGACTGATTAAACTCATACTTCTGTAAATTTCACATTTGTCCGCACTTGCTTTCTTTGGAATTGGAATTACATTCTTCTTCTTGAAGTCGAAGGGTATTACCCCTGACTCACACATCTTGCATGCCAGGTGGAACAATTTCTTCATGACTGTTTCTCCTAGCGAAATCAACAGTTCAGACGGAATATCATTTGTTCAGGGGGCCTTGAATCGACTCAAATCTTTCAGCGCTCTGTCAAATTATTTCTCAGTATCGTATCTCCTATCTCTTCTTCTTCCTCTTCGTCTTCCATTTCTAGAATACTACCTTGCAGTTTATTCCCTTTGTACAGGCCCTCTATATATTACTTCCATATTTCAGGTTTCCACTCCTTGCTTAGTACTGGTTTTCCGTCTTTCTTGATATTCATACAGCTCCTTTTTGTGTCTCCAAATATAATTTTATTTTCCTGTTGGCGGTATTTATCTTTAACCTGTTTATACATTCTTCTATGGTTCTGCATTTATCATCTATCCACTATTACTTAGCCAGTCTGCACTTATTGTCAGTCTCAGTTTTAGACTTTTGTAGTCCCTTTTGCCTGCTTCACTAGATGCGTTTTTACATTTTCTTCTCCCATCAATTAATTCCAGTATATCCTATTCTTTCATTAGATTAAATTTTTATGCTATAAACCAATAGTCGATTAAATTCACTTGGCACTTTTCTGAACGTGAGACGTTGAAATGTGGTGCTGGTCTGATATTCTAGTTTCGATCTCCTCTTTAGCGCTATTCGTCGCTCTAGGAACGAAATTGCTTGATCATTTCGTTTCTGTCTCTGAGACCACAGACTACTCTAGGTCTCCAAAAACTACACATATATGGATTATAATCCAGCGTAAAAAATAATGTTGTTATTTGAAACCCTATTTCGAACACACGGGACTTTTAGTACAAAATCATATTTTATACCACATCGTGCAGTATCCATAAACGATAGGTACCCTTGATTCCAGTCAGACATGCACGCATCCTCATTCCTGATAACATTTGAGATTTGACTTCTATTCGTCCACAGAAAAAACATCGATAGTTTCCGCGTTCCTTTCCCGGTTAAGTATAACGCAATTACAAGTCGCTGCTGATGAAGAAATTCGACTAATAATGTATATGTCTTCACTTATGTATCACTCAATTCAATTTCAGTTTTGCGTGCTGATAATTGTGGTGTAATCTCCGACATTCCACATTTAGTTATGCCTAGTGAGCTATGACGATCTTCGTCATGAATTACTATCGACTATACACGGATACTGTCTTTGTTAACAATAACTGCAACTGATAGGTTTGAGTCCAGAAACAGAAACAGATAGTTCGAAAATGTGTAAATTTTTTTTCAGTCATGGTACAAACAAATTGTTAGTGTTTCACAGTTAATATAGATGTTTCCATAGAGCATTTTGAGCTGTTAATCGAGTTTTTAATATTGATGCTACCAAGTTAGTTTAAGTAGTTGTAAGTCTAGGAAACGCTGACCATAGCAGTTCGGTCCAATAGCATTACAGATAGATATTTTATATTAAAGGCAACTCACTACAGATGATACGCAAGCGGAGCGAGTGCTCTCCGGCAATACATGTCAGCAAAGGATTTTACTGTTTCAATAAACGTCTCCGAACATCCAGATTTAGGTTTCCTGTCATTTCCATAAATGACCTCATGAAATCGCCGGGTTGATTCCCATCAAATAGCATGGATTTGTTCTGTCACGAATTACCACGCTGTCAACGGAACGGCATCCCATTCTATTTTATATATCTTTTTTGCCTTGCGGAATTTTCTTCGCAGTCTCAGGCGCCACATCCGCTACCGTGGCAGTTTCAAGTTAGTTTAAATAGTCTGTAAACCTGAAAGCCAATGACCTCAGCAGTTTCAACCCGTAGGTTTACAAATATTTGAACCTTTTCTTCGTTCAAGACACACCTTTCGTTATATCATTGCTCATTTTTGACATTCAGGTGCATTATATTACCGACATATGTGATCAAGCGGCAATATAAATTCTTTGGGACGCTTTACAATGTAGCGCAACCCTTATTGTCATATTGTCAGTGCTGTCTTTAACAAAAGTTAGTTGATTAGTAGTTTGTAAGTTTAGGGACTGATGACCCCGCAGTTAAGTCCCATAAGCTTTAGAAACATTTGAACATTCGAATAATGGTGAATAAATAAAGACGGTTTGTGAAATGAAATGAGCGTATGGCTTTCTTGGCCGGGAGATCCCTTGCGGGATTGTTCGGCCGCATAGTGTAAGTCTTTTTATTTGACGCCGCGGGGACGACTTACGTGCCAATGATGATGATGATTAGGACAACACACAACACGCAGTCCCCTGCCGAGAATCGAACCCGGGCCTCCTGCGTGGTAGTCAGTGACGCTACCGCTGAGCTACGAGGCGGGCATGACGGCTTGTAATTCACTAGGGCCAGTTCACATACTTACCTCCAATCCATACAGTTCACGGAGGTTACAACCCGCACCACAGCGGCTTATATCCATTAAAGTGGTGCGAGAGGAACTGTTGGGGAACAAAAGTAACGTGGATAATATAAAGAGTTAGCCAACAAAATGCCCTCCAGCCTTTACAGTTGCTTTACGTATTCCTTATCTTCTACCATTTGAATTGATTTATAACAGCGAATTTACTGCATTGATTCACTAGAATAATCTTAAATCTGTATTACACTTTAGCGCTGTGGGTATAATAAATTTATGCACAATTTTCATATCATTACAGAGGCGAAAAGATAGTCTTTTTGAGTATTACATCAAAAAAGTGAAGTTACAAATTCTCTGTTGCATCTGCATACCTTTAGCCTTCGTACACATGGAAACCGCGACACCGTAATAGCGTAGTACTTCGCTAGAGGACACAAATCGAAATGCTTTTGCCTGTTGATTGGGTGGTGATATGCTGTTTCATTTTTTGTTCCATATAGCGACGAGCTATGCAATTACGCCGCAGTCATTACAATGAGAACGAAAGCTGCAGATATGTATCTGTGTCGGTGCTAATTGTAGACTTCACGAATGCTCATCGCAGACACGGAATAAGTACCAATTAGTGCGTTGTGTACGTTGTAATGTTACATTTGTAACAGTAGCTGAACCATTTCGCATAGAGAAATAATATCTTAATGGATACATCGTGCTCTTAGGTTGGTCAGGAGACTAATTTTGAAATGACGAAATATCGATACTGGTAGGATAATCAAGATTCAACATACAGTAAAAAAATTTTAAATGTTTGTAAATCTATGGGACATAACTGCTGCGGTTATGAGCCCCTAGGCTTAAAAACTACTGAAACAAACTTATACTAAGGACAATAAGCACACACACCCATGTCTGAGGGAGGACTCGAGCCTCAGAAGGGGACCAACCGCGCAACCCGCATCAAGGCGCCTTAGAACGCTTGGCCATTCTACTGCGGCTTAACACATAGCCTGAAGGTACAATTTCATTGTTTTAAATAGAAGGTCCCTATGAAGAAAGATTGGCATAGACGCCAAAATATCTTTTTGTCCTCTCATTTTGTATGACACCTTAAGGGAGTAAGGACGTGAAACCGGCCAACTTGAGACACGGCAGGCACCACATGACATTTTAATTTATACAATGTACACTTTTACAAAAAAATGCATGACACGTTTTCTGCATGACCAGGAAGGATTCAGGATTCACACTAATTGTCGTGGAAGTTCGAGAACTGAACAGAATTTTTTTTTTTTTTTTTTTTTGACAGGTGAAACTTCATCACTTTTTCATTTACCACTGGATGGACTTGTTGTAGGTAAAATTTTCTTTATATACAAAAGAGATTTATCGATGAATTTTTCACAACATACGAACCATACTTGTAGGTGTACGTAACTTTAGAATTTTCCGAATAAATTAAGAGATGTGGTTGAAATTGAGAAAATTATGTAGCAAATTTGAGAGTTTTGTAAACATGAAGTTTAAAATGTAAATGCTCATTTATTTTTTCGTAAATTAAATATATTCTAGAGTTTCATATCCTTGTACGTATGGTATCTTCAAATGTTTGTTAAGCTTAAGGCACTTAACTGCGGCCTCATCAGTCCCTAAACGTATTAACTACGTCATACTAAAGACGGCACAGTCATTCGTCATGCCCGACGGGGGTTTCGAGCCCGCGACGGGGAGCGGCCTCGCGCATCGGAACATAGCGCCTGAATGCACTTTGCCACTCCACCGCGGCATTATGGTGTGTATGCTATGCAAAATTCATTAAATTCTTTTTACTACTTATGAAGAAAAGTGTACCTACAACAACAAGTGCGTTCCATAGTAAGTGAAAATGGATGATATTCCAAGTGTAAAATAAAAAAAAAATTGTTTTGCAACTTCCTCTGCTATGAGTCCAAATCCTGCATCCATCCTGGTCATGCTGAAAAAGTCTCACGAATTTATTTGTAAGAGTTTCGACAGTGTAAATTGAAATATCCTGTGGTGCCTCTCATGATCGAAATCGGCCGCTTTGACGGTCTTATCCCCGTCGTTGGTGGAGGAATTTGTTTATCTCGGAGATCTCCTGAGCTTTGCTGTACAGTAAGGTGCAGTGTTGCTAACAATAGGGGAACTCCGCTAAGCGTAGCGGATTGTCCCGACATTCGCGACGTACTGACGGATACGGAAATGTTGTAGAATTTAAATTCCTTTTTCTGAAACGAAGGTAGGAACGATCGAAGATTAAGGTGTAACATTCCACAATCATCCTGATCATTAAAGACGGAACGCATGCAGGGATCGATTTGTGCTAAGGGCGCAGAAGGAAATCGGCCATGACTATTGAAAGGAACATCGAGGCATTTACTTGGGAATCGTGGAAAACATAAATCAGCATCACAGGAAGCGTGTTTGTACCGCTGTGGCAATCATTGTGCCAAAAAAAAAAAAAAAAAAAAAAAAAAAAAAAAAAAAAAAAAAAAAAAAAAAAAAAAAACTTTAAATGTTTACAAAACAATGGATTAATCAGCTTCGGTCAACAATCCCTAGGCTTACAAACTGCTTAAACTAAACTACAAAAGGACAATACACATATACATGATGGAGGGAGAAGTGGAAACTTCGGCAGTTACGGCGGACCACTTCGTAGAAAGACACCTTCTACCACGCGGCCATTCTGGGCGGGTTCTACTGCGCCACCTTGCTAGGTCCCTTTGGCTGAGTTCGGTACATTACTTTTCCAACGCACAGAACAATTTTGATTAAATATAACTTTAAAATTTAAACGTTAGTAATTAACGGACTTACTAAGTTTTAATATGTACTGTCAATGTTACATATGTTACATACAGTTTTCAAACAACTTACGGGTATGCTTTCGGGTTTTGTCTTCGACGTCACCCGGCAACATACCCGTAAGCCGGAAAAAGTTGAAGTTTCAAATTACAGGAGTGTCTTAGCAGTAAATACGAAATGTAATAAAATGTGATACCTGATGTGAAAAGTTTTTACCCATCGCAGTATATATGAACTCATATTTACTGAGTTATATGTTGTACAATTGTATAATTTTTCAGGTGTATATTCATTAGTAGAAGTGCTGTGTGACTGTAAAATCTGTTGCGAATACCAGTGGTAGTAAAGAAGTAATAGATTAAAACCTCGTGCGTGATGTGTGGTTTTCCATGAACGTTACTGTTTATTTGCTCGTATCTCGTGAATTACGTGTTGTACTGTGATACAATTTAGAAGGCACATTTCACTGTACGTGTGTATACTGTTTGTAAAATTTCCTGCAGGTAAAATTTGTAGTGTAGAAATTATTTCAGTGTAATACCGAATGCCTTACTTTTACTCCGTGAAAAGCGGAAAAGTCGTAACCGAGAAAATTTTTTCCTTTCATCATTTTGCTATGGTTGTCAGCGAGAAAAAGTGTTCTAAAGGTTTGAAATTATGTTTAAAGTTTGTTGCTAGTCGCTAAGTGCTCTCCTTCTCAAATAATGTACTGATAAAGTCAAGTGCCGCAAGACGGGGAAGTTTTCATTATTTAGGGTATCATATCTCCTGAACTAACGATCCTGTCGCAAACTCGTTTCTGAGCTGACATCTACTACCTATAAACTTCATTCCAGGCGAATTTCAGCTTCATAGGTGAAGTACATTTCGAGATTTTGTGTTTAGTCAGTGATTGTGTGAGTGAGAAAATGAGTGAGTGTATGAATGAGTGTCCTTCCGCTTTTAGACAGATACAGATTAATCGATATTGTAGAGTGATGCGTAAGGATTTCTGCACACTCTTAATGAAATTTAACTATTCTGGGCTATTAACGGTAAGGAGGAGTAATGCTAATGACTATGCCACCTATTTCTGTGTGGTGACCCTATTGGGTCTCTTGGTGGAAGTTTGTAGATGACTACCACAAGTGTGTTTATGTACCTACGTCTGGAGTTACTTCCAATTATTTACTTCAAACATCTACAGTTTTCTATCCAACTGGCTTCCTCTGAACGTTTTCTAATTTCAATATTAACAGTATACGTTTCTGAGACCCAAATGCAATTTATTACGTTTCTCTGCAATCTCTACCTGCGATGAAGGAGCATATAGTACAATGGCTTTCAAATGACCTCCTAAGTGGCGGTCTAAAGGATTGAGGTCGGGAGAGCGCGCAAGCCGTGGTGTTGGTCCCTGAAGCCCTATCCATTTGTTTGGAAATCGCTGATGTAAAAGTTCCCTAGCAGTACGAGCAAATTGAGACGGTGCTCCATCATCCACACAGACGTGGGTAGAGACGAAACGTAGTTGTCGCCTGTGCACTGTACACAAATGTCCTAACCGAATCGTGAAGTGGTCTGTCTTATGTATACCGCAACAAATGCGTTCAACACAGTAACGTAAACAAAGTAACCATTTGCGTATAACATATTCTGCTCGTTGTCAGGTCTTCTATGGACTGTATGGAGCTATTCAACAAATTTAATTATTCCCTGTATTGGCTGTGATTAATGGCTGAATAATTTCAAGAAATTCGAAAAAACGTATCTACTTCTTTACAAATTGATTATACATTTGGACCTGCATTAAAGATCGGAATTCGATTCCGAATCTTACCTGAAAATGCTACATATATTTTTGTGTAAATTCATGTAAAATAAATAAATAAATTTTCTATTCCAAACAATATGCAAAAATTAATAATATAATGTTCAATACTGTAAATTTTATTACAAGAACGTTGTAACAACAGGAGCAAATTAAACTCGTCATATCTGAAATTGATTTATTACGTTCCGCAGACCGGAAATGAGAAGCAAGTATCCGTGGTCATCAGATTATCACAATATCCTAGTAATCAATATCAACATCTTCGACGGTTTTCAGCCCGTGTCTAGGCCTGCTTCGAACATATGCCTCTCCATCGTCTTCTGTCTTATCACCATCTCTTCGTCTTCACCTTGGCCCAGTCTTCTACTTTCTTCCTGACACATTCCTCCATTCGTTTCAGCTATCTTTCTCCCTCTCGATCTCTTTCCATCCAGTTTCGGCTCTCGTCTATTCTCTTCGGTATCATCTCTTCTATTCGCTTAACATGCCCATACCATTACAGCCTTGATTTATCTATCTCCTCTTGTTATGGTTCCTCCTTAATTCACTCTCTGAACCTCTCAATTC
Organism: Locusta migratoria; assembly: GCA_026315105.1. Classification (NCBI taxonomy): domain Eukaryota; kingdom Metazoa; phylum Arthropoda; class Insecta; order Orthoptera; family Acrididae; genus Locusta; species Locusta migratoria. Next base: position 209,392,979 of record CM048747.1, on the reverse strand, counting down.
TTAACCAGTCCATCTTTGTCACTCCAATACTGTGCCTCCAGAATTTCATCTCACTAACTTGTAATTCGAAATAAGGCCCTGGATTAGATGATATTCCGTCTAAACTGCTGATGGCGTTAGGAGAGCCAGTCGTGAAGTAATTGTATCACCTGGTATGCAAGATGTATGAGACAGGGGAAATACCCTCCGACTTGAAGAAGAATATTGTAATTTCAATTCCAAGAAAAGCAAGTGTAGGCAAGTGTTAAAATTACAGAACTATCAGTTTAATAAGTCATGGGTGCAAAATACTAACACGAATTATTTACAGACGAATGGAAAAACGTGTGGAATCCGACCTCAGGGAAGATCAGTTTGGATTTAGGAGAAATGTAGGAACAAGGAAGGCAATTCTCACATTACGACTTATCTTAGAATGTAGGCTAAGGAAAGGGAAACCTACGTTTTTAGCGTTTGTCGATTTGGAGAAAGCTTTTGACAGCGTCGTCTGGAATACTCTTCCAAATTCTGAAGGTATCAGGGGTAAAATATAGGGAGCGAAGAGTAATATTCAACCTATACAAAAACCAGACAGCGGTTATTAGAGTCGAAGGTCAATAAAGGGACGCTGAGGTTGGGAAGGGCGTAAGACAGGGTTGTAGCCTTTCCCCAATGTTGTTCAATTTGTACATTGAGCAGGCAGTGAAGGAATGGAAGGAGAAATTTGAAGAGGGCATTAAAGTGCAGGGAGAAGAAATAAAAAAAAAATTGCGGTTTGCTGATGACATAGTAATTCTGTCAGAGACCGCAAAAGATCTGGAAGAGCAATTGAATGGGATGGTAGAGATACGATGAACATTAACAAGAGTAAAACGAAAGTAATGGAATGCAATGTCAGAAAATCAGGCAATGCTGAAGGAATTAGATTAGGTAATGAGACAATAAAAGTAGTAGATGAATTTTGTTATTTGGGTAGCAAGATAACTTCTGATGGCCGAAGTAAAGAAGATATAAAATTCAGCATGGCTATGGGAAGAAAAGCGTTTCTAAAGAATCGAAACTTGTTAACATCCAATATTAATTTAAATGTTAGGAAGTCCTTTCTGAAAGCATCTGTCTGGAATGTAGCATTGTATAGGAGTGAAACGTGGACGATAAGGAGTTCGGACAAAAATATGATAGAAGTTTGAAATGTGGTGCTACAGACGACTGATGAAAATTAGAAGGGTAAATCACGTAACTAATGAAGAGGTCTTAACCTAATCGGGGAGAAAAGGAGTTTCTGGCATATCCTGACTAAGAGGAGGGATAGATCGGTTGGACACATTCTGAGACATCAAGGAATTTTCGACTTAGCATTAGAAGGAAGCGTGAGGGGTAAAAATCGTAGGGGGAGACCGAGGGATGAATATAGTAAGCAGATTCAGAAGGATGTAGGTTGCCGAATGTATTCTCAGATGAAGAGACTTGCACGGGACAGTGTAGCGTGGAGAGCTGCATCAAACCAGTCTGCGGACTGAAGACCACAACAACAACAACAATCAACTTGTAATTCGTGTTACTCTCTTCCTTTCATGACCCCGGTTTCGATGTCAGGATCGGGACATAGTAAGACCGGTATATAGCTTTTATACTGCTTTGGAGTACGTCCCTGCTCAATAGTAACATCGAGCCGGCCGCGGTGGCCGAGGGGACTGAGGCGCTTCAGTCACGGTCTGCACTGCCTCTACGGTTGGGGGTTCGAATCCCCCCTCGGGCAAGGATATTTGTGCCGTCCTTAGTTGTAGCTAGTTCATAAGTAGTTTGTAAGTTTAGGGACTGATGACCCAGTAGTTAAGTCCCATAGACTCTACAAACATTTGAACATTTTGAGTAACATCGTAGTAACAGAAATCATATGCACACGAAAGGCCTAAGCACAAGTAGAAACAACAACACAGTAGTAACAATGAAATTAATTTGTTTTTAAATTTCTCTAGGAATTCCTGGACAGATTAGGAAGAGTCAGCAATGAGGAAACACTTCAGTTTATCGTAGGAGTGCGACAATTACTGGCAAGCTTTTTGAATTCATGTAGCATCTTATTAAAACTGGATGCGGCAGAATATTGCACTCCGTTTTGCACAATCATCAAGGAGGTGCGATCCAAATACAGCCTCTTTTTACGTTTAGAATTAACTGAGAGGAAGTTGGGAATAACAAAAAGTTATTAACAACAAACGACATTAAGAATATCACGTATTGATTGTCCACTGTCAGGATTTCCAGGCACCTAAATTGAGAGAGACAAGAGGTTCGCGAGCTTTCAGCACATATCGCTTGTATCACCAGTTTCTGGGCAATAAATAACCTTTTTCAGTCAGAGTAGTTGCCCAGAGAAACAACATCATACGTATAAACGATTGAAAATTAGCTACGCGTGACACTTTTTGTGTTAATTTGTCCCGTAATGGTTCTAACGGTAAACAACGCAGAATTTAGGTTTTGAAGAAGATCCTGAACATTGGATTTTTACATAAGCTTAATACCTATCTGAAATCCTAGAAATTTAAACAGTTATGTGTCACTTGTAATTTACATATTTCCAGTGTTCAGAACTTCAGTATTCCTGGTATTATGCGTTAGAAACAGTAAAATCTGAGTCTTACTGCGATCACGCACATAGGGATGTTGAAGTTCACAGGGACGGGGGGTGGAGTCACCTGAATATTTGTACTTATCAGGTAGTGTATTCTAACAGGTTGAAAAACACTGCACCAAAAGACAATAACGTTCGACAAACTTTCACAAAAGCATTATGACGTAGAACTACACTGGTCAAAAAAATTATGACGCAGTTCCTACATCTAGATTCTGGAGTTGCTATATCCAGATTCTGAAGTATTGTCATATTCATAATGAACTAAAATTGTTCAACGACTTTCTGTCGGTTTTAAAGAGTTGAGGCAACAACATTACAGTAACCGAGATATTGGTGTTAACAGAAAGTTGGTATTGACTTGTGTATCCTCTACGAAACGAAGGACAAAAGCAGTTGGGTTTATATAATGGTAGTGAGCAGGGAGTTCAACGAAGCAACAATGTGGCTTAACCAAACCTATGTATTGGGGATCATAGGGAAGTTGAGAGTGGTAGAGACACAGGGAGATGGTGGGGTGAGAGGGCTCATGCCTGCAGCTATTGAAGTTTTCTAGTAACTTCCAGGATCTGGACGTGAATTCAGACACCACGAACAGTTAAAAGAATTCCAGAACAAGGTCGTCCGCGACTAATATCACCAAGCGATGAACGTTATTTCCGTTTACAAACCCGTCGAGACAGGGAGCCGAATGCAGCTGTAGGCAGCAACAGGACGTGCAATATCAACCCAGTCCGAAAGCGCCTTCGGTAATGGGACCTCTAAGCACGGAGAGCTATGATTTGTGTCCCATTAAAACCACACCATTTATCCCGCAGAAACTGGGTAAAAGAACGTCAGTATAGGAGTAGTAACAAATGGGGTTCTATTCACAGATGTGTCAAGAATTTGTGTTCTGCCGGTCAATCGTCGTTCCCTCTCTCGAGAGAACGTGGAAATCGGAACAATCCTCACATGCGCATGAAACATCACAATATCGTGGTGGCTAACGAATTGTGAGGGCAGGAGTCAGTATTCGCGGACGTAAGGACATCTGTGTCGTTAACTGCTCAGAGGTATTGAGACCAAATCCTTCGACATTTTGTTGTGCCCTATGCTGGTATCATAGGAGATGGGTTTCATCTGATGGACGATAACGCTCGTCCCCGCAGTGCTGCACTGGTGGACTACATGCTTGAAGCTGAGGTAATTGATCCAATGGAGTGGCCAGCTTTTTCACCGGACTGAAATCCTATTCGGCTTTTCTGGGATGCACTTGGCAGATGCATTGTAGCCAGATCAGCACACCCAAAGTGGTTGAAGTGCTGGATATTGCACTCAAGGAAGAATGGCCAAATATCCTCCAAGATATTGTTTATAACCTGATACTGTTCATGCTACTGTACTGACCGTTCGGGGTGATCATCATATTAAAGAGTCTCGAGTATTTCTTTTTCACTATTATGATATCCGCATGGTCCCTCACTCAATGGCAACGCCATGTAAACTTCCAATAAAGAGCTGAGCTGCATAATAGCGCACAGTACCACCCACAAATTACAATTGTACCAATGTAATACATAAAAATTAATGTACGTTTGTTTGTCATTTTGTTCTTATTTTCAGCACGGCCATACCGTACATCCGATTGCGATAAAACTTTGTTAACTTATTGCTTGCACTCGCACGAAATTTATAGACATAATAAATTTAACTTCTTATGGTGCATGTGGCAGGGTTCTTTACAATTAGTTAATTCGTTTCTTACGCCTTCACAGAGAAATGGCTGGACGAATATGAATGAAATTTGGAACATAAGTAGTTTGTACCCTAATTAACACATGGGCTACCTTCCGTAAGTCACCGTATGGTCCGTGACGAAGGGCATCTTACAACTGCTAGTATTTTTGCTACTCCTTCGTGCCGAAGGGATGGACAGATTGAATGAAATTTAGAATGCGGATATCTAGAGCCCGCATTAACACATCGGCTACTTTTCGTAAGGCATCGCAAGGTGTGTAGCGGAGTGTTCCTTACGATGTGTTAAGAGGTTTGTTTCTCTCCGCGCTGAAACGGTTGGACGGAATTGAATGAAATGTGGAACTAAGGTATGTTATACCCAGAATTATTGACAAGGAGTCAATTAAAAACAGTTGCACTAGGCGGCCAAACAATCACACACGGGATCTCGCGGCCAAAATGTGCCGTATGATCACTTTTACCCCGAATTAATACATGGGATACCTTTCGGAAGCCTCCATAACTGCATGGCGGAGGGTACGTTACAACAAACATCCAAATTATTGGACTGGTCACCGTGAAAGTTAGCACATAAATGTTTGTTTTCAAGAAGGAGATTTTTTTTTAATAATCTGTAAGTCAGTGAATTTAGCACGGCGGAAGATACCTTGCGGATTTTACTCCGTTTGGACGATCACGATGACAATTGTCGCATATATGTATCTTCTCATATATCAATTGAGATGTCTAGGTTCTGAAACATTCTCGTCGGTGAATTAAGTAAAATGGTTCGACGTATTTCTGTGGGTTTTACGGAGTGGAGACAACTACATTATAGCAACAGAGATAGTGTCAATAACAAAAGGTTACTGCAGAGACGGTTTGTGCTGACTTCTGTGTATCAAACGAATTACACAGGCAGTCTGATTCATGTCGAGTAGCCGACAGTGGCCGAGCGGTCTGCGGAACGCCAGTCACAGTTTGCACGGCCGCTACGGTCGGGGGTTCGAATCCCCCCCTCGGGCATGGATGTTTGTGTAGTCTTTAGTATAAGCTAGTTCATAAGTAGTTTGTACGTTTAGAGACTAATAACCCCGCAGTTAAGTCACATAAGTTCTACAATTATTTGAACATTTGAACATCAGGTCGTGTAGTGAGCCGGTAGTGAAGCGCAACGGCGACTTGAGTGACCCGAAGCTATGTCATGGAGAGCCATAGTAAGATGGAAAGCGGAACAGGAAAAGGGAGATGGTGCATCTATTGGAGGGTTCAAAAGTGAAATTTTCAGGACCTAGACACGATTTGTACCGTTGTGATGAAATTTTGTCAACATATTGCTTGCACTTTCGCGATATTCATAGGCGGCATTAAATGACTGTACGACAAAGAGTTCAGTTTTCATTTAGTAAGTCTATAGCGTCTAATTACGGTGCATGGCGTAGGGTACCTTGCAATAAACTTAGATACCACTTTCCTAACAGAAAGAACACAGTTCGTTGTAATTGACGGTAAGTCATCGAGTAAAACAGAAGTGATATCTGGCGTTCCACAGGGAAGCGTTATAGGTCCCCTACTCTTCCTCGTGTTTATAAACGATTTAGGAGACAATCTGAATAGCTCCCTTAGACTGTTCGCGGATGATGCTGTCGTTCATCGGTTAGTGAAGTCAACAGAGGATCAAAAGCAACTGCAAAGCGATTTAGACAAAATTTCTGCATGGTGCGAAAATTGGCAATTGACACTAAATAAAGAAAAGTGTGAAGTAATACACATGACCACTAAAAGAAATCCGCTGAACTTCAATTACGCGATAAATCAGTCAACCCTTAAGGTCGTAGATTCTACGAAATACCTAGGAGTTACAATTACGAACAACTTTGACTGGGGAGAACACACAGAAAATATTGTGGGGAAGGCGAACCAAAGGTTACGTTTCATCGGCAGAACGCTTAGAAGATGCACCAGCTCCAACCAAAGAGACTGGCGTCCTCTCCTGGAGTAATGTTGCCCCTTGTGGGACCCTCACCAGGTGGGACTGACGGAAGACATTGAGAAGGTTCAGAGAAGGGCAGCTCGTTCTATCACGTCACGGGGGGGGGGGGGGGGAAGCGTCACGGAAATGTTAAACGAATTGGGGTGGAAATCATTAAAAGAAAGACGTTATTCATTGCGGCGTGATCTGTTTGCGAAGTTTCAGTCACCGACTTTTAGAGCTGAATGAGAAAATATTTTGCCAGCACCCACCTACTTAGGGAGACATGACCATCCCAATAAAATAAGAGAAATCAGATCGAAAACGGAACGATTTAGGTGTTCTTTCTTCCCGCGTGCTATTAGAGAATGGAACGGTAGAGAAAAGTTATGAAAGTGGTTAATGAACCCTCTACCAGGCACTTGAATGTGATTTGCAGAGTATCTATGTAGATGTAGATGTAGATGAAAGTTCGTATATTTACAAAACTTTTCACAAAATGAGGAGGAACTCGACAGAGACTACGTGATGGGCAGAAAGAGGGGAAGGTGAAGATGGACAGAGAGAGGGGTACGAGGAAAATAAATATGTTTGTAGAACTTATGGGACTTAACTACAGGGTCATCAGTCCCCAATCTTACAAACTACTTACGAACTAGCTAAGACTAAGGACGGCACAAATATCTATGCCCGAGGGGGGATTCGAACTCCCGACCGTAGTCACCGTGCAGACCGTGACTAGAGCGCGGGTACGAGGAGATGATCAAGGAGAGAGGGAGAGGAGGAAATACAAGGAAATAGAAGGTGAGCAGGGAGAGAAATGTACCAACATAAGACTGGAATAAATAAGTAACCAGGCGACGCCGGATATTCAGCTAGTAGGGGAGAGCGGGGCAAGACGGGGGTACTTAAGCACTTAGCAAATTTTTGCAGGCTTCCAAAATGCTCCTGTAAAATACCAGATATTCCACCTTAACCTTCAGTACTTCTAGAGTTTATAAAAAAAATTAGTACCAAAATTGTTAGTATTTACTATTTAAAAAAAATGTATTTTCCCAGTGTCTACCAAGTACCCAATCTTGTCCTACAGTGAGGGGGGGGGGAGCAAGATGGGTTATCTCAATACTGTATAAGGCAAAGGTAATTAAATTATTCAGTGAACACTGGTTTACAAATTTATAACAGAATTATTCTAATATCTAATGAAAACGCGTGAAGTAAACATTGTGTGATGTTAAAGTTCAGTTTATTGTTATTCAGTTATTATCGTCGTTCTGTAAGCTAAATTCACGCACATGATGTACCTCGGCATCTTCGTCCTGTTCTCCTTCACATGAACAGTAAGCCCATTTTTTGCAAGAGACGCATGACACCCATCCTTCTGTTGACTGCGAGTAGAAATAGCCGCAATACAGGCACGCAGTGTCATCTTCTCATGTGCTTTCTTCTTCGTCTTTTTTATCTTCTTTGCCAAGTTCGTCATTACTTTTCTATTCTTCCCACTTTTGCCTTTACAAAGAAAGAGCGATTTTTTAACAGTCTTCTCAGGTGAATCTTTCCTTCTTGTTTCTTCTTTTTTTCAGGCTTAACTTTACTTACTCAGGAATTCTCTTCTGTAAGGGGAGCTAGTAACAACAACAGTTTTTCCTTTTTTGAGCACTGTTTTCCGGATGTTTTTATTTCCGACATGACGGATTGGGAAATCTGATCAGGTGGAACAGCAAATGATCTCAATTGATTGGTGTTGTTCTCAGAAGCCTGCTTGTTTGTAGTGTGGTAATTGGGGTTACTATCATTCCAAAATGAGTACCCTGGCCTTAGGCCTACAGCAAGCGCATCTTGTTCTTTAGTACCGGCTTGGTTGACAGGACCATCGCTTGTCTCTGACATAAACTGCTTATGTGAGCCAACTGAAGCTTCGCCTGGGTCATTATTGACAGAAAAGTTAGCGGCCTCACTTGTAATTAAAGGAGTGTCTGTAGTGACAGAAGCTCTAATCACTGAATTTGGGAAGAAGTTGATTAGAAAGGTCAAATTCCTGTTTTTTTTTTTTTTTTTTTTTTTTTTTTTTTTTTTTTTTTTTTTTTTTTTTTTCACCCTTTATGACAGTCAACATGGTTGCAGCTCATGCTACGTCATGTGGGGCAAGACGGGGTACCTAGTGGGAGGGCAAGATGGGGTGCCACTAGATACCCCGTCTTACCCCCATGGACAAATTTCAATATAGGTTAATATTATAGCACCAAGGATATATTCAATTAGTTATTGCATGCATTAATTTATTGCTAAACAAACTGTGTTTCATTGATAATACTGAAGAGTATGAGAAACAATTACTTCTCTTACGATTACACGTCTGAAAATGACGAAAAATTATATCAGCACGGACGAAAACACGTTTCGATGTATTCACTTCGAATGGTTTGCTCAAAATGGCTGCCAGCACTGTCAGGCACTCGCATAGCAAGTGTTTACTACTTCAACTATTCGCCACTATTTTGTGATAGCTGTCGTGGTAGAAATTACAAAAACCCTCTACTCCATCTTGCCCCGCTCTCTCCTATCTTAAAAGAGATACGTTACCATATGAGAATTGCGTATGATATTTCCCCTGATGTCCTGATTGTCTTGAGCTGTGTAGTAAGACATCAAAGTAAAAGAATATTCCGCACAGTAATCTGTGGTGAGTTCTGGGTCTGGTGGACTCACCGCCTCGCGGCTGTTGCGCAGCTGGACGCCGGCCTTCCACCAGGAGAAGACTGGCTGCGGCCGCGTGCCCACCGCCTCGCACGCCAGCTGGTACGAGTTGTCCGCCGACAGCGGCCGGTTCTCCCCCACCAGGCGCACCCACAGCGGCCGCACTGCAACAGCGCGCACACAGCTCCTACTGCTGCACACACAGGACGTGTAAAGTCGACATGTCATTTCTGGTATAGGGGAGAGTGCGGCACATTGGAACACGGGGCACAATGGTTTGGTTTGGTTTGATTTTAGGACCTCCACACGTGCGTGGTCTCCTTAATCACCCGCAACTTGTTGGGTGTTTGGAGGGAGCGCCATTCTGGGTTCCACAGTCCAAGAACTCGGCTGTGCAACTGTGAACGGAGGTCATGAACTGTGATACCTATAGCCAAGGTAGGTTTATGGAGAGCCTCCTTTGCTAACCTATCAGCTAGCTCGTTCCCGTCGAGCCCAACATGTACTGGAGTGCAGATAAAGACCACTGACCGCCCACGTCGGCCGATGGCATGCAGGGATTCTTCGATGGCCTGAAGCAAAGTATGGCGTGGGAAGCTCTGATCGAGCGCCTGTAGGCCGCTCAGGGAGTCACAGCAAATGAGGAACGTCTGCCCAGGGCAGGCAGGGCTCGAGTGCACGAAGTATGGCCACCAGTTCGGCTGTGAACACACTGCAGCCCTTCGGTAAGCAGCGCTGTTCGCTGTGTCCTGCATGTACATAGGCGAAGCCAACAAGACCTTCTGCCATCGAACTGTCCGTGTAGATGACCGTGGAGCCCCGGTACCCGTCAAGAATTGACAAAAATTGCCGGCGATGGATCTCAGTGTGGACAGAGTGTTTGGAGCTCTGCGACAAATCCAATCGAATAAGAGGTTGAGGAATACACCATGCTGGCGTACGCGACTGGAATTTGATCAGAGATGGCAGAGGAAGTGACTCCAGGTCACTCAGGAGAGACTGGACACGGGCACTAACTGTCAAACCCGACCTCGGCCGCCGTTGTAAGATATGGAGTACGGCGTTCGGAAAAAGTAGGCGGTAGTTGGGATGACTGGGGATACCATACACATGAGCTGCGTAATTCACCAGCAGGTGTTGCCGCCTGATTCGCAATGGAGGCACCCCAGCCTCTACTAGGAGACTGTCCACAGGGCTGGTTCGGAAAGCCCCTGTCGCGAGCATAACTCCACAGTGGTGCATAGGGTCCAACATCTGCAGCGCCGAGGGCGATGCGGAACCATATACTACGCTCCCGTAGTCCAAACGCGACAGAATAAGGGCTTTGTAGCAACGCAACTGGGCACAATGAATCACGTGGCATAATTTTTGTAAAATGTGGTAAACAATATTTTCCTCTGTGCATATGTTAGCAGTAATGTTCTACCGACTTCCATTTATTTTCTGAAAGATCTAGCTCCAACCGTTCGTTTTCTGCTGATGTTATGTTATTTTTGCTACAGTGCAGTAATTTTCGGATTATTAGATAGACTAGTATTGCCAGTGGTCGAAAATCGACGAATTGTGTTTACAATGGCCACTGGGGTTAAAATTTTACGTATCATGTCGGCGGCCTCGCGTGATTATATTGGCAACATCAACAACACGATAGAAAAACTTTACCCATTTGTTCGAACCACATAGAATGACTCGATTAGTGTATCGTACAGACCATGAAGTAAACAAATAATGCTGTTCCTGCTTTATGGTTGACAGGTTCAGTAAAAATAATTGCCAAAGACAATAATGATAAATCTGAAGTATAGAATTAAAATTTGTGGTGCCGGGGATCGAACACGGACCTAGGCAAACGTCTTAGCTTTTTTTTCAGCGGTTTTATTACAGAGGGCGTTTAGCCCCCTGACCGGGCGCGCTGAGCCACGGCGCCCAGCATCGTTAAAACACCACACCACCAACGATTAAGTCGCCTCCGAATAGTCTAAATACGATTTCCCTCCACATCACAAACTTTAATTCAGATTCTGTGTTCCAAAGATGATAGCCACTTATTGTACTTAGACTATTCCGAGGCGCCTTAATCGTTGGTAGTGTGGTGGTCTAACGGTTAAAACGTCTGTAAGGATGGAGGTCCGGGTTCGCTTCCCGGCCGCACCACAAATTTTAATTCTATGCTTCAGATATATCATTATCGTCTTTAACAAATTCGAGACGATAATCCGTCTCAAGGACTGTTTATTTGTTGTAAAAGAAAATAATTGCCCTCTTAAAGCGAAGATTCCATGAGTTAACATCAGCGTTGTCAAGCGATTGGCTAAAATGAAGACTCACAGCATTCTCACTATTCAGCATCTGTTACCAACATTATCATAAGAGGCCGGTGGGATATTTTGTAAGACTTAACCGGCACTGGGAGTTATGAAACTAACTTTTACGTGTTAAGGAAAATGCCTAAGACAATAACAACAAATAAAAACGGATGTATATACTTCTCACGCCATTTTCGAATTACATAACTTTCATTAGCCTAATATTATAAATGGAACTAGAATTTCGGTGTTCGTATATTTATACAACGCCAAGAAATAATGTTATTTCGATACTGCGTTATTCAGAATTCCAGAGCTGAGAACATGTCGAATTCGTAGTTCCACCCTACGGTCGGGAATGGATATTTGTGCCGTCCTAGTTCGTAAGTAGTTCATAAGTAGTTTGTAAGTTTAGGGACTGATGACCCCGTAGTTAAGTCCCATAAGCTTAACAAACATTTGAACATTTTCTCCGGCGCATCATCATTTATATCGGCATTCTCGACTTCGTAGTTCCGCCCGACCACCGATAGATGCCTCTTCCGGCACATCAGCCTTTATATCGGCATTCATATGAAAACATCCATTTCCTGTAACCACTCTTAATCACCTAGAAAATGAAGCATTTGAACAGCACAAGAAAGTGAGTTGGGAGCACGCCACGTTTCGATATTAACTTATTTTAATATTTTATTTTAATACTGCAGATGCGCTGCATTACAGCGTCTTTGGTCGAGGCGAATAGCCAATCAGTGAACTAATTGTTGGAGAATGTAGAACTTGATCCAAGCTGTAGATAGGAAAATTTCTACTTCCTTTTACCACCTTTAATGGCTAAATGCACGCACAATATCTATATTCGTGAAATCTACGACAAACAATCTTTCGAAATATGTAACTTTCATTGGCCTTCTTGTACGAATAAATTAGTAATCTGTACCACAATTTTCGTGTTAGCGTATTTATATAATTATTAAAAATTGGTGACAAATGACTGAAGTACACAGCATCTATGTCATAACAATATGAACATTGTGTTTAATAATGCATATCTTCAAATATTATCAATGTTCATACATGACTTTACTTGAGATTAGATTCAAAAATGTACTGTTGGGGCATATTGAGCCAAGTTCTCCCAATGAGCCATGGTTCATTGTGCCAAAATTGATACACCAGGGAAAATTTGTTAAAAACCACAAAAAACCCCAATATAAAGGCAAACTGGAATGTTTAGGAGCAGAAGCTCATGAAGAAAAGAGTGAGGTTCATTATGAAAAGAGCAATGACAGCCTGGATGTGTCTGGTGGACCTATCTACAACTTTGAACAACTGGATAAATGATCGGACTCAGATTATTTCGTTTTGACCAAATTTGAATTAAGAACAAACTGCCAATTTACTATGTGGTAAAAATTTGAAACCAGAGAATGACTGTCGAGACTTGTTTTTTAGGAGAGGCAAAGTATGAAGCTATTTATTTCACTGTACTGTTGTTAAGGAAAACGCCTTTTCCTGCTGCAAATTAAGGGTTTTAATTTTTATAATTCACCCATACGCGTTTCGTCTTTATCACAAGGCATCATCAGTGGGTGTCCTGAAATATTTACATGTTTCTGTTTACGCATATGTACAAAACATTTCGTTTCTGATTCAAACCAGTTCGTTGTTTGCTATAAAATGGTGTACTTACAGCACTTGCTACTCCATATAAGTCTCTTTCTGGCAACCAGGTCGAAAGATTACACTGTTTTCTGAAAAACTACGCATTTTTCTGGTTCCACTGACATCTGCTGCCATACTGTGTCCACTGTAGTTTGATTTTTAATGTTGCCAACTTTCTCAGCTTATTTGAAATTCAACTATTTCATTGAAAGTGTTTTGATGATATCTTTGTGTGTGTGTGTGTGTGTGTGTGTGTGTGTGTGTGTGTGTGTGTGTGTTAATTTTAAGGCACTTAATACACACACACACACACACACACACACACACACACACACACACACACACACAAAGATACCTTCATCACACTTTCAATGAAATAGTTGAATTTCAAATAATCTGAGAAAGTTTGCAACACTAAAAAACAAACTAGATTGCACACAATATGGCAGCAGATGACAGTGGAACGAGAAAAATGCGACGTTTCTCAGAAAAGAAAAGCGAATCATTGGGTGATTTTTTTGTTTTGACCAGCACACCCGTCAGAGAAGAGGTGAAGCTCATTCACATTTTTTGAGGTATACTTCTCGATGTAATTATGCAGAAAAGAGGGAACCTCATTTGCACCTTTCTTCGTTTCGCTATCATGGTACACATATAAGTGACTGCTTGGTTGATCATTTGACAAATTTCTCCTGGTATGGCATTACCTTTTACATGTTTCCCCCTGAGATCACGAGGATTTTTGCCTTGAACTAGCAAGAGACATTATCTTCGGACCATATTTTCTGTTACACCATGCAGACTAATAAAGGCTTTTTTTTACATACCTTTATTTTTGTTGTGCCTGTAGTGATGAAATAACTCTAATGATAGCTTCTTAATTTAGGATCCTCTTTTCGCGGTCTTCTGCTCTAGACATCTGGAACTTTGATTAGCCCTTGCAGGAAGATATCTTGTTGATTCTTATCACTGAAACTGTTCAAGTGAGCAATGATATCTATCTTCGCGTCATTAACAAAGAGAGAAAAACATTCCTTTTTGCACCTGTAAAAGTCGAAGTTATCGATTACGATAATGCTTAAATTGCATACGATGCAGGTATATGCATTTACTTCCATACAGAAATCAAGTACACATATTTTACTCACTTGCAGTCATCTTCTGTACTCCGACGCTGAATTTTCTCTCCTTTCCAATTCACGTATTCCACTCTCTTTACTTTTCAATCACGAATAATATTCCTTGTTCGTTTCTTGCCTACAGGAGACATTTCAGAGACCGAAGAAAACGCAGACGCAGACGCAGAAGACGCACCTCGACAAATAAGTGGCTTCTGAATGCGACAGTAATGACCTATTATATGAACCTACAATGCTGTAAACACAACAATGTATTGTTGCAGTGATGCTAACCTCAGACGACAAAATACGCGGGAAAGCAGCGCAACGTTGCCAATAACTTCTGCGGTCGATTAAATACACCTCCACACAGTCATTGCAAAAACGGCATGAGTCAATGACTCATGACCATTTTGCAATGAACGAAGATTTCAAGGGTCGATAGTGATACCATTTGGTAGCTGACTTCTGCCCTTCTTGTACGTATGAATCCGGCTACTCTTTCCCATCCATTTCCAATGGATAACTCATTTTCGTAAAAAAGTTGACTTATGACCTTTTTGCAATGACCGATATTGTTCCAGATAGCAACATACTTTACGTGCTTCCATGACCAATAAATGATGGTCTAACAAAGAGACAAAAGACATATTTAAAATTTAGAATTAGCTTCCAGTCTATTGATGTTCGGTAATTTCAAAAGAAGACATACGACTCTGTGCCTACAGATTTAATGGTGTATAAGTGGATTATATGTAAACATTAATTTAAAAATTTCTCTCTATGCTTAAAATGTTCTTCCAACATTCTATTTGAAGTGGTTCATTATACCCCACATTTGGGACACTATTAATCATGTACCAATTTCTCTTGAAATAGGTGTAGCTTGAAAGAAATTGCTGATAGAGCAATCATATAACCCAATTTGATACTCGAATTATTAAACTGTAAAAACTGAAAATCAAAACTCTGTAACAAAATTATTTGATTACTTACACAGAGAAATAATTTTTGTGGTTCAATGTGCCCTACTATCCCCTAACTGAATCAATAGGGATTGCTGTTATCGCTGGTACAGCCTGTTTTACACCTACTGCAAATGAACCTTTACCATTCAAAATTATCGGTTGTTACTTTATTTTTTTATTTTTTTTATTACATGCTGAAATACTAATACTTATAGTATCAATTCACACATAACATCATTTGTTTCTATTCAAATATTCATTATTGGAGTTGAATAAGTTGCCCAGTAGTAAGTATATCAGGCCTTTCCTGCAAATTTTTGTATGAACTGAGCCGTTTTTTTAGCAAAAAAGGAATTTACTATTTCAAATTTTTGAATTGTTTGTCTAAAGGCAACACTCACAGACATCCGCACACACACACACACACACACACACACACACACACACACACACACACACGATTGAGGGATGACTCAAATCTCTGACGGGAGCAGCTGCGCGCCCCGCAGCAAGCAGCTTTAGGACACTAGTCCATTCCATCCCACCAATGTATTATTTATCACAAATTTTACTGAGAAACTAAGGTACTGAGCGGGAGTAGTTTGCATACCCAGTTCGCTGAAGAGACTTCTACAGGATGCCCTTTTACATCTTCCTCAAGTATTTCGTGTTACACGGTTTTGGACTCTGAAAACTATTTCACGAATGGCTCTCCTAACGACATCAGCAGTTCAGACGGAATATCATCTACTCCAGGGGGCCGGCCGCGGTGGCCGAGGGGATTGAGGCGCTCCAATCACGGTCTGCACGGCTACTACGGTCGGGGGTTCGAATCCCCCCTCGGGCATGGATATTTGTGCCGTCCTAGTTCGTAAGTAGTTCATAAGTAGTTTGTAAGTTTAGGGACTGATAACCCCGTAGTTAAGTCCCATAAGCTTAACGAACATTTGAACATTTGTACTCCAGGGGCCTTGTTTCCATTCAAGTCCTTCAGCGCTCTGTCAAATTCTTCTCGCTGTATCATATCTCCTATCTCATTTTCCTCCACTTCGTCTTCCATTTCTAATACTGCCTTCAAGTTTATTTCTTGGTATAGGCCCTCTTTGCTTAGTACTGGTTTTCCGTCTGAGTTCTTGATATTCATACAGCTGCTTCTCTTGTCTCCAAATATCTCTGTTATTTTCCTGTAGGCGGTATCTATCTTTTTCCTAGTTATGCATTCTTCTACGCTTCTGCATTTGTCCGCTATCCACTCATGCTTAGCCAGTCTGCACTTCCTGTCAATCTCATTTTTGAGACGTTTGTACTCCCTTTTTCCTCTTTCACTTGCTGAATTTTATATTTTCTCCTGTCATCAATTAAATTCAGTATGTCCTGTGTTCTCCAGGGATTTCTATTTGGCCTTGTCCTTCTGCCTATATGGTCCTCTGCAGCCTTCACTACCCTATCTCACAGAGCTACCCATTCTTCTTCTACTGTATTACTTTCCCCCGTTTAAGCCAATCTTTGCCTAATGCTCTCTGAAACTCTCAACTTCCTCTGGTTCCTTCAATTTGTCCAGGTTCCATCTCCTAACTTTTCTACCTTTTTGCAGTCTCTTAAGTTTTAATCTGCAGTTCATAACCAATGACTTATGGTCAGAGTCTATATCTGCCCCTGGATATGTCTTACAGTTTAGAACCTGGTTTCTAAAACTATTCCTTGCCATTATAAAGTCAATCTGGTACCTTCCAGAATCTCCTGGTCTCTTCCACGTATTTCTCTTACATAATGATAATGTGTCCCTTTGTAGGCAGTCGCTAACAAAATATGTTCGCATTAGGTGGACAAAGAAAGAAATTTCGCAAATAGATTTCTCGGCCACGAATAACGCCTTTCTTTAATGATTTCCACCACCAACTAGTACATTATTTCCGTGACTCTCTCCCCTATATTACGATAATACGAGTTGGAAAATAAGATTTCCTCTGTCGACAGTCGGCAGAGTTATTTATGAAAGGAAAAATAATATCTTTATTTTCCTACATGATTTACAAGTACATTGAGACATTTGTCAAAAAGCCGCCCAGGAAAAAATTTGGGCTTTGAATACGGGAGAAGCGTTGAACGGCTATGGGTGAAAGGCGACAAAGCTGATGAACGCGCACGTGCAAGATTTCGGTACACCATTGGTTAGATATTGAACATGAATATGACAATGACTTTCTGTTTCGGACTACTATTACACGCCCGAATCGAAGGCCGCTTCCATGAAGTGGAAACATTCGCCATCACCTATCCAAAATAATTTCAAAAGCACTCCGTCTGCAGTTAAAGTGCTACTCACCGTTTTCCGAGGCGCTGAAGTGGTATTTTGACAGACGTTTGGAGGATGCAACTATTAATGATGCGCGGTATTGTGCCACTCTGTCAAAGAGGTGATTCTGAAAGAGCGGTCTGACTTTCTCAAATATGGTGTCCTGCTGTTGGATGACAATGCGAGACCACACTCGGCGAAGGCAACGCGAATCCGTATTAGACGTCTTGGTTGGAAGCGCCTACACCATCCACCATAGAATTCTGATCTCGCACTAAATAGCTTTCGCCTGTTTCCAGCTTTCAAGAGGCGCTTTGGAAGCAACGCTGATATCAAACAAGCCGTTCAGCGCTTCTTCCGAATGCAACGCCCTGATTTTTTTCTGGACGGCATTTTGAAGTATATAAAGCGGTATGATAAATGCCTGTGTACTTGTAAATAATAATGAAAAAGAAAGAGATGTCTTATCTCTAATGCCTCATTCTATTTTGTCTCCTTTGACACGCAACTGTAACCACGGTCGACAGGGGAACTTCGTTTCCAACTCTCGCTCGTACAAAACGAGCTGCCATTCTGTGAACTTTAGCTATACCCTCCGTCCGTCCTACTTGGTAATGATCCCATAATGAGCAGCAATACTCCCAATTAAGGGGGACAAGTGTGTTGTACGCAGTTCCTTCAGTACAGGTTTTGCCGTTTAATTTTTGCGGCTACACTTTCTTACGCTGGAGGAAGGCCGCATGGTCTAAGGCGACATCCTATAGACTGAGTTGACGTTCCCGCCAAAGATTCGAGACCTCCCTCGGGCATGAGTGTGTGTTTTGTCCTCAGTATAAGGTCAAGTATTTTGTCTATGAACCGATGACCATGGCATTTTGGTCCAATTGGTTTTCATGATAAATAACTACGTTGTTCGATAACTACACAGTGCGGTTTCTAGTTGTTATATACCGCCTCTAATTTGTTATCAGTTACATGGATTAACAAGACAGTAACGTGTTTATAAGATAATTAAAATATAATCTCAATGGCACATCCGAATTATAACAATTGTTAGCAATGCAACAGCACTTCACGCAAACAAAGTACACAGGTTCTTTCCTAGACATCGTACATTCACATACACTCGTACCAAACGATAAACGTATTTGTTAGTTTTTTATTACAACCTTTTACAGTAAATCTTCAGTCATTATGCCTAAAAAAAAGGTAAAGCAGTCAACAATTCGAAGGTTGGTCTGAACACCACGGTGCTTTACTAGACATGGTCCTGTTTGGAGGTGGTACGGCGTTGCCTTCCTCCGCCCTTCGAACTGACTTACCCAGTCAGTTACAGGGGGACCTACAGTTTGACGTGGGTTCCGAACCACGGTGCTACTCGGTATTTTTCACATGAGCAATATTGCCTCAGGTGAAAGAAGTGGAGAGTGACAGATAAAAATCCTAGGATCTAGCGGGCATCGAACCCGCGACATTTGGATTTGTAATCTGGCACTCTACCACTGTGCAACCGAGGAGCACCATTATACCTAATGAATATTATTGAATAATTTAAATGATAATTTTCCTTTGGGCACCCAACGTTGATATTCCTTGAGCGCAATTGAAAACCGGGGTAGAAGTGCAGCCACTGATGAATAAAGCTAAATGGCCATTATTCCATAGCAAAATAAGTATATGAGTGTCCAGTATCTTGCATGGTAATTGTCCTCGTATCTAGTTGCAGACGAGCAGAAGTAAATTGCCATTTACAAAGGAAGAAGAATGTAAGTTTGTTAGTCTTTATGCGTCGTAATGGGCAATATAACATGGTCAGTTCCATGTACTCCTTTGTATGTTGACTGTTCCAGCAGAACAATGCAGCTCGGTTTTTTAATGTGCAATGCGGAATTACAAAAATATGACAGACAAAGACCATTTCAGTGGAATTTACTCTGAATGACTCCAGCAGCGAAAGCGTATTTCGACGTTTTGGCAAGATTCCATGATACGCGGCACACAATGCGGCAGTTTCGTGCCCCGTGCCTCCGCATACAATTCTTCGAAACTTTGTGTGTGCTTGAAAAGCTCTTCCGCAGATATTCACATGTAGCTCTCCAGGGGCAACAGCTGCGTTTCATTTTAATAATTACCCCGCAAGCAGACGATTCAAATATGTCTAGCAGCTGGCGACTGTTTGTTCACGAGCTTAGCTCAAATGACTACCCAGTAGGATTATTCCGAGCACTTATCCCCAGATGAATTCATACGACTTTGAGGAAGTTTATATTTTAAAACATGTCATTTTTAGTCATTCCTACATGAAGCAATTATCAACAATTTTGAAGTCAGTGAGCATATAGATTTTCTGAGAAATATATTCATTCTTTAGTCTTCAAAGAAGTAACTGAGGGGTAAACAAACAAAAATAGATACAAGAATGTTAGTGCTCTCTCCTATTCCGTCCATCTTACTCAACCTTTCTCCCCTTCTCTATCCATTACACGCCTCTCTCTCTCTCTCTCTATGTCTATCTGCCTATTTCTCCTTCTTCCTCCCTCTCTGTTTCTTTCTCTCTCTCATACATACAATCACACACAGAGATACCCCAGAAACACAGGAACACATGCGTGAAAAGGACATACAATTAATAACTATTCCGTTATCATACCGCGAACTGATGCAACTGATTATTAAAGCAGTTTTTAATTTGATGACGTATACGACTGCCGGCCGCGGTGGCCGAGGGGACTGAGGCGCTCGTCACGGTCTGCACGGCCACTACGGTCGGGGTTTCGAATCTCCCCTCGGGCATGGATATTTGTGCCGTCCTTAGTTGTAAGTAGTTCATAAGTAGTTTGTAAGTATAGGGACTGTTGACTCCGTAGTTAAGTCCCAAAGACTCTACAAACATTTGAACATTTTGTACGACTGGAAAGCAACATCCTTTGTCCCTCTACAAGTAAGAATGGATAGTATCATCAATTCCGATGCTGTTTTATTCCAGACCAATCGCAGGACAATACACCATCTTGAATGAGTGCATCATTTATAGGGAGCTATCTTCTATTTTTTGTCATCAGTGGTGTTATACGTACTGCTAATGCCCAAAATAAATACTCCAGCCAGTACTGGGATGTACACCTATCTAAGCTTCATTTGCAGATTTCAACTGTATGCTTAAACAAGATACGAACTTTGAAACTAGTCTTCGTAATTTAAGCCATCAACATCACAGCTCTCCAATATTAATTTCACATACGTGTCCTGCTATGATGTTTTGTAAGGAAGAGTTACTCGTTAAATAGAGCTTTGTAGACACATTGCGGATCGTAGCATCATCACAAATATATCATCCAATTCAACACATAATTACGCTGCAGATAACGTTTACATGCATGGTAGAGGGTTAATTGAACTCCTTTTATGATAGTTCCATTCTGCAATAGAGTACGGTACGAAGGAACAACTTACTTTTCCCGTTTTGAATCCGACTTCGCTTATTTTATTGTGATGATTGTCCCCCTGTGTATAAGGGTGATCATAAAATATATTCGCATTCGAAGGAAAAAGTAAACAGGAATTTCGCAAATCTCGTTGTGACTTATAAAGCATTTATTTTACTGATTTCGACGCCAACGTGTGCATCATTTCCATGAATCTACCTCTCCTAAATAGTGGAAAGAGCCTACAAAATGGGCTGCCTTTTGTGGACTTTTTATATATCCTCCGTCAGTCCCACTTGGCGTGGATTCCACAATGGGCAATAATATCTGCAATTAGAACTCACAAGTGCATTGTAATCAGTTGCTTTAGTAGAAATTTTGCATCTTCTAAGTGTTCTGTCATTGAAACATAGCCTTTGTCTTATCTTTCATGCAATAATTTCTATTTGTTATTGCCAATTAAAGTCATTAGTAACTGCAATTTCCAGGTATTTAACTGAATTTGCTACTTGTTTTTTTTTTATTAATTTATCGTATAATCAGACTTTTCATTATTTAGGGTCTATTTCCAATTGCATAGAATCATTTCGTAATTTGTTTTTGATTTCTGTCGACCTAACTAACCTATAATTTAAAGCATTGTCCGCATGAGAGCTGCTCACATTGTCTCCTAAATCGTATGTAAAAATAAGTAACAGTAGGGCCCTATAACACATCCCTGGGGAACGCCAGATATCAGCTCTATTATACTCGATTACCTTCCGTCAATTCCAAGGTACTGTCCTGTCTGTCAGGAAATTGGTAATCCAGTCGCATAACTGCAGCGATATTTCGTAAGCATGCAGTTTGATAAGAAGCCACTTTTGATGTACACTGGAAGAAGACTATTGGAAATCTAAAAATATGGAATCGATTTGAGATTCATAGTCGATATCAGTCATCACTTAATGGGAGTGAAGAGCTTGCTGTGTTTCAGAAACCCACATACTGTCATCAAAGATGTAGTCCTGTAATTTTAAGGATATTGTTATTGTTTACGTGCAACTTTCCAATCTGAATGTGCGAATCTTTCTTAAGCTTATGGGACTTAACTGCAGGGTCATCAGTCCCTAAACTTACAATCTACTAATAAACAAACTCACACTAAAAGACAACACAAACATCCATGCTCAAGGGAGGATTCGATCCTCAGACGGGGAACAACCTCGCACATCGGATCATATCGTCTCAATGCGCTCGGCCACTCCGCCTTGGCCCAGTCTTTTAAGATCTTTCATTCTCTCAGCGGATGTACATGTTAGCTAGGTATGAAGCTATCGTATCTCTATACTATGAAAGGGTACAAATTTGTACTCAGAACGGGGAGAGGATTTTGAATTCAGTGTAACACTCCAGGGATATTTATTTCTAAAGTACGCTTGCTGACAGATATACTTGATTAGAATATTGGAGTATTTGCTTCGTCTTCTATGGTGTAGGAATTTTTTATAGCTGCATTTAGCAATTCTACTTTAGCATACTCTCCACGGTCGCTAGTATTATCGCTATTGTTATCGCGCAGTGAAGTTATTGACTGTGTTTTGGCATTTACTTTACATATGACCAGAATTTCTTCGGATTTTATACGAAATTATGTGACAAACTTTCGTTCAGTAAAGTATTACAAACTTCTCCATTAAAGTTCGCCCCAAATTGGATGGAAGTAACTGTATATTATGAACATGTACAGTCAAAGAAGTCATTATTATTTAAGAATCAAATAAATGATTTATTCAAGTGAATAAGTTTCACAAACGAACTTGTACACCTCTGACTATTTCGCTAGGCATTATCCGGTAGGGCCTTCATTTAGAGCGTTTGTGGATGTCCTCTTAAGGGATGTAAGAGTAATTTCTATCCAAATGGCTCGTTAGATTGTCAAAATCCTCAGCTGATAGGAAGGCGCTCCTGGTAGTTCTCCAATGTTAATTGTGGTGTAGGTGGGGTTTGTCAAGCAGGAAGAAAAGCAGGATACGTCATTCTCACCACGTATGAGCGACATTGTCTTACTGAAATGTAAGACGATAAATTGTTTCGAACGCCACCATAACATGTAACTTGTAGGTTGGATCAATGATAATGATGAATCCTCTCTGACAGCGGTCTTCATTTCTGGCGTGTCGCCGCTTCCTTCTTTACGCTCTATTGGGCCATGGTTCTGACATTTATACTTTCGTCAATTAGTTTTATAGCTCCTTTTCAAAATTTACACGATTCTACGATTACTGCATTCGACTTCTTTGAGCCCAGCGTGTTCTCTGAAATGGCGATATCTGCCTCCGTTGTATGAAAGCTAAGGTTCATTCAGCATTATTTAAAGGATCTTAAACCAAAATGAATCATTATGCATGGAGCATTGTATACCGACCATTTGAATTACCTCTACACTGTTAGTCTTATTTACTATTCGTGCGACAAACAAGTTCTAAAATGGTGTCAGGGAATACAAAATGGTGGCAAAAATGAACTAGCGGAATAGCAAGCCCAGTTTTCGAATCGACGAGATCGTTGATCAAGTGAACAAAAATTTCCAAGTGTACAAGACTGGCAAATGAATCTCGAAATACTGCACAGTCACCAACGTGCATGACTCACTGAAGGCCGACCGCGGTGGCCGAGGGGACTGACGCGCTTCAGTCACGGTCACTACGGTCGGGGGTTCTAATCCCCCCTCGGGCATGGATATTTGTGCCGTCCTTAGGATAAGCTAGTTGTAAAGTAGTTTGTAAGTTTAGGGACTGATGACCCCGTAGTTAAGTCCCATAAGCTTAACAGACATTTGACATTTTGACTCACTGAAGAACTAGGATATCCCATATTTTGTTCAATGTGCATTACATAAAAGCTCGTTGATCTGCAGAATAGCAAAATATATGTGGTGAACGAAAGCTTCCAGAGCGCTATGGACACGATGGGAAGCATCGCAATGTGTCGGGCCCATCTTTTGCTAACTGATTTTTCTGCAATCTTTCTGATATTAAAGGCAAATGTAAGTTATAGTATGACTTCCCAAGATTTTATATATTGTGCAATCAAAAAACTGCTCTACCAAATAATAATAATAATAATTAAAAAAAATATAAAAAAACAATAACAGGAATAAGTAACCCACTTTGCGGAGCACGGAAAACGGTGTGATAATGTGTGGTTGCTGGTTATAGAAACCATCTTTACACCCATATTAGCAGCCAAGACGTCTATGACGACCTACTATATGCAATTAGGATGTTAATATAAAGTAGTAAGTGAAAAATTAAAAGTCAGTGCTCGGAAAACATCTACACCAATTTCTGGCCTTCCAGCAGCCTGATGGTTCTGCGGTGTTCCAAGATGGTAACTCGCCAACATATCTTTCGTAAGCATGCGACTGCATTCACGAAAAGACCATTACAGGCTGCCGTTTTGTGAACCATCTGTTGTCATTTGCGTGGAGAGTGGCAGCAGATACCAATGTAATTACTTCCATGATATTTGGTATTTCCCTGAAGTATTGAAGGCCACAGGAGGCATCACACGTGTACCGTGCCGGTACACCTGGAAAGGGGGAATGGACACTCTGTCCTCTGACGGCGCTAGGGCCGGACGTTGGTAAGCTTGGGGCGACGGGAGGTGTGGCGCGCCAGTGGGTTGTAGATCCGGGACAATGAAGAGAGGCAGTTGCTGATATGCACGTCTGCAGAAAGGAAACACCTGTTAGAAGATGCCGGTTGTCAAAAGGTCTTGTGGCGGATAGTGGGAAATAAAAGTATCACGACGAACAGGATATACGGCTGAGCAATTGTGATCAAGTTACCATGTAAAAGTGTCTCTACTGATGGATGCTTGCTCAATCACCAGCGATTGACGAATAGTAATTTCAGTACGGACGTATGAGTGCACCTTAAATGGTGCGGATTTGTACTGTTTTAAGGCCCGTAATGGCGGACAAAGTGTCTCATAGGCTATGGTTCATCCTAGAGTGACCAGGTTCACAAACCCAAAATACGGTATACACTTGAGTATCGAAATGATGTCGTTTCCCGTGGCTTAAACAACATTGCTGTCATCCCTTAAACTTTATATAATAACACGGCTTCAGTGTCATCCATTCACGCAGACATAAACACGTGATATAATGGGAACGATGTGTAGTAAGGAAATAAATCTAGTGTTTAACTCCCTCCCCCCTCCGCCACCGAAAGCTAACGTATAGTTTTTCTTGGTTCCCGTATTAACATTTACTTATCTCGAAATAATTTCTTTTTCAGTTCGGTTTGTTGCGGCGTAAAATGCGATTTTCGAGTATAAAACAATTACCACCAACTGAAAGTATTTAAATGCTGAAAGAACGTGAAACAACATAGTCAAGCGCAGGAATTTTGGGTAAACGGCGGGAGGGACGAACTACATAACGACAATCCCAATAACGATGACTGCGAAGTCAAAAGGTAACAAACAACACAGAGGCTAATACATTGAATTACTAATTAAATAAATATAGTTTTAATATTAAATTTGTAACTTTCCAGAAGTACGAAAGACTGTTATTACTTAGGCACCTTTCTTGTTACTCCTTCACGAACATTTTACAAAACAGTTTATGTCGTTCAGGAGTATCGTATTTTCACATACGTTTCCATAAAAATTAAGATATATTATGAAAATGGGTTTTTGTTGCTTCCACGCTGAATCTGTCCATTTCGTCAGTTGATAAACTGTTTGTTATGAGGAACACAATTTCTCCAGCGGCATTAGTTGCAGGTAGAGCTGCCACAAACCTAGGAATGTGTTGCAGATTTTTGTATCACATATCATCAGATGCAAGTACCTTGAAAAATGAGAGACTAACTCCCACCAACAGGTTTCACAGTTCTAAGTTAATGAATAATCACTTTACACATTTTTCAACGTGATTATCTCCTCAAAAAGATGACATTATCATATCATTGAAAATATTTTCCTCAAACTCCAGTCAGTAAAGTTGTGAGGCTTCATTCAACAAACATCCAAAGAAGAGGACAGTTGATTTGAATCCAGTCCACGTGTTTTGTCACATGAAGTAGGTAAACGCAATTTTTCTTTGTAATCAATTAGCGTTCCTTGAAACAAAGTTTAAATATCGAAGAAATCAGACTCTTCCGCAAGCGATCTTCTTGCAATCTTCTGATCAATGACTGAATTTTTATAGTTGGAATGCATTACGTAGTACCAACGAAAGAACTTCAAAAATTTCCCTAATTCATTTCGAGTTAAAGCGTACTTCCTTGTTATATGAATATGACCACATTTTTTCTCCATTTGGTTACTCCACATGGTATATTGTTTAAAAACATGTTATTTAAAATTTTATGGGACTTTTGATGAAAAGACGAGACAATCTTTTGAACTACTTAAACTAACTTATCCTCAGAACAACACAAACACTCGTGCACGAGGGAGGACTCGAACGTTCGACGGCGATTGGCCACTCGCACCGCAGCAAAGCGCCTTAGTGCGCACGGTTATTCCGCCGCGGCTCTGTGTCACTTGATGTTCTTTTTCAAGTATATTTTGGTCAAATGTGGATTTGCTTAAGTATTTTAGACGAAGAGCACATATAGGGTGTCCGAAAAGTCTTTCCCTGATTAGTACATAAATTGTTAACTCAGGCTAAAAGTAAGATACATAAATGAAACTTGTGTCGAATTGTTTACAAACTATCATAGTTAATTTTCTGTTTTAGGTTCGCAGTACGTAAGTAGTGGGTGAGGAGCTGTGTCCAAAAAGCCATGTTAACCAATCAGGAGAAGGCACAGTGTGTCCTGTGGTACCATGAGACACGATCATCAACCAAGTGCAGAGACACTTCCAGATAACATTTGGAAGGAATCCACCAGATGCCAGGAGCATTAAAGTCTGGTATGGGAAGTTCAAGAACACAGGATCGGTTGCTTACCTTTCGAGGTCTGGTCGACCAAGAACCTCAGCAGACAGGGTGGAAGCTGTGAGGGAGTCTTTTCTGCGAAGTCCGAAGAAATCGGTGCGCAGTGTCTCACGTGAATTACAGGTGACAAAAAGTTCTCTCCGTGACCTTTTACACAAACGTTTATGGCTTCGTGCATACAAAGTGCAAATCGTTCACGCCTTCTTGTCCAATGACAGTACACGTCGATATGACTTTGCGGTGTAAATGCTATCACTTATTGAGGACGATGATGGTTATCTTAGACTAATTGCCTTTTCCGACGAAGCGAACTTTTTTGTCAGTGGAGTAGTGAATCGTCATAATGTGAGCATTTGGGGTTCACAAATCCCTGGCGAGGTCATGGAGTGCACCACAGGAAGTCCAAATGTGAATGTTTGGTGCACGCTATTGCAGGATCCAATTATCGGGTCATTCTTCTGTGTATCTCGATATATTGCAACTGTATGCTGTTCCTCAACACCCCGAAGTCTTGCTCCAGCAAGATGGTTGCACCGCCTCCTTGGGGTTTGGAGGTCCGTGCCTATCTCGATATGACCTTTCCTGGGCAATGGATTGGTCGTGATGGGCCAACGGTTTGGACTGCACGCTCTCCTTATGGTGTTATATCAATGAAGAGGTCTACCGAACAGGTGTACCAGATCTTGAAACCCTGCGTCAACGGATAACCACAGTCGTTGAATCGATCCCTCCAGTGATTATTGGTTAATGTGTGGACGGAAATTGAATATCGACTAGATATGGTACGTGCTACCAAGGGTGCTCTTGTGGAAGTTTACTGATGTGTGTAAAAATTGGTAGTTTGTAAATAATGAGACACCAGTTTCATATTTGTATCTTACTTCTAGTCTGAGATATCAATGTATGTAATCATGAAAAGAAAGCGTATGTTGAAAATTGTACCCGTTTCGCCAATGTATATTTTTGAACATGAGTTGCAGTTATGTCGGTATAGTTCTGATCTGTTAAGTGGCTTATTGTTGTTTTTAATGATGAATTGACCATCAGAGGCAGTTTGGCAGTGGGGAATGGTTCGATGGGGACGTTGAGCGCTGTGATTGGAGGAAACCAGCTTCACCGCATGAACTATCAACAAGCAAGTAAAGAAAATTCCTGAGAGATTAAAACTGTGTGCCGGAACCGGGACTCGAACGTGGGAGCTTTGCCTTTCGCGGGTAAGCGCTCTACCGAATGAGCTATCCCGACGCGATTCACGATGCCGCCTCACAACTTTACTACCACCCGTACCTAGCCTCCTGCTTTCCAAACTTCGCAGAAGCTCTCCTGCGAACCTTGCAAGACTAGCACTCCTGGAAGAAAGGATATGGTGGAGACATGGCTTAGCCACAGCCTAAGGGATGTTTTCAGAATGAAACTTTAACTCTGCAGCGGAGCGTGCGCTGATATGAAACTTCCTGGCAGATTAAAATTGTTTGCGGAACCGGGACTCGGACCTGGGACCTTTGTCTTTCGCGGGGAAGCGCTCTACCGACTGAGCTATAACGATGTCGCCTTATAACTTTACTTCGTCCAGTACCTCGCCTGCTACATTCCAAAGGTATAGGTCCAAGGTTTCGGCACACAATTTTTATCTGATAGGAAGTTTCATATCAGCGCTCACTCCGCTGCAGAGTGAACGTTTCATTATGGGAACAAGCAAGAAATTTTAATCAGACTCTAGTCTTGAAAGATTCGCAGGAGGAGTTATGCGGGAGATTGTGAGACGAGGTTTTGTCGGAAGCAATGCTGTGAGGACGGTCCGTTAAGCGAGGCGGTATGGCCCAGTCTGTGAAATGCTCGTCCTCGAAAGGCGAAGGTCCTGCGTTCGAATCCCGTTCCCGGCACACAGTTATAATGCGGCAGGAAGTACCAAAAATATTGTTTTTGTCACTTTCACGACTATTTGCAAGTGAGTGCAGCATGTAGAATGTGCTGGGGGCACTCACGGTTGAGGTCTAGCGTGACGGCGCCGGAGAGCGGCGCGGCCAGCGGGCTGGAGGAGGCCTGGCAGGTGAGCACGGCGTGCAGCTGCCGGCGCGACAGCCTCTCCAGGTGCAGCGTGTTGCGCACACGCCGCCCGCCCAGCGACTCCCACGAGTCGTCCAGCAGCGCGTTGTCCTGCCACCACGTCACCCGAGGCGACGGCCGCCCTGCGGGAACACCACGCCTCAGCCCACCACTCGTCCACCTCTAGCGAACAATTTTTATGTGAAGCAATTCTGTGTTATTCATACTAAATAATAAACCAATTCCGAGAAACATATTGTGACTTGTTATAAAATGTTCAAATGTTTGTAAAGTTTATGGGACTTAACTACGGGGTCATCAGTCCCTAAACTTACAAACTACTTATGAACTACTTACGTAATAGGACAGCACAAATATACATGCCCGAGGGGGGATTCGAACCCCCAACCGTAGTGGCCGTGCAGACCGTGACTGAAGCGCCTCAGTCTCCTCGGCCACCGCGGCCGGCGACTTGTTATATACAGGGTGACCCAGCTATCTTGTCCACCCAAAATATCTCTGGAACAATAACAGCTATTGGAAAACGACTTTCACCGGTATCAATG
Source organism: Locusta migratoria (assembly GCA_026315105.1). Classification (NCBI taxonomy): domain Eukaryota; kingdom Metazoa; phylum Arthropoda; class Insecta; order Orthoptera; family Acrididae; genus Locusta; species Locusta migratoria. The sequence goes on along the minus strand of CM048747.1, from coordinate 209,363,643 downwards.
TACGGCTGGGGCGCATGAATGAACATATTTGGAAACATTCTAAAACGAAAGCAAATGTGTGTTTTAGCACAAACTTTTTTTTTCTTTTTTTAAATGGACACCCTATATTTTCTCTTCAGCAATCCATATTATGACAAATCGCATAAACATTGGCGTTCATTGCATCGCAATATTCCAATTGCATCCCGATATATTGCGACGCAAAGTTGTCGCTTGAAATACGCGAAACGCGTTGCTAGCGCACGTCCTTAGCATCGTGGGGTTCTCGCCTGAGTCTCAGGACGTGCGCTAGCCACGCGTTTCGCGCATTTCAAGCGACAACTTTGCGTCGTAATATCTCGGGATGGAATTGGAATATTTCGATGCAATCAACGCCAATGTTTATGTGATTTGTCATGCTACGGATTGCCTAAGTGAAAGTATAGGGTGTTCATTTAAAAAGACATAAGTTTGTGATAAAACGCACATTCGCTTCCTTTTTGGAATGTTTCTAAACATTCATGGGCCCCAGCCGTACATTGATACCGGTAAAAGTCGTTTTTTAATAGCTTTTATTGTTTCAGAGATATTTTGGGTGGACACACTGTATATTTTACATACCGACTTGAAGGAGACGCACTGAATTAAAATATGAGCCGCTGGCGGGCATCGAACCCGGGACCACCTGATTACCAGGTAAGTGCTATAATCCCCTAAGCCACCATGACCTAATGAATACAGTCATTGCACGGACTGACTTAAGGCACGCCTCCCTCCACAAGACAAACTTCGATTCCCTATATAAGTACCTATCAAGATTGCTGAGGCACTCAAGTAGCTGAACAGCACCACACCAATGAACGTTAATGGAAACGATCTGGACTCATACCTTACGCACAGTTCATATACAGGGTGTCCCCGCTATCTTGTCCACCCAAAATATCTCTGGAACAATAACAGCTATTGGAAAATGACTTTCACCGGTATCAATGTACGGCTGGGGCCCATGAATGTACATATTTGGAAACATTCTAAAACGAGAGCAAATATGTTTTTTTTAACACAAAATTATGTTTTTTTTTAATGGACACCATATACTTTTACTTAGGCAATCCATAGCATGACAAATCACATAAACAATGGCGTTGATTGCATCCCAATATTCCAATAACAACCCGAGATAATGCGACGCGAAGTTCACTCTTGTAATACGCGAAACGCGCGGCTAGCGCACGTCCTTAGCATCGTGGGGTTCTCGCCTGAGCCTCAGGACGTGCGCTAGGCGCACGTTTCGCGTATTTCTAGCGACAACTTTGCGTCTAAATATCTCGGAATGTAATTGGAATATTGCGATGCAATCAGCGCCATTGTTTATGTAATTTGTCATGCTATGGATTGCTGAAAAAATATGTAGGGTGTCCATTAAAAAAAAAAACATAAGTTTGTATTAAAACACACATTCGCTTTCGTTTTAGAATGTTTCTAAATATGTACATTCATGGGCCCCAGCAGTACATTGATACCGGTGAAAGTCGTTTTCTAATAGCTGTTATTGTTTCAGAGATATTTTGGGTAGACAAGATAGCTGGGACACACTGTATATTTTACATACAGATTTGAAGGAGATGCACTGAATTACAATATGAGCCGCTGGCGGTCATCGAACCCGGGACCACCTGATTGTTAGGCAAGCGTTATAAGTCCCTAAGCCACCATGACCTAATGGTCCTTAAGTCATTGCACGGACTGACTTAAGGCACGCCTCCCTCCACAAGACAATGTTCGATTCCCCTACATAAATACGTATCAATGTTGCTGAGGCAGTCAAGTAGCTGACCAGCACCATAGCAATGAACGTTAATGGAAACGATCTGGCCTCATACCGTAGGCACATGTGATTATATATATATATATATATATATCCGTCCTTCGCAACGGTTGTTAGAGAAGGGCCTGTGCGTATGATGGCTTTTTAGGGTTCCGTACCTAAGTTAATTTTAAACATAAACTATCTGTCCGCCCGGGTGCTTACCTATCCTGCACTCTCGTAGTCCACCTCCCTTCCCTCCTGTCTCTGCATCCATCTTCTTCTCTCCCATCTCTCTGTTCGTTTCCGCTTTTCCCTGTCGGCAAAGTTTTTTTTTTTTTTTTTTTTTACAAGGATACCCTCTGTCATTTTCCATACCAACAGTGACATTCCTTTTAGTTTAAAGGTCATGTGTGCAAAATTAATCAAAATGGAAGGAAAACTATATATTTTGTTAAATTTTGTAAGTTACGTACCCTCCATCATGTAACAACCGAAATTTTATACAGTGACATTCCTCTTGTCTTTAAGATCAGATATGCAAAATTTTATCAATATTGAAAAAACTATAGATTTGTATGCAATAAAAATAGGATCACATTTGAAAAACGCACTTCGTTGTTCTCAAATTTGCGTTTAATTCACACGATCCATGTTCTGAGAATAACGAAACCAACCCAAAAAGATCTGTAAAATCGGTCGAGCTATTCTCACATTATGGCGCGAACAAGGTATTCAGGGATACATTTTTATGTTGCAAGATATTCTCCCCCATTTACCGTACGAAACTTTAGGTAGATCTTGGCCTTCCTCTTGTAAAGAACGTCACGCGTGCAAAATTTCGTGAAGATCGGAATGAAATTGTAACTTTCGTCAGTCTGTAGGAAAAGTATACTTCCCGTTGCACGTTAATACGGTCCTATCGCAAAGTACTTTCTTAGCTGACGTCTTGTACCTATAAACTACATACTGGCAAAATTTGAGCTTCATAGGTGCATTAGTTTTAGAGATTTCTTGTTTAGTCAGTGAGTGAGTGAGTGCGTGACTGACCTTTCGCTTTTATATATATAGAATACCTCCTGAATTATGTGTCGTACAAAAAGTTATTTACCAGATTCGCACAATAAAATATTAGAAAACTGACTACGAAATGTCTTGTTAATGGAGTTGGTAGTAAATACGTAGCAAATTACAATCTCATGCACACTACAGTGAATTTTCATGCAATTCAATGTTTCTGACGTCATAGCACCTGAACTATATGTCGTAATACGATATTATTTCGAAGTAACATCCAGTGGTGTATATATGTAAAATATCTGCAAAGTACGTCGCGAACAGAGATAGCAGGGAAGACGCAAAAAATCAAAACGTCATGCCTGATGAGGCGGATTTTCATGATCCTAATTGTTTATATCTCCATATCTCATGAACTGCGTGTCGTACTACGACAAAATTTTAAACGTACCTTCAGTGGTATGTGTGTATACTGTCTGTAAGAATTCTCACGAATACAATTAATAGTGTACGAGTAGGAAATTGTAGCGTCATGCCAAACGTCTTAATTTTAGAGCATGAACACCGAAAATGTAGTAAGCGAGAAACTTTTTTCCTTTCATCATTTTGCTATGGTTGTCAGCGAGAAAAAGTTTCCCAAAGGTTTGAAATTGTGTTTAAAGTTTGTTGCTAGTTGCTAAGTTCTCTCCTTCTCAAATAGTGGACTGATAAACTCACAGTATCAAGTGCCGCAAGACGAGGAAGTTTTTATTGTTCATGACTTCATATCTCTTGAACTATCGGTGATATCGCAAAATCGTTTCTTAGCTGACGTCCACCTATTCCTGCCTAAATTCAGCTTCCTAGGTGAAGTAGTTTTCGAGATTTCGTTTTTAGTCAGTGAGTGAGTGTATGAATGAGTGTCATTTCGCTTTTATTTAAGTAGAGATATTCTACGTCTACAGATATATTTTGTGTCAACATATATAAGAGTCATTGAATTGAAGGTACAAAGCAGGACTAATCCCTTTAACGTTCATTGCAATGTTTATATGTATTTGTACAGTAAATCATGAGACACAATTGAAATTTTGTTGTTTAGGGAGACGTGCTTGAAGACAGTCCGCACAACCGGAATATCAACTAGGTGGCAGTGTCATATTGGTTATAGCGCTTGCTTAATTACCAAGAAGTCACATGTTCGAATCCCAGCCGAAATACAAATTTTAATCCAGTTTCATCTAATTCAATCTAATATCTATTTTACACAGATTTATAGCATAAATTACCGGCTTTTGCAACTGTCCAAATAAGTCTAATTCAGACGATATGTATTTCTCTTTATTATGAAATATCCTCAGTGGTCAGCTGTAACAATATATCTCTTGTATTACTTTTTTAACGTTTTAGATTATGAACAGTTATCATGCCATGGCTTTATTTTATACGGAATAAAATCAACTGTTGGGATTGTAACTTGATTCCAAGACGGGAATTGTGCCAGCCCACCACAATATTTAATAAAATAAAATGTTTCAGCTTGGTGGGCGAGGTTATTCATGTTTTTATTTATTTATTTATTTATTGTGTGTAGCACTCTTTATAATGTGTGGAGGAGTCGTGTGTTTAAAAAGTAATAATATTGTACGAAAGAATATAATTTTTCCTGCATCAATAATATATTAAGACGTAAAGGTATCTGTTACCAGTGGGAATTCAAATGCATGAGTGGGAAATTTATATTGCATGTTATAGAATTGTTATCCGCATTTGCCATCAGGCACAGTGTTTATCAGAGCTACACGGATGTGGTAACACGCCTCCTTTTAGATCTAAATTTTCAGTAGTGTTTAGATAAGTTGAAAATTTTTGACTCAATGGAGGCATAGTTTAACAATACCTGCATTGGTGGGAACCACTCTACCTGGACAGTGTAGTGGCCACCGCAAATCTAATAATAATAATAATTTAACCCCAATGATTTCCCATGACTAGGCTGATAAAATAACAGCAAACACTTGTAGACGTAATATATATTTCGAAATATTGAAATATTTCGACCCTTTCACGGCATTGAAATAAATTCAGTTGGAAGTTGATAATTTGTCCTGAACCGGGATTCGCATCAGTATTTTTGCTTATGGTCGTTAATGTCAGTCAGTGGTGTCTGTTCTTTCAGATGTCATATCGATAAATGTTGAGTATTTACTTCTCACTGTTTTAGGCATTAATGTCAATCATTAGAGGCACGTCAGTTACATTACGTGTTCGGTCTAGGCACTGTGCAAGGACACTACCTATGCCGTACATTATCAAACAATAAAGTTACTTTTATAGTTCTTAAGAAGGGAAATATATTTCATTTCAGCAATTGGTTGCTGTTTATTTTATCACCAAGTCTCTATTACAGATTAACCAGACAGACACTTGGTGAATATGTGACAGAGACATTTATACAAAATTGGCATAATTTTCTCCTCAGTGTTGCAGGTTTGCACAAATTTCACTTAAAGGTGGAATAAGTGTGACCAATATGGAGATCAAGCCAACTCTTCTATCTAACATGTAACGTTAGCTTCGCTGGGTATTTTAACCGACTAACGTGAAATAAAACACCCTGATACATATGGATTAGTTGCCGTTTATTTACTATTGAAAACTGTGGTATTTCATAAATCGGTAAAAATAAAGTTACAAAATAATTTCACACGATTGTCATTAAAATCTTAAATTATGATAGTCCATAAAGCTGATTAAAGATATTATTTGATGTAATGATAATACTTGAACGTCGTGTGTGTGTAATAAATAAAAAGTTAATGTTAACTTATGAGCAGAGTATTCGTCTAGAAATAAAGTGAAACTTGATTCTCCTTTTCCTCACTACCACTAGCTTTACCTGTAATATCATTGTTTTAGAACAATATTTGCTTTCCTAAAAGAATTATTCCCGTCTGTTGGTTTGTGATTAATGGTAACAAATGACACTGACACTAATACCTAGTATGTACATAAGTAATATTATAAGAATGAGAGAAGTAAAGACAAGGCGTAGCATTACAACCGGAAATGTTACCGTATTATCAACGTACCTCCAGTGGCGATACACGTGATGTCGACATCGGTGCCCTCGTTGTAAGGACCGAGGATGTAATGCGGTATATTTGATCCCTTGTCGTCTAGGATCATGAGCTGCTCTGGAGGGACTGGAAAGAAAGAAACACATCAGGTCAAGAGACATTGTAAAATCATCTGGATATCGACGAATGTTTTTCTCGTGTGTAATAACGGAACGAACTACTGTACACGGGGTGAAGAAAAACTGCTCCTCTTTGGCATTGGAATACGATTTCTATTCTAGAATCAAGAAAATCGTTAATCTAGGTTACTAATGTTTGTGCACTCAGATCTACCTGTTTATTTTTAAATGAAAATTTTAACGACAATGTATTTAGCTTTTCTATTAGTCTCACGCGTCACGTTTCAACAGACTAGTTGTAATCACAGAATCTTCTCAACTTTTATCTTAAATGCATATACGTAAGCTGTTGATCTCACTTCCTGTGCTACAATTACGTACCACATTATATGTAAAAACTAAAATAACAATAACAACATTCGCGGTGCCACATGTGTATTCTCCAATGAGGTATGACAAATAGAAACATACCTGTCAGTGGCACAATGGCATAATGTTCGTCTTCGAGCGTAGTCATATAATGCCATGAATGTTTTAATTTTAATTTTAATCTTCACAAAACAGTACTACGCTACTGACGTAGAGCAATTGTGCTCAACGTTTTAGGCACTTGCGTTTAAGGTACCTAACAGTGGTGAAGATAGGATGATTAAACGAGGTTCGTCCAAACCTGTCATGTGAACTATTAATGAAACTGCATCGATTTTAGAGTTGAAAATATCCTTTGAAGACGTTTGTCTAGGAAAATCATGTTCGGAGAAACTTGCATCGCCACATCTTACGATAACAGCCTTAGTATGAACTAATGTAAATGTTGGGACCTTAAATACCCGTACACCATATCCACCAGGAGGCAATGGTTCGAACTCCCATCAGGTTCGTTTTTTACTTCTTTGGCGTTCTGTCGCCAGACAGTGTTGCCAGATCCTCGTTTTCATAGACGTTATCTAGAAATACACCTGATCATATTTAATCCGATAAACATTTGTCTTGAATCATGATTAGAAATTAGATGCTGACCTCCTAATCCGATATTTTTCTTCACCGTATATATGCCTTAAATTATTCCTATGTAGCTCCATAACGACATACGTTAGTAAGAGTTTCTTAATTCGGAGAATAACAATAAACAGTACTTGTTTGAACCTGACAGTTGATTATCATCATACAAACATTGCATTAATGAATTAGTTGCTTCTACCAAGGTATCTACTTAGCATTTGTATTGCACTAAGGATACGATTAAGTTGTTTAAGCTCGGAAGACGTGAAGCATACAAATTTAGTTTTATCCTGAGGTGTCAAAAGTCAGGTGATAGTGATATGAATGGACAATAATGGCGGCAGTACACATACACGAAGTACATAGTAGCAAATGGTGTTGCATTGTTAGAACTGTTGTTAATTTTACTCCTGTGGTTCGCCTGAAAAGGCTTCATTATGTCAGCACAAATCCAATTGATAAAAATTGAACGCGGAATAGTAGTATGAGCTAGATTCATGGTATTATTAGGAAAATGTTAGACGTTTTAATATTCATATGTACACAGTGTCAATATTGACGGGAAAATACCTCCAATCACTGCCAATCACTGCCAAAGCTTCTGCCGGCATTCCGCACTTAATGTGCAAGTTTAGTAGCGTACTACGTGAAAGCAGTACTACGTGAAATAACTGTAGAAATCAACGTAAAACGTACGACAAATGTATGCGTTTGGACAGTGGGGCATAAATTGCCACTAAAGAGCCATGCCAGCAGACGACCAAATCGATTGCCTTTGCTGACAGCACGACATCGCCTGCGATGACGCTTCTAAGCTCGGACCATATCACATTCTACACGACAGAAAAATAATTCTCCAAATGAAATTGCCTACACTGCACTTGTGCGCCCTATTTTGCATTATTGCTGTGCATTGTGAGATCCACACGACGTCGGAATGACGGACGATTTAGAGAAAGTTGATAGAAGGGCTGTTCTTGTTGTTCCGACTTTAGATTGTAAGAGTTGATCGTAGGATTTGAGTGTGAAACAGACCCCTACGGTATTATGTGCCTAAAATATCAACAAGACTGGTATTGGCTCCATAATATTTTTGACTGTTTTACGTGGAATGAAGAGGGTCGTCAAATGCAAGTGAACCGATCCTTGACTGGAAATTTTTATTTTCATCTATATTGATAATACTTCCAGCCATTAATGGATTGCATTTTCTCAAACAAAAATTAAATGTATATAAATTACTATGGCCAATGTCACTAGGTCACAATTGTTGGTGATTAGTTTTATGAATATTTTGTACCTGTCCATCGAATGAATCTGCCACGCAGATCATGAATCCAATCAGATAGTTATAGGACTGTAGGATCGTGATATCAGTTCGGCCATAAATTGCTGCACTGATAAGAATTTGGACAATATTGACGGTTTTAGAGATAGCACTGCTCAATACACCTGCAACCATTTTTTTCTCCCTGATTGTTATTTCACACATTATCAGGATAGATGCCAGTAGGCTGGCAGAAGCATTAAGTGCTGCTCTTCAGCCGAGAGCTAATAGAAACAAATGAAGACGAAGAATGAAAATACATAAATGATGTAAACAATGTGGAAGTAAAATATGGACAATGCGACAATTAGGAAGACAGTACAGCATTGACGGTTGACAAAATGTCAGTTAAAACAGTGAACCACGGTACTGTTACGAACATGTAATATGACATCAAAACACTGACAAGACTCAGCACACTGAAAACACTGTTTAAGACCTGGCATTCACGACAGTTGCCTGGATACGGAGGACGCAGATTAAAAGCACACACTGACGCACATAGTACATAGGCACAACACTGACCGAAGAACATTCTAAAACTGAAGGCGCAGGACCCCGCAGGGGGAGAAGGGGACGGTGGGAAGCGTGGGAAAGGGGTAGGAGAGAGGATGGGGAGTATGTGTAGGGACTCCAGGGCAGGAAGATGGGGAGAGAGGGGGCGATTTATCTACGGTGAGGGGACCAGGGTTGATAGGACGGGTATATATCATCCGAGAAGGGAAGTTAGTGGAAGTTACCCTGGGGAAGGATGTGGAGAGTATGGAGGTGAAGGGAAGTAGGGATGCAGTGGTAATGGCATGGCAGTGGCCTGGGAACGGTGAGGATGGGGTAGACCAGATGGTTGTAATCTTGCGGTTGGTGTAAAGGATCCGGACGAGTTCTAGGTATTGCATGAGGAAGGGAAACGGGATAAGGTCGTATAGGATCTGCGAGGGGAAGACGAGCCAGATATGGTAGGCATGGCGGAGGGCATGGCATTCAAGGGTTTTGTAATACGAAGGGGGAGCGGAAATCCGGGCGTGACGGAAATGGCAGAGGACAACCATTTGTCGTATTCATAGTTTTCTTATATAACTCTTACCCCCTCCCCCTTTATCACTGGGCACTTTTATATTACGAATGTAAGTCCTTGCTGCTACGGAATTTGACCTACCAATAGTGAAACTGTGTCATACATTTGTGGATTATTTATTCTAAGCACAGTATTGAATACCTAGCGTTTTCTATTGCCGCCACCCCCTTCTACTCATGTATATGTCAGTATACTTCGATTTGAGGAAATGACACTGCTACTGTACTCTAACAGAGGGAAGCTCCATCGTACGAAGATCCTTTAAAAACACATGCCTTGATTATCACTCAAACCCATCAATAACACAAAAACGTTGAAATTTTCTTGGTTTTCCTGCAACTTGATACAAAATGTTGTGCAAATCTTAGTGACAACAGAGTATGCCTTCCCACGATCGTCGTAATACCAAGTTTCCATGATAGGGTATGCAATTATAGAATTCATTTGGTGTAAATATAATTCATATTTCTGCATAAACTTTGGTGCTGGGCTCCACATTACAGCAAGGCTTGCAAATGAAAGCACCTACACAATCGAATATTTCCTTTTATTCCCTTCACTAAATTCCAATAAAATTCGTAGTATTTATGGCCTGACAATATTTCAGTACATCTAGTAAATTAAACAGTTATTCACGATTGATTGTCAAGAATTATTTACAAATTTTAAGTAACAATAAAGTATGTTCTAGAATTTCGATTATTTAATACAATCATATTGTTAAATAATACTGCAATTTATCATTGTCTTGTAACATAAAACTATTTTGTCTTACGGTTTCTAGTATCGATTTTATAGTTTACATTTCATCAAACTATTATATTTTGAAAAATTTAATTATGTACCAATAATTACAAGTCATTTTTATGCCAATGTTAATTGTCAGTAACTCTGTATAAGTCAGACGAACAGATGGGTGGTTGTTGTTGACGAGTTATTGTGCAGAACTTGTTGTACATTATGAATCTGTGATAGAGATAACAATTCTTCAAAGTGAACTCGTTTCTAAGATTCAATTTAAATATCATAAATTAATATTTATGACGGAAGCCCAGATTAAATGGGGATCGTTATAACATGTTGTCCGGAATTTGCTAATAAAATCACGTTCAGTGTCGCGATGTGGACACGTCGACGTAGGGAAACGGAATCTAGATGTTAGTTTCACATGCTTCGTGAAGTTTCCTCCCTCCTGGGCAATCCCTTCCACTAAAAAGGCTCTCTCTGCAACAGTAAGCATTCTCCTGCACTCTTCGTATACTTGAAAAAGACAGTAACACAAATAACAGCTGCTATAACACGCGCAACAACCTACTACCCCTTCAGGTCCACGAAATACATGCAGGTGCACTGCGTCATAGCGGACAGCCACTGAGGTAGCGATCGCTCCAGCACAGAACTACCTTGCTTACGTTCATGAGGTGCGCGCTGAGGCCAGTATTTCCCGTTGGCATGGGGACAACCTTGCTTACGTGGCATGACGACTGCTCTGGGGTCTGTCTTTCTCGTAGGCCTCGTGTTCCGCGCCACTGACGTCACCAGGAGACCAGCAACGTTTTCCCGCGCGACCATAGCGTTGCTATTATGAGTGTATCTCCACAGAAATGGTTTCCAACTGGCTCTTTACAGTTTGTGCACGTATTAAGTAGTTGTAAGTGATAAGTGATGGCTTATTAGTGACGATGGTGTATTGTGCTGTTGCGTGCTCTACGAACCATGGCAGAAAGAAGAATGCGATATCTCACAGATTTCCGAGAGATAAAGAGATAAAGTTAAAGTGGATAAAACTATGTAAGCGATTAGATGCTCTAAACCCTGATGTTGGTCGTTTATGCTCAGAACATTTTAAAGAGTCTGATTATGTTCGAGACAATTAGAAGCTGCCTAAGTGCATCGACATAGTCAACACAGGTTCTTCTGAATGCCGTCAAGGCAGAGTACAAAGACGGAACAATAGAAAAGAAGTACAAATGTTATTGTTAACAACAAATGACAAGGTTCACAGCGTTAATTGTATAAACAATTCCGTTGAGGAAATCAGTAGATGTAATAATTCCGAAACTCCCTCAGCGAGCTGTTAGATGAAAATGAATAAAATAATAAATTTTTCATCAAATAGTTTTCCTGCAATAGTTTGAACAATTTTTCGTGGCGGCCGTTCGTGTCGGCTGTGGTCACCGAGTGACGCCACAGCGAACGGCCTGGGCCCCTCCACCTGCGCGCGATCCCTACCATCTACTCTATACTCCGTTCACCGAAACGAGAGACGGACTGTAAACACAGCGAGGTGCGTGACGAGGGGTGGACAAAACAGGGGCGCTCGCACCATGTCGCCACATCCGTTTCAGGTGTACAGCGTTTCCGTGTGTTATGACGGGTGATATTAAAGGATGGCTAAAATATCATCTTAAAGGACTAGTTGCTGAATAGCAGGATAAATTCAAGCTTTCATATTCTCTCTCTTTTTCTCTTTCTCATCTGTATAGCACAAGGGTAAACTCATTGTGTTATCCCACATTTTGAAAATAAGCAAGAAGCGACCAAAGAAGAAATTATGAAGTTCTTACTGTGTATAAAACGGAGCTGTTATGTCCAGAACAGTCAATGTGGCAGATATTGTTATAAAAACAGCTGCATCTATCGGTGTTGGTAATTCCTCAGTTTATCGTGTGGTTAGTACTTTTTAAGTCTCCAAAAAAACATCACGACAGAAGCTTTCAGCAAGTGTTGATGACTTTCACAGAAATGTGATACGAAGGAAAGTACTTATTTTTGTTTTGTTGACATATTTCTTATTGTCATAAACGAAAATGCAGATTTGGACAATTTTCATAGATTCTATAAGTTATTAAAAGAAATCAATTTCGAATATCTTTGACGTTTAATATCACTGCTATATAGCAAAACACACAACCGCTTTACACATGATACAGCGGTTTTAATTCCACTAACTTATCCACCAACAGCCATGAAGTTTATGTTGTTTTATTTAACGGCCGGTTTCGGTATTGCATTAATACCACCTTCAGGTACATACAAATTAAGTGAAAAATCATTATTGCATCCATAACATCCTGCTGTACGTATGTCATGCAAAATATGAAGAAGTAATGTTAAATAAGACAACATAAACTTGAAGACTGTTGGTGGACAAGTTAATAATTTGCAATTAAAACTCGACCAACAGCCGCAGTCCCTATTCTATTACAACATGAAACGACATCGATTGAGCGAGCGCCCCGTTTTTGTCCACCCCTGGTCACGCGCCCCAGTCTGTTTACATTTTGTCTCTTGTCTCGATGAACGGAGTATAGTACCCGTGACCACTGCGGAGAGACTTTGCAGACGAACTGTACCGTCAGATCCAATATGGAGTTTAACCTTCAGCCCGGACACCCCCTTATGACACACAAAGCGTACACTTGGTCTTTAAGACCGCGGTGCCGTTTCTTTCAGTTTCTTTCGGCCTTTTTTGAATGCAATTGTCTTAAAATGCATGTAGTGCACCATTCGGTCTCCCCCTTCCCCAGCATACACCCCCAATAGCTTTCTCACACACTTGATACGTAGATTTTTTTCCAATTTTATAGACTTGCAGTTGACAGTGATAGGAAAAACACACAACTTGAGGGTAAGTGGGATACTTTGGACCGGAGAAAATAAAGAGATTCAGTGTACATCTCGGCCTTCTTTGACCGGAAGTGGAGAGTGCAATTCGTTATTTACAGAACTTCGGACAGATGCACAACGAAGAAAAGACTTACATCGACTTCCTCTTCAACTGCCTTGAGGCACAGACAAATAAATACAGACGGGAAACCTCCGTAAGGGCCCGGTCCTACGCTCAGGGGTGTGGGGAGGGAGGGTTTCCAGCAGTTCCGTAAGATGCCCCACGATGGCGCTGAGGCCAGAAGCAGCCCTTTAAACTGGCCAGAGCAGGCGGCAGGTAGCGGCTGCCCCCACCATCACTTCCCCTCAAACGCCAGCAAACCGGACACAGCCGTGGCCTCGTGGCAGGCGGCACGAGCTCTCCCCTCACCCTCCCCTCCGCGCTACCCTAAGCCAGGGAACGGCCTGACACCTGCTAGCATCTTACGGAACTACGAGGGGAGCGAAGGACAGTGGTTTAGGGGAGGCTTCTCCTCTGTATATGTTACTCTATGCTTGAGGCTACTGTGGAGGGCAGAGTGCTGACACGCACTCAGAGAGAAGGGAAGGGAGGAGAAAGGGTAGGAGGAGAAGGGGGTTGCCCCGGTCCAATAGACCGGTGTACGGGCTAAAGGTTAAAATCCGTGAGGTGGGAGTGTCTCGTTGTGAGTAGCAGGTGAGACGTGCAGGAGCAGGCGCAGGCGCAGCAGCAGGCGGTACGTACTGATGACGCTGAGGTTGACCTTGGAGTTGCGGGTGGGCGAGCGGCGGAAGTCGACGCGGCAGCGGTAGGCGCCGGCGTCCGCGTCCCGCACGCTGTCCAGCGTCAGGCGCGCCGGCCGCTCCTGGAAGCGGAAGTAGGCGCGGCCCGACAGCGTCGCCTCCTCCGACCAGTGCTTGGCCTGCTCCACCGGCTTCCCGCGCGCGTCCACGCTGCGCAACACCGGGCACGCGACAACAGCTACTTGTGCTCACACCTCACAGACTCGTTATTTAAAAATTAAAAAGGATAAGACATGGGTATTGGATTTCAGAATTATATATATATATATATATATATATATATATATATATATATATATATATATATATATGGTATGTGAAGTTTAAAAAACAAATGACATTCAGCCAATGCCATTCTTCGCAACTCTTAAAAAGTCTCGAGAAAATCGGCTTTGAAGTTTTGCAAGTAAGCATAAGTACCAGTCACTAAATTAATTGTAGCATCTGTTGGCGTAGTAGCATTCAGAACATTACAAATATAGCGTCCATTGTTCGAATCCTGTCGTGTCATTTTGCTTAATTTTTACTTCTTTGTTTTCGAATACTTACACTATTTTAAAATCTGTGGTTGCCGTTGTGGTCTTCAGTCCGGAGACTGGTTTCATGCAGCTCTACACAATACCCTATCCTGAGCAAGCCTCTTGAACTCCACATAAGAACGGCAAACTACATCTGTCTGAATCTGCTTACTGTATCCACCTCTTAGTCTTCCTCTGCGGTTTTTACCACACATACTGCCTTCCAACGCTAAATTCACAATTTCTTGATTTCTAAGGAAATGTCCTACCAATCTATCCCTTCTTTTAGTCAAGGTATGCCAGAAATTCCTTTTCTCCCCAATTCTGTTCAGAACCTCCTCATTAGTTACGCGATCCACCCGTCTTATCTTCAGCATTCTTCTGTAGCACTACATTTAAAACCCTCCATCCTCTTCCTGTACGCACTGTTTATTGTCCATGTTTCACTCCTTTACAAGGCAAACACTCCACACAAATGCCTTCAGAAAGGTCTTCCTTAGGCTTAAATCAATATTTGATGTTAACATTTTTCTCTTTTTCAAGAACGCTTTTCTACCCATTGCCATTCTGCATTTTACATCCTCTGTACTGCGACCATCATTTGTTATTTTACTGCCCAAGTAACCAAACTCATTTACCTCCTTTATTTTTTCCTTACCTAATCTAATTCCTTCAGCATCACCTGTTTTTCTTAGACGGCACTCCGTTACCATAGTATTGCTCTTTTAATGTTCATCTTATATGCACCTTTCAGGACACTGTCCATTCCGTTCAACTGCTCTTCCAGGTTCTTTGCTGTCTGACAGAATTACTATGTCGTCGGCAAAATGCAATGTTTCCAATTCTTCACCCTGAACTTTAAGTCCTTCTCCATATTTATCCTTGCTTTCCTTTATAGCTTGCTCATTGTACAAATGTAACATTGGAGAAAGGCTACAACCCTATGTTACTCCCTTACCAACCAAATCTAATGGTAATTTTAAAGAAAAGTGAACATATTTCTGTTTATTTGCACTTTTCTAAATTTTATAGAAGGTTGTTAATAATGCTACTTTTTTTACAGTATTGGCTTCAGTGTTAGTTGACGACGTTTGTCTTCAATCGTTCAGTTTGTGAAGAGCTACGACGCTGTTTTTGGAAAGTTATCTCCCTAGCAACTAATGTTCTTCCAAACAGCTAACCTACTCAACCACCGTTTTACGTGACAAAGTTTTCGGCTCTTCTAACATACACATAAACAAAAGCTGAATTAGAGACCCCAAAATGTTTTATATAACTGAATTCAAGAACTAAAAATTCGGGGATTCAACGTCCGACTCTAAAGTTGTAAGGCGATAACGCTACCACCTGAGCTACATCGACAGGCGACAGAACTGATTTAACTAATGATACGTATACTTTGCAAAATTTCAAAGTCGATTTTCTCGTGAATTTTTGAGAGTTGCGTCGAATGGGTTTGATTGTTATTTTAGTTCTAAACTTCACGTAACACAAGTAAGAAGAAATCATAAATAATAATAATAATTTCGTGTGGCTCATTGGCCTGGTGCAAGTCTTTCAATTGGACGCCACTTCTGCGATTTGCGTGTCCCTAGCCTACTCCAATTATCCAACCGGGGAAAAGGGACCTACGGCTTAACGTAGAATCCGAATCACGTTTCGTTTCTGGCGACACCTCACATCATTGAGAGGTGAAGGCTGTGTTTAAAAGCAGACTGGAAAAATCCGAGATCCGCCAGCGTTTCGACACCGTGACCCTTCTGTTTCCCGTCGAGCACTTTACCCAAAGACCATCGGGTCCAACAAGAAATTCTAAAATCCGATACCCATGTAGTCTCCCTGTAAGACAATAAGTCTCAAACTCAGGTAGACACGTCATTACTACGCGCTGTGTACGGCTATTTCTCTACCGCTACGACATATCCGTCTTGTGGGTTGTAGCAGTTTTAGGAATCAAATAAAATTACAGCTCAAGAGCGGCACTTAACAGGATACAAACGCGGTCACAAAAATTGCAAGCTCCAAGCTTTTAATTCCTTCTATGACGATGGAACGAGTCTTTAAATGTCCAGGTGCAGTCAGCAATTTTCAGGCTTGTAAACGCAGTACTGGCGTGCCTACCTCGATTTGCGACTTATTTACTGACTCACCCTCGTACATACAGTGAGTTGACTAAATATTGCAAAACACCATAAAACACACTAGCAAGCCAGATACTCTACGTAATCAAAAGGATCCGGACACCACCCAAAACTAACGACTTTCATATTTGGTGCATTGTGCTGCCACTGTCTGCCAGTACTCCGCATAAGTAGTCATAAGACTGCACGAATTTAGAACGTGGTCACATGTGTCAGACGTCTGTACGCAAGATTTTCACACTGCTTAATATCCCTACGTCCACTGTTTCTTATGAAACATTGAAGTGGAAACGTGAAGGGACACGTACAACACGAAAGCGTATAGGTCGGCCGCGCGGGGTAGCCGAGCGGTCAGGAGCGCCACGTTACGGATCGTGCGGCCTTCCGCGTCAGAGGTTCGAATCCTCCCTCTGGCATGCATGTGCATGTTGTCCTTAGATTAGTTTAACTTAGTTTAAGTTGTTTGTAAGTCTGGGGACTGATGACCAAAGTAGTTTGGTGCCATAGAATTAAAAATATTTGGACTTTTTTTTTTTCGTACAGGCCGACCTCGCAAGTTGACTGACGCGGGCCACCGACAGCTGAAGAGGGTAAAAGGTAGACACCTATCCAGATTATCACACAGGAGTTCCAAACTGTATCAGGATCCATTCCAAGTACTGTGACATGTGTGAGGTGATCAAATGTAGATTTCATGGTCGAAGACCTGCTCATAAGCCACACATCAAGGTGGTCAATGCCAAACGACTCCTCGCTTGGTGTAAGGAGCGTAAACATTGGACGATTGAACAGTGGATAAACATTGTGTGGAGAAACGAATCACGTTACACAGTTTGGCGATTAGATAGCGGGGTGTGGGTATGGCGAATGCTCGGTGAACATCATCTGCAAGCGTGTGTAGTGCCAACAGTAAAATTCAGAGGCCGTGGTGTCATGGTGTGGTGGTCATTTTCGTAGACGGGGGCTTGCACACTTTGTTGTTTGGAGTGACACTATCATAGCAAAGGCCTACATGGCTGTTTATCACCTTCTTTCTTCCCATTGTAGAAGAGCAAGTCGGGGATGGCGACTGCATTTTTCAACACGATCGAGACCTGTCCATAATTCACATCCTGTGGCAGAGTGCTCACAACTCAATAGCATCCTCGTAATTGAATGCCTGCGCTGAGTCCTGACTTTAGTCTTATAGAACACCTTTGGGATGTTTTGGAACGCCGACTTCGAGCTAAGTCTCAGCGACCCAGATCGTTACCTATCTTCCGTGCACCACACCGTGGACAACGGGCTGCCATTCACCAAGAAACCCTCCAGCACCTGATTGAATGTATGCCTGCGAGAGTGAAAGCTATCATCAAGGTCATGGTTAGGTCAACACCTAATTCAATTCCAGCTTCTATGGAGTGGGCCAATTTTCAGCGAGGTGTCTGGATACATCTGATCACACAGCGTAAGGCGTACGACAGGGGATGGCGAACCAGTGGCACGCATGCCATTAGTGGCACACGACAAAATAATTTCGGTACGACATCAATTTTAGTAATTCGTAATTTTTGGAATTAGTAATTCACCTGTCTAACTGAAATGCTGATTTGTTCGCCCTCATTTGAAGACAAATTATCAAAGTTCATCCTGAACGGGATATCATCGTCGGCATAATTCCGCCAGTTCCACGAAACAGATAAATTTCGTTGGAATATTACACTACACAGGATTGCGCCGATTCGGGCTGAGAAGCACAGAGACCTCGAAACAAACTTTACTGCAGCTCAGGCTTGATGACTTGTACCCTCGTTACGGAATATGTGTGGCGCTGTATTATTCCAGTACTTCTTTCAAAATGAAATACCCGCCACGTTTGGACGTGAGCATGTGTACAACTCTCTTTTACGAAATTAGTCTGTTAGTTACGGCTCTCTGCGCTCACAGTGCACCTGATTAGAGCATATAACTTGGCGACACTGACAACTGCGCAGCAGGAGACATAGTACTGACGTAACACATTCCAATGTCCTTGGCGGCGAACTGATATCTTTCCGCGGCAGTGTAGTAAACTACAATTACATTTTTTATGTGAAAACTGCACATTAAACGAGTAAATAGTTTACATTTTGTTTTGATAGTCACACAAAAAGCAGGGTAACGAGAATATTCTCACTGCGTACTATATTACATGGCTCAAATTAATTTTTTGTGATTGTTTTTCACAAAGAAGGAGTTATTTTCGTGATTTACTTAGTGTCTGATCACTTTTCATTTGTTTAGGAGTAATAAGTTACATGGTTTCCAAGTGAATACCTTGTATGAAACAGAGTGCCTTATTTATAAGTAATCATATTTTAGTGTAAATAACACGGCCATTTTACTGCCCAACCCGAATCAAAACAAACTAAGCTGGTGCTCAGTTTCTGATGACTAGCCTCATCGTGTTTCCTCGTGTTGTTATAGATGGTTCGAATCAATGGCCGCAGATATCACCTGCTGTTAATCTCTTTGTTTCTTTGTGAAAGATATTGTTACTCAGGGTCAGTTCCTCATATTGAGATATTGCAGGAACACATCAGAATTACGTCGGAATAATCACACGACACATATTGAAGCAGACTGTGTAGTAAGAGATGGTTTTACATTATACCAGGGGTCTATATATTCATGTTATTTAAATCTTTAAGTGTATTAACTGTAATAAATGTTGAAAACTTAACGAGATGAGTTCCATATCACTCATCCTACTCTAAAGGAGACCGCAAAGTCTCTATAATACTGATTTGTGGTAACCTCGGTGATCAGAAGAGACGTAGCAATTTATCCTGGTGCTCACAAAACCATTCCCAGACGCGCGAGCTCTGTGAGCTGGGGCCACGTCGTTAAGAAACGCAGCAACACCGCTGGGGAACGAGATCGACAGGACGGAATTGTTTAACGACATTGGCCACTTTATATCTGGCAATAATGCGACCCTCAACTGGAACCATAAGACACATGCACAGCGACGAATGCTTCCACAGATCAATTCTTTCCGTGATGAAGTATGGTTGCGAGACATACACACTGAACTCAATTACAAAAGTGAAAATTAGGACAGTACATTGAGCTATGGAAAGATCCATACTGTGTGATACAAGACACGATACGAGAAGGACAGATGACATCCGATCTGTGACGGAAGTTTAGGACATCTTTAAGACAGTGGACTCCTTGAAACGGCAGTCGACTGGCCACGTCGCGAAAGACAGCGAATGAACGAAGCTAGTACTAGTACTGAGAGAGCATCAGAGTCCCAGAGGAAGACAACCGGACAGATTGGACAAATATATCACGAAAATCGCAGGTAGCACCTGGCAGAGAACTTCTCAAGACCGTTCCACTTGGAGAGGACTGCTGGAAGCCTATCTCAATCCACGATTCGAAGAGGCCACATCATTTTACGATTGAAGTGTCTGATGACGATGATAATAATGAACAGTGATATTAATAGATAATAATTAAATACTACCTTAGCAATCCATCTACTGAATATTTACTCTTTCAGTAATACCAGGACATGTAATTATAACCCAAATATATTTTCCATGGAAATTTAAAGACTCATTTAACTATGTACTACAAGTAAGAATGATAGTTTACTTATAATCTTAACCTTTACGTAAATGTGGTGGAACATAAGGCCTCTCTCCCCTGGTGACGAAAGGTGTAATTAGATCGTTTCATGGTGCGTCTCACATTTACCAAATGCTGCAACATATCTATTGGTAAGTGCTGACGCGCCACGCGCCACTAACCTGTATATGGGCGAGGTGACGCCCTCCTTGTACCAGATGACGAGGTGCACCCTGTCGCCAGGCAGCGGCGGCACCACGTCGCACGGCAGCTTCGCGACGCCGCCCTCCACCGCCTGGACGTCCGACGCCATCACTGCAGACAAACACACCGTCAGCAACGGGGAAGACCACTACATCTCGTATTGCGCTCCACCATGCTTGTGGCTATTATTTCATTTGCTACAACTGCTAAGGGATGTACACTTATACATTACTCATCCATATTACACTGCTCACCATTAAAATTGCTACACCATGATGATGACGTTCTAAAGACTCAAAATTTAACAGACAGGAAGAAGAAGCTGTGATATGCAAATGATTAGCTTTTCAGAGGAATAACACAAGGTTGGTGCCGGTGGCGACACGTACAACGTGCTGACACGAGGAAAGTTTCCAACCGATTTTTTCATACACATATAGCAGTTGACCGACGTTGCCTGGTGATGCCTCGTATAGAAAGGATAAATGCATACCATCACGTTTCGGAGATTGATAAAGGTCGGATTGTAGGTTATCGCGTTTGAGGTGTATCGTATCGCGAATTTGCTGCTCATGTTGGTCGCCATCCAATGACTGTTAGCAGAATATGGAATCCGTTGGTTCAGGAGGGCAATACGGAACGACGTGCTGGATCCTAACGGCCTCTTATCACTAGCAGTCGAGATGACAGGCATCTTATCCACATGGCCGTAACGGATCGTGCAGCCGCGTCTCGATCCCTGAGTCAACAGATGGGGACATTTGCAGGACAATAACCATCTGCACGAACAGTTAGACGACGTTTGCAGCAGCATTGACTATCAGCTCGGTGGCCATGTCTGCGGTTACCCTTGACGCTGCATGACAGACAGGAGCGCCTGCGATGGTGTATGCAACGACGAACCCGGGTGCATGAATGGCAAAAAGTAATTTTTTCGGATGAATGCAGGTTTTGTTTACAGCATCACGATGGTCGCATCCGTGTTTGGCGACATCGCAGTGTACGCACACTGGAAGCGTGTATTCGTCATCTCCATAGTGACGTATCACCCGGCGTGGTGGTATAGAGTGCCATTGGTTACACGTCTCGGTCACCTCTTATTCGCATCGACGGCACATTGAACAGTGCCTGTTACGTTTCAGATGTGTTACGACCCGTGGTTCTACCCTTCATTCGATCCCTGCAAAATCCTACATTTCAGCAGGATAATACACGACCGTATGTTGCAGGTCGTATTCAGGCCTTTCTGGATACGGAACATGTTCGACTGCTGCCCTGGCCATCACATTCTCCAGATCTCTCAGCAATTGAAAACGTCTGGTCGATAGTGGCCGAGCAACTGGCTCGTCACAATACGCCAGTCAATATTCTTGATGAACTGTGGTATCGTGTTGAAGCTACATCGGCATCTATACCTGTACACGACATCCAAGCTCTGTCTGACTTAATGCCCCGGCGTATCGAGGCCGTTATTCCGGCCTGAGGTGGTTATTCTGGGTACTAATTTCTCTGGTTCAAATTTTCAAATGTTTGCAAATCTATCGGACCAAACTGCGTGGTCATTAGTCCGTAGCTTACAAACTGCTTAAACCTAGGTAAACTAACCTAAGGACAAACACACACACTCACGCCCCAGGGAGGACTCGAACTTCCACGGCGAGCAACAGCGCGCTCCGCAGAGGGACGCTTTAGACCGCTCGGCTACTCCACCGCGGCTGATTTCTCTGGATCTATGCACCCAAATTGCGTGGAAATGTAATCACATGTCAATTCTAGTATAATATGTATTTGTCCAATGAATACCATTTATCATCAGCATTTCTTCTTGATGTATAAGTTTTAATGGGCAGTAGTGTATTTTATACGTACAAAGAGAAGGAGTAGAGAAGGTGTTGCAGTACTGCATTGACTTAATCACATAGTATATCATCCAGAAGTGCAATTCTAAACAAACATTACACACCACTTCGTGTGAGCAAGAAAAGAAGATGCTTAATACTATTTTTGTTGTACCTGCAGCTTCCACAGCCCATGAAGCATACAAAGGGATGACAACGATGATATTGTCAAATGAGTTAATGTAAAATTCCTAATGGTAAATATTTGATAGTGCCCCATCAGTGACTTAATACATCTATCCCAGCTAAAATGGTTGATTTATCAGATATGTATCAAGAAGTTCTCCGTAGTATCGGTAATTAAAATACTGATAAGACGAATGAACAGGGTGATAAGACATGTATTAATTCATGCGCCTTGCCTCGAGAAGTAGGTTTAATAGATAAATACTGCAGGGAAAGACTGAGATTGAAATAAATTGTGAACGTAGCTTGTGATGTGAAGGTGATAGGGCAGAAGTGGAAACGTCAAATATCGCATGAAACGTATCATAATACGGACGACTTAAAATTAATTAAACTATTATTAAATTAGCTAAAATATTTAAAATTGAAAAAATAATAAGAAAAAGTTTTTCCCTGAAAGCGTCCACAAAAGTTTCCAAACGTTTCACAAAAGTTTCCAAACGTTTCACAAAAATTTCGTGTATAATATTGAAAGTACACCATTATAGAAGAAAAAAATGTCCCAGTCAACATGGTGGCGCAAATAAGTCTCTTGTGAGGTAATTGCGAATGTATGGTTGCAAGCCGCTAATTTCATTGTAAAAATCAACCGAGTTAGTACAAATTAATACGAAAGTTAGGCTACACTATTAGTTTTACATCGTTCTTATATCACTGTTCACTATTGGTTACCTGTGAAACGGGGAGTTTCCAAGTGTATTCCTTGCATCTGGACGCAATACTGTGCTCATCTCAGTAATGAATTTCGAATTCTTTCGAAAACCCCTGGATCATTTCGGAATTCTTGACAAGCGTGTGCAACTATCCGCTCCAGTTTTTCAACACTGTTGACGGATGTGCTGTACACTTCGCTTTTGAGATGACCCCAGGCACAAAAATTCAAAGAATTTAGATCAGATTATCTTGAAGGCCAAATATATAGGTTCGTATCGACCTATTCATCTTTGGCTGTATCTGCGCTTTAGATGCCGTCTCACAGCAGCAGCGAAATGTACCAGAGTTCCATCATGCATGTACCACAAACTCAGACGTTGCTGAAGCAGGACATCCTTAAGGAATCCTGGAAGACAGTAATGTCTGAATTTCGAATTAATTTGTAGTAACTAGGACGACATATACAATGACGTCAGACGCAGCTTCGAAGCATATAATCGTCATTATATCGCAAACAGCTCGTTTGCGGACCGATATTTGCTGGGACATTTTTGTTTCCATTATCGTATACTTTCAACCTCGTAAGTTTACAACATTCTTTTTCATACACCCTGCACATATTTCTTTAGTGTAACATGAAACAGTCATCAGAATTGTTTCCGAACTAATTATCCACAGGCATACATATGTAAAGAAATATTTATTATCTTCCAACAATATATTTAAGGATCGTAACTCTGAGTAACTTCCACGATTCACTGAGTTCAGTTCATTTAACACTCTAGTGTCGTTTACGTCAGTTAC
Organism: Locusta migratoria; assembly: GCA_026315105.1. NCBI lineage: Eukaryota > Metazoa > Arthropoda > Insecta > Orthoptera > Acrididae > Locusta > Locusta migratoria. The sequence goes on along the minus strand of CM048747.1, from coordinate 209,339,825 downwards.
CGATTAGAATAATACCCTTTATAATTTATTATTATTTTTTACATTTATATAGCAACATGTTTAGCTTAACAGCATACGTACGTAACAATGCTCATAAAACTAGACTATTCGGTATCAGGTTTTAACATCATGTTCACAGCCACTTTAGTTGCTGGGACATACAGCGAAAATTAATAAAAGCTCTGGTTTTTGTTTTGAGAATAATGAAATTTCAGCCTGTGAATTTGAGTGTTCAAAAAATCGAAAAGTTGTCGGTAGATAGTATAGAACTTTCGACACTGCCAAGGTTTTTTACGATGTCCAGTTTGCTGAATGACATGAAGAGTGCGGGGGAAAAAGAAGTGTCATCCACGACACGTGAACACCTAGAATTTATTCAAGCATTTTTTGTAATCTTTATTATTTATTCTATAATTCTTCTATACAACCCATTACCTAATACATTAATTGGCTTAATATTCCACAATTTTTTATTAGTGAGTTATATATGTTAGCTTGAAAAATTAGTCTACATTAAATGTTGTTAGTGACAACATTTTTTTTTACTTTTAACTTTAATTTCTACGGGTAATGGTAGGATATAAAGTAATATCTGCCTTGTCAAAGCGTGCCAGCGCTTTACAAACCTACTATTGCAGCCTAAGTGTCTGCAGAGCGAAACCCAGCAGATGCGCCCCTAGCACTGGGCAGACCATTCTCACTGCAGATGCAAAGATGTTGTGCAGGTGTTAGTATCTAATTGTAACTTTAATTTGGCGTCTTGATCGGTTGGTGATGCCCGGATCCCCATGGTCCAGGAGGGCAGCGGATCCCGCCAGCAGGCATGTTCGGGCATATTGGTCAATCTGGATTGGCAGCACCTCCCTGCAATTCTCTCACATAGATCTGCCGAATCTTGTTGGAAATTGCTTCAGCAACATTGTTTAGGGTTTGGAAGGTGTCTACTTGTCCAATCAGTGTTTATGTGTCGTGGTTGGGTAATTGTTGTCTTAACTCGGTTGCAGTGTCATTATGAGTGGGACACTCATACACGACGTGGTTAGGTGTACCCATTTCCGCTCCACAGTCACACGCAGGCGTCGCCTTGAACCTAAACCGGCAGAGGCATGCCGGGTAGGGGCCATGACCTGTGAGGAAATGGATCGTTCCTCGGGTCGGTTGGAAATGCTTCATTGCCATTCTTGCCTCATCACTCGGCAGTAGCTCGAAGGTCCTCCTTCCTCCTCCTCAGCTTCCCAGTGCTCTTACCAGAGTTCCTTACCCCACCTCCTGAAGGGGGCCTGGTCCCCAGGAGGGAGCCCCAGAATCTCGCTGAATTTGTCTGGGTTCCCTTTCTTGGCCCAGCACCAAGCGGCCTGCTCTTGGATTTTTATATCCAGGGGTCAAAGTCCTATCAGTAGGAGGAGAGCTCCCCCTGGCGGGGTCCTGTAAGCTCCTACCGAGTGTATCAAGATGTTTCGCTGCACTCGCCTCACAGACATGGCCGTCGCCACCCGAGTGAGCCTGTTTGCCCAGCTTCCTGAACCGTAGCCCATGATTGATGTCAGTATGCTGTTGTGGTACAACTTGATGAGGTTGGGTGGGAGGTAAACCTCAGGTGCCCAATCCCAGCAAAGCGATGTAGTGCCACCAGTGACCTATCAGCCACCGCATCCACATGGGCCGCGAAGTTCCAGCGCTCATCTAAGATAACTCCTAGGTACCTTGCGTGTCCCCTGCTAATGACCAGGATACCATAGATGCAGACTGTGGGTTTCTTACTAGACTTCCTTTAAGGGGCATGTAACTGGATTTGTTTGGTGCTTTAGTCATTATGGTTATTTGGCACCAAAAAAAAATATTCAAATGTTTGTTAAGCTTGTGGGACTTAACTACGGGGTCATCAGTCCCTAAACTTACAAACTACTTATCAACTACCCTATACTAAAGACGGCACAAATATCCATGCCCGAGGGGGGATTCGAACCCCCGACCGTAGTGGCCGTGCAGACCGCGACTGGAGCGCCTCAGTCTCCTCGGTCACCGCGGCCGTTTTTTGGCACCATGGACAAGGATACTGATAGCTCTTTCCACCCTTGGTTCTCCGTCACAAGCAGGAGGAAGTCGTGTGCGTAGGCTATCACCTCTTTTACATCCACGCTGTTCTGTAATTGCCTCAACAGAGTTTCCATGTTGAGGTCCCAGAAGAGTGGCCCCAAGACAGAGCCCTGGGGGCACACCTTGCTGATTACTTTGGATATACGCCACCTAGGGGACGATAGCCAGATCTCCCTGTTCAAGCAGTAGCTCCTCAGACACCAACATAGCGACCCTGGACACTCTATCTCCCTAAGGTAGAAGAAGAGCAAAGGCCACCACAGGTTGTCAAAGGCGCCGCTGATGTCAACCATGATACCGACTACGTACTTGTGCGGCGTTGAGCCACAGATATCGGCCTCCAGGGCGAGTTAGCTGCACTATTCGTGAAGCTAATTTGGCATTGTATGCGACTGTATTATTGGCATGTTACCGACGGGTGAATTGGCTGTCTCCATACTAGGACTGTTAGCTCAGTTTCAATAGTCCTAGTCGCATAATGGAACTGACTATTCGAAACTAGTACATGATAAATACCACAGTACCGACAGTAATTACTGTCCATACACAATCCACGCTTAGCAGCTGTATTTTGTACTCGGTTCTTTCTAACAGCTTCTTTATGGGACGATTATCTGTCACATTAGACATAGTTTTACAGTTTAAAGCCACAAGAAATACAGTCAGTATGGTAGCACGATGAAAGATTTCCTTTATAACTAGGTATTTACATCATGAAGATGGCTTAGTGGTTTAGCCTTTACGACGAGAACAATGGACTACCGATCTTGTGGGTTCGCTAAACAGGGTAGCGCGTAATATTCTGGTGTAGCCATTATCTTGAATTTAGTGGAGGTGCGCAGTTTGCGAAGCCTAAAAGGGGTGAGAAAGCGTTAGCTGCATATTTCCTTGCGGTTGTCGAATAAATCTCGCTCTCAGGTTAAGGCTCCATAAATCAGCGAAGAGTCTGACGCCAGGGCTAAGTGGCTGCACCGGTATATATCTCCAGAGAGGATTCTGCAGGCCGAACGGCTCAGACAGCACTCCCCATATTGAAGACGCGAAAGCTGCGTTGTTAGTCCCCGCTTGTATGAGTGATGGGAGCTTAGATGGATCTGGATGTGTGGAAAGTGTAAACACATCTCAGATGCTCCTAATTTCTCACAAGGGTTTTAAATTACTGGATACCGTGTTTCAACGAGGCGTGATATTTACCGACGTTCGTAAGTTACTGACCCTCAACCAGAAGTATTTTATTCCATTGTTAAAAAATTTTTGTAAGAAAATCTGATGTTTGTGAGACAATCAATCACACTTCAGAAGGATTGTGAGTATAAATAGATGAATTATAGGGCAATGAGATAAATAAGTGGTTTGGAACTTAGTGGCAATTCTGCTGTGGAGACTCTATAGAATGTAATCTACTATTGTCACTGATAGCACACGTTGTTGACATACCTACCTTACCTGCTGCGAGCAAGTGGACTCGGCCGTCCCAGAACACCTGCGTGCGCAAAATCAAGGGAAACAGTCATTTGTGAGCGAGCGGTCTAACTTAGTGCTGTCACTATGTTTTCGAAATAGAATGTGTCAAAATGTTCAAATGTTTGTAAATCTATCTGACTCAGCTGCTGGGTTATTATTCCGTAGCTTACAAGCTAAGTTAAACTAACCCAAGGACAACACAAATACTCACGCTCGAGGGGGAACTCGAAACGCCGATGGTGAACGGCCGCGCGCACCTCAGCACGGCGCCCCAATCCGCACGGCTAATCCGCCGCGGCTCGAAATGGGAACAATGGAGTTGGATCTAGATTGGATACACATTATCACTGTTCATTTTTGAAGCATCACCTGCGACCAGCTTTGAGAAAGAAGCAGCGACACTTTCTGCGCGTCAATGCGCTTGAGCATTCAACGTAGGCTGTGGCTGCTCTCTTCCGAACGACGGGACTGCAAAGTACTGTACCATCCACAATACTCCATGGAAGAACGTCCTTGTAACTTTTATTTTATTCCGGCATTCGCTTCAGAACTATTCCAGAGATTCGACAGGCAGTAGACTGCTCCATTCGTACCAACAATAGAACAGCCTCTGCTATTCGTAGACTGCGCCTACCACTTTTCCATCTACATGTACATGGGATACTCTGAAAATCACGTTTAAGTGCCTGGAAGAGGGTTCATCGAACCACCATTATACTATTTATCTCCCATTCCATTCATGAATAGCGTGCGGGAAGAAAGAATACCTGAATCTCTCCGTTCGAACTCTGATTTTTCGTATTTTATTCTGATGAACATTTCTACTTCTGTAAGTGGGAGTCAACAATATATTTTCGCATTCGGAGGAGAATGTTGGCGATTGGAGTTTCGTAAGTAGCCCACGCCGCAGCGATAAGCGCCGTTGTAATGATTTCCATTCCGTAACGCTGTCTCCCCTGTTTCGTGACAATACGAAACAAGCTGCCCTTCTTTGGACTCTTTCGATGTCCTTCGTCAAACCCACCGGATAAGGATCCCACACTGCACAGCAATACTCCAAACATGGAGGACAAGCTTAGTGTATACAGTTTCTTCAGTAGTTCTGTTGCGCCTTTTAAGGGTTCTGCCAATAAAACGTGGTCTCTGGTTCGCTTTTCCCACGACATTATCTAAGTGTTCTTTCAAATTTAAGTCTGAAGTAGTAGTAATTCCTATGTATTTTGTGGAGTTTACGGCCTCCACTTTTGATTGATTTATCTTGTAAACAAAGTTTAACGGATTTCTTTTCCTACTCATGTGGACGACTTCACACTTCTCATTATTTAGAGTCAATTGCCAATGTTTGCACTATACTGATATCTTATTCAACAGGTGACAACAGTTTCTACACAACGCCGGAGTCTACTCTGAAGGACAGTAACAGGTGCAAACATGTAACGCTTTTCTATCGGTTTTAAATAAATAGTTGCAATTATTAAAGTAAGTTCTAACTCTCGTATATAAAGCAGGAAGCATAATAGAAGCTACGAATTAGATTGGGAAATGTATTTCGTAACATGACCCCACGCTATATATTATTTCAACAGTGAATCAGTGCTTATAAATGTATTTAACATTACTGAGAAAGATGTAAGATGAAAGTGGTTATTATGGTGAGCCTGTAATATCGGCCCTCATTAAAGAAATGTTCAAATGTTTGTAGAGCTTATGGGACTTAACTACGGAATCATCAGTCCCTAAACTTAGAAACTACTTATCAACTACCTTATACTAAAGACGGCACAAATATCCATGCCCGAGGAGGGATTCGAACCCCCGACCGTAGTGACCGTGTAGACCGTGACTGGAGCGCCTCAGTCTCCTCGGCCACCGCGGCCGGCCGTCTGTTCTGTACGAAGGCTAATACGTAAGACAGAACAAAGGAACTGATCCTCGCACCTCAAGAGTCCTTCATCAGTAGCACATGTGATCAATCGTGGGTGTCTGCTATTGGCTTTACGGTAGCATGGAAACGTCAGTAGTTTCAGCACGGACGCCAGAAGGGTGACGTGATTTTAGAATCAGCAGCCAATACTGGTTCTGGCCGGCTCTGACCTGCAAGGTAGACCGGCTTGGTTACGTTGTCACGGCAGATGTCACAGTGGAACAACATTTGTAAACCTTAGCCGTAGCTTTTAAAGATTTTTTAAAATTATTTCCCAAAAGACTGACTGGTCATCCTCTATACTACTAAGCTATTCTGCCTAAGACTTATAAAATCAACTAGTAGGCTACAGTTAGGAAGTTTTTATAACGGCGGTGTGCTGATTTAATTGGTAGGAAAATTGTGTGCCGATCGTTCACAGAAATTCAGTGTGACATAGAAAAATATGAAGTCCTTAGATGACTGTGCATAAGCCAGTATAAAAAGAGTTTTTCCAGATTACTCTGAATTTATGAAGAGTATCCTTTTCTATCGTTGTCACCAAATAAGCGATCATGTTAGAGGCCCATACTTTTACTTAATATTGCAGTCTTGAAATCATCGTGTGTTATACGTGGAGTAACGCCGTCGTGATTTTGAATCTGTCTCTCCCGTTGCTGTGGAATAGATTCTGCTTCCAGTTCTCCAGATGGCTTTGTTAGGAGTTAGTGGATGAGATGATCTCGATATTTCTGGAACGGAAGGGCGCGTGGCTTCTCGATAACAAAGGATAATTGCCGCGCCCTTTGTCGGCACCACTGAGGGTTATTGCAAAGCGGCGACGCCAAGGGTGGGATGCGGGAAGGGGGGGAGGGGGGTGCGGGGATGGCGGCATCGGCGGGAGAACACGGGGAATGCCAGCAGAGACCGCCTTTGCAAACTCGTCAACTTCCGCTCCGCAGTCTCCTTGCATTATGCGTCTTAAGCATGAGACTTCAACCGGTTTTGTAAACTGAACGACACAGTGCTACTGAAAGCAAAAATATTACTCATAAAATACTCTCCCCTCCATTAAATTAAACACATTCTCATCATCATCATTAAAGACTGATTATGCCTTTCAGCTTTCAGTCTGGAGCATAGTACCTCTAATAAGATTCCTCCATGATCCCCTATTCAATGTTAACATTGATGCCTCGTCTGATGTTATGCCTTTTACTTCAAAATCATTCTGCACCGAATCTAAGTACTTTCTTCTTGGTCTACCTCGACTCCTCTTACCCTCCGCTGCCGAGCTCATGAGTCTCTTAGGTAACCTTGCTTCTCCCATGCGTGTAAGATGACCCCACAATCTCAGTCTGTTCGCTCTAACTGTTTCATCTATTATGTTCATTCCCAGTTTTTCTTTGATTTCCTCATTATGGACACCATCCTGCCATTGTTCCCATCTATTAGTGCCTGTAATCATTATTGCTACTTTCATATCTGTAACCTCTACCTAATGAATAAGGTACCCTTTATGCACCCAACTTTCACTCCCATGCAACAAAGTTGGTCGAAAGATAGAGCGGTGTACTGCTAACTTAGTTTTGGTACATATTTCCTTCTTGCAGAAGAGAGTTCATCTTATCTGAGCACTCACTGCATTAGCTTTGCTGCACCTCGATTCCAGTTCTTTCACTATGTTGCCATCCTGTGGGAAAATACATCCCAGGTACTTGAACCTGTTCTAACTTTGTTCCTCTTATTTGGCACCCAATCTGTTTAAATCTCTTTCCCACAGACATTACTTTCGTTTTGGTGATGCTGATCTTCATATCATAATCCTTGCACCTCTGATCGAGCTCTAAAATATTAGTTTGCAACCTTTCAATCGAATCGGCCATTACAACTAAGTCATCCGCATATGCGGGACTGCTTATTTTGTTTTTACCTATCTTAATCACGCCCTGCCAGTCTACTATTTTAAACACAATCTCAGTTACGAATATTTTCTTTGCACTACACCTTTTGCAATTTTCAGGGAACATCAACAGTAAAGAAAAATAACAAATTAGGGAAAAATTTCGATAGTTCTATGATGCCGTACGAGCCACCTCTGAAGCATTATGGCAGTGTCTGTGGATGGATTATCATTTTGTAATATGGAAGTGTATGTTACCGATACGTTAGCCATAATAAAAGTTTGCTGTCGATGATGGCAAGATATTCAGTCACAGGGTACGACTAGTGAAGATGACGATATACCCGTAGATGCCCAAATACATATAGAAGTGCTTCGCAGCTTACATAAACACAGTTGTGAGAGCAAGTAAGAAAGAAGGAAAGAAACGTCATTGGCTACACAAGGGCATAAAAAAATCTGAATGGCGGCAAGTGAAAATGTGGCTGTGGCCCTGGTGTCGTGTCTCACACAAATGTACGAGGGTGAGTCAGTAAATAACTTGTAAACTGAGCTAGCCACGCCAGTACTGCGTTTACAAGCCTGAAAATTGCTTTACTTTTCAGTTAACTCCACTCATGTCATTGTCCTAGATGGCCTTAAACCTTGGAATTTTTGTGGCAGCTTTTGCATACTACTACAAGTGACGCTCTTATGATGTAACTTTATTTCGTCCTTTAAATCTCCGCTACCCACAAGACGGGTGCGTCGTAGTGGTAGAGAAATACCCATATACAACGCGCAGTATTGGCGTGTCTACCTCATTTAGCGAATTATTTACTGACAACGATCGAACTTATTTATTTCTGTCTGACGAGGCTGTATGGTTCATTACTTCACGACATATTCGGCAATAACTTTTGACATCGTATGGAATCCAACACGGCGAGTATAAGAGGGACAGCGGTACTATATCCGTAGTGCACGACATCTCTGAATTTGAGGTGGACAGAAGGTGAGCTCGGTATCAAGAAGTTAAGGTGACCGCTGTCGCGATCGGGAAGGCCCGAGTTCAAACTCCAGTCCGAATCAAATTTCACTTCTCACCATTGCGTTATTTCTTTGCCCTAGTGCAGCTTAAGTCATCCCTCTTCTTGCTCTCATTCAGTAAAAATTAATAATAATATCTAAAAAAAACATTCATCTCACAGTCAGACGCTAAAGAAACCATCGAAGAACTATCCCGTACAATCGTAACAAGGAATAATAAATAAATGTCTTTTAACCTTCCATACCCTTCGTTTGATAAATTTGTTCCGCGTGAAAGTTAATAACCCACTATAATATTCAAACTTGAAGCGAATCAAGCAAAACCAACGGGAATACCGGATGTCAAAATTGTAGAAAATGTATGAAGTACATGCAGTTTACCTCACTAGGGCTGCGGAAATGGCCACGAGACTGCGGCGATAGGGAACAAAAGAGGCGGCACCATAGTTTGTAGGATTTGGATGTATCTGAAATCGTGCTCTGGGTGTGCTAATTTGGTCTCAAACAATTCAAAACCATTGGATACCATGTATCGATTAACACTCAATCAAAAGAAGAGAACTGTTTTTGTCATTTCCGTGAAAAACCAGGCATTCTCCCGAAAGAGTTTTTGTAATTGGGACAAATAACAAGGTATCAATAAAATATGAGGGAAATATTAATTATTTGACAGATCTGTGTTATTACTTCTTCAATTAACAATTCCAAATACTTAAAGTAATGATTATAGTGCAAAACACAAATTCTCCACAACTCAAAGTGATTTTATTAGTCCTTACAGCGCAGACCTTTAACTTACATCATTGAATGACGTATAATTTTTCTCGTATGCAGTTGATACCCTGTTCCTGACTATTAAAATGTCAGTTGTGGTAGAACCAAATTTTTGTATGAAAATGACACAAAACAGTGCTTCTTTCGATCGAGTATTATTCTAAGCATGGTTTCAAATGATCCCGTGCGATCAAAGGAAACGTGTTCCGTGTAATGAAAAAAAGGAACAAAGAAAGAAATGACTGAACAGTAAGGATTTAGGCTAACGTGCCACAATTTGATATTCATGCAGGTGTGGACGGAAAACGCAATAATATGTACATCGTCGGCTGATGGATGAATGCGTGACGGTGCAGGGCATTTCACCGGCCAGATGGCAAGGACATTAAACTGGGTGCATGTCGATACGAGGGTATAAATTATGGAAGAAGAAAATAGCGATCAGTCACGAGCAATCTGATTTATTACAAATCGATGTCGGCTGTAGAGTTGCCACCATCAGTGCATAAGTCAGCAAGTAACTGATTATGTTTACACTGTCATTGAAATCGCTGTTTAATAAATCAGGCTGTTAGTCACTGACCGCTGTTTCCATTATAAATTTTACTGTCATCGAACGTTGGAAACCGGTTCAGAGGGATTGAAACATAAGTAAAAAAGACATAAATTCATAGAAAATTTCACTTTGTGAACGCAGACTAACTGCTACTAAGCCTTTTACACAGGAGCGTGAACAATATACTCTGATGTGAGCATTTGACAAAGCACGTATAGTCTGTCTCAAAGAACTTATAATTTGACTCAAAGAAGCCGGTGCGAGTAACAGGCGACTCGGGTCACAGTAGCCTAAAGTACTAATCAGAAATATCGGTGATATTCAAGAAAGACAATAGGAGTGATCTTCAAAATTACAGGCCTATATCATTGACGTCGATTGGCAGCAGGATTTTTGGACATATATTTTACTCAAATAGTATGTTGTTCTTATTTTTCTTTTGAGGGTACTAAACAGATAGGTCATCAGTCCCCAAATATTATGACCTACCTCGAAGAGAACGACATATTGAACTATAGTCAACACGGATTCAGAAGTATCGTTCTTGTGAAACACACATGATGTGATGACTGCTATCGACAATGGAAATCAAATAGATTTCGTATGTCTAGATTTCCCGGAAGCCTTTTGAGACCTTACCTCACAAGCTTCTTCTAATCCAATTGCGTGCTTATGGAATATCGCCACAGTTGTGCGATTGGATTCGTGATTTGTTCTCAGATAGGACACAGTATGTTGTAACTGACGGTTATAAACGATGTAGGAGACAATCTGAGTAGTTCTCATAGATTGTTCTTGGATTCTTCAGTCATTTATCACTTAGTAAAGTCACCATAAGATCAAAAGCAATTGAAAAATGAATTAGATATCTACTTGGTGAAAAAATCGGCAGATGACACTGAATAATGATAAGAGTGGTGTGATCCATATTATCACTAAAAGAAGTCCGTCACACTTCAGTAACACGATATATCAGTCAAACCTACAGGCTGTCAATTCTACAAAATACCTAAGAGTAAACATTGTGAACATCTTAAATTGGAAAGTAAACAGTTAATATTATAGGGCCGGCCGCGGTGGCCGATAGGACTGCGGCGCGCCCGTCACGGTCTGCACGGCTACTACGGTCGGGGGTTCGAATCCCCCCTCGTGCATGGATATTTGTGCCGTCCTTAGTGTTAGCTAGATCATAAATAATTTGTTAGTTTCAGGACTGAAGACGACGTAGTTAAGTCCCACAAGCTACACAAACATATGAATATTGTAGGGAAGGCGAACCAAATTACGTTTCCCTCGCAGAACATTTAAAAGATGCAACAGTTCTACTAATGAAACTGCCTCTTAGAAACGGCATCCTATTTTGGAGTATTGCTGCGCCTTGTGCTAGCCACACCATGTTGGACCGACGGATGGTTTTTAGAAAGGTCAGGGAAGGGCAGCTCGTTCCCAATTATCGAAGTATAGGGGAGAAAGTGTCACGAAAATGATGCACGAGTCGGGGAAGTAATAATTTAAAAAAGGCCTTATTCGTAGTGGCGAGATCTATTTGCGAAATTTCTTTTGTCAACATTCCGTTCAGAGTGTTGTTGGCATCCACTGACATTGGGAGACATGATCATCATAATAAAATAAAAGAAATCAGATCGAAAACAGAAATATTTTGGTGTTCCTTTTTTCCGCGTGCTGTTAGAAAATGGAACTATACAGAAATATCATAAAAGTGGTTGAAAAAACCCTCACTTCAATGTGACTTGCAGAGTTTGTATGCAGATGTAGATTTGATTCTGTCGGTAAAACCAAGAATCTGTTATCTGAAACTGTAATGCATGATTCAAGAGGAAATCTAGCTATTATTCGATGTGAATGGTTAGTCCATAGCCAAACACAGCATAAAGAAGCAAGTGTTCAACGCAGAGAAATGACGGAACGTGATGTCTGAGCAGTCTTCAAAAAGGCAGACACTCAACACTGTCAACGATCCGACGTACAAGTGATTCCTTGTTGAGCACAACGGCCGCGCCAGAATAGTCGTTCGCACGAAGTCACCTTGCTGCGGTGCGTGAGGCCGTTCGCCGTCTGGGGTTCGAGACCTCCCTTGGGCAGGAGTGTTTGTCTTGTCCTTAGCATAAGTTAAAGTTATCCACAAATAATACAGTTCCTTGAGACAACACTGTCTTGTTATACCAAAGGTATTAAGTATAAGGAGAGGAATTGAATAAAAAATTATGATATGGCCAGTATTCGAACTCAGTACATCGCGCTTATAAGGCAGGCGCTTCAGATCGCTCAGGGAACACAGCGTTAGGAATAAAGTGACAACACGGACTCTCTTAAAGCACGTCTCCCTCCACACTAGATACTTCAATTCTCCCTCGACTTTCTCTGTGAAATACGTATCAAATTGCCTAGGCACTCCTATATTGGAATAGCATCCTAGCAAAGATCGTGAATGGGAAGAGTCCCGCCTTGTTCCTCAGGCTGAGGTGTTATAGATATCAACAAATACTTCAGTTCCTTGAAACAACATTGTCTCGTTATACCAAAGGTATTAAATACAAGGAGAGGCACTGAATTAAAGTATGTGGTGTGGAGGGAGACGTGCTTTAAGACAGTCCGTTCAGTCGCTTTGTCCGCAACGCTGTGTTAGCTGAGCTATCAGAGACGCCTGCCTAGTAAGCAGAAAGTCCCGGATTCGAATCCCGGCCACAGCAGAAACTTTAATTCAATGGCTCTCCTTATTAAAGTTAGTTTAAGTAGTTTTTACGCCTATGGACTGATGACCAACGTAGTTAAATCCCTTAGATTTACAAACATTTGAACATATGACCATAAGGGCTGTAAATAGGTACCTCACTGGTAATAGGATGAGCGCAAGCCGACCCTTGCGCTATCCGCCATCTGATTCAACATGCGGTGTTGTCGAGCATTTTCGACCTGAAATCTCGTTGAATGGAGTATAGTGGTTTACAGTGACAAGTCCCGCATTCACCTGAACCCCAACAGCCAGGGAACGCGTTTATAGAAATACCACGAATACTTTTTGCCCAACCAGAAGGGCCGGTCTGGGAAGTAATTTCATTTCACAGCATCGCCCCTTTGGTTGGCCACCACGGTAACCTAATAGCATGACGATGATAGTTTATTCACCGTTAATTCCGCGAAATACCCACAATTGAAACCGTCTAGAGCAATATGAGCAGCGTCTACAGTTGGACTGAATTTGTCACGACAATTTTCAAGAAGACATGCAACAACTCTATTATCCAGCAACCCGAACAACTGGGTACATAATGGCTATAGGACCACGGAAGTTCTGGCAAACAAAAGACTGACTGTACGTGAATAAACGCACGACGTCGAGAGGTGTGGCAAAATAACACTTTGGGGACATGACATAATATAGGATGTTTGCGTAAAAGTGGGAAAAATTTAATTGGACACCTGGGATACTCTAGTGAACAATTTGATGCACGGAGCCTGGGATCGGAGAAGGCAGCTTAAAAGGAATACAATTACATTACTCTGTACCTTAGTATTTACATCAGTTACCACTAACTTCTAATATCATAATGAAAGTACAGTTTTTACTTGCTGTAACTGACGGCCATAAACCTCAATGGATGCATGACATCTGTCAAGAAGATTTTGACAGACCCTGAGAAATATCCCTGGTGTGTTTAGAAACACAAGAAACTACAATTTCGGTAGCTAATTACACCTCCGAGTCCACTGGAGTCTCTTACACAACTGACGTCAAGTATCACCATTTGAAGTAATCAAGGGGATCTAGTCAGATGATGTCGCAGACCAAGGAATAAGACCGTACCTTCCAATCCAGCAACCAGCAAATCATGACTTCACAGTAATCTGACTTGTCCTCCTTGCTCCCTTACAGGAAATGGACAATCTATATGTAAATAAACAGTATAGTATGAGAATCTTGTACGCATTTCTGGACGGCCACGGTGGCCGAGGGGACTGCGGCGCGCCAGTCACGGTCTGCACGGCCACTACGGTCGGGGGTTCGAATCCCACCTCTGCCATGGATATTGGTGCCGTCCTTAATGTTAGCCAGTTAATAAGTGGTTTGTAAGTTTAGGGACTGACTAACCCGTAATTAAGTCCCATAAGCTATACAAACATTTTTGAAACATATTTCTGCTGTAAATAAGCTGAGAAACAGTAATGCAAGACAAATGTGGTTGACAAGTTTACTTCCATATCTCCTAACGTGACTTCTTCGACCGCAGATGTCCTACCTTCAATAGTTTAGTGGAACAGCTTCTACGTTCTGTGAGATCTTTGCAACACGTAAAATGTAGAAAATCACTTTTTTTTTCATTGGGAACTACCTGAAGATGTAGGGCCTATCTGCCTATCTGATATATATATTACTCCAATATTATCAGCGACACAGGCTATCAACTCTTTCTTGTTATAATCAACGACATACTGTCGAACACATTTAAAAATGTACTCACAGGCCAAACAGTTGTTTTTACTTTTATGATTTGTATTTGTTTGTACTGTACAACTAGATTCGGCGAAAGTGCGTCGACGTTCTCAAGTAGTCTACATGTACCTCAACTAAAATTTTTTATAATAAATAATTCATATTGAATTTCTACATTTCCATTACTTCAGATACAGTGTACTTAAATAATGACTATGTTTGGCAAAAGTAACTTCAAAACTACATAATGCATATGCTAAGGTTGTTTGACATTCAGTTCCGTTAAGAAATAGATCTGGGCTGAGCCACTGTAACCAATGTACCAAACTATTAATGTTTGATCAAATTGTACATATGCTGTGAATCTTGAGTTTCTCCCGACGTATTTGATAATCAAAATATCCACGGGTGTATTACCGGTCTATAGTGTCCAACGGGCACAATATTTCGGCGATCATACATGTCGGCATCATCAGGTGAACTAATGGAAACGCGCCGGCAAGGAGATACGCACGCTACGGCGGGTCGAAAGGAACTGGGTTCTAACCAGCTTTGTCTAGTCATCACGAAGCTGCAGCTTCGTCTGGTTGAAGTGAGCAAGTATAGCTGCTTTTTCTTCTTCTTTCGCGGGTTGTTTGTTTGTCATTTCCTCATTTTTCGTTTTCTTTCTTCTTGTATGACACTGTTGTTGTACCTGCTCTTGCTATTTCGCAGCGTTTTTATTCTTGTAGAATAAGAGCGTGTTGTTGCTTTCCAGATTCCTGATAAGCGGGTTGTCACTTCTTCTCGCTTCAGCGTAGAATTTTCTCGCTGATTTCTTGAAGCGGTGCTTCAGCATCGGTAGTCCCACTTAATCTATGCAGTTCTGTCGTATTAAAATCTCGCGGCAGGTGCAGTGCCATTCTCAGGCACGTTTTTTGAATCTTCTGGAGACGTTTGATGTGCGTCTCGGCGGCGTTGCCCCACACCACAGCACCGTATGCCAACCTAGGCCTAATGCAGCCAGGTAGAGCGTCTTGCCGCAGTGTGGTCGTCGGGTTCAGAACCGGATAGACAAGGCGCATTCTTCCAAGTGTCTTTCCTCTTACTTCCTTGATGTGCTGATTCCGGATCAGCGTAACTCCATGGTAGCGGCCGGTGTTTGTCCATGGGATGGGGCCTCCCATTATGCGAATCGGCGGCAGGTCTTCTGGGATTTTCTTCCTCGTGAAAATCACGGCCTGGCTTTTTGCCGCAGTGAACTTGAGCCGCCACTTGGTGTCCCATGTTCCCAGCTCGTTGCATGCGATCGGCAGGCGTCCTCGCATCAGGTGGACGTCGATGCTCTTCGTGTACAGGGCTGTATCATCGGCGTAGAACCCTGTGTGTACCCTCTGCGTTCTTGACATATCTGCCGTGTACAGCGTGTACAAGATGGGCCCCAGCACTGAGCCCTGTGGCACTCCGGCGGCTATCTCTCGTTCTGTTAAAATTCCACTTTCTATCCTTACGTGGAAGCTGAATCCAGCCAGGTAGTAGTTGATCAGGCGGGCGTGCGATCTCGGGACTCCATTTACAAGTAGCTTGTAGACGAGTCCGTCAGGCCACACGCTGTCGAGGCCGCGAGATACGTCAAGGAGTACCGCCCCCGGGTACTCCCTCTTCTCCAGCGCCTCCATCGCCTGTTCCACCAATCGCAGCAGTTGGTGTGTCGTCCCATGGCCCTTCCTAAAGCCAAACTGTTCGTCAGGAAGCAGGGTTTCTTCTCCGACGTGCCGTTGCAGTCTCTTGACGTAGACCCGTTCGAATACCTTAGAGACCGTTGGCAGCAAGATTATGGGCCGGTCGTTTTGCGCCAGCCTCGAATCTTTGCCGACCTTAGGGATCGCCACCACCTCTGCATGTTTACAGGCAGAGGGGTAGTGGCCGGTCCTGAGGACGGTGTTGAAGATCTTTGTAAGGAGCTGCACGGCCTCTGGGGGAACCGCGTTCAGGATCGCGCCGCCGACGTTGTCGCACCCACCCGTTTTTCGCGGGTTTAGGTGCATTAGCTACTGTCGAACCTCTTCTTCGGTTATTGGTTCGATGACTTTCTCCGGATCTTCTGTGGCGAGGTACCGACGGAGCCATTGTTCCACCATACGGATATGGGCGTCGTCGACTTCTTCCTCTATTGGTGTGAAATTCGCCGCGAACGTATCTGCCAGTACTGGCTCAGCTACTGTGTACTGTCCGACGTGTAGTGGTGGTACTTGTTGCTTCTTGCGGAGGAACTGCTTTGTTGTTTTCCAGGCCGTTCCGTCCGCGATGTTTAGACTCGCTAGTTCTGTGGGCCGCGACCGCGTATTGTATGGCGCGGAGCATTCTGTTGATGCGATTTTTTGTTATCGCCTGGCGGGTGACGTGTCATTCCCGGACGAGTTGATTCTTCTCGAAGATCATCTGCAACACCTCCTGCGGTAGCTGGCGGGAGAAGTCCCGCGGTTTTCTCGGTCTGTGCAGCGTTGCTGCGTCGGCCGCAGTGTGTTGCGAGATGCGTGAACGCGGCGAGTGAGGCGTCCACGCCGTCGATGTCGGGATCGGGTGCTGCGGCGATCGTCTCTGCACCCGGAAGTGATCCCAGTCGGAATTGATGTAGGTCTTACGACCTACGGGTGATGTGTTACCGTCTGTGCTCATATTCTAAAGGACAGGGCCACAGGTGTCGTCGCGACTGCGTCGTGGGTCGCCCCTTTCACGATAGCGATATCTAGGAAATCAGGGCGGCCTCTTTAGGGGTAGTGAGTGGGGTCGGTACGCTGCGATGAAGTTCACTTGACCCATGGAGGTGCTGACGGCGACGCCTGTTGCCTCTAGTTGCGTCAGTTCCGGTATTTTCACATGGTGGTGCCCCAGAGCCCTTCTGACGTAGACCGCCGTTCCACCACAAGCTGTCGGTCTATCGTCACGATACCATCTATAATTTGGTGCCTTCATGTTGACGCCGGGCTTCAGCCATATTTAATACACGAAGCACACATCTACCGCCTCGTCGCTCAAAATCTGTCGGAACTCATCTTGCTGTCTTATGCTCGTTGCGTTCCATACGCAAACGGTGAGTCCAATGATGTGATCAGCCATCTTGGGTTTTCTTTGCTCCTCTCGTGGTGTTGGCCCTGTTGGCCGCTATCATAGCAGACGCGATCATCTGCGGAAGTTGGCGCAGCAGCTCCTTGAACTCCTTCAGTAGCTCCCGAAGTTCTGCTGCTTCACTCGTTGTGATGGTCGGCGGCGGAGCGGCGGGTGCAGGTGACTGGGAAGGGGGTTGCGCAGCGGTGGCAGCCTGCGTCTCCGGCCGGCCAACACCACCTGGAAGACAAGGCCTTACAACAGGCCGTGTCTACGTCACACTTAGAGGCCCCGGCCATTACCTCACTGGCTGGCCGCTGGGGCACGCCCACTGCCGCGCAGCGACCGGCCAGTCTTATGGCGGCCGCGGCCTCTAAGTGTGGCGTAGACACGGCCTGTTGTAAGGCCTGTTCTTCTAGGTGGTATTGGCCCTGCCCGGTGTGGCGTATTCTTCTTCTCTCAGCGGACGAGGGCGCCTTCCGTGGCTCGGGTAGGCAGCTCCGCCTTACGCGGTTGCCCGGTGTGTCGCTGTGCAGTTTTTGCAGGCGTTTCCCGTACGCTCGCTGCTGCTGCGGCGGTTGCAAGGCTGCTTCTCGGCTGCACTTTCTTCGCGGGTGCTTGCCGCACCATCGCGCTGCTTTCTTGAAGGCTATGCATCCTCTGAAGCTGGCCAAGTGCTCTTCCTTACAGTTGCAGCACGAAGGTGTCTTCTCGATTGGGTGCGGGCGTTCCCGGTACAGATGTTCCCAAGAGTACGTCACAGAGCGTGGAGGCATTTTACAATATTTTGCCAGGTGATCAATTCCCTGGCAATTGTAGCATTGGAGTGGGCCACTCCGCCTTCGCAGATTTTCAACTGTTACCCAGCTGACGCTGCCCACTTTTGTTTCTTAAAAAATCTTCTTGTGCTCCGGGGTGTCGTCCAGTATCAACTGGAGGAGAGGTGTGTCGGCGTTGTTCTTCGGCGACTTCAGCCTTGATACGGCCCTTATTATGTACCCCTTGGACTCAAGCAGTTCCTTGAGGTACTGGGGGTCGAAGCAGAAAGACAGGCGGCGGAAAACTACTTTGAGCGTCTTTGTTGGTCCCGATGAATATGTGAACCAGTGTAGGCCTCTGCTATTAATGAGGTCAGTGACGCTATCGTAGTCTTCCGTGGTCTTCGTCACGATTCGATACATATCGTGACTCGCTGTCTTCGTCGTGAAGTTGTTTTTGACGACCGTGAGGATCGCCTGCTCCACGTCCTTGAAGGAACCCGGCCATATCACCATGATTGGTGCTGGTGAGGGCCCCTTCTTTTTCTGCTGTTGGTCTGCTGTCTCCTCTTCCTTCCCATCGAGTTCAGCAAATCGGTGTTTGACGGCCATGTCTGCAGCCGTTGCCATCCGTACTGCTCTCCCTATCTTCTTGCGGCTGGGCATTTCGAACCTATCTGCGTCAGTGGTCGTCTTGGCGGCTTTGAAACACTTTGACGACGCGTTCTTCTGCGTTTGACGCGGGAGCGGCGTTGGTCTAACGTTTCCGGTAGCTTTCCGGGCTTGCCTCCGCCGGTCGCTTCCGGTTACGATTTTCCTCCGCCTCTGTGTCTTCTGCTTCCACTTCGTCATTCAAAATGTTCAAATGTTTGTAAATCTATCGGACCAAACTGCGTGGTCATCAGTCCGTAGCTTACAAACTACTTAAACCTAGGTAAACTAACCTAAGGACAGACACACACACCCATGCCCCAGGGAGTACTCGAACCTCCACGGCGAGCAACCGCGCGCTCCGCAGCGAGACTTCGTCATTCGACAGTGTAAACTGGGCCGTACGTTTGACGGTGTCTGCGAAGACGTCGTCTAGCGGTGTTTCCGTCTGCTTTGGCGGCCTGATTTCAGGCCAGGAGCCTGGATCTTCAGCGGGTGATGATACCCTATTAGGCGTCTTGGTCTTGGAAGTTGAGGTTTTCGGAACTTCCACGTCGAGTGTGCGCAATAATGCGTTGTGTGGCATCCCTCCCATCCCCTCCTCTTGTTGTCCGCTGATTGGGATTGGGTTGATGTAGGTGCCTTCATACTCCATCGCGTGATTCTCCGACAAACAGTAAAGACGTCGAGATAATGAGACTGCGTCGTTCGAGAGGCCATTGAAATTCGCACTAGTGAGGACCTCATCAACCGTGACTGTGGCTATAATCTTAGCAAAGCTTGGGAACCAGCAATTGGGTTAATTAAGAGAAAATCTAGGTAACATAACGTAATGACGACCACGGCGGACAGAGCCCTCACATCGACGTCATCTCAGGCGCCGTCGCTATCGGTTCCACTGCGCGACCGCGGCGCGGGGCGCGGACCACGGAGGGGTCGCTCCGAGGGCCGAAGGTATTTAAATGGCGCGCTAGCGGGCTAGAATCCAGTTCCCTTCGAGCCGCCGTAGCGTGCGGATCTCCGTGCCGGAGCGTTTCCAGGAGCTCAGGCCGTCATTTCACCTGATAATGGCGACATGTATGATCGCCGAAATATTGTGCCCATTGGACACTATAGACACCCGTGGATATTTTGATGTACATGAGTTTGTTGTGACTACTCAGGAGAACAAACTGTCGGTTAAATTTCGTGTCTGTAGCACGCCATCTTCATGGTGTAGCAATTCTAATGGTCAGGAGTGTAAATTTATACACCACTGCCTTTTCTATAGGCTGAAAATTAATAGTATGTGCAGCCAGAAAGCGACGGAGAATATGCTGCTTTTAATCCTCAGTCACATTCTTCACACTTTACCTAATCGAAACTGCAATCGAATGTTCCTGATCTTTATGACATTCAAAGGCGGGGGACTGAGATGGAAATGAATGTCACAATTCTCAGTAAATTGGTATATCGTAAAAA
Organism: Locusta migratoria; assembly: GCA_026315105.1. NCBI lineage: Eukaryota > Metazoa > Arthropoda > Insecta > Orthoptera > Acrididae > Locusta > Locusta migratoria. Next base: position 209,319,689 of record CM048747.1, on the reverse strand, counting down.
AACATCACACGTACATCAGATATTAAATTGTCAAACTATTGTTCCAATCTAAACAGAACAGAATAGTTCAGGTACCTCTTCAATGCGATCTGCCGCATAATGACCTTTTGTTTTCCAATTATCAAACAGTAACTGTCAATCATTCTCGCCTCAAAAAGCAAGACCCTCAACAATTGCCACGCGCATTTTAGGTGCTCATGGCCTGCACCGCGAAATCAATCATCGAAACGGTCCCCCTCCTCCCCACTGACAGGGAACGTACGCGAGCTTGGCTCGACGTGAACTGCGCTTGCCTACTTTCAGAGCTTTCTTATATAATGTCGCCGCGTAGTGGTGCTACTGCAGCACTCTATAAGTGTAAATAAAGTACAGGCATCTCTGTACGTTGAAAAGTTACAGTCACTGATTTTTCTCCTTATAGCACGCATTGTAACAAATGTTAAAGAAATATTCCAGTAAATGCTTCCGCAACTTTGATTTGTATAATTTTTTAAACGGCGACTACCAGTGGAGTACGAGTACTGAATTGTTCCTGTTCTAAATTCCTGTTATTTTCCTTTCTATCGTATCTTCTATGAATGTTGGTCGGTTTTAATTCTCGCTTAATAAGTAAAGTGCTTTAGTGCTAACCTTGTATCTTAATTATAAGAGAAACTTAATCTACAACGATATTATACTCTCGCAGAACAAATTTCGTTTTCTGCTGATAGTTTGTGAATTCAATGAAATACAATCATAAAAACACTATTCCAAGCATTTTACATTAATTTACACATAAATCAGAATTTTATATATTGTTTTTGCATTAACCATGGGAGACTGAATATTATGCACAGTTGTGAAATTCTTCGTAAATACGGACATCATGCGCATTTGCGCAGTTGTTATTAATTATTGCAATACAGCAGACGCACATCCCGCGATACTCAAATTACATAGGAGAGAGCAGGGAAAGCATACATTCCTGCAGACAGTCATTCACCACAGTGTCTGCACACCCTAATCCGAAAAAGTTCAAATGTTGGTTAATCTATCGGACTCTACTGCGTGGTTATTAGTCCGTAGCTTACAAACTACTTAAGCTAAGTTAAACTAACCTAAGGACAACACGCACGTCCATGCCGGAGGGCCTGCCGCTGTGGCCGAAGGGACTGAGGCGCTCCAGTCACGGTATGCACGGCCACAACGGTCGAACGTTCGAATCCTTCCTCGGGCATGGATATTTGTGCCGCCCTTAGGATAAGCTATTTGATAAGTAGTTTGTAAGTTTAGGGACTGATGACCCAGTAGTTAAGTCCCATAAGCTATACAAACATTTTTTAACATGCCCGAGGAGGATTCGAACCCCCGACGAGGGAGGCCGCGCGATCCGCAACGTGGCGCTCCAGGCCGCTCGGCTACTCCCGCGCGACCCCTAATCCGACAATCGTGGTATCCCACTAGAATGGTGGGAGGGGGGTCCTTGATAAAAATACAATGTTGTTACACTGGGTTATCCATATCGGGAGCTCAATAGAATAGTGTCCCGCAAGCTCACGTGGCAGTCAGTCATTGATAAACGCAGCAATGGACGCCTTTATGACAGTCCACTCAGATGAACACTGTGTCGAATGAAGACACGGCCACTGGTGCTGCACGATACATCGGCTCTACATCTACTACTAATAGCTGGCCGCGGTGGCCGAGGTCACTGAGGCGCTCCAGTCACGGTCAGCACGGCCACTACGGTCAGGGGTTCGAATCCCCTCTCGGGCATGGATATTTGTGCCGTCCTAGTTCGTAAGTAGTTCATAAGTAGTTTGTAAGTTTAGGGACTGATGACCCAGTAGTTAAGTCCCATAAGCTTAACAAACATTTGAACATTTCTACTACTAATAATATCTCTGCAAGTCACAATGAGATGAATGGCATCAAACCACTTTTATTATTATTATCATCGTTAATTCTCCATTTACGACAGCGATTAAACACAATCAATTTTCATAGCACTTTTCTTGTCTCTGACTTTTCTCTTCCGAAAAAAAAACCCATATATACACTATGTTCCTTCTTCTTCTCTTCTGTCCACATATTTCCTAGTTTCTTCTCTTTTGGTGTTTCTTCGAATTTCTGTTTCCTGTTTCTTTCTCTGTATTTTTCTATGTTAACGTTTTCTTCTTTAGAGATATTTAGTTTCTTGAGGTCTTCTATGGTTTCCTTTGCCCAGTAAGGTTTATCGTATTACTCATCACAATTTTAAAATTCTTCTTGATAAGCCTATTTTCATTCATTCTATAAATGTGGCCATAGAATTTTTCCCTTCCTTTTCTGATGTTGTCTGTAATTGTCTGTCTGATTGTACAGATCTTTTGTCGGTCTCTTTATCCGGACCCCCTGTCTCTGAACTGGCCTATAGATCTTACTTAGAATTTTCCTTTCTTGCTTTTCCATTTTTCTTGATTTTCGTTCTTCCTCTGATTACTGTTCTTTCTGCAGCATACAAAGCTTCTGGTAAGACTACTGTTGTGTAATGTCTTAATTTGGCATTGACAGAGACACTTATTTTATTGTAATGGTTCCGTGTACGTCTCTAAGCTTATTGTAGCTTTGCAACTCTTTCTTCATTGGCTGTCAAATTTAGTCCTGTTTTCTGTATAATCTCTCCCAGGTATTTGAAACATTCTACTTGTGCTATCTCTCCATACATTGTTACCAATGGGTTTCAGTCTGTGGATTTCGTGTTTATGTACTGCTTTTTTTCATACGAAATCTGTAGTCCTGTTCTGGCTGCGATTTCATGTAGTGTCTTTAGGGCTTCTTTGGCTTCTTTTCTGTTATTCGTTATAATGGATATATCATCGGCAAAAGCCAGCCATTTTATGTCGATGGTTCTATTTATGTGTCTTCCCATCTTAACCACATTGATTCCTTTGTCCCATTGTCCCACTTTTACGATATTTCTCTACTGTTACATTCTCTAATAGACCACGGGAAAAAGAAACGCCGAAATCTTTCCGTTCTCGACCTGATCTCTCTCTCTCTCTCTCTCTCTTTTTTTTTAATGAGTATATATTCAAATGCAAGTGGGTGCTAACAAAATATGTTCATATTCGGAAAAGAAAGTTGGTGAAAGAAATTTCGTAAATAGATCTTGTGGCAACGAATAATAGCAACTGTTCTAGCGATCGTTCAGTGACGTAATCTTGCTTAGTGCATGTCGCAACGATTTTCCTATATGTATCTCATACGCAGAAGAAGTCAGAAAATTTTATTTTAACTGTATTAAGCTGTCTTTTATTCTTAACTCCCATACATCACTGAGTGGCCTCATGTTTAATGGTGGTCCTATGTGGTACATACGGGTGGACGACATTTGAATCCTTGTGTGGGGGAAAACAATTACGGGATACAGTTGAAACTTGATTGCTCTTTACCCATATTAGGTGGCAACTATACTTTTGACTCTCCAATCTTTCAACTTGAAAGGACGATACAAACTAGAGAAACATTCTCTTTCTGCAGCACAAATCGTCAATATGCGAGTCAGCACGAGAGGAACCAGGAAATGTATGTTGTAAGTGGAACGCGGTGGAAGAGTAGGGGTTAACGTCTCGTCGACTTCTTGATAATGAAAGACGGATCAAAAGCTCTTATTGTTACGATTACGATAGGGAAGGAAATCGGCTGTAGCCTTTCAAACAAACCACCCCGTCATTTGCCTGGGACGCGAGGCAGTGGCCGAGCGGTCTAAGGCGCCTTGCTGTGGAGGGATCGGTTACTCGCTGCCGGAGGTTCGAGTCCTCCCTCGGACTTGGGTGTGTGTGTTGTCCCTAGCATAATTTAGCTTAAGTAGTTTGTAAGCCTATGGACTGACAGTCGCAGTAGTTAATTCCCACAGATTTACGCACACTAAACTTTTTTTTTTCCATTTAGCTTAAGTGATTGACGGGAATCATGAGAAACGTTAAGCTGGTGGCTAGTGGCTATAACAACCGTTATTCCGAATGCACCTCTAGTTCTATTACTACGGTACGTCACTCGGTCGTCTAAGTGGAGGTGTCAGACTCGACGGTCATCGTATTCACATTCATAAATTGACTAAATCTGTGGGAATGTATTGTATTTAAAGGTAATCATTTTTTCTATATTTCATTGAAAGTACATTTTATCTGATTATTCTGCGTATGCGTGTGTTTTAAAAACTTTTCAACCGACGTTTCCTGTTGTTAAAGTTTTCTAATGTTCCATGAAATATGGAGAAGATTTTTATTTGCGAGTAGTTGGTGTAGCTATGGTCAGAGATAATCCTAGTTTTTATGGGGTAGAAAACAAAGTAGAGTGATGTACACTGGAAGAGAGAGTGTGTAAGCAATGTCATTGTGGACATCGTGGATTCAAAAACTGGGTGTTATATGATCAGCGATGGGAAAGTGTGTAAACAGTAAAAATGTTTGTTAAGTAACTATAATCCACGAAAGTATTTATTGGCTGAACTTGAAAGGACTTGTAGAGAACAAAGGAGAGATTCCAGCTTTGCTAAGCATGCCTGCAATAAACGTTATGCTTTTGACATTAAATGTCATGTTCCCCACAGAGCGAATAAAGGCAGAAAGCAAACATTGCTTGAATTCTCTCTATCAACAAACACCAAGTTCAGAAACAAAACCTAATTCTCAATGAAGAAACCCAATTGCTGAATTCACCCATATTATAGAAATAGCTATAAGGTGTAATCCTACCACCATGATTGGTTGAAATTGTGTAAAGTTTCTCACCACATTCCAACGTCTTTCCTTCCTTGTGTTACTATCACCATTCTTGTAAAAATCAGTGTATTTTAATGTAGCTTATATACTTTAATATGCTCCTTTCTTCCATATTCACATATTCCAAAGAGATGTAACTGATCCCCACACACATTTCATTGTTTATGTTTTCCTCACTCACCTGTTCCCCCCCCTCCTACTTTTGTTCGTATATGTAAGTCAATTTAATATACAATTGTACTTACTGGTACACTCACTGGGTCATATGTCTGTCAAAGCTTACTGTTGAAATTTAGTTTATAGTTATTTCTTAGTAACTGTTTTGCTTTAATTGACTGAGCGTCTCTCTCTCTCTCTCTCTCTCTCTCTCTCTCTATGTTTCACTAAGTGTGTTTGCCTCTGTAACTTATAAAATAATAGGTGACGGGAAATTTTAATGCGGTAGGTCAACACAAGAAATGTTACACTTTCTGCGGAGCTATGAACATAGTTTATTGTATCATTTTCCAAAGAGTTACAGCACAAAGATATAATCACTGGCTGGTGATCATGAGACAGTGGGCCGTGCTCCTGGGGATAGCCACTCGACCAGTTAGTTACGCCATCGCAGCCTCCGCCCCCAGAACTTTGATGGGTTGTAGCTCCCAAACTAACAGTGATAGGAATGTAGTTTAAATTGATTTGGACGTAGCTGGTTTAAAGGAATCCAATATACAATAGAAAAAACTATTGTTCCATTTAAAAAATTATATCTTTGTGGTGTAACACTTTGGAAAATGATACAATAAACTATGTTCATAGCTCCGCAGAAAGTCACCTATTATTTTATAAGTTGCAGAGGCAAACACACTTAGTGAAACACCCTGTATATATAGAAAAGAAAATTACTTCAATGTTACATAATCAATGACTGGACACATATCTGTAAAGTCGTTGTCTACAAACACAGTAGCTGGTATAATGTGGATAATCTGCAGTATTAAGTTGTCTGAAGATGGCCTTAGAAGCCGAAACCTAGTTTACAAGAAAATCAACATTATTGAGGAACAAATATATGGCGTATAACAGTTACTTAATGTGTCTATATTCTATCTAGAACCGACGGAAGGGTCCATAAATAATAAAAATGTATGATTACAAGTTACCCGGCATTCAACAATATCATATACGGAAGAGAGGCTACTAAAAGTTGTGAAGCATTCCGTGTAATCTCCGGGACAGCAGTGTTGCTGTTGCTCGTATGCGGCGTAGCAGGCCGTTAGTTGTGCTACTTGCAGTTGGTGGCGCTGGCCGAAGAAGAACACCGGCGTCGTTAATCGAATTACGACCATTGGAATTCAAGCAGCGCGCGCGACTGCGACCTACTTAGTGGGGCAGCTACAGCAACGATGGTGGCTTCTGCAGCCAGCATTGTGTAGTCTGCCCGTAGTCCATATCTCATGTAAACTACTTTGGCTGAAAATGGTGGATACACATGTATTTCCTCCACTGATGTAAATGATAAGCAACTATGAATATCATATAAGAACGAAACCACAGGTTTGTTCGAGATTTTCTCCGAATCTTCATTGTCTCATGAACTATTTGCAGTACTTCTAGTACGGAAAGGACGTTACAGACGATCAAAGCAGTCGTGTTTGTCTCTCAGGTCCTTCGGTTCTATGAGGTACTTTTCTCAACAGGACATTCTCAGAGGGTACTTTGAATTGAGTAAACCAACGTTTTTAAATTTATTTCTTGACTATTTTTCGCATTAACATTTGGCCGTGTTCGGGGCCCTACGCATAATCAAATGTATGTGTCTGTGACCACAATATACGATGCTTGGATCTTAAATAGTGGCAACACTGCTGTGAAGACACAATGCATCAGAATCTACTATTGTTGCGGAAAGAAAACTGTTGATTAAACATCAAATGCAATTTTCTTGAAGAAAAAATAAACATTTATTAAAAATTCCGCTAAAGAACGGTAATTAAGATACTTCTAGCAATCACCAAGACAACTGAACAACTGCACATCTAATTAAAATAGTTCATGGAATCTTCAATTGTCACCTTCAAAGAGTAAGAACACACACACACACACAAATAATAGTACATATATATAAAACATTGAATAAATAAATTATATACTTTGACACTCTCCCGCAATGTTTTCATACATATTGTGAAGTAGACACCATACCAGCAAATTCCTTCATCAATTTTAACTTTGTAAATGGTAGACCTTTTGTCAAAATATCAGCTGCCTGTCTATTAGTTGGTATGTAACTCATATTGACCTTATTCTCTTTAACCAATTGACGAATATAATGGTACCTTGTTTCTATATGTTTTGAACATTCATAAAACCCTGAACCGTTAATGAATTTGATAGCACTTTGGTTATCTATTTGTAAAACAGGAACTGAAGTTTCATTAACGGCTCCAATTTCTTTCAGAAGTTGATCCAACCACACAAGTGATTTACAGGCTTCACTTGCAGCCACATATTCTACCTCCATTGAAGAAAGAGCAACACGCTTTTGTAATTTACTCTTCCTCACAACTGGCCCTCCATGGAACTTGAGTAGAATGCCACTTGTTGACCGCCTAGTCCCTCTGTCCCCACCATGATCTGCATCACTGTAAGCTTCAATGTTACAGTTGTCACCTTTTATGAACTGAATACCATCTGTTATTGTTGACTTTAGATACCTAAGTATCCGTTTGAGCAATGCAAAATGTGCCTGTGTTGGTGAGTCTTGAACTCTTGATGCAACATTAACAGCATATGATAAATCCGGCCTTGTAGCTTGTGTTAAATACATTAAACTTCCAACCATTTCTCGATATAGCTTAGTATTATTAAAAGGCGGTGATTCACCTGGTATCCATCCTGGTTCAATGGGTAAAGATAATGGTTTTGCATCCACCATACCATATTTCTCTAAAATTCTTTTCACATATGCTGACTGGTTTATTTGAATGCAGTTGTCAAACTTCTTAATCTGTAAACCTAAGAAGTAATCAACCTTTTCCACAGTAATCTGAAAACGTTTACCCAACAGTTCTATAAACTTGGATGTTGCATCAGTGGAACCCATAGCCAGTCCATCATCAACATAAAACAATAGTACTAGGTTTTCACCATAGAACATACATGGATCTGAATGACTCTCCTGTAAATTACATTCAATAAGAAACTTTACAAGACATTCATACCAACATTTTGAAGCTTGCTTTAAACCATATAGACTCTTCACTAATTTGCATACGTGTCCTGTACCATCGTCAAAACCCTCTGGTTGATACATGTATATTTCTTCCTTCAAAATACCATTAAGAAATACTGTCCTAACATCAAATTGCCTTATACACCAATCATGTTGAACTGCAACACTCAACCGGCATCTAATTGTCTCAAATCTTGCAACAGGGCTAAAAGTGTCAACATAATCTATTTCAAAGCGCTGAGTGTATCCTTTTGCCACCAGGCGAGCCTTGTACCTAACCACTTAATTATTTGCATTTAATTTTGTAGCAAAGACCCACTTATTTTCAATTAGCTTGTTTGGTTTCTCTTTGTACACTAGTTCCCATGTTTCATTTTTCTGCAGAGCATGTATTTGTTCCTCCATTGCTTTCTTCCATGCTTCAGAATTTTCTGACTGCATTGCTTCTTTATAGTTCCTTGGTGTTTCACAAAGCAACATCATTCTAGGTTTATGGTCTGAATCTTCACAGTAGCAAGAAGGTTTCTTCAAATTCCATCGTTCACGTAAATTGTGGCTTCCTTTCTCCTCATGTATTGCCTCCAAGTTACTTTCAGCTTGTTCCTCAGTGCCATTGAAATCATTGCTAACCCTTTCATCACTTACAGTTACATCTTGGTTAACAGTATCAGTTTGACTGTCCTCTTCAAAATCAAAATTTTTATATTCATATTCTGCAGCATCTTCATCTATATCTGACATATCAGCAAAATTTTTAGTCTTATGAGTATATGATTTCTGTAACTGTTTGACTGCAAACTTTACATCTCTGCAAACACACACACATCCTTTTTCAGGAAAATAAATACGGTACCCACAATCATCAATCATCATAACTGTCTTCCTTTAGAAGATTTAGCATCAAACTTCTTCCGTTTTTGTGTAGGAATCCATGCATAACATTCTGTTCCAAAAATCACTAAATTATCAAAACGACCTTTCTTCTTCATAAATATTTCAATTAGAGTTTTACCTTTCATTTTTGTGGGACCAGTTCGGTTCAGAGTGTATGTAGCAGCCAGAATAGCCTCACCCCACAATGCTTTTAGCAAATATTCAGCTTAGCAAAGCCAAGAACGTGCCATCTCACAAAGAATCCTGTTTTCCCGCTCGGCAACTCCATTCTGCTGAGGAGTATATGGTGCAGTTATTGAATGTTTCAGCCCAACTGAGTCAGCAATCTTCTGTACATCTTTGTTGTGGAATTCCTTGCCACCGTCTGTACGTAATTCTCTTACAGTAACATCTGCCTGAGTCTTCATCATCTTAATGAATACTGGTAATTTTTCTTTAATTTCATCTTTGCGATGCAGAAGGTATGTTACTCTAAAACTGGAAAAATCGTCCTTAAAAACAGCAAAGTATCTATTACCCTGCAAATCAGTTTCCTCCATTGGTCCACATACATCTGCATAAAATAATTCTCCAGGTTTTGTTGGTTTCTCCACTCTTTCACCAAATGCCAGGCGATTATGTTTACCATAGACACACCCTTCACAAAGGCTATTATCAAACATTGTCTCTATACCATGATCCTTCAAGAACTGGTGCACATGGCGCTTATTTTGATGACCCATTCTTTCGTGTCTCTGTCAAGGTGTCATCAGTTTCAGCAACAACACAGGACTTTACTTTACAAGCAACTTTCACAGCTAAACGATAAAGTTCATTTTCAGCAATGGATGTAGCAACAGCAATTGGAATATCATTTTTGAAAAATACCCATGATTTTCCATCATTTTCGATTATTTGATTTATTCCCTTTTGTGCAGCCTTCTTAACAGAAAATAAGGATCCATCAGGACAAAACCAAACATCTTCAAAATATCGTTCTGTCCACTTCTGCCCATTAAAAACTTTTACATCAATACGACCTGTGCCAAATGCTTCAATTTGCACACCATTCTTAGCACTATTCATCTTCCTTGAAGTCTTAAAAGGTTCATAGGTAGTGTACCAGTCACGCTGATTTGTTACGTGATGCGTCGCCCCACTGTCAATGTACCACTCATCACAATCAAGCGTATTTACATCTACTGAAAAACTACTGTTGCGTTTCAGCATTAAAACTTTACTCAACATAGCACAGTCTTCATTTTTATTCACGCAAATACTCGCACATTCATTTGAGCGATGGCCTTTTTTCTTACATTTGAAACAGACTAGGCCTGTTTTGCACTGTTTTGATAAGTGACCTACTTTACCGCAAGAAAAACATTTTCTATCTTTAGTTCTTTTGTGATTAGACGTTTTTAATGCGTCTGTTTCGGTAGTTGGTTCGCGCCTTTGTCGCTCTTTATTAATCTTCATTTTCGACATCATTGCTGAAGCAACACTTTCTTCATCACGATCTGTTATTCTCAATTCATAATTTAAACACCGTGTTTTGCAGTTTATTCCACGTCTTCTCTTCAGCTGGTAAATCGTGCCATGTTATATATATGTAGTCAAATTCTTTCGTCAAAGTTTGTAAAAATCGCGCACAAAGATCACCATCGTCGATCGGCTTGTCTAGCAAAGCAAGTTGAGTTTTTATTTCATCAAATTTCGCTAAATGGGTTTGTATACCACCAGATGCTTCCCACACAATGTTGTGAAATTTATGTCGAAGCAGATCAATATTTTCGGCTGAGTGAACATCGTAAATCTTGTGTAGCTTATCCCAAATCTCTTTAGCAGTCTTACATTCACCAACACGAAGTAAAGGCTTAGTATCAAGCGACAAAATTAGCCGTTTCCTTGCTTTTGCATTTGCCTTCGTCAATTTCTTAATATCAGATACATAATTTTGTCCGCCTTCTTCTGGTTTAAGCAGCGCGCCATTTACGACGTCAAAGATTTCGTCACATTGAAAATAGTTCTCATCACGATTCTCCAAGTCGCCCAATTTTCTTCGCCTGTGAGTTTCTCAATTTGTTGTCTTTCTTCGGCCATGGTTTCGCCTTTCTTCACTTTTAGTATCTTAAACTCGACCAAAACTATCGTTCTTCATAAAAACGTAATTATCAACAACCGCGCACATCTGCTACCATGTTGATTAAACATCAAATGCAATTTTCTTGAAGAAAATAAACATTTATTAAAAATTCCGCTAAAGAACGATAATTAAGATACTTCTAGCAATCACCAAGACAACTGAACAACTGCACATCTAATTAAATAGAGTTCATGGAATCTTCAATTGTCACCTTCAAAGAGTAAGAACACACACACACAAATAATAGTACATATATATAAAACATTGAATAAATAAATCATATACTTTGACAAAAACGTTATTGAGATACCTACTTTACCTCCGTGCAAATGGACTCGCCCGTCCCACGTCACTGACGTGGTCTCAATCAAGGGAAACACAGTCACTTGTGAGCGAGCGGTCTAACGTAACGATGTCACTACGTTTTTGAAACATGAACAACGAAGTTGGATCAAGATTGAATGTGCCAGAGGTCGTACAGCACGACAGTGTCAGCAAGGTCTTCAAGAGGCGTGCGGGAAATCGGCATTGACGTACAGAACTGTGACACATTGGGTAAAAGCCTTCAACGAAGGTCGGAAAACTGTGGCAGACATGCATCGAGCTGGTCGTCCTAACGTCTCTGAAGATGAATTCCACACTGTTGCCGCGTTAGTGATCGACACCAGACGATTCGTGAGCTCGGCCACGAAACCAGATTAGCGCATACGACTGTGCGTTACGATGCGTTACGACGCTACTCAGACCCACGAGGAGGGCAATGAGCACGAAGGAGAGGCTTTCTCACGTCGTCCGTAGCACTGGATGAGACATGGGCCACATCGTCCGAGTAAAAACTGAATCGCCAAATTGAATGGGTCGCTGCGAAAGTCGACAGTGCGTCAGAGCCCCAGTATGGTGCAAGTCGTGGTGATTCTCGTGTACGATTGTGATGGCGTTATCATAACGCTAATATTCGTTCACTGAAAACCGTAAATGTACAGTATTACTGTTGTTTTTTGAGAATCACCTGCGACTAGCTTTGCGAAAGATGCGGTAACACTGTCTGCGCAACCCACCCATCATTTTGCACGACAATACGCGGGCGCATACAGCGTAAGTTGTAGCTATGCTGTTCGGTCGATGGGACTGAGAAGTACTGTACCATCCACCATACTCCCCAGACTGAAATCCTTGTGACTTTGATTTGATTCCGAAGATGAAGGAACCACTTCGTGGCATTCGCTTCAGAACTGTTCCAGAGATTCGGCAGACAGTAGATGGCTCCATTCGCACTATACGCACAACAGGTACTGCTAACTACGCCTTGCACATTGCTGGCAACGTTCTACATAGCACTGGTGACTACTTTGAAGGCCAATAACAGGGGCAAACATGTAACCCTTATACATGTGAATAAGTAGTTGCCACTATTTAAGTTCCAACCATCGTAGAACTTGTCAAGTATATTTCAGTGGCCTGGTCTACTCTGTGAGCACAAAAGGGTATTCAGACACCAAATAACGTCACGATTGTTGCTAAGTGACGGAATAGGCATATTCTGTAAAGAGACGTCCACGTTAGTTGACACTTTCTGCATGGCGCTAATGGAGAGACATTTTCACGTGGTGCTACATGGAGCCATTAATGCCGAAACTGATAGCAAAATCAATTAAATTGCCACACTGCAGACTGCTAACGATGATACGAGCTTATGGAATAGGTTCACAGATTTGTGACTGGCCGGAAGCCTTCCTAAGTAATATAACGCAGTACGTTGTTCTCGACGGCGAGTGTTCATCAGTGATAAGTGTATCATCTATCGTGCCCCAGGGGAGTGTGATAGGACCGCTATTATCTTACATCTTATAAAATAGGCTGTACGTATGTATCTTCCACATCTCTTCCTAAAGTACTGGACCGTTTGAACCAAACGTGGTTCAAACGTCCCTCAATATCAGGCAACAATCGCTGTCAGGGTGAGAATCACCTACGATACATTTCCGAGTGCAATCCATGGTTGCCTCCGTGAAACACACATTAATTAGAGTTTAATTTCAGCCTTACGTATATTTGTTTCTTTGCGGCGAACATCAGCTTGTTTCAATATACTGATGTGGTTATCGATTTTTATCAGATCTTGATGGAATGTCCTAATTAAAAGCCACATAATGACGCAAAACCGGCATTAACTGTTTTCAGAGGCCGCATTTGAATATTTTAAAATCCTGCCATATCACGAAAAGGATGTATATGACATGCAGGATTCAATACGTGGCAGACCAAACCCCAAACCTAATTTAGAGAATTAAAAGTTCGTTTTAATGAACTCCCGACATGTACGCGTAAAATGTCTTAACGTATACTTCATTAACGCTTAGCCTTAAATATTTGTAAAAATTAGGCTGAATGTGCCATAAATTAAAACTGCTATTTTAACAACGACCATTTCACCTAATATAAACAGAGGTGTAATATTCGGTACGACTAAATACTATACTAAGGGTATTTGTGAATAATGGGACAGCAAAAATGTTTATAAATGACCTGTAGATCGTTATTTTTAGTAAATCTTGAAAGTAGTTTATTCATCACGGCTACGCGTCGTCTGAAGGTAATTTATGTGTTAGGATCAAAAAATGTTCAAATGTTTGTTAAGCTTATGGGACTTAACTACGGGGTCATCAGTCCCTAAACTTACAAACTACTTATGAACTACTTACGAACTAGGACGGCACAAATATCCATGCCCGAGGGGGGATTCGAACCCCCGATCGACGTGGCCGTGCAGACCGTGGCTGGAGCGCCTCAGTACCCTTGGCCACCGCGGCCGGCCTATTAGGATCTATCGTCAAACAGACCTGATGGTCCTGGGTATCTATAATCAAATACCTACCTTCGTCTTACAAAGACAGATACTTGATGAAACTCCCATCTTGGGAATTCTTAACTATTATGTCGATATTTCGTTCCATGTATAATATTTACTTCTACATGACTAAGATAAATTACAACAAACACCATGTAGTTCCGAGGAAATGACATTCCTCTTTTCATCCTCCTGGTATACTTCATATTTTATTTTCATAGTTATCACATATGATGTATACTCAGTGGATGTACACTCCTGGCCATTAAAATTGCTATATCACGAAGATGTCGTGCAACAGTCGCGAAATTTAGCCGACATGAATAAGATGCTGTCATATGCAAATGATTAGCTTTCCAGAGTATTCACACAGGGTTGGCGCCGGTGGCGACACCTACAATGTGCTGACATGAGTATAGTTCCCAACCGATTTTTTATACACAAGCAGCAGTTGACCGGCGTTGCCTGGTGAAACTTTGTTGTCATGCCTCGTCTAAGGAGGAGAAATGCGAACCCCCACGCATTGTAGCCTATCGCGATTGCGGTTTATCGTATCGCAACATTTCTGCTCGCGTTGTTCGCGATCCGACTGTTAGCAGAATATGGAATCGGTGGTTTCAGGAGGACAAAACGGAACGTCGTGCTGGATCCCGAACGGCATCTTATCACTAGCAGTCGAGATGACAGGCATCTTATTCACATGGCTGTAACGGATCATACAGCTACGTCTCGATCCCTGAGTCAACAGATGGGGACGTTTGCAAGACAACCATCTCCTCGAACGGTTCGACGACGTTTGCAGCAGCATTTACTATAAGCTCGGAGACCATGGCTGCGGTTACTCCTGTCGCTGCATCACAGACAGGAGCGCCTGTGATGTTGTACGCAACGACGAACCCGTTGTTCTGATGAATTCAGGTTCTGTTTAGACCATCATGATGGTCGCATCCGTGTTTGGAGACGTCGCGGGGAACGCACATTGGAAGCGTGTATTCGTTTCGCCATACTGTCGTATCACTCGGCGTGATGGTATGGGGTGCCCCTGGTTACACGTCTCGGTCACGTCGTGTCCACATCGACGGCACTTTGAACAGTGGCCGTTACATTTCAGATGTGTTACGACTCGTGGCTCTACCCTTCATTCGAATCCTACGAAACCGTACATTTCAGCAAGATCATGCACGACCGCATGTTGCAGGTCTTGTACGGGCATTTCTGGATATGGAAAATGTTTGATTGCTACCCTGGCCAACACATTCTCCAGATCTCTCACCAACTGAAATCGTCTGGTCAATGGTGACCGACACTATACGCCAGTCAATGAAAAGTTCTGATCTGCCTTTGTTTGAAGTTTGTTCGGGATACATACTAAAAGCCAAACTGGTCACAACCAGTAGGGGATCAGTTGAGATTTTTGGATTTTGAAGAATTGTCCTAGGTAAAATGAACTAAAATGGTTCGAAGTCTTTCTGTCAATTTACCTAGTGGAGACAACACCATTACAGCAATCGAGACAGTGATAATAATAGAAGTTGCTGTAGGGACGGGAGGGTTTGATGTTAACTATACCAGTAGTATCACACTAGAAGATTTGTTCAGAATGTTGTGAACAAGTAATACGATGTGACAACAATTTGACTTGCCCGAAGCTATGGCATAGATTGCTATAGGAAAGTTGGAAGCGATACAGTCACAGAGGGAGGAGGGTGCAGCTATTGCAGTGTCCGAAAGTGTAATCTCTCTTACCTGGACGCGATTTCAGACAACAGGAACGTTTAAAAGGAGGAAAGGCCAAGGTCGTCCATGGGTGACATCAGCGAAAGATTACCGTTATCTCCGGTTAACTGCCCGCCAAGACAGTAGGCTGAATGCATTCAGATGAAGCGTACCCTACATGCAGGAACAGGACGCTTAAATCATCACAAACAGTCCGGAATGGCCTTCAGGAATGAGGCCTCTACGCACGGAGGCTAATGGTGTGTGTCTCCCATTAAAACGACGACGCCGCTTAGCCCACACATACCGGGCTGATGGACATCAGGTTTGCAGTCGTAAGAAATTGCTCTGCTTACTTGTCACAAACGAGTAAAGATTTTGTGTTCAGCCGGACAATCGTCGTTCCCTCATCTGGAGACAGCTTGGAACTCGGAACAACTCTGCTTATGTGTAGGAAACATCGCCGTTTCATGGAGGTGCACGAATGATGCGGGCAGCACTTGTGTTTGGCGATTTGGCTGCTCAGAAATATAAATATCCTTTAATCTTTTCTTGTGCCCTGCGCTGGTGCCATAGAAGACGGGTTTCTTCTGGTTGACGATAACGCACGTCCACACAGAAGTGCTCTGGTGGACAATATGCTTGTAGCTGAGGGAATTTAACGAATGGAGGACCTACTTCACCGGACTGAATCTCGACTGAGCATGTCTGGGATGTTCTTAGCAGACTCATTGCAGCCAGACCACGCCTCCCACAAAGGTTTCAGAGCTGGATATCACTCTCATGGAAGAATGGCCAAACATCCCTCAGCTGCTGAATGATAATCTAATACCTGCAACTCTACTGGCTGTCCGACGTGATCACACACCATATTAGAGTGTAACGAAAATGACGGTTTAACTATTATGAAAGCCCCTTTGTGCCTCGCTCTAAGTAAACGCCATGAAAAGCTCAATAATGAGTTGAGACAGCAAAGTATCGTAATTTATCACACACAAATTACAATTGTAACCAGTATCTGGATAAAACACGTTCCCGTAAATGTTTTGTGTAAGATATCTGATCTGATCCGCTAATCGGTTTTAGCAGTTTATATTCTGTACTCCATAAACATTTTATAATTGTAATATTGGTTTTCCATTTAATACTGTCTATACTACCATCTTCTAAAATATTTACTACGCCTCCTGAAACACCTTGTTCAAAAATATATATAATGGCGGCAATTTTGTGATTACTGTAGTTTTATTTAGATGTTTACATTGACATGTTATCATTGGTTGTCATGTGGAAGAAAGTATATTTAATTCGTTCTATAGGAAAGTAACGGAAAACCCGGCGTTGCCTGGGGATGTATTTATTCGAGCCTTGAATTAGCACTTTTCCTATCCCTTCTATCTCTACCCATCCTATTTTACTGTAACATGTTATTCGTATATTTATAGGAGAATATATGAGGAATAGGCATACCTGGGTTATATTATCTCAATTTTCTTGAATTAAATGTTCTACAATTGCATAATTTTTCAGGAACAATTAACGTGTATAAGTTCTGCATGTCTATAAAATCTATTCCGAATATGGTTCATAGTAAATACCTAATACATTGAAACCTGATGCGTAATGGGATTGTTTTCCATGAACGTTACTTTTTATGTCCTCATATCTCATGATTTACGTGTCGTACTGTGATACAATTTCGAAGGTAGTTTCAGTTGTCCATACTGTCAGAAAAATTTCCTGCGGGTACAACGTGTAGTGTGGAAATTATAAATTGCAATATTATACCGAATGCTGCAGTTTCATTCAGTGTACAGCAGAAAAGTAGTACCGGTGAGCGAAGAAGTATTTTCGTTTCATCATTTTTCTGTAGCTGTCTGCAAGAAAAACTGAAACGAAGATTTGAAATTATGTATAAGGTTTGTTGCAAGTCGCTAAGTACTGTAGCTATAAAGTCTTGCCGCATTATGTGACAGTCATGTAACTCCTCTTGTTTATGACGTTATATCTCCTGAACCATGCGTCGTATGTGGTTCTTATCACTGCAGAAATTGGTACGTTATGATAAGTAACGTGTGTTCCAAATATCGTTTAAATCTGTCCAGTGGTTTAGCAGGAAATGTGCAACAATGTCGCGTGATGCAGCCGTTTTTCGTGCATCTCATAGTTTATGACGTCATATCTCGTAAACAATGTGTTGTACGTGATTATTATACTTACGGCGACCATCCTCATGGATTGAAGGTTACGTGTGAAAACTGCCATAAAGACTGGAACCAAATTTTATATTTTTATGCCATACATACACACCAAAAAACTCACATCCACACGGACACTAGGCTTTATATACATGGTGCCCCACTCAACTGTTTCACCCCTGATATCTCTGAAACTACGAGAGGTATTGAAAAACGACTTTCACGGTAATGAAGTTACGGTAGGGGTTTATGAAAGTAGGTACTACGAGACACTGTAAACGTGAAGAAATATTATTTTCAACACAAACTTACGTTGTTTTTTTAAAATTGGATACCCCATATAATATCTTAAGCAATCCATAGGATGAAATATCACAAAAAGAATGTCGTTTGTTGCATCGCGATGTTTCATTTACATCCGGAGAAACTGCGAAGCGAATTTGACATTTGAAATACATGAGGCGCGCTGCTAGCGCGTGTCCGAGACTCAACCGTGAGTCTCGCTTGAGCCTAGGGACGCGCTACCTGTGCGCTTCATGAGTTTAAAACATCAACTTTGCTTCGCAGTTTCTCCGGATGTAAATGAGTCATCGCGATGCAACCAACGACATTCGTTTCGTGATATTTCACCCTATCGATTGCTTACGAAATTATATGAGGTGTCCATTTATATATATATATATATATATATATATATATATATATATATATATATATATATAAAGATTGTGTTGAAAACAATATTTCTTCACGTTTTAGTCTCGTAGTACCTACTTTCATAAGCCCCTGCCGTACGTTCATTACCGTGAAAGTCGTTTTTCAATACCTCTCGTAGTTTCAGAGATATCTTGGGGTGAAACAGTTGAGTGGGGCACCCTGTATAAATAGTCGAGTTAGGAAGCTGTATGGACGTAGCAGACTATCAGCGATGAGATACAACATACCGGCACGTCTGCATTTTTCGTCTCGTTGTCCCGTGCGTTTCGATTTGGCACTTCAATACGAACTTCAGAGTGGATATATGTGATAACTTGGGCGTTTATCAAGCAAAGTGGGAATACTGTGATCTTCCAAGGATGAGCCTCTGCAGTTCCTCTGCAGGCGAAAACAGAGTATGTAGCATAAAGCCGGGCCATATTGACATTCGGATATAGCGCAGGGGTCCCCGGGCGGCCTGCTCTGAGTTATGGGTGCGGGCAACAAGTTGCAGGTCAGGAGCTCAGTAGCAGACGCCGCGAACAGGTGAGCTAGGTTGCGTCCGGCCCACACGCCATGAGGAGGACACGGAGCACCGCGGACTTCTGCAGCGCTCGGTGGAACCGCCTACGTACACCATCAGTATAGCAGGCCAACGTCATGTTTGTAAACATATGAGCAATATGTTTCTGTTAGTATTTTGAGTCGCTATTCTTCGGACTAATTCGATGCGGCCCTTAGAAAGTCCCCTCCTTTATTTTGGGTTTACAGTCGTAAATAATGTGACCTCACAACAAATCATACAACGGCTGATGTCTCTCAATTGCATAATTTTGGAACACGCTCTACGTTCCAGTATTATGTCTTTTTATGGAGACCGGAACTCACCATGCTTCCCGAAGACAAAAGATCGTGTGAAACCCAGATCGCGCTATCATCCACTGCACCTAGAGAGGCTAATGGATGCAGGGTGTACATTAAGTCCAGGACAACCAAACTATGAACAGATATCATGTGTAGTTTGGTACATCTACATCAGATACTCTGCAAATCACATGTAAGTGCCTGGCAGAGGGTCATCGAACCACCATTATACAATTTATCTCCCATTCCATTCTCGAATAGCGCACGGGAAGAAAGAACACCAGAATCTCTCCGTTCGAGCTCTGATTTCTCGTATTTTATTCTGATGATCATTTCTACCTATGTAAGTGGGAGTCAACAATATATTTTCGCATTTCGTGGAGAATGTGGCGATTGGAGTTTCGTAAGTAGCCCACATCGCAGCGATAATCGTCGTTGCTGTAATGATTCCCATCCCATTTCCTGTATCATTTCCGTAACGCTGTCTCCCCGTATCGTGACCATACGAATCGAGCTGTCAATAATCAGCGCTATTCACAAACATGGCGAGTTCAGGTGTGGAGCAAGCTTTCTGTGTGTTAGCGATCGACAAAAACAAGATAGCTACAGCTGTTCAACCGAAGTTTACAACCATGTACGGTGTGAGGCATCAAAAAGGGAAGAACTTTACAACTGGCACAACAAATTCGTTACGACCGGTTACTTGTGTCCGGAAAAGAGAAACAGACGTCCTAATGCGAGTGACGTGATTGTGGAGCGCCTACGAGAGACAATCATAAGTATTCCAAAGAAATCGATGGGTCATGCAACCCGAATTGGCTCCAATGACAGTGTGGAAAGTCCTGCGACAGAAGCTGTCTATTAAAACATTTAAATTGGAGCTAGTGCAGCTCATTGACGACGACAAAGACAAGCGTTTTGAGTTTTTTTCGCATTTATTACAACTGAATGTTGATGAGGATGGCATTGTTAATCGACCAATTTTTAGCGACGAAGCCACTTTTCACACTAATGTGAAAGTGTAATTTTCGAATCTGGGGTGCAAAGCAACCACACGAATGCATTGAATTTGAACGTGATTACCCGATGGTAAATGTTTTTTATTACTTGTAAAGACGAAATTTGTACGGGTCGTTCTTCTTCACCGAGAGCACTGACACTAGATATTCCTATCTGGACACGTTACATCCTATTCAGTGTGTTTCCCGGTACACCAATGTGTCATGAGTGTTGACCGACGACAGGGGTCACTCCATGTCCGGTATAGCACCTGAACTCGTCTTGTTTGCGACTAAGGCTGACTGTTGGAAAATTACCAAACTACGCTGTGGCGGAATATGTGGAAAAACAAAGAAAAAAACAGTTTTTTTTCCTCAAAATGACATGATATCTGTACAATGTTCTTGTGCAATAATAATTAAAAATGTTCCACAACTTTATGTACACACCGTATATAATTCCAGAGACATACAACCGCCAGGGATTCAACTCAACAGTCGGTCCCAGACACTTATTATGCATATTACGCACTATCGAAAGTATAATCCTCTTGATGTATTCAAGACGAAAGTGCAAAAATCGGATCCTATAGCCCAGCTTAGTACGATACATGATGCATCAACTGGCCAGCCTATACAAAACGGAAGGCAAATACGTAAACTTGCTATGGCGGCTGACTGTAACAAAGGAAAGGCCTTTATCGGCCTCTCGGACCAGATGGCCTCAAGTATTATTTGCACAATAAATTAAATGTTAGGAAAATGGGCATCCATAATTTCAAACATTCTCTTGTGGAAGCACGAGTCTATCCTAAAATGGACCCCAACTAGACAAAACCTTCCAGCTGCAAAGAAAAACATTTTCTGGAGGAGTATGAGGGCAGAAAAGGGTTAGGAGGAAACGGTGCAGCCCAGGCTATAAACGTAACGTGTCAAACCATGGAAAATTGCTGCTGATTCTCGCAAAAATGCGAAAAATAAATACGTTTGCGAGACACTCAAAACATATCAATGTTCGTTGAATGTTCCAAAACCATCAATGAATTTATGTGGAACAATTATTTTGTTTAAAATTTTCACCACATTTTTGTGGACGCGTATCATTTTGTCGTCTACTGGGACTAAAGTATCCTCTAGTGTGTGCTGATGAGATAATTGTTCACAGGTGTAGAAAAATGCTTCAAGTAATGCAAAGAGAATGCCCACCGCTGGGCACGGGGTCCGACAAACGGTGAGCACACGACGCTCAAATTGTTAAAATAAGATATCCCTGCCTTTCTTAAAATATTCTGAACTGTCTCGAAAAGAACGACCTATTGACGCATATCAACACGGACAAAGATAGCATTTTTCTTGTAAACATAACTAGTTCTTTTTTTTTCAAATCAGCGCGGAATGGCCGTGTGATCTAAGGCTTAATGCTACGGAATGGGCGGCCGTTCCCTCCGAAGGTTTGAGTCCTCCCTTGGGCGTGTGTGTGTGTATGTGTGTGTGTGTGTGTGTGTGTGTGTGTGTGTGTGTGTGTGTGTTTTTCCTCAGCTTAAGTTAGTTTAAATAGTCGGTGAGTCTTGCGACTGATGACTATACCAATTTGGTCCAACACTATTGCAAACAGTTGAACATTTTCTTTACTGACATGAAGGGTTGTCTGCTATTGACATGGGACCTGTTTGCGAAATTTCCTTCATCATCTTTCTCTTCCGAATGCGAACATATTTTTTATCACCCACCTTCATTGGGTACATGATTATCATAATAAAATAATAGAAAATAGATCGAAAACGGAAATCTTTCGGTGTTCCTATTCTGCGCGCGCTATTAGGGAAAACAATGGTAAAGAAATATCATCAAAGCTCTTCGATGAACACTCTGCCATGCATTTCCATATGATTTGCGGACTATGTATGTCTATGTAGACTTTTATCTTGATTCCCGGAAGATTTTTGAGACAATAAATCACAAGCGGCTTCTAATAAATTACGTTCTTGTGGAATATCGTTACAGGTGTACGACTGGATTCCAGATTACCTGTCAGAAAGGTCACACTACTGAATAATTAATGGAAATTCATTGACTAAAACTCAAATAATAGTCGGCGTCCCCTAGGGAACATAGGGGGAAAATGTTGATATATTTGTAAATATATGGGACTTACGTTCTTTGGTTATTAGTCGCTAGGCTTACAAACTACTTTAACTAAGTTGAACTAACCTAAGGACAACACACACACACTCCATTGCCACAGCACAAACTCGAATCTCCAAAGGCGCGCAACCCACGCTCCGAAGCAAGGTGTCTTACACCGATTGCCCACTCCAACGCAGCTAGTATAGGTAAGGAGAGTACAGAGACCTTCGAAAGTGCTATAGAAAACTGCAGAAGATTAGGTGGGTCGATCAGGTAACGAATGCGGAGGTTTTGAACAAAATTGTAGAGAAATAGTATTTCTGGCACACGTTGGTAAAAAGAAGAGATCGATTAGCAGATCATATCCTTAGACATCAAGGAAATGTGAATTTAACGCTGGAGCGGAGCGCGTGGGGTAAAAATCACAGAGGGAGTCAAAAAGACGAATACAATAAGCAGATTCAAATAGATGTGGGTCGCCGTTCTTAAAAAGAGATGAAGATGCTCTTCTTAGGGTAGGCTGCATCATACCATTCTCTTGACTGAAGACCACGAGAACAACACAAAAGTCAGAAAATCGGAAACGGAGACATTTAGGTGTTACATTTTTGCGCGCTTAATTGGAGAAAGGAGACATAGGGAAATATTACGAAAGCTCTTCTATGTACCCTCTTCCACACATTAAAATGTGATTTGCAGAGTAAATATGTAGCGGTAGATGACAACTCTGCCACGTCTCAATACTGAACGAAGGAATTGCCATTCTCCATTGAGACACGCAGAAGTTAATCAAATATTCTCATATTGTACAAAGTTTGTGTTTTTCTTACCAGTTACTTTTGCTTGCGGAAAAGAATGATTTCAGACATTTAAAACTAAGGATTAGGCTTAATTGACAGCAGTGTTCGCTTTAAATTGTTTACTTAATGGATGTACCAAAAAACTTTTCTAATGATGTACTGTCTGATATGTTAACATAGATATGAATCCTATAGGCAAGTAACACATTCGGGGCAGATGCAGAAATACATTCAATTTCTAATGGGGTCAGTGTATAAATACTCAAATTAGTAAAGGGACTGCTGGGCTGAGGCGGGAAATCCGAGCACGAATCCCGATTTACCAAAAATTTTGAACTTCGAAACTGAATTTATTTCAGTACCCTGTGACATTCGGGATGTTTGAATATTTAGAATTCGTAGAAAGCTTTCCACTGTACACGACCGTTAACAATTTACAGTCTTCGAAATTCGTCTAAATCCCAATCAAACTAAATTATTCGAAATTCTTCATAATTTCCTTTGGACAAAAATATCAAGAACATAATTAAAAACCAATTTCCATGTTCAGGCTAGTAATAACTATTTCATTTCAGTCTCTAGGAAGAGAAATCATTTTAAGAGTCCCAGAACTGAAAATTAAAACGAATAACTCCTGAAAACTTCCATTAACTTTATATTATGGAACACGTATTAGTGTCTAACGTCAATAATAAAGCAAGATTCAAATACTAACAAAGAACGACATATAAACATGTCTTTTAGTGTACACATCACAACCACGGCGGAGAGGCCGAGCGTTCCAAGGCGCCTACCTGCGGAGCGTGCAGTTTCTCGCCGTCGGAGCTTCGAGTCATCCCTCGGCCATGGGTGTACTTGTTGTCCTTAGGATAAGTTATTTTAAGTAGTTTGTAAGATTAGGGACTGATGACGAGAGTGGTTAAGTGCCACACATTAAAATCATTTGACATTATGTACATCACAACACAGGAATATCCGAGGAACCGTAGTCACATGGTATTAGTATACTTTCCTCTTCTCCTATTTCTAAAAGTGTCCTATATCATAAAAGCCTTCTCCTGCAGCTGTGTTGACTGGTTATGGATTGCAAACATTATCACACACTTTTCTAGGACAACTGTTTTGGTGACAACGGAAGATTCATACTGCTGTTCATATGACTATTAGGAGAAGCTGTTCAGGTATTCACTTGTCGAAGTAAGATATTGATCTGCTGTAACGAAAAGCTAATGACTTACGACAGCCATTACACTCTGCAGAATCCAATCATTTACTGCGCAAATTTCGCCTTTCCATATTGTTGCCTGATCTATTCACTCCTCCTAAGAGTTGTAGAGAAACTCCATTTCTCTCTTTCTCATGCTTTTTAAATCTTAGAAGTTGGTAACTCCTCTGCTATTCGTTATTTCTCAATGTAAACTCTTTGATGTCACAACGGAAATGCAAAATTTTGAAAGCAGATACCAAAGTTAGGAGTAAAATGTTTCTAGAGAGTCAAACAAACATGTCATTTACCACTACTGATCGGTGCAGTATTGATGTATCATAAATATTTAACGTTGTACAGTTTGACTCAGTAATTTCAAGCAAACACCGAGATACCGTGCTTCCGCTTCCAGATTAAAATCAAGCATTGATAGTCTCATTTTCCTACTTCGTGAAATAACATCACATAAGATTTTGATGACTTTTGTTGCTCTGAAACATATTCCCTCTTTTATGCAAAAGGCACGTGGTAGCTATAGCGTTCTTTGCAGAAACCAGCTACCGATTTCGTAAGTTTCCCGTCGTTCGTTCACCCAATGTTATTACAAAAACCCACATAAGGTATTTTCTATTCAAACGGAAAAACATTACGTATTATCTATCTTGCTGAGAAAATAAGTTCAGACTTTCAGGTTATTGAACAGAAACTGATTTTAATAAAACACATATGGCGTGTAAAATGATTACGGCGACTTCACTTTCGGAATACTGTTGTTAGCCTTGAGAAACACTTTGGGTGACGAGGAGTGTAATAGAGAGTAAACATATTGGATTATATGGCATTAAGTATGACTAAAGTCACGGCAGCATTCCAGGTTAGATTACAATGAGAAGACAAAACGACGCAGGAAATTGCATTAGTACTGCAGATGAAAAAGATGGATCAATTATGTTAGATGTAGATAGGTACTTGTTTTGTTTCTGTAGTCTTCAGTCCGGGAACTGGTTTGATTCAGCTCTCCACCCTACTCTATTCTAGCAAGCCTCTACACCTTCTCATAAGAACGGCAACCTACGTCCATTTAAATCTGGTTACTGTACTCATCTCTTAGTCTCCCTCTGCGATTTTTACCCCACACACTTCCCTCCAACGCTAAATTCACGATTCCTTTATGTCTAAGAATGTATCCTACCAATCGATCCCTTCTTTTAGTCAAGGTATAACAAAAATTCCTTTTCTGTTCCGTACATCCTCATTAGTTAGGCGATCCTCCCTTCTAATCGTCAGCATTCTTGTGTAGTGCCACATTTAAAATGCCTCTATCCTCTCCCTTGCCCTCAGTCTTTATCGTCTACGTTTCACTCCCACACCATGCAACACTCCACATAAATGCCTTCAGAAAGAATTCCATTACGCTTAAATTAATATTCGATGTTAACAAATTTCTCTTTTTCGAAAACCATTTTCTTCCCAAGGCCATTCTGCAGTTTATATCCTCTGTGCTGAGACCATCATGTGTTATTTTACTGCCAAAATAACAAGACTCATGTACCAACTTTATTGTTTCGTTACCTAATCTAAATACGTCAGCATCGTCTAATTTTCTTAGACTGCTTTGCTCTTGTTAATGTTCATCTAATTCGTACCTTTCAATACACTGTTCAGTGCGTTCAACTGCTTTTCCACGACCTGATATAGTTACAATGTCATCGGAAAAACGCAATGTTTTTATTTATTCACCCTGAACTTCAATTCTTCCTGCAAATTTCTCCTAGTTTTTATTTATAGCTTGCTTAATGTACAAATTGTATAACATTGGACAAAGGCAACAGCTCTGTCTTACTCCCTTCCCAACCACTGTACCCCTTTCATGCCCTTCAACTCTGATAACTGCTGTCTGACTTTTGTACAAGTTGAAAATAACCTTCCGTTCCCTATATTTTATTCCTTCTTCCTTCAGAATTTGAAAGATTATATTCCAGTCAACACTGTCAAAAGTTTTCACACATCTACAAAAGCTAGAAATGTAGGTTTGCCTTTCCTTAATATAAGCCGTAAGGCGATTATTGCCTCCCGTGTTCCTGCATTTCTCCGAATCCAAACTGATCTTCTTCGGGGTCGGTTTCTACCAGCTTTTACACTCTTCTGTAATAATTCGGGTTAAAATATTGTAACCATGACTTACTAAACTGATGTTTCTGTTATTATCACACCTGTTTGTGCCTGCTTTCTTTGCAATGTAGATTAATACATTTTTCTTAAGATCTGAGGATATTTCCCCTGTCTCATACATCTTACGCACCAGGTGAAATAGTTTGGTCGTAGCTGTCTCTCTCAGAGCCTTCAGTAGTTCTGAGGTAATCTTATCCACTCCAGGGACCTTGTTTCCATTTAGGGCTTTCAGTGCTCTGTCAAATTCTTCTCTCGGTATAGTATCTCTTATTTCATCTTAGTCTTCCCTTCCTACAATTTTTTCTAAGTTTATTTCCTTTCTAATTGTATTAGTCTGTGACACGATAACATTCTGCCATATTCCCTAACGTTGCGTGTTAATGCATATTTCATTTACTTTACTTTATACTTTGACAAACAATTGTTCTTATGGGACATATTTATGTATTCTTTTTATGGTCAAAACTGTCATCTGAAGTTATGTTTACATAACAGTCTCTGTATCAGTCGCCATGACACCTCATCAGAAATATATCCTGTGATGGCGGTAAAAGATATATTATTTTCACACCACGAATACTTCGATCTGAGTTTACGAAATCAACTATCTATTTCTCAATTAGTCTGTTTAATTTTGTATCTTGGATGACACTACTGGGTTATGTGGTATTTCATTGTAAATTGTGTATAATTCATGATCGTAAATTTTTTTAACAGACTCCTCTGATGATGGATAATATCCTAAACCGGTAAAGTTCTGACTACAATAAACAGGTGATGGTTGGCTATGCGTTTTTAACAGTACCGTGTGATCAAAAAGTCAGTATAAATTTGAAAACTTAACAAATCCCGGAATTATGTAGATAGCGAGGTAACAATTGACACACATGCTTGGAATGACATGGTGTTTTGTTAGAACCAACAAAAAATAAAAGCTTAAAATATGTCCGAAAGATCTTTTGCACGCGTCGTTTGGCGATGATCGTGTGCTCAGCCGCCACTTTCGTCATGCTTGGCGTCCCTGGTCCCCAGACCTCAGTCCGTGCGATTATTGGCTTTGGGGTTACCTGAAGTCGCAAGTGTATCGTGATCGACCGACATCTCTAGGGATGCTGAAAGACAACATCCGACGCCAATGCCTCAGCATAACTCCGGACATGCTTTACAGTGCTGTTCAAATCATTATTTCTCGACTACAGCTATTGTTGAGGAATGATGGTGAACATATTGAGCTTTTCCTGTAAAGAGCGTCATCTTTGCTTTGTCTTGATTGGTTATGCTAATTATTGCTTTTCTAATCAGATGGAGCGCCATCTGTCGGACATATTGTGAGCGTTTATTTTTTTTTTTATTTTTTTTTTTTTTTGTTCTAATAAAACCCCATGTTATTCCAAGCATGTGTGTCAATTTTTACCGTTCTAGCTACATTATTCCGTGATTTACTAAGTTTTCAAATTTATACAGACATCATTTTGATCACTCGGTATATAACGGCTGTTAACTCACATCTAAGTAAAAATTTTGAAGATCTGACTAGGATGTTGGAAACAACGATGTCAAGTTGTTATCTAGACAGCGCTGTCCTCCAGTTCTATCAGGGTGGGCGACGGTGACGCAGCGACTGGCCCTGCGCTACTTGGTTGGGCTGTGCCTGGGAGGTCGCGGCAGGCCTGGCGAGAGGAATGCCCCTGTCACCGTTAATGGACTCTACAGGTGTGCCGAACGAGGCGCGGCGGTCCCCGCGTTGCAGACGCCAGATTCTTCAGGATAACGCTTAATGCCCCGCGGGAATAGCCGGGCCGGAGGAGAAACATTTCCTTTCTGTTTTCTCACTTGACTTGTGCACACCCACCTCCAGAGGGCCGCCCCTGAGGGGCTGATGGGCCTCCAACAGGCAACGAGATAGCCAGCTCTCTGACGTCTGGGAAACCAAGTCCAACGGTGAGGCACTCTTTGGGTGGGTGGAGTTCCGAATGAATATTTCGTACCTCTGGCGAGGTCACGCTGACATCACGCTGTCTGTGACGTCGTTATTCTCTTGTCGTTTCCTAAGGCACCTCGCTGCGAAGCGCGCGGTTGCTCGACGTCCGCCGTTCCAGGCATGGGTGTGTGTGTGTTGTCCTTACTGTAGTTTACCCTTAGTTTAAGAAATGTAGGAACTCGGGAGGCAATTCTCACTTTACGGCTTATCTTCAAAATGTTCAAAAGTTTGTAAAGCTTATGGGACATAACTACGGGGTCATCAGTCCCTAAACTTACAAACTACTTATGAACTACTTACGAACTAGGACGGCACAAATATCCATGCCCGAGGGGGGATTCGAACCCCCGACCGTAGTGGCCGTGCAGACCGTGACTGAAGCACCTCAGTCTCCTCGGCCACCGCGGCCGGCACGGCTTATCTTAGAAGATAAAGGAAAGGCAAACCTACATTTCTAGCATTTGTAGATTTGCAGAAAGCTTTTGATAATGTTGATTGGAATACACTCTTTCACATCTAGAAATCAGCAGGAGTAAAATATAGGGAACGGAAGGTTATTTTACAACATGAACAAAAACCAGACAGCAGTTACCAGTGATGAAGTGCATGAAAGAGAGGCAGAGGGTGGGAAGGGTGTAAGACAGGGTTGTAGCCTTTTTCCAATGGTGTTCAGTTTGTGCATTGAGCAAGCTATAAAAGAAAGCAAGGAGAAATTTAGAGAAGGTATTAAAGTTAAGGGCGAAGAAATAAAAACGTTACGTTTTTCTGGTGACATTGTAATTCTGTCAGAGACAGCAAAGGACCTGGTGGAGCAGTTGAACGAAATGGACAGTGCTGAAAGGAGCATCTAAGATGGACATTAACAAGAGCAAAAGAAGGGTAATGCAATGCTGTCTTAGAAAATCAGGCGATGCTAAAGGAATTAAATTAGGTAACGAATCAATGAAGGTGGTAAATGAGTTTTGTTACTTAGGCAGTTAAATAATATATGATGGTCGTACTACAGATGATACAAAATTAAGAAGGGCAATGGGAAGAAAAGCATTTTTGAAAAAGAGAAATTTGTTAACATCTAATATTAATTTAAGCTTAAGGAAGTCCTTTCTGAAGGCATTTGTGTAGACTGTTGCATTGTATGGAAGTGAAACATGGACGATAAACAGTGCGGACAGGAAAGGGATAGAGGCTTTTGAAATGTGGTGCTACAGAAGAATGCTGAAGATTAGGTATGCGGATCGCATTACTAATGAGGAGGTACTGAACAGAATTTCTGGCATATCTGGCAGAATTTCTGGCATTTCTGGCAGAATTTCTGGCATACCTTGACTAAAAGAGCGAACAATTGGTAGGACATATTCTTAGACATCAAGGAATTGTGAATTTAGTGTTGGAGGGAAGTGCGTGGGGTACAAACCGCAGCGTAAGCAAATTCAAATGGATGTAGGTTACCGTTCTTATGAGGAGATGAAGAGCCTTGCTCAGGAAAAGCAGGTTGGGGTGCTGCATCAAACCAGTCTCCGGAATAAAGACCACAAAAACAACAACAGTTTAAGTAGTTTGTAAGCTACGGACTGATGACCACACAACTTGGTCCGATAGATTTAAAAACATTTTTTCTAGTCGTTTCCTTTTGATATATTCGGTAAAACGTATACTAGCTTAAAATGTGGCATATCTTCTATATTTATTAGTTTTATGTTAGTCCAACATCTGATTTCTCAGCGTGTATCCTCCTCCCTCCACACCCTGCCCTCCTCTGTTTCTCTCTAGTTCTTTCCCTTCTTCTGTCCATTTTTCCTGCCTCCTTCTGGTCCATCTATCTAAATCCCCGTTATCGCTTTCACCTTCTCTCATTCTCGTCAGAAAACGATGTTCCCTTCAACTTACGTTCCGTCTCTGAGCTCACGAGACAATTTTTAAACTCGCTCTACAAGGTTAGTTTTTACGAAAAGCTGCTGTTCCCCACCTACCCTATGACTGTTTTACTGTCAGTTGCATTATCGCCATTTTTGTTTGTTGTTGACGAATGTTGTGAACTCCGTTTGTGTTGTCTGCAACTTAATACAAAATGTGTTCGTAGGAACCTGTCCATGTTATCGATCTTACGTTAGATTAAGTTGTTAGGTTTTGACAGACGAAAATGTTTGTTATAGATGAAGAAATAGACGTCCATTTTCCTGTAATCAAAATTCTGCAAGTGAATAAGGACATGTTTCATGGGAAGAACTTCAGGAGCTTGATGATGAGAATATTACTGTGTGTTCTGCCTTAGAGGAGACACAGCATGTCACTTGTCACGCCACGCAGAACGAATATTCTATGGCAAGGCTGTTCTTAGGTGGTCAAGTGATAAAGTAGAATTTGAAGAACACTTGAGTACTACATCGCCTTGCAGCATGCCGGTCTTCGACCTGCAGACAGAGAAGACCGTTTCATATCCAACTTTTAATTGCTATCAAAACATAGCTGAACGAGTGGCATTTGAACTGGGAGCTGTAACATTTGACATTTTTCAAAGATGTTTAGAAACTTGCCATACCACTTTCATTATCGGTGCGAGTGCTATGCACACTATAATATTACAGAAACCAACATTTATTCGTATATCATTCCCTTTATGAGTACCATATAAGAACAATACACAAAAATAGTGTACGTCTGCATAAGAATTTTTCTTAACCGGAATAGTTTTCTGCGCAAGTCACTGTGAATATGAAGGAATAACAACTTCAGAATCAGAAGTGACGTCTCTTTTTTCGGAAAAGACACCACATTTTTACACATACATTTATGTTTCCTGGAGAAGAAGTTTATATTGCGCAAGACACCGTACGGTGGTTGGTGAGAGTGCATTGCAATCCAATTTGATATCGTTTCAGCAGTCAGAAACAGCAACTATTTCATCGACGAGGAATTGAGAGAGGCTGATTATGAGATGAGCCGAGTGGAGGAGAAGGTGGGCTGCAGAGGGAAAGTAGATGTGACGAGAATGGGCCGGGAAGATGAACATAGAGAAGACTGACAGTATGGGTCTGGGAGGGGAGGGGGAGGGAAGGATATGATGGATAGGTGAGAGGAACAGAAAAACAGTGGAAGTCAGATGGGTGAAAAGGGAGAGGGGGAGGAGAACATGACCCAGTGGAAATTTTTAATGGACTACTGGCCATTAAAATTGCAAAACGAAGAAAAAACGTAGATGATAAACAGGTATTCATGTATTATACTAGAACAGACATGTGATTACACTTTCACGCAATTTAGGTGTATAGATGCTGAGAAATGAGTAACCAGAACAAACACCTCTGGACGTTATAACGGCCTTGATATGCGTTGGCATTGTGTCCAATGTGCGTTCATCGCAATGTCGCCAAACACGGATGCGACCATCATCTTGCTGTAAAAAGAACGTGAATTCATCCGAGAAAATAACGTTTAGCTATTCGTGCTCCCAGGTTCGTCGTTGCGTACATCATCGCAAGCGCTCTTGTCTGTGATGCAGCGTCAAGGGTAACAGCAGCCATGGTCTCCGAACTGATAGTCCATGCTGCAGCAAACTTCGTCGAACTGTTCGTGCAGATGGTTATTGTCTTGCAAACGGCCCCATCTGTTGAGTCAGGGTTCGAGACGTGAGTGCAGGATCCGTTACAGCCATGCGGATAAGATGACTGTCATCTCGACTGCTAGTGATACGAGGCAGTTGGGATCCAGCATGGCGTTCCGTATTGCCCTCCTGAACCCACTGATTCTATATTCTGCTAACGGTCATTGGACCGCGACCAACGCGAGCAGCTGTGTCGCGATACGATAAACCGCAATCGCGATAGGCTACAATCCGACCTTCATCAAAGTCGGTAACGTGATTGTTCGCACTTCTCCTCCTTACAGGAGGCATCACAACAACGTTTCACCAGGCAACGCCGGTCAACTGCTGTTTGTGTATGAGAAATCGGTTGGAAGCTTTCCTCATGTCAGCACGTTGTAGGTGTCGCCACCGGCTCCAAACTTGTGTGAATGCTCTGAAAAGCTAATCGTTTGCATATCACAGCATCTTCTTCCTGTCGGTTACATTTCGCGTCTGTAACACGTCATCTTCGTGGATTTTAATTGCCAGGAGTGTAAATAAATGACGTAGGAAATGGTGAGATGGTAATCGAGGAGAAGCAGTATAAGGTGGTGGTAGATAGTGGATCAGAATGATGTGGACAAAGAGAAGAAGTAAAGCAAGAGTTAGAATGGATTGAATGGGCACAAAAGAGGGCGAGAGAGGGGAGGAGATGATGGGTCAAGAGGTAGGGAGGAGCAGAAGACATGAGGAGATTAACAGAAACGGGATGGGAGATAGAGTGACATGTGGAAACATGTCTGATTTATATCACGCTTGTTCGGGGAGACATAACTGTTGGTTTTCAAAAAGAGGTTTTCATTTCCCTAGCTATCATATTATAATGCATGTATTTGTTATGGAAATTTATGGGATTTCAGCCAGTGTGCGTATTCTTCAGTGCGTGCTTGGCGTTATGGTATCCATACAGTTTTACAGTCAAACGGAAATAAACGTTCTTGCAAACTGTAGATGTGCGTTCGATATAAGCAATTATTGCTGTACAAAAATGTTATTGTGCGAGTTTTATGAAGTATCTCCGATTAACAATATATACAATGTATTTTATAATCTCCTGTTCGGTTGGCAGAGTATTGCACAAACTGTGGAAGTAGGTCTATTGTTAACTAAATTTCTGAACAGAAAACTGGATTCGCAGAGTCGTATTCATATATTCTGATGAGAGCGAAAGGAATAATCGCGGAAAACTGGAAGTTATGTTCACTGTAAAATTATATTATGCCATAATTGGTTTTAGCTGTTACTGTTCATTCAAATCGCACAGCGAGAACAGAAACATGTTTCTTTCGTATACTGTTAGCTAATACATTTTGCTGAGAATATGAACGCAGTGACGATGTTCGATTAAACCAAATAGGCAAATTGTAGTACGTTCTGGAACTGGGTTTCATTGAACGCATAAATGCTGATCACGCTTGCAAGATGAAATTTCATACACTAAGTGCATTACCAATCACGGTACGTGAAATTTATTCTACTCGGATTCGATTACAATGCTTTTGGTCATGTAAAACAAGAGAACAAGCTCTTGCTATTAATTCTCGTCCGACCATGTTTTCGACCGCAGAAATGAAATTATATCGCGTAAAAACTGGAAGAAATTGTAATGCATTTGATGAAATTCTTTTGCTGATATGTGAATCATAATGAAATTTCATCTTGTACTTTCCTAATGAAATGAATGTTAAGTAACTGTATTAGGTGACGAAAACCATCTTTCAAATTACATATACTGTTGGACAAACTACGAAGAACTATACGAAACTAATCTGCTGATTTCTAATTGTAATGGTCACGATAAGTAAATCCTAAAGATTTCCCGAGATAAGGATACAACGTTGTTTTTACTAGCAATGTTTGGCCGCAATATTTATATATTCAACCAGTATGTAATTAAAGCTAGAAACATTAGCCTGTCAAACTGTAGCTTCACTCAGTGTAGAGTTGCCTTCCACTATATGATTCATACGAGACGGTGTACTACTGCCATCGGGGTTTCTCCTTTGTGAATCTCCATTGTAATTAGTGTAGTATATTATGTTTGATGTTCCCTTGGAATCAGCTGCCTTATCAAAATGATATTTTAGTACTGCGTACATCTGATCGGTAAAGTTTATGAGTACTCTGAATAGACCAGAGATTGATGACATTTAGTTTCAACATGATCTCTTAATGCCAATTCAAATGAAACACGGAAACGGTTACTATTGATTAAAATATTTAACACATACCTATTACGTCTAAATTCTACATTACACTCCGTAATTTTCCTTTCATACTCTGGGTTAAATTGTTGTGCTACGGTGAAGTGCCAGGCGTAAATTGTTTTTAATGTGAAAAGTTGAAGATTCATGCTTCTTCCCTTTCGTCCAAGATGGTGCACAGCAAAATAACAGTGACGGAAAGAGGAATATTGCAATTTTAACTTCATAGCCGTATAACCAACCAGTTTTTAAACCGTAGAATTCGAGTATTAATATTCTGGACAATATTTATAACTAGTAACGGTTGTCCTAGCCTTCTTACAGCAAGTTTCTCCTCATCAGAAAAGTGTGCGGCGTGTAAGTTATTTGCACTATTGAAAATATAGAACTTATCTGACGAATTAGTCCTCACTGTGCGCGACCAATTACATACAGCAGTGCACAGAAAATTGCACTAACCAGAACGAAATCACCGAAATCACTCAATTAGCTAGGAAAAAAAAAACACTTCTACACGAAAGAGTCTCAGGTGATAAACATATACATCACGACTACAAAATGTTAAAATCAGTGTAAATCTAAGGGTCTTCACTACATTAGTCAAGAGTACCTAGGCTTCCGAATATTTAAACTAACTTAAAGCAACTTATGCTAAGGTCAACCCAAACATCTATGCCCGAGGGAGGACTCGAAACTCAAACGGCGAGCAACCGCGCACTTCGCAGCAAAGTGTCTTAGACGTTCAACCACTCAATCGCGGAACTACGACTACATTGACACCAACAGTCGCTATACCTGATTATCCACTTTAGATAATGACACAGTGTTCTGTTTGCAACTGCCGAAAATATAAATCACAGACATGCCTTTGAGGAGATATTTTCTCCTAAATTATGCTCTGAAAAAATTAGTGAATAGAACAATTTTATTATGATTGTTGCTGAAATGTCAATATTGGTAAATCTGTGGGTGGCAGAAGGATTTACTACAGAAGCACGGACAGAAGTTGTGCTGCTACTGCAGCACTCGGAAGTGTTTCTGTCCAGAGAGCTTGGACACCATCTTCAACCACATGTGACGTCACTGGAGAGCATGTTAGGAAATGCCACAGTAACGCCTCCACGTGTCCCTGCCGCAGGTATAATGGGCCGAAATGTGCCTCAGGGTGTTGCCGGAAGAATGCACAAAAAAAGTGTCATGTAATATTTTGTGTAAGGTAGCGTCTTCTACAGACAAGCTTCATTAACCTGATACGTTCCACATCATTATGAAGTTCGTATTCATGATGTACGGAAAAAGTAATAATCTAATCTAATCTAACCAAACCCCATGACCTTGTTATGAAGGGCTAGCGGTTTTCGGTTAGTTATGAGCCAATACGAAGTTTTCGACCAACTCAGTGGATTGTAACTTATTTCATAGTACAGATTAAACTTCCCAATCTAAAATGGCAATAGGCTAGCTAAACAGTTGTTGTTGGCCTTTGAAGACTTCCTGTTATTGTGAATCCACGCAAACCAATTCAAAGGCTCCTAATTTTTTACGACTTGTATGAAAGTCTCGTTTGATGTAGGGAATTAAACATGCCTTTAACTTGAAGTCGAACCTGGTTGCTTAGTAACTTAATTTGGAAAATATATTTTTGACTTTGTTTTAGCATTTGGGACGATGATATAATTTCCTTAAACAATTAAAAGAAGCACAGGTGACCTAAGGTCTCTTTGAAACCTGTTTATTAAGAGTTTCCGCAGATCTAGGATGCTCAAGAAATAACTTGTGTATTTGCAGATAATTTTTCCAAGTCCACCACTGCTATTGCGAAACAACACCAATTATTGACATAAGAGTCATAATCTGTTAATAACAACGTGGCAGCCAGATCTGCCGTAATAGGTAATAAAGAGCTTTAGAAGTGTTTCTCAAAACTATTGAAATATATATCTGTCTGTTTCGTTGCACGGAAAAAGATTTGACCTGACCAGAAACCCAGCTACCCCTTTACATACTAGATGTGATGAGTGCTATAGACAAGGGATGTCAAATAGATTCCATTTTTATGGATTTCCCTAAGGCTGTACCTCAGAAGCGTCTTTTAATCAAATTGACTGCAATGGAATGTCGCCAAATTTGTGTGATTGAATTCGGGATTTCCAGTCTGGAAGGACACTGGAGGCTGTAACTGACGATACGTCATCGAGAAGAACAGAAGTGATATCTGGCGGTCCCCAGGGAAGTGTTACAGGGTTCCTAGTCTTCCTTATTTTTATAAACAATTTAGGAGACACTCTGTATAGTATTTAAATTGTTAGAAGGGTATTCTGTCATAACCAGAAGATCGAGCAACTTCAAAATAATTTAGACAAGATGTCTGAATGGAGCAAAAATTGATAATTAACCGTAAGTGTGAAGTCATACGTATTACAACTAAATGAAATCGTTTAAATTTTAGTTACAAGATAATTTAGTCAAATCTATAGGTCACAAACTAAATACCTAGGAATAACAATTAAGAGCAACAAAGAGATCATATAGAAACTAATGGAAGAAAGTCGAACCAAAGGCTATGTTTCATTGTCAGTACACTTATAAGAAGCAGCTGTTCTACTAAAGAAACTACCTTCACTGCACTTGTGCGCCTTTTTTGTAGTATTGTGGCGCATTGAGAGATCCACACCAGGTGAGAATGATGGGAAATTTAGAGAAGATTCAGAGAAGGGCTGCTCGTTTTGTGTTATTGTGATATAGGTGACAAGGTTTCACGAAAATTATGCACGAGTTTGGGTGTAAATAATTGAAAGAAAAGTGTTATTCGTTGCGGCGAGATCTACTTGCGAAATTTCTTTCTCCAATTTTCTCTTTCGAATGCGAACATATTTTTCGACACCCTCCTACATATGGAGAAACGATCAACATTATACAATAAGTGAAATCAGATCGAAGAGAGAATGGTTTAGGTGTTGGTTTTTCTCATGAGCTATCAGAGAACGGAATTGTAGAGAAATATCATAAAAGCGGTTCGATGAACCCTCTGCCATGCACTACAATGCGACTTGGAAAGTATTTATGAAGAATACCTTTGGAGTGTAATGCAAGTTTTTACGGAATGCATGAGACGCTACTAGAAACGTTCCGACACCCTATTAACAATTATGTATCCGTGTCTTTTTAACGGAAGATGATGCAATATATTGGCCACCTGGCAGATCATGACAGAGTACTTTATCATCAAAGAAGCATTGACCGTTCCCCCTGTGTTTCTTCTCCATCGGATACGCTAAAGATATAGTGTTTCGACAAACTGTATCACTTAACATCGAGGAATTAAAGAAAGAATGTTTACAGCGACCCAAACTGTTACGCCTGAATTTCTATAGAAAATATGGAACTAGTTAGAGTATCTTTTCGAGTGCCCAGAGAACGTCATATTGAACCTCGACGAACTTGTTTTCTACCGAAATAATATTAGGTGTTATTCACATTTACTAATTACGAAATGTTCCGTCGTCTCTCCTTGATTAAATACAAATTTTCAAAGTTTTTTTTTTTTTTTTTTTTTTTTTTTTTTTTTTTTTTTTTGTATCATTGTTTTGTTGTCGTATTAGTGCCTTTGGAGATGTGCTGCAGAGCAAGCAACATATGAGTATGTTATGCAAGTTACCGTGCAATGTATATTACTATTTGTTTTGAGACGTATAACACGAGCGATTGAAGAACTGCTGCGTTCTCAGACTTGCATTTTGGTACACTTGTTAATGCGCCATGAGCGGGAGAATCTCCGAGGAAACAGGCTATACTGTTCGACCGAATCAACAGTACCAACTGTAATTACAGCATATGGAAAACATGGTGAAACATCACGGGCGAAGAACAATAGTGGGGAAAATTTGACGTTAACTGACAAGAACGACGAATATCAAAGATAATTTTGAGTAGATGACATAAAACTGCCGTTGCAAAGGCGAATGCAGAGCTCAAAATTCACTTGAGGAATACTGTTCGATAAAAACAATACGGAAGGACCTTCATATATCTAACATTTTCGGCAAGCCTGCACTTGCGGAACCGTTAATAACGGGAACTTCGCGAATTTACAAAAGAACTAAAACATAAACTCCATTTAAGATTGGAAATGCATTACGGTCCGAAGAACCATGAAAAACGAATATTACTCAAATATTCAGCCGGGTAACATCGTCCGAAAAAGCGATATTTCGGTAAGCCAACTTCTTCAACTTCTTGTTTTCTTCATTCTCTCATGTGTAAGTGCGGCATGCACCACAGTTCGGAAAGATTCCAGGAACGCCTGGCTTGGCGAAATATCGCATATTTTGCGCGGCGCCACTCAGCTGAATACCCGAGCAACCTGTAAGATTTCTATACGCCGGCAAAAATTAAATTCACTCATCGTTTACATAGTTCGCTAAAAATCCGAAGGTACATCTGACTTTCTCAGTTCTGATTCATGGTGATATATATCGTGAAATTTAGTAAGAGCCACGGGAGCCATCATTGCACACACCATCCTCATCAATGTGAATGAATATCTTGCAGTCTTTGACTACGAATTGCTTTCAATGACTCGCGTACTGTTGCCACCACCTTAAAAGTAATAACGTCCGCACACATCACCAACAAGGTTCAGTCGAGATTTGTCGAACATCATACATCTCCCCTGGGCAGAACATTCGCCGGAGTTGAATATCAGTGAACTTCAGAGAGCAGTTTTAGAGGAGAGAGTAAGGAGCGGGTTTTAATTGTTGCATCGAAGCAACTGACTGTTTTGTTACAAGAATGACAGAATACTCAGTTAGGAGCTATTCAGACAATCTACGGGTTTGTTCCGCTGTTCCAGCACGTAAATTTGGCCCCTTTCATTATTAACAAATAAACATTTCTCTCTGTCAAAACGGACGCAGAGATTACCGCGCTCCCGGGTGTGTTCCTCTGGGGAGACGCCTGTTCACTGTTGGTCCAGCTGATATATAGGAGTTTACGAGAGTAACTCGGGCGTCTGATCTTGGATTGACGTGAGTGCACTCGTGCTCCCCCGATAACAAATTTTTAGTCTGGGGCAACGTCCAAGAAATAAATGAAATTGGTCCCAATCCCCCTGCGACCTTCCTATCAGTACTCACCAATAAGAATTGGGCAATACATAAATCAGGGTAGAAAAAAATATTTCAAATGTTTGTATAGCTTATGGGACTTAACTACGGGGTTATTAGTCCCTAACCTTAAAAACTACTCATGAACTAGCTTACACTAAGGACGGCACAAATATCCATGCCCGAGGGGGGATTCGAACCCCCGACAGTAGTGGCTGTGCGGACCGTGACTGGCGCGTCGCAGTCCCCTTTTTTTTTTTTTTTTTTTTTGAGCGCCTTAGTCTCCTTTTTTTTTTTTTTGGTGCCTCAGTCACCTTTTTTTTTTTTTTTTTTTTTTTTTTTTTTTTTTTTTTTTTTTTTTTTTTTTTTTTTGTTTTGTTTTATTATAAATGAAAGGAAACAAGTGTAAATTTTAGGAGAGGCTAGGGGTAGTGTGTTAAGCAGACTTGACTTTTATTCAGTGTAGACAAAGGCAACATAATTCTTCTTATAGAGTTGTTTTTTTTATGTAATAGTAAATCTGTTCACCGTGCGCACAACCCATACAGAAACTTAACTGCCTTCTCGCATTTCATAAATAAACATACACGCAGCACGGTGTAGAGTGTTATTTCAATTCCTTCGCCGCTCCAGCGCCCGGGTACGTCTTCTCGTACATTAGGATTAGTTGCCGTTTTCATATCTTTCGTTCATTCTTCGTCGATTTAATATTTTAACTTCTCCTACCCGGGACGTTCCAGCTGTGCGGCGGGTCCTGAAACGCACTCCATAAAAAATTTGAAAAATACTGCCTATACTTAGGATTATGTACAATCTTTCTATGTCGTTCTTCTAAGTAGATCCAAAAGTCTAATACATTCTTCGGGGTATCTCTGAATAAATAGAGCACCAGTTGTGCTCGAATCCATGTTACTGCATTCGTTTTAGTTCGTGGATAGTATGTCCTGTCAGGGAATAACACGGAACGTGGTCTGATGTCTTGTGGCCCCACTCGTAGAAAGAAAGCTATTATCTGTTGTCCTAAACGCCAGACTTCTGCTGCTGGGCCACATGTTAACCGGTGTTCGTCGTCGTCCAGAACTCGGCACTGGGGGCATAATGGTGAGTCCATCAAATGTATAGAGTGGAGTCTAGATCGTGTTGCGTGTTTACCGTTCACTGTCAGGTACCACATGGCACGTGTTTCCGTATCCAAGGAAACGTGGTGTATCGATCGCCATACCACCGGCCAGTCAACATTTGGATACTTCTTCTCAATAACATTGCCAGTTCTTGTGGCCGTTAAGATTCGATAGATGTCACGAGCCGTCGCAGGTCTGGTTTCCGGCAGTGCCATCTTAACGTAACTGTATTCTATAAAAAAAGCACTGATGTGGTGGAGTGACTGTGAGATGTGCTGCACCGCCACCGGTGCTGTTTGAGACATCGGTGCTAGTTCTTCTATTAAGAATCCTGTCAGAGATGTGTGATGTCGTCTCCACAATTTCAACATGGTGCTGATGTATAGTGCCACTGCTCGATCATGAACATGTGCAAGACCTAAACCTCCCCTGCCGGGAGGGAGGGTGAGGGTTTCATATCTAACTTTGAAGAGTAGTCCCGCACTGACGAAGGAACCAAACGCAGCCAATATACGCCGTGCTATCACCGTCGGCATCGGAAGGATTTGTGCAAGGTGAGGAATTCGTGACGCCATGTATGTGTTAACATAATTGGCACGTTGGATAATGTCCAAAGACCGTATAGTATTTCCTCTGACTG
The DNA here is from genome assembly GCA_026315105.1 of Locusta migratoria. NCBI lineage: Eukaryota > Metazoa > Arthropoda > Insecta > Orthoptera > Acrididae > Locusta > Locusta migratoria. Next base: position 209,278,412 of record CM048747.1, on the reverse strand, counting down.
CTGTCCGGATCGACTGTAGAAGTCTCTTGTAGTTGTAAGCTGCTGTGTGACGCACGTCGTTGGTAAAGACAACACCTAAGCATTTCAAGGTATCCTTGAGTTGTAAGGGCGCTACATGTTCTTCTGGTACCCCGTCACCGATACTCATGGCCATTGACTTGTCCACATTGATGCGGCTGCCTGTAGCCATTCCATATTTGTTGATCCAAGTTAAAGTCTCTTGCATGTCGTTGTCAGTCCGTACCATGAGCACCAGGTCGTCTGCATACGCTTTACACTTGAAAGTGTACCCTCTCATTGTCAACCCTGTCAATCGTTGACGTAAGCCACAGAGTAGTGGTTCAAGGGCTATGGCGTATAAAATTGTCGAAAGTGGACATCCTTGTCTAACCGATCTTGATATGGTGAGGGATGCTGTCGTCCGACCGTTGATGAGCACTTTGGAGGAAGCATTATTTAATAGCCGCATCACGACACTGATAAAGGGCTGTGGAAATCGCATGTGCTTCATGACTGCTGCCAGATAGGTGTGACCCACTCTGTCGAAGGCCCGATCAAAATCAATCGACGCAAGGGCTCCGCGAAGGCGGCAGGTCTTCGCCAGTGCGATTACATCGCGATATTCGCCGAGTGCTGTCTGAATGTTGGCGTCTCCACCAAGCGACGTTTGATCGAGTGATATCACTTGGCGCAATATTCTTCGGAAGCGCGAAGCTAAGAGTCTGGAGAATATCTTAAAGTCACAATTCAGAAGCGTCAATGGTCGGTAGTCCCGAATCCGTGAGCGACCTGATGGCTTGTGTATCGGGATGATAAGTCCCTCCACGAAGGATGGTGGTAAGGGCACATCTGGATTCATCAATTCACGGCAAATACTAGTCCATATGGGTGTTATCATACGTCGGAAGGTCCGATAAAATTCCAGTGGGAGTCCATCTGGTCCAGGCGATTTATTCACTGCTCCCTTATCAATTGCCTCCACTACTTCTTCTTCAGTTATATCTTCCGTCAGCTGTTCTTCTGCCGCCGGGTCAATGGTGCCAAGGATTGTCTGAGAAACTTCGTTAACTATCGCCATGTCAGTATCCACCGCTGTGTATAGTTGAGTGTAGTATTCGACAAAGGCAGTGCTTATTTCTTGTTGCGTAGTTAGATGTCTGCCATCTTCAGTGTCCAGCACGTGTATCAGGCCTCTTCCTCGACGCTTACGTTCGTTGATGATATGATACATGGATGGTTGTTCTCCCATTACTCGGTCGAGTGCCCTTGCCCTGACTACTACTCCTTCGAGGTGGCTTCTCATGATGGCTATAATCTTGGCCTTCGCTTGTTGTACTGTCGTCTGTCTCTCCGGAGAAGGTGCCTGGTTAATTCAGTCACGTAGCACAGTGAAGTAGAAGTTCATCGTTTGCCGTCGCCACGCTGCCTGTTCACGACCGTAGCGAATGAAAGTACGGCGTATTGCTGGTTTGGCACAATCCAGCCACCAACGTAGTGTCGTGGGATACGCCTGGAGGCGTCGTAGGCATGATGTCCATGTATCTTCGATGGCACTGCGACAGTCTGGGTTGTCAAGGTGGGCGATGTTCAGTTTCCAAGTACCGCGGCTCCGCCACACCTGCTGTCTCCTGAGAGAGATGGTACATATAAATGCCGTGTGGTCGGTGAAGGCTGCAGGCCACAGTTCTGCATCCACGATATCAGTGCTGAGAGTATTTGTCATGTAAACTCGATCGAGGCGACTAGCGGAATGACTCGTCATATGGGTGAAGCCTTGACGTTGGCCATGCACATGCTCCCATGTGTCAACCAAATGCATATCACGCACTATCGTTCTTAGTTCCGGGCACGTTGTGTATCCAGGAATTTGATCTTTCTGGGCAAGTACACAATTAACGCTCGAGCGGTCGCGCTGGCGCACTGAGTGCGCCATAGTTAAATAAACATGGTTTTCGTTATGTTGGTAACAATGGAGACGTTTGAAACTCTAACTATTCCTCCACTGGTACCCTCACTATTGTTGTGTGCAGTCTGGTAATTGTCGGTGCTCAAGAAAATTCTTAACACGAGAATTTGTGAAGCGTTGTCATAACTGGCGCACTCAGTGCGCCGCGCGACTGGTCATGTAAGTATTTTTTTACTTTCTCAAACGTAGTGGTGTATTTCAGTTACGTTATTCCTATGGGCGGTTCATGAGAATATGCCTGATATTGCGTTAGATTATAATGCCACGAAGGGGGATGTTGATGCAGTCGACCAAATGTGCGGCACATATTCTGTGGCTCGTATTACGAGAAGATAGCACTCGGTAATCTTTTTCGCTCTAATGGACATTACGAGAATCAACGCCCATATCCTATTTTATTCAAATGGACAAAATCATAAGGTGTCAAGAAGGATTTTTCTAAAGAACTAGGCTTATGATCTCACGAAAGCACATCTAGTAGAAAGGGCCAAAATTCCAAGCCTTCCTAAGTATATTTCGCCGTTCCTTCAACTGTACCAGACATCTGAGCAACTTGTGCAGCCTTCTTCTAACAAACGAGGACGGTGTATTATTTGTGGAAGAGCCGAGAATGTTAACACAACAATAAAGTGTGATTCATGTAAGAGTTTTGTTTGCAGAAAACATATGATTATTAGTTACTCCTGTGAAAAGTGTCATGTTGCAACTACAGACTCAGAAGACTAGAGATATGACCCTTGACCTCTCTGAAATTACTGAGTTGGGCTGTCTGTAAGCTGTTACAACAACATTTCAGTAGACATTCAGTACGAACTTATTTGTTTTCAAGGCTGATAGTAAAACGTAATCTTTTGTCAGTGAAATTGTATGATTTAAATTCTTGAACTTTCATCTACGTTTATAACAAGAAGTGCCATTAATTGTCACATTAATTAATGAACCATTTCTTTTTGTAATGAAAGTGATGAATATTATATACATATTTCTTGATTAGACGCGTAGTATTTGGAATTGTGGTGTCGAAATAAATTCTTAAAATTAGCCAGAAATGTGTAATATTTCGATACTATTAATACCTGAGTGAGTGATAGTACATCTACCTTTTATAAAATTAACTATAAACAGTAGTACTGTCATGAGTTCATGTGAAAAGTATAATAGAACTGAGCCAACGTACGCGGCGCACTCAGTGCGCCGCGCTACCGCTCCTGCACCAGGAAAATGCGCGACTGCTCGAGGGTTAAAATCACCTCCGAGGATGAAACATTCGTGTCGTCCTTGGAAGAGCGGCGCAATTTCCTCGGCAAAGAAGCGGGAACGATCTCGTCTCTTGTCTGTTCCGGATGGCGCGTAAATGTTGATGAGTCTGACACCAAGCACCGTCATCGCTGATCCCCTTGCTGAAGGTAGGTGTAGAACATCCTCAGCTTCTATGCCTTCTCTAAGAAGTATTGCCACGCCGCTGCCTGTTTCGGAGGCATGTGAAATGTAGGCGTCGTACCCGTGGATGATCGGAAAATCTTGAACGTACACCTCCTGAAGTAGGACTATATCGATGTCCGCCGCGATCAGCATCTCCTTGAGTAAGGACAATTTAATGCGCGACCTTATGGTGTTGATATTTATGGAGGCTAGTCGGTATGCTTGTCTTCGTTCCGCAATGTGTGTCTCGCCCATGGGAGCTTATATCATCTGATGTTGTACTGACACGTCGTGGGGCCTCGTCATATCCGCTGGCGTTAACTGCGTGTCTAACTTTGCAGGGGCGCCGCCGCTGCCCCGTCGCCTGTTGCGGCCGTCATCGGGTCATCTCCACTGTCCTCTGACCAATCGCCTTGTGGCCAGTTCGTCGTCATCTTAGTCTTCTCCACCCCTTCCTGTTGTGTCGTCCTTTCCACAATAGCAGACTGGTGGTGGGCTGCAGGCACTTCTACGTTGTCATACTCTGCAGGTCGCTCGTGGCTTTTCTTTTTATCGGTATATTGACCTTCTTGATGAGACGTCACGGTAACCTCTGCGTGGTCACCTCTCCCTTCAACTTGTTCACTGTCTCCGGTCGTACGTTGTAAGCAGTCGTCTGACGGGGTGAGTCGCCGTTTCTTGTGTCGTTTTGGAGATCGTTGTTTACGGACATGGGCTTCCGTATCCGAATTTGGTTGTGCATCGCTGTCCTCTTTGGTGATGGGGACGAAGGCGGCTGTTGGCACTACCCTACTGTCGACGTCCATGTTCTGTTCTAGTCTCTCTGGTGGAGAGATCGTTCGCGGCATCTCTGTGGGGAGAGACGCTAGCTCTTCCTTGAAGGTATCTTCGTTCGCTGCCGTCGAACCTTCCGCAGAACATTCTAGTTGTTGGGTGATGTCTTTGTTTGATTGAACGTTCTTCGTGAACACCTCTGCATATGTGAGAGGGAGGGTCGTGGCCGTAGATGTTGGTACAGGTTCTCCTGTTGGTACCTGAACAATTCTCCGTTGAAGACATTCTGAACGGACATGACCTTCCTTACCACAGCCTGAACATGTTTTTGGTTGGCCATCGTAGAGCACTATTGCTCTGCAGCCTCCAATCGTGAGATAAGATGGCACATGTTTTGTCAGTTCGATCCTTATTTGTCGTACGCCATTAAGAACAGGGTACGTAGTAAAGGTTGTCCATTTTTCTGCTATGTCACGATGTCAGCAGGTACCTCGAAAGGTAGTTCAAAAACTGGGACGGTTCTTAAACCCAGCCCTGCATGATCAATTGTCACTGCTCCGACATTTCCGTCAGAATGTTTGAGTTTTAGTCCGTCTTTGTTCTCTCGCACAATCTTGTCACATACCGTGTCGTTGATCAGTTTTACGTAGACCACACTACTTATAATGGAGAAGTGTATTCCAATCATCTCTCGTGGATCAATTTTAATCTTTTCACAGATGAATCTTTCCACTTCGAATGCTTTCGGTCGTGCAAATTCATTATTAAAGCTGATCTTGATTGTAGATTGTCGGTACGAATGAGCCATTCTATGTCTATATGAAGTAACACTCGCGAAGACTACGAGAAGTAAACAACCGCTCACGCGCGAGTCACTGCGGCGGGACGTAAACAGTCCGTCCTCACCGCTGCGCTGTCGATAGCAGACTGCGCTCCCCTCGGCCACCGCGGCCGGCGGGCAGTGAAAGTTTATAGCTCGTTGACTCTGTTCAATCTGTTTAAACAAGATCAATAATTAATCTGTCTATCGATCTGCATATGGTAACGTGAAAATATATTTAACAAACATAAATTAAACCGCTGAATGATCAACAAAATGGATTCTAAGAAAAAGAAGTGATTCACTCACGAAGTAATTCTTTATAAATTGAGTTTATTACTCTTATTAGACATGAAACACGTAGGTGGTCCTACTATATACATCGGTCAATAGCTGAATATTTCCGCAACTGTTGTTCGTGAGAGGCACAATAAGTATCACACTCGAGAGTAAATATTCCAAATTATCATTCGTAAGTTAGAGTAGTCCATCGAACTTTGCAAATCCAAGTTAACCCGCGATAAGAGTATGTGTTATAAAACACAGTTTGTCATCACATGAGTACACGATTGTTGAATTATCACAGTTCTACAGCCCTATTACCGTGCATAGTGTATCACTTTTCACCAGAGACTAAGTTCTGCGGTCACAGCCCGTAAATTTTCTAAGTCCACACATGCCTATCTCTTCAAACCACCCAGCGTCACAACCTTTCACCACCACGTCCAAGTTACGAGTCCCTTCCCAAGCTTTCGAATGCGTGCCTCAACGATACAGATAGCCGTACCGTAGATGCAACCACAGCGGAGGGGTATCTGTGGAGAGGCCAGACAAACGTGTGGTTCCTGAAGAGGGGCAGCAGCCTTTTCAGTAGTTGCAGGGGTAACAGTCTGGATGATTGACTGAGCTGGCCTTGTAACATCAGCTAATGTGGCGTTGCCACACAGTTACTGCGAACGGCTGAAAGCAAGGGGAAACTACAGCCGTTATTTCTCCCGAGGACATGCAGCTCTACTGTATGAACATATGATGATGGCATCCTCTCGGGTAAAATATTCCGGAGGTAAAATAGTCCCCCATTTGGATCTCCGGGCGGGGACTACTCAGGAGGATGTGATCACCAGGAAAGACAATACTGGCATTCTACGAGTCGGAGCGTGGAATGTTAGATCCCTTAATCGAGTAGGAAAGTTAGAAACTTTGAAAAGGGAAATGGATAGGTTGAAGTTAGATATAGTGGGGATTAGTGAAGTTCGGTGGCAGGATGAACAGGATTTCTGGTCAGGTGACTACAGGATTATAAATACAAAATCAGTTGGGGGTATCACAGGAGTAGGATTGATAATGAATAAGAAAATAGGAATGCGGGTAAACTACTATGAGCAGCACAGTGATCGCATTATCATTGTCAAGATAGATACGAAGCCAACACCGACAACAGTAGTACAGGTTTATATGCCAACTAGCTCTGCCGATGAGGAGGAAATCGAAGAAATATATGAGGAGCTAAAGGAAATTATTCCGACAATTAAGGGAGAGGAAAACTTAATTGTTATGGGAGACTGGAATCGGTAGTAGGACAAGGAAGGGAAGGGAAGATAGTAGGTGAATATGGTCTGGGCAAAAGGAATGAAAAAGGAAGCCGCCTGGTAGAATTTTGCACAGAACATAATTTAGTTATAACAAACACCTGGTTCAAGCATCACAAAAGAAGGTTGTATACGTGGAAGAGACCAGGAGACACCGGGAGATACCAGATAGATTTTATAATGGTAAGACATAGATTTCGGAACCAGGTATTACAGTGTAAGACATACCCAGGGGCAGATATAGACTCTGACCATAACTTGTTGGTTATGAACTGTAGGCTGAAACTGAAGAAACTACAAAAAGGTAGGAAAATAAGGAGATGGGACCTGGATAAACTGAAGGAACCTGGGGTTCTTAAGAATTTCAGAGGGAGCTTTAGGCAACAATTGACAGAAACAGGGGAAAATAAAACAGTAGAAGAGGAATGGGTAGCATTGAGAGATGAAATAGTGAAGGCAGCAGAGGACAAAATAGGTAGAAAGGCAAGACCTACAAAAAATCCTTGGATATCACAGGAGATACTAAATTTAATCGATGAAAGGATAAAATATAAAAACGCAGTAAATGAAACAGGCAAAATGAAGTACAGACAACTAAGAAATGAGATTGACAGGAAGTGCAAAATGGCTAAGCAGGAGTGGCTAGAAGGCAAATGCAAGGAAGTAGAAGAATGTATAAATAGGGGGAAAATAGATACAGCCTATATGAAAATAAAAGAAACATTTGGAGATAAGAAAAACAGCTCTATGAATATGAAGGACACTAATGGAAAACCAGTTCTCAGCAAAGAAGGGAAAGCTGAAAGGTGGAAAGAGTATATAGAGGGGCTCTACAAAGGAAATGAACTTCGAGACAATATTGTAGGAAGGGAAGAGGATGTAAATGAAGATGAAATAGGAGATACTGTATTGAGAGAAGAATTTGACAGAGCCCTGAAAGACCTAAGTCGAAACAAGGCCCCTGGAGTAGATAATATTCCCTCAGAGCTACTGAAGTCTCTGGGAGAACCAGCCATGACAAACCTTTTTCAGCTGGTGTGTAAGATGTACGAGACAGGTGAAGTACCCTCAGACTTTAAGAAAAATGTTATAATCTCCCATTCCAAAGAAAGCAGGTGCAGACAGGAGTGAAAACTAAAGAACCATCAGTTTAATAAGTCATGGTTGCAAAATATTAACACGAGTTATATACAGGAGGATGGAAAAGCTGGTAGAAGCCGACCTCGGGGAAGATCAGTTTGGGTTCAGGAGAAATGTAGGAACACGGGAGGCAATACTCACTTTACGGCTTATCCTAGAAGATAGATTAAGAAAAGGCAAACCTACATTTCTAGCTTTTGTAGATTTGGAGAAGGCTTTTGACAAAGTTGATTGGAATAAACTCTTTCAAGTTCTGAAGCAAGCAGGAGTAAAATATATGGAGCGTAAGGTTATTTACAACTTGTACAGAAACCAGACAGCGGTTGTCAGAGTTGGCGGTATGAAAGGGATGCAGTGGTTGGAAAGGGAGTAAGACAGGGTTGTAGTCTTTCTCCATTGTTATTCAATTTATACATTGAGCAAGCTATAAAGAAAAGCAAGGAGAAATTTAGAGACGGTTTGGGACTTAACTACGCGGTCATCAGTCCCTAAACTTACAAACTACTTATGAACTAGGACAGCAGATATATTCATGCCCGAGGGGGGGATTCGAACCCCCGACCGTAGTGGCCGTGCAGACCGTGACTGGCGCGCCGCAGACCGCTTGACACAGCGGCCGGACATTTGAACTTTAAGCGGTATATGTGCCTCATGTCTGCAAAATATGTTTTTGACTCGGTTAGCAGTAAATACGTAATAAATCGAAACCTCATATGAATGATTCAGTTTATCATACAGCAAATTGTTTATGACTTGATATCTTATAAACTATGTGTCGAACTCTGATGTAGTATCGTTGGAACATTCCGTGGTGTGTATTTGTACTGTCTGTGAATTGTTTTGCGAATAGAATGCACGGTGTAGAAATAATAACGTGTAACGTCAAGCCAAATGCCGCAGATATGCATCATGAACATCGGAAAAGTAGTAAATAATAATATTTTTCACTTTAATCATTTTGTCGGGGTCGTCAGTGAGAAAAAGTTTCGTTAAGGCTTTGATTTTTGTTCAAAGTTGATTGCAAGTTGCTAAGTGCTCTTGTTGTCAAACATTTGAAGAATAAAGTCAGGCTATCACGCGCCGCAAGATGGACTATATCATTGTTTATGACGTGATATCGTATGAACTATATATTGTAGGTAGTTTTTGTAACCATAGAAAATAAATACTGACCTTAAAGAATATTTGAACCAAATTTGGTTGAAATCTTCCTTTAGTTTAGGAACACATGTAGAAATTTTGTCCCATTGATGTGGCTGTTTTTCACGACTGCTACTGTTTATGACGTCATATCTCCTTATGTATGTATCGTGCGTGATTGTTAGCCCGACAGCTATTATTGATTGATAGTAAGAAACTTGTGTACCAAGTTTGGTTGAATTCGGTCTAGTAGATTAGAAGGAGATGTGGAACATACTTACATTCATACACATATACTGTGCCCACAAACACAGCCTATTTTATAAGATGTATGTATAGCAACTTCAGTTCTCTGGGGCCCTCAGTGTGGAGTATGTCTTTGATTGACATGTTCAATACCACAATAATATAAATTATTTTAACACTGCTATAAGCTTATTTCGGCCTTATGCCATCATCAGGTGTTCTGTAATACAAGTAAAATAGAAGAGTTGTTACATATATTCTTATAACATAATTACATAAAATTTTTACAAAGTTTTACTTACATTACTTATAATATTTTAATTATATTTATAATAAAACATCAGCAATATTATAAGTAATGTAAGTAAAACTTTTTAAAACTTTTATGTAATTATGTTATAAGAATATATGTAACAGCTCTTCTATATTACTTGTATTACAGAACACCTGATGACCGCACGACCACTACGGTCGGGGGTTCGAATCCCCCCTCGGGCATGATATTTTTGCCGTCCTTAGTTGTAAGTAGTTCATAAGTAGTTTGTAAGTTTAGGGACTGATGACCCCGTAGTTAAGTCCCATAGACTCACAAACATCTGAACACCTGATGATGGCCTAAGGCCGAAATAAGCTTATAGTGAGTTAATAAAGTTTAAAGCAGTGTTAAAATAATATATATTATTGTGGTATTGATGTATGTATAAATTCATTTTTCTGTCAGTCACTTGTTACTACTAAAGCGTTACTTGTACCTCGAGCGTGAGGCGAAGCAGTTTTGTGAATGGAATCCTGTACTATACAAATAAGGAAGATCTCTTCCCAAGTCCATAAGAATGCAAATAGCTGAGATCCGAGCGCACCTCCGTCTGCGAGAGCAGCGCTACGCCTGAATGCCTCGACGTCGAGTTGAGAGGAAAATCTTCGCCTCCCCCTCAGCAGTTGTAAAGTGGTAAACTTATTCCGAGGCATCAATGCGGGAGCCGACCGCAAGCACAAGTTCGATTTTGTCGCCGAACGGAGAGGTCTGTGAGCGTTGTGAGGGCCGTCCCGCTCGCCGACACGGATGCTGCGGCGTCGGCGCCGCGAGGCGATGAGCTCCCTGATTCACTTCCGAATTCCAGGCGAGTTTGCGGCGCGCGCCCGGTGCGTGCAACTGCCGCCCAACTTGTGCGGCGAGTTTAAAACGCGGCCGCTCTGCACGCCAGACACGTGTGGGCCGCCTTGTGTGGCGACGGGCCGCTCTACACAGACACACGCGTTGACACCGCTCCACCCCGGAGGGTGAGACGGTAGGACACAACCACAGTCTAAAGGCTAGTTTACACGACGACACTGCGTTTCATGAAACTGCGCTACTGGCCAGTGCGCATGCGCGGCATGCGTTCGCGCAAGTCGTTGACGAAACTAAACAGTTTCGTCACGTTCCAACTTTGGCGAAATTGATTGCGCGTGTTTTTAGGTTAGGTGATAACCAATACAGAACAAAACACAACATAAAGGGGGGGAAAGGAAGAAATAATTCGGTTTTTGGACATATATGCGATGCATAGGTGTTTGTGCCATTTTAACGATGAAAATTTCAGGAATAAGCAGTGGCGCCTTAGTGCTATTGAAGCAACTATTCGTTAATTAAATATTGATGTTATAACGTTGCCCTTGCTTCGTATGATGCCATAATTGTTAAAAGTAGATTCCGCGATTATATTTTTTGGACAAAGAATTGATGGTACCAAATGTTTGAACTTGAAATAAGTTAAAGTACAGCACAAAATGAACATTAAACCAAATAAACCGCGGATTGCATATTAAAGTTGGGCACCATACAAGCAACAGCACGTTATAAAACTTACGGAAAGCATCTAGCTGGATCCTGCACTTCGTATTATAGAAGCTGGAAATGATAACTTTTATGTCTTATTTAATAAGTGAATGTTCGAGATACTTTCCGTAGGAGATCAATGTTCAGACTGTTCACTTCGCTTTTCATTGTTGTGTGACCGTGGGTGGAACATGAAGTTACTGGTAATGATAAAAAAATTTAAAAACAAATGTTCGGACTTCGTGAAATTACAAAAGAAATGACTGCAGGTTCTAAAATCAAGCAAAGTATAGTATAAGGATGATTGATTGAAATTTTGCAGACAATGCGAAGCGATTGTAATGGCGTCTGAACATTAAACTATTACGGACGTAGAGGAGCTGAAAACCTTAAGAAATTAAATATCTGGCGTGGAGGGATTCATTTAAATAAAAGCCAAAGAGAGGGGATGATTTTAAATTTAAGTAATATATTTTTACCACATCTTGCATCACTTTTACTTACATTGAATGGATACATGAATGGAAGACGTCCGTACGGTTCGAACATAGACAAGAGAGTGAGTAAAACTACTATCTCGGTTCCGTCTTCTCGCTTGTTTGGGAGTAAAAAAATAACGAACGAAATTAAATTAGTTACATTGCGAGTCAGAGGGAACCGGAGGCGATAAGTATCGCTGATCAAAGATAAACAAAAATATAAATAAAAAAAAAAATCAGTGTATCGTTACAATGGGTTGACGAGTAGTGAATTGCAGACTAAAGTACATTCAATTACAAATACCTATACAAACGAACCATGGCAATTGTGGATTTGGGAACACGTTACAGGTACTGTAGAGACGAATATCTATTTGACTATTTGTAATTTCAGATCTGTTAACAATGGTTCACGCATAACATTATCTTGTTTCTTTATTGCAGTACTAACTCTGTTTAAAAGGAACTTAAACTGCTCTGGTGACATTCTGAGTTGATTAATATGACTTCTAGGGTTTTCGATCACAATTTCTTTCAGCAAGGTCGCTAAGCAACCGAGCTGACATTTTTTTTTAATCCAGCCACAAATCCAAACACGTTTCTTATTCTTTTTATGTTTAGACTTATACAGCGACTTCACACAGAGAAGCAATAGCTCCGCCACAACTTTTACAGTTACCAAAACTTTCATTCTACGGCGACTACGGCACTTACAAAACAACGAAACTGAAGTGTATAGCATTGGCGCCGTGTCTACAGGCATACACGAAACCAGTTGCGCGCAAATCATTACATGAAACGAGTGTCGCAACCTAGTGTCGTCGTGTAGACTAGCCTTAACGTATACAGTCGCGACACTCACTGCTGTGAAAGTTGTTACCAAGTGACAGTTGCAATGCTACTAGCGCTCCTAGTGGAGGGCAAGCCGCCGAAGGAGTGATGTACGAGGCGCGTCCAGTAACTTCCGTTTGGTAATAAAATGAGATTGTACACAGATACAGAAGAAATTTTTATTGCACAAAATTGTGCAACCCTTATACTACTTTTCCACATAACTGCCGAAATTTTGCAGGCATTTTTCATAGCGTGGCACCAGGTTTTGTATACCTTCTTCACAGAAATCTGCCGCCTGTGTCTTCATGCATCAGTGATCGTGAAATTTGGGGGACGTCCATAGCGAAAGCACTAATTGTAAACCTACGGTTTTCCTGGATCTTGTCATCAATCGCGTGAACCAGTTCTTGTGCAAGGCGACGGCCCGCTCTACACAAACACACGAGCTGACACCGCTCCACCCCCGAGGGTGAGACGGTAGGATACAACCACAGTCTAATATATACAGTCGAGACACTCACTGCTGTGAATTGGTTACGAACTGACAGTTGCAACGATAAGAGCGCTCCTAGTGGAGGGCAAGCCGCCGAAGGAGTGATGTACGAGGCGCGTCCAGAAAGTAAGTTCCGTTTGGTAATAAAATGAAATTGTACACAGATTCAGAAGAAATTTTTATTGCACAAAATTATACAACCCTTAAACTAATTTTCCACATAACTGCCGAAATTTTGCAGGCAATTTACATAGCGTGGCACCAGGTTTTGTATACCTTCTTCATAATTTTATTTATTTATTCATTTATTTTTTATTTTTATGGGACTTAACTACCGGGTCATCAGTCCCTAAACTTACAAACTACTTATCAACTAGCTTATCCTAAGGATGGCACAAATATCCATGCTCGAGGGGGGATTCGAACCCCCGACCGTAATGGCCGAGCAGATCGTAACTGGTGCGCCTCAGTCCTTTCGGCCACCGCGGCCGGCTTCTTCATATCAGCGCACACTCCGCTGCAGAGTGAAAGTTTCATTCTGGAAACATCCCTTAGGCTATGGATAAGCCATGTCTCCACCATATCCTTTCTTCCAGGAGTGCTAGTCTTGCATGGTTCGCAGGAGAGCTTCTGTGAAATTTGGAAAGTAGGAGGAGAGGTACTGGCAGAAGTAAAGCTGTGAGGCGGCATCGTGAGTCGTCTCGGGATAGCACAGTCGGTAGTACGCTTGCCCGCAAAAGGCAAATGTCCCAGGTTCGAGTCCCGGTTCCGGCACACAATTTTAATCTGCCAGGAAGCTTCTTCATAGAAATCTGCATTTGGGAGACGTCCATCGCGAGAGCACTAATTGTAAACCTACGGTTTTCCTGGATCTTGTCATCAATCTCGTAAACCAGTTCTTCTGTAACCAAAAGTGGACGCCCACTTCGTTCTTAATCGTGCACATCACTACGCCCGCCACTGACCTATCGGACCCATCTCCTCACCATCGAATCACTCATCCCATTTGGTCCGTAAACATCGCAAATTTGCCGATAAATTTCACTTGGTTTCACTTTCTTCGCATTCAGAAACCGAATCACCGACCTGATTTCACAGGCGGCGGGATTTTCAATCAACGCCGACATTTTAAACCAGCACAACAAAGCGTACGTAACTGACAGCGATCTCCAAATGGCGCACGTTCTTCTCCTTGATACACAGCGTCTACAGCGCAAGTGCGGAACTGCAATCGCAGCGCTGCAGCGGAGATAAATTGAAACGGAACTTACTTTCTGGACGCGCCTCCTATGCTTATAACTATTTTTGTACGTTATTAATGAAACAGTTGTCATAATTTTTGTGTTACAAACGTAAGTAAAACATCAAGAGATATATACAGGGTAAATCACCTAAAACGTGCCCCGCAGATATTACGGAAACGGAAAGTACGATTGATGTGCGGTCTTCACAGAATGGACTGGTAGTCAGGGGATCGTATTTTTAGCCAACAAAAAGATTGTATTATTTCTTAGAAAGTATATCTTTATGGAAACATACAGTTTTTAATTGAAACAATGCCTGTAGATATTAAGAAACTAAAAGTAGTTTGTACTAGAATATCTTTAGTGTTTGTTGCAGGATTCTAGTGCGGGTTGTTTACGAGATATCATCTTTTGAAACTTTCCTACACCGACACTTGTACAATACCTGTGGTAACACACACTAAAGAACAACAAAAGTGCATACACCAGGTACGTGGATTCCTACCAGTAGCGCGACAAATGAAAATCACAGGTTGTGTTCAAAATGACCACCGACAGCAGAAATACCCGCTGTCAGTCTGGTAGGGAACGACCTCTGCACACGTGCTAGCATTTCAGCGGATATGTCCGAGCAGGCTGCAGTAATACGTCGTTGCATATCATCAGGTGTTGTTGGTAGTACTTGTAGACAGCATCTTTCGCTGTCTTGCCATCCTGTGAGTTAATACAATCTAAGTGCATGAAACTGTCCACCTGTTCTTTGATCTTCCTAATTGGCACTCAGTCTATTTACATCTCTTTCTCACAGACATTACTTTCGTTATGAGATGATTATCTTCATACCATAGTCCTCACACCTCTTTACTAGATCTGGAATATTAGATTGCAACCATTCATGCATTCTGCATATACAAGACTGGTTTTGTTTTCACTTATTTTAATCTCAACCTGCCAGTCTACTGTTTTTAACATATGATGCATAAATAATACGAACAACAATGCTGACAGGCTACAGCCTTGTCTTGCTCCTGAAACTAACCTGAACTGAATTTAGCGTAAACTCTAACTGCCGCCTGACAACCTACTGGAAGACCTCTAATTGCCTGCAAAAGTTTCCCTCCTGTTCCATAATCTTGTAACACTGTAAGTAGCTTCCTCCAAGGAGCACGGTTGTAAGTCTTTTCTAAATCCATAAAACATGAAAGCAATTCTCTGTTCCATTCATATGACTTCTCCACTGTCTGTCATAAGCTAACACCTGATCCTAACAGCCTGTACGAGGCCTAAACAAATGTTCAAATGTTTGTATAGTATATGGGACTTAAGTACGGGGTCATCAGTCCCTAAACTTACAAACTACTTATGAACTACTTACGAAGTAGGACGGCACAAATATCCATGCTCGAGGGGGGATTCGAACCCCCGACCGTAGTGGCCGTGCAGACCGTGACTGGAGCGCCTTAGTCTCCTCGGCCACCGCGGCCGGCGAGGCCTAAACCCACACTGATTTTCGTCCAACATACTTGAGAATACTTTGTCCTACGTAGTTGTTACAATTTCCCAGCTTCCATGCTTGAAAACTGGTTTGATTACTACTTTCGCCCATTGTATGGAAACATAGTTGCCGTTTTCTTACTGCAACAGGAAATTTTTGCACTTTGCATGTGATAGAATAGACGGATTTGACAGTGGATGCAATTACTTGTACACTGATGTGACACATTACAGTTACGCGTGTCTCGTTTGGTCTTGATTTAACATACGCTGCTACAATGGTTAACCACCTGTCGCAAAACTAGCCAGTGTAATTATCTAATGAAGTTGAATGTTTAACAATGATTAAAGAACGTTCCTAGACAATGTTTACGGAAGAAGACGATATGAAGAGCCTAAGGTGCCCTAACGGTTTTTACGCTGACGGTTCGAGCTTAATACGTCCTCGTGAGAGGACGATGACATGTGACAAGCACCTGGAGACAGGGTGGAGGGTGCGTGGAGAGGCCGTTGGGGCGGTGGCGGAGGGGGGGAGGGGGAGCCGCGACGGCCAGGAGGACCTCCGTATCTGACAGCCATCTCCATTTGTGTCACATTTCCCAGGGACGGCTCCCTGCCTCTCTGGGGCCCCTACCGCGCGAGCGAGAAGCAAACATTTATCTTATTTCCGTCATCCACTTGAAAGGTTTTCTTGGACGTCCCAGGGATCTCGGGTTCCACAAATATATGAAATTCGCTCGTCATTGTATGTTTTCTGTTCGGCAGTGCCACCCGGGAATCCTTCGCGTATAGATACTGGTAGCTGATCATGGACTTGGCAAGATTTACTTCCTTCGGCGAGCACTAGGTCTGTATGAGAAAGTTGGATTAGTTAGCATGTATTGAAGCTTTCTCAGATGTTTCTCCATTAACATGATTCAGTAACAATTCTTTGCAGACGCTATGGAATTGTTATTTAATAAAATCGTATAGTTATTCAGTAAACAATTTATCTACGACGATTGCCGCCGGCCACCGCTTTCTCTGGCAGCTAATTACGCTCTTCATATATTTTTGATCTTCATCTATTTTTTACGAGCTGCCCAGAACGCGGTTGTGCACTTCGTCTTTCATGTTTTATCGCTCGATAAGGTTAGTCGCACGTCAGGAATTTGTAAGTGTGTGTGAGATCGTTTTCTTTGTGAAATATAAAATATAATCAGTTGAGTTGAAATCTTTTACTTATTCAAAATGACCCACCTTTTAATAATTCATGAAGTGTTTCTATTTTTCCAACAATAATCTTGATTATGTAACAAGATGCTTGGAGCCATTGTTTGACTTGTATGTATAATTTACTAGAAACATCTAATTATCATTATATGTAACTTTCATGAATGTGACTTTATAGTAATGCCTGCAAGGAAATCGGAATTAAACGAAATCCGATCGAGTTAAACAGTCTTTCGTCACAAAAGATAACTTAATATATATATATATATATATATATATATATTCACGGTCATTCAGTTAGTACAATCCACTCTAAGCAAACCAAACATCATTTTACACAATGCAGCAAGAGTTTTATAGCTTCATCTGCTACATCCAGTCAACTTAATGCAAGTATTATGGTAAAAAATGGTCATCGCGGAATATGTTAGCTTCTTTGTGTATTATTGTGCTCAGGTGTTGCTTTTATTCAAAATTACTACCACCGATAAACTTTAAAGTCAGATTCCGCCTCCTTTTTTGAGTCAGCTATTTATAAAGTTACTTCAATGTATCAGATCCACCAAATTACCTCCCTGTAATATTACAACGCTAGTGACACTTTAAAAGCGTCCCCGAACATTAACAACCACTCCAACAACTGATGGGATTAATACTAGTATTTAAGAGTAACAAGACTTTGAATGAAACTGATAATTCGTGAGTAATGATACAAACGTAATGAAATTTTCACTCTGCTGTGGGATGTTTGAGCCGATATAAAATTTTCTAGCAGATAGAAAGTATGTCTTTGAGAGGGATTCGAACGCAGATTACCTATAATCGCGAGGGTTTTGCAGACTTAAAACATCATTCTGTAAACAGTCCCCAGGCTGTTGTTAAGTCATGTATCCACAATATCGTTTCTTCCATTCTTGAGAATTTTGGATGGCAGGGACTAAGGCTTTGTGGGCAGAACGTGAAGTGTGTCAAAGTAGTTGAGTAAGCAAATGCCGTAGCTGAACGTGTTCGATCAGGTGAATCATGAGTTCGGAGATCAAGAACGAGTGAACACGACCACAAGGAACAAATCTACCCTAGGCAAAAGACGATAATGCGCTTGCCCGCGAGAAACAAAGATCTTGAGATTGAATGCCACTGGGCACAATGCAAAGGCAGTGAATCAGGCTATATCGTAGACCATGGAATGAAACCACGACGACATATCCGAAATCTTCTCTGCCATTTCTACAAAGTGGTAGATGCAACATCGTGCTGAATCCAGTAGGTCACAGTTCCCTGAAGGTGGACTTCTTCTAGGAGATGCCTGAGATTCATCTCATTTTGTAGTAATTGCAAACACAGCCGACCAGTTAGTTTTGGAGCTAAATGAACTGGTCCAATGATGTAGTCTCCTGAAATTCTTCACCTTACGTAAACCTATTGAAACAAACTGCTATGGTATATCAGTTCATATAATTACAAACTACTGAAAATAACTTACAGTTACATGCCCAAAGTTAGACGCGAACGGCTTTGTAGTGGCCGAGCACTCTGATGCTGTTCCACGCCATCGGGGGTTCAAGGCCTCCCTCGGGCATGGTTGTTATTGTTGGCCTTGGTTACTTTAAGTAGTTTGTAAGCCTAGGAACTGATGACATACGTAGTTAATTTCCTTAGATTTACAAACATTTTAAACAACTTTTTTTATTTTTTATTTTTATTTATTTATTTATTTTGAAGGCGGACGACGCGAACCTCTGACGACAGCGACCGCCCAGGTCGTAGCATGAAGCCTTCGACCACGCGACCATTTCCATGCGGTATACGTTAACACCTCAGCCAGGTAACATATATAAGCAGGTCTTTCGACGCCGCTGGTGGCGGAGCAGTGGTGCCCGCGATATATCGCACTCACGGGTTGGCTCAGAACACTGTGGAGGGTTGCATGAAAAAAGCGTTTTTTATTTTAGTTATTTATTTATTTATTTATTTAATTTTTTTTTATTCAGATAAAAACGGATTCCACGTCCTCCTAAGGGGAAAGTTCTCGTCTCTGTAGATCATAGTATCAGAAAACGTAATTTCAATCGACTCCTTGTAAACATTGTCCCAAAAACGTACGTACCGGGCAGTGTAATGGTCCCGTCGAACTCCATCGTATGTCCTTCGTTTAAGCAATTTTCCACCACAGCCTCATGTGCCGATTTTCTACACATCTATATTGTTCCTATGTCCCAGGTCTAACGGATCCCAGAAGTAACTACTGCACGCTGGATATTACATCTAACATTTGTATAGACTGACGGAGTGGCTATGGGCACTTCTAAATCGCCCATAGTTACCAATTTGTTTATGAAGGAATTCGAGGATACGTCACCGAAGACCTCGGCTTTGCAACCAAAATTTTTCTGGGAATACGTTGATGACACCTTCGTCTTATAGTCCCATGGAAAGGATTGTCTAAATCGATTTCTAGACCACTTTAACTGTCTTCATCCAACCTCAGTTTTACTATGGAGGGTGAGAGCTATAGGATGCTTCCGTTCTTGGATGTCATGGTTTACCAGAAACACGATGATACTCAGGGACACACTTTTCACCGGAAATCCACACATACGGATCGACACCTCACCTGCATGCAAGGAGCTGCCATCCACCACATCAACGCAGTTACGTCCTTAAGGCTCTTGTATACGCAGTTATTCCGACTGAACTGCTGCTGTCGTTAGGAAAGCCAGTCATGAAAAAACTGTATCACCTGGTATGCAAGATGTATGAGTCAGGGGAAATACCCTCCGACTTCAAGAAGAATATTGTAATTCCAATTCCAAAGAAAGCAAGTACATACAAGTGTGAAAATTACAGAACTATCAGTTTAATAAGTCATGGGTGTAAAATACTAACACGAATTATTTACAGACGAATGGAAAAACTCGTGGAATCTGACCTCGGGGAAGATCAGTTTGGATTTAGGAGAAATGTAGGAACACGAGAGGCAATACTCAAATTACGACTTATCTTAGAAGATAGGCTAAGGACAGGGAAACCTACGTTTTGGCGTTTGTCGATTTGGAGAAAGCTTTCGACAATGTCGACTGGCATACACTCTTCCAAATTCTGAAGATATCAACGGTAAAAAATAGGGAGCGAAGAGTTATATTCAACCTATACAGAAACCAGACAGCAGTTATTAGAGTCGAAGGGCAAGAAACGGACGCAGAAATTGGGAAGGGAGTAAGACAGGGTTGTAGCCTTTCTCCAATGTTGTTCGATCTGTACATTGAGACGGCGGTGAAGGAATGGAAGGAGAAATTTGGAGATGGCGTTAAAGTGTAGGGAGAAGAAATAAAAACATGGCGGTTTGCTGATGAAATAGTAATTCTGTCAGAGACCGCAAAAGATGTGGAAGAGCAATTGAATGGGATGGACAATGTCTTGAAAGGAAGACATAAGATGAACATTAACAAGAGTAAAACGAAGGTAATGGAATGTAAAGTCATAAAATCAGGCTATGCTGAAGGAATTAGATTAGGTAATGAGACTATAAAGTAGTAGATGAATTTTGTTATTTGGGTAGTAAGATAACTTCTGACGGCAAATTAAAGAAAATATAAAATGCAGAATGGCTACGGGAAGAAAAGCGAAACTTGTTAACATCCAATATTAATTTAAATGTTACGAAGTCCTTTCTGAAAGCATATGTCTGGAGTGTAGCATTGTATGGGAGTGAAACGTAGACGATAAGGAGTACAGATAAAAAGATGATAGAAGCTTTTGACATTTGGTGCTACAGATGAATGATGAAAATTAGATGGGTAGATCACGTAACTAATGTGGAGGTGCTTAACCGAATAGGGGAGAAAAGGAGTTTCTGGCATATACTGACTAAGGGAAGGAATAGATTGCTTGGACACATTCTAAGACATCAAGGAATCGTCAAGTTAGAATTAGAAGGAAGCGTGTGGGGTAAAAATCGCAGAGGGAGACCGAGGGACGAATATAGTAAGAAGATTCAAACGGATGTAGGTTGTCGAACGTATTCTCAGATGAAGAGACTTGCACAGGACAGGGTAGCATGGAGAGCTGCATCATACCAGTCTGCGGACTGAAGAGCACAACAACAACATACACAGCCTATTTCCGATGCACATAGCAAATTCGTGGAGCTATGTAGATTGCTCCATACCCGGACGTTTTTGGAGAACAGATCTGTGTGTTTCATTCCTTATGCACGGGGCATACTTTAATGATTGGCAAAATCCTAAAATGTATATGTATCTGACCTTTTGCAAAACAACGCAAGTATCGATTTACGTACACGACGTTTCGGTGTAAGAGTTTACTACAATAACTTTTAAAATGTTTTCAGACGCGAACTTCATCAAATGCCAATCATTTTTGTGATTGTACACATTAAAAAGATAACTTATAAGAGGTTGTGGTTAATTGTGATTTCAGTTTCGTACGCATTCTCGAGACGCACAATAAATATTTGCCCGTGACCCTTTCAATATGAGTTTTATCTCTTACAGCTGAGCCGAACTCCGCTTCGTACACAGTGCCACAGGGGCCATTGATAAGCCTCATATGCTGATACATCAGTGTCAAAATTTTTTCCATTTACTAAATACTTGGCCACTGGGAGTTAGCACTTGAACCACGTTGAACATGCATCATACACATGGACGAATTCGGCGCTGACAAGTACACGTCATTTCCTTGTGAAATATTTGAAATTTCCACGTATGTGAGGCTTACACATGAACTACCGTAATCATTACGTAGCAAGGAACAGCACTCTACTTTTATGTTTTATTTCAAGAGCTTAAACTTATTAAAGCAACGTTAATTTTAGAACCTTAAGTAGAATATTCATTTTATAAGTGGATTGAAACACGTATTTAATAGTCCAGCTTTTATTTCCTTCACTTTTCACAGAAGCTTCGAGAATTAGGCCTACGTCTTCAGTAACAACGGCTATCACGTATAGTGTACACGTAATATTGTATTATACACCGATCAGCTTCCGGATATCAGTTGAAATACACTCGACAGTTGGTTTTCTACGTTTATGGCACCATTTAGACGTTATTCTTGCAATTACACAGTGCCCACTGTTTTCGTTACACTATACCGAGAGATTGCACTAACATAGTTATTTAGTACTGAGTAAAAAAAAACAATAACTGCCCTTTATATCTACTATACAGTACGTATTACCTTGTATATATAAGTGTCCTATATTACTAATGAGTAGGAATGACGACCACTGCCCGTTATTTCTACCCAGTATCAATATGCTGTAATAACGCCAACACCACCTGGGAATTCCTTGTAGAAATAAAGGGAAGTTTTTTATAAATTAAAATAAACTGAGTGAAAAGAATAACGATAACTGTTATAACAAATGTCGGAGAGTAACCGTTTGACCCAGCTCTATTCTACGGTACCATGATATTGAGTAAAATACTATGAAGGTACTGTATGAGGGTAAAACTCAACATTTCCCTTCGATGTCTTTTGACGCTTGAATCACTTCGTTATTTCAGAATTAAATTCTATAGTGTCGTTTAGCTGCCGAGGTCTTATTATTCCTCAAAGTACTCAGTACTCTTCGTTAGCATCTGTCACGATCACTGAGAATACAAATTCGACTGTTTTCTTACTTAATGGATTACATTTACTCCGCTTCTAAAAATTGCTTACGGTGCCTCTTGAAACAATCAACATTTCGGCAACCTCGCGTAAGGACGCACACGTAATACGTGAAAAAATATAAATTACCTCCGATATGAGGTACTAATAATCAGAAAGAAAAATGTTTCCATTAGGACTGAAAATTGCAACTAGTATTTTTACAAAAGCAAAGGAAGACTAGTACCTCATTTCAGTAACTGATTTGCATCAGAACAACACCGTAAAAGTAAGAACTTGCAAGAGTACCACATGCACGTATACTGTGAATTTGTTTCCACAAACATTTGCGAATTAGAGAGTGATTTAATGACATCAGTATATTGAACAACAACTTGAGTTACTCCCAAGTATGTTGACATTAATCTTATCACTGGAAAATGGCCTGATGTCGATAACTAGACAGTGAAATAAAATGACACTAAAATGAAAAATGACGGAGGAACCATAAGAAATATGTCTCTTTGGCTCTACAAAAGGCAAAAATACACATCTTGTGCACCAGTCTCTCCATGAGAAACATGTCTCAGAAAATAGTGTCATCCTTCATCAAGATAATGCACATTGTCACAAGACTGGTATTGTGACTGTGTGGTTGAGGAAAATAGTGGCGAAGTGCAATGTACTGGTAACCCATCTCGTTAGATCTCATCCCGATCGATAACATACGGGATGTCAATGAATGTGCCGTCAGAGCCTACAGCCTAACCCCCTCGACACCCCCACCCCTCCCCCCGGCACATTTAGGTGCTGCGTGAATCATGTTACTTGTAGCGCAAACTCCTGTCAACGACATATAAAGGCCTCAAAGTATATTGCCAAGACACGATGCGCTGTTTTCCTGGCCAGAGGTGGATATATTGGTTATTAGGTCATTGTGTTGTGAGTAATTAATGTACATAAATATGCCAATGTCGATGATTATCGGTCGAAGTGTATGGACGTGCATTGTACGAGAGTACCCTCCCACATGCACCTAATGAAATCTTATGTAAAGAGCGATTTTGCTGGTATTTTGAAGTTGAGGAGACCAAATTTAATCAACTCTAGATTGGTGTTATAGTCTGTTGTAACGTAACCATTGTCATGCACTAAACTAAATTCTCAGTAGAAATTGATCTCTGATCTCATTTTGAGGGTTGAGTGTGCAAAACTTCATTAAGATATTACGGACGGAAGAGAGAGTCACTTTAGGTAACAGATAATAATTTAGATCAGCTGGTAATTCAAAAGTGAACCTGGGATTTCGTGTGCATTTAAATGATGACTCGTCTCATTCGAAATCTGTGTTTCTCAACCTGTGGTCAACGAACCGCAAGTGTCCGCAAGTGCTAAAATGTGGTTTGCGGAAGATATAAAATTTCAAACCTTATTAATCTAAGTTACTGATTACTTGTTACGTGCGGCAGTGGAATGGCCGCCGTGCGATCTAAGGAGCCACGCTGGAGATCGCGTAGTTTATCTCCTTCGGAGTTTCAAGTCCTCCATCTAGGAAGTGTGTGTTGCCCTTAGGTTAGTTTAAGTTAGCTTAACTGATTTTTAAGCCTAGGTACTGATAACCGCAGTACTTAAGCGCAGTACTTAAGCCCCCCTCTAACTTACACGCGGAAATATATTCATTTGACTCAGTGTGAACGCTTACTGAATTACAAAATGACATAAAATAATAAATGCGTTTCACTTCCTGTTCTCAGGCAGTTTTGTTGTAAAAGGCAAAATCATAGAATAAAAGTCAGGAAATTATCTTCTACGATTTTCTCTATTACTTATTTAGGTGAAGAACAATTTTTCGTCTTAAAACAAATCCCGTGATAAATTTAAAGAAAGTGAGCTATGCGTGTAGTTTTAAGTAACAGTATTAGCCCTAGGAGTAGCTAACTTGAAAACAAGATGAAAGGCCTAAAATGACATTGCTGCAAACCGAATGTGAAATTGTAAAAGATTCTACTATAGTTATACTCTTAATACGCTTTACTTTTGAGGTTAACGGCAGCGGCGGAGTGGCCGAGCGCATTGAGGCGCTATGCTGCGATTCGCAAGGCCGTTCCCCGTCGAGGATTCGAATTCCCCTTGGGCATGGATGTTTGTTCCGCTTTTAGTATAAGGCAGTTTATAAGTAGTTTGTAACTTTAGGGACTGATGCCCCCCCCCCCCCCCAGTTAAGTTCCATAAGCTTTAAAGACTTTTGAACGTTTGAGGTTAACGTATATTATAAGTCTTTATTGCAGTTTATTTTTAGAACGACATTTCACTAAGGACAATTACATTGAGACAACATCGCCTACTGTGTTATTATTTCTATGACCGTTTCGGAGCACTTACTGGATCATCGCTATTTGGTCTAAAATATACACAAGGAACATTCAGAAGGATGGACTTGAAAACAGCATAACATTCATATCACAGTGTTCATAAAACATCAATCATAATTACGTTTTAAAATTGGTTGTACAAAGTAAGTGACTTGTACAACCGAATTATGCGAACTTCCCCTCAATAAATAATTCCAGAAAACCACTTTGTGTGTCGCAGAATCAGCTGGAGACACTTGTGTCACCAGACAGCTTACCAATAGCTTGCTGTATGGGGCGCGTTGACGTGCTAGCCACATCTGATATTGTGTTGACAGCATTTGTCAAAAGACGGTCGAAATATGACTCCATGTTTGACCGTTAGCACGCAAATGAAATACAAAAAGTTGAGTACAAAAAGGTAACATATTCCGCATATATTTTAAAAACACTAAGTAAAATTAAAAGAAACAAATTGTTTCAATATTGAGAATCGAGTTCTAAATCCAATATCTAAACATTTATGTTTGATGTTTGTCTTATTGTTTGCATTTTATGCACGGCTATAAAGTACATCCAGTAGCGATGAAACTTTGTCAACACATTGCTTGCACTTTCGTGAAGATTATTGTCATAATAATGTCACTGTACGACATATATTTCAGGAGGTACAACGTCATGAACAATGGGATGCGTGAAAAATTGCTGCTTCTTGAATGATGTAAACATCTACCTAATTATTCATACGGTGAATGTCGGAGAGTACGGTGCAATATACCGGGTGATCAAAAAGTCAGTATAAATTTGAAAACTTAATAAATCACGGAATAATATAGATCGAGAGGTAAAAATTGACAGACATGCTTGGAATGACATGGGATTTTATTAGATGCCTCATCTACTGTTATCGAGCCTTTTTCTTCGAGGAACTCCGTGATTCTAGTTTTGTAACTGCTACCGTGACGGGTGAGAGGTACGCCGATACGTTACAGAATAGCATTATCCCCACCCAGGCTGATAAACACCTTCTGGAACGTACGATTTTTATGCAGAATGGCGCTCCATCCCATACTACTAGATGAGTGAAAGATCTCTTGCGCGTGTCGTTTGGTGATGATCGTGTGCTCATCCGCCACTTTCGTCATGCTTGGCCTCATAGGTCCCCAGACGTCACTCCGTGCGATTATTGGGTTTGGGGTTACCTGAAATCGCAAGTGTATCGTGATCGACCGACATCTCTAGGGATGCTGAAGACAACATCCGACGCAAATGCCTCACCATAGCTCCGGACATGCTTTACAGTGCTGTTCACAACATAATTGCTCGCCTACAGCTATTGTTGAGGAATGATGATGAACATATTGAACATCATATTTGCGTTGTAGTAATTTCTCATGCTAATTATTGCTTTTCCGAACAAAAAAAAATGTTCAAATGTTTGTATAGCTTAAGGACTTAACTACGGGGTCATCACTCCCTAAACTTACAAACTACCTATGAACTAGCTAACACTTGTACGGCACAAATATCCATGCCCGGGGGGGATTCGAACCCCCGACCGAAGTGGCCGTGCAGATCGTGACTGGCGCGCCTCAGTCCCCTCGGCCTCCGCGGCCGGCTTTCCCGATGAGATGAAGCGCCATCTGACGGGCATTTTTGAACTTTGTTTCATTTTTTTTCCCAATAAAGCCCCATATCATTCCAAGCATGTGCGTCAATTTTTACCTCTCTATCTAAATTATTCCGTGATTTAATAAGTTTCAAATTTATACTGACTTTTTGAACACCCGGTACTATAAACCACTTCAGTGATCACCGGGAAAGCAAACACAGTTATATAACAACAGATGGAGGAGGGAATGGACTAAAGAGATGCAGGAGAGTTCGACAGGAAAGAACAAATGATTGGCAGAGAAAGGGGAAGGCGCAGGTGGGGAGAGAGGGGAGTAGCGGGATATGAATAGAGAGAAGGGAGATGAGATGAACAGGAAGAGGTGGAGGAGAGAGATAGACGGAGAGGAGAATATGGGCAGAGATAGAAGGAAAGAGAAGGTGAACAGAAATACAAGAGGGAAGGAAAGATTGACTGGAATAAATACCTACTCGGTAGACGTCACCTAGTGTAGGAGGCGCGTCCAGAAGGTAAGTTCCGTTTCAATTTACCTCCGCTGCAGCGCTGCGATTGCATTTCCGCACATGCGCTGTAGAACGTGCGCCATTTGGAGATCGCTGTCAAGTACGTACGCTTTGTAGTACTTGTTTGAAATGTCGGCGTTGATTGAAAATCCCGCCGCCTGTGAAATCAGGTCGGTGATTCGGTTTCTGAATGCGAGGAAAGTGAAACCGAGTGAAATTTATCGGCAAATTTGCGATGTTTACGGACCAAATGCGATGAGTGTTTCGATGGTGAGGAGATGGGTCCTACAGTTCAATGGCGGGCGTAGGGATATGCACGATGAAAAACGAAGTGGGCGTCAACCTTTCGTTACAGAAGAACTGGTTCACGCGATTGATGACAAGATCCAGGAAAACCGTAGGTTTACAATTAGTGCTCTCACTATGGACTTCCCCCAAAGTTCACTGTTTTCCAACTGGTTGAAGACACAGGTGGCAGATTTCTATGAAGAGGGTATACAAAACCTAGTGCCACGCTATGACAAATGCCTGCAAAATTCCGGCAGTTATGTGGAAAAGTAGTTTAAGTATTTTAGAATTTTGTGCAATAAAAATTTCTTCTGTATCTGTGTACAATCATTTTATTACCAAACGGAACTTTCTGAACGCGCCTCGTATTATAAATATGAGAAACTTGAAAGATCGCAAGTAACTGTAGTGTAAAAACTACATTTCTGATTAACGAGCAGCCGTGGCGGTGTGCTTGGATGTTGGGAGCTAGTCCGCTTTGGCCGGCGATATATAGTTGGCCGCACGGCGCCGCAGAGGTCGTGAGTGGCTGTCAGATGGAAAGCCGATACGCGGCGTGTCCACGGCAGGGCGGCTGCGGCCCGCGGCAGGTGGCGGCCGCTGTGGCAGCCTACAGCTGGGCGAAGGCCGAAGGGCCGAAGGGCGGAAGGGCTGAAGGGCGAGCCCTGCGCACAAACCGCTGATAGCCGCGCTGGTCGCGGCCCAACGCTGTGGCACCTTTCCGTTCAGCGTCAGCCGCTGTGACAGGCAGCGCCAGAAGACAACATAAATGACCTTACTCCTGGGACACACAGTATTTCGACACATTCTATTGGATTATTTTACTGCACAAGTAAAGATCGTAAAAACCTGTAGAAACGGCCTATTGACTCATAGTCAACACGGATTCAGAAAGCATCGTCCTTGTTACACAAAGCAAGCTCTGCATTTACATCAAGTGAAGGGGCCTATCGACAATGGATCTCAATTCGATTCGCTAATATTTTCTAGCTTTCCGAAAGGCTCCTGACCAGTGGCGGGAGGTGCTTCATATGACTTGGGGTTAACTTCTTTGAGTGCTGGAATACGCGCCCCTGTTTGTCCCCCGCCCCTTTAGATATATTTTCGTTAAAACATCTGCAGAATGTCTTACCTCAATTTATTTGTTTGATTCAACTCAAGCTGGATCCGTCGGCCAACGAGCTTCTTTACTTCACATTATTGTTCCAAGCTTAAATCTGAGTCATTTCTTTATAAATCATATTGAACCTTTTTTAGTTTTTGTGTGATAATAAACACCATGAACACATGAATATGCATTTGAACACTAAAACACAGCCGGCCGCGGTGGCCGAGGGGAATGAGGCGCTCCAGTCACAATCTGCACGGCCACTACGGTCGGGGATTCGAATACCCCCTCGGGCATGGATATTTGTGCCGTCCTTAGTATTAGCTAGTTCATAAGCAGTTAGTTAGTTTAGGGACTGATGACTCCGTAGTTGAGTCTCATAAGCTATACAAACATTTGAACATTTGAACTAAAACACAGTAAGCAACTAATTACACTGTTAAGTGACTGTAACAAAATGAATCTGTTATGATGACGAGACAAGCTACCTTCGGGTCATGTGACACTGTAAGATGTATCCTCTCCTAACCTTACGCGTGCGCAAAGTCTGCTCTCCCTCACATATTTTCAAACAGTTAAATATTTATTACAATGAAGACTATAAATGTCATGTAGTCCAAACATCGCGACACATTTGCTAAAACGTCCAAAGTTCTGTGACAAGTAACAATACAAAAGCCATAGTTGTTCCACTGTCCGTTAAAATGCAGATAGGGTTAAAAAAACTGCTTGTAGTCGGTCTCAAGCCACTACCGTCAACAGCACAGTGCGATGCCGCTAACCACTCGGATATTTACAGTTGATGCGTCTTTAATTTATAAGATATTTTTAGCGAAGGTGACGTCCCTTTGACGAATATTCAATGTGACAAAAACAAATATGAACGGCGGATATTGCCTTCATGGAGGATTTGCCGATGTGCAAGGTGAGGTGCGTATTGCTTCATTGCCTTTGATTCGGCACCGAGTAACCGCTAGAGCTCGATTAGCCAGGAGCTGGTGTATCTAACAGCTCCAACGCCAATGTTAAAAGCGCCGTTTCCTCTCGCCTCTCCCTGCCGCGGGATTGCCCATGTGCTGCCTCCAGGGGGTTCAGAAGAGAATTTGAACCTCAGCATCGGATGCTCATTCCAACGCTAAAACGTTTCTCATGCAATAAAAAGACTTTGAATGTGCGTATAAAATGATCTGATAGAAGAACGAAACAAGATTGATAGTCTAAAAACACTTTTATATTATTTGTTTATTTACTCTTTTTCCACGACAAGCATTTAGCTGTGATGGCACTGAACCAGTGAACACATAGGACGCGCCGCCATTTCTCTTAACACCATTTCTAAACACAGGTTTCAAATACGATTGCGTTCTTGTGGAATGTTGACATAGTTATTGGATTCACGATTTCCTATTAGAAAGGACAAAGTACGTAGAAGTTGACAGAACGTCATCGAGTAAATCAGAACTGACACCTTGCGTTCCTCTTGGAGGTGGTAAAGGCCGCTTCTGTAACTCATCTCTGTAAACGATGTAGGATGCAATCTGAGCATCTTTCTTCGATTTTTTGTGGATACTGCTGTCCTTTATCGGTTAGTAAAGTCACCCGAAGATCAAAAGCAAGGAGCCATAGTTCGCAATTGATCCTAAATGAAAAAAGTCTGCAGTTTTCCATAAAAGCGCTAAAAAGCGTTACACCTCATTTACACGATAAGTCAGTCAAATCTAAATTCCGCAAATTCAGTTAAATGCCTATCAATTATAATAACGAAATACTTAAATAGGGAAGAACAGACAGAAAATATCGTAGGGAAGACGAACCAAAAGCTATGTTTCATTGGCAGAATGCAACAATTCTCCTGAAGCCACTGCCTTAAATACACTTCTGCGCCATAATTTGGGGTATTTCTGCGTATTGTGGGATATCACCTCCCACCCCGAGTGAAAATGACGGAGGATATAGAGAAAGTTCACAAGAAGGCCGCTCGCTTTCTATTATCGAGTTATAGGGCAGAAAGTTTCGTGGGAACGATGCAAGAGTTGAGCTGAAAATGGTTAAATAAAACGCATTATACGGTGCGATGAGATCTATTGACTAAATTGCTTTCACCTCATCCTGGGAAGGATTAATCAGCACTCACCTATAGAGGTAAACGTTATCGTCATAACAAAATATGAGAAATCAAATCGAAAACTGCAATATTTACTTATTCCTTTTTTCCCGCACGCTATAACAGAACGGAACGGTGCAGACATATTATACAAGCGGTTCAATAAAGCTTCAGTCATACAATTAAATGTGATTTGTAGAGTAATTATCTAGATGTAGATTTGTGTTAATTACAAGGGGAGTTTTGATGTCGGCGTCTCTCTTGATCGTCGGTGTAGTGTTATTGAACAAAAAAACATTAACAGATTAAAAATTGACCTATAATACACATCTTCATTGAAGTTCGAATGACTACATCACAAAAGCATCATATTGTGACTGAAAAATCGAACGTGTACGGTAAATATAGAGAAGCATAGCTTTCGTAAGAGTATTTATTCCCCCACAATTTGTTCCCGACACAATAACACACAGCAAATGAAGAAACCGCACAACCATCGTATCATGACCGACGGAACAAACATTAACCTCATTTCTACGTGTACGCTAAAGATTTCGAGCAACAGCTTTTCATGAAAGTATTTTCTCCTCCATATTTCGCAGATTTTTGCTCGCCACTGTCATCCACTGCCACTTACTGTGACCAATCTCCATTAAGAACACCAGGAAACTAAGAACCATTTACCTAACCACAACAGTACAGAGCCACGGAGATAAGTCTGTATGTACACACACACACACACACACACACACACACACACACACCACTGTTGCACATACAATGAAGAGGCAAAGAAACTGGTATAGGTATGCGTATAAGCAAACACGGAGATTTAACGATTTAAGCAAGGTTTGCACGTGATGCTATAATCGGTGCACGAGAGATGGGACACACTAAATCCGAAATAGCAATTTTCCCATACAATCATTTCACTGCGCTTGGTAAAAGGTCCTGCAAGGATTGGAACAATGGATACTGGAGAGAATCATTCAGTGTAACAGAAGTGTGCTTCCGCAAATTACTGCGGTCTGGACCCGTCAGCTGCGATATACGACTGCTGGTGACTGGAAAAATGTTGTTTGGTCTAAAAAGTGTCGTTTCCAATTGTATGATGTAAATGAATGCGTAAGGTATGGAGACGACTTCCTGATTTCGTAAAACTTGCATCTTAGCAGGAGACTGTTCAAGTCTGGTAGAGGCAATGTAATGGTGTAGAGCTTATGCAGTTCGAAACACTGAGAAGTCTCTATACTACACTCCTGGACAATAAAATTGCTACACCACGAAGATGTCATGCTACAGACGCGAAATTTATCCGAACGGGAAGAAAATGCAGTGATACGCAAATTATTAGCTTTTCAGAGCAATCACACAATATTGCTGACATGAGATAAGTTTCCAACCGATTTGTCAAACAGCGGTTGTCCGGCGTTGCCTGTTGAAACGTTGTTGTGATGCTTGTTTATGAAGGAGAATTGCGTACCATCACGGATTCCACATTGATAAATTTCGGATAGTAGCCTATCACGATTGCGGTATATCGTACCGCGACAATGCTGCTCGCGTTGGTCGCGAACCAATGACTGTTAGCAGAATATGGAATCGCTGGGTTCAGTACGGCAATACGGAACGCCGTGCAGGATCCCAACGGCCTCATATCACTAGCAGTCGAGATGACAGGCATGGCCGTAACGAATCGTGCAGCCACGTCTCGATAACTGAGTCAACGCATGGGGACGTTTGCAAGATAACAACCATCTGCACTAATAGTTCGACAACGTTTGCAGCAGCGTGGACTATCAGCTCGGAGACCATGGCTGCGGTTACCCTTTACGCTGCATCACCGACAGGAGCGCTTGCGTTGGTGTACGCAACGACGAACCTGGGTGCACGAATGTCAAAACGTCATTTTTCAGATGAATCCAGGTTCTGTTTAGAGCATCATGATGGTCGCATCCATGTCCGGTGACATCCCAGTGAGCGCACATTGGAAACGTGTATTCGTCATCGCCATACTGGCGTATTACCCGGCGTGATGGTGTGGGGTGTCATTGGTTACACATCTCGGCCACCTCTTGTTCGCATCGACGGCACTTTGAACAGTGGCCGTTACGTTTCAGATGTGTTACGACCCGTGGCTCTACCCTTCTTTCGATCCCTCTGAAACGCCACATTTCAGTAGGATAATGCATGGACGCATGTTGCAGGTCCTGTCCGGGCCTTTCTAGATACGGTAAATGTTCGACTGCTGCCAGCACATTCTCCAGATCTCTCACCAACTGAAAACGACTGGTCAATGGTGGCCGAGCAATTGACGCGTCAAAATACGGCAGTCACTACTCTTCATGAACTGTGGTATAGTGTTGAAGCTGCATGGGCGTCTGTACCTGTACATGCCATTCATTCTCTGTTTGACTCAATGCCCAGGCATATCAAGACCGCTATTATGGCAGGAGGTGGTTGTTCAGAGTACTAATATTTCATAATCTATGCACCCAAATTGCGAGAAAGTTCAATTCTAGTATAATATATTTGTCCAATGATTACCCGTTTATCATCTGCATTTCTTCTTGCTGTAGCAATTTTAATTTTCAGTAGTGTATTATGACAGATAACACGTAAGTACATATTCTGTCTCATCAATAGCATCCATTCATATCCACTGAGCACTCCGATGGACTTGAGAAATTCCAGCAGGAGAATGGGACTCTCTCACGTCCAGAATATCCGCAGATTGGCTCCACCAACAATATTCTTAATTTAAACACCTTCGCTGTCCATCAAACTCCCAGACATGAATATTATTTGAGCATATCTTCTATGCCTTGCAACGTGTTGATTAGATGAGGTTTCCAGACCCTCGTAAACATACCGATTTATCGACAGCCCTGCTTTATGCACCGTGTGAATTCCCTCCAGCGCTACTTCATAGTAAAATTTATGCCACGTTTTTCTTTGAGTCTTTGGTGTATTATTCAGTTTTTAACCGCTCCTGTGCATACTTTCTGCAGACTTTACGCTAACGTAATTCCAGCCGGAAAGTGTGATTCACAATACAGAATCTGCTGTCTAAATCCTTTGCTGGAGTTTGGTCTGCGTACCGGTTTGTTTTAATTGCATGATCAACCGCCAAGCTACTGCTGCCGGTAATGGATGAGGCTAGCATCCCGGATCGACCGGCATCTTCTGTCGAACCACGACAAGAACAATATTTGGTTACTTATTTCATCACGGACTTTTCGACATACGTACTGACCTGCACATATTCTTCTATGTAATCGTGTCGGTGTTTATTCATTAGCAGCACATTGGTCCTTTTGTTCATGTCACAATTTACGGCACTCACGTCTGTAGGATATGAATATCACAATAATCCCTCTCCCACAAGCTGTTGCTTAAACAGTATGAATCACCTACAACCTCCACAGAAAACTTTTGGACATGGAGAGTGATATCGATGTTCGGTTTTCACAGAATCGATTATTACTCAGGGGCTCGTATTTATGGCCAATAAAAATTTGTGTTATACACAGAATTGTGAGAACATCCAATTTTTATTGGAAGAATGTCCATTGACAATTTTAAAAAAGAGACGAAGGGTAAATGTTGAAGTCTGTGGTATTTCTTGGAGGTCTGTTTTCAATCCGGCACTTTTTTTTCTTCTGTAGCCTACGTAGTTGCTGGTATATTTTTTATTGTGTGTCCTTGATTGTACTGCGACTTACTAGTCAGTTAGTGTGTGTCAGTCCTAGGGTAGACTGTGACTGTTTTAACAATGTAGTAAGAGAGGACATACGCATGGTGTATGTATAGTGTAGGAAGAAGATAGTTCGTGCTTGTAAGGCGTATGAGGAAACAATATACTTCTACCTCTACATCAAATTACGTGAATTTGGTGTTGTAAAACCTAGACAACATAACAGGAGATAAGTGACGACCGAAAGAAATGTTAATGTTTCTGTTGCTCTTACAGATGATCCTTACGGTACTTTCCGCAAAAACTCACGAGAATGTAGCGTGAGCGATGCCAGTGTTCCGCACATTCTCCACCACATATGTCCCATCCATATCACATTTGTCTCCACTAAAAGCTGCATGAAAACGATTATGAGAATCGTGTTATCTCCTGTACACAATACTCCAGTACATGAATGGATTTGCGTGTGTTTTATCCATGATGGATGTGTTTCAACTCCGTGACTGTTATTAAAGCAGGGTTGAGAATAAAATCTGCCACCAGTCACATTTAACATCGTATTATTTATTTATGACACGACCGGTTTCGGGCTTGTGCCCATCTTCAGGTGATTAAAACATTCAGAATTTTACATGTGAAGCATGTTGGTGCTGTTCACTGTTTGAAAACAAATTATTTGGTATTAAAAATAGCAACTGGTTTCGCTATTTACAATACGGTGACATAAACGACATGCACGTGAATTAAGCAAAAAACTACATAGCATTCTATTTACTCTACTTTTAGTTTGTTAGAGTTAATAGGGATTGTTCCATTTAATTTTACCGTTCTCTAGGAGTTGGATTGCCGCTTTTCCAAGAGTCAAATTCATAAAATTCTTAAGTGGCTTCACAGGGTCGACATCCATGTTTTTAACTAGCTTCTAAGCGTTCAAAGAGATTTTCTAGATGAATTCATTCCTTTTGTAGGTTACGCGGACGTTTACTTTCAGGTACTTCCTAGTAGTTATTTGTCGAAAAAAGAATATAGCGAAGTAAGCATTCAAACGTTGAAGTAAATGACGACCGAAACACCTATGACCAGTTTACGAATGGGAGTCACGCAACAGATTTTTCAGGGCAATGTTTCAGTCTGTAGTAGACCATGTTGATGATTCGGAACTTCATGGGAAATTAAAACAGTGTTTCCTGGAAGCGACGTTTTTACGGTTATTCTATGGCAAAGAATAGCTGACTGCCATCAACTTACATTTCACGTAAGGAGCACAAAGATAAGAATAATTTGGACGTTTCTCTAGTTCTCTTTGGGAATAGTGGTACGAGGTGTCCTAAGCGACGCACAGAATAGTACGTTTATGTACGTATATGTAGAAGTTCTGTGAAGTTTGTAAGGTCGGAAACAGGACACTGTCAGAAGGAAGTACAGCGGCGATCGTGACTCGTGCACGTAAGTCGTGGTCAGTTATTCGAGCACTTGTCGACGATGAACAAACGTCCCAGGTTGAAGTCTCACACATTTGTTTGATAATAGCAACCTACATAAAGTGTTTCAACGCGTTGCTCTAAAGTTTTTATACTGTGTAAGTCAACATAGTGATTTATTAATCTTCTAGCCAGGTATTCATTGTATCACACGTGCAAACAATGTGTAGTATTTGTACTGAAACCCTTACCGGAATTTTTGAATACTGAAGTTTTCCAAACATGTTGGATAGTAGATGACCAACTGGTGAGTTTCCAAGGGACTTAGGCGTGAGTGTCAGCTGCTAGTAAAAGCCGGAGAAGCGTTTTAATTATCCGGTATCAGTTTTCCTTGTTTAAGGTTGTTTTGTTGATTTACTTTTGTTGTGGCTTAATTGAATAATTGGTTTTAACTGCAACAGACCTGAATGTCAGCGGATATGAATAGGTTTTTATTATTTTTCTACATCAAATTAAAATATACTGATTTGGCTGAACTCCTTTACCAGACTATGTTTTGCAGTCATCAGCCAGAATATTATGAAACACACCTAACAGCCAGTATGTCCATCTTCGGCACGGAAAACAGCGGCCACGCGTATTGCCCTTTGAAGCAAAGAGGCCGTGATAGATTATTTGAAGCAGCTGGCTCCATATCTAAAAACAAAAGTCACCTAATTTACTTGAATTCTTTGGAATGGGATGATGAGTTCTGACGGCACATTCGAAGACATCCCAGATGTTTCGATGGGTTTTAGATATAGTGAGTTGCGGGGCACCCCACGCCAACTGCAAACTGTTCTCTGTTTTCGTCGAACCACTCTGCCTTGATGTATTAAAGAATTGGGAAAATGAAGGAGGAGGAAGGAAGGAAGCTTAGGGTTTAACGTCCCTTCGACAGCCTGGTCATTAGAGAGGCAGCTTACGCTCGAATTTCGGGGTCGGGTGGCTGTGCCCTTTGAAAAGAACCATCCCATCATTTGCTGGAGTGATTTGGGGAAATCACGGAAAACCTATATCAGGATGGCCGGAAGTGGATTTGAACCACCATCCTCCCGAATGCGAGTCCAGTGTGTTAGCACTTATCCACCTCGCTCGGTAATTTGCAAAATGTTACTGCATGTAGGAGACATGGTGGTCATGAAGAAATCGTATTTTCTTGTACGAAACCCAAATGACCAATGTATACCGAGATGGAATACGTTCTAGGACGCGATCCAATTATGATATTGTAGAAAGATATAAAAAGCCAAGATCGCTGATCATCAATTTTTATTTACGACGACCGGTTTCGCTGAACTATGTAAGCATCATCTGGTCAAATAAAATATTTTACAAGGTCATAATCTTGTAATGTCAATCAGTTTTTATATAACAATTTACAGTGCATAGGTGCACTATGTCATTATAATAAAACAATTATCACAGTAAGTGACAATAGCAAACTCAAATACAGTTAGCTATTGTCACTCACTGTGATAATTATGTTTTATTACAATGACATAGTGCACTGTAAATTGTCCATTTATAGTGTCTTAACACAAACGAGTCAACTTTAATCATTGTCCTGCTCAAACGATCAGCACAGTTTTAATACTCCACGGATTTCATTCGTCACGCATCGCTGATGAGCCCAACGCTTACAGTTTGTACACTGATTTCCTTGTTCTCCAGTTGACTGTTTCAAAAAGGCAGTTTGACTCTTACTCACCGTCATCATTATCATCATTTTATATATATATATATATATCTCCTGCAGTTTATTTGGTTAATTTTATTATACGATTCCTCTCACTTTCTTTTTGAAAAAGGGCTATTCTAGCCTGTGATCTAATTTTTGATTCAGTACTTGTTTCCAATGGTTTGATCCAATGGAAAGGGTTGAAATTCCATTTCCGTTTCCTGAGTTTCAATTACTTGTGCAAACTGACATGAGGTTTGTCTGTACTTAGCACAGTACGACCAGTACGATTTTCTAGGAATCCAAAAGTCTTTGCTAACAGTCCTTACAGAACGAGATTCTGACTTCTCAGATCGCTGTTTAACATTAAATTAAAATTTACTGGTTGGCATTTATTGAACGCTTTTTATCTCGTGAAATTGACGATCTTTAGACCTTTGAAACGCATCACAAATTGTTTAACTTACGTTAATAATTTAATAAACTCGAAGAGTTATAAAATTTGTTTTCATTAAAAGTAACAAACCTTTCATCGAGTTTAAAAAATATTGCCCCTATAAGACGTGACAGGTTTTCTTGGCTGGCCATAATGCCCCGTCCTTTCTGGGCCATCCTGCCCCATTGCCATCTTCACAATAAATTCAGTTCTTTAGAAAACTAACTGAAACAATTAAGTCTGTATGCCATATAGAAATAATCCTTAAAATATGAACTTTTATTATGCTAATCACCCCGTTGCGCGCAAAACAAGCAAAAGTTAAATGATACACGTTAACAGACGGGTAGAATTTTACTGAAACAGAAACAAAGACAATTAAGGACTACAGCTTGTCCAAAACTTCGCCACCTGCGATATTTGCCTGTACAGGAAAGGGACAGAGCTACTTACTATCTGATTGATTCCTAAAGGCGGCCACACACGTAACAGCATGATTAACAAGCACGCTTGCGCATGCGTGCTTGCAGGAGCAAGCATATGTTGCTCACGTACCTACACAGCTTAAGCATGCTTGTACAAGCAACGGTTTATTTACATCTGAAAATTTCGAGCTCGGACGACGATGTGCTTTTATGCTGATGG
The DNA here is from genome assembly GCA_026315105.1 of Locusta migratoria. Taxonomy (NCBI): domain Eukaryota; kingdom Metazoa; phylum Arthropoda; class Insecta; order Orthoptera; family Acrididae; genus Locusta; species Locusta migratoria. The sequence continues at coordinate 209,240,218 of CM048747.1, read as the reverse complement.
AAAAGAAAATCGTATAACTGGGTGAAAGAAGTGGTTAAGAAAACGAAATTCGTATTCAAGTACAAATTTACTAAGTGAACTGAAGATATCCTCATGATTGGCATAACTATCTCAGGATGAATTAAGATGCGTATTTGAATCTTCAGTCTCTCATTATGCCTTTGATCAAGAAGCAAGATACAATAATTAGACAGGATATAACACCACATGAAAGACTGACAGCAGCATTGAGACTTCTCGCGACAGGAACAAGTTATGAAGATACAGATATACTACTATTATTTCGAAAAGGCACTTGGTGAGATATTTCGCGACTAGTAAGTCATATGCAGCGTCTCTCTTATTTTTATCACGATAGTCCTTACATTTAATATTCCACAAGCAGGGATGCGTTTCAAGCAGTCTAATAAATTCCTCTAAGAGGTCGTGGATTATGTTTCTTAATTCAGACATTGCTATTACAGCACTAATTGAAATTCATCGAAAGCAAAGGAAGCAGCCTCACTCAGACTGTCAAATGCTTGCACAAGCATATTTATTGTCCAAGCACGATCAAGCACGCACGCGCTTGAACGCTTACACAAGCATGCATAATCGAAATTCGATTCAGCATCAAGCTGCTTGACAAGCCTGAAGATTGATTAAATTTATCCTACACACGCTCAAGCATGCTTGTGCAAGCACGCTTGCGCAAGCGTGCATGTCAAGCTTGCTGTTACATGTGTGGCCACCTTAAGACGATCTAGCGTCTATTGTACGAGGGTTAGTCAAATATTATCCGCAATTTAGTTATATTTTTGTTTATGTTGGTAGTACTGTCGTTTTACGTTGGTGATGCATGCTTTGTTTATTTGTTGTTATATCTTTGCAATTTTCGAGCTGCAACGTTAGTTTCGTTGACGCTGCCGTGCTGTTAATCATGGCTGCTTCGCTGTCTATTTGCACCAAAAAAGAGCAACGTTCAGTGATACGTTTTTTGTAGGCAGGAGGTGTATCAGGGACCGAAATTCATAGAAGACTTTCAGTACAGTACGGGAGCAGTGTTTTGCCACAACGAAGTGTGTACGAGTGCATTGAAAAATTCCGAAATGGTCGCACGAGTGGTAAGCACAATGAAGGAGCCGGACGACCGTTTACCGCCACAAATGAAGAAACCATTGAGCGATCACGTGAAATGATTCTCTTAGACAGACAATTAACTATTGATGAAGTGGCTCATCGTCTTCAAAATTAATCATGGTTCTGCCTACGAAATTATTCACAACGGGTTTCGTAAAGTTTGTGCAAGATGGGCCCCAAAACAACTCACACAGTTGCGTAAGCAAACGCGCTTCGAAATCTGCAAAAACCATTTGGATCGCTGTGGTAACGAAGGGAACAAATTAGACAGAATCTTTACTTGTGGCGAAACATGGATCCATCATACCGAGCGACAGAGCGTCTCTCCTGCAGACTCTTCCACTGGAGTTTTTCGATCATCTCCGTAACGCTTTCACGATTACCAAATGATCCTGTAACGAAGCGCGCTGCTCTCCGTTGGATCTTGTCTACATCCTCTATAAATCCCACCTGGTATGGATCCCACATCGGTGAGCAGTATTCAAGCTGAGGGCGGACAACAGTACTGTAACCTACTTACTTTGTTTTCGGACTGCATTTTCTTAGTATTCTTCCAAAGAATCGAAGTCTGGCATCTGCTTTACCGACGATTGATTTTATATGGTCGTTCCATTTTAAATCCCTCCTAATGACTACTCCCGGATACTTTATGGAATTAACTGCTTCCAGTTATTGTGTTGTTGTTGAACGACAATGCCCGACCGCATACTGCTGTCCACACAGCTGAAACGCTCCAGAAACACAAATTAAAAGTACTGGATCATCCTCCATATAGTCCCGATCTTGCCCCTTCTGACTATCACTTTGAGTGGACCAAACAGGCATTAAGAGGCCGTCGATTTGACTCGGACGTAGCAGGGAAGGAAGCGGTGCATTCCTGGCTCGCAGCTCAACCGAAAACATTCTTTTATGAGGGCATAAGGAAGCTTGTAGAGCGATGGACGAAGTGCATTGAAAAGCAAGGAGACTATGTCGAGGCCGCGGCGGATTAGCCGCGCGTACTGCAGCGTCGTGTTGCGGTGCGCGCGTCCATCCGCCGTCGGGGGTTCGATTCCCCCTTCGGGCATGGGTATTTGTGTTGTCCTTAGTTTAGTTTCCCGTAGGTTAAGTAGTTTGTAAACTAGGGACTAATAACCAAGCTGTTGAGTCCCATAGAATTAAAAAAATTACAATTATTACAATAAAATTTTACAACTACTTTTGCGGATGATAACTGACTTACCCTCGAATGAACTAATTCGATTGGGCCATCCTGCCCCTATAGCCAACGTGCCCCGGTGTCTCCTATACATTAATCGTGGTAGATTTTATAGCTTGAAATAAAAAGTCATACGTCAAACGGTTAAGACCCTTGGAAACATTTTTGGCCAGGATTCAGCTCCAGATACTGCGCTGTGCGACTGTAGGCACGTAAAGAAAGGCCACCTCGGACAGACGTGCAAGGCACGAGTGTGGAGCAGGAGCCGCTGTGGGACTGTGCATTCCCGGCCCGGCGCGGGCTGGCTGGCGGGCGGCCTCCATTACGCGGCAGACCGAAGAGCGAGCCGGCAGCCGGCAGCGGCTCTGAATTATTGAAATGAATTCAATTAGCAGCGCCGCAGCCGCAGCCATCTGGCCGGAGCGCGCGCCGATCCGCGGTGTCGCCGCCGCAGTCGGCAGCAGCCCTGCTGAAGCACTGCACAGTGGCGAGGTGGCGTGACAGTGTCCTCCGCCACACGGCGGCGCCCGCTTTTCACCTTTCTCCTATAAACAATCCCCTTACGGGAACCTGCCGTCAAAAACAGCAAGTGTACGACAAATATAGCTGGCAGTGGGACTTTTAACGCTCTCCCCGACGGATTCCTTCCACATATTCTTGTCCGGTTCTCCGTCGGATGATACGATGCACTTCTGCATCTCCATCTACATGTACATCTAAATCTACATGGGATACTCTGCAAATCACATTTAAGTGCCTGGCAGAGGGTTCATCGAACCACAATTATACTATTTATCTCCCATTCCATTCTCGAATAGCCCGCGGGAAGAAACAACACCTGAATCTCTCTGTTCGAGCTCTGATTTCTCGTATTTTATTCTGATGATCATTTCTACCTATGTAAGTGCGAGTCAACAATATATTTTCGCAATCGGAGGAGAATGTTGGCGATTGGAGTTTCGCAAGTAGCCCACGCCGCAGCGATAAGCGCCCTTGTTGTAATGATTCCCCTCCCAGATCCTGTATCATTTCCGTAACGCTGTCTCCCCGGTATCGTGACAATACGAAACGAGCTGCCCTTCTTTGGACTCTTTCGAAGTCCTTCGTCAAACACACCTGATAAGGATCCCACACTGGTCTGCAATACTCCAAAAATGGACGCAGTTTCTTTGGTAGTTCTGTTGCATTGTTTAATGGTTCTACCAAAAAAACCGCAGTCTCTGGTGCGCCTTTCCCACGATATTATCTACGTGCTATTTCCAATTTAAGTCTGAAGTAATAGTAACTCCTAGGTATTTCCCACAATATTAAAGGTAAAGCAGTACACAATCCGAAGATTGCTATCAATACAATTCTTCCGGGTATGAGACCGCGTCGTCATTTTATGAACTCTACCTACGTTTTCGCCGCTGTTGCAGGTGACCTTCATCGGGATCAAACACAGACCCTGATGAAGGCCGCCTGAAACAGCGACCGAAACGTCGGTAGAGTTATTAAATGACGACGCGGTCTCATACCGGGAAGAATTTTATTGATAGTAACAACAGATATGGAAGCCTGCATTTGCAATCCGAAGATTGGTTTGAACACCACAGTGCTTTACTAGGCATGCTCCTGTTTGGAGGTGGTATGCCGTTGCCTTCCTCCGACCTTCGAACTGACTTACCCAGTCAGTTATATGGGGACCTCCAGTTTAACGTGGGTTCCGAACTACGGTGCTACTCGGTATTTTTCACATCAACAACACTGCTAGAGGTGAAAGAAGTGGAATGTGACAAAAATCCTAGGACCTGACGAGGATCGAACCCACTACCTTCAGATTTATAGTCTGGCACTCTACCACTGTGCTACGGAGCCGCGGCTCAGAATATTATGCAGAAGCAATTGTTTGACAGGTTCACGTGCTGGTTGCTGCTGTTGATGTAAGACGCGACTGGCAGTAATCGCCCAGTGGAGTTGGTATCCACAGAAGTGCCAAAGGTAACACAAAATTTGTAAAGTTATGGTCGCCTATTCCGTGTCCTCTAACAAAATTGGTTATCTCCAACAAAATACGAAGTACCAGATTTACTAGGTATCTCACCAATGCTCCACGTATGGAAACATCAATGTCCCTCTCGGTAAAAGATTCAAAGCCACCCTTTTTGCGTCACTTGTGCGAAAAATCGCAACAGTAAGCCACCCAGAGCCACCAGTCACTTCCAGACTTTTTATAGAATAATTTTAATAGGAGCATGCAATATCTCCTCCTGAGCAGTGGTACCAAGCCCTGAATCATCAGCATTAAAGTGAATAGTGCTCACACTCTTATACGCTCTTCTCCTGTAACGAGTCATGTCTGAAGCCATACAATGCTGTTGCCTGTGCGTCAGCCACACGACGACTGACGCTTTCGCACCAGCGACACGACTCATAAAGCGCGAGCGCTTATCTAACCGCAACTTCCGGTCGCAGTTTGATTTTAGCCCGGCCGGTGCCTAGAAAATCTAGGGCGCCGGCGGCGGGGCCTCTACTTCCCTCACTAAGATCACGCGTTACAGCGCAGTATTGCGCATGCGCATATCACGCGCTGCGGCTCACAGAGACGCCCAGAGGTGCCTAACACAAAGTGTATCCGAGGGTGACCCCAGGGCGTCCATAAACTTATAAATTCTTTAAGTAACTTATCTTAAGAACAACACAATCTCCGATGGCGAACGGCAGCAAGGTTGCCTTATTGACCACGGTTATTCCGCAGCGCCAGCCATAGGAATTTGTATTAGCATGCGCAAGCAAACTCAGATAAGTGGAAACGCACATCACGGATAGAAAGGCCGCTCCCACTGAAGGTTCAAGTCCTCTCTCGGTAATGGGTATAAGTGATATACTCAGCTTGAATTAGTTTAGTTAGTAAGTCTAGCGTGCTATAACCACAACAAATTGCTCACTTAGCCTAACAAGTACACTACTGGACATTAAATTGCAACAGGAAGAAGAAATGCAGATGATTAACGGGTATTCATTGGACAAATACATTATACTAGAACTGACATGTGATTACATTTTCACGCAGTTTGGGTGCATAGATCCTGAGAAATCAGTACCCAGAACAACCACCTCTGGCCTTAATAACGGTCTTTATACTCCTGGGCATTGAGTCAAACAGAGGTTGGATGGCGTTTATAGGTTCAGAGGCCCATGCAGCTTCAACAAGTTACCACAGTTCATCATGTGACTATTGTATTGTGACAAGTCAGTTGCTGAGCCACCATTGATCAGACATTTTCAATTGGTAAGAGATCTGGATCCGTATCCAGAAAGGTTCATAAACGTCCTTTAACACGCAGTCATGCATTATCCTGGCGAAATGTAGGGTTTCACAGGAATCGAATGAATGGTAGAGCCATGGATGGTAACACATCTGAAATGTACCGGCCGAAAGTAGCCTGTTATTAAAATAAGCAAGATCTTGGTCAGTTGAGATCTTAAAATGTAAGTTAAATCTCTCACTGCTGCTCTAAATTACTTTATGAGTGGCCACAGTACATGTGCAACAGAAATTTATCTAACTGCTCACTCCTTAAGAGAGCAGCCAACGTTTAACAAACACAATATCAACGTAAAAAATAAATGAATAGATAATTAAACAAGGGACAGGGAGCATGTAATCATAAAGCAGAGGTTTGAAACTTTAAAACCATTATCTGTTCAGTAAAATAACAAGCAAATAAATGTGGGGAGACAAAATTAAGCACACACCTTGTACAAAAGTGAATTAAATCATTTAATTACTGCCTGTATTAAAATTATTTCTGCTCTTTATGAATATGTAGGTAACATGGGAGGAAATTTTTCAAATACACAATGGGTAGCTGAAAGCACATTCATTCATTCCCAGACATGTGCATAATGCTTGGCAGTATATTACAATGCTGGAACACATGAAAGCAGCGGCGAAACAAAGCGTCAGCAGTGTCGTTACGAGATGGTGGGTGCCTTGATCACAAATTTTAAATTATACTTTGCATTAAAGGAACTCATGTGTGGGAAGTACCACGTGATGTGCGACCACGGTGAATTACATAGAATTTACAAAGGAAATTAATTCAGAATAAGTGAATAGAGCACAAGCAAGAATTTATAGACGAAATTTAGTATTAATAAAACCATGCCAGAAGGCTGAAGTGACTGTTACGAAAGAATGTCGTGCAATCGGTCATACAAGACAGGGAAGACGGAATCAAACAAGAAAATCTAAGAAATATTTAGCATACTTCTGGATACAGATGCGATGTGAGATCGTTATATAAAAAAAAAAAAAAAAAAAAAAAAAAAAGGACAGGAAATTCGTACACACTAAATTTACACAAAATCTGAAGGCCACACATGTGCAGTCTAACTTGAGAAAAACCAGACACAAAATCATCACTGGAATGAAAATTCAAATAATAAATTTACATGAGTTCTCTAAATTAAGAAACACCTCACCTCGATTTGCAAAAGAATTACTCAGGAGAACTATCACTGAAAACCCAATACTGTCTGGTCGCAAAGAAAGTAATGTCCTAACAGCATGCCTCCCCCCTCAGCATGATTCGACAAAGTACTTACTTCCAAGGCTGCAGCGAAGAGTGAAGTTCTAAGGCCACGGGAGAAACCTCCCCTTGCCGTACACCGGATGTAGAGCGCACTAAAGGCGATGCAGAGTGCTTTCAGAGACTATTGTTTACTAACTCTTACTTCCTAGCCAAAACAAATCCCTCTACAACCGCTCCCAGAGAGGTCACCTGTCAGCTCTTTCGTCCAAGATTAGGTTAGTTTACCTAAGTTTAAGTAGTTTGTAAGCCACGGACTGATGACCACGGAGTTTGGTCCGATAGACTTACAAACATTTGAACATTTTTATTTTACATGTCCCGTATTACAGTAGTTGTAATTAATCTACAAAAAATATGAGTTTCAAACAGTACTGGTAACAAACAGACAAACTCTCAGTTTATATTAGTATTGATAAATAAAAAAAATCCGGTATTAGAAAACGGAAGGGTTGTAATTATGGCTGAAAGCAGCAATGGCACAGTGGAAGGAGTGAAAGTGGTGAAAACATACACAAATAAGGATATAACGGAAGACCAGGTGGCGAGACGTATATGTAGTGAACGAAAGAGGGGGAAGATAAAAAACGGCGAGACCAGCATTACTTTTACAATCACGGAGAAAGTTGACTGTGTACCTGAGTTTTTGGGTGAGTGACGGCGAAGAAACCGGCAAACGTGCTCATTTTATCGACGATGAAACGTTAGATGTTTCAGTTCTGATGTAAGATACTGGATTCCTTGCTCACTGAGCAGTGAATGGAGGAGGCACGACGAGGAGTGTTCTCGTATTTTTTGTGTCCTTAGCCAACCTAAAAGAGTGTATCAACGACTAATATGGTCATATCGACTGTTATTACATATGTACCGTACACATGCATTCATTGTCACCTCTAACTGTCTTGTATTTTCCCTACTGGTATGATGCTGAGTCCTGTCACAATAGTGAAGTTTCGGTAGAACAAGTGAATGTACAAGTTTGCATTTTACATCTTGTGAAAAGATGTCACAGACCTTTCCAGGGCATAGGGTCAAGCGGAGGTCTTGCTGCATATGGTGTAGGTGTTATCCGCCCAATTTCATTTTTCGTTGATAATTACACGCAGATTTTATTCGTTTTCTGATATGGTTTCCGGATACCGTCATACTGAATCGGAGGTAATTGAACGCGTATTTCGAAACTTATTAATTTCTGATGGGCTACCAAAAATTACATGCGATTTTTTGCATTTCATTTCAGTCCCATATTTTTTGCCAATGTCATGAATGTAGGAAGATCATCATTTATATCTACAATCGCAGTATTTCTATCTTTAGGGCTTGTACTTTGGTAGAGTTGGAGGTCGTCTGCATAGAAGTGACATTTACAAAAACTCAATACCATTGAAGTATCATTGACACAGAAGGAGAATAAAAGTGGGCCTAAACCTGATCCTTGTGACACTCCAGACATTTCTCCAGGAGGACTTTTCATTCCCACCTACAACACATTGTTGTCTTTTTTTTAAGTAGCCTTCAAATCACTTAAGTAATCGTATTTTATTCAGCAGTATGTCTAAATTGACATTATCGAAGGCTTTGCTGAAATCTATTAGTACCAATATAGTATCTTTGCGTTTGTTCATGGTGAATTTCAGGTCATCAGTTACGTCGTTTATTGCAGTGTTTGTTCTATGGTGATTACAACAGCCTGACTGATATTTCTCAAAGAACCTGAATTTGCGCAGGTATTCAGTAATATGGTTATGAACAATTTTAGGGGCTTTGGAAATGACGGATAATGTGCTTTTTAGTTTTATGTTTTAGAAATAGGTCGGTTATGCTTCTTCTCTAAAAGGTAATAAGGTTCATTCACGAGATATAAATTAAATATATCTGTAAAGACAGATAATAAGCAATCGGTTAACCTTGTTTTAACCATCGATATACCTATACAGTCGTTGCGTCTCGCTTGAGAAGAGATTCACAATATTGCTTTTGTTGTTGTATTTATCGTTATTTGGTTAAGGTGAATTGTCTCAGAATTAGTTATGTGGCTAGAGGATTCCTCACGGGAATTGTTTAATTGCGCTTGACTATTGATTGGTGCGGAGAAGAAGTCATTCAGTTCGTCAGCTGAGATATGAGAAAGAGCTTTTGGCGAAGCCTTTCCGACACCCAAACTTCGAAGATTCTTTCACGTGTTCCTGAAGTGGTGGTGCTGCATATGAATGAGCGAGCGTAGCAAATTTTGGTATTTCAAATGAACTGTTTTACTCTCTTCTGTAGTCTTTCGTATTCTTAGTAATGTTCGGGTTTCGGACTTGCCTTAAATCGTCTATGAGCACCATCCCTTTTGCTCATCCTTTGACGTAATTCTTTTGTTGCCCATGGATCAAGGGGTTTTCTGCTTGTTATATAGATAAGTATGTTTATTAGTAAATTCGGAAATTTTACCATCATGTTTCTCCGGTTATTTGCTTTTTCAGCAGTCGAATGATAGCTCGTCACTGTCTAATTTTTCGGGTTTATACAAGTAATATAACGTGATTTGACGGTTCATGGACTAGGGCAAGTGAGCTGAGAGGCCTAGGACTTACTTTTGAACTAGATCTTTTACTTTGTCGTTATTTTTCGTTGCTACATATGGTGAATAGGTTCGAATGGCAGAATATTCATGTTGGTGGAGTAAAACAATCTTATTAGGTTTACTGTGGATGGAAAGTCAATGTTCAGGTCTCCCATCACCATTACGTGTTCATGTTGATACGGTAGTAAATGTAACTCCGATTGAAAATAGGGCATTGTCCTTGCTTTTGGTCGTCTACATACAACGCCAGTTAAGCATTGTTGACTCCGTACGTTTATTTCAATGAACATGAATTCAGGAAGACTATAATGAGCAGGGCTTGATGTATTTATAATTTTGGGTTTGAGATCCGCTCTCACATACGCCCCGACACCCCTCCACTTTAGTTTAATCTTTCCGTCCTAAGGAATTTATACGTTGGGAGATGAACAGATTCGGCTGATATGTTTGGTTTCAGCCATGTTTCGGACAGAAGAATTACGTGGAGGTTGAGCTGGTAGAGCAGCAGATCCTCTCGTCTCCTCCTCTCTTAAAAACTCTTAATTCTATAGCCAACTTCTGTTTTGGTTACATATATAGATAAAATACAGGTTAATAAGCATGTACATAAAATTATTCTTTGATGGCAACCGTAGGCTATAAAGTGCAACCTAAGAAACGTGGATAGCATTCTTGATGACAGAAATAACAGTTTAAACGTTATCTTAGTTCCTAGTTATTTCTTCATCCATGTTATAAATTGATAAACGGCATCTGCTTAATTAAACTTCCTGGGGGCTCTAGGTATGTCAATTGATTAAAATACCATGAGCTTTCCACCAGTTAAATCTTGACCTTTGAGAAGTACTTTAACAACTGGTAACCTGCTGCTATATCTGAATATAAAGTGGTACAAAAAGCATATTGAATTCTAAAGGAAAGCAGCAAAGGCCAAATATTCAACAGCTTTTTAAAGAACCGTAAAAGTAGCACAGGAAGTTAGATTTATTACAGACGACCTGTTTCGGTTTCTTTCCGTTTTGAAACCAATTATTAAGTAGTATAACCGCTGAACACATAGCTTTGATGTGTGGGTGCACAGGTGTCTATTCTGTGTACAGTATTTTGCATAAAATGAAAGAATGTATCAGTATGGGGATGTCAGAAACCTACAATCATGTTTCATATTGTTAAAATAAAACTGTTTTTAGGTTGGATACCTAGCATTATGTGTATTATGTATAATAATATTTGATGCTATATGTATATGCAGATACTGCAGATCCATTCAATGTAATCAGCAGACTCTGCCTTAGTTCCTTGTAGCTGAAACTCTAATTGAGGACATCATAGGGTTTTGATACAGGGAATCCTTCGCAAATAATTTTTTATTTATTTATTTATTTATTTTGCAATAATAATTTTCCATATCATGTTCTCGTTTAACACTATGTACGCTATTTATACGCATCCTTTTCACTTGTTCAATGCCAAGCTCTTTTGAACCCTATTTAGCTGTTTGAATACATTATGCTTTCATTTTACCTATTCCCCACAGGTCGTTCTTGTAATTCGCCTTTCAACTACTTCACTGACTGGCACGTTCCAACTTTATCTTCTGACCCTTCCAGGACGCCTCACATGTGTTTCCCAAGACACATATCGATACACAATATTCCAATCTACTTTCATGATATTTACGGTATTATTTTGATTTCACTGGTTGGTGATGTGTTTCAGAATTGTTTAATTTCCGTAACACGCGATGTGGATTCAACTTACACCACCTCGAATTTTTTTCTCAGGGCTAATAAAAACATATGGTTTCTTTTAAGATACACGCGTACTAATTTTAAATACGTGATAGAGATGGCAGCACTGGACAGAACAGATAACTGTAGCGGTAGCGGAGACAGCTATTATTGTTGTTGATACTTAAAATAGCGACGTTTTAAATACAAGAATAGCGTGCGATAATTCGTTCCCTCAATTTGCGTGGTGTACCACTTTTTGAAATTCATCTCCAATTGATTGAGTCATGTGGAGATGCAGTTACACGCAAAATCAATCATCTGGGTACACTTTTATTTATTCTATTTTTATCTTATCATTTGCACTGACAACAACTAAGGTGTCGTACGTCTATGTAATGACATAAATGCTGTAAGGTTTCAGACCAGTTGTCAAAGAAACAAAAATTTTGTGATTCTGTTCTAATATAACAAGCAATCTAGCGTCTTGAAATGAAAACTTTAAATACAGTGTTAAACATTGCGATCCATAACTATAATAAAAATGGTTAGTAATTAACTACCGCAAAATGTTATTCCTGGCATTATTAATACAATATAAAGTTAATGTTATTTCTATTCTGTTAATCGTAATGTGTATAGGTAAGATATTACCTCGAAATACGTTTCGTAAGACATATCTGTTGTCCATCGAGCTTGTTTTATCCTTCGTTGTTCGGCAATACCACTGCCTTTCTCATTAATTACACTGCACGAGGTACTCCGAACAGCAACACATGTCACTAGTTGTAGTATTTCCTATCTATTTTCAATCTATCAATGTTTAAAAACAGATATATTACATGGTGGAAGTAAAAACATTTCTCACGTACAATAATTACTTTTCTGCGGCACGTGTACGTAATGGTTTTATTTGACACTGATTACGTGTGCTCCAATTTTTAGCAATGATAAATTAATCATAAAACTGTCTATGGAGCTGGGTAATGTAATAAACTCGATCAGTACTCAAATTAATCTCGAATGACAGCTTACATTTTATTACACAAACTCGTATCCAGTGTCGCACTTTGCAGAAATGTGATAACAAAAGTCACACAATTTGCTCCCAGTAATTTATTGTCCTCTCAATACGCATAGAAAATCCACATTCAAATACAATTAACTGTAATTAATTTCTGAAAACATATTTGGAGAAGCAACAATCATAAAAGCTGTAGTATCACGTAAAAGGACCCTCTACATCGCTTTTGGGTCCTATTTATTTTGTATGTGAGTGGTTCCGTTAATTTAAACGTTCATCGACGCGGCGCAATAGCCGTGCTGCTGAGGCGACCTACTACGGTGCGTGCCGCCTTTCCCCATCGGAGGTTCCAGTCCCCCCTGGGACACTGGTGCATGTGTTGTTCTTAGGATAATTTAGATTAAGTAGTTTATAATTATAGGGACCGATGACCACTGGAGTTGGGTCCTATAACTTTACAAACATTTCAACATTTAAATGTTCAAATTCTGACCACTACAATCGCAATCCTACCCAAATGTTCTGCAGCAGCATCTTTCAGAGACTGTGGTAATATTATGAGAGCGAGATTTACTGCGTGGTGTCAGAAAGACGTAAAAGCGTGTTTCAAAGAAAGGAGAAAACGATAAACGTTCTCATCAAGAGCTTTGGCGTATGTACAGATGAAAAGTTGCGCATGGAGGTACATATTCCAACATGATATGGAAAATGCATTTAATATCGGAGCAGCATTCCAATATTCAGTCCTCTCCGTCTTTCTCAAATTAAATTGGTAAGCACTCAATACTTACACGATTTTATATCACCTAATAAATTGCAATTATTAGTAAACGTACATAATTGTCAGGTAATTTCTATAATAACTACCTCTCTCGTTGTGACGTTTCAAGCTGTTTGTCTTATTACCTTCTTTCACAATTAAGATAACATGGGAACCAAAAAGAGGATCCCAACTGAATGACATATCCCACAACATGAGTTCCACTTAAGCTGTTATTATTATTACTATTACTAATATTAATATTATTATCACTATTACTGTCACTGTTTATCGAGAGGAATGCTTTAATTTGTTACGACCGATTGCATAGTAAATCTAAAGGAAGCCTCGATAATCAGAAACTTTAAGGATGACAGATGCCTCATGGAGAAATAACGTGTCGTTAAAACTCAAAACACTTAAGAATATAATGAGAACGAACTACAACGAAACCGTTGCATAGGATAAGCGGGATAAATGAGTCAGCGTAACACCTACCAGCTGAAAGAAGATTGTAGTAATGCAACTAACAGCAAGGACTATGAAGGTGAAATCAGTGAGTATTAGTGAAATATCAGTTTAATGTCATGGAAATGAAACTTTACAAGGCATCATGGTTCCTCAGAAATAGGGGGAATATGTAGTACTTCTTAGATTAAACTTTTCACCGAGTATAAGTGAAAGGCAGGACTACGGTACGGGGCACAAGCTCATGACTACACTGAAAGAGTAACAAAATCGTAATCCCCCTGTAAGTCCATGCAGAGACAGCGATACTCATACCCCAGCCCTTAAGTAAGTGGCGAGTTTCATAAATTATGCATTTCCTGAAGTAAAATTTTTGTTTGTTGTTACGCTGGAGAGCCACATCTTGAACATCTCCCAAAGTTAGTACACAATTTCCCATCCAGTTAGCGCGCCACAGTTCTAGAATAACATCGTCCTTAAATTAATGGGATACTTGTATCTAGCTCACCATCAATGTTTTTGAACAACTGAATCGATTTCAGACTCGATCATCTCTACACTGCATCAAAGCATTTGAAAATTCTTCGAAGATTAAATTTTAATGATACTCGATGCCGACGAAATCTTTGTCATCGTGCTTTCTATGGCTTTTAGAGATTCTAAGAAGACCGAGAATATAACTTGCAGCAGAAGTTCATTCGTACTCTCATAGTCCAAAACAAAATTACTAAGTCTCTCGTTTTGAGTTACTCGAATTGTTGATTTGCGATTAATTAAGTAATGACAGCCTTCGTTCATAGTACTAACGTGTGCTACGCAACCGTATTATATTGTTTAGTATCATCGTTATTGTACACTGTTGTACAATTTTTATTTGATACCCAGGAAGGTTTTATATAAATAAATAAATAAATAACAATAAAAAAAAATTTAAAAAAAATACTTAAACCACGGAGCGTGTAATGACCATTATTGATCGACGCTCTCCTAAAGATACCAATTTCATCTGTGTAACTGAAGCATTCTCTAACAAACGAATCCATCAACACACTTACTGTATCGTTACTTCGAAGTTCCACCATGATCATACGTCACAAGGGGAGAAAGTATTTGTGGAAGAAACAGAGATACGGTCAGATTCCATTTGGATTACGTCATTGTTACACAGAGGTTCCGACAATAGGTACTGGATTGTAAGGCTTTCCTCGTTGGAGATAGACATAGATCCAAGATCTTTCATGACTAATATACCACGAAAACCGTAAAAAATCGTGGAAGAGTATGAGATACTGAAGTACTAAGGCATGATGAAAAGTGTTTGATTTCGATTTGGATGCTGCAATGGGGAAGGTCAAAGTAGGCAGTCTACAGAAAGAGGAGTGCACCTAGAGAAAAGACTAGGCAATCACAGATAGTACACAGCCAAATAGAGGAACAGGGAAAGTAACTCTGAAGAAGCCTTGCTTAACAGAAGAAATGGATCAAATAATCGATAAAAGAACTAAATAAAAGTAATTTTCAGCCTTAATAGAGTTACAGTAATATAAATTGCTTGGTCATGAAACACATAGGATATACACGGAGGACAAGTTGAACAGACTACAGGGAAAAACTGATGAAACAAAAATCGTACGTTACATTAGATTAGAGATTAGATTAGATTAATACTTGTTCCATAGATCATGAATACGACGCTTCGTAATGATGTGGAACGTGTCAGTTAAATGAAATGTGTCAATACATAATATTACATGACACTCAATTTTTGAATATTTTTTTTTTATTTTATATTTTTTTATTGAGTTTTTTTTATTTTTTTATTTTTTATTCTTTTAATTTTTTCCCCTAAAGTACTAACTTTTATCTAGAAATTCATCTAATGTGTAGAAGGAATTGCCATTCAGAAATTCTCTTAATTTTTTTTAAATGCTAGTTGACTATCTGTCAGAATTTTGATACTACTTGGTAAGTGACGAAAGACTTTTGTGGCGGAATAATTAACCCCTTTCTGTGACAGAGCTAAATTTAACCTTGAATAGTGTAGGTCATCCTTTCTCTTAGTGTTGTAGCTATGCCGGAATGAAACTGTACAGAAAAGTCATAACAACTTCTGGTGAAATAAAAAACAAGGATGATAACGTTAAGAACTGATTGGGACCCTAGTGTCAAGCACTAAGGTGACAGTGTAACAGTAGGAAGAGTGAAATGAATTCCTATATGATGGGGAATAACTGTTGAAGTGATATAATTGGGGCTGATATAGAAGTAGTCTAGTAGTACAGTAAAAATTTAAGAGAATTCGGAATACCGGAAGTCAAATAAAGCAAATAGCTTGGCATTCCATTGTATTTTGCAACACATTGCAGGTTGTGTCAACCAAACGACTTTTAAATGTGTAGAAGCTATGAACTGGCGATTTACTATCAAACATTCGGAAATAATTTATCCGCACATTCCAAACTGGGACACGTAAGTGTGAGATTGCCAAATCAGACATAACAGCTTATCCAGTAAACCTACTGACTATAAAATATTACCCAAGATGAGAAGTAAAACTGAAGATCTGTTACTTGAACATAATTTTGGGTTTAGGGAAATGAAAAGGACCAGAGATGTACTCTTGACATTGTACCTGATAAAGGAAGCAAGACTGAAGCTAATGAATGAACATCCATTAGGTGTAGAGAAAACATTCGAAGGTATAAATAGCGGTTAATAATGTAAGTAAGTGCAAACCATCTACTTTGATAATAAAGGGTGATATGTATATTGAAGAGTGGAACAAATGTTCATGAAAAAGGATGTTAATAATGAGATTCCTTAATATTGCTGTCCAAATGAATGTGAAACATTACAAGATTTTTTTAATGGTATGAATAGTGGAACGAGTGCAACAAATTCTTTGACAGTAAACAACAGAAAATTCAAATCGATGAAAAGCAGTAGGAATGGAAGTAGCAAGAAACGCAATATCAGATTCAAAGTTCATGAAGAAAACTTTCTTAAGGAATTTTGCTACATTGTAAATAAAAAAAGCATGTTGTTATTGTCCTGGTCTTCAGTCCGCAGACTGGTTTGATGCAGCGCTCTACGCTACCCTGTCTTGTACAAGCCTCTTCATCTGAGAACACGTTTGGCAACAGTCCTTTTCAATCTGCTTACTGTATTCGTCCCTTGATCTTCCTCTACGAATTTCAAACTTCCTTTTTATGCTAAGTTGACTATTCCTTGATGTCTCAGAAAGTTTCCTACCAACCTATCCCTCCTCTTAGTCAGGATATGCCAGAAACTCCTTTTCTCCCCAATTCTGTTGAGCACCTCCTCATTAGTTATGTGATCTACCCATCTAATCTACATCATCCGTCTGTAGCACCACATTTCGGAAGCTTCTGTAATCTTTTTGTTTGAGCTCCTTATGGCCCACGTTCCACTCCAATACAATGCTACATCCAGACAAATGCTTCCAGAACGAACTTCCTAGCTTTTAAAGTAATATATGATGTCAACAAATTTCGCTTTTTCTGAAACGCTTTTCTTCCCATAGCCATTCTGAAATTAATATCTTCTTTACTTCGGATAACAGAAGTTATGTACCTACCAAAATAACAAAACTCATCTACCACTGTTATTGTCTCGTTACCCAATGCAATTCACGGAATATGAAAAAAAGACAGGAAAAGGTGGCATTCATAGCCGAGAAAAGTCTAGAGGTATCGATTAGGGGATGAAACTATTGATAATGTACGGCTGACGCACATTATTGTATTGTACTGAATAATGGACAAAAGGAAACGGTAAATTAACCATGTGAAATATGATGTTCAAGTAGATTGTTGAAATTTATGTGGATTGATAAAACAACTAATGAGAATGTTATCCGCAGAAGAAGTAACCCACCTGTACTGAGAACACAGACAATAAGAAAGGACACGATATCATGAAAAATCCTCCATTGAGTTAAGGAAAAATACTGGAACTATGGAAATGTATGGAATATATTTGAGGATGAAGAGGGCAAGTGCTCACTTGAAAAGAAGAAGTTGAAGCAGAAGAGGAAATAGTTATGAGTCTATCAGTTGTAATACTAGTTACTCGAAAATATGTCTATCTCGCTCGACACTAGAATACCAGATGAACCTATTTTTTGTCCTACCACATATCCCATTTTGAACATGTTATTGTTTCTTACATAACTTGATTGCTAACTACATCCACTTGGTCGTTTCATGGCTGTTCATATAATCTACCGCAATTCTGTCAAAACACTGTCCAACCGCAACCATATTTTGATTAACGCTACCTACAATCACCATCTAATCTGGCTCAACGTACTTCCTATCTACTCATCTACCTATACGTTATGTATATATTTTTGTACATACCGAGGGTCTTAAAGACACCAAAATATTTTACTTGACAACCGTAAAGTGTGGGAACCTGTTCCAGTAAAAAAAGCGTGCGTCCTTGATATTGATAACTTTTTAAGTATCATTTTACTTAGTAGGGAGGTACACTGTATCGCTTCTACATCAGAGTGGACATCGTACAAACTTAACCCATGTTATTTCGACATTGCTGTTGACTGTTGGAGATTATTATTTCATATCGTATTTTGATCTTATGCGGAAGGAAAGCTGGGTCTTAAGGTAAGTTGTTAAGTCCTAAGCGACACATAACTTTTCATTTACAATTGTCAACGAAATTTCAAAACTAAGTTCACCCAACACATGACCTGATCTCAGTATTAAAAACGGTAAATTAAATAGCTTACAGTAATCGCTAATTAAAGTAAAAGGCCCAGATACTTTCATATATGTGTTTTGTTTCTAAGTAAGAACTGTCTGTCGCGTAATCTTGACGTAGACTTTGGACTGGTGGATTGAGGTTGCCGCCAAGAGCGTGGTGTGGCACATGTTTTGGGATTCCCTGCACGTAGTGCTGCTTCAGACGCGTGCGAAGCACCAACGAAATATGCGGGCTCTTCCTGGAATACAAGCTGAGGTCGTAGTTATTCATATCTCAACTGTTGCTCCATCACTTCTGTATGCAGATTCAGCGACGTGAAGTAGGTGGGGATGCGGCAGTCACCAGTACCACACACCGTAACAGAGTCCGTGACTCCACACCAAATCCCTATCTTACTCCAGAGACTCCATTATAAGCAAGAGTTTCTGTAATGTAGCCGATAAAGAAAGGGAAGGAAAGGTAGGCAGTGGTTGAGAAATGAGTTATAAGGCGTTGTAACCTCTCCTCGACGTTATTCTGTCATTGCAATGAGTAAATAGTGAAAAAAAGCAAGGAGACATTGGGAAACCAAATTAAAATTCGAGTAGAAAAAAATTAAATGTTGCGGTTTGCCGAAAATATTTCAATGCAATCAATGACTGCAACGACAAACTTAACGGGAGTACTACATAGGCAAAGGAATGTAGACGAATTATTTAGGCGATGCTGTACTAATGACATTGGGAAACGAGAACTGTAAGTAGTAGATAATCGATCATCAAAAGATTGAATTATTATCTTATGTATTAAAAGAATCTACGAAAAATTAAGTCAGTTGACCAGACCAAACTACCCGGCCGATTTCCTTCATTTTTGCTTTAAACGAAAGGTACTCATTCGCGGATTCGTTATCAGGTATCAGAATTAACTGAAGTCTTTCCGTAATTTATTTTTATTCAAACGCGGTATCCTTCTGTCCTTGCATTGAATATTTCAATCGGTTTATTTATGATTTTTCGGTTCTAATTAAGGCACGCAATTTTTTTTTTGTATTGATTGATTCTGAAGAAAGCTGTGCGTGAACGTTCAACTTTACTTCAATTTTTTCCCAACTTTTCTATCATTCCACTAACGGTGCGAACTATTCGCACTGGTCCTCTGGTTATTGTTGGAAAATGCAACCTAGAAATAGAAAACATTAAGCAAATAACTGGGTCAATTTTTCTTTGAGTTCTTCTTGTTCAGTAAGCTTTCATTCTTTCTGAAAAGGCTTGTTTACACTCTTCCGACACTTTGGTCTTTACTGTTGTTCTTTTGGTTGCTTTGATACAACTTCCCATTTGTCTACACTGTACCTGGAGGTGGATCTTTCTAGAATGCCGACTGATCTTCTGCTTGCATTATTTAGGTCATTTCAAATTTCATCCAGTCAAGGTGTGGAATTCGTAAGTGAGCTTACATAATCTCCTATTCGACAATCGAATTTCTGGTAGTTGGCTGAGGTGACCGAAGAATTTCATTCGCCTTTTCCTCATATCAATTTCGATATTTGGTAACTTTTATGTTGTCTTAATTGATTGTAGCCTATAAACGTCTTGGGTATATCTTCCTTCTAGAATTTTCTTGATGATCTTCCTCTCTTCATTTTTGATGTCTTCAGGTTGTTGTTTTCTCTTAAGGATTATTGTTTCATTTGCGTAGAGGACTACTTGTTTTATGACAGTAAATAAAGATCAAATTATTGTCAATTTTACTTTTAATTTTTGTTGTAGAGGTTTTGCGTTAGCCGTAATTTTTTTTATTTTTTTATTTTTTTATTTTTTTTTTATTTTTTATTTTTTTATTTTGTTGAGGCAATGTTGCAGTGAGACTTTTTTCAGTACCTGGCAGTTCGAAGAATTCTCCTAGGTATTCGAAGCATGGGACCAGCATTATTTTACCACTTTTTGTTTTCGAGCTAACAATTTCTGTTTCACGAACGAAACTTGTAAATCTACATTTTCTGTGCAGTCTTTGAGTATTTCCAGCTGTGTGACTACAGTCGTCTTATCCCTCTGTTAGTATCGCCAGGTCCAAAAGACAAAACGTAGAGGTTACTTCGTCAACGACCAGTCAGATAGGCTTCCAAAACCCAAATTTCTTGAGTTCTTTTTCCCATTCCTCCAAACCTTTGTCTAGAACTATGTTGAACAATATAGGATAGAGTCCATTACCACGTTTCACACCTCTTTGATCATCGATGGGTTCTTAAACTTTACATTTCGATGGGTTATTTTACTTTAGATTTCGTACCAATTAGTGTTTTTAATGAGTTCTTAATTTGAGATGTAATCCTTTCTCTTCTATTGAAATATTATTATTATTACCTTTAACAACCCATTATCACGTTAAGTTAATCTTCTCTTAGACAACTATTGTAAATCATGGTAGACCGCTGGCTGGCTGTCATTAACAAGAAGAAAGTGTACAACAGCTAGGAATAAAGCAATGGAATAGAATGTAAAGTCCAAAAATACTTCTCTAAGTAAATAATAGGCAAATAAAAATTGTGACGGAAAGCGATAGACGTGTTTCACATGTACTGACAAAATATTCAATAGAATTTGAGAAGATTACATGATTTATTCAGTTGAGGCAGTCAACAATGAATTGGTCCATTTCTTGCCTTTTTCTTGGAGTTGTCCATAGGTATATCGCTCCAAATTGACCCGATATAACTCTGACCGTCAAAAACTCGAGGTGGTTGGATTATTCTTCTTCCTCTTCTGCGTGATCAGTCCCAGTGGAGTGCACGGTGCTACAAGTTTCTTTCCACATCGTTTTCTATCCATAGCCTATCTGCCACATGTCCCCATTTATTGCTGCTGGCTGCTTCATGTCCTCATGGAGACCATTCCTCCAACGGTTTCGTGGATTTCCTAAGGATCTCCTTATTGTAGGTGTGAAATCCAGGAGCTTCTGAGGTCAGTGTCATATTCCATCCGAAACACATGACCGGCCCACTGCAAGATTGGTTTGAACACCAGAGTGCTTTACCAGGCGTGGTCCTGGTTTGGTGGTGGTCTGTCGTTGACTTCCTCCTGCCTTCGAACTGAATTACCCAGCCAGTTATAGGGGGACCTACAGTTTAACGTGAGTTCCGAACCACGGTGCTACTCGGTATTTTTCACATGATCAGTACTGCCGGAGGTGAAAGAACTGGAAAGTGACAGATGAATATCCTAGGATCTGACGGGGATCGAACCCGCAACCTTTGGACTTGTAATCTGGCACATTACCACTGCGCAACCGAGGCGCACAACAAATTAAAATCAAATAATAAACTAAATGTCATTTGTGGTAGTATTCAGGTTTGCGTTATTGATACTTTTCTGTATCCTGACTGATACTTGTTACTTTTTTAATGCCTAAATCTTTTACCACGCAAATTTTGTTTCTAATTTTCTTACAAAAGGAAGAAAAAGTTTGAAAAATGGAGGTTCACGTATCTGTGTAATTGTGGATCCCGTTAATTTCTTCAAAGCTATTCTCTCCCTCCATACGGGACGATCCAGACATAATACATGTGCTAATAGTGATATAAATAGGAAATAAAAAGGTTGTATAAAATAAAACAAACCGGTACTATAAACACGGCAAAACACACAAAGCAATAAGCAAATGGGGGTTCGATTCCGCAGTTACAATTGCCATATCGTAATTACCCAAGAAAGCTACGGCTGTAATATTTTCTTAATGTACTGAGTAAGCTATTAGCCACAATGTTTTCTTGTTTGGAGGGGATTTTGTATCATTTCTTTTTTTAAATTATGAAGTTTCCTCTTGAAATAAACCTTTTCTGCTTTTAAAATATTTTACTTACATATTTTAACACCGTTTGGCATCCAACGTGAACAGATCGTGAGACCCACACGTGGCTTGTGACCTAAGGATTGGCAAGTACTGCCGTACATCACTCCAGGCAAATGCTGGGATGATTACTGCCGCGCGGGAGTAGCCGCGTGGTCTAAGGCGTCATGTTGCGGACTGGGCCGCCACTCGGATCCTCCCTAGGCATGGGTGTTGTCCTTACTGTAAGTTAATGAAAGTTATTTTAAGTGTAGGGACTAGTGACCTAAGCAGTTTGATATAATAGGCATAAAAACATCCGAACATTTTTGATAAATGCTGTGGAAAGCGTCAGCTACGCTTCTTACGACCACGCTGTGCACGGGACGTAAAACCCAAATCCTCCTTCCAAAAATTGTTTGTAATTCTTATGTTGGTCATCAGTCCCTAGCCCTTGTGTCCACATTGGGTTACCCGGGTAACTTTCCCAACTGTAACAGCCCATTTTTCAGGTGTATTAAATCCAGTGGACACAAGACTCAGGTTAGTCCTCATTTGCATCTTTATAAACGCCATAACAACAGGAAATATTTAAATACTTTCATAGAAGAACATCTAAATGGGACACAACAGACTACACCCTCTAATCTATATTTTGGTTATCTAGGTAACCCTATATCTCCCTTATAAGAAGTGTGAAGTTCATAAATTTAACAGTTTATTTCATACAATATATCTATTGTTTTATAATTTATTACACAACCATGTACGAGGATTTGAATTTAACATTTCAAAAATTGTCACATATTGCAGCAGCTTGATCACTTTTCATCCTCCCCCTCCTAGTGTTCATAAAGTTATAAATCTGTTTATCTGCCGAAGATTATTGAGCGATAGACTTGGACGATAGAGTGGGAATGCTTTTGTTTTCCACGTTTCCTATGTGTGTTCAGTGTTAGAGAATCCTACTCCAGCTGTAATCAGCATTCCAAGATATGGTGTCAAATCCTTCAGTTGTCAATGGCTCCCACACTTTCGCTGGTACTTCTGAATTGATATTATAGTTTGTGAAAACCTGATTTGCCTTTCTGTTGGTTTTATATATTATTATATCACACATTTAGCCTGTAAATATAGACTTGAAAGTGTCTTTTATAATAAGATGTACTTGTTGGACCAGCCCTTAGCCGCAAAATTTTATGCTTCAACGACTCTCTTGTACCGAAGGGTTCCTTATGCCATTTGGTTTCATCTTTGCGACGTAGAATGCCTGCAGAAAATACAGTTGCTTCAATGTCGTCATCAGCTCTGTCATGTTCAATACTACTAGTACTTGTCTCTGTTTGAACTTCAATAACTCTACAAGCACCAACAGCATCTTCAATATCTGAAACAGCAGTATCCTCCTTTCTAAGAAACCATCAATCTGTAGAAACTGCGTCGATGAAGTCTGAAGTAACATTCTCTTCTGTTTCAATAGTCAATAACTTTATAATATACTTCATACCTTAATCTACTGTATTTAGATTTGGAAAATCCTTCAGTTGTCAATGGCTCCCACACTTTCGCTGGTACTTCTGAATTGATATTATAGTTTGTGAAAACCTGATTTGCCTTTCTGTTGGTTTTATATATTATTATATCACACATTTAGCCTGTAAATATAGACTTGAAAGTGTCTTTTATAATAAGATGTACTTGTTGGACCAGCCCTTAGCCGCAAAATTTTATGCTTCAACGACTCTCTTGTACCGAAGGGTTCCTTATGCCATTTGGTTTCATCTTTGCGACGTAGAATGCCTGCAGAAAATACAGTTGCTTCAATGTCGTCATCAGCTCTGTCATGTTCAATACTACTAGTACTTGTCTCTGTTTGAACTTCAATAACTCTACAAGCACCAACAGCATCTTCAATATCTGAAACAGCAGTATCCTCCTTTCTAAGAAACCATCAATCTGTAGAAACTGCGTCGATGAAGTCTGAAGTAACATTCTCTTCTGTTTCAATAGTCAATAACTTTATAATATACTTCATACCTTAATCTACTGTATTTAGATTTGGAAAGTTCCAGCTTATCATCCATGAGAATCTAGAAATGTTCTTCACAGTAACAAAGCTTACACAATAATGCACAGTTCACAACGCTGTGAAACCGTAGCAACTGTAGCTAGCAACAATTAGAATACATTGGTGCAACAGGGCTACCCGGGTATCATGGTTATAGAACAGGATATAATTTTTTGATTGTGGACACAAGGGCTAGACTGACAAACTATTTAAACTAAGTTAAAATAACCTAAGGACAACATACACATTCATTCCTGAGAGAGGATTCGAACATCCGACGTGGGAGGCCGCGCGATCCGTAACGTGGCGCTCCAGACAGCTCGAAGACTTCCGCGCGGCAATTCTCCTCCTGTTATCACGGGATCATTTGGTCACCCGTTGGACTGAGAAAGTGCTGTGCGATTCGGACATTAAACTGTCATATAAAATCCCAGGGATTCATCTTGCACACCAGATGTGTCAGAAAACATCAATGCCCATGGAGTGAGTGAACAAGTGGGATGAGTGTTCTGTAACCTGTAAAGTATTTGCTCATTGGTGGAAATTATTTTCTCTGTGTCAGTGCTCAAGACGATTAATTTAGTTAAACTCCTTACAGTGTTGCTCAGACGTAGTTATAACTCACACCTCTAACTTCTCAGAAAAAAATTGGTTAATCTACAATTAGCTTTAGACCTTTTCGTGATACCAAAATCTTGGAACTACCCAGTAAACCTCACATGCGGAATATTTTGAATGGTACGGAAGTGGAAGGTGGGTTTACGGTGGTCCCACCAAATCTCACCAAATGTTCACAAGGGGAAGGGTGCTTCAAATTAAAAGGATAAAACCTCATGGACGTCTGCTTTAAATTCTACTGGTATTATGTAACAGAATATTCTGTTATCAAATTCTTACATTTCTAATAATACTGGCTTTCTAATCTTACTGTAATTGGATGGCCCAAGGTACAACACTCTACATTTTGTACCGAAATGCTCCAATGTAAAGCAAATGGTAATTTGGTTCATTACTGCCGTATTAGCCTATCAAAATTAGAGCATAGCAAATAAAATTTCGCGCCTGACTTACAATTAATTAACGACAAAAGAGGATCGCGTTGCAGGCACCGGATTTTAACATATTTATTATGGAGCATTAAACAGCACTGATTCAGGTCGGTGTAATAACTGTGTGTATTGTAACAGTTTGCCCGAATATTGGGACCGGCCTCCGTGAAATACGGTCATTGTTCACCCAGTTAAGCCTCGTCACTTTTAAAAATTAAATCCCAGTATAACGGCCCCTAATTTATTCCAGTAATGACACCAGAATATTAAAAGAAGGTTATCGGAGTTTTTTGAACCGTTTGTGTGACACCGTATATTGCGACAGAGAGAGACAGCAACAGGTGAGGGTCCCAAACTGATTTTGCGGGAGAATCGCAGTAGACAACGACGACACCAGAGAAAAAAAATGTTTGGTTAGCTTATGGGACTTAACTACGGGGTCATCAGTCCCTAAACTTACAAACTACTTATGAACAACCTTATACTAAAGACGGCACAAATATCCATGCCCGAGGGGGGATTCGAACCCCCTACCGTAGTGGCCGTGCAGGCCGTGACTGAAGCGCCTCAGTCTCCTCGGCCACTGCGGCCGGCAACGACACCAGAGATACCGAAGAGAAGTAGAAGGGTTCAACAAGCATTTCAGCTACGACCAGGATTCGAATCAGGGATCTAATACTTACTAAGGAAACGCTTCAGACTTTTTTTTTCCTTCTCTTTTTCTTTAAGTAGATTGGTTCATTGCGGTCGTTCCTGTTTCATTTATCGCAGCCTCTTAGGTACCGCGAGTACATAAACTTTAATTGTGCCTCATGTTCCCATATGCAGGGTGTTGCAAAAAGGTACGGCCAAACTTTCCTCACACACAAAGAAAGAAAATATGTTATGTGGACATGTGTCCGTAAACGCTTAATTTCCATGTTACAGCTCACTTTATTACTTCTCTTCAAATCACATTAATCATGGAATGGAAACACACAGCAACAGAATGTAGCAGCGTGACTTCACACACTTTGTTACAGGAAATGTTCCAAATGTTCTCTGTTAGCGAGGATACATGTATCCACCCTCCGTCGCATGGAATCCCTGATGCGCTGATGCAGCCGTTGAGATTGGTGTATTGTATCACAGCCGTCCACAATACGAGCACGAAGAGCCTCTACATTTGGTACCGGGGTTGCTTTTACATTCCCCCATAAATGAAAGTCAAGAGGGTTGAGGTCAGGAGAGCGTGGAGGCCATGGAATTGGTCCACCTCTACCAATCCATCGGTCATACAGACGTACCGCACCACGGCTATTGCCCCGTTCAAATCCATAGATCAAATGGGCATCTGCCAACTCCGCATTTGTAAACATTGCACTGGCTGCAAAACCACGTTTTTGAAGAACACTAACCATTTGATGCTACGTACTGATGTGCTTGATGCTAGTACTGTAAAGCAATGAGTCGCATGTCAACACAAGCACTGAAGCGACATTACCTTCCTTCAATTGGGCAAACTGGCGGTGAATCGAGGGAGTACAGTACATACTAACGGAACAACTGGGTATTTTGACAAATGTCTGCACGAATTATTTCAGTTTACATTTAAAGAGAATTACTAAAATGAGCTCTAACATGGAAATTAAGCGTTTCCGGACACATGTCCACATAACATATTTTCTTTCTTTGTGTGTCAAGAATGTTAACTGAAAGTTTGGCCGTACCTTTTTGTAACACCCTGTATAATACGCATCACTGTTTGCGAGGCTTTCAAATATCAGAATATAACCCCAGTAATGAAAGTTACTGGTAACGGTCCTGACTTGTATATCAGGCAAAGGTGCCGCGGTTGAGTAGCCGAGTGGTCTAAAGCGCCTCGCTGCGGAACGCGTGGTTGCTCGCCGTCGGAGGTTCGAGTCTTCCCTGGGGCATATGTTTGTGTGTGTTATCCTTAGGTTAATTTACTTAGTTTAAGTAGTTTGTAAGCTAAGGACTAATGACCACGCTGTTTGGTCCGATAGATTTGAACATTTGAACTGACATAGTTGTTATAAATGCCAGACAATAATACAGTCCCAGGATTGAAATTTTCACTTTGCATGGCGGATTGAAATTGTGTGCCGAAACCGAGAATCGAACCTTTCCCTTTCGTGGAAAAGCGTTCTACCGTCTGAACTGTCCCGCCACGCTTCACGTTCTGCCCTCACAACTTTCCTTCTGCAGGTAATTTGCCTTCAACTTTCCACTTGTGTGAAATTCGGAAAGTTTTACACAAGTTCTACTACGAACCTTGCAGGACTAACACTCCTGGAATATGTGCTGATAGGAAACTGGCTATTTATAAATGTTTGCCGGAAGGCAAAAATCACTCCAAGCAAATGCAGGGATGGTTCCTTTCAAAGGACACGGCCGATTTCCTTCCCAATCCTTACGCAAATCCTCCGTCTCTAATGACTAAATGTCGATGGGTCGTTAAACCCTAAGCTTCCTTCCTTCCGGAAGAGAAAGTTCGCAGGTTCGAATCCCGGTTCCAGCACACAATTTTAATCTGCGAGGACATTTCAATAATTCAGTTACCTTAGACACAGTCGCGCCTTGTACGCCAGGCACAGGTGATGTAATTATCGAAAAAAATTCAGTTTCCTGATACATGAAGTCTCCGGAAATCCAGTTACTGTTAGATTTTATGCCCGAGGGACAACGCGGGACTGTTCCCATTTATTTTCACTGATGGGCTACTATACGGATATTGGAGAGCCTCGGCAAGATTGGTATGTGTTACATATCACAGTAGAAGTTTGAACTCTTCACCCTTTATTCGATATTTTGACATTATGAGAAACATGTATCTCAGGAAATTGAAAGTTTAATATTTACGATACGACACTGTTTAACAGATGAAACAAATGACAGTGTAATAGTAACAAATGACGTTTTAAGGATATCAGTCGATGGTTTTGATATATGGTACAATAATCTTGACTTTGAAACGAGTTGTACTACAATTTGCGCAATGGCCTAGTGTTTGCGGACATGGTGACACGAACCGGTATTCACCCAAACTCTTAGATTAAGTTGTGTCAGAATTCTAGGAATTTGACAGTTCATTCCTCTGCCATACAAACGGTTAATTTCTGATTCAACGTTGCGTGCATAAGAGAAGTAAGTTATATGTGGTGAATGTAAGAGAAATACCGTTTGAACTGTTCGGCAGTAGTGTCTATTCAAACCGGCGATTTCCATCGCGCACTGCAGCTGCACGAAATATAAAATCCCTAGTACGAATAGGCTGTGTAAACGCCAAAATGAACCCAAGAAATGAGACAACAACTGACGGAGAACACTAAGGAGCTATTCTGGCTACGTTTTTTGCTAATGGATGTGCACGGTGGCACGAGATATACACTACTGACATTTAAAATAGTACACACAGAAGAAATACAGGTTGTAAATGAGTATTCATTCGACAAATATATTATACTAGAACTGACATATTATTACATTTTCACGCTGTTTCGGTGCATAGATTCTAAGAAATTAGTACAAAGAACAACCACCTCTGGCCGTAATAACGGCATTGATACGCCTGGGCATTGAGTCAAACAGAGCTTGGATGGCGTACAGATGCCCATACAGCTTCAACACGACACCAAAGTTCATCAACAGTAGTGACTGGCGCATTGTGACGAGCCAGTTGCTCGCCCACCATTGACCAGACGTTTTCAGTTGTGTTGACCAGGGCAGCAGTCGAACATTTTCTGTATCCAGGCAGGCCCCCGGGTAATACGTCAGTTTGGCGATGACGAATACAAAAAAATGTTCAATTGTTTGTAAAGCTTATGGGACTTAACTACGGGGTCATCAGTCCCTAAACTTACAAACTACATATGAACTACTTACGAACTAGGACGGCACAAATATCAATGCCCGAGGGTGGATTCGAACCCCCGACCGTAGTAGCCGTGCAGACCGTGACTGAAGCGCCTCAGTCCCCTCGGCCACCGCGGCCGGCGATGACGAATACAAGCTTCCGATGTGTGTCCACCGCGATGTCGCCAAACACGGATGCAACCATCATGATGCTGTAAACAGAACCTGGGTTCATCCGAAAAATTGACGTTTTGCCATTCGTGCACCCAGGTTCGTCGTTGCGTACACCATCGCAGGTGCTTCTTTCTGTGATGCAGCGTTAAGGGTAACCGCAACCATGGTCTCCAGCTCATAGTCCATGCTGCTGCAATCGTTGTCGAACTGTTCGTACAGATGGTTGTTGTCTTGAAAATGTCCCTATCTGTTGACTCAGGGATCGAGACGTGGCTGCACGATTCGTTACAGCCATGTGGATGTCTCTCATCTCGACTGCTACTGATACGAGGCCGTTGGGATCCAACACGACGTTCCGTAATGCCTTCCTGAACCTACCGATTCCGTATTCTGCTAACAGTCATTGGATCGCGACCAACGCGAGCAGCAATGTCGCGATACGATCAACCGCAATCGCGATGTGCTAGAATCCGACCTTTATCAAAGTCGGAAACTTGATGGTACGTATGTTTCCTCCTTACAAGAGGCATCACAACAACGTTTCACCAGGCAACGCCGGTCAAATGTAGTTAGTGTGTGAGAAATCGGTTGAAATTTTCCTCATGACAGCACGTTGTAGTTTCACCACCGGCGCCAACCTTGCGTGAACAATCTGAAAAGCTAATCATTTGACTATCACAGGATCTTCTTCCTGTCGGTTAAATTTCGCGTTTGTAGCACGTCATCTTCGTGGTGTAGCAATTTTAATGGCCAGGAGTGTACATGTTGACTTCGTGAGGTGAAACATCAATGGCCGTGGTCCGTAAACTTATGGTTCAGCATCATAAGCATCATACTACAATATATTATAGGACCTTGCTTCCTCCGTGGTGTTACGTTCTAACCGCTTGTTGTATAAGCTATAGAGCTGGACGATAAACCCATAAACACGAGGGTTGTCCCGCTCAGTCGTCCCGTGCAGCAACGCAAATAATGAAACCTTACCTGGACGTTAGGTAAGGACGAAATTCTGTTGTATAACGGCCTGCGAGGTCCCTAATTATGTCTCCTCTTGATTTCTTTCATTGGGTAACGCTTATAGACGCAGTATATGTCAAATCCCCAACTACGCCAGGCGATATACATCGACTAACGGCGATAGTAAATGTAACTTTTTGTCCATGTGAAACCGTTTCAACAGATAAATAAAGGATCACATTAGGTATCTGGAAGAAAAAAAATTATAATAAGTATTTTGTGTGATTACCAAATAGTTGGGAATTAATTTTTTAATAAAATAAAGAAATTTCCAGCTTAAACTTGTAATATGTACTTGGAAGACCTTCTTAGTTATTTTATGGACCAGAGTGTTAAATGTTTGATGCGGAGTACATTCGTCATCATGACTTGTATTCTGCACTGTTACTGTTCCATCATGGGAACGAGATCGATATTTATTTTTTAAAATAAATACTTCATATCGCCCACCAAGCTGGAAATTTCTTGATTTTATTACAATATTGAGATGGGCAAGCATAATCTCCATTAGGGAGTAAAATCACAAAAAGTTAAATTTTTATTGCATTTCGTCTTTCAAATTGTACTGCAGTGTCATACAAGTAGGTAGTGTGTATTGCATGTTGCTGGTAATACTGTCATTAAGCACATACATTCAGATTGGAATGACCTTCCATTAAGAATAATATTTATATTATGGTGTATAGCTGTTTAGTTCTATGTATGTAACTCTTAGGACATAATTTGGAGCTATAATAATATTAACACTACGTGGCCGTTATAGTTGCACGCGTGCGTGGCATGGACACTATTATGTATCGATCTGCTCTTAAGGTGTATTTGACTATTATTCCATAATTGGAATCGTTGTGGATGGTGCTGCTCTGGCTGCTATGCGTCTGCAAAGTACATCCCAGACATGCTCAATCGAATTTAAGTATGGCGAACAAGTTGGCTACTCCATTCGTTGAATTCCACCAGCTCCAAGCACGCTGTCTATCAATGAAGCTCTTTGGGGACGAGCGATACCGTCTAAGAAATGGAGCCCCTCTCCTATAGCACCAACGTAGAGCACAACAGGTCGAAGAATCTCGTCTGCATTCCTCTCACCAATAAAAGCGCCATTTCAGAACATCATAGAGATCCGTATATCTGCCAAGATTGTCTCCTGCTCACACCATTCATCCACCACCATGATATTGTGATGTTTCCTGTACGTAATCAGTATTGCTCCTAGTGCTCCGTTCTCTCCAGATCAGGAAACGATCTGTCCGGCTATCCAGCTGAACACAAACTTTGTAAATACAATCCACACCATTTGTTACGACTCCAATCTGATACCCTTCCTCCCATTTTCTGCGGGCTAAACGGTGTCGTGGTTTGAATGTGACTCACACCATATGTCCCTGTGCCTAGACCCAACATTCCCAAACTCTATTTTTGACTGTTTGTGTTGATCCTGCGCGTTCTGTTGTCTGAGCTGCATTCAGCCTCTTTTCTCGACGGGCTGTTAACTGGCTGTAGCTGTCGCTGACGTTACTCTTAAACGACCTTGGCCTTGCCTTCTTTTAACGGTTCCTGTTGTTTGAAATGGCGTCCAGGTTTTAGAAATTGCACTTTGGAACAAATCAATAGCTGTAGCCAAGTCGGTCGGTGTCTGACCCGCTTGTAACCTTCCTATGGATTTCCATGCCATAATTTCGGGTACGACACTACACTATCTGCACCAACTGCTTGTGTAATTCGTTTGACAACACTAACTCGCTCTGCAGTTAATTTGCACTATTACCACTATTTCAGATGCTATAATGTTGTTGTCTCCACTCGATAGAACCGACAGAAAGACGTCGAAACATTTCATTTTGCCGATGGCAATATTTCAGAACGTAGACATATCAAATGATCACCTAATTGTGCTGAGTAGTGTAGCATATCCATGTACAACATTCGTATGTGATCCTTCAGATTGGTGTTAAGTTTTTTGAAGGGAAAATAATACATTTGTACTTGATATTTTAGAGTCTCAGCTGCTGCAGATGTTATAAGAATACAATATTGACATTTGTACAGTGGCCGGGATTCGTACCCCATGTCTCCTGCGTACCAGTCAGTTGCGATGAGCCTCTGCACCCACCCATGCACACAGGTCTACTATAGCCGCAAGCACTACCGAAGCACATAATCCGTCCCACCTAAACTGTCATAAGTCCTCCTACTTCGACCACTGTACTTCATGGTTCGCAACAGGCCCTGTATTCGCGCCAACAGTCCGGCAACTGTGTGCATCCCCACTGAAATAAAAATCCGATCTCGACAATACAAATTTGTGAAGACGCACCGTGAAGCATACCGGGATAGTTCAGACGGTATAGCGCTTGCCCGCGAAAGGCAAAAGTCCCATGTTTATACAATTTTAATATGCCAGGAAGTTTCATAGCAACGCACCCTCCGCTCCAAAGTTTCATTCTCGACAAAGTAGTTTACAATTAAAATTGTTGTTTTTATTCGGCATGTCCGTTTAAAACGTTTTGGTTGCAAAATATGGACATTTATTTTATACAGAATAGTGAAAAAAATGGTAGAAGGCAATCATAACAAGACCATTCTGTGCTGTAAATCGCTACTTACCTTGAAGTGCAAGAAGTGGAGAAAGAAAATCACGTTTTACAGCGTTTGTACATGTGAAGAAGGGATGATAGTACTGACTAAAAGCTTCGCATGCCGATGACAGTAGGGTTAAGATGCAGGGTACACTACAGAATCCTAACTGTAATTACAAGAGACGATGGTATGAAAGTCTGTTGGCGAGAAGGATGTGAGTGAAATTTATAACATCCTCCCCACACAAAGCCACCGGGGTTATACATTCTGCATATAGATAAAAAAAAAAAAAAAAAAAAAAAAAAAAAATAACAAGAAAATTTAGAAATGAATTAATGTTCTTAGAGAATAAATGAAATCTGTGCTTTTTACTGATTACATTCCAATAATTTCACACACAAAAGGTACGTTCTAAAAGTCAGATACATTGGTGTTCGTCCTTGTAGATTCTTGTTTGATTTTTAAATGAATACCCTAGTCTCCTACTTCCCATTATTTCATTTCTTTATTGCACTGTATTAATACAGTATCCTGAATGTAATCGCATTCGATATTATTTGATTTTTAGCTGCAACGCTGTAACTTGGTAATGAGTGCACTTTCGTGTCTATTGTAATTTCCTTAATTCCTCTTAAGTATCTTTATTATATCCGTATTATCGAGTATGAAATTGAGACGATTGATTCAGACAATTAGACATATTAATATGTTTATTATTTTGAAAAAATCATTGTATATATGTTTCATGATTTTTTGTGCGCAAAGGTTGTACAGAAAGGTTGTGAGATATTTTGTCTTCAGGAAGCAACTGGTAACCGTAATTATTCAAACAAGAAATTAAGAAATTATATATTGCGCTGTAAATACTTTGTACTATAAGACAACTTACAAAATTAAGTTGTAACCCTCTGAATTATCGACAAAAACCGTTTCAGTCTTACGAAAATAAGGCCTTTGTAGTATTTTGTTTTGCACTGTGCCTCAATGGGTCCCCTCAAGTTAACAGAATATATACAAAATTCGATGATTCCAACATTCAGCGTTATATCCCATCTGTATTCCCGGAATTCGTGGTGGAACGTGCAGTCTGTAGTGGGGATCGTGTCGCATTGATGAGGGATTCCTGCACGCAGGTCGTGTACAGGTAGCTGTCCCCAGAGACGGTCGCTGTTCGGAATAATTGAATCCGCGTAGCACTGCAATCCGACGTCTCGGTGTCCATGCCCGGCGCCGTGCCGGCTATACTGACCTTCTGATTAACTGTCACGCTACGGCCTCGTAGCATGTTGGCAGCTAACACTAGTGCGCCGTGCGGCTGGAACCCCAATCTAACTGCTACTAAGCCATGTATGGCCGCGGATTAACGCCTCGTGTATCCGCATAGCTCGTGGCGCTCTTCTATTTGCTTCGACACCGTCCGTATGTAAAGTAACGCAATTTACGTAACAGTGGCCTAAATGTATGATGGAGTCATGTAAAAACTAAAACTGTTATATGTTCCTATGCAATATGTCAACATAAGCGGTGTTAATTACACAGGTCGACAAATTTTTACTTTTTGTCTGGGGTTTGCATGAAAATATGAATTTCTGACTAAACTGTCCCTGCTGATCACAAATCTGCAGCCTGTTTGTCTGTAGCACATCAGATTTTTGCACCACAACTGTCATCATCATATTCACCATTGTCTAACTCTGCGCCCAATGAAATTGGAAATTGGAAAGCAATTACGGAACAATGAAAACAAAATGGAACAGTAAAGTGGTTAAAAAAGAATTGGAAGAAAGGCATGTGAATTATATGAAGCAAATATTATGATGGGCACTTACCAGGTAGATGTACTACTTCCGTTTTCGTTTGCCCGTGAATGAATGTTTGATATCCTTCCTCTCGTGTGTCACTTCTCCTTCACGTGTGATGCACCAACAGTAGTCAACAATCATGTTTATTCCCCAACGACCTTGATAACGATGTTCCATAGTTTTGAGTTCCTGATGAAATCGTTCACCATCATCCTCTGATATGTCAGCCAAATTTTCTTCCACTATTTCCTTGTAATCAGGCTGCTTATTCTGGCCAAGGAAACGATGCACAACATTTTTTAAACTTCTCCAAGCTTGAAGTTCTATTTCCTTATAGAACTGGCAAAGTGCTCATCAGACATCAACTTCCTTATATCTGGTCCAACAAATATCCCTTCTTTCAACTTTGCAGCCGATAGATTTGTGAATTGTCTACACAGGTATAGGAAACAGTTTCCTGTTTTGTCCAGTGCTTTTAACATATTGCTTTATGAGTCCTAATTTTATGTGCAGTGGAGGCATAAAATATGATCTGGATTAACCAAATGTTCATTCACTATGTTCTTTGATCCCACTGTCAGATTTTGCCTCTTAGGCCACTCTCTCCTACTCCAGTGCTCATGATAAGCTCTACTGTCCCATTCACACATATAGCAAGGCATCTTAGTGTACCCTGCTTGCTGACCAAGAAGAATGCCAATCACTTTAAAGTCACCACACACAAGCCACTGGTATTCTTCGTACTTCACATTTTGTAGAAGTATTTTCATGGTATTGTATGTCTCTTTTAAATGTACTGAATACGCAATTGGAATTGATCCTAGGTCTTTTCCTATATGTAGCAACACTGCTTTCAAACTTCACTTGAAGTATAAATAAACAATCTCCATTCCTTACTCTCATACTTCTGAGCTCCCATTTTCATCACTAATCCGGCGATGCCTTTGCAGAACCACCTTCAACAAAAATTTCCCTGAAATATTTATCACGATTTCTGTAAAAATAAATAAATAAATAAATAAAATTTAAAACAAAAATAAAAAAATAAGAAAGTGTTCAAATGTTTGTATAGTGTATGGGACTTAACTACGGGGTCATCAGTCCCTAAACTTACAAACTACTTATGAACTACTTACGAACTAGGACGACACAAATATCCATGACCAAGGGGGGATTCAAACCCCCGACCGTAGTGGCCGTGCAGACCGTGACTGGAGCGCCTTAGTCCCCTCGGCCACCGCGGCCGGCACGATTTCTGTACAATGAATATGATGTACCATGTGCAAGTAAGTTATTTTCACTGAGACATGATACCAGTAGTTGTGCTGCATCTTTTGAGAGTCCTACGTCTTTCACCAAATTGTCAAGTTCTGTTTGAGTAAGAGGTTTTGGGCTACTATCGGTACCACTCTCAGAATAGTCGGATTCACTGCTTTGTTGACTTACATCTGGTTCAGAGAATTCAAGAGAATCCACTGATGTTGGTGGAGAGGGGATTTGTAGCCCCGGGCCATGAGGAATAAGTCTAATTGCCGAATCTAAGTTTGGATACGATATGTTTTTCATGTTTCTTCTGCTGTATCCCGTTACATTCGTCATACAGAAGTAACAGTCATCAACATGATTCTTCTGTTAACGCCATACCATAGGAATAGCGAAGTTCAAGCACTTGATTTTACCTTCACTCCATTTCCTTAACTACTCCACACATGTATGGCACACAATGTATGGAGCAAATGACTTGTCCTGATCGCCGAGCTTCATGCCGAAATATGCAAAATATGACTTCTACAAAAATTTTGTTATTTGTCGATGTCTTGCACGTATCACATAATTTCCACAGATATAACAAAATGTATCTGGGCTATTCACACACTGCCGTCCTGGCATTTTTAACACACCTCCAGTGAAATACCGCCACTCACAACAAAGCGCGAAAACACCTTCCTGTAGCTGTAGCACTCACTCACTGATTTCTGTAGCGTTATGGAACGTCAGCTCCAAGCTCATTAGTCCCATCTGCCTCACCTTCACACAAAAATACAGCGTTGCCACATTTCTGTAGTTGTGGACACTGCATAACATAGATTTCGCAGCCAATGGTAGGTTTAGAGGGTGGTAGCTGTGCAGAAAAAAACTGAGGGTGATGGAAAAAAACTGATATGATTTTCATATTCAGGGGTGAAAATTTAGTCAAGAACACCACTTACTTTCAAAACCCCAGAGTCCATGTCGACCTGTGTTATTAATGATTACTTTTCAACAAGAAAAAATACTAGTGTTATGTCGATCTTCACCGACTATCTCAATTTTAGATGTAGAAAACATAACAAACATTAGTACAAATGAAATATCTATTTCTCACGAATTTCGGGAACTTTATGCCCTTCTTCAGAGTCATTTTCCATTTCTGGAGCTGACATTGTAGTTGATATATAAACCTCAAAAAGTAGCGCTGTAAGTCGTCAAATCTGGTAAGACATGTTCAATGCATAAGGATTTGACAATATATCAGCATGGTAGAAAAATTAGTTGTTGACCTTTAATAATGATAAGTGCTAACTCATCCATATGACCACTAAAATAAATACGTTGAACTTCATTTACACGATTAATGTCAAAGCTACAGGCCGCGAATTCAACTAAATACCTAGGAGTAACTATTACGAAAAACTTAAATTTGAAAGAACACAGAAAAAACAGTAGAGAAGGCGAACCAATTGCTACGTTTCATTGACAGAAAGAAGATGCGACAGGTCTTGTAAAGAAAATTCCTACATCATATTTGTGAGTCCTATTTAGGAGTATTGCTTCGCATTACGGGACTGACAGACGATTTCGAGAAAATTCAGAGAAGGGCAGCTCGTTTGGTATTATCGCGATATATGGGAGAGAGTGTCATGGAAATCATATACTAGTTAGGATGGAAATCATGAACGGAAAGGCGTTATTCGTTGCCAAGAGATCTATTTCCTAAATTTCTTTCAGCAACTTACACTTCCGAATGCGAACATATTTTGTTAGCAGCAACCTACATAGGAAGACATGATCATCAGAATGAAATAAGAGAAAACAGAAAGATTTCGGTGTTAGTTTTTCCCGCGAGCTGTTAGAGAATGGAACTGTAGAGAAATATCATAAACGCCGTTCGATGTACCCTCTGTCATGCACTTCAAGGTGACTTGCAAAGTATGTATGTAGAGTTAGAAGGAAATTATGACATTATTTGCTAATAGGCATTGAACCATCAATGGGGATAGTTTAAAATTTGTGCACAGTTTGAACCCGAGTCTCCCGCTTACCCTCTTATTTCACCTTCTTCTTAATGATTCCCTCCCCTCCCCTCCCCTCCCTCTTCGGGTTGATCAGTTTTTCGCGGACTTGGGTTCGATATTGTTCTCCGTTGATCGATGCGTGCTTAGCTCCGTATTGTAATTATTATTGTTGTTATAGCCGGACAGCTCTAGGAGTAGGCCGTCCAGCTACTTGCCAGTCAGTTGCGCTATCCGCTACGCCTCTGGAAGCGCAGTGATCATGACTCCATTATACTTGGTTTAAACAGCAAATCCCTTATAAGCTATATAGTTCTTGTTAATGGAGTAAAAATAACGAATATATTCCTTCAGAATGATTCCATCCCTCAGTATAAGATGTGAACACCTTTTAGGAATCCTGGTGTACTTTATATAGTATTAAGCTATCTTATAAGCCGATTCTACGACAGTAGACAATACTTTCTGTGTTACCAGTTTGGGATATCAACGGATGGCGCCCATTGTGGTGAAGAGAGTGAAACGTATCCATAAAAAATATTTTTGTAAGAAAATTTCTAATATTGTGCCTCCTGTTTTGTGACGAGTAACTTGCTTGCAAGGAAATGTATAATATCGCTTCTAATGTGTGTATCGATATGTGTACTTAAATCTGAAGTTTCATCTTTGGCAAAGATCATGTATCGCAAAAGCTTTGAAGCTCGTGCAGAGAGAGAGTAGCACTTGTGGTTTAGCTCGCTTAGAGAGCGGTTGAGGTGTGTGTATGGCTCCGATGTAAAGCAGAGGCTGCTGTGCCAGCAAGTCGATTTGATTGTATTTGGAATATATATTGTATTGTATTCTACCACCGCTGGAATGAAGGTAATTGCATTTGATGTCATTAGGAAGAAGTTGTATTATGTAGGTAATGTAATGCTGATTATTAATAATAAGTAACAAAGTTGACCTTTCTTTCCTGTTTCATTTGCGTAGTTAGAAGATTAACCTACTTCCTTTATTTGATAATTAGTTATTAGTGGATTTAAAGTGCAGTATTGATTTTGATAATATTGTTGAACAGATTTCGTTATTGGTGCCATAGTAAATGATTGTCATGCAACACTACAGTTAATTGACTATGATACTAAATTTCAATAATCAGATACTGATCTGCATAAAATTCTCACAGTCAAACATTAAGAAAGTGGTTTGTGGTTTTTTTTAATATCTTCTCGCAGTCAAAAGTTTTGAGTATAGTCAGTGTCTGTTTCAAATGGTAACTTGCCACAGCTGTTTTGTTAAAAGATCCGTTGAGCACATAATCAGTTTAATGCACTGTTTCTTATATAACAGTATTTACATCAATATCAGGGCCATAAGTAAACCAAATTGCTGTGTTAATGAACAATTTGTTGTCGAATTTAACGATATGTTCAACATCATACAACACGCACACAGCTTTTAAGGGTACGGGAGATAGAGACGGCGTA
The DNA here is from genome assembly GCA_026315105.1 of Locusta migratoria. Lineage (NCBI taxonomy): Eukaryota > Metazoa > Arthropoda > Insecta > Orthoptera > Acrididae > Locusta > Locusta migratoria. The sequence continues at coordinate 209,200,937 of CM048747.1, read as the reverse complement.
CGAGTGTTCCTTAGCTGGTACCCTAATAGGATAGTCCGCCTTATGAAGAAGGAATTGTTTTCGACAGTGGGTAGCGTTAGTACTATGGAAAAAGTGTGCGTGGTCTGTCGTTATTAACCTCTATCAGAGATGCGATGGTATTTCTAACACTTATTTTTACCTGCTCCATAATTCGAGTGTAACGTGGTGAACGGCGGATTTACTAACCCCGAACCTTTCTCAACGACACTGTGATATTAGATACAGGGGAAGCTGATTGTTTCCATGTGAAAGGCGGGTTTTGCCAGGATGTTGGGTTCTCCAGCCGGCCGGCTAAAATTTTAAACATAGTGACCGGAGAGTTTTTTTTTTTTTTTTTTTTTTTTTTTTTTTTTTTTTTTTTTCAATTTATTATAATAAGACTAAAATAGGTTTCCCTAATGTGCTCGGAAACCGGAAACTCTTGGCTGAGCGAGAGCGGCTAGCCGCGGTGGAGTAGCCGAGCGGTCTAAAGCGTCTCGCTGCGGAGCGCGCGGTTGCTCGCCGTGGAGTTTCAAGTCCCCCCTGGGGCATGGGTGTATGTGTTGTCCTCAGGTTAGTTTAAGTAGTTTGTAAGCTACGGACTGATGACCACGCTGTTTGGTCCGATAGATTTACAAACATTTGAACATTTTTTGAGGGCGGCTATTCCATATTGCAACAGAAATACAATATAGTCACAAACATTATTCTAAAAATCCGTATAAAATCAGGGAATGATCATATTGCAAATGTAATTATACGAATTTCTTCAGGAGACTGGGGAGAAGGCCGTAATTACAATTTCAATATCCCTTACAGATAAAAAGCCGATATATTTCAGTTCTATAACAATAATATTATTATACTTTATTTACAATTATTGATACGTAGTGTTTTTCAGTAACATTTTAAGAGGAAATGGGCAGCATTGTACCACGCTACCTATCTTAAAACACATACCACATTATTTCCGTATTCTTTCAATAATCTTTGTTTTACTCTATTGTTTAGCTTTTCGCTGAGGTAGTAATATTCTTGTGTCAGAACATAGATTCCACCACAGAAACACAAAAGAATCAAGCGCAGCGCATTACATTTATATATTTGTTTTATTATATTTAATGTTCTTAGTAACGTTCATTTTTTATGTTAAAGACTGTCACTTAAATAATTCATGGATGACTAAAAATGGAATATATGTAGCAGGTAATTTATATATAGACAATTATATGTATTTGTGGAAAAGAACTGAATTTATTAGCATAAAAAGCCATGATAAATTAAATATTAATTGTGTAACTATATTTCGACGGCGGCAGTATATTTGAACAGTGAGACGCCACGTTTAATGGCTATCTGAGCAAAGAGCTTCAGTGTCAACCGTTTTTCAGTAGTGTTAAATACATATTTGTTTGTTAAATGTTAACAATATTTTTAGGGACGTGGTCAAAGCATTTAATTCTGCGATATTCAAATGTATAATGTTTTGGAAGGGAAATTATATTTTAAAGATGACGCCTTACAATATGCGGAAGGATACAAATCTGGGACCAGAGCGAGCACGCTTTCGAACGCTTGAGAAGGGACTCGACTCGTCACTTGGACATGGTGGTGAAAGGTTGTAACGCTGGGCGGTCTGAAGCCGCGTAACGAACTTGTGATTTGAAGAGATACGAATGTGTGGACTTAGAAAATTTACGGGACTGTGACTGCAGAACTTAGTCTCTGCTTGAAAAGTGATAAACTATGTACTCGTGGGATGACAAACTGTGTTTTATTGTTGGTTTTTGGAAGAGACTAAACAGCGACGATCATCAGTCAAACTGTGTTTTAAAACAAATCCTTTATCGCGGATTAACTTGGAACTGCAAAGTATGATGAACTACTTTACCTTACGAGTGATAATTGGGATCTTTTACTATCCAGTGTGTGTGATACTTATAGTGCCTCTCATTAACAATAATTGAGGATATATTCAGTTATTTACCAATATATAAAGTAGGACCACATCCGCATTTTCATGTCCAGAAAGTGAGATAAACTCTATTTATAAACAATTAATTCGTGTGTGAATCTCTTCTTTATCTTAGAATCAATTTCGTTGTTTATTCAGAAGTTTAATTCATGTTTGTTTAAATATATTCTCACGTTATCAGATGCAGATTAATAGACTGGCTAAACTACAGATTAAGTATTGATCTTGTTTAAATAGGTTGGGTAGCTTTTTAGGGCATACAAGCTGACATACATAACTCACCTCTATGTACAGAGACAACGAGCCATAAAATTTTACTATCCGAATTATGTATTGCCCAAGTTTTATTGGTTAGAACCGATAGGAAGGTCGCAACACTTCGTTACTTTTATTAGACTAAGTGGACTACCTTGAGGTATCATGTGTGAGGAGGGTTGTAATTAACATATAATATTTGGTCTTGGTCAGCCCTTGAATTTATCACTTTCACTACCTCGAAGAAGGATTACACTTTCTTGGGATTACATATTTGGTCCAAAGTTTTTGTATAGAATGACACGGAGTGGTAAGGTGAGGTAGGGGTATCCCTTCGGATTAGGAATGAAAAGTATTTGAATTGGACGTTATTTATTGGATTAGGTGGGGATACAGAGGACCCAGGGACGTCGCCGCTGGCTCAGAGCAGCAAGTCAGGTGGCGGAGGTAGCGCCATTCGTCCGGGAGTGAGAAATGCTTCTTAACAGGTCGGAAGCCGTAGAGGAAGAAAGCATCGTCTTCTCGGCTGCGACCGCAGACGATCGCCTCAGAGATTCACTTGATGATCTCCTCAGTTGATGATCTCCTCAGTAGCCGCGGTGGAGTAGCCGAGCGGTCTAAATCGTCTCGCTGCGGAGCGCGCTGTTGCTTGCCGTGGAAGTTCGAGTCCTCCCTGGGGCATGGGTGTGTGTGTTTGTCCTTAGGTCAGTTTACCTAGGTTTAAGTAGTTTGTAAGCTACGGACTGATGACCACGCAGTTTGGTCCGATAGATTTACAAACATTTGAACATCTTTTTCTCTTAAGTATGCCATTGGTTCCTTCTAGTCAGAGAATGAATTAGCGACACGTGTTCAGGGCATATGGTTGTAGCTGAGAGGCGTTCACGTGATCGGGTCGTAGCTTGACCGTGGATGCTGACCGGAATAAGCCGGTTGAAACCGAGGCTTCTAGTTATTTGATGATAAAGTCGGCAATAAGTGTGTTAGAAGGAAAAAAATTGCAGTGATTTTTCTTCAAACAAACCGATATGTTCTAATGGGAATTACGCACAACAACAAATATTTTCACTATAGGAAAAAAATCTACCAAAAGTTTTAAAATAGTTATACATTCACACTGCAAATCAGTTCATCACTCTAACGCTACCTCAGGTTAACCTCATGTGAAATAAATAACTGAAGAAACATAAAAATTATTGAAGTCTTTTACAGAAAGCTGTAATTAATTTCCAAGCAATTATGTGAAATATATGTATCTCGAGACATACTTCACATATTGTAGGTAATGTCATCCACACACTTACGGATTAAGCAAGATACAAAATGCATGATATATCCACCATAAGCTTAGCGTTTTATGCATTGCAGCTTTTGAGAAGAATAATTATCAGAACAACGGAAAACTGAAAATCGATTATAGAAAGACCAGATCAGGTTTCGTAAATACAAGAGCAAACGATAGGTAGTTCTGACGTTGTAACCCTAAATGGAATCAAAACGTGAGGAAGAAATGAAGACATCATAGCAATTGTCGATTTGGAAAAAGAACGTTCCAAATTCTGGGAATAATAGGAGTAAAGTATATAGACATCTAAAATGCACAAGAAGAAGAGGAAAGAATGAAAGACTACAAAAGAAGGGCTCCGATTAAAAGAGTGCGAAAATGATTAAATCCTTCGCCCCGGACTTTTAAACAATCTATACAAGGGATAATATTTAGGATGGATTGATGGTAGCAATGGTACTGACTGACGATATTGCTATTCTCAACAAATATGTCCAGAATCAGCAGTACAAATCATGGACTGTGCGTTAACCTAACAAAAGCGAAGAAACTTGAGAACAGTACTGAATATCGGTCTGTATGCCAGGATTGAATGCCCAATAATGGCATTTTCAACACAGAATTGTATGGAAAAACTAAAAGAAAATATGCGAGGAGTTAGCGTTACGCTGCATAGCAGTAGCTGGATACTTTTCCCAATGACAAAAGTATTTGGAAAAGGATACGAATCAGACATTCTATTGGTTACCGTTAATGAGTTGGAAGTTCACCTATAATGTTTTCTTGGTTCTTTAAAGTGTCATTATCCAAACAGATGTCAAGAAACTTTAAGCAAGATATTTGGGCTGTGAATCCATACTCAGAACCAGAAAGACCAGCCTGTTTGACATCACAGCAATATGAATGTTTTCTTGATTCGACAACAGATTCCGAGTTAACCACAAAGCTTCAGTTTAAGAAATCGGCTCCGGATGTTTGGTGTATGCTAAAAAAGATTAGTTAAAATAATATAAAGCTACCCTTCGGTCTCTCTTAATCACTTATTTATAAGAATCAGTGTTCTCTGCATTCGATTCTACTGAAACAAAAGACTTATCCCGTCTCATTTCAGAGCAAGATAGCTGCAGCTACCCAAAATTTAACCAGACGTCATCTTACTGTGCAATTTAAACAATACTGACAATTTTCACTGAAATGCCTGTTTTTCTTGTTGCAAATTCTTTAAATAGCTACTAAAAAAGAAAAATAATATTTGGATCTGCAATATTTGTTCTAGTGGTTACATTCGTAATTATTTTAATATAGTTTTTTCTTTTTTCTTTTTGTTTCTTTAGTAGAGTTCCGTGTGTTGTCATTCTCAATGGAGAGGTCTTCCGAAGTAACAGTGATGTCAGGTATGCCACAGGGGAGTGTCGTGGGTCCGTTGTTGTTCGCGATATATATAAATGACCTTGCGGATAACATCAGAAGCTCACTGAGGCTCTTTTCCGATGGCGCTGTAGTATATAGAGAGTTTGTAAAAATGGGAAATAGTATTAAATGGTGGAGGATGTGTATCGAATTGACGCATGGTCCAGGGAATGGCAACTGAATCTGAATGTAGACAAGTGTAATGTGCTGCGAGTACATACAAAGAAAGATCCTGTATCATTTAGGTACACTACAGCGGGTCAGCAACTGAAAGAAATTAATTCCATAAATTATCTGGGAGTAGGCATTAGGAGTGATTTAAAATGGAACGACCATATAAAATTAATCGTCGGTAAATCAGATGCCAGACTTAGATTCATTGAAAGAATACTAAGAAAAATCAGTCCGAATACAAAGGAAATAGGTTACAGTACACTTGTTCGCCCACAGCTTGAATACTGCTCACCGGTGTGGGATCCGTACCAGGTAGGATTGATAGAGGAGGTAGAAAAGATCCAACGGAGAGCAGCGCGCTTCGTTACAGGATCATTTGTTAATCGTGAAAGCGTTGCCAAGATGATCGATAAACTCAAGTGGAAGGCTCTACAGGAGAGACGCTCTGTCGCTCAGTACCGGCTATTGTCAACGTTTCGAGAACATACCTGTACCGAGTTGTCTAGCAGTAAATTGCTCCCTTCTACGTATATCTCGCGAATAGATTATGAAGATAAAATTAGAGAGATTACAGCCCACACAGAGGCATACCGACAATCTTTCTTTCCGCGAATAATACGTGACTGGAATAGGAGGGATAACCGGCAGTGGTACTCAAGGTACCCTCCGCCAAACACCTATCGGGTGGCTGTAAATTGGTTGTTAAAATTAAATTGATTGATAAACATAAAACATTTACAGTGCTGGATTGTGAAACTGCCTTGCCTCGTCAGTTATATGTTCATTTTCTCATTGAAATATATAATTTCTGAATGTTCGGTGAGTGAAGTCAGAACGACCGATAGGTCAACACAATCAGTCGAATCACAAAGGCTGCACTTGCTTAGCGGCCGGTGTTGATAACCTGCCCCACCGTAGTTCAGTTGAGCATAGTGTGTGTTAGACATGTTGTGTAGTGCGTTGGTTTTTAACTGAGAACAGGACGATGAACGAGCAAAGGTTCAATTTAAAGTTTTGTTTTATGCTTCGTAACAGTGGCGGTGCTAGGCGTCGCCGCTTTCGCGCCTGTGGGGGGCCTCGTAAAACATTGTTAAAATTTTAGTTTTTTCTTTTTTTATATATATTTGATGTTTAACGGCGCTTTTCAACTGCTAGGTTATGTAGCGACAACCTCATCTAACTTACACTAGCTTAACCAAAGGACGAACACAACATCCGCACTCAAGTGTGGGATATGACCCCTGACGAGAGCGATCTCGCTCATCGTGGTATGAGGCCATAGTGCGCTCGGCCTTTCCCGGCCATCAGCTATTTAGTTGTCCGTACTTATTTCCCTATTAGTGCAGCAATGAAGCAATTTTTACTTAAATACTTGCAAAAAACGTCATCTGTACATTTTAGAAAACAATTAAGGGGAAATATATCCAAATGTTTATATAACAGAATCATGCTCACACAGTCAGTACAGCTTCGGCCAAGAGGTGCTTCACAAAGTTAAAATTGATTAAGATCAGCTTGAGAAGCACAGTGAGTCAAAAAGGACTATCTGCATTGTCAGTACTATCAATTGAAGCCGAAATAGCGGCTGGTATGTATTAACATGTGATCTTAAAAAGAATTCAGTGGGACGAAAAGCCGAAAAGTTTCACTATGTTAATTTGTGTTTGTTTATTGTAAATTTTGTCATTCCAATAATAATTGTATATTACACTAATAAAATTTTAGTATAATGTTTATGGGTATAATTGGTATAATTCAGCTCAATTTATTTAATGTTTTCTTCCTTACTGAAAAAATGGAAGGGACCTCGCAAAGACGAGTTCGCCGACGCCCAGTTTTCGTCTAGCAACACCACTGCTTGGTAGACATCTATATAAACGCAAGCGAAGCTGGTACGCGTTTTTGGGGATCAAGCACTGTCCAGGAAGTGTGTGTTCGAGTGGTTCGCCCCTTTTCGAGGAGGCCAGGAAAGTATTTCTGACCAACCCCGTAACGGACGACCGGCGAATGCCGTCAGTGACGAAAACATTGAGACAGCGAGGACATGAATTACGAACTATCTTCGGTTATCCCAGCGCATGATTGCAGATGAACTGTAGATTAACCGTGATTCCGTGCAACAAATCCTTACTCAGAATTTAGGGGAGAGGAAAACTTTTTGTCGTCTTTTGCCACGTCACTTGACTGACGATCAAAAGGAGGCACGTTTAGAAGCTTCACAGGATTTTGTCGTAACGGAGGATGCGACACCTAAACTAAACGGCAAATCATGGAATAGTGTTCTACGACATCAACTCGTCCGAAAAAGGTCAGAACCGAAAACTTACGCTTCAAAACGATGCTCCTCGGCATTTTCAATAGCTAGGGCGTTATTCACAAGTAATTCCACCTGCGAGAACCACGTCGGACGCTGCAAGGTAGTGGAAATTTTGACACGTTTCATGCAACTACGCAGAGTACGACCCCTGGACTTTTGTTCACGTCAACGCTGCCCACACACAGATACGATCGTCAAACAGTTCCTGACATAATAAAAATGGGGTAGTATAACCTGCTCATCCAACAATACTACCCGGCCTCCAGACGTCTTTCTATTCTGTCGACTCAAACTTGCTCTCAAAGGAAAAAGATTTGACGATGTTCCTGACATCCAGTGAAACGTGATGAAACTTTTGAACAAATAAAAAAAAAAAAGACTTTGTGCAAAGTTTCCAGGACACGTATCGCAGAGCCCTGCAATGAACAGTTATGGGAGGTGACTGTTTCGAAGGACACTAAGGCAACAGTAGTTAATAGTTCATCTGCGTTAATGTCACAGGACTATTCTCCGGACGTTATGGTCAGTGGTTACATTTTATTCGAATTCTCATTACGCAGTCGCGTACTACATAATTATGCTTTGTTTGTAACTCTGATCCAACCTTATCAAACCACATCTATGAATAATAGGAGAAGAACTATATGAAACATAAGCAACGTTAAAATTCCACCTCTGGTATGGTTTAAAGAAATGTTAATAATTGTAAATTTCAAAATACCTTAAATTGATGTTCCTAGAGTACAGAAGTTACATATCCGTATAGAAGCAACAAACAGGATAAGCAGAAAACGTTCATGGTGTGGTGCTTCCAACTTGAAAGTAGAAGAAACAGTGGCAACAGGTGTTTGTTTTGATCTGTATCCATTGGCGTCCGCAACAAATAGCGTAATATATAATCTCGTAGGGTTTCCCGGTGATTAGTTGACATTTCGTGAATTTGGTTGTACTGCCGGTGATCAGCGTCTTTCAAACACGATATTTCGACACCGTAACTCGGCGTCTTCATCATCTGTTGCCAGAGACTTTCAGGAAACACCTGATGAAGACGCCGAGTTACGAAATATCGTGTTTGAAAGACGCGGATCACCGGCAATACACTCGAATCCACGAGATGCCAGCGTAATATATGTTTACATGTTGTGACCAATTACATTCTTATTTTTCATGTTTTGTATTCATCACCTTACAAATCATGCCATTACACAGTTCTAAAGAAAAATACTGTTGGAAGCACCTTTGAGGTGAAAGGTCACGTACACAAACGAGATAGTAACACTTCAATTGTATTTTCGTACACGAGATTTGATGATGAACTGTTGAAGTTCGAAACTAGCGACAGAATAAAAAAAAATCTCGAGAGAAAAGAATTGACTACAACTATTTCTAGTATAACTGTTTGTTGTTTTCTCGGCAAGTTGAAATTATAATGCAGGTTTCATATGGATTGGTGGAAAAATAAATGATGTTAGATCAAAGTTACATAGTCTATATTCTTTGAAGGTTTTTCAGTGGTGTCTGCACTTGGCTAGCAGCTCCAGCAGGGCATTTTGATATATTAAACGTTTTCTTTCGGTCATATATTCTTTTAAGTTATTCGAGAAGCAAATAGTTTTCATCAACATCAAATGTAGTGCATGGAAACTGAAAATAAAATACCATCAGCAAAACAATCGCTGCTGTTTAATTTATTGAATTTATTGTTTGTAATACATGATATTACTCAATATTTAACCTGTTAGCAGCTCTCTGCCACGTGATTGATTGTAATGTTGAATTTCTGAAGTAGAGAAGAGACGGGAAGATGTAGTCGCCACTGTCGCATCAGATAAAGCGGAAACAGCGTTAGAGGCTAATGTTTATAAACATATTCCTAAGGTTTATTCAACAGTGTATTTTGATTTTCACGCCAGTGAACAAAGTGTGGTTCAGAAGATCGAATCTAATTACTGGACTGGAGATGGTGGTCCAGAGATTTCTACAGAAGAATTCTTGCCGTAAGCATTCTGGCACATACATCCATTTCCACATCTGACATTAGCCAAATGTCACATGCGAAAAATAAGCAGAAAGGTAACATGGACAACGAATCTGAGGGTAAGAGAGATGAAGTGTGTAGGATTTTGTAGAACACTAAAAACCTCTTTCTGAAATAAGCAAATTACTCATCAGAAAAATGAATTCAAAATTCTGTGTATAGCCAAGCTTACTAGTAAAATTTTTTAAATCACAATGACACAAGATCTGGATGGATTAAGGAGGTCTATCTCGTTAACTCTGTTCTCATTACTCTAGAGATTTATGTGCAAGTTTTCGTTGGACTGCATGCTATGTTCTTCAGGTTCACTATATAAATGTTCAAATGTTTGTATAGTCTATGGGACTTAACTACGGGGTCATCAGTCCCTAAACTTACAAACTACTTATGAACTACTTACGAACTAGGACGGCACAAATATCCATGCCCGAGGGGGGATTCGAACCCCCGACCGTAGTGACCGTGCAGACCGTGACTGAAGCGCCTCAGTCTCCTCGGCCACCGCGGCCGGCTTCACTATATATCCCCATGCAAAACTTATCTGATTGTTCCATGTACTGACGTATGATACGGAGAGCCAAATGAAAGCTATAATTATGTAAGGCGATTAGTTTTCGTATTTCAGAGGTAACTGCCATGTTAAAGCATTTTTGCCACTCTAAAACAAGACAGTCTATGCCATAGGGAAAAAATGTTTGCTAATGCATACGGCACCAGGATTACACCCAGGCATTGTGCACCAATGTCCATTTTGTAAGTCATATAAATGGAAATCGCATGGTGCGGGATCGCGAATAAATGGAAGAGCATTTGGTCTCATTGTCGAAGTGACACCCTTATGTTGTAGAAGAGTGGCTAACAATATGTCACCCAGGATGTTTCAAGCGCGCTACAGTACAATGAAATGCATTTGTACATAGTCCATTCACCCCCCTCTCTCACTTCAAGATTTAAATACAACCTCTGACAAATTCCGGTGAATAGGTCTGGGACCTTTGCAACGTGAGACGTGTCGGTATAGCTCAGTCGGTAGAGCGCTTGGCTGCGTAATGCAAAGGTCAGGTTTGAGTCCCGGTTCCGGCACACTATTTTAATCTGCCAGGATATTTAATATATGCGCACACTCCGCTGCAGAGTGAAAGTTTCATTCTGGAAACACCCCTTAGGCTGTGGCTAAGCCATGTCTCCACCATATCGTTTCTTCCAGGAGTGCTACTCTTGCATGTTTCGCAGGAGAGCTTCTGTGAGGTTCGGAAAGTAGGAGGCGAGGTACTAGCGGAAGTAAAGTTGTGAGGCGGCATCGTGAGTCGTGTCGGGATAGCTCAGTCGGTAGATCGCTTGCCCGCGAAAATCAAAGGTCCTAGGTTCGAGTCCCGGTTCCGACACACAATTTTAATCTGCCAGGACGTTTCAACGAATTAATTAATCATAAGCACCTACTGCCATGCACCATACGAAGTTAATTTTAGTGTGCCTTTAACGTTCGTGCGAAAGCTAAGAATGAGTTGACAAAATTTTATCGCAATCTGTAGTACGGTTGGGCGTGCATAAAATATGAAGAAATAGACAAACAAATAAACATTAAATTTTATGTATTAGATAATGTTGGTCCCCATTGGCTAATGATAACATCTGGAACTCCTTGTGAAACCTTCTCATTATGTGATGGTGGAGAAAAGTAACAGCAGCTGTATAACAATTATATATTTAATTGTACAACTGGCTGCGGTGTTTCAGTTGCACAATCTTCAAGCGCCTAACGCAAAAAAAAAAAAAAAAAAAAAAAAAAAAAAAAAAAAAAAAAAAAATGCCACAATGCTATAAACAACAATTGCACTATAAAATCGTTGTACAACATGTCAAGCAAGAAACATGCCATATGAAAGTAAAGAGTTTTAGTATTGTGTAACAAAAACATGTTACAAGGTCATTAACTACACAGGTAAGAGTCTATTATATCGTAAAATGGGATACTTTTATATAGTTTCCAACAGATTGTTATCCAGAACATCCGTCAATTACTCAGCGATTTTCGAACTAAAGATGTTACCACACTCTCTCCTCTAAAAATCCTCATAACGATTAAATTTTGTCGAGACAGGTCGCTTTATATGTCCAGAGGAGATTTCTGATAGTTATCTGATCCTTTACAAAGAATATCTCAGCATTTGTGGCTATATGTCCCGGCTCATTATCACTTTGTAATGTGACATTGTTGGTCAGAAATATATTAATCAGTCTAAGCAGTTTGTTATCGAAGGATGTTCAGATATTCCTTCACAGCTATCTGATCATTGATGGTAGTGGTACAAAGACTTCAATACCATGATATATACGCGTAAATCATGAATGAACCTCCCCTATGGTTGACTCTAGGAATCTGTTTTGCCGTACCATACGCTTCTTTTGGGGGATTTCAATACGAAAACGTCCGTTGTAAGAAAAAAATATAAACTATTATTCAATTGATTACACAACAAGCATCCTGTTATCAGGCGTCCAGAATTTATGATGGTGGCGCTTCTTCCTTCCGATGGTAAGAGCTTAGCACCTTGCAGCACTACTATGCATGTTAAGCTCCAGCTGTACGGGTGTTATCTAAACAGTATTACTGAAGTTAGTGTTAGGTTCTGCTGTCGCTTTTGATATAGTTGTTTTATGTTGTCTGCCCACAGTAGTTCTTTATTTTTGTCCCTAGTTCTCAGTTAATTTCGGGTTTGGTTACAGTTCCTCTTCGCCGAAAGTGTTTCACATTGTTTTCTGTAAGATGTAATTACCGGAGATTCTGCAGCTAGAGTTAAGTTAAAAATTGCAACTGCTTTCATCTCAGATACTGTCACTACCTAGGCACCATCGAGTTGGCCTGAGATGTCACGCATTCCACCAATTATTAGTTCTGACAGTCGCGGCACGAACGTATAATATACTGCAAGGTAACTTCGTAGACTTCATACATCAGTTCTGGGCGGTCGCGGTGGCCGAGGGGACTGAGGCGCACCAGTCACGGTCTGCATGGCCACTAACGTCGGGGGTTCGAATCCCCCCTCGGGCATGGATATTTGTGCCGTCCTTAGGATTAGCTAGTTCATAACAGGTTTGTAAGTTTAGGGACTCTGACCCCGTAGTTAAGTCCCATAAGCTCTACAAATATTTGAATATTTTTGAACATCAGTTCTGCACCGAGGTCGCTTCTCAATGTTAACATGTACGCAGCAGTGAATACTTGCAGCAAGATGCTATATATTTCATTTTATTCCTATTATTTCGTCGACCTCATTTTTGTGTGAGAAACTCGAAGTCTCCTGTGGACGGGAGGCGCAGCTGACCGCTTGATTGCTCTGAACGGCCTGTTCCCGGCCACACGCCTCACCATTTAATTTTGTCACTTATTTCCGCCGGTATCACTTAAATATTGTCTTTCTGATAGTATTTTTGCATTTAATGTTATATTTCACCATAATTAGCACTCATTTATAAAAGCACCAATAGTGAATTTTATCTTTTTTTTTTTTTTTTTTTTTTTTTTTTTTTTTTGTGTGTGTGTGTACACGTTTCGCGGAAACAAAAATAATGTTGTTTTACTCTCATGCTTTCAACTTGAAAAATATCAACAGTAACATTGGCTAAAACACACACACACCATGCATAGTATGAATTCCCATGACATCTAGTGGCAATCAATGCTACAAAATGTTCTTCGAAAGCCAGTTGGGTACAACCAGTAACGCTCTATCCATAACACTTCAACTTACTAAAACAATAAGCACGTCTCTTTCCCCAGCAAACTGCCATATACAAGGCCCAATAACAGTAAGCTTCCACAATAGACCATCATACTTAGTTGTTTTTCTGCGCATAGTCTTTGCAATCACAATCTTTTTCAACTGTCCATTATCTAATTTTGGAGATCAGTGACTGTTTCCTCGAACACAATGTATAACGTGGGAGCCTAGTGACCAACACAGTCTCTAGCATACAGTTTGGTTCCTATTTTGTTGCAGGGCGATTGATAACGTAGCAGTATACTCCACCCAGAACCCCGGTTACCCATCGATATAGGGCGACAGAAATGGATGAACAATAAAACTGCCGAAAGTTCCTATTTTGCGGGTCTGAAAAGTCACAGATTAGCTGAACGCAACAAGATAGAAATGTTAAACATTCACCGAATTAGCCACGGTGGAGTGCCCGAACACTTTGAGGCGCTCTGCACTGATGCGCGATGCCGTTCCCCGTCGGGGGTTCGAATCCTCTCTCGGTTACGGATGTTTGTGTTGTCTTTAGTATCAGTTTGTTAATAAGCAGTTTGTATGTTTAGTGACTGATGACCCCGCAGTTAAACCCATAAGCTTAATAAACATTTGGACATTTGAAACTTTTCACCCAATTAAATAACACGTCTCCAAGTCTGCTACGTCATTTTCAATGTTTGCACGCTATTAAAAGATTCAACAATGGAAGAAAAAGAATTTTCTCATTGGAAGCAAGTTTGAACATTTCACTGAAATGGACAGTGGAACGATCACTATATTCTGTGGCTTGCTAAATCTGGACTGTAGCAGTTGAAGGAAACTTGCAATTTTCTGAACCCAAATCGTTGTGATTGGCCTTCGGCGAGTGACAAAACTGTACGGCGACACCTACCTAAGGAAGTTCAAAAACAGTGTTACACAGCTCGAGAACTACTCTCAAGATCAAAAATCCACATTCAGAGAAATTTCTTTGTTCTGTAAGTTACAGAATGCGCTTGTTATTCACTATTCCTGGACTTTACGTCACTCTAACTATTCTTGCAATGTGTGAAGCAATATGTTTACAACTGTTCATATCAATGACGTTCGCCATTTATAGGAGAGATTTGGAGACGCTATTCACTCCTTTACACCAGATGTCCTCCAACACCCGTGGAATAACAGGAATATTGTCTACATGTGTGTAGAGCGACAACTGGAAGCCACTTCGTACAGCTTTGAACATATAGGCGTTCGAGAGTTTTTCTTTCATTTGGTTTCACATTTCTATCTGGTGTCGTTGATTTTATGTCGCATGTTACAACTGCGTCATAACTTTGCACACACAATGTATTCATTACGTCCATTCATGTGCTTCATACTCGATTCCACACGGAGTGTTACCAACAATCGTTCCTCCAGCAATTCGTACGGATGAAGTGACAGTAGTACACAAATCTTAAGGTGAAGATGCGAAATGAGATTTAGACATATCGAATACAGTTTCTTCTAAGTCCATTTGAAATTTGAAGTTATTGGTCAACAACAGTGTTATCTATCATGCTATTTTTAAAAAGCCCTTTAAGGGAGGCGTGTACAAAGTGAGAGGTTAACGAAGGAAAAAAAAGACAATGTAGAAAATGAAGATGGAAAAATGGTTCGAGAAAGTTTTAATTAGCGTAAAATGACAAATGTGGTCCAACTTCCAACTTACCGTCAGTATTGGCGTCAGGATAAAATGTTGATGCAAGTAAAATTTGTGGCAACAGTGGAGTTAGAGATTGATGTGAAAGCCACATTTGGGTTTTGTTAATGCTGATAAGTCATTTGTGATACATTTTTTCTAATTTGGAGTCATAAATTTGTAGGGCAACGTAAAAGATTTGTCTCTGACTCGAGTATACATATTGCTCTGATTGCGATCTACAATATAATTTCAATTTAACTCATGGTTTTGTATTTCTGTTAATGGAATATTTAATAAACGGCAATTTATGGTTTCCTTAAAGTATTACCTTTATCATCAATATAAACTGTTTCACCTTCAAAGTAACCCATCTATCAGATATAATACAGTTATTCAGTGCATTTCTCAGTCTTGGATTCTTTTCTGGAACTAACTTTTTTCTCTGTGATGTTCAGCTCCTTCAGCGATTTTAGTTTTTATATCTTATTAACGGTACCAAAGCAACTGTTTCTCGCTTCGGTCTCAGGAATTAGAAGTCGCAGTGGACTATGTCCAACAATTACGTGTGCAAGGTAACGATTTAATGTCTTGCACCGAGCCGGAGGATTATATGATGAAATTTCTAATTCAGTTTCCACAAGTTGTTTTGCTACAATTTCGGTTGCTTTCTTCGGATTTCTTCGCTCACATGGCGCATAAATTCCAGGAAGGAGTCTTTATTCACAGTGTTATCATAACACTGTAACTATGAACGCACTATCTCATTGTAATCGAAGAAAAAAATGGATAAGAATTCTCCCATGTCGTCTAACTTATCTAATTCATCCGACTTCAGCATTTTCCAATAACGATTAGCTCTTGGTTTCGACGTCAAGCCCGTATTCTCTTGCTTCGTCACATATCATAGCTTCCTTTACAAGTTCCGAATTGTTTTGCTTCATTCAGCAATTCTTTCTCCATGCCTACAAGACAGTCTTCATAGCCGAAATGCAACAGCTTTAGAACAAACGTTTTTGCTACCCATTTCATGTCTAAAACATCCAAAAAAATGTTTGCCTTACAGCAAAAGATTTGTCGATACCATCATCAACCTCTGGGGACTATGACATCGTCTTACTAAAATTGATAGGCCATGCCGTCCGGAGCGATTTTCAACCTTACGCCGAAATCACTCTGAAATATTTTTACGACTTATAAAGGTTTTTGTTGAACATAGCAAGAGCGCCAAAGGCAACATTGAACATTTCACATGAGGTGGAGCACTTCATTCCACTTTCACATCAAACTTAAAGCTAATTCTTTGACCAAATTCGCCGAAAACACGAAAATGCGTATACGTTCTCTCTCTCTCTCTCTCTCTCTCTCTCTCTCTCTCTCTCTCTTGACTGTCGCCGCGGTGGAGTAGCCGAACGGTCATAAGCGTCTCGCTGCGGAACGCGCGGTTGCTCGCCGTGGAGGTTCGAGTCCTCCCTGGGGCATGTGTGTGTGTGTTTGTCCTTAGGTTAGTTTACCTAGGTTTAAGTAGTTTGTTAGCTACGGACTGATGACCACGCAGTTTGGTCCGATAGATTTACAAACATATGAACATTTCTCTTCACTGTCAACAATAAAGTAAATATTCAAAACCTATGGAAAAGCCAATCTGCATCAGGAACTTGTGTTCAAATGTTTGTAATGCTATGGTACAAAACTACGTTGGTCATCAGTCTTTAGTCTTACAAACTACTTAAACCAAGTTAAACTAACCCAAGGACAACACACACATCCATGCCCGCGGGAGGCCTCGCGATCCGTAACGTGGCGCTCCAGACCGCTCGGATACTCCGCGCGCCGGAACTTGTATACAAATAGTGTAAAATGAATTGAAAATCACGAACAGAATGTACGGAAAATTCAAAATTTCCTATTAATTACTTTTTACCTCATATAATGCACTTCGCTTTAATTTGGTTTGCGGAATATTTACGGAGACGTAGAAAAAAGGCTTTATTCGTGGAGGCGAGATTTGTCTTTCGCCAATTTTCTCTTCCAAATCCGAACAAAGTTTCTAGCACCAAAAAATCATCATAGTAAAATAACGGAAAGCAGGTCGAAAACGGAAAGATTAAGGTATTCCTTTTTCCCTTGCGCTGGTGTAGAAATGTGATACAATCGGTTCATTGAACCCTCTGATATCCAATTCAGTGTGATTTGCAGAGTATTTATGTAGATGTAGCAGCACTTAAAAGTGAAGGCGAAATTCAAGCCAAGGAACTTTAAACCATACTGAAACATTTGTATGACTTGTAAACGCTTGTGTTACCCATAGAAGATTCGTCAGAAGCAACACTGAACATTTCACTTGCGGTGCAGCACTTCATTCCATTTTTCAAACAGATTTAATGCCAATTCTTTGATTAAATTCTCCGAACATACGGAAACGTGTGTTATCTTCCCTGACTCTCAACAATAAACATTCAGAACATTTGAAAATGCGAAACTGCATCAGGAACTTGTGTACAAGAAAAGTGAAATGAATTGAAAATCAGTAATAGCATGCGTGAGCATCGACTGTGTACTTATGTCGTGTACTCAGAGGAACAGAATCATTATCCCAATCAAATTTCTGTCAACCCTTGCAGCAGAAACCGTAGGAGTGACATCATACGCTCTAGCATAATGAGGTTTTTTAAGTTTACCACAGGATGGTGCACACTGGTAACTGGACGAACAACTGTACTGGGATATTTGGGTGATATTCGTTGTATTTTATGGCTTTGAGAGGACTACAATCACAGACACATCCGATGGGTGATGTAGCACTGAAATGATCACATGGGCAACTCGAGGTGAACTCCATTCGACATGGGTCCCTGAAGGCTAAGTTTGTAACCATCGCCACGATAGTCTAGGCTGTGCAAGCATCATTTCCGCATAACTCTTACAACGTACTGTTTCACCTACCACCTCATCGTCTCTCCCCACATAAACACACACAAAATCCACAATCACTGATTTATCCTATCAACTTATCCGTCATTATAGGATAAACTTTCAGTCCACCTTTCTGAATGGAACACATCCAATTACTACATGAATTACGACAGAAAAATATATGTTACATACGGAGGTGCCGCGGCGGAGTGGTCAAGCGCATGGATATTTGTGCTGTCTTTAGTATGAGGTGATTCATAAGTCGTTTATGAGTTTAAGGACTAATGACACCGTAGTTAAGTCCCATAAGCTTCACAAATATTTGAACATAACAAGGTCTCACATTGCGGGTAAAGCTCAAATCGAATTATGATCGTTCTGCATGGTCCCACTGTATCGTCAATTTGTAAACACTCGAATATCTCTGGTAAATTTACCTGTTGTCGGGTACCTGAAAACAGTTTCCAGGACTTTCCTTTATTCAATGTTAACACGGTGTATGTACTTCAAAACAATCTATGTTATATCCAACGGAGAATTGATAATCAACAAGATATCGCGTAATTTTAATCTAAAATACATTTCACTTTTCTTAGGGATATGTCTTTGCATTACGAAACCCCTACTTTTCAGGCATACTTCTAGCTGGTTGTTATATGGCGTAACTACATCCTCGTGTGGCGGCGCCGCGGCGGAGCGGCCGAGCGCATTGAGGCGCTGTGCTACGATGCGCGAGGGCGTTCCCTGCCGGCGGTTCGAATCCCCACGCGTGAATGGATATTTATGACGTCTTTAGTATAAGCTAGTTCATAAGTAGTTTGTAAGTTTAGGGACTGAAGACCCCGTATTTGAGTTCCATAAACTCTACAAACATTTGAACATTTCATGTGGCGGCAAACCCCTGAGCAAGACATCGCGAACCCCCGGTGGTCACGAACCACATGTTGAAAAACGTACTCTAATTCATTCGGTGTCACTAGATTAATTCGACTGAATTACCCATGCTTTATGAATTTTGATGGCTATCGTACGGAAGAATCGGAAAAGTGTGAAATTAAGGGAAAGTCAGGTAAAGACTTAATCTTTCATTCAGCTCTAATACCAATAAAAATATCGCTAGTACTTATAACCACTCGTACAAATTTATGCATTTTTTCTTATACGACTTCCACAATAAAAACAACAACACAGAAGTTTGTTATTCGACGGATAAAAGTTGCTATTGGAGCAATAGTTGATTTAGTTAAGAGACTTCCTTTGCCAGGATACAGGTTAGCTGCCTTCTACTCTAGGAGTTCTTTGCAGTGTGGGGGAGTGGCCATGTATGTAAAAAACGATTTTTCATCGGAGTCAATCGATTTTTCTAAACACTGCACAGAACAGATATTTGAATGTTGTGCAGGAGTTGTTAATGTTAATGGAACTAAACTAGTAATAGTTGTTATTTATAGATCCCCTGACTCAGATTTTAAAATGTTTCTGCCCAAGCTGGAATTGGTTCTGGGTTCACGGTATAGGAAGTATAAAAATTTAATTGTGTGTGGAGATTTCAACATTAATTGTGTAGGTGATAGCTCAAGGAAAAGTCAGCTGTTAGATCTATTTAATTCCTATAACATGATGCAAACAGTATTTTTTCCAACGAGAGTGCAAGGAAATAGCAGTGCTACCATTGACAATATTTTTGTTCATTCTTCATTATTAGAGGGGCACTCTGTCAGCAGAATAGTAAATGGCCTATCAGACCACGATGCCCAACTTTTAATTCTAAAAAGTATTTGTTCTCAAACAAATGTTAAACATAAATATCAACTACTCAGAAAAGTTAATCCAGTTGCAATTGAGACCTTTTTAAGCCTAATTAAGGAACAAGAATGGCAGGATGTTTATAGTGCTGATAATGCAGATGATAAATATAATGCTTTTCTGAACACATTTATTATGCTGTTTGAAAGTTGCTTTCCGCTAGAACGCTCAAAACAGGGTACTTTCAGTAACAGACAGCCAGGGTGGATGACAAAGGGGATAAGAGTATCATGTAGAACTAAGCGAGAGTTGTATCAAAATGTTAGAAGCAGTCAGAATGAAGATGCAGTAGCTCATTACAAACAGTACTGTAAGGTTCTGAAAAATGTCATTAAGAATGCAAAAAGTATGTGGTACGCAAAAAGAATAGCAAACTCTCGGGATAAAATTAAAACTATCTGGTCAGTCGTGAAGGAAGTGTCTGGTCAGGAGCAGCAGGTAGAAGATATAACGTCAGTGCGTAGTAGGAATGTTTCTGTTACTGACAAGTTAGATATATGTGCAATATTCAATAATCACTTTCTGAATATAGTAGAGGAACTAAACAAAACTCTAGTTTCTACAGGTAATCATATAACGTTTTTAGAAAATGCGTTTCCGAGGCTGTTGCCTGAAATGATCCTTCATGATACTTCCATAGGTGAGATTGAGTCAATAATTAAATCACTAAAGACTAAGGACTCTTGTGGATATGATGGGGTATCTAGCAGAATTCTAAAGTACTGTTCTCCATATGTTAGCCCAGTACTAAGCCATATTTGTAATTTTTCCTTTCAGAATGGTCAGTTTCCTAACAGATTAAAGTACTCAGTAGTGAAACCGCTTTATAAAAAAGGAGAAAGGGATAATGTAGACAACTATAGACCTATTTCTATGCCATCGGTTTTTTCCAAAGTTATTGAAAAGGCTGTATATTCAAGATTAATTGATCATTTCAGTTCTCATAATTTCCTGTCAAACGTACAGTTTGGTTTTAGAAGTGGTTTAACGACCGAAAACGCTATATTTTCGTTTCTCTGTGAGGCACTTGATGGGTTAAATAAGAGGCTACGGACATTAGGCGTCTTCTTTGATTTAACAAAAGCGTTTGATTGTGTTGATCACAAAATATTGTTGCAGAAGTTGGAACATTATGGGATACGGGGAGTAGCCCACAACTGGTTCACCTCTTACTTTAATAATAGACAACAGAAGGTAATTCTCCGCAATGTAGAAAATGGCTATGACGTGCAATCCCAATGGGGCACAATTAAGTATGGGGTGCCCCAGGGGTCTGTTTTGGGACCATTGCTGTTTCTTATTTATATAAATGATATGCCTTCGAGTATAACAGGTGATTGTAAAATATTTTTGTTTGCTGATGACACCAGCTTGGTAGTGAAGGATGTTGCTCGTAATATTGACACAGTATCAAATAATGCAGTTCAAGAGATAAGTTCATGGCTAATAGAAAACAAGTTGATGTTAAATCACAGTAAAACTCAGTTTTTACAATTTCTAACACATAATTTGACGAAATCTGACATTATGATTACACATAATGGGCATGTGATAAGTGAGACTGAACAGTTCAAATTTCTAGGTGTTCATATAGACAGTAAGCTGTCATGGAAAGCCCATGTTCAGGATCTTGTTCCAAAACTAAATTCTGCTATATTTACCATTAGAACAATATCTGAGATAAGTGATTTTTCAACACGAAAAGTAGTCTATTTCGCTTACTTTCACTCACTTATGACGTACGGCATTGTTTTTTGGGGTAACTCGCCTGATGCAAAAAGGATATTTCTGGCTCAAAAACGGGCGGTTCGAGCAATATCTGGTGTAAGTTCGCGAACGTCATGTCGACCCCTTTTCAGTAGTCTGGGAATTTTGACTCTGGCGTCACAATACGTTTTTTCTTTAATGTCGTTTGTTGTTAATAATATCAGCTTATTCCCACGAGTTAGTAGCTTTCACTCGGTGAATACTAGACAGATGTCTAATCTACATTTGCACCACACCACCTTAACACTTGTGCAGAAAGGGGTGCAGTATTCTGCGGCATCCATTTTCAATAAGCGGCCACAAGAACTTAAGAATCTTAGCACTAATCCACATGGTTTCAAATCTAAATTGAAGAGTTACCTCGTGGCTCACTCCTTTTATTCTGTCGAGGAACTCCTAGAAAAGTTAAACAATTAAGCTAATTTATTTTTTCTTTATTGATTCTTTTCACTTTGTCTTAAGATTGTCGTGTGCAAAGGACTACTTAAAATTTTTCTATTACCATTATTGTGTAACAATTAATGTATTGACTTGTTCCATGACCATGGAGTCTTACTCCTGAAGTGGGTCCTATGGAACAGAAAAAACAAATAAATAAATAAATAAACAGATTGGAAGGCAATTCCAAGTGAATGCCGATGGAATTGGCTATCCACTTACATATACTAAAAAGTACTGTTAGATTTCACATACAAAACCGTCATTTGCTGAAGAGATTCGTTTGTCTGTTAGATACTAAGACCTCAGAATGTCTTCAAAATGTATAGCTACCCTTGAAGGAAGGAAGGATGATTAGGGTTTAAGATCCCGTCAGCACTGTGGTCACTAGAGACTGATAGAGCCACTCATGGAACTGTAAATCAACTGTACAGTTAATAAAACAAAGTATCGAAAAACATGCCGGTTTTAACTTCAGAAAAAGTTTTTTTTTTTTTTTTTTTTTTTTTTTTTTTTTTTTTTTTTTCCCAGAAATCACCTTCAAGTGAGTTCATCTACGCAGAAATCCCTGTTTGATTCAAGTTCTCTTGAGGTAACGATTTTCTCAAATAGCTTCATATTGTCAATGACGAGGGACAAATTTGTGTAGAGTAGACAAACAAATGAGACATCGTGACTTCTGTTATCGTCAGCTTGTAATGTGAGGCTTCCACAGAACACTAAACGTTAAATATCATTAACATATGTAGAAAGATTAGATTTTTCTAGAAATGATTGTGCGAATTCCACTACACTTGATTTTGGTGTGCTTTATGAAATCTTGTTGATTGAAAGGTCTATATGAGCTGCAGTGAAGCTCGAAAAATTAAACTAAATAATTATAGAAGGAAACATCATAAGTACAAAGTTATCTGGAAGCACTTTGCTGGAGTAAATTTCTTTTTTTTTTTTTTTTTTTTTTTTTTTGGCCATTAGACACACGCAACAGAATTTCATGAGATTCTCTTGTAGCCGCGGTGGGTTGGCCGAGTGTTCCACAGCGCCAAGCTACGGAGCGCGCCGTTGCTCGATGTCGGAGGTTCGAGTCCTCCCTCGGGTACGGGTGTATTTGTTGTTCTGAGTGCAAGCTACTTTAAGTAGTTCTTAAGCCTAGGGTCTGATGATCACATTAGATACGTCTCATACATTTACAAACATCTAAACGTTCCATTCTTCTGTACTTCCGTAAAATAATCTTACATAAATACGAGAAAAGAAGTAAATCGGAAGTATCCACAGATACATTTCTAACGAAGGTCTGCATCTTATAAATAATTCTCCTAACCGCAATGCGATACTTCTCTCAGTAACTTGATTAACATGAAATAATCCACTTATATTCCCACTAAAATTGTTCATAATATGATACAGAGGACGACGATAGAATTTATGAATAAAATTTGCATATAGCACAATCTATGTTGTCGGAATCTGTGAGGATGGATCCTGAGGTGTGTCAGGGTAGCGCAGTAGGTAGAGCGCTTCCCCGTTAAAGGCGAAGGTCCTGGGTTCGAGTCCCGGCCCATTAGACAATTGTAATCTGGGTGGATGTTTCAACGCAATCTGTGTGAATGATTCAGTGAGTGGCTGATGACAGAATTTTTTGTCACATATATGCTGGAAGTGGAAGATAGATAGCCGACACATTGCGGGCTATTGCCGTTCAATGTACACACTGTGTACACAGTGGAAATCACGCAGAAACCTCTTCAACAGATTACTATTTTAATTACTTCTCAATCCTACAACAAAATTGAATTACTCTAAAACTCTACTCTAAAACTCTACTGTGTGGATAGGACCGTATATATACCGAACCCGATTCTAATCATTTTCACCAATCGTTAAGGGAGATAAAAAAAAGTAGATAATTGGCAATAAAATTCTTCGGGGTATGAGACCACGTCGTCATTTTTATAAAATCTGCCGACGTTTCGGCCATACCCCGAATAATTTTATTGACAGTAACAACGCCGCGTAGGACTACGCCAATAGGTAAATAATTATTTGCATATTTAAACAAAAGAGAATAGCAATCAATTCGATAAATATTCCAACTCAAAGAGAATTGAAACTTGTTTATTCTGCAAGCAATGACTTTCATTATCAATGTGTCCTTACTATAAACTCATAGAAATGTTGTAAACTCACATTTAACTATCTTTTAGTTCGTTTAGAGGAAAATCGCCAGCTTTAAACACGACATATGCAATATTAAATGCAAGAAGAAACACAAGCATTCATTTAGAAATAAAGATAATATAATAACATACCTGTTTCGTCGTCTAATATTTTTGAAGTGATACCGTTAGCAAGGACGATCAAAAGGACGTATACTATTCTGTTGCACAGACAGCAATAGTTCATGAGACAAGTGTACTTCTTCCGTGGCCTCATTGTGATCGCATCCGATCGACGTAAACTTAGACGTTACTAATTAACAGATCCAAAAGCACGTGCATCGTTACGAGGAAATATTTTTTCAGTTACCAACACTCGAAAACTCCCTAAGGAGACGGTTTCTGACAGTACTTCTCTCTCGGTGCAGAGTGACTCCGATCGTGTTATGACAGTATAAGAGTATCGAGTTGCTGGCCACGCGATCTTTGCGGTCCATCGGAGCAGAGCTTTACGCGATCGTTGCCCGAATAATTCATGAGCCGAGTCTACGCAGTTTGCTATCGATTTGCAGAACGCAGCGCTGCCTTTGCATGACAGAGGGAAGCGTATACATTTTAATTAAAGTCTTGTTAACACTTGGTGTGCGGTCCGCGCGCGGCCTCCTTCGCAAACTTGACGTTCGCGTCGACGCGGGAGGAACTCTACCGGCAAAGGTACCGGAGCCGTTTCCGGGACAGCAGCAGAGAGCACCGACCACGAGTCCGCGGACAGAGCTGACGCCGCACGGCGGGACGGCTTCGCCTCTGGCGGTCAGCACAGTGTTCCCGCGCGGGCCACCGGCACCTTGCGCAGCTGCCGGGCCGACTGCGACACGCCGGCCGAGGGCGGAGCCGCCCCCACCGTAGCGACCCGAGCGCCGGCGGAAACGGCCGAGCGGCCGCCGCGAGGCGCTGCTCCCCGGAGCGCGCGAGCGCGCGCGGTCCGCGCGTTTTAATGTGGCGCAGTTAACAACGCGCACCCTCTCTCACCCTCTCCGACGGCTATAATTAGTCGCTGCTCGTTCCGCGCGACTCTGAAAGCTTTCCGGGTCACGCGTGACGACACGAGGCAGAAAATCAAGACAGAGCGGTGACACGGGATGGCAGCCAAGTACCGGAACTGACGGCTCAGAGAGAGAGAGAGGCTTTCCGTAAATTAGAAAATTTTCCGACCGCCACTTGTGGAGGGATGGCTGCTGCGGTACACTGTTGCGGGAAGCCAGGACATTTTCGGCACCTACCTAGTTGCAGCAGGTAGGTACAAAAGCGACGATGCGTCGTGGCATGGTGGCAGTGATACTGTGGTAGATCGCTGGAGAGAGTCTGCTGTCCAGTCAACCTAATTCACGTAAATTCCACAGAAGGGGGCCTTCTTATCAACGTCCAACAAGTGTTCGAACGGGTTCTGATCTAGAAACTTGATGGGCCAGCACACTGCCACTCTTGCCCACGAACCACTCAGCCACATTTAGTCATATTTCTAAGCAGCTGCGCTGACCCCTATACCAGTGGGGACCAGTGATCATCACAACTGCAAAGAATACTCAAGCTTGCCTCCCGTCAGATACGAGTTCTCAACTTTCCCCTGCCCACTATTATTCAAATTCGTAGCATTTGCAACCTGTTACAGTAAGAGTAATGATCTAGGAGCGCCTCCGCACTGAAGAAAGGATCATTGCCTGTCATCAGCTATATACATATGTTATCCCAGTTATCTTTCTCATCCAAAATACCTCTGGAACAACAGCTATTGTCAAACGGTTTCCACCAGAATCAATGTAGGGCAGGGACTTATGGATGTAAATATTTTGAAATAAATGAAAGTTTGTAAATCTATCGGACTCCACTGCTACATTATTAGTCCGCAGCTTACAAACTACTTAAACTGAGGTAAACTATCCTACGCCGAGAGGTCTGCGGCGCGCCAGTCTGCTAAGCCGCTACGGTCGGGGGTTAGAATCCCACCCCGGGCATGGATGTTTGTGTCGTATTTAGTATAAGATAGTTTCATAAGTCGTTTGTACGTTTAGGGTCTGATGATCCCACACAGATATATTGAAACATTTCCACCGTTTCCAGGCAATGAAATATATTCAACGACAAAATGTGCTGGACCGGGTTTCGAACCCGTATTTCCTGCTACGCCAGCGGTCGCCTAAAACAATTAGGCTATCCTTGAGCGCTTTGTCTTCTGCCCAAAGTCTCAACAAATCCATTATTGGATAATGTAATCGTAGTGCTTCCTGCCCATTTGTTCCCCTTGTTCGCAACCTATACAGGATTCTTGCTATGGAACGAGCATATATGTGCATCTGCACAGAAACTGCGAATTGCCTGTCAGGGTCATATATACAGTTATTTGTGTTTTCTGTTACGGTCACATCGATCCCTTGCGGGAGTCCAGTCTAGGGTGCGGGCAAAAGAAACCAATTAGTAGGGTGCACAACGATCGTAGAATGAAATAAACTGAGAATATCGGCAGAAGGTGAAGCGTGTCTCGGTAGCCTAAACGGTTAATGCGATCGCTAGCCGGAAGCGAGAAATTCGGATTGGAATCCCGGTCCAGCACAAACTTTCAACTTTGAATTTATGTCACTGCCCTGTCGATATGTTGTTGTTGTTATGGTCCTCAGTCCGGAGACTGGTTTGATGCAGCTCTCCACCCTACCCTATCTCGAGCAAGCCTTTTCATCTCCTCATAAGAACGGCAACCCACATCCACTTGAATCTGCTTACTATACGAGTCTCTTGGTCTCCCTCTGCGATTTTTACCCCATACACTTCCCTCCAATGCTAAATTTACGATTCCCCGATGTCTAAGAATGTGTCCTACCAAGCGATCCCTTCTTTTAGTCAGGGTATGCCAAAAATTCCTTTTCTCACCAATTCTGTTCAGTACCTCTTCATTAGTTATGCGATCTACCCACCTAATCTTCAGCATTCTTCTGTAGCACCACATTTCGAAGGCCTCTATTCTCTTCCTGTCCGCACTGCTTATCGTCCATGTTTCACTCCCGTACAAGGCAACACTCCACACAAATGCCTTCAGAAAAGACTTCCTTACCCTTAAATTAATATTCGATGTTAGCAAATTTCTCTTTTTCAAAAATGCTTTTCTTCCCATTGCCATTCTGCATTTTATATCCTGTGTACTGCGACCATCGCATGTTATTTTACTACCCAAGTAACAAAACTCATCTACCACTTTCATTGTTTCGTTACCTAATCTAATTCCTTCAGCATCGCCTGATTTTCTAAGACCGCATTCCATTATTTTTGTTTTGCTCTTGTTAATGTTCATTTTATATGCTCTCTTCAATACACTGTCCATTCCATTCAACTGCTCTTCCAGGTCTTTTGCTGTCTCTGACAGAATTACAATGTCATCATCAAAACGCAATGTTTTTATTTCTTCCCCCTGAACTTTAATTCCTTCACCAAATTTTTCCTTGCTTTCCTTCACCGCCTGCTCGATGTACAAATTGAATAACATCGGAGAAAGGCTGCAACCCTGTCTTACTCCCTTCCCAACTGATGCTTCCCTTTCATGCCCTTCGAGTCTAATAACTGCGGTCTGGCTTTTGTACAAGTTGTAAATAACTCTCCTTTCCCTGTATTTTACCCCTGCTGACTTCAGAATTTGAAACAGTGTATTCCAGTCAATATTGCCAAATGCTTTCTCCAAATCTACAAAAGCTAAAAATGTAGGTTTGCCTTTCCTTAATCTATCTTCTAAGATAAGACGTAAGGTAAGTATTGCCTCCCGGGTTCCTACGTTCCTCCTGAATCCAAACTGATCTTCCCCTAGGTCAGCTTCTACCAGCTTTTCCATTCTCCTGTAGATAATTCGTGTTAAAATTTTGCAACCATGACATATCAAACTGATGGTTCTATAATTTTCACACCTGTCTGCGCCCGATTTCTTTGGAATGGGGATTATTACATTTTTCTTAAAGTCTGAGGGCATTTCGCCTGTCTCATACATCCTACACACCAGTTCAAATAGTCTTGTCATGGCTGGGTCTCCCAGAGACTTTAGTAGCTCTGAGGGTATGTCATCTACTCCTGGGGCCTTGTTCCGACCTAGGTCTTTCAAGGCTCTGTCAAATTCATCTCTCAGTATAGTATCTCCTATTTCATCTTGATCTACTTCCTCTTCCCTTCCTACAACCTCGTCTCTGAGTTCATTTCCTTTGTAGAGCTGCTCTATGTACTCTTTCCACCTTTCAGCTTTCCCTTCTTTGCTGAGAACTGGTTTCCCATCTGAGTTCTTGATATTCGTAGATCTGCTCTTCTTGTCCCCAAATGTCTCTTTGATTTTCCTGTAGGCGGTATCTACTTTTCCCCTTCTTATACATTCTTCTACAGATTTGCATTTGGCTTCTAGCCACTCCTGCTTAGCCACTTTGCACTTCCTATCAATCTCATTTTTTAGTCGACTGTATTCCATTTTGCCTGTTTCATTTACTGCATTTTTATATTTTCTCCTTTCATCAATTAAATTTAGTATTTCCTGTGATATCCAAGGATTTTTTGTAGGTCTTGCCTTTCTACCTATTTTGTCCTCTGCTGCCTTCACTATTTCATCTCTCAATGCTACCCATTCCTCTTCTACTGTTTTATTTCCCCCTGTTTCTGTCAATTGTTGCCTAAATCTCCCTCTGAAATTCTCCAGAACTTCACTTTCCTTCAATTTATCCAGGTCCCATCTCCTTATTTTCCTACCTTTCTGCAGCTTTTTCAGCTTCAGCCTACAGTTCATGACTAATAGGTTATGGTCAGAGTCTATATCGGCCCCTGGGTATGTCTTGCAGTTTATAACCTGGTTCCGGAATCTATGTTTTACCATTATAAAATCTATCTGATACCTTCCGGTGTCTCCTGGTCTCTTCCATGTATACAACCTTCTTTTGTGATTTTTAAACCACGTGTTTGTTACGATTAAATCATGTTCCGTGCCAAATTCTACCAGGCGACTTCCTCTTTCATTCCTCCTGCCCAGTCCATATTCACCTACTATTTTTCCTTCTCTTCCTTTTCCTACTACCGAATTCCAGTCTCCCATCACAATTAAGTTTTCCTCTCCTTTAACTGTCTGAATAATTTCCTTTAGCTCCTCATATATTTCTTCGATCTCCTCGTCATCGGCAGAGCTAGTTGGCATATAAACCTGTACTACCGTTGTCGGTGTTGGCTTCGTATCTGTCTTGACAATGATAATGCGATCACTGTGCTGCTCATAGTAGTTTACCCGCATTCCTATTTTCTTATTCATCATCAATCCTACTCCTGTGATACCCCCAACTGATTTCGTATTTATAATCCTGTACTCACCTGACCAGAAATCCTGTTCATCCTGCCACCGAACTTCACTAATACCCACTATATCTAACTTCAACCTATCCATTTCCCTTTTTAAATTTTCTAATTTTCCTACCCGATTAAGGGATCTAACATTCCACGCTCCGATCCGTAGAATGCCAGTATTGTCTTTCCTGATGACAACATCCTCCTGAGTAGTCCCCGCCCGGAGATCCGAATGGGGGACTATTTTACCTCCGGAATATTTTACCCGAGAGGATGCCATCATCATATGTTCATACAGTAGAGCTGCATGTCCTCGGGAAAGGTAACGGCTGTAGTTTCCCCTTGCTTTCAGCCGTTCGCAGTAGCTGTGTGGCAAAGCCACATTAGCTGATATTACAAGGCCAGCTCAGTCAATCATCCAGACTGTTGCCCCTGTAACTACTGAAAAGGCTGCTGCCCCTCTTCAGGAACCACACGTTTGTCTGGCCTCTCCACAGATACCCCTCCGCTGTGGTTGCACCTACGGTACGGCTATCTGCATCGTTGAGGCACGCAAGCCACCCCACCTCGGCAATGTCTGTGGTTCATGGGGGTGGGTCGATATGTTACAGTTTTTAAATTCATATATTTATGTCCGTTAGTGTTAACCAATGGTGTCTGTTCTTTCGGCCGTGTACATATAGTAATTTGTTTATATGCTCCCCAACAGACGACAATTTCTGTGCAGATACACAAAATGTGCTCGACTCCTTTCGGGAATCTAGTACAGTCTACACGCAAGAGGATCTAATGGACCGGGGACACTACGATAAAAGTACATTTTGAGAACTTGGGCAAGAGGGGCTGCGTTCCTGGACAGGCTAATTGGTTAAGGCAACCGCTGGACCGAAGCGGGAAATCTGGTTTCGAATACTGGTCTGGCACAAATTTTTAACTATGCCGTAGAATTTATTTCAGTGCCCTGATAAGATCGAAATGTTTCAATATTTTAAATTCTCTCTACCACACTCTAGCCTAATGATACAGTGCACTATCTTGTTGAAAAATCTTACTGCCCTTGGTAAAGACTGTCACCATGAAGGGGTGTAAGTAATCAATTAAACTCCAGAAGAAGAAATTTTGGTCCTTCGTCAAATCAGTGAACGGTTGGAAATCAAGTAGACAGACTATAATGGTGTTAAAACAAAGAATGATATACAAAAGGCAGAAATACCAAATGACTTCTTCCGCGGCTGTTTCAAAGAAAACGTTTTCATTGCATTTCCTTCTCTTCGAGTGGATAAATGGCAGGTTTCAAATAACTGTCAGAGGGATAGAGATCCAGTGTAAGTCGCTTAGTAGAGGAGAGGCAGGAACACTGTACCAATCAGGACTGGAAAAAAGTCATCGATTTAATAAGCATGGTTAATTATTGAATTTTGGGAAACGTTTTATATTCTAGTACTATGACACTTCTGGAGACCTAAAATGTCTTTTGTAGGAATCAGCATGGTTTCCGAAAATAACGATCATGTGAAACCCAAGTCGTGCCTTATTTTCTCTAGATCCAGTGGGCATTAGGTAATCCCAACTAGATGCAGCATATCTCGACTTCTGCAAGGCGTTCGATACCGTCTTACACCGTCGCTTGATGAAAAAAAGGACGAGAATAGAGAATGTCAGACCGGCTGTGTTAGGGGATTGAATCGTGTGTAGCAAACATGTTCAGGATAGAAGCGGTTGAATGGTGGGCATCCATGGTTAATTAAAGAACATGCTAAATAAGAAGTCGGGAATGTAGTTAAAATGTAGCGGTTGCCACATTATTATTAGAAGAAGTTCATCAACGGGGTACAATTCTGGGGAAAAAGCAAAGTGATACGCCGGGAGGTCCCCGACAGGTTGGGCTGCAGGAGCAGCGAGGGGGCACGTCCGGACGGTCTGGAGGCTGGTCAGGCTCGCAAGAGACCGATCGCCGCTGCTGGTCGGCCCTAGCCAACCCGCGCTGCAGTCGTCACGTGCCCACACCCTGCCTTCTGATTGGCTGGTTGGCTGGTTTCTTCCACAGCCCAGGTGGTCGACACGGCGTTACCTCGTCAGCACAGCGTCTCACACGCAGGCAACACGTGAACACAGCCTGCCGAGGAGGTGCAGACAACGAAATTCCCAGCACATCCGGCGAAACCGGTACCGTGGTCACCTGCGTGTAGCTACGCCGGCCGCGTATTGAAATGGAAGAATAAGCCAATAAAAATTTTCATCCTGATTACTTTAATTTTCCCCCACCTGTCAGTCCACCATGCACAAACAGAACGCAACGGAGATACGTCTTCAAACGTGAAAGTGATTACCTGTAGACCAGTTGCTGTGTTAGTCTCACTTCCAACCCTCCTGTGGCTCTCTCTGCCATAGCATTGAATATAAAAAATCAAATCAAATGTTTGTAAATCTATCGGACCAAACTGCGTGGTCAGCAGTCCGTAGCTTACAAACTACTTAATACTAGGTAAACTAACCTACGGACAACACACACACCCATGCCCCAGGGAGGACTCGAACCTCCACGGCGAGCAACCGAGCGGTCCGCAGCGAGACGCCTTAGACCGCTCGTCTACTCCACCGCGGCTAGCATGGAATAAGTCACATTGTTGCTGCTCACTACACTATCTCAATCAAACTGCTTGTGTAATTCATTTCTGAGAGTAAAGACAAGTCAACCCGATTCCCCATAACAACTTCCTGTTGTTCCCACTATCTAAGTTGCCTTAATGATGTTGTCTTCACTCTGTAAAACCGACAAAATCACGCGGAACCATCTTAGGTCATTCTGGCCATGTAATTATTTCAGAACCTAGATACCTCATCTCGCCCTCTAATTGTTTTTTCCAGTGTCTATAAAAGACTTCGTAATCACATCGGAAGTTCAGTGACTCTTCTTTCGGATGATGTGTAGTGCATCGAGAAGTCACAACTCTGGAAAAGGGGTAGAAAAATTCAGGATGATCTGCAGCGATTCGACGCATGGTGAAGGGAATGGCAATTGAACCACAACATAATGTGCTGCGTTTACATAGAAAGACAGATATTTTGTGACGTAACTACGCAGTAACAGTTACTTCTTTGGTAACTTTCCGTTTGTTATTTTATTGAACTATTCTTCGTTCTCGATTTAGTTTAATGTGCTTGTTGTTAAGCTGTTAGATGTTCTTGAGCCAGTTAGTCCTGGGGAGCCGAACGCAACATGCGGTGTCTCCATCGTAGCACGAGGTCTAGGTGGCTGCCGTGGTATTGAGTGTTTCTCTTCGGTTAAGTTCTTGTTGAGTCAGAGAGGTACCGTTCCTTGCGTCAGGTTTCATGCTGAGATTTTAGATTTTGCTTTATTGCTGGCTCTTTGATCTTACTCCTGTTCTACTTATCTGTTTTTATTTTTTATCTCAACTCTCCGGAAAAGTTTGTGCGAATACTTATTGTATCAATTACCTAAATTGTTGATGAACTTCATTACTCGAACAATTTTTACTAATAAAGCACTGTCTTGATCAAGGAAAAATGGTATGTAGAGGGCTCTACCATTTCTTAGTCAGTCCTAGTGCATCTTACGATCATTGTTTTAAAGAAATTTTGACAGTACAAAGCCATATGCGAATAACGAGAACTTATTCATCCACTATTTCAGAATGAGAGTCTTAGCGACTTTCAAAAACTCTCACTCAATATTAAGCCAGCGGCAGATGAGCTGCGAGTACTGGAGCGCCGTGTTGCGTTGCGCGCGGCTGTCCGCCGTTGGGGGTTCGAATCCCCCTTCGGGCATGGATGTTTGTGTCGTCTTTAGTGTAAGGTAGTTCATGAGTAGATTGTAAATTTAGGGACTGATGACCCCGCAATTAAGTCCCTTAAGCTTAACAAACATTTGAACATTGAATATTTAAACTTTCACGAAACTTTTTCTCGCTCTCGCACCTAACAAAATGATTAAGGAAAACAGTTCGATGCTTGATACATTTGCGCTGGCGATGGAATGAAACCGCGGCATTCGGCATTAGGTTACAATTTATTACTTCTGCTCTACTAATTATATCCTACAGCCAGTATAAACACGTATGGCTATTTCTTCTAAATTATATCGCAGTACGACAATTACTCCATGAGATATGAGGTCACAATCAATCAGATTAATTAAAATCACCCCACAACGCAAGATCATTCGTTTTCATACGTCTGTATTCGCGTCATATTTTGCAAACAGTAGTATGCGTATATACCTCCGAGTGTATAGTAGTAAGACAAAGTTTTCAAAATAAATTAGGTCTATTAAGAAACAATAGGAAATTCATGATAATCTACCCCAATACACATGAGGCTTAATATACCACATCTTAAGTAGAAATTCCAATAGAAACACATTTCTTTAACCGTTTCCAAATACTACACTCTATGATTTTGTAGAATTATATTACTGTAGGAGAAATAGTTCAATAGACACCATGGCATACGTAACGAACAGCATAATCACGAAACGGATAAATAAGGCAGAAAGCGATGGATAGAGACGGAAGAAGGAGTTGGGCTAACCTAAGAAATGAGTCAATTCCCAGCTGGACAACGCTATGAACGACAGCAGCTTGTAGATAAATACGAACTTTGAGCAATTTAGAGAAATGGTCTCGGGTAAGAAATTCAGTCAGTAGTTACATTTCTGTGGGAGCACGACCTATTCTCACTGGTAACCGGGAGAGAGAGACCAAAAGGCTGTAATGTCTCGTCAGCATTTCACTGAACCGTGTCGAAAGTTTTGGGTGAGTGGAGAGAAACGTCACCGACAAGTAGTCAAGTTTGTGACTTTGCAGGGGCGTCTGCCTCGTCCACGCAGAATGCGGCTGGCCGGTTTCCGCTGGGCCTTATACTGCCGAGGAGGTGGTCTCTACTGGCGCTCCGTGTATGGCGATCCGACAAGGAGGGAATCGATACTTTGTTGAAGCTGCACGGCACGGGAGACTACAAGGACAAACGGTATCCTGACTTAACCAGTGAATATATAAAGACTGATGCAGCTAGCGAAGAAATTTGGCACGAAAGACCAGCTGCCACAAGTGACGGTCAGCAGTCTTATGCGCCCAGTGAAGCTCGATTTGTTAAGCCACTTAGAAAGCAGCCACTCCCAGAAAGCTACTGGAAAAAACGGCGGTGGACACGCTCAACGCCTTCTCTGCTGTGGGTGAGGAGAATGAAACGAAGCCGGCCGCGGTGGCCGAGGAGACTGAGGCGCTTCAGTCACGGTCTGCACGGTCAGTACGGTCGGGGGTTCGAATCCCCCCTCGGGCATGGATATTTGTGCCGTCCTAGTTCATAAGTAGTTCATAAGTAGTTTGGGGACTGATGACCCCTTAGTTAAGTACCATAGACAATAATAAAAAAAAAAAAAAAAGATTCTCTTGTAGCCGCGGTGGGCTAGCCGAGTGTTCCACAGCGCCAAGATTTGAATGAAACGAATGACTACTCTGCCACTTCGAATCAGTAAAACAGTCGACATACGAATTCCAAGCGGAAGCTTCCAGTAATTATGACGACTTAGTGGAGCGATTTTAATGATTTAGGTTATGGAATATGCAACTATCTTTTAATAAAAGCCGAAAATCGGCGTACGTATTATGGGGGGGAAGTAAAAATCAGGCCATACCTCAAAAATTGTTCAAATGTTTGTTAAGCTTATGGGACCTAACTGCACAAACATCCATACCCGAGGGGGGATTCGAACCCTCGACAGAGAACGGCAGCACGCAGCGCAGCATGGCGCCCCAATGCGCGCGAACATTCCGTCGCAGCCCCAACTACTTCGAAAGATACCAAATATTGAAAAGTGAAACTTTTATTCTGCAGGGGAGTGTGCGCTGATATGAAACTTCCTGGCAGATTAAAATTGTGTGTCGGAATCGGGACTCGAACCTGGGACGTTTGCCTTTCGCGGGCAAGCGCTCTACCGACTGGGCTATCCCGACACGACTCACGATGCCCCCTCAAAACTGTACTTTCTCCAGTACCTAGCCTCCTACTTTCCAACCTTCACAGACGCTCTCCTGCGAAACATGCAAGACTAGCACTCCTGGAAGAAAGGATACGTGTGAGACATGGCTTAGCCACAGCCTACCTTTGCCGGTGATTGGTTCATGTTACTAAAAATGGACGCGTATCTTGAATATATGTCAAGGATTTCACAAAATGTTGTCATTGGTCATCGCTGTGGTCGTCTAGATGTGGAGTAGACAGTACATTTCTGATGTTGCTTGTCAACGCCTCCCGTTGAGGTGTTGTAAAATATGACCATTTCCGGGTTCTTTGTATTTGAATCAACACTTGGGTATGATGCATGCTCAACAAGACAGGAACTGATTTATTTGGCTTTAGTACAGAAGATCAGAAGATGTTAGTGTTAGATGTAAAGCTAAAAACGGTCGATCCGACTTCTCAATCAAGCTTGGCTAGAAACTGAGGCAGAATTTCACGCTTATTTTTCTCCATGGTACCCACCAGAGTCAGTTGGTTTTATTTTAGCACATTCAGTACCTCTATTGATGTGAATAACTTACCGGTCGTCACGTTTCTGAGCGCACCTTCTAACGACGTTAAGTCAAAACTGTGTTGGTAGCTTGGCTGGTTCTCAGCTGGTAGACCCTTTGGCATCAGAATCTTCAGAAGCGTCCAACAGATATCCAGTAAGAAGATCATGGACTTCTTCAATAACGTCATCCACTGGAACATCTTGTACATCATTCATAAGTTCTGGTATTGATAAGATGTCTTCAGAATCTGTGAAAACTTTGACTACCCATCAGAGTATATCTCTCTCCATTTGAGGCACTGTTAACCTACAAAAGTAAAATAATTGTAATTTAGCTAATGATACGCAACCTCGTGACGTCAGTCACACAGACCGCCAGGGGAAATATATTACGTTAATTTCTTAGAACACACACTTCTGGAACTGCGTACTGCCAGGAGAACGGAGAACCTAGTTGACTCACGATTGGTTCACAGAAATAACAATGGAAAAAATTTAGAAACAGAACCACGAGAGTTGAAATGTTCAAATGTTTGTATAGTCTATGGGACTTAACTACGGGGTCATCAGTCACTAAACTTACAAACTACTTATGAACTACTTACGAACTAGGACGGCACAAATATCCATGTCCGATGGAGGATTCGAACCCCAGACCGTAGTGTGCGGCGGAACGACCTCTTCGTGCCGCCGAACGTGTGCTAAAACGTTATCTTCAAAAGCATTCGTCTTGTAAAATAATTCTTCATAAATGATGCACTCAGACACTTTCGTCAAGTTTAAACACAATGACATTTATTGCTTTCTATGACTTTACATATGTAGTCATTGACAGACAAAAGGGAACTGACTTTTAAAATTTATTGTTTTAACATGAAACTTCGATGTCAACTCTTGTGACGACAACCGCAGAGATCAACAGCTTCTTGCAGAGATCAACATCTTCTTGCAGAGATCAACAACTTCTGGCCTCGTGGCCGTCGACCCGCGACTTGATGTGGCCGGATATTTACTCCTTGGAATCGGCGTCGAAGATGTTGCCCTCGTAGGTTGACTCGCCTCACAGTACATGAAACTTAAAAAACTACATATATAAACTTCTGTAAGAATCATATAACATTAACCATTTACATGAAAATAATTTAAGAAGACAAAATATAAGTAATTTATCCTGCACAAACTGAGCTGACATGAGACATGTAGCGGAGAGAATAAGCCGTACCACTACATACCCCACCCGCAAGCTCAGTTTAGCAGGTAATCAGAATGAAATAAAATTATTTTAGCTAATCTTTAAGAATATAAGAAGTCCTGCTTCATAAGCTATGCATGATAATTATCAGAGTCATGCTTTAATTAATTTAACAGTTTACACACAAACACTACGAGAGTCACTTCAAACAGGTTTAGTTAGTCATGGCTCTGATTATCCATGTAATATTCTGAATGTCACATAACTTTTATCTTAAAAAAGAAAATAGTTTATTATTCTCTTTAAAAAAAGTTTATGTATAGACTCTGAATGTCTGTGTATTCTATATACACCACTATTGTACAGTCATCACATTCCTTGCTTGCCTTCATAATGCATTAAAACCTTGTTTGACTTTTATGAACATATATGAAACATTATGTGCATATAATAATTGTCTGACAAAATATCCAAACAGTAATAAATCAGTGTCAAATATTTTCTCATGACATTATTACCTAGATATTCTATGGAATAAATTTTCTTCCCTTCATATCAGAAAGCGCTTGTTTAAATTAATTTCAATTCAAATACGAAAAATACAATTTATTCCCTAAACAAATTTAGGAAAATCTTTCTTGTTGTTGAAGTATGGTTAGGTCAGAAAAGGATCAACCACATATTATTATAGTGAACACACCGTACATAAACCCCATGTCTTCCGTAACTATCTTGTAAATAAATTATATGACAAATAAAATTATAAGTCTAATCAGTTTAATAATTCTCGTAAAATATACCTATCGATAAAACGATAAATAATCGTCTTCATCATGGACGTTATCGAAATAATACGACCAGTTGCTGTGTCAACGTAACGTCTCTGACGTGTTGCCAACTGCTCGAAATTACACCTACTTATATTATTTTCGTACTTTAAATTCACAATTATAGTGAACTAGTATTAATAAGATATCATATACTTTAACAATTCTTCATTTGCTTCCTTATATAATTGGTAGTTACGACTAAAACACCACCATAAAACTTTCTACAAGTAAAATTTTTCCAGTCATCCGTTGAGATCCCTCACTTGACTCTACCAATGTATCTTTGTACACTCTTTGTACTTACCTCACCATATGTATACAAAAAGTATATAAATAAATAAATAAATAAAACTTAAGTCTTCTCTTCTGAATAGAATTATTCTCTATATTTCTTAATTACATGAGGTTATAGGATAATAGGTGCCGTATTACCTAACTATGAGAACTGTGATAGTGTCAAGCTTGGCCCATGCAAACTTATATACCACATATATAAGACACATTACTGGATTCTCGCAAGCCGTAGCTTCGGACGCCTCATGGCCCCATTTCATTTTATATATATAAAAAAATAATAATAAATAAAAAAAAAATAAAAAATAATAAAAACGAACATCTATTCCTATTACGACTACAATCCGAGTTTCCTTGATATTTATTGCTATAATCTCATATGTACCTCTATAGTCTTATTATAGCTTAAGACTAAAAGAAGTTTTAATAAACTCATTTTATAGAGAATATCTCCTAATATGGATAGACTCCCTACCCTTCAACATAACTCACATCATATTCATTATGTACATTCGCTGAGGAATACAGTGTACTATATATTTTGCCTTTGTATATACATTAAAAGATCTCTCTTCGGCGAGCTGTATAAAAACTTACTTATACTTAACAGACTTCTTTTAAAATTTAGTCATCGTCTTGTGTCAAAATCTAATTCTCGTCGGTCGGTTGGATGATCGTGTTACTATGTTACGTATTCTCACCCCTCTTTCGGCTTAATTTGACTTACATTATAAAGTCCCTTTATTATTCCTGTTGAAGGCCCTTGTAACACTACAGCCTTCGGATGAGGAACTTTGTATACTACATAAGGGCATTCATATAAAAAGAAAAACTTCTTGCATTCTTTGTTTTCTTTACGAGTCTTAGGATGAGACAAAGCAAGTACCAAATCTCCAATCTGGTAACAGAGTACCTTAGCTTGCTCGTTATACTTCCTGATTCGTTGTCCAGCGTTTTTAATCAGTCGTTCTTTAATATCATTTTCCTGTATAGGATTAATTTTATTTAATGGAGGCCAAGGAATAGCAGTTAATAAAGGTTCTCCTATGATACGTTTACCTAAGATTTCAAGTGGTGCTAAACCAGTACTTAAGTGAGGCAATTCATTTAATATATTTTCAAATTCTGGAATTAACTTAGCCCATCGTGTATGTCTGGAAGCACAATATGTCCTACAAAATCTACCTAGCTCTTTCATTACTCGTTCCACCGGATTTCCTTGTGGATGATATTTGGAAATGAGAATATGTTTTATATTATATGACCTTAATAACTCTTTAAATTTGTTGCTGATAAAAGCACTACCATTATCAGATAATATTCTCTTAGGTGTGCCCCAATTAACAAAATAATCTCTACTAAGACAACGTATTACACCTGAAGTTATTGCTCTTTTTAACATGTACAACTTCAAATATTTCGACCAGCATTCCAGTATTACAAAAATATAACTAAAACCACCTGAGTCGCGTGGTAAAGGGCCGAAAAAGTCTATTGAGAGAATATCCCACAATCCAAGAGAAATTATAGAATATAATTTATAATTATGGGTACTATTTCCTATTTTTACCTTCTCACACAATTCGGATGTTCGAATAATAATTCTAACTATACGTGTCATATTCCTAAAATAGTAAAACTTCATGAGATGTTTGACACATTTGTGGATACCAAAGTGACCATATCCTTCATGTATGTATACTACCAGGTCCTGTACGACGGCTTCAGGTACACAAATCTTCCAATAGTTATGTTCAGGTTTCGCTTTCCAATACAATAAATTATCAAATTACAACCAATTATCTTTAACTACATAATTGTCCTTATTCTTATCAAAGGTTTGCAATATTTTACCAAAGATAGGGTCAAGTCGTTGATTAACTTTAATAACTGTTAATATTTGCAGCATTTTCTGTTCACTTTCTTTATTGGTCAGGATATACACATCATAGTTAGTCCCTGGTTCCTCAGTGATCGAAATATTTTCCATACCTAGAGGAAGCCTGCTTAATGCATCTGACACTACATTCTGTGAACCTTTTATATAACGTATTTCGTAATGAAACTCCTGTAAATATAAGACCCATCTCATTAACCTACGGTGTAATAACCTAGAATTGGACAGAAAAACCAAAGCCTGGTGGTCGGTATACACAATAGTTTTCCTTCCGCTAAGTAATCCACGAAACCTTTGGAAGCTCCAAACAACAGCAAGAGCTTCTTTTTCCGTTACGAAGTAATTTA
This sequence comes from Locusta migratoria, assembly GCA_026315105.1. Lineage (NCBI taxonomy): Eukaryota > Metazoa > Arthropoda > Insecta > Orthoptera > Acrididae > Locusta > Locusta migratoria. Next base: position 209,160,541 of record CM048747.1, on the reverse strand, counting down.
TTTCGTGTTTATTCAAAGTTCTGCAAGCAAAAGCTATAGGACGATGTAATCCATTTTCGTCAATTAATTCGCCCTGAAAGATCTCACACGAAATTCCGTAATCTGAGGCATCTGTATACATACAAAATTCTTCTTCAAACTTTGGATGGTATAGCATTTTCGCGTTTATTAAAGCATTCTTTATTCTATTGAAAACTAATTCTTCTTCCTGTCCCCAAGTCCACACAGACTTTTGTTTAAGCAAATCTAAAAGCTTAGGTTTCTTAATATCAGTTCCTGGAATAAATCTTCTCAGGAAACGTACCATTCCTAAGAAGGACTTTAACTGCTTCTTATTCCTAGGACTAGGGCATTTAGCAACAGCTTCAGTACGTTGAGGATCCGGTCTTACTACCTCACTATTCACTAAATGTCCTAAAAACCTCACTTCTTCTCTCCCGAAATATGATTTAGACAGTTTTGAAGTGATACCATTAGCAATCAACCTTTCGAACAACTCCTGTAAAAGAGATAGATGTTCTTCCTATGTTCTTGTGACAACAAGGATGTCATCAACGTACACAATTATCTTACGGGACAGTTGTGGACCTAATGCAGAGTCTAATGCTCTTATAAAGTTTGCCACAGATATGTTAAGTCCAAATGGTAACACCTTAAATTGGTAAGACTTACCTTCAAAGAGAAAAGCTGTATATTCTCTTGAGTCAGGATGTAAAGTAACTTGATGATATCGAGATGTTAAGTCCATAGTACTCATATAACGAGATCCTGAAATTCTTAAAAGTACTTCCTCCATACGTAAAGGTCTATCCCTTTCCATCTCAATGATTTTATTTAATTCCCTAGCATCTAATACTAGGCGAACTCCACCTCCAATCTTCTTCACCGCCCACAACGGACTGTTGAAGGGACTACATGATCTCTCAATGACACCTTGTTCCAACATTTTATTTACCTCTCTTGTGGCAGCTTCCTTTAGCTCCACAGAAATTGGATAAGGTTTCTTCAAGAATGGTTTTGGGTTCTTAATCTTAAGCTTACATACATAGTCTTTAATACATCCAGGTTTGTCTGAAAAAACTGACTTAAATTTTAATAACACTAATTGAAGCCCTTCTTTCTCCTGCTGAGAGAGGAATGTATTTCAATAACACTTATCTTTTATTTCATTATAGACAATATCATTGAAATCAGAATGATAACCTTCCTCTGCTGCCTCCTCACAATCTAATGATAAGTTCATGGCATCCACGTATTTAAGATGCAGAGACTCATAATTATTATCCACATCTTTGAGGTGGTCAAACTTAAATCTTACTATACGGTTTTCTACATAAACTGTAAGAGTGGAATTCTTATATAACCAATCGACACCTATTATTAAGGCTACATTTAATTTATCCACTACAAGACATGAATGCGAGAAAGCTTGCTGGATAATTGTAAAAGATAGAAAAACTTCTTCATTGATGTTTTGACTTTTCTTGCCAGTAACCCCTACAATTCATACATTACTTACTGGCAACGTTGTAAATTTCCAATATTTCCTCTTGATTTTAAATAATTCTTTAGATAGTATACTAACCTCACTACCAGAATCAATAATGATATTTACTTCTGTATCTTTGACGAAACCCTTGATGACTGGTTTAAAATTCCTTACTTTCTTTATGTTATTCCCTTGAAACAGGAGATCATCTTGTATACTATCCTTATCCGATCGATTTAAAGAAAAATTACAAGTGGGTCGTATAGAACATAAATCTACGACCCGCTTTAGTAGACTCGCACTAAGGGACGGTTTTAGTTTCCCGAATTTTCTATGATGATGTCACCTATGATCTCGCCATTATCCGTTATTTGTTTTGTGTTCGATTGATTACCTTGACCACATATTTTACGTACCTTAGAACCGCCTTCTTTATTCCCTATACTACCAGTATCTTTATAGGGTCTCTTAACTTGACAAAAACGACTTTGATTTGGGTTGTTGCATTTACGAGGCTCAAATCGATTATTGCCGTTGTTCCGAAAATTTAGTCATTGTTAAAGTTACTTTTCGCTCATGTTAATTTAGTTCTACCGTGTATAAATAAATGAAATGGATCCCAATCCCGCGGTTCCGACCAAGATTTGTCGAGAGGCTTTCTTTGGTTGTATGGCACCGGCCGCAGTGGCCGAGCGGTCTGCGGCGCGCCAGTTACAGTCTGCACGGCCGTTAAGGTCGGGGGTTCGAACCCCCCCTCGGGCATGGATATTTGTGCCGTCTGTAGTCTTAGCTAGTTCATAAGTAGTTTGTAAGTTTAGGGACTGATGGCCCCGCAGTCAAATCCCATAAGCTCTACAAACATTTGAACATTTTTTTTTTAACATGCGTGCTACAAATATATTGTCAGCGCTTAAAATTTCACTAGCGGTACGACTATCGTTCCTAACAAAGTTGGTAGAACTGCTTTTACCGTTAGTCATATTATCTTTGACACTGAACTCTGGTAACTGTTTATTAATTTCGCGCAACTGGAGTTCAGTATTGGACACACGGCTTAACAGTTCCGCGTTTCGACTGTCACCACAGTTTGAACATTCTGCCGGCTGATAATTGTCACTATCTCTGACTGTCTCAATATTATTATAGATATCAGAGATTAAAGTTTTAATATTCACTAACTCAGAATGATCTTTTTCCACTTGCTGGGATAGTTGGTTTAAAGCAGGATTTTCTATCGAAGAATTTTCTACGTTCCTGGTAGAAATTTCTTGGATAGATTCTTGTAACTCTTTCCGAATATTTTCGGTTTGTAATAAAATCTTTTCATGGATCTTAATATTATTAACTTCTATCTCGTCACGTATCTTAATATTATTTGTTCCTATCTCCTCACGTAACATAACATTACTCTTTTCTATTTCGGTAGATACTAAAACGTGAATATTATCTAATCTATGGGTTAGCTCAGCGATGTCTTGGCGCATTTGAATTTTTTCTTCGCGTGACTCTTTGATATGTTCCTCGAGCCTATTATTGAGACCTAATATTTGTCCCTGAGTTTCAGTTTGAGCCGATTCTACCCTAGCCATTTGTTCCTGGGTTTTGTTTTGAGAAGATTCTATTTTAGCTATTTGTTCCTGGTTTTTTTTTTTTTTTTTTTTTTTTTTTTTTTTTTTTTTTTTAAGAAGATTCTATTTTAGCTATTTGTTCCTGGGTTTTGTTTTGAGAAGATTCTATTTTAGCTATTTGTTCCTGGGTTTTATTTTGAGAAGATTCTATTTTAGCTATTTGTTCCTGGCTTTTGTTTTGAGAATATTCTATTTTAGTTTGAACCGATTCCGTTCTAGGCATTTGTTCCTGGGTTTTGGTTAGCGTAGCTGCTATCTGTCTAAACATGTTCTTAATTTCATTATTATTGTCACTTATTTTATTCTCAATTCTATTTATGGATTTGTCTATTTTCCTATTGAGAAACCGTCCTTCCCTACTAAGTGGAGGTAATCCTACTTGTTCGTCACCCGATATTTCACCTTCTGACATATTGGCTAGATATGCACTGTCTACACACGTAAATAATCTTTTGAACACTGTTCACTGTCACACACCAATATTGCCTACGTGAAATTGACCTACCGGATGTTTTGATTTAAATTTATGCAGCTCCGTGATAGGTGAGATGTTACTCGCAGCTACACCAACTGCCATCTGCGTTGCACCGGACGATGCCGATGCCGGTGTGTCTGCTCTCTCTCGCAGACGCTGCCGACGACCCCAACTGCTTTGTCACCAGCGGCCCTTCTCGACTGCACTGCGCGACGTAATCACCCACGACAGCGTCGTAACGATGCCTCAGAGATGACTGGTCACAGCTGCTGGACTGGGCCTGTTAAGTTTAAAAGAGAAAGGGTGTCGGGAACAGCAAGGTGCTGTTCACGACAGCAGCGTAGTCTCGTAGAATATCTGGGTGACCGTTCTCCAAGGCTGCCCCCGTCGTCAAGCAGACCTCTCCTTGATGGAGTGACACGGGCTGCTTCTTCCTCCGCGTCTGTGTGCTAAATTTCTTCTTCGAATGGCATACAAGTCCTTTATCATCGGTCGCCACGTGCGGCGGAACGACCTCTTCATGCGGCGGAACGTGTGCTAAAACCTTATCTTCAAAAGCACTCGTCTTGCATGATTAGTGTTGAATATGGCCGTGTCAGACTTCGTAATCCTTGAGGTTTCCACTCGCCCATAAAAATATATATAAAATAAAAAAAAATATGTTCATGTAAAATCAATATTTCAAAATCAGATTCTTGCCTGAGGGATGAAATCTTTAACAGTCATTCTTGTTAAAATATTTCTAAGTTTTCTCATAGATAAGACGGTCAAAAGAAATTCTTCAGTTTGTTGTCGTTGCTGTAGCCACAGATAAAAAATAATATTTCTTCAATGATTATCGATCAATGTATATGATCGATTAACCAAAGTTCTAAAAATAAAAAAATAAAAATTCGAAGTCTTCTTGACGTAACTTTTCCACCAATGTAAATTCATAAAAACATTCCTTGAGATTGAAGAATATTTAAATTAAATCATCTGCTTGTTTCATTAATATATTATTCATTGTAAAATAATTCTTCATAAATGATGTACTCTGACACTTTCGTCAAGTTTAAACACAATGACATTTATTGCTTTCTATGACTTTACATATGTAGTCATTGACAGACAAAAGGGAACTGACTTTTAAAATCTATTGTTTTAACACGAAACTTCGATGATAATATCAACTCTTGAGACGACAACCGCAGAGATCAACATCTTCTTGCCTCGTGGCCGTCGACCCACGACTTGATGTGGCCGGATATTTACTCCTTGGAATCGGCGTCGAAGATGTTGCCCACGTAGGTTGACTCGCCTCACAGTACATGAAACATAAAAAAAAACATACAAAAAACTTCTTTAAGAATCATATAACATTAACCATTTACGTAAAAATAATTTAAAAACACAAATATAAGTAAGTTATCCTGCACAAACTGAGCTGACACGAGATATGTAGCGGAGAGAATAATCCGTCCCACTACAAGTGGCCGTGCAGACCGTGACTGGAGCGCCTTAGTCCCCTCTGCCAACCACGAGAGTCTCTCAGAACAACATCGACATCAGGTGAAATATACAGGGTGTCCTAGCTATCTTGTCCACCCAAAATATCTCTGGAACAATAACAGCTATTGGAAAACGATTTTCACCGGTATGGGCTGGGGCCCATGAATGTACATATTTGGAAACATTCTAAAACGAAAGCAAATGTGTTTTTAACACAAGCATAGGTTTTTTTTAATGTACACCCTATAGTTTTTCTTCAGTAAATCATAGCATGACAAATTACATAAACAATGGCGTTGATTGCATCGCAATATTCCAATTACATCCCGAGATATTGTGACGTGAAATTGACGCTTGAAAAACCCGAAATGCGCTGCTAGCACACGTCCTGAGGCTGAGGCGTGAACTCCATTCTGCCCGTAATCGCGATGTGATGGCAGCAGACCGTATTATTCGTTTCGGACCTCTTGATAAGTATGGAAGTGCGATTATGCATCGTTGACTCCCACCCTGGTATCAAACAACTCTCCAGGACGGGGAAACTCGGAAGAGCGCGCAAGTGCCTAGATAAGTGGTGCCAATAGCGATATGCACAGATGCGCTATTCACCATGAGAAGCAATACACCAATTAGTGATATTATCCTAGGTCGGCAGAACCATCGTATCCACGTTTGCCTCTAGTCCGAAAGGCTGCTGAAGACCGGCCTTCGAACCATTGTAGCCAGTTACGTCTGCTACATAGAGGGACGGCTGCTGCGTCGAAAATTCCCTCACCACATAGTCCCCATCCCACAACAGGACACACTGTTACCGAATTCACGTTGGAGACTACGCTAGGCCCTGTAGCTTTTATATAAATACGAAATAGTCGTAGACTAATTGGGAACTATTATTAGCAGCAGTCTCGGCACGTATGTCGATATCGCCACCTGTGGGCACTTTCGACGTTAACCAATCTGTTACGGTGATAAATCAAATTACTGGTATTCAGCCGTTTTGTTTATATTTTAGCTGTATTCTTTCGGCGATCATCGGACCAATTCTGAAGACCAGTAGTCTGTCGGAAAAATGTTCCAGTCCACCATGTACACTGTATAAACATAGCAAACTGACGGCAAACATGTGTAAGGTGTATTAGACTCCAAAGAAATTATGGTTAACTCTGAGACACTGATTGTGTGGTCGTGTTCCATTTTGATTTATGAATTAACCATGTTATTTATCTGTGTGTTCATTATTTTATTATTTTTATTAATGATCCATGAGTGATTGAACTTGTGTGTTAATATGAATGTGAATGTGTGCTCTTAATATTGACTGCCGCGCAATGGCTTACAGTCGCTGCCTTCCGCCTTAGGCCTCGTTTTGCTGTAGTTAAGAATGTATGGCTTCGTTTGTCATCTGCGCTAGCGTCTGATGGGTGGCCAGAGACAAGCTTACTTGGCAAGTTGGCGAGGTGGCCCTGTTCTTAGTGTCGTACCAACCTAATCTGGGACGAAAGAGGTGACAGGAAACCTCTATTGGAGTGGTTGTACAGGGAATTGTCTTGGCCAGATAGCAAGGGTTGGTAAACACTAGTCTCTGAACGCGCTCAACGTCGCTTTTAGAGCGCTCAACATCCGGTGTGTGCCAGGGGGAGGTTTTTTCGTGGCCTTAGAGCTTCAGTCTACATTTTGGCTCCAACGACTGTGGAAGTAAGTATTCCGCCGAATCATGCTGAGGGGAACGCATGCTGTTAGGCCTTTGATTTCTTTGTGATCGTGGGCAGTCTTGGTTTTTCAGTGATAGTCCTTTTTAGTAATTATTTCGCTATGACAGGCGAAGTGTTTCTTAATTTACAGAACTCGAGTAAATTCAGTGTAAATTTATTATTTACATTTTAATTGCAGTGATGATTGTGTGTCAGGTTTTGCTCAAGTTAGAATACAGATGTGTGGCCATCAGCCTTTTTATAAACATAGTACATTTGAATTTCCTTTGTGTTTTAACTAACGTTTTCGCATCGTTTCTGTATCCGCAAGTATATTTCTCAGGTTTTCTAATTTGATTCCATCTCTCTTGTCTTGTATGACCGATTGCACGACGTGCTTTCTTCGGCTCTGTTTTTATTAATACTAGTTTTCTTCTATAAAAATTCTCACATGTGCTTTACTCGCTTATTCTAAACTTATTTCTGTTTATAAATATTATAGAATTATGTGTGGTCACACACCACATGATACTTAGAGTAATGAGCCACTGCCTCCCCACACATGAGTTCGTTTAGTGCACTGTATATTTAAAATTTGTGATCAAGACACCTGCCATTTCATCAAGACGCCACCGACGCCTCATTTCGCCGCTGCTTTCAAGTGTTCCCAGAGAGTAATGTATTGCTATGCATTATACACATGTCTGTGAATGAATGTATGTGCTTTTTCAGTTACCCATTGTGTGTTTGCAAATTTCTTCCCACGTTACCTCCATATTCATAAAGGGCAGAAAAAATTTTAATATGGGCAGTAATTATATGATTTAATTCACTTTTGTACAAGGCGTATGCTTCATTTGGTCTCCCCACATTGGTTTGCTTGATATTTTACTGTACAGATTATGATATTCAAGTATCAAACCTATGCTTTATTATTTCGTGCCTCCCATCCCATATTTAATTATCTATTTATTTATCTTATAATGTTGATTTTGTGTTTGTTAAAACTTTGGCTGCTCCCTTAAGGAGTGAGCAGTTAGGTACTTTTCTGTTGTGCATGTACTGTTTCCACTCATATAGCAAGCAGCAGTGAGCGTTTTAACTTTCATTTGCGGATCTAAACTACCCCGAGATCTTGCTTATTTTAATAAGATACTACTTTCAACTCTGACAACAGGGAAGGTTGAAGACGTAATGCCATATATGCTTCTTGGTTGACAGTGCCGTTGTTTTTGATTGTGTAAAATTGTGAGTGCCGGATTCCAAATTTTGTCGAGAATAATAACATCATCGGGATTAATTACATTACTTGCCAGCCGATTTTCAATGGATTCTGTAAAAAATGCAACCCAGAAGCAAGATACAGACTATAATACCTGCCTAATTTCATAGCCCATAATGTGGCCTGTTTGAATAAAAAGTTCAACCACTGCTGAATTGTCATGTTCTAGTAAGTGGGTGTACCGTCGATGTTACACACTTCTTTCACTTTTGTTGCATGTTTATAAAAATTATATATACATGTGGCGTCTGTTCGGAAAGAACAGACGTCACATTCTGATCCAGCAGCTGTTATTATTTAATATTCATAGAATATATGACTTCAACTGCTATTGGGCAAAGCTGAAAATGTGTACCCAGCCGGGATTCGAACCCGGGTCTCCTGCTTTCTAGGCAGTTACGCTGACCCTTTTTTTTATTTTTATTTTTTTTTATTTTTTTAATGTTTTTTTTAACCCGTAAAAGAAAATGTAATTATCAACTACGTCATGGCAGGAACACCCCAACTTCTGGGTGGATTACGAAAAACACTATAAAGAAAATTTGAAAAATATTGCCCATATTTTGGATTGCAGACAACTGTGCAATGTCGTTCGTTCAGAAAGTTCCAAAAATCAAGTTCGTGTTTCTCTCCATGTACAAACAAGTAGTGAACCGCATGTCCACATATCCATTTCACAGCGTTTGTCTTCGTTTGTGGGTAATGTCCCGAGTCTGGAAAGAGGAGCAAATGGGAAAGTATATGATGAGGTGTCGTACGGGTAATCAAAGCCAGCATCTGTCGCACTAAGATCCAGACGCCTTCCGCCGATCCGCATACGAGTCGATGTTCGTCCGTGTCCATTACATCACAGGCGACGCACAGTGGTGTGTCTGCGAGGTGAATCCTGTGAAGTCGTGACTGGCACACTTGTTTCCCGTTGACTGTCAGGTACCATGTCGACTGTACGTCAGTGCCAAGGTAAGGAGCACTCACCGAGCGCCAAACGACACTCCAGTTGACGCTGGGATACTTCCCTTCAATCACATTTGGTGATCGGTTCTTCTGAAGAAAGCCGTAGATCGCCTTCGTAGACATCAAGCGTGTCGGCAGTATCGCAGTGTGGATATAGCTCAGTTCGAGGAAAAAGCGGCGGAAGTAAAAGAATGGCGCTGGAACATCTGAAAGCATGATTGGAGCCGATAGAGAGCGCGGTGCAAAGGCCTCCAGCAACAGGCTGGTAAGGCATGTGGGATTACGGCGCCACAACATAATGTGAGAGCTGAGGAAGAGGGCTGTCGCTCTGTCAGGCACATGGTACAGGCCTAGTCCGCCTCTGTTTCTCGGGAGAGTGAGGGTCTCGTATTTTATCTTGAACAGCAAGCCATGGCAAACATAAGAACCCAGTGCAGCTAACATGCGTAATGCCATGGATGGTGGAATGGGTAGGGTTTGTGCAACGTGAGGGATACGTGACGCCACATATATATTAACATACTGTGTCCGCTGTAGAAGGTCGAGAGCCCTGAGACGATGATCGAGAAGACCAGCGCGTAACTGGTTTAGTAGGCGCCGGCAGTTGAGGGCGATCGTACGCCGCATGTCTCCTGTGAAGTCGAGTCCTAAGCATCGGATTGCAGTAGTTACTCGTAAAGGTGCAGCGCTGTCTGCAGGAAGCCCCACACCTATAGGCATGGCACATGATTTTCGGACATTAAGACAGCTGCCAGATGCTTCACCATATGTTCTCACCCACGCCAGTGACTCTCTTACCTCTGCATCGCTGCGTAGAACGAGGACGAGATCGTCAGCATAAGCAGTGCAGCAAAATAGATGGCCACCGAGTGAGATCCCTGACAGCCGCTGACGGAGTCCACAAAGCAACGGTTCCATTGCATAAGCATACAACAATGCAGAGAGCGGACAGCCTTGACGCACCGAACGCTGTATCGATATTGGTTGAGTAAGGCGACCATTGTATAGCACACGGGACGTCGCTCCTCGAAGAAGGCGCATTATGACGTTGACGGTAGTATCATGGTATTTCATATTACGGAGTACCTCTTCCAAGTACTCGTGATCAACTCTATCGAAAGCTTGGCTGAAGTCAAGAGTGGCCAAAAATCCAGGCATACGTTGAGCATGTGCTAGAGCGATTATGTCTCTATATCGAGCAAGGGCGGTGCGGATGTTGTTAACACCACCCAAGGAAGTTTGATCAGGAGAAACCACATATCTTGCCGTGCGTTTGAGCCGTGCAGCCAGAAGTCCAGTAAAGATCTTTGTATCGCTGTTGAGCAATGTCAATGGACGATAATCGCTTATCCTCGATGTTCCATGAGGTTTATGTATGGGAATAACGATACCGTCGAGGAAACCGTCAGGGATCTGCACCTGGGGTGACATAAGGTCCCGACAAATTTCTGTCCACATCGGTGCTATCAAGTGGCGGAATGTTCTATAAAACTCAAGTGGGATGCCGTCAGGACCAGGTGACTTGTTGGTAGATCCTGCTTTGATAGCATCATTGACTTCTTCCTCTGTGACGTCAGCAAGCATATCCAGTTTTTCATCCTCAGGAAGCGAGCCAAATGTAAGTCGGGATACCTCCGCAATGTTATCAGGGTGACGACGGTGTGCAGAGTACAGCGTAGTATAATGCTTGTGAAGGGCATGTCCTATTTCAGCTTGGTTATCGACGCGTCTTCCATCCTCAGTTGTCAGAACAGTTATCAAATTTCTCCGTCGGTGGCGCCTTTCAGCTATCATATGATACATACTTGGACGTTCCTGCGTTAAATCTTCTTGTGTGCGCGCCCTGACCATAGTTCCTTCAAGATGTCGGCGGGAGAGGGCATTGAGCTGTGCCTTTGCTCGATTCACTATCACCTGACGTTCTGGTGAATAAGGTATTGTCGTACATTCTCGGAGGATGGTGAAGTAGAACTCCTGAGTGTGTCTTCGCCATTGCGCGATCTCCCTTCCGTATTTAATCAACGTCTTGCGTAGTGTAGGCTTTGCACATAGGACCCACCACGATATGGCAGACTGATATCTGTTGCGACGTTGAAGACAAGCCGTCCATGATGTCTCAATTTGTTGCCGACAGTTCAGTGAAGTAAGATGTTTTATGTTCAGTTTCCATAGTCCCTTGCTGCGCCACACCTTTTGTTGGCAGATGTTGACGGTACAAATATATGCTTCATGGTTGGAGAATGCAGTTGGCCAGATTTCAGCAGCCTGAGTGCCACCGACAATGTCTCGGGAGATGTAGACCCGATCAAGGCGACTGGATGAATGGCTAGTGAAATGTGTAAATCCCGGTCGATTGCCATGAACATGCTCCCACGAGTCCACTAGATTGAGGTTCTGAATAATTGTTGCTAGTGCTGCGCACGGAGAGTGGCGTGGCAGTTGGTCTTTGGGCGCCTGGGTGGAGTTGAAGTCGCCTCCTATGATCAAGGAATCTTGCCGACCCACGAAGAGAGGCGTTACTCCCTCAGAGAAGAAAGTAGAACGCTCACGTCGCCGACCTGAACCAGATGGTGCATAGACGTTGATGATTCTTACGCCACCATACGTGAGAGCCATACCTCTGGCATCCGGGAGGTATATAATTTCAGTAGCGTCAATGCCGTCACGTAAGAGGATCGCCACCCCACTACCTGCATGGGAGGCGTGGGAGACGTGTGCTGTAAATCCATGGGGAGCGTAGAAGGCGGCAACAAATACCTCCTGAAGCAGGACAATGTCAACATCCGCAGCGTATATCATGTCGTGAAGTAATGTCAGTTTATGGCGCGCACGAATGTTATTGATGTTGATCGTAGCTATGCAATAAGTTTGAAACGCTGCCATCGTCAGAAGAACGTGTGACGCACTATGGGGAAGCACATCACTCCAACTGGGATGGGGCCGACGTCGTTTAATGTGTTCCTTCTCCCTCTACACCACCAGAGCAGCCATCTTCTTCAGGAACAGTGTCTCCCCAGTTGATGGGTGCCGCCTCTCCATGATTGGTCGGTAGAATAGGTTCATTGATGGGCATGGAAGTATGATCAGACCCTGGAAGGGACGAAACTCTGTCAGACAGTAGCGATGTAAAATCTTTAGTTGGCTGTTGACTCTTGTGAGACATGGGTGGCACTTCGTCAGGTGTCATGGCATTGGTGGATTGCGCATTATCGGAAGTAGAGTCGCCATCTTGAACATTCAACTGTTTAAGGCTGTCGTCTGATGAAGTACGGCGCTGTCTCTTCCGTTTCTTTGGTGAACGTTGCTTCCGTACATGCTGCTCCGAGTCGGATGCTGTATGACTGTCGTCTGACATCTGGCTGGATTCCATAACATTAGATGGCGGTACAGTCCCAGTTTCAACTTCCATGGAGTCGGAACAAACGTCTTGTGTTGCTGCTTGGGCATCACCTGTTAGTACTGTGTCCAGTGCTGGTGTGTGGGAGACAGATGCAACTTCCATCTCATCCTCGGGTTGGTTCGACGCTGGTGCGGACTGGATTAGCGTGGGCGTAACAGGCCGCCTAGCCGCGTGCGCGTACGTCAGAGGTAGCGCAGTGGGCGCCGCTGGGCGAGCGTCGTCTCCGATCGGCGTCTGCGTCAGTCTGCGTCGGAGGCATTCTGAACGGACGTGGCCTTCTTGTCCACAACCGCAGCAAGTGCGAGGCTGGCCATCGTACATTACGACAGCCCTACAGCCGGCTATGACGAGGTACGAAGGCACATGCTTTCGAAGTTCAATTTTTATCTGTCGGACGCCGTTGAGGACACGGTACGTTTCAAAGGTCTTCCATGTTTCTGCAACGTGACTAAGTACGTTGCCGTAGGGTTGTAAGGCGGCCACCACCTCGTCCGACGGCACCTCAAACGGGAGTTCGAAAACTCGCAACGTTCTCAGGCCGAAACCTGCATGATCAATCTCGACGGACCCTATATGGCCGTCAGAGTATCGGAACTTGAGTTCATTAGCATGGCGCCGTACTACGGCGGCGCACATCTCTTCGTTCGCCAACTTGATGTACACTGTGGTACTAATGATCGAAAAATGAATTCCTATAACGTCTTGTGGTGGGAGACGCATTTCTTCACGTATAAAATGTTCTACTTCATGCGCTCTCGGTCGTACATGATCAGTAGGGAACGTTAATTTGATCGTAGATTGGCGGTATGAAAACGCCATGTCGGTCGTTGACTGCGGACTCTAAGGCACGCCGCTACGCGGAAGTAAACAAACGGGCGCTCGCTCGCAGCGGACGTCCTCGCCCCACCGCAGCCGAAAGCGGACTAACCCCTACACCACTGGGGACACAGTGATCACCGCACCTGCAAGGACTACCCATGCACGCCTCCCATCAGATAAAAATTCCCAGCTTCGCCCTGCCCATAGTACTCAAACTCGTAGTTTAACTAATTCCCGTAAGAGTAAGGGCTTCAAACTTGCCCACCCCTCCCCACTAACGAATCCCGGCTGGGTACACATTTTCAGCTTTGCCCAATAGCAGTTGAAGTCATATATTCTATGAATATTAAATAATAACAGCTGCTGGATCAGAATGTGACGTCTGTTCTTTCCGAACAGACGCCACATGTATATATATAATATGCCGGTGACGGGCAATGATCCTATCGTTAGTGGGGAGGGGTGGGCAAGTTTGAAGCCCTTGCTCTTACGGGAATTAGTTAAACTACGAGTTTGAGTACTATGGGCAGGGCGAAGCTGGGAATTTGTATCTGACGGGAGGCGTGCATGGGTAGTCCTTGCAGGTGCGGTGATCACTGTGTCCCCAGTGGTGTAGGGGTCAGCGCAACTGCCTAGAAAGCAGGAGACCCGGGTTCGAATCCCGGCTGGGTACACATTTTCAGCTTTGCCCAATAGCAGTTGAAGTCATATATTCTATGAATATTTTATAAAAATTGTAGCTGAATTCAGCAACGCTGTCCGTAAGCTCCTCGATCTTTTCATTCTTCCTTGTCTGTTACAACATTCTCTGTCACTTAGCTACCCTTTACGTAGTGTTCCTGTTTTCCTTATTAATTTAAGAGGATGTCATTTTGGCATTATTCCATGCCAATGTGAAGATTGGAGTATCGAACGCACTTTGCTCACGGTTCGTGAATAATTTGCGGAAAATCGACGGTACACCCGCTTGATACAACCCGATAAATCAAGCAGGCCAGAATATCGATTATTATTATTTTGACATGTTGTTCTTCTGGGATTCGCTTTTAAGAGAAGTCATCAAAATTTGGCTTGCAAGTACTTTCATTGCTCAGTATGATAGTTTTACTCTTGACAAAATATGGAATTGCACAGTATACAATGTAACGAGAACATTAACACAGTCTACTACTTTTCAGATTCGCTCCTATGATGGCGGAACGATATACAGCGGAAATATTATCAAAAGAAAATAAATGGCTACTGCTGAACATCTATTTATTTCTCATGAAATACGCCGTGAGAATATGTTAGTTCTGTTATGTTTAGCGATGGAGCATAGCGATCAATCGCTTCCAAACCTACAATATGCCTCACAATACGCACAGTGTTGCAACATTACGATTGAAATCTGTCTCCCATCGGTCTGTCCTGCCTTCCAACACCCATCAACTATACATCCGTATAAAAGTTTTTTTGTATAAACTGCACGGCCGCTTCCTCCGGAGATTGGAGTCCTCCCTCGGGGATGGGTGTGGAGTTGTCTTTAGGATAGGTTTCAGTTAGTTTAAGCAGTCTGTAGGTCTAGGGACTGATTTTTTTTTACTAATCGTATGGCGTCTATAGAGATAATCAACAGTGTACATTTAGATATAACGTATATGTTCCTTGATATTAATACAGCATTGGCAGAAAAAAAGGAAATGGTTTGATTCCATTTCCATAATGAAGATTGTGCCAACCCATCACAATACTACAACGAAATAAAACGTTTCCACTTGGTGGGCGATATGAATATTTATTTTAGAACAATTTACATACCGATTCCGTTCTCATGATGGAACATCATCACTGAGAATCGGAAGTCATGATGACTCGTGTAGCATAAACCATTTAATGGCAATGTTCTTGTTGTTTTGGTCATCAATCCGAAGAATAAACCTGTCTGTTTTCTTAGTCAGGATACATTCTCACCAATGCGATTAAGTACCTCCTCATTAGTTACGTGATCTACCCGTCTAATCTTCATCATTCGTCTGTAGTACCACATTTCGAAAGCTTCTATCATATTTTTGTCTGAAATCCTTATTGTCCACGTTACACTCCCATACAATGCTATACTCCAGACAAATGCTTTCAGAAAGGACTTCCTAACATATACTGGATTCAACAAATAGTGGATTCAACAAATATCGCTACTTCAAAAATCCTTCTCTTCTCATAGTGTTTCTGTATTTTTTATCTTCTTTACTTTGGCCATCAGAAGTTCTCTTACTACCTAAATAACAAAACTCATCTACTACTTTTATTGTCTCATTACCTAATCTAATTCCTTCCGCGTCGCCTGATTTTTTGACAATACATTCCTTACCTTTGTTTTACTCTTGTTAATATTCATCTGATACCTTCCTTTAGAGACACTATCCATTCCGTTTCATTGTTCTTCCATGTCTTTTGCTGTCTCTTACAGAGTTACTATGTCGTCAGCAAACTGTAAGTGTTTTATTAACTCTCACAAGACTTTAATTTCCTCTCCAAATTTCTCCTTGCATTCCTTCATGTCTTGCTCAATGTATAGATTGAACAGCATTGGGGAAAGGCTACCACCCTGTCTTACTCCCTTCACAACCACTGCGACCCTTTAATGACCTTCTGGTTTTTGTACTAGTTGGATGTAACTCATCTCTCCTTATATTTTACCCCTACTACCTTCAGAATCTGAAACAGAGGATTCCAGTTAACATTGTCAAAAGCTTTCTCCAGATCTACAAATGGTAAAAACGTAGGTTTCCCGTTCCTTAATCTAAGTCATAAAGTGAGTTTTGCTTAGCGTGTTCCTACATTTCTCCTAAATCCAAACTGATCTTCTCCGAGGTCGGATTCCACCAGTTTTTCCATTTGCCTGTAATAATTTGTCTTATGCTTGACTTATTAAACTGATAAGTCTGTAATTTTCAAATTTGTCTGTACTTGCTTCCTTAGGAATGGGAATCCCTATATTTTTAATGAAGTCTGATACATCTTGCATATCAGGTGGATCAATTCGTTCATGACTGGCGCTCCTAACGATAGTAGTAGTTCAGACGGAACATCATCTAACCCAGGGGCCTAGTTTCTACTCAAATCTTCTAGTGTTCTCTCAAATTCTTCTCGCAGTATAGTATCCCCTATCTCATCTTCTTCGTCTTCCTTTTCTAGAATACTGCTTTCAAGTTTATTTCCTTTGTACAGGCCCCCTATATATTCAGTCTATCAGCTATCCCTTCTTTGGTTAGTACTGGTTTTTCATTTAAGTTCTTGAAATTAATAGTGCTGCTTTTCTTGTCTCAAAATGTCTCTCTTATTTTCCTGTGGGCAGTTTCTATCTTTCCCCTAGTTATATATTCTTCTACTGTCTTGCTTTTCTCTCAAGCCACTCTTGCTTAGCCACTTCTGTACTCCCTTTTGCCTGCTTTCCTTTATGTATTTTTATATTATCTCCTTTCATAAATTCAGAATCTCCTTTGTTATCCAAGATTTCTATTAGGCTTTGTCATTCTGCCTGAACAGAAACGTATAAAAATACTGAATATTAGGTGATTACAATAGTACAACATCAATTAAAATCTAGCTTTTATACAACACTTCATTTTACCGTCTGTCTCTGCTACAGGATGACTGTCCATTAGGCCATTTAATTGCTTCAATTGTTGCCGCCAGCAGATCATGCCGTCCGTATCCTTAGGAATCACCTGTTGGGAACTCCGTCATTATGAACTGAACTGTTCGTTCTACAGCGTCACAGTCGCACTGGGGATTTACAAGCATTTTCCATTTGTAGAGCATAGCTTTCGTTCTGTTATGCTCCGTTATGACTGTCCAGTTGACACCATACATTCATGAAAGTGGTTTGGTTGGGGCTGTGTAGACTGTGCAGTTGTGGTTCTCAAACGGTGCCCGTTCTGATCTCCAACGTTCTCTCAAGTCGTAGATGGTTGGCGAGTAGTTCCAGATACGTTTTATAAAGCGAATTACAGGGCAAGGAGATCAGTGTTTTACTTATCGGCAGATCTTTCGAAGCCGAGAAATGACGGATCTAGTCCCACACAACAAACACTGAAAACTAGGAACAGCTTCATTAGAAAAATCGCTGGTATAACTTGCCTACAGAGGCACAGACAACTGTCTACTCTGTTGTTGAGTACTGCTGTCTTCTGTGGAGTAGAAACTTTCGCGTTAAAAAGAGATACGACGATGATTACATATGGAACACTGAAATGTACACCTTTTGCATGGTTTCTTGTCCTCTCGAATATCGCATCTCCTCACTTTGGGAGACATTTATAGATGACAGAAATGTCTCCCAAGATGAGGAGACGCAATATTGGAGAGAACAAGAAACCATGCAAGAGATATAGATTTCAGTGTCCCATATATAATCACCGTCGTATCATTAGGGTGTACATCTCTCTTTTTTAACGTGGCAGTTTCTACTCCGTACAGGACAGCAGTACTCAGCAAAAGACAGTTGCCTGTGCCGCTATACGCAGGGTGTACCAGCGATCTTTGTAATGAAACTGTTTCTAGCTCTCGATTTTTGTTCTATAGTTTCGAAATGATTATTATATGTGAGGGAGCAATGTAGGTAGACCTCAAGATATTTTGCTGAGTGATTGTGTTTTATCTTTCTACAAAAAAAAATATAGTTTTAATTCTGTGCTTAGTGTGTAGTTTGGTAATCGCCATGTCGTCAGCATGGCAGAATTTTTCGCAGTACGTATCTGCGACGACACTTGTGTATAGGTTCAAGAAGGATAGCGCTTGTTCTGATCCCTGCAGTAATCCGTTCACGAAGGTGAAGGATTTACTAGTGTCATCATTCAATGTGTATTTAAGGTAGCTGTTTTCATCACGTTCTCCAGAAAATTTGTTATATTGATACTTGGAACAGTTTTCTTTAGTTTGAAAATCAGACCATCTAGCCATACGGTGTCATAGGCTGCTGTTTAAATTAATAATTATCACAGAAGTTTTCAGACCTTTGTGGAATCCGGCTTCAGTACGTGAGGTTAGGGCTAGAGCTTGTTCAATACAGCTACGCCCTGTACGGAACCTTGTCCTGTAAGAAGGGACTGCCTTATCAATTTGTTCGTAAATTCTGTTATAATTAGTCGTTCTAGAAGTTTGTAGCAAACGTAAAGCATTACTATAGGGCAATAGCTTGTTGGGTCATCTTGTGGTCTTAAGGATCAATGACCACAGTAGTTGGCCGTCATACCTTTACATTCATATGAACATTTGGAATGAGGCGAGCTAGTCTTCCATGTGCATGCTGCAAGCTCAAGACTTTCCTTTAAAATCTTGGAAGCAGTAACTCCTAAAGTTGATACTCAAGTACACTGTTTTCCTACAGATACCAATCAAACATAGTGCTATGAAACTTATTAGTGAACCACTAGATGGAAAGGCCTACTGGCGCTTCAACTATGTTAGGCCAGTGCAAACAGCTGCTTTAACGTTTCACAAAATAATTACGAGGAGTTTTAATAGAGATTGATGCCCTAAATCTTTTAATGTTTTTCTTTGACTTCGTGTGGCCAACTGTCGTTAGAGCACGTTAATGTTTTTGGACATTATCGTTAAATTCGGATTTGATAAAAGTATTTTTTCCTTGTCTTGGTGCCGAAAGAAGAGCTGGTCATTAGTCCAAGTCGTGAACATATATCCTCCTGACTTAAGGAAAATAACTTCAAAAATAGAATAGCTTGAACAAGAAAAAGAAACCAGGCATCCTCTGTTTGGACATAATATTCGACCTAGAAATTTCTTTCTTGTGATTACTAGAAATATCCTAATGAACTCTTCCATCGCCTAAAACACTGTGACGGATCTTGCAAGCAAGAAGATCACACGGATTAGGCGCAGACTTGGACGTACAGCTGGCTTCGAACCTTCATATACGATCTTGGAAGCAATGAATATACAATATATTACGAAAGGCAGCGTCATGGTGCAGAGTTAATTTGAATAAACGAATCTACCTCTCTACAGGCAAGCGCTGGGGTGTGGAGAGAATGAATGACTAATGACCAATGAATGAATGACCCGACTGCAGGAATCTGGATAAAATTTGTATGAAAGAGGATGCACTCCCAGATAATAGAAAATCAGTTCAAACTTAACGTATTAAGATGCAGTGGGATACAAAATTTGTAATCTCAGATAGAATTACTTTTTTAAAATGTTTCCTTTCCTCTGTCATTTTTACATTTAATTCATATTACTGTATTAAGTTTTCACTTCCTTCACTGCTACTGCTACTCCTGGCCATTAAAATTGCTACACCAAGAAGATGACGCGCAACAAACGCGAAATTTAATCGGCTGGAAGAAGATGCTGTGATATGCAAATGATTAGCTTTTCAGAGCATTTACACAAGTTTGGCGGCGGTGGTGGCACTTAAAACGTGCTGACATGAAGAAAGTTTCCAACCGATTTCTCATATGCAAACAGCAGTTAACCGACGTTACCTGGTGAAACGTTGTTGTGAAGCATCGTGTAAGGATGAGAAATGCGTACCGTCACGTTTCCGACTTTGATAAAGGTCGGATTGTAGCCTATAGCGATTGCGGTTTGTCGTATCGCGACAATGCTGCTCGCGATGGTTGCGATCCAATGACTGTTAGCAGAATATGGAATCGGTGGGTTCACGACGGCAATACGGAACGCCGCGCTAGATCCCAACGGCCTCATGTTACTAGCCGTCGTGATGACAGGCATCTTATCCACATGGCTGTAACGGATCGTGCAGCCACACTCGATCCCTGAGTCAACAGATGGGGACGTTTGCAAGACGACAAAAATCTGCACAAACAGTTCGACGACGTTTGCAGCCCCCCCTCGGGCATGGTTATTTGTGCCGTCCTTAGTATAAGGTAGTTGATAAGTAGTTTGTAAGTTTAGGGACTGATGACCCCGTAGTTAAGTCCCATAAGCTTAACAAACATTTGAACATTTGAATTTGACGTTTGCAGCAGCATGGACTATCAGCTCGGAGACTATGGCTGCGGTTACCCTTGAGGCTGCATCATATACAGGAGCACCTGCGATGGTGTACGCACGAATGGCAAAACGTAATTTTTTGGATGATTCCAGGTTCTGTTTACAGCATCATGATGGTCGCATCCGTGTTTGGCGGTGAAAGCACATTAGAAGCGTGTTTTCGACCTCGCCGTACTGGCGTATCACCGAGCGTGATGCTATGGGGTGCCATTGGTTATACGTCTCGGTCACCTCTTGATCGTATCGACGGCACTTTGAACAGTGGCCGTTACATTTCAGATGTGTTACGACCCGTGGCTCTACCCTTCATTCGATCCCTGCGAAACTCTACATTTCCGCAGGATAATGCACGACTGCAAGTTGCAGATCCTGTACCGGTCTTTCTGGATATGGAAAATGTTCGACTGCTGCCCTGACCAGCACATTCTCCAGATCTCTCACCGTCTCAACGTCTGGTCAATGGTGACCGAGCAACTGGCTCGTCACAATACGCCAGTCACTACTCTTGATGAACTGTGGTATCGTGTTGAATCTGCATGGGTATCTGTACCTGTACACGCCATCCAAGTGGTACTCATAGAGATAGACTTCCACTTCTTATAAGTGCCAAAGATCTGGCTGAAAACGGTTTATGTCACGTAGAACTCTGGAAAATGGAATGGGAAGTATCGGCACCACCACAGTTAAACAGGTCACTGAAACCATCGAAAAGACCTCCAGGCTTCGACTTACCTCGCAAAACCTGGACCACGCTCAACAGGATCAGAACGGGCCACGGCCGATGTGCGGACTCTCTCCACAGATGGGGAAGAGCGCCATCCCCATAGAGTGCGACTGCGACGCGGAGAATCAGACGGTCCGCCACATCATTGCAAAGTGCCCTCTGATGTTCAAATGATTGTAGAGCTTATGGGACTTAAATACGGGGTATCAGTCTCGAAACTTACAAACTACTTATGAACTAACTAATACTAAGGACGGCACAAATATCCATCCCGAGGAGTGATTCGAACCCCCGACCGTAGTGGCCGTGCAGACGGTGACTGGCGCGCCGCAGAGCGCTCGGCCATCGCGGCCGGCGTGCCCTCTGAGGGCCTAGTCTGGTCTAACAACGGACTTCCTGGATGCGACTCAAAGTGCAGTTGAATATAGGTATTAAAAGCCTAAATGTTAATTTGTAATTGTATGTATGTATTTTATGACATAATCTTATTTAATTATTCAAGTGTTATACTTAACTGAGAAAGTTATATATTCGTACATAAAGTTACTGTAACCGTATATAGTTTTTTTGTCTCTCTTGGGCCTGAGCAGTATAAATGCCATTTAAAGAGATCATGCAATGAAATTTCAAATCCCGCTTTAAATGAATTTATTACACAATAGTGCCTATTTCGGCTTTAGCTCCATCTTCAGGTGATGTCAGGTGGTCGTGACATCCACATACATCAATGATTTTCGTGCTGTCAGTATTTATTGCTTCGTAATTTTATTAAAGGAATATTTGTTCTGATATAGGATTTTCGTATTGATGTGACAGCTTTTTGACACATGGGTTATCTGTGAAGAAGCTCTCACATCAAGACGAAAAACGTATATCAGACGAAATATCGCTTTAATAAAATTACGAAGCAATAAATAAATTAATTGACAGCACGAAAACCATTGATGTACGTGGATGTCACGACCATCTGACACCACCTGAAGATGGCGCTAAAACCCAAATACGTCCTATATATGTATATAAATGAATTGCTGTTCGTTAGTCTCGGTAAAACTCGAGAATGGGTGAACCGATTTGGCTAATATTAGTCTTGAAATATTAATGTAAGTCAATGGAAGGTTTCAACGGTGATAAAATATGGAAAAGTTATCCGGAAATAGGGAAAACTGAAACAGCTTTCTTTTCCAGTGAGCTAACAATACCATTCGTCCAATAGCGATAAAATTTTTCATGTTTCATGTTGAAAGCAAGGTGAAGATTTGAATCAAATAAAAATTGGAGAAGTCGTCCGGAAAGTAGGAAAATTTAGAAAAAAGCGAAAGCCACTTTTTCTACCAATAAAAATAATTTGCCACATGGTTGTAAGAGCATCACATGAGCACGGCTTGACAGAACGAGGTTTGTTTGAAATTTTTTTTTTCTTTTTAGAAAGTCTACCGGAAAATTGTAAAATTTGAGAAAAACTGAAAGTGCGTTTTTTAAAAGTGACAGTTAAAAAGGAAAGTCACAAAATTCGAACAGAGTTTCTTTTTCGATGTGTTTTTAAATGTACTCAATACTATATATTGAGAACCGTTCATCCGCTTGTGATAAAATTTTGATCATTTGACGTTCAACGAAAGATGAACTAAAAATTCGGGAAAGTTACCCGGAAAATTTGTAAATTCGCGAGAAACTGAAAGAGGTTTTTTTCATTGGGATATCAATATCATTCATCTGGATGCGATAAAAATTTGCATATTTGACATTCAAAGCATGAGTAACGTTCTTATGAAGTAAACATTTGAAAAAGTTACTCGTAAAATTGGAAAATACAGAAAAAATAGAAAGAGATTTTTCTATGAAATATCAATACCATTTATCAGATTGCGATAAAATTTTGTACACTCGACGTTGAAAGCGAGAGGAAGGTTTCAGTGAAGTATACGTTTGGGATAGTTGGCCAGAAAAGAGGAAAATTTGTGGAAAACTTAATGAGCTCTTTTGTGTGGGACATCAATATCATTCGTACGATTGCAATAAAATTTTGCACATTTGACTTTCAAAGCAAATGCCTTTATAAAGCTACTGGATCTAAAATAAATATGATTTAAATAAGTATGTTTTATATTAAGAGGTAAGTGATACGAAATTCAAATGTTTATAAATCTATCGGACCAGACTGCGTGGTCATCAGTCCGTAGCTTACAAACTACTGAAACCTAGGTAAACTAACCTACGGACAAACACACACACCCGAACCTCCACGACGAGCAACCGTGCGCTCTGCAGCGAGGTGCTTTAGACCGCTCGGCTACTCCACCGCGGGGATACGAAGTTCACCGGGTCATCTACTTGTGTAATAAATATACTTGTATTTAAATCAGCATTTGGAATTCCATTGCAATTTTTTATTTTATTTTCATAATCTTGATTTGTCCTTGCCATGCGCTAAGTAAATAGTAAATAACAGAATGAATCTTTCACTCTGCAGTGGAGTGTGCGCTGATATGAAACTTCCTGGCAGATTAATATTGTGTGCCGGAACCGGGACTCGAACCTGGGACCTTTGCCTTTCGCGGGCAAGCGCACTACCGTTCAAATCATGAGTAACGTTCTTATGAAATAAAAATTTGGAAAAGTTACCCGGAAAATTAGAAGATACAGAAGAAATAGAAAGACTTTTTTCTAAGAAATATCAATACAATTTTATCAGATTGCCATAAAATTTTGTACACTCGACTTTGAGAGCGAGAGGAAGGTCTGAGTGAAGTAAAAGTTTGGAATAGTTGGTCACAAAGTAGGAAAATATGTGGAAAACTGAAAGAGCTCTTTTGTTTGGGATGTCAATATCATTCGTACGATTGCAATAAAATTTTGCACAATTGACGTTCAAAGCAAATGCCTTTATATTATAGTGCGCTTGCCCGCGAAAGGCAAAGGTCCCAGTTTCGAGTTCCGGTTCCGGCACAAAAAAAGGTTAAATGTTTGTTAAGCTTATGGGACTTAACTACGGGGTTATCAGTCCCTAAATTTACAAACTACTTATCAACTACCTTATACTAAGGACAGCACAAATATCCGTGGCCGAGGAGGGATTCGAACCCACGACCGTAGTGGCCGTGCAGACAGTGACTGGAGCGCCTCAGTTTCCTCGGCCACCGTGGCCGGCACGGCACACAATTTTAATCTGCCAGGAAGTTTCATATCAGCACACACTCGACAGCATTGTGAAAGATTCATTCTGGAAACATCCCTTAGGCTGTGGCTAAGCAATGTCTCCACCATATCCTTTCTTCCAGGAGTGCTAGTCTTGCATGGTTCGCAGGAGAGCTTCTGTGAAGTTTGGAAAGTAGGAGGCGAGGTACTGGCGGAAGTAAAGTTGTGAGGCGGCATCCTGAGTCGTGTCGGGATAGCTCAGTCGGTAGTGCGCTTGCACACGAAAGGCAAGGGTCCCAGTTTCGAGTCCCGGTTCCGGCACACATTTTTAATCTGCCAGGAAGTTTCAGTAAATAACAGATTCATAGAGCCATTTTGCCGGTGAGTAAAAGCGACAGCTTGTTGATGGTTATATATTTGTTCTTACTACCACGTTTAAATTGTCGTTTATTAACATCCAACACTGTTGTACTCCCAGACTCGTCTCTTGAAGTCAGGCTGTGACGTCGCTACGCACGCACCTTCACTCACGCGCGACGCCGAGCGGGGCCCAGGAGTACAATCAGAGCTGTGCGCGCGGCGCTGCCGACTCATTTGTCAAATTCCGTCCGTCCATCGCGCGGTCACGGCGGGCGCCGAAAATTGTTTGCCGCGGAAGCTATCGGCGCGCCACAGCTGGCCCGCCCCATTGTGCCGCCGGCCGACTGCCCATTACACGGCGTGCGCGAATTCGGGCCGCGCAGTTATTGTGACAGCGTAGCGTCGCAGCGTAGCGCCGGGCTACGCGCCGCGTAACGAGCAGCCGCGCCGGCGCGGCGGCAGAGATACGGCGGCCGGCGCCAGATCAGCGGCTCGTGCCCACTCGGCCGGCACGCCTTTGTTCTTTTGTCGCGCCTCCGTGTGCAGCAGGACAGAAAGAGCCGATACCTACGCGCCGCCGGCAGGTCGATGGCGTAGGTTTGTCGCTCTAAACGCTGAGGCCGATGTGCAACTTCTCGTCTGGAAAGTACCGTCAGAAGGGGCGAAGTCGATCAGGTGGGAGGAAGTCGACCGGCAATACAGCATTATAATTTACACTACTTCCGCCTGGCGGCACATCGGGGAACTTCACGCTACACATACTTGTTGGAATCTAATGAGTCGCAGAGTAGTGTTTACCTGTAGAATTTTCTATCTGAGTATCCGTTCAGCGGGATTGTCTGATATAAACAAATACATTTTGGTGGCCTGTGAATGAAGCAAGACTAAACCTCTGACAATACGACCTTATGATCATATAATTCTGCTGTTTTCAGGCTGTTAGTCGGTGAATGAACTCATTGTCATTTGATTTATGTAATTGCAAAGAGTATGGAAGAGTACTGACTTAAAAACTGAATTGTCGTATTTTGTGGAGTGAAGTCATGCCGCGAACGTACGTAAAGAAGGTGGCAAGAGAGGGAAAAGGGACTACAATCCAGTATATCTGAAAAATGCCGTTCAGGAAGTGAAGAAAGGGAAGTTGAGTATTTGTAAAGCATCTGAGTGTTACGGTGTGCCCTATACAACGTTAAACGAGTGGATGAGGGCAAACATAGATATAAATATGGTGGGCAGCCTGTTCATAGATTGATCAAGTGTATTTCCAAATGTTTCTGATGTACAAAAGACTCCCTATACACAAATTGTAACAAATTGAGGCCTAAGGGCATTGGTCGTGGACGGTACAGTTTCCCAGATTTTGACATTTCAAACATTGAGTGAAAATTCTTTATGATGCAAGATAATTTTATGTACAGTGTTTATTTTTTTATTTTTTAAGAAAATACATTGGGAGATATTTCAATGTAAAAGACGATCGGTTTCACCTCATTGTCTGACTGAAGCCGTTATAGGTCTTCAAAACATGAGTGATCGGCTTCACCCCACTGGGTGGGGTGAAGCGGATCAAGCCTTAAATTAAAAGAATTTCAAAAGCACAATAGGCTGTTTCTATATTCAACAGTAGATATAATGTCGAAATCCTAAGGATTACACGTAATATTTTCGAAACGAATTCTTCCAGAGGTACCCTCGAAAACAACAGAAAAACTGAATTTTTTGATCGACTTCACGCTTTCTGACGGTATGGCAGACGACGAGAGATGGGAGAAGTGGTTCCTCATACGGAACTACTTATTCCGTACTAGTTCTTACTGAACTAATTCATTACACTACATGCTTCACGTCAGGTTGAATGGCCACCGCTAAAATGTGGCAAAAAGCAAGATAGACTACCCTGTGGCACAGAATGCAGCTGAGAACAGCACTCTGGATTTCAATGGCTGCTTCACTGCTCGAGCCATCTGGATCCTCCCATTCACCACCTGCTCTTCTGAACTGCGCAGAGCCGTGGTGGAGTAGCCGAGCACTCTAAGGCGCCTCGCGGCGGAGCGCGCGGTTGCTCATCGTTAGAGGTTCGAGTCCTCCCTGGGGCATGTGTGTGTGTGTGTGTGTGTGTGTGTGTGTGTGTGTTGTCCTTAGGTTAGTTTACCTTAGTTTAAGTAGTTTGTAAGCTACGGACTGATGACCATGAAGTTTGGTCCGATAGATTTACAAACATTTGAACATTTTTGAACAGGGAAGATGGAAGTTGTCTCTTCAACACATGCTACGGTCGTGGAACCATCGTGGCCTCACTGTAAGATAACTTCCCACTTCCCATCCCTACACCTTAAGCCTAACATCTCCCCCCCTCTTCATTCCCCAAGAATTATCCTGTATCTCATGTCTTCCTTTCAACTGTGTGTCACCAGTTACAATATCCCCTTAATTAATTACTTTCTATTTTTCCTTTTTTCCATTTTTTCCTAACATTATTTTTTTCCTTAGTTTTCCTTTTTTCCAATTTTTATTTTTCCTTATTATTCTTCTCATTTCAAATCCCCCACTCCCTCCCCACACTCCCCCTACCTCCATTTTATCCTTTGCCGCCCCTTCCTCTCACTGTATCCACTGCCGCAATTCAAATTCCCGCCTATCAAAGCCTTTAAAATCTACCATGCTACTCGGAACTTTCCTTTCGCACCTTTACCTGGCATCCTTCTCCCTACACTCCCAACATGACTCACATTGTAGAATCTTGTGTCACTGGAGTGGACGGACATGACGGTTATGTGTGTAGAGTTGTCTGAGTGATTGTGTAAATGTATCTTTTTCTTTTTCTGGGGGAGGCCACGGACGAAAATTTAAGTTCAAATGTTCAAATGTTTGTTAAGCTTAAGGGACTTAACTACGAGGTCATCAGTCCCTAAACTTACAAACTACTTATGAACTACCTACAACTAAGGACGGCACAAATATCCATGCCCGAGGGGGATTCGAACCCCCGACCGTAGTGGCCGTGCAGACCGTGACTGAAGCGCCTCAGTCCCCTCGGCCACCGCGGCCGGCAAAATTTAAGTCGTGTGAATGTGATTATCTATTTTCGTGCCTGTGAGCAGCTCAGCGAGTCTATTTAACGGTGAGTCGTTACCTATCTTCCGGTGTTGATACTTCAGTTTAAGTAGTTCAAACATATTTCCATCACGCATGGGAGGTACAGCGGTCTGTCAGCACTTTAAAAATTATGTAATGAAATAATCATGCAAAATTTATTTGTATGAAACGATGTTGAAGATTGAAATGCTGTACTGTGATATATTTTGTATCAGAATTATTTTCAAAGCAAGGTTTGTCATGTAATGGAACCTCCACTATCTTTGTCAAGCATTGTTAAAGTATTCTGTGTACCGTGGCAGTTGTGTAGAAATCATGATACGTGTTCTGTTCAAGCTTTTAAAGCAGTAAGTTCGGTCTTTGTAATGTCTACAATTACTGAAAATATAAGAAAAAATTACTTGAGGAGCTATTTTTCAAAATGCATTGTGACCCAAAAAGTAAATTTTTCAGTAGAAGCAAAAAACGTACACCGCCAAAAATTATCGATTAATTTTTCCGAATTTTACACCTCATACTCGGATAACGCTATTGTCAAAATGTGTTTAATACAAGGAAATTGCTTTTTATACTTTCAAGGTATGACCACAATTTCTCTGAATTAACACAAACTTCAACAAAATCATGTTTCTTGCTTAAAGTCATAACTCATTACACACAACTAAGTTAACTATTGGACCTTTTATTCAACTAACAAAATTTACTGGTCTCCTAATATTCATTTTAATATTCTGCAGGTAGTGCCACACTGCAGGACCGTGAATGACGGGATAAGCTGGTAATTCCTGTTTAATTCTCATTCATCCCACACGACATGCAGTCATACTTATATTGTCTAGATATCCTCTTCCCATGAGACTAAGCAAACAGCTGACATTGTTCCTATTCACAAATGTCCCCCTCATAGTTGCACAAGTACAAACATAATTATTAGGTGAAGTATTAAAAATCATTTTCGAAAATTAAACTAATAGTATAAATCGTCGCATGGTGTGCACATATTTTGCAGTAATGCCAAGCATAATACAATATCCAAACGGAACACACACACTCACACACAATTAAAATAAAAGCAATTAATGAAACAATTTGCCACTAATCACGACGAGGATACAATGCTGCCTTGTTTTCATAACAATAATTACGCGGAATCTTCTACCCTATCTGTTTAATCCGGCATGTTCCTCAGCACGTGTTGTCTAAGTGTCCCATCAACATGAAATACTTTACAAATTCAAGTATTTTGATTTGCCGACTGCTTCTCTTCGTTATATTTGCTACAAAATTCCTGATAAGCATTCACTGAATGTTTATCACTGGACACTGTATAACATGTTGGCTTACTTTGACGCGAAATCTAAAAGTCCCTAACAGACAACAAAACGACAAATTGCAGTAACATTCGTCATATAACTACGAATCCTATGAAAAGCAAGCACAAGCCATCCCTAAAATTATTTTGTTCACAGATAACAGCTCCCCATTACATGACGTCCACGTGTCACCGACCGTCGCACTAATCTCTGACACAAAGGAAGTCACTAAATTACTCACAAAATTTCATTAATAAAAACTCGAGCAAAATTTACATTCATTTACCTTTTAACTGAAGTTATAACTTCAAGGCCGGCCGCGGTGGCCGAGGGGACTGAGGCGCTGCAGTCACGGTCTGCACGGCCACTACGGTCGGGGGTTCGAATCCCCCCTTGGGCATGGATATTTGTGCCGTCCTTAGTATTAGCTAGTTCATAAGTAGTTTGTAAGTTTAGGGACTGATGACCCCGTAGTTAACTCCCATAAGCTCCACAAACATTTGAACATTTGATTATAATTTCAAGGCAAAGCAAAATTAACCAACTTTTACGAATCAAATACACTTGCGTGAGGCAGAATGAATACATCACATTAACTTCTAAGTCTTTCACCTGTAATCAGTATTAAAAAAATTAAAATCGTGTAACTACAAAGCATTTCCTTATCAATGCTGATTTAACTACAAAATTCGCGGCGTGATATTGTAAAATTTCTAAAATTTTGCAGCAGCAGCCTCTTAACAAAATGAAGACAAGACGTGGAGAAAACTGCTGTGGTCCGGTCCTGGCGACTCAGTGCCCAAATTCTCAACTGTCCCCTGGCTCAGACAAAGGCTCTCCGGAATCTAATTCCCATTGGCTGACGGCACGCCCCCGCAGACTAACAACATCCCCGCCCGAGCATCTCAACGTCTTAGCAAGCATCTTGTAGCCTCTTTGCTTAGCCTCCACCAGCTTCTAACTACGGGATTC
Source organism: Locusta migratoria (assembly GCA_026315105.1). NCBI lineage: Eukaryota > Metazoa > Arthropoda > Insecta > Orthoptera > Acrididae > Locusta > Locusta migratoria. The sequence goes on along the minus strand of CM048747.1, from coordinate 209,130,689 downwards.
TATCTCTGATTAGTCGTCTGATGATCACTCATTCCATATCTGCCAGGAAAGGAAGGATGATAAAAAGGATTTGTGGAAATACCAAAAAGGAAAAAAACTAAAACACATTTAGGCCCGTATTTCTTATTCAGTTGCCCAACATGTGACAGGAAAATACCTCAATAACGTGGTATTGTGTCATGCTATTGGACGACATTCAACGTCATTAATGAAATGGCACGTACTTGCAGTACCGTTTCAACCCTACGATTCTTTTGGAAGATTAACTCAAATTGGACGCGTTCCTACAGTTTTACTACGATGCTGGTTGTAATGATCTTATGAACTATATGACACCTATGGACGAGGTACTCGACGTCCACGTAGCAAGACGCCCACCAGTACCAGGTCCGTAGAGAGAGCGCAAAGGGCGCAAGAGAGGGGCGGTGGTGACACAAGCGCACCTTCGCCACAGTTGGGCTTACAGTAGATGCAATGGAATTTTTAGACTACTAACAATATCCAAAATTGTTGAAATGTTTGTAACTCCATCGGACCATAAGTCCGAGTCATAAGTCTGTAGTCTTACGAACTACTTAAACTAAGATAAACTAACCTAAGGACAAACACACACCCATGCCCCAGGGAGGAACCTCCGACGACGAGAAACCGCGCGCTCCGCAGCGAGGCACCTTAGACAGCTCGGCTACTCCACCGTGGCACTAACAATATCCATTCCTGATTATTACTGACTGTCCGCGATAGAATTTCAAGAGTTTGGTTTCTTGCTAAAGAAAACACAATCCACATTACACCTGATGTTGAGGGAATAATAATTTTGTTTCCAAAAGCGTTATCAAACCAAACACTTTTTTCTGTCTGTGGCACTGGAACGTATGCCAGGTACAACTATTATCGCACAAAATCGAAAAAGGATCTAACACTGACAGGGATGGTGTGGGATATTACAATCAAAGGCTGAAGGCCCAACACGATAGTTCAGATAAGTGATGCTAGGCAGGAGGCCAAGTTAGTAAAAAGCAACTCCTTAAAATACAATAAAAGACACAATGATCCCAGCAATTTAAGCGAAAGTGGAATTTTTTTAATGAAAAGCAAGCCTTGTAAATACAATATTATTTACAAATGACCCCTGCCATTTAAATAAAAATTACACTGAAGTGGGGCTCCAAAATTTAAGTGAGCAAAGCCCTTTAAAAATACAATTATCAACACACTAAAGACCATCACCAAAATTTAAGTAAAAGTCTGAATTTAATACAGGCTGTAATTTAAATGAAAGCAGTTCAGCTTAGTTACAGAAAAATCACACTGAGTTGGGGAGCTGGCTACTCGTTAATTTAATAAACACACAGGTAAAACAGATGAGCTGACTCAAATGTTCAAATGTTTGTAAATCTATCGGACCAAACTGCGTGGTCATTAGTCCGTAGCTTACAAACTACTTAAACCTAGGTAAACTAACCTGAGGACAACACACACACACACATCCATGCCCCAGGGAGGACTCGAACCTCCACGGCGAGCAACCGCGCGCTCCGCAGCGAGACACTTTAGAACGCACGGCTACTTCACCGCGACGATGAGCTGACTGCCGCGCGGGAGTAGCCGAGTGGTTTGGAGCGCCACGTTACGGATCGCGTGGCCTCCCGCGGAGGTGTGAATCCTCCTTCGGGCATGGATATGTGTGTTGTCCTTAAGTTAGTTTAACTTAGTTTAAGTAGTTTGTAAGCCTAGGGACTGATGATCAACGTAGTTTAGTCCCATAGGATTACCAACATTTGAACATTTGGTTTTGATGAGCCGACTCAAAACAGAAAGGAGAGGAACAAGGTGCCCAACGGTCATCAAGAACTACAGCTCTGACACGATGGGGCTTACACAAACGGATAGAGGGCCAAATTACAATCGCGGGGTGGCGATGCCTCACGTAGGGAAAATTTTCTGCAAGGAGAAGGTTAAAGAAATGAAAAAGCTATACAACTACCGCCCGTGCAGATGCGAACTAGCAGAGGGGCACAATCCGATAAATTCCCCACTTACGTTATCCAAGTGAATATATATAGAGTACTTACTCCTCAGAGCAAAATGAAAAGAGTAATTCAATTGAACCGAACTAAAAGTGCAGTATAACACACGAATAAACAACTAACGAGGTACACACAGGCAAAGACGGGCCCTGAAGAACGACCACCGATCCTGACAAATTCACACACGCAAATTTGCGGAGCAGGCTTTATCAATCACTTATATATTTCTTACTCCACGAGAAGTACAGGCACCCTCGCGATGGTGTAGGAGGAGGGTGTCAAACAACGCCCGGAAACATTTCATACATCCCAAATGAACAGCAGCTGGAACGACGCGAGGCGCAGCCGGGGCTAAGTGCGGAGTACTCTAGCAGTTGTTGACAGCTCCGACGCTTGGCGAGGGACGGACGCGTTGTCGCACGGCCACTAGGAACGTGACCACATAGTCGGGAGACGAGGTAAACAGCCCGAGCCGAGGTGCTGTTATAACTGGACAGGACTCTCCTGATCAACCTCTTCAGCTCATGGCATGTATGGCTCCCCACGGACAGACAGAACAACTTCGATGCAGACGCCGGGACCGGCCACAAACGGACTCTTAATAAAAATAACTCGACCCTGGAGATGCAGTGCATCGTATCGAACTCCTGATACTCCTCAGACCCTGTCCGTTCTACAACTGCCTCGGCGCGCCGCCGCAGCGCCACCCGCGGCAAGGAAAACACACGTCAGAAGACAATCGACGCGCGATAGATCGAACAGTGCCACGGGCGGTGCACGCATAGAGAGATCGATGGTAATTATATCAAGGACAGGGTCAATCGAGGAAACAGGAGTAGGGACGGCTCAAACACGTATAATTGTTAGGAAACATGGTCCTGTCATCGTGACGATATGCGGAGACTATCGGGACTCGGCGTGCGCAGTGTGGAGCATTACGCACAGAGAACAGAGTACTAAACATAATGCGATCGGAAATTCAAAGTGAAAACACTTGAGAACCGGCCTTACAGTAATGTCTGAAGAACAGGGAAATTGAAGGAAAAAGGTAAGAAACATAAGGAGCGATGCAGGTCGCACGGGGCGGCATCAACAACGTCTGTAGAGATGGCTTCCGCGCTGGCGTGCCACGTCACGCAGAGTAGGTCGCGGTCGCATAGCTCACTGGCTGGCCGGTGTGAGGCAGTGGGCTGCGCCCCATCGGCCAGCCAGTGAGCTATGCGACCGCGACCTACTCTGCGTGACGAGGCACGCCAGCGCGGAGGCCATCTCTACAGACGATGGTGGCACATCAGCGTGGCGGAAAGACGAGCGAAAGGAACCAAGAGATATTCTGTGACAACTCGCTTCTCCCTACTGATAGTAACCACTGCGGTGTTTATGTGGTCGATGACTATGAAAGCTATTGTTTCAATTGTTGCATTTCTTGTTAAAACCATTCAAGAATTTGTTGCTTTTTTAGGAAAAAAATTGGCCTATGGAGTCAAGACCGATCAAAAGTAATGTAATTGCTTTTTCTAATCTCGGTAAAGGAGGCGAGTTCTAACTTGTTGCATCTTGCGATTATGGGCTATAACTGATGTGATAGGGAAGTATTTTGCATAGTTAGACGTGCCAGATTGGAGAGCAAAATATCGGGATTTTGGAATTGTTGTAGCGAGAAATAAATTTTATGAATTAGAATCTTACCTTTTACTTCTTAAATAAACTTCCTACAGAAAATGTTAACACTAATGGCAGATAATTAACTTGCAATTAATTTCTACGTTCCGGCTCGTACTCCATTGTGCAGTTTACAGGACGAGCCAATTTGGATTCTACAACAGTTTTAAAAGTTTTAAAATTTAAACAATTGGTATCAATTTTTAACCAATAATGAACTCGGACTTTATTGAAGCAAGATACAATGGTAGTTTCGACTTTGCACTGGGCTTTAACTTAAATAAATTGTGAAACATGAACACCTGAGCTATTGCCGCGTTTCGAAGCAAAGTTTCCTGCTTACCAGGCAGTCGCGCTGGCCACAGCGTTATCCACATACGGCGGTCACATCTGCACTGACTATCCTAACACGTTTCCTGCCAGACCCACTTTCTCACTTACCCGCACACTATTGACGAGCAATATAAAATGATAATATACAGAACTTTAGCAGAACAATTTTGTCACGAGATTCTGTATTTTGTCTCGAGTCTCGACATTACGTGAGATGTCTGGAGATTCCAGGCGAATTCCGAACATCTGGTAAGCCTAAGAACAGTTATAATAATTCTTACACGTTGCTCGTAAGTTAGACATTTTCTTCTTCAAGGCTGAAGAAAGGAAAATTTTTCTTCAATTATTTGCAAAACCGGTAGGGTGGCAAAAAATTACGAGTCTCTCCAGTAACTAAAAAGCAAAATAAAGGGATGAAAAGTGACGTGATACGGCGACAGAGACTAGTTTGTTAGCACTTACTGTATAACTGGGCACGACAGAGTTATGATAATGATGACATCGATCCAAGTTTCTGCCCTTTTTAATGAGCGAGTGCGGTGCAGTTCGTTAATATTTCTCTAATTTACCTTACGTTACGTTCTTAATTTCATCATTATATAGAAAAAAAGTTATAAAGTAAAACAATATATACCATCCCGTTTTCTTTCAGTAAGTCCACTCTATATACCTGTAGATATTACTGCGAATGACATAATTTCTGTTATGTGCTGCATCTGGAACAGCAAGTTCAGAAGACAGTGATGAAAATTTGTGGAGTTGATCTGAACTGACCTTCTCATCGAGGCGCACTATTCTGTAACGCTTTCTTCGCCTTTGTATGGGGAAATTAAAGTTATATGAGTGTTGCTGTATTCGTCCCTCGGTATCCCTGTACGACTTTTACCCCGCACACTTCCTTCTAATGCTAAGTTGACAATTCCTTGATGTCTCAGAATGTGTCCCACCAATCTATCCCTCCTCTTAGTCAGGATATGGCAGCAACTCCTTTCCTTCCCTATTCGGTTAAGCACGTCCTCATTAGTCACGTGATCTACCCATCTAATTTTCATCATTCGTCTGTAGCACCACATTTCAAAATCTTCTATAATATTTTTGTCTGAACTTATCGTTCACGTTTCACTGCCATAAAATGCTACACTCCAGACAAATGCTTTCAGAAAGGGCTTCCTAGCATTTAAATTAATATTGGATGTTAACAAGTTTAGCTTCTTTAGGAACGCTTTTCTCCCCATAGCCATTGTGCATTTATATCTTCTCTACTTCGGCCATCAGAAGTTATCTTGCTACCCAAATAAAAAAAAAAAAAATAAAAAAAAATAAAAAAAAAAAAATCATCTACTACTTTTATCGTCTCATTACTCAATCTAATTCCTTCAGCATCGCCTGATTTTCTTACATTCCATTCCATTACGTTTACTCTTGTTAATGTTCATCTTATATCTTGCTTTCAAGACACTGTCCATTCCATTCAGTTGTTCTTCCAGATCCTTTGCAGTCTCTGACAAAATACTATGTTAACTGCAAACCGCAAACTTTTAATTTCTTCTCCCTGAACTTTAATTCCCTATCCAAATATCTCCTTCCCTTCCTTCACTGCTTGGTCAATGTACTAATTGAACAACATTGGGGAAAGGCTATAACCCTATCTTATTCCATTCCCAACCTCAGCGTCCCTTACTTGCCCTTCGACTCTAATAACCGCTGTCTTGTTTTCGTATAGGTTGAATATAACTCTTCGCTCTCTATATGTTACCCCTGCTACCTTCAGAATTTGGAAGAGCGTATTCCAGTCGACATTTGCCAAAGATTTTTCCAAATCCATAAACGACAAAAACGTAGGTTTGCCCTTCCTTAGCCTATCTTCTAAGATAAGTAGTAATGTGAGATTTGCCTCCCGTGTTCCTAAATTTCTCCTAAATCCAAACTGATCTTCCCCGGGGTCAGATTCCACAAGTTTTTCCATTCGTCTGTAAATAATTCATGTTAGTGTTTTCCAACCATGAGTTATTAAACTGATAGTTCTGTAATTTTCACACTTGTCTGCACTTGCTTTCTTTCGTACTAGAATTACGTATATGAGTGTGTAAGGTCGAAATAAAGTGCAACCAAAGAGAAGGATTTAAGCTGATTTCAGCATCACGATATTAGATATTTTGTATTGCAGTAATAAAATTTTATTTCATGCACAACAAATCTAGACTACAGCTTGCTGAAGTGACGAGCTGTGGCGACACCAATGTTTCAGCCCAACGTCTGTGCCACACCTCTCTCTCACCGTTCACCTCCTCCTCCCGTCACCTGGCTGAACATAACTTCCTTCCCTCTCTCTGTCAGTTCCTGACAACGTTCAGTATCGTATCATGTAAAAATTTAAACTAAATCGATCGAGAACTTTTCCAGATTTGTATAACTACTGTTACGTATAAAGTGTTTCGGAAATTCTTGATAGAAACGTTGAGGCCTTGCTGACAGATGGAATGAATCAATAAGAATTTGATAAGGAACCCATGTCCGACATTTTTATCCATTGACGCTAATAGCATTTCTTTACTTTTTGACACTGTGAATCTAATGTTTACTACTGCAAGCTCTTTTCTTTTCAACTTCGAGCTTCGAGCTACGTCTTCATAATCGGTCATCTACTGTTTACACGTCTCTTCTACTGGTCAAGTGCTCATAACACTTAAGCTAGTCGTTGTAGACTCCATGTGTAGCAAACTTTTATTCTTATTTTTATCGAAGTCAGCTCCTTCAAACATACGGAAAGCGAAGATTGGAAGAGATGTGATTCACGGTGACCAATATAAATAAATGCTCCTTCGGTCACTAAATGACATTTCCAGACGTGAAGTCCTTTTGAAAATATGTACTCACCATACGAGTCCTTGAAATTTATGATGGGAATTTCCGAAAACCGTTTATATTTCAAAAATATATAGCCAGCGTCCTTAAGAATGTTCATTAGCCTGTGGTTAAAAAATTTGCAATAAATTGGTCAAGAACTTTCGAGGTTTTCGGTAAAAGCGTTTCCAACTTAGTATATTAGGCCTACACATGTACTTCTATTTCTTTTCTATAATCGTCAAACATAGTTTCCTGGTATCAAAACAAGTGACAGCAGAAGTTACATACAAATAAAATCTGATTTTAACATTATCATACTTTGTGAGTGAGGGGAGGGGGGGGGGGGCGACAATTTTGCAACTCGCAGGGGGCCCTGGAAGGAAGGAGGGGAGACATAAAATGGTCGTGAAGAGACAAAAAGGAAAGGAAAACAAAAATACTGCGAAATAGAGCAATAAGAGGAATGAGGGAAGGAGGAGAAAATGAAAGAAGGAATAGGACGAGGAGGAGACAAGTAGAAATTATCGGCAAACTATTTTATAATTGGGCATCCCCAGCTGAATACGTTATTGTTAAGAAACTCTAGAACGTAACACATACAATTATGCAAAGATTCCTTTCAATGGATTTTCATAATCCGTCTGAGATGACTTTTATGCCTATATCAGGTCACGTCCGGTTTCGCATCGTCAAAAGTGAATTTTCGAGTATCTTCCTTAGTACATGAAGTGGCTAGACTTAATACGAGGTCCCAACATATATGTTTGGTGCCGAGTTTTGTGGGGCCCCTCATTAAAAATCTGAAAAGGTAATAAGTTTTCTATGTGGCATCATTAAGTGGACTTCTGTAGTCGTATTTAATCTCATGTGAATCTGAAGTAAGAATGTGTTGTACCATTAGGTTCACGTCATATCCGGTTAAAACAATAAAAACAAGAGGCAGTTTGTAGTCGAGTGTCTGAAATTTGTTGTATCAAAATTACTAAGATTTTAGGAACCATCAGACGCGCGTTGGACATGAAAGTGTTATTGTCGTTAAAAACCACAAAAGGTTTTCTAGTGAACAAATAGCACCATTCAAAAAATTAATACGTTCAATGATCCTGAAAAGTGTTGCCGTCCTGTAAGATCGTGCCAGTATGAAAAATCTCTCATAGTAGTCACCATATAAGTGTGCTGTGACAATGAAGGGAAACTGATCGACTTCAAGTTGAAAGACGGCTGTCTGCCGTCTTTCCTAGGCTTTTAACTTTGTAAATTATGTAAGTTCACTAGACGGGCTTTCCCATATATGCGTGTTCAAATGTTTGTATAGCTTATGGGACTTAACTACGGGGTCATCAGTCCCTGAACGTACAAATTACTTATGATCTAGCTAACACTAAGGACGACACAAATATCCATGCCCGAGGGAGGATTCGAACCCCCGACCGTAGTGGCTGTGCAGACCGTGACTGGCGGGCTGCAGTCCCCTCGGCCACCGCGGCCGGCATACATGTGTGCAAAACGATAATCATGTGTATACGTAGCTATTAAGAGAGGCAAAAGGAAGCTGATGTTTTCATATCTATAGTTCTGATCACGCTTTAAATTCTCCAACTGCCAAATAAGTGCGTCCAAAATTGCCTTGCGTACCGGTCAGGTGCTATGGTAAAAATGCGACACTAAAGTAACAACTTTTCGCAGAAACTCATTTTAGGTAGTTCATGTTTAATGGTTAATTTTCAGTAAAATCGATCATGATATTAGCAATGGACATCGAAACAGCATAGAAACGAATTCAAAACAAAACGTTTTTTATGGGCGTCGTTATTTTATTTAATTTTATGTAACAGTAACTTTGTTATAGTTTCGATCAGATAACAACTAATTTGAAGAAATTCCCTAATTTTTAATTCTTCATTTTATATGGGTACGACGAGCGAAAGATGATACGGTCATAGAGATAGATAGATAGATAGAGGAGAATACGGATGGAAGGGAGTGACGAACAGAGGGCGGGGATTAGATAGAGAGAGGATGAAGAGGAAGATAGTGGGGAAGCAGATATAGCGTATCGCAAATAGACGGAAAGAATGTAGAAACCAATAGCTTTTTACTAAGGTCGATTATACGATACGTCACACGTTATAGGGTCGGTAAACTGATCTATATGTTTGAGGAGAAAACGAACGACAAAAATTGTAATCTATCTTGGGGGTTTAAAATAATATCTCCTAAACCATATTTTTTACAACTTTCGTTTCACATAGCCACAGTAGCCCAACGAACGATATTGATTTGATTGAAGAATTCTCTCGGTGATTCTACGTTCACATGAATACATGAATTACGGACGGTACCTCCTGTTTATTTCATATCAGAGTGAGCCACAGCGATGCGTGTCCGGGTTTTGCTGGTCCCTTATTTAAAAAAAAAAAAAAAAAAAAAAAAAAAAAAAAAAAAAAAAAACCTTATGGCCGTTGGTTACATATAGCTTAACATACCTTGATCACTAACAGTCCACACTCCATATTAATGATGAATCCAATATAATCCTATCAAGACTGAATAATTATCCTCAGGAGTATTCACTTCTTTAATTTTTATTTTATATACGTACCGTAATTTTAGTAATCTCACAGGAAACCTGGGTCTTAGCAATCAATTTATTAACGCCCTACGAGTACTTCCTGCTTGCCCATGTGGTACGATGGTGTAAAATGGAGCCGATAAAATCCTGGAATACGAATGGCATCGTAGCTTCTGTGCGCAGTTGGACGAAAAATGTGCTCTTCCTTCAAAGTCATCCTTCTACCCCTTTTAGTCTTGGTGAATCGATATCAAAACCACCGACAGCGTGAGACGCGAACAGCGGCGGCGCGCTGCCGGCCGGCATTTGTCATCGTGTGGCATTGTCTGCTGGAGGCGCCGAGAAGCGCCACGTGTAGCCGAGTGGCGGAGGGTGGGGGGAGGCAAAGGCACCTGCAACGTGAAAACACCGGCCGCCCTTCTCCACACTTGCTTCTTCACGCCATTGTAAACGTTTGTGACGTCACTGGACGTATTTTATACTTCCCACGCGCTGTCTTCAATGTTCGTGAATCCACCGACAAAAAAATTTCTTTACATTCATACAAACGCGGCCGATACGTATACCGCACACATTCTAACTAGTAATATAGAAAATGTCGGCAACTCAACTTCATCAAGCAACAACTTACCAGATGACAAAAGTAATCCTGCCTGCGAACCGAATAACAGTAAAAACATTTTTTTACAGCACTTCAGAATTTTTCACTGTTCAGTGGTGTATTTAAAGTATTAAATTCGTCCTGCGCCGACTCTAGTAAATAGAGATTATTCCGTAAATAAAGCAAAACTCTACCTTCGCCGAGGATTTGAAGGATGGAGGCCACAGGGCACCAGCCATGCATACATCTCAAGAATAGGTGCTTAAAGATCAGCTGATTAACCGGAACCAACGGTACAGTGACCCTATGATGTCAGTTTTTAAAATGTTCATTTGAGTTCAAGATTATGTGAGATTGTCTCTCATTGTCATCCCAATTGGTAATATAACGGTAACAATGTTAATCGATGTGATTAAATTTGAAGAATGGCAGATCATCAAAGATGAAATGATAACTATGGATGAACGGGAAGAAAAAACTGTTTAAGAAACCTTCTGAATGTGGACGCAAACCACAACAGCGATGGAACAGAAGAAGGGACATAAGTAGTAGAAGAAGAATCAAATAGAGGAAACAGAGAGAAAGTACCATGGCGGAAGTTAGAATGCCAAGCATGGGTTAGGTGAGAGAAACCATTGAAATGCTGAAGATAACGAAGGCACCAGGAATAGAATACCTGCAGAGATCCTGAAGGAGGGTAGAACTACTCTACAAGACACTATACCGCGTAATCTGATTAATGTGGAAGACGGGAAATACCCCACAAGAAGGAAGCAGTCTGTCATCTGACCCATACTAAAGAAAGAAGACGTAATGTGATGTAGCAACTATACAGGAATCACACTACTGTGAACAGCTAATAATATCTAGAGAATGTTGTTACTCAAGCGGCTGACACCATATGTCGAGAAAGTTCTTAGAGTACATCAAGATTTAGGCAGGGAAAGTCAATTTAGGCCACCTATATGCTACTAGGCAAGAAACTACGAAAGAGCTGGGAATTCCGCGAAGATGATCACTGCCATTTTGTGGAAAATAAAAAAAAACATATGGTGGTGTGAATGTTTCAGTTGTTATGGTTAATCTGTATTTTTCTTTTTTTTAGTAGTTAAAGTTACAGTTAAAAGTCTTCATGCTTATATGCGTGTAACTGCATGTTATATGTTACGTATTTGTGAGACATGCCAGTAAGTTCTGTAAATGCCTAGAATGTGTAAATAGGACGCTTGCAGTTAAGCTTCAGAAAACGATCTGGAGTCCGCGTACGGAGATTCACAACATCAACTGATGAATTTACGACCGTATGAGATGGCTGCAGGTTCCTTACTTTCTAGCTGCTCGCTGATTACAACGTCTCAGGATGTCTGAAACACTCTTGAATGTTTAGATGAGAGTTTTGTAAAGTCTTTTCTTCGTTAATTCTCACCTTGATTGTGTGTACAGAGTCGTGAAAACGTATTCTTCTTTCTTGTTGTTATTATTCTACGAGAAGAGAAACGCTTAACACTAATTTGTCTTTGACTATTCTCTTTTACTACATTTACTTCCTTTTAATTGATACAAATGAAACATAAACATTTCTGTATCGGAAAACTAGCCTCATTCCGTCACCAATAGAAAATGAAGACCGAGCGAGTCAACAGATACAGAATAAACATATAATCTCAGAATAATCATATAATCTCTTTGACATAATAATCTCTCATACAGTACAATCGCTGCACTGTACTTTGATAGATACTTTCGAAGCACTGTATTTTAGCGTATATTTGCTGCACTTTACTTTGATATACTTTCGAAGCACTGTATTTTAGTAATCCGTGTATATCCTAAATTCCACTAGACAGTGTAACGCAAATTTTAGTATTGTAAATCAATCTTAACTAATTGCGGCTCAACTGTTGTATCAGCTAAGTGTTGGAATTGCTCCTACGGTTACTAAGTTGTACATGTACTTTGTATGTCTCGCTCATACAGTTACTCAAAAGTCATCCACGTGTATCCGTAAAGATGAAATATTGTGTGCGATATGGGAGCACTCGAGGCATAATGATCCGTACACTGACAGGAAAGGTTTGTTAGGGATAAATATAAGTATAAAAAAATTGGGAATAAGTAAATAGTAGGTGATGAAAGTAATCATCTCACTATTTTGGCCACTACGGTCGGGGGTTCGAATCCCCCCTCGGGCATGGACATTTGTGCCGTCCTAGTTTGTAAGTAGTTCATAAGTAGTTTGTAAGTTTAGGGACTGATGACCCCCTAGTTAAGTCCCATAAGCTTAACAAACATTTGAACAACACTATTTTGGGTTGTATTTAATGTAGAATGACTACAGGCATCGTATGTAACGTTTGTTAACAGCTGTAGACTCAGAATTTAATTCTAATCGTCTAGTCGATGAAGAAGTTCTTGTTCATGAGTGTCGTGATAAGTTTCCTCCGCCGTCGCGAGAGGTGAATGTAAGAAAATGAACGACGTAACTCTATCAGGCGGAAGTTGGAAAGTTTTAATTCGTTTTGTAATATAGTGAAGTGATTTTACCGATACTGGTTCAGAGGCTGCGGTGCCTGAAGAGGCTACTTGTGCCCTGGAAATGAAATTTTCCCCGTATATTAGATACGGAGGAAATCATAAAACTGACGAACCGCGCGCCCAGGTTTTGTTGCACTCTTGCGCCGCCTCGCCACTCGGTTCGGCAGCGCTTTGGAAACACACAATCTTGTTAGACTCCTTTTCAGAGTCGCAGATTCAATTACGGCGTCATCCTTGGGGCTGCTGGGGCTGTCGAACCGCGGCCACGCAATAGCCCGTGAAACCTTTCGTGCGTTCGCTCGCCTCAATACGTACCCCGTGCCGCTATGGGGGAGGGCTCCTTCATAACTGTTTCAAAAACGTGTACAGGTGCAAGAACTTAGTATCGAAGGGAAGTGAAGAGAAATTACCCTTGCTTTCTCCGAAAGGTCCATTAAAAAAAAAAAATAAATAAATAAAAAAAAAAATAAAAAAAAAGTGCGTACTTGAATCCTCTTTACGGTGGAAATGATAAAGTTTCTCACTTCATAAACATCGACATAGATACTCCGCAAATTACATTTAAGTGCCTGGCAGACGGTTGTTGTTGTTGTTGTTATTTGGATGTTTAAGGGGGACAAAACTACAATGGTCATCAGTCCCCTGGCAGACGGTCATTAACTTATGTTTACCTACAATTATGCAGGCAGTAACTGCTGAAGCCGGTATTTCCCTCTCTAGGTGTGTTTGCGTATGGATTTGTGTGAGTGTATGTGTATTTCTTTACCTTCTTTTCTTCCCCTAAGGTAAGTCCTTCCACTCCTGGGATTGTAATGACACCTTTTCCACTTCCTTAAAACCCATATCCTTCTCTTTCTCCTCTCCTTGCTTGCTCTTTTCCTGAAGAAGCGACCAACGGTTGCGAAAGCTAGTATGTGTGTTTGTGTGTGATTTTATTTGTGCCTGTCGGCGAACCTGTCCTTTGGGTAAGTCTTCCGTTTTGTACTTTTTATATAAATTTATTCAACCAGGAAAGTAGCCTTCTACAATTTTCTATATATATATATTTGATTTCGTCTTCAGTTATTCATGAAATGACCTAGAAATTATGAAACAGTAAATCAAAGAAATATGCAGCTCAATATTTAAGACATCATATATCCTTGACTATTTGTCCTACGATACTATAATTTTCCAGATTTGTAGAACGTAGTATTAGTAACCAGTAGGTGATGAATGAATAGTGGTTGAATTAAGTCTCGTCGTGTGATGGGAAAGTTTCTGATTGCATACGACGTCATATCTTCTGAACTACGTGGCATAGGTACTTTTTAACCGCACAGCGATTGTTGTCTGATAGTAATCAGTATGTGTAGCACGTTTAGTTGAAATCTGTCCATTATTTTAGGAGGACATGTGGAAAAATAGCGCATGGTGTTTCAGTTAGTCGGAAATTTCATTGTTTACTTCGTCATATGTCGTGAAATATGTGACGTACTTTGATGTAAATTTGAAGTTACATTCAGTGGTATATGTTTCTGTCTGAAAAATAGGTGGTAAATTGGTTCAGTAGCAAAGAGGTAATAAATGGATACCTCATGCGTGATGATGGGGGATTTCAAGAAACAAATAATTTTAATGATTTCATATTTCTTGAAATATGTGTCGAACTGTGATATAATATTGGAGGAGCATTGAAAGGTATGTATGTGTAGTGTCTGTGAAATGTCTCGCGAATACCGTTTACGATGTAGGAGGAAATAATATCTTGTAACGTCATACCAACTGCCTTACAGGGAGAGAGCGCCTACTCGTCATAGCTGAATTCGTCCAAATTTATGGTTGTTGTAGTGCGTGGTGAGATATGAAAGTGCACCAAGTGGGAGCTCCAGATGGCTAACCGTTTAGGAAATAAAATGAATTTTGATACAGATCTATCACCATATGCACCTTATCAACTGCCCCTGAGAATTTTAAGAACGCGCTGTTTGGTTAAGCGGTAAAAGATCGGATTTTTATTGAAAGGTTCGCGGGTTCGATTCCGCCTGGCGGCATATATTTCTTTGCTCCTTGGTAATGCGTACAATTTCCCGACGTGCAAGGGAATATATGTCTTCTGTTTATTGACTCGTGGGGAGGACAAAAAAATCCACAAATATATGACGAACTGTTCCAAGATGAAGACGGATTGTCAGCATGCAATATGAAAGTAATTCCCCCAAAATGTAAGCCACAAATGCAACCATGCGGTGTTATTCTTATCATTAGATAAAAATGTAATTAAAAAACTCAAAACTGCACTTACCTAATCGGGAAAGAAGAAGAAATCATTTCCCGAGAAGCTTCCATCAAACTACATTCCATTACACATCACCAGATGTCCTCGCAAGTATTCAGTGACTTCTGCGTTACGCGTGGTTCGCTGCTGGACTGTGCGATGAAAGAATCAAAGAATAAAAAAAATAGAAACATTTAAAAAACTATGTAAAAGCAAAATAGCGGCGTTCATAACTTGCGCAAGATGCAGTCAAATCAATTGCTTTCCTTGTTTCGTCGATGAATATCACCTCGGTACATGTAATTTATCAGTTGCAAAAGAATGGAGGTGTCGATTTACATACACGACGTCCCAAAGTACGCGATAAACATTTTTCCTATCATCATTTTGATGGGGTTGTCTACGAGGAAAAGTTTCGTAAAGATTTGAAATTATATGTGTTCGTAGCTTCCACGGCTGGTGTCAGTTTGAATAAAACAATTCTGGGTAATAGGGAGAGTCATTTTTAAATACTTAGCAAAGGAACTGTCGACGTTTCGACCACTGCAGTGTGGTGTGTTTTACTCAAAATTTGAAACTATGTTTAAAGTTTATTGCAAGTCGCTAAGTGCGCTCATTCTCAAACAGTTGACGAATGTAGTCAAGCTATCACGCACCGCAAGATGGAGAGGCTTTCATTGTTTACTACGTGATATTGTATGAACTATGTATCCTAGGTGGTTTTTGCAGCCATAGCAAATGATTACGCACCTTAAAGAATATTTCTACCAAATTTGATTGAAATTTGTACATTAGGAGCAGATGAAGAATATTATCACATGATGCGGCCGTTTTCCACTAATGTCATTGTTTATGACTTCATATCTTCTGACGGATGTGTCGTAGGTTGTTCTTACCACGACAACGGTAGTAAGGAAACAACTACTAAGTTTGGCTGAAATCGGTACAGTATTTTAGGAAGAAATGTAGAACATACAAACAGACATATAGACAATTTTTCAATACAAATCCTTCATCCTGAGCCGCACCAATATAGAAAGTTTATTTTACCTACATTTTTATTTTAATAAGGACAATACAGAGACACCAGAAACTTAACGGGCAACAGGTACAACATTATTTGAACCAGGTTTCGACATAGTCATTAAAAGAATTTAGACCCTTCTCTTGTCCATAAGATCAACTTTCCTATTCATTTATTGTAGAATTCAGCCGACTGTGAATGTAACCAACGTGTGACAGTCGCCCTCAGCTCCTCCTCGTCGTCAAAACTGTGGCCGGAGGACAGCAATTTGTACTGTATGCTGGATGACCAGACACCAAATACAATCGAACTCCTGCGAAACAGTTGCTGCGCGCCGAACGTAATGTTGACGAGCATTGTCGCGGAGCACCATTACGTATTGAAAGTCTCTTCTGAATGGTATATCGCAGTTTCCGCATTGTTTCACAGTAAGAGCTGAACTGCCACTGATTCCCAATAGACGAACTTCTATGACAGAGGAATACGAAAGTTGTTCACATCTTAAGACACCTCAATTTCTATTATGACTATGTAGAAACATAGTTCATACTTTGCTGAAAATTTTTGTGGTAATGGGTTGTCTCTTATAAAAAAATAATAATATATTTTTTTAAATATTCAAAAATCTTACTTTCTGAATAGATGTCGCACTGTGTGTCCACCCCAAGTACATTCATCAAAACAGTTATACGAACTGAATAAGTAAAGTGAGCTACGTATATTTCTGCAGCTGTTACGTGAAATACATCGTTTTCAGGTTTCTGTTTGTGTGAGTCTCTCAGAAGACATGCAAATTTTACGAACTGAAGTGTGATAAGTACCATTTTCCAGGGGCAGACGAAATGAAGGGGATACATAATCCATAAAGGTCAACGAACACAAAATTAGGATTTTTAACGTGGCACAGGTATTTTTCATTCTATTTCTCATTTTCTTCTAAGGAAATAAAACAAGATCAGAATCTATTTTCTGTGTTGTATACATCATTCAGTCTGAAGTACTACTCATTAAAGCATAGTAATGGCTGTCCGGATTCTGTTTTTGCAGTACTGTGCAGTCAAAGCATTGCCTGCACTAACCTGTAACAACAATCACGACACAAATATATTGCAGGCCCAAGATCTCAACTTACCTACACGCCAGTGACGTGGTTCCCACATACACATATCTTCAATAGAAGAGGCCGGGTATGGTAGTCACCCTGGTTGGCTTACCTGTAGTTAGTAACTCGACCGCCGCGCGGGAGTAGCCGAGCGGTCTGGAGCGCCACATTGCGGTTCGTGTGGCCTTCCTCGTCGGAGGCTGGAATCGTCCATCGGGCATGGATGTTCATGTTGTCTTTAGTATAAGTCAGTTCATAAGTAGTTTGTAAGTTTAGGGACTGATGACCCCGCAGTTATGTCCCATATGCTTTACAAACATTTGAGTAACTTGACCACCAGCTATACTGCAATGACTTCGTAATTGCGGCAGCACTATATGTATCTGTTGTGTGAAGTTTCAGTTCTTCTCATAAGTCAGTGAGGAGCTGTTGGTTCTGTTTAACTACAGAACGTTTCGCTGTACTCTACTCTCATGTAAGGTACATTTCAATATATTATATGTAATTTTTCTAAATCGTTGTGGAGCCCAAAATGCTTGATACAACCTAAAATTTTCAGCCTTTCAGGTTTCTTTGTCAGACAACGAACAGGGATGGCTGTGACAAGAGATAATCACCCTATGAAAGAATTTGTTTTTCAAACACTGATACACACTTATTTCTTTTGTTTTCAGTACAAAGACGATAGAAATTTTGAAGGTAAAAGATAAAGGTCTGTAATGGTTGATACAGCTGAATGGTGTAACCGGAAAATAAATTTATATGCCGAATTAAAAAATAAATTTAAATTACCGGATATGGACTAGTTACTGCAAAAGATTTTGTGAACTGCACGTAAGCTATTAGGGTAATCGAATTATGCTCTCTGTTGCTCTCTAAAGTGTAGAGCAAATTCACTGAAGAATCCACAAACCTAAATATTACACAGGACGTATGTGTCCCATCATCCTTGCAGCGGCTAAGCGTACTACTCTTTCTTCAAAAGACATTACAACTCTCACTAAATCTGCGGAGAGAATATGACCGAAGGAGGTGCTCGGCCTTCCTCACTGAAGCTCCTGTGAAAAAGAAACTGGAAAGAAAGAAAGATGCAGCTACGACAAAGAAAGATTAAAGCAGTGACTGTCAAGATGACGACTATTTCTGTATTGTATGTCTTGATTAATTTGCTAGTAGCAGATAAAGGAGAATGTGGTTGCAATGAGAAGACTGTAAGAAAGGGACACTTGGGATATGTAGTTAGGAAGTGCCCTTTTAGTTTGGAAAAAGTGTCAAACTGATTTTTCAGGCTGCAGCGTGGGAATAGCAACGTGGTCTAAGGTACCATTGGTCATAGGTGTGCGTGTGTGTGTGTGTGTGTGTGTGTGTGTGTGTGTGTGTGTGTGTTGTCCTTAGCTTAAGACGGTTTCACTTATTTTACGTAATTTGTAAGTCCCTAGACCTATGACTTCAGTAGTATATACCATTGGAATTACAAATATTTGACTTTGTTCAGGTTACACTGGTAGCTGTTTTAATGATATTATCAATAGGCAGTCTTCTGTGTAGGCCACTGTCAGACTTTAATATTTGCTTTTAAGTTTTTTTTTTTTTTTTTTTTTTTTTTTTTTTTTTTTTTTTTTTTTTTTTTTGCCTTGTGTATCTTGAGTTGTGAACATTCTGTATGCAATTATACGAACTACTTTGTTCATTTTCATGTTGTTATTGTTAAATGGGTTAGAGAATATTTCATTTTTGAATGCTCTTGTCGATTATCGTAATTCATACGATTGACTTACAGGAAGGACTTTGTTTCTTTACATCCCTCTTATTTTCACGTAATATTAACTAGTGTTAACTAGTGACAAGCAGCCACTATCCTGTCCTGAGTAAGGTATTCGCAAACATTGGGTAAAAGGAAAGAAAAAGCTAAATTTACCGCAATAACACTGACGCCATAATTTATTTATTTTATTTTATTTTTAATATTCTTAAAAGTAAACACTACAAGTTAGTTAAATGAAATTTGGAATATTAAAGTTAGTGACTCCAGAAAAAATGTGAAATAAAAAACTGTGACTACCATACGATCTCCTCTTTTTTTATATACTGTATTTTGAAATAAATTAGATACCGGGGCAGCGCGTACGCAGACCCGAATAGCAAAGATTATGCGCACGAGTCATTCCCATTCCAAAAAATAAAAAATAAATAAATAAATGAGTAAATAATAAAAAAATGAAAAAGAAAATTAACGCAGAACATGCTTACAAACGAAGAAATTTCACTCCCATAAAGGAAAGAAACCCAAATCCTCTGGGATGGAATCCATTATACTATAAAATAAACCAAATATAAATTCATTTGTTGGAACAGTGAAGACGTGAAGAACTGAAGAACAAAAACGATGAAAAAGAAACTTCCACTAAAAATAAGTTACTACCGACTGTAACGGGCGACACCCTTTTCGTAACGGTCCACAAGCGAGAAAGAAAAAGTAAAGATAAAAAGAATCTACTCAAATGGACCAGCAAGTGAAAGTGAGACCCAGTTCCTGCAACATCTATTAAAAAATGAAAGATAAAAGGGGGAGGAAAAGACCATTTATGAAAACTTCACAGATCAAAATGTTCAAATGTTTGTAGAACATATGGGACTTAACCCTGCTGCAGGCGCGCTTAAGATTGTTACGTCAGCGGGCGCGTTAGGGGCTCAGTGCCGCCTACAATTAAATACAGAGAAAAGCTATTTCTTTTTAAATTTGGGTGGAATTAATTATTTATTGTGTATAACATTCTTAACAGCAACTTTCAATATGATCTGTATACATATATAGAGGGTGCATGGGAAAATTAAAATTATTACAGTAAATCTGACTTAAGTTTCCAGGATATTTCGTAAACACTACTTTAGTAACAAATTCTAAATAAACTATAACCACAGATATCATTCGATTGTTTACAATTGTTAAATCAAATTTTACAAAAAAGTGTACTATGTATAAAATATTTGTAGTAATAATAAAGAATAAGGCAGTCAGCAAATACATATCAAGAATCACACACTTTCTTCCTCCACAGAAGCTCTGCAATCATTACATGTGACAACATTGTGGCAATGTTGCTTGCAAACGAATCTTTTGCAGCTATTGCAAGTGACAGTAGTTTATTTTTACCACCACATAAATGGCACCTCCCTCACCTTCTTGTAGTCTCATCGTGATTGGCGAGAATTGATCGATGAGGTGACAGAAAATCTTGAATATCTCTTGGTAGAGTAGAGAGCTGATCGCTTTCTTTCAAATGGCAGTCCATTAGAACCAAGACCCGGTTTGTTAGATAGGTTCTTCTTATGAATCTTTTCTCTGTAGCCGCGGTGGAGTAGCCGAGCAGTCTAAAGCGTCTCGCTGCGGAGCGCGCGGTTGCTCGCCGTGGAGGTTCGAGTCCTCCCTGGGGCATGGGTGTGTGTGTTTGTCCTTAGGTTAGTTTACCTAGGTTTAAGTAGTTTGTAAGCTACGGACTGACGACCACGCAGTTTGGTCCGATAGATTTACAAATATTATTATTATTATTATTTTCTCTGTATTGTTTGCAAAGAACAAGACCTGGGAATTTATCCCAGCAATATCCAGAAACGAAAAACAATTCTAAGGGCCATCTTCTTGTGGTCCTTTGTGTCGAATAGGATGTACACATATAATCCACAGTATCGACTCCACATTTTGTTGTAGTGTAGTCCAAATTTTCAACAGACTTGCCTGGCTGCTCAGATTCGCTAGAATGATCTGCAGTTTCAACTATTCCTGCTTCCTCATCGCTGTCAGAGAAATCAGCGTAATCTTCTGCGTCAGATGATTGCAGAAGAAGACGCTCAATTTCTTCTGGTGTTAGTCCATTCCTTTGTGCGGACCTGGGAGACAATAAAATAATTCTAATACCAAAGCAATGTTAATAACTAAGCTTTGTAAAACAAAACTTCTAATCATCAAAACATCCGACAGTGGTACGGCTACATGTACTTACATTACCGGGCGCGTGCGGTACGCAGTGCCGTCTCGGTGCAGTCGTCCTTTCCACAGGTCAGTCACAGCTGTCATGGTGAGTATATGTATGGCGCAGTAATGTAGTTTGGTGCGTGACTAAACAAGCATATCAATCACCATTGTCGCGTGCTCGGCACGCTGACGTAATTATTGAAAGAAAACAAAACTGATGGCACTGTATGCCGCCACGCGCCCACCGCAGGTTTAACTACGGGGTCATCAGTCCGTAAGCTTACAAACTACTTATGAACTAACTAAGACTATGGACGGCACAAATATTCTTGCCCGAGGAGGGATTCGAACCCTCGACCGTAGTGGCCGTGCAGACCGTGGCTGGAGCGCCTCAGTCCCCTTGGCCACCGCGGCCGGCAAACTTCACAGTATTTCAGTTATTTGCACGACTGACATTCAGCATCTTAACACTAGTTGGTGGTCATGAATAAGTGCCACCGTGAGGAAGTAGGCTACTGGAGTCATTTCGCTGACTTCCGCCAGATCGTTTTATGTATTTGCACTTAAGCGATCACGGGCCGCTTAACCTTAATTGCATATTCGGATATGTTCGAAAGAATTGAAACGTTTTTGAATCTGCAGCCATTACAAATCACTACGCAGTTATGGTACCAGAGGGATTGATTATACTGGTAGGGAATGTCAAAAATTTGTGCATGACTAGGATTACAAAAGGGATTTCCTACTTACTAGGGAGTGTGTGGGTGCGTTGTGTATTTAGGTGTCGCTGGAGGCATTGAAGGGTTTTCCTGGCATCAGTGGTTTCGACTGAGAAAGAGGATGTGTCTTTCCGATTTTGGTGTGACTTCTCACATATTTCATCGTCTGTGAATGACTATCTTCGTTAGTGAAGAAAAATTGGATGTGCTGTTAATTTTCTACGAACGTCACAGAAATACAGGCATCTCTACACCACTTAGAATAAGTTACGCGGAGGTTATCAAGCAGGTTGCACCGACAGCGCACAAAGTTAAGTAACAGCGAGCTATTTTCATTAACTTGTTCGTTGTTTTGTATTTGAATTTTGTAAGCCCATTTGTGGTGTTTGATAGCTATGTACTTGCGCCTTCTATACCGCAACAGTCGTTTCAATCACTCGCACTTCGATAATTGCTTCGTTTACTTCTGCGTGATTCTCGTACTTGTAAGAGCAGTAGTCCCGTTTATATTACTAACCTCCTCTAGAGGCGTATGTCGCGTCTTTATAGTTGTTCTTTTCTCATGGTGCTGTAGTCATACACAGAGACTTTGATTGCTGTGTGCGGATGCAAGCTGAGGTTGTGATGCTTCTTTCCTAGCTTCAGGCGGTGTTAACTTGCGCAACTGGACTCTGCGGTCAAGGGGCACCGCTGCTGTAGGCCGGTTGTGGGGAAACAGAGGACGTCCAGCTCAAGTGTCCATAAGCGGCTACTGCCTGCTCTGTTACTGCTCCCAATGAAGCAGACACCCCATCCAGGGTCGCGTGGAAAGTCGCCGCATTGCGTGGCAGGCAGTGAAGACCTCCCTGGGGCCTGATCAAGAGGCTCCCCGGTTAGTCTCACAAACAGCTTTCTTGGGCTAACGGTGCCGTCCGTCAACGGGATGGTGTAGCTTGTTCTGAGGTCACCTCCCAACGTGGGAGGACTTCCAATATTTTACAGACATTCGAAATTTAGAGCAAACTTCAATGCCAGAAGCGTATAACAGTTTCCACAACGAAACTCTATCACTTAATTTGGCAGGAAATCCAAATAAATTGTGGACGTAGCAGCAACACACTATCAGTACCTCACTACGCGATACCTACGGTAAGGCTGTTGATGACAGATACTATGGTTCCGGTAAAGATAGTAACCATCTCCCCCTGTGCTGGAATTAGAACGTACGAACACAAATGGGGAGGAGACAGTCTATGGGACGCATGGGCGGATAGCGAAATGGTTGTTGTGGTTGTTATTGTAACTTTAGGGTGCTTAACATCGTTGTCGTCAGCACCTGCTTAATGATAACGTCACCGCTAGATAAAAGCGGGAAATCTTGCTTCCAGTCCTAGTCCGGCACAAATTTTCATATTTCGCCATCCAATCAGACAACTGGTACTGATTGTTACGTAATCGTAACTGTGAATAAATGTCTTGTACTTAATTGACAACTGTAGTAACCGCAGTGTCAATTCCTCCAAACACGCATACATGTCTGAAGGATGTTTCCTTAAAATGTTCAAATGTTTGTTAACCTTAAGGGACTTAACTACGGGGTTATCAGTCCCTAAACTTACAAACTACTTATGAACTATCTACAGCTAAGGACGGCACAAATATCCATGCCCGAGGGGGGATTCGAACCCCCGACCGTAGTGGCCGTGCAGTCCGTGACTGAAGAGCCTCAGTCTCCTCGGCCACCGCGGCCGGCGATGTTTCCTTAGTTCTTTCGATAGACACGGACACTACAATAGTACAAAATTTTGATACGTAACATTTGATTCATAATACGTGATTCATAGGGAAAAGAACGTACTCCATTTCACTCGTTTCTGGAGAAATACATAACTGCTTATGTTGTATACCTACTGCTTATTGTTTCATATATTGTGTCACTGGGAAGGAGGAAACTCTGAAGCGACTAGGTTATAGGTTTGTGGTGTCAACTGTTTTAATTGCCAATGACTTTGGTGTTATTCGTGGTTGTCATGTTTCTTTAGTATGTCGAATTGATTTTCGGTCGCGGAATTTGTAGGCTTGCTAGTAACCTGCAGCAACAGTGTTTCTGGTGTTTCTGCTTATCTATGCCTCTTTCCATAAGATAATTTTCGACTTTAGCTTCGTGCAGTGTTTGAGATATATTGCCAACATTGTCTATTATTCCAACTGTTAATATCACGTAATATTCATGGTCGTTGTGTCGGTCTTACATGCGCCGAAGTGTTGCATTATAGTGTTACATGTACTGAAGTCCCAGTTTCTCCGTGGATGCTTAAACCATTGTGTCAGTCGCATTCGGTCTAAGTGTACGGAGTACGGTTATTGGCCGGTCACGAAATGGACTGGCTTGGGTCGACATGGTAAGTCTTAAACTTTCAAGTGTGCCTTGGAAGATAACAATGAACCCGGAGATCCTTGTCGCATGTTTCCTAATCTCTCTGCCATCTTTCCATCAGGCACTGTTTCAGTTGTGCTGTGTTAGTTGTGTTTGTTCCTGTAATATCGGAAACATTATCTAACCGACTTCTTTTGAACCCAGTACAGCGTATTGAGATGTCTATGGGTCAGACCCTCGAGATCAGACAGATCGCTTCTAGTGATGTGTTGTTGCAGGTTCCAATCATTCTCAGAAGTACACTGTGTTACCCCGTCTTGTTAAAGTCCTAATACTCCAAATATTCAGTCTTTGAGCCCAAGCGAATACCGCGAAGCATGCGATGAAGTCAAATGTCGCAGTATGGCATGTCTTTATCGTCTCTGTCGGCAGTCTGTTGTGTAAATTATTAAGTCTTGCAAGTCTGTGCATAATTTTAGCGGATCTGGCAATTGTCAATCTGATGTGTTCATTGAAGGCCTGTTAATCATCAAGAGATAGCGTATGACCTGGTATGTCTAGATTTAGGATTGGGTTTCATTTTTAGTGTCCATCTGAGCAACAAAAATACAGTTTTGTTGAGTGCTATTTTTACTTTCTTTTCTTTGCACCAGTTGATCATTGTATGAAGTAGCTGAGTGCTTCTGTCTCCACTGCTGCTCTCGAGTTGTCTGACAGCACCATGAGCAGGTCGTCTGAGTAAAGCACCAAATCGTTTACTCTATTATTACCATTCAGGATGTTCAGAGGGGCACGATTGCAATATCCCAAAATAATGGTCCGCAGCTAGAGTCCTGTAGACGTTCGTTTGTCAGCCTCTTGGCAGCCCTGCGTGTGCCAGGCATCCACCACTCTACCACCCTACTTCGAAAGTAGTCAAGGAAGACTTGATAGTCCTTTCGGGTATGCTACCAGCTTACGTATTTATTACTTAATTATATTATGTCACTTTGATGACAATGGACTCTATAATACTTAAAACAGAAATCAACGTGTAATAAAAATAAGTTGCACACTATGCATGTTTAATCATTATGAAAACTGCACTTATTTTAATAAATAAAAATATGTTTCACAACAATGTATTAACTGTTGGCATGCTATTATTATATACCTACATCTTCAAAATGAACCGTTGTTCACTTCTTAAGTTACACAGTGTGGTGTCGCATTCTGAAAATAACGCTTACTTCATCGGAATATAGTTATCATTTAATGAAAATTGCACATATAGAAGTTATTAATTATTTAAAGGGCAATTTGAAATTTTTCGACCGATTTCAAATCAAATGGAATAGTCCGTATATATGTTTGTCCCACCGATATTTACGTGACTGTATTCAAACGCATCATGTTTAGTTTTATTTTATACTTAGTTGTAGTACAATAGAACACTTTTTTCCGCACATTTTTGTTTCATTTTAAGAAAAGAAGCAGTTTCTAAAACGTTTCTTTTTCCTACACAGAACCAGGGACGCCACTCTGAAATAATGCACAGAATGAGGCATCCTTAATTCAACGACAGTGTATCCATACCATTCTCATAACAATAGGTAGCGACAGCATTCAACTGGCTTTAAAACGGAAAAGCACCCGGTCCAGCCAGATTAACCTCAGAAACAGTATTGCAAATCACGTCGTTTTTTAAGAATCTGTTCAACGATTGAGCAGAATTGAAAACCTTTCGAAAACTGGTAATGTAGTAACAATCAAGAATTCTCTAGACAAAGATGTAATAGATCCTAAAACTCACCGACCAATCTGCCTCATGAACACACACAACAAAGAGCATATGCGCCTCTCCGGCAATACACCGCATGAATTTGGTTTTGGAGAAGGTAGACCGATAGAAGTATCTGTGAACCACGCACTGCCACTAATAAGTAACATCAACGACACATGTGTGGCCGCCATACTAACGACACAGGATGGGTTTTTGATAACTGTGGTGGCCGTTCCTCCTCGCCAGGTTAAGAGAAATGCGGCTATTATCACCGCTCTAATAACGTCTTCCTTGGCATCTGAGGCTTTCCTCAACAGAGGAAGAACACGTGTCATCCTGTTAAGTCACAACAACGGGACTTAACAACAACGGGGTCATCAG
This sequence comes from Locusta migratoria, assembly GCA_026315105.1. Taxonomy (NCBI): domain Eukaryota; kingdom Metazoa; phylum Arthropoda; class Insecta; order Orthoptera; family Acrididae; genus Locusta; species Locusta migratoria. The sequence continues at coordinate 209,104,535 of CM048747.1, read as the reverse complement.
TCCCTAAACTTACAAACTACTTACGAACTAGCTAATCCTAAGGACGGCACAAATATCCATGCCAGAGGGGGATTCCAACCCCCGACCGTAGTGGCCGTGCAGACCGTGAGTGGAGCGCCTCAGTCCCCTCGGCCACCGCGGCCGGCAGAGGTAACGTAAACCGGCATAATATGCTCTATCGGGCAATGGAAAATCCACGATGCAAGCGACAACTGAAACATCAGCGACCTTGGCGAATTAACGTATGGTGCGGCATTAGGGAGGAAGGATAATTGGCCCCTATTTCATCGATGTCAATTTAAATGGTGCAATGTATTCAGTTTTCTTACATAATGTTCTATCGATTTTCAATGCATGACAGAATGGCGATGTACTTTCAGTATGGATGTCCGGCACATGGCTCGCGTGTAGTTGAAGCGGCCTTAAATGGATTATTTAATGACAGGTGGATTGGTCGGAGAAGCATCATACCATGGCCCGCACTTTCAGCGGATCTCACATCCCTATATTTCTTTCTGTGGGGAAAATTGAAGGATATTTAGCCGCGGCTGAGTGGCTGAGCATGTTGTGGCGCTATGCTCCGATGCGCGAGGCCGCTCCCAGTCGGGTGTTCGAGTCCCCACTCGGGCATGGATGTTTGTGCTGTCTTTACAATAAGTTAGTTGTTAAGTAGTTTCTGAGTTTAGGGAATGATGATACCGTAGTTAAATCCCACAAGCTTAACAAACATCTGAAAAATATTCGTTATCGTGATTCACCGACAACGCCTGAAAACATCCGTCAGCGCATTGTTGTCAATGCATGTGAGTACATTACTGAAGGTGAACTACTCACTGTCGAGAGGAATTTCGTTACACGTATTAGCAAATGCAATGATGTTGAACGACATCATTTTGAGCATTTATTGAACTCATGAGTTTAATACAGGTAATCACGCAATAACAGCATTCGTTCTCATAATGTATGATATTTTCTCAAAAGTACACGTATCACATTGGAACAAGCGATATAAACTTCAAACGTTCTGTGTTTTAATTTAGAAAAACCTACTTTTTACCCAATGTTCGTCTAAAATTGTGAGCAATATGTTTGTGAATATTACAGCGCCATATATCACAAAGCGAAAAAAGTGTTCGAAATAAAACATTCGTATTTATTTACGTATGAGACTAATATGTAATAAAAATGAGGGTACCTATTTAAAAAAAAAAAAGTTTATATCCGTTTGACCTCAGGCAGCGCCATCTTAGCGGGCCAACCATAGCACCATCTGTTTTCCCCCTTCAAGCTAAAAAAGCTTTGTTCCTTGTAGTTTTTTCGTTTGATGCTAATTTCGTGAGATATTTGGCTCGGTCACTATCAATGCGCCCTGTATAATAGTGCCTTAATTTTGTAATTTATTTGAACACATTACTTTGAATAGTTTCGGAGCTATGAATATCATAATCGTGTGCTTTCATTAAAGTACGTCACTTTCGCTCCGAAACAACAACCGGAAGCGTTTCCTTGTCAAAGATATTAACGTCTACTATCTATTTCACAAAAATGAAATTAGGTTTGAAACGGAACGGGCCTTACAAGGACCCTTGTTTAACGTAAATCCTTGAAATTTTCCCCACATGGAGGCTACTACCCTCGACAAACTGAAACCACCCGTTAGCTTGATCCGTGACGTCATCAAAATGTCGGGAAACCCGTATACGGGTTAATATGTTAATACCTACGTATTAAAGTTAATAAACACTCTATGGTTAACCTCGTAAATCACAAATTACAACAAGACAGTAAAATGTCGATCACAGGTCTCAGCCCAAAATTTCGCGAATTCAGCACTCACTTTCAGAAAAACATAAATTAAAAAAAAAATAAAAAATAAAAAAAAAATATATATCTCATTATCAGAGTGAAGTTGCAAATCACTTTTCAAACACGAAATCTTAAACTATAATCCATGTTCCGCTACTGTCGCGGCAGAATAGCCTTGCGCATAGAGGCACCGTGCAGCGCAGACGGCGTAGGGTTTAGCGGCCGCGGTGGATTAGCCGTGCGCACTGAGGCACCGTGCTGTGGTGCGCGAAGACCGTTCGCTTTGGGGGGCCCGAGTCCCCCCTCGGGCACAGATGTATGTGTTGTCCTTGGGTTAGATTAACTTAAGTAGTTTAACTTTAAGTAGTTAATAAGCTAGGGACTAAGAACCAAGCAGTTAAGTCCCATAGACTTACAGACATTTCAGCATGTTTTATTGTAAACAAACTATCGTCTTTAACTCAGCCACCTCATAAAGACCCACGTCACGTAGAAACACGTACGAACACGACAACACGCAGGGCCACGGATCAAAGCCGACGGGCGGTAACTCCGTCTTCAGATGAGACTTGTCCTCGGTCTGTGAATGCAGTGACCGCTGTCCACCTGCTGAACACCATCTGTACTGATCTTCTCCTAGTGCTTTTGATACGGCGCAAGAATGGCGACAAAGGTAATTACCGAGTACGAATACCGCAGCCACAACAATCAGACACCATCGCCCCGAGTATCGATATCGCGTTAGCAGCCATGAAATCCGATTGTCCACGGTGCCGGACGTCGCTGCCGTAGCTGACTTTCTCTCCTCAGACGCGAGTTCACTCCCATCCACCGAGTCGCTGCGAAAGGCAGAATAGGCGCAGAGTCGGCATCGGCGTGTGGATTAGAGGACTTTTGCCGCCAGGGGAGCTGCAGAGGCCGAGGGCGCGGCGCGCTCCGTGCAACGCGCGCTCTCGCCAGATTACGAGTCACAGAGGCGGATGATTGCTAATGTAATTGCTACATACGGCCGCGGCGCGGCGCGGCGCGGCGCGGCGCGGCGCGGCGTGGCGCGGAGTTCGCTTTGTGGCCTTTGCGCCGGCGCAGAATATCCACGCTCCTCCGCAGCTGCCCTGCTCGCCAGCCAGTGTTAATCTGTTAGTAATCACTTGCTCTCCGTAAGAGAGAGCGCCACCGTTCCCGTCGGTGCATTATTCTCATTCGCCGTCAAATGAGTCCACAGTCCCACGAGCAACTCCGGCGGTTTCGGGATTGTGAATTGAGGAAAGTTGTTGCGTACCTCGTGTTACAAATAAGGGAACCCACTGTGTTACGTTCTACCATTTCAGAGCAGGAGAATGGAAATGCAGTATGTTTCCCTGAAACTTTCATGGTTCCATGTTGCCATCAGTTAAGCTTTGCAGCGTAACTAATTTATGTGACAATGTCTCCGTAACGGTAATTCTACACCAAGCTGAGTCACGGTCAGCACGGCCACTACGGTCGGGGGTTCGATTCCCCCCTCGGGCATGGATATTTGTGCCGTCCTAGTTCGTAAGTAGTTCATAAGAAGTTTGTCAGTTTAGGGACTGATGACCCCGTAGTAGTAAGTCCCATAGACTATACAAACATTTGAACATTTTTTCTACACCAAGCTGATATATAATTTCATTCAACGCCTGGTAAATGCGCACTAAGTAGATATCTAATTTCATACAGAGTACAGTTCTCCCTGATTTTTTAGTTGATTTACAGTACAAATCTTAGAAACCTCTTACGCATCATTCAATTGTGGGGGAAAGAACGTCGTTTTCTTGATGCAAGTATTTTCTCCAAGGCATCCTCATCAGGTTCTTGAAACTAAAGTTTCTGTAGAATACTTTAACTACTCCTACAGTTTGCAGCTAGTTAAATGATTGTTTTTGGAAAAAAAATTAAAAAATAAAATGAAACGAAAAGTTTCAACTTCCGGCACTAAGTCTAAGTACAGTACCAACCATTATTATATTCGTATTGCGTGTAATGGTACAGAACTGTCTATTGAATTTTCGTGAAGTATTTTGATCTAGGAAATTTACCTTTACATTGGTATTATTCTAAAAGACAATGACAGTTTTACAGCAGAAGGAAACCGTCCCCTTCATACTGGAATTTTTATTATAAACATCATCCTCTAATTAATAGAAGATAAGTATATAAGACTTTCACGGTCCAAAGGTCACAATAGTATATATATATATGACGTCTGCTCCGAAAGAACAAACGTCACTTCTGATCCCGCAGTAATTATTCTTTCATATTCACAGAATGTATGACATCAATTGCCAGACTGTGGGCACGGTAGAGCAGGGAATTTGTGTCTGGCTGGAGGCGTGGTTAGGTAGTCTTTGCAGGGGCGATGATCACTGTGTCTTCAGAGGTATAGTGGTCAGCGCTACTGTCTAGAAGTCAGGAGATCCGGGTTCGAACCTGGCTGGGTACAGATTTTCATCTTTGGCCAATCACAGTTGATGCCATACTTTCTGTGAATATGCTCATAATGTTATTGATAGTGACATTGTCTAGGATGCCTTAGTTTACAGTTCAGTTCGGCTTTATAAAGCACGCGAGAATATCACCACTGTGCCACCTCGCTGACTCCGATTTGGCTATTGCGGCTCTTTCCATGTCGTCACAGCCCTGTGTCGCAAATTGTTCCACAAGTGTAAGTGTTTGAGCATTTTTAACGTTGTCAATGTGTTAGTTACCTGTCTCACAGGCTCACAGCTGTAGAATATTTTATCCTTTCACTAATCATTTGTTTAGCACGCTTTTCCAACATTATGGCGTATTTTTGACCATACATGTCAGTTGTGTGTGTATGTTTCTGAACGATAAAGAAGGAGTTCGAGGTATGTGTGACTGCAATATCTCGCAGATGTCAATGATTCGGTGTCCGGAAGCGAACGAGGTGAGTAGGAAACAAATACGTTGTATTCCCCAATCATGAGGTTTTTCTTTTTTTTTTCTATAATGGCCAGAAGAAAATCGAATGGAATAATGACTGTCGTGGTATGCAATATTTTAATGAGGTGTACCCAGAATAGGATGCTGTTACAATTTGCGAATTCAATCAATTTATTCAACAGAAAATCCACATGCGTCGCATCCGTTCAGGAATTATAGTTGCATTACGACTCCAAGAAAGCTAATCAGGCTGTGTTCGGCAAGCGAGAGATAAAGCTTGTAAATCCAAGACAAGAAAACAGAGTGCATGGAAGAGATTGTTAAACCATTGACCTCTTAACGAGACCCACGCGTAATGGCAGAGAGATCCAAGGAGTCATGCTACAGACTGGACGGCCGTTCCGTCGGAGGTTCGAGTCCTCCCTCGGGATTAGGTGTTTGTGTGTCGTACGTAGTGTAGGTTAGCTTAATTGGATTGTAAGTGTAGTGACTGATGACCATAGCAGTTTGGTCTAATAGGTTCACAAACGTAAGAATGTATTTTTCTTAACTGTGGTATGGGAGTAAGTCTGCAAGCTGTGAGTAAATAAAAGTCCAATTCCAGTGTCTGCTATATTAAACAATGACATCCTCAAAACTGCACCAAGATGATGGCGAAAATCTTTTGTGATCTGGCCTCCTGTTGGGAACGTTGTCTATTCCGCCAACATCCGGAAAACGTGCAAAGTATAATCTCCAAGACTTTTCTCCATAGGCGGAGTGCGTGCTAACTGCTGCAGTTCTTAGCATTCAGTGCTTCTTGGTACAGCTAATAATGGTGATGTAATGTTCTACATTACCCTGTCAATAGAACACGTGCTGAATGCTTTTACAGGAATCTACGGCGGGAGAAAAATAGAATATATCACGATAGTAGCAGGAATGCAGTTGTCTGATGGTACTTTTTTCTAGTCAAATTGGACATGGATTCTATCGAGTATTAACAGAAGACGAAATTCATATCATTTTCATTCAGTGGGCTATAACGGAATTTTACATTGCTTTGACGTCAATATCAAAACACGAATTAAGCAAGCTAGTCTTCTATGGCGTGCAAATTGAGGCAAATTCGCTTGCCAAATTACGTAGTGGCTGGAAAGACAAATTTCTGAATAAACCACTTGATATAATGGAATGCTGCAGATCTAGGTTCAAATACCAGAGATGTAAAGAGTTCAGTTGTCTTTCTATGATGTTATTATCGCTTGTCAGAGAAGTTCGCCATCTCGGCAATAAGAAATGGCCGTGGCAGAGAGGCCGAGCGCATTGAGGCACTATGCTACGATGCGCGAGGCCGTTCCCTGTCGGGGATTCGAATCCACTTTTCGGCCATGGATGTCTGTGTCGTCTTTAGTATAAGGTAGTTCAAAAGTAGTTTCTAAGTTTATGGGCTGATGACCCCGCAGTTAAGTCCCGTAAACTTTACAAACATTTGAATAAGAAATGAATTGCAACAAGACAATTACACAGCATTGCGATCAAATATTTCTTTCCGTGTGTCTCTCTGCTCACATTACACCTACGTTACACATAAATTAGAATACATAGAGCGATCATCTATCTGAGCAACTGAGCAAATATGGAGTGATGACTTTTCACTTCCAATATGAAGTGGATAACAAAGTACATCGTGATGATTTGATTTCTTAGTCTTACATGTATTCCGTGGTTAGAAAAATGTTACATGTATTCGTACTATTTTCTATTGATAACAGAATTACAAATGTAAAAGTTTTATTTAATGATTTTCTTAAAATTTTAAAATACTCATCGGAAGGAGAATGACTACATCGTACCTGTGTGCAGATAGGCATTATGGAATATTTGTCGATAATTAATTGCATATTAAATAACATGCACTGTCGCAGATCAGAGTTCACATGAATTAGATTTTTTAGTGAACTTCAAGAATGTTGACATTACCTGACATTGCAAACTGGAGGCCATCTGCATTGATTAATTATCTCCACAAGGGAAATTTAGAAAAAATGGAGTTCATTCAGGAAGTGCAACATTGCACTTGTCAAAATATAAAATACATAAGTTACATCATGGACTTCTTGTAAGATGCGTCTGTCAGTCTCTCACAGGTCCATAATATAATTTGTGTATTTTATATTTTAACTAACTGCAATGTTGCATCTCTCTAAGGAGCTTGTAGTCAAACTACTTTTGTGTATTTAAAACAGTCATAATAAACTAGGATGAACCGTATGAGTAGTGAGCGGCTTGTGTCTTGTTTGGCTGTAAGTTTTCGTACCACGGACACATTCTTCAGGTTCGTCTGAGTAATAATAACTGCGACATTCTCAGTATATATATATATATATATATATATATATATATATATATATATATATATATATATATATATTGTGTGTGTGTCCATAGGGCACACAGTACCGGACATCAAAACAAGTGGACGAGTGGATGCAATAAGTAGTTCAAAAATGTTCGTCAAGCTTAAGGAACTTAACTACGGGGTCATCAGTCCCTAAACTACAAACTACTTATGAACTCTCTAAAACTAAGGACGGCAGAAATATCCATACCCGAGGTAGGATTCGAACCCCCGACCATAGTGACCGTCCAGAACGTGACTGGCGTGCCACAGACCGCTCGGCCACTGCGGCCGGCAATAAGCAGCTTTCAGAAAATTTAGCAAAAGGTCGTAAGTAGGAAGAGCAACCATACTGAAGCTGTGTAACTATAAAGTACCTGGTTAGGAACGGTATTTTGGAGAAAAATGATAGTTCTTATTACTTTTTTTTTATTACTATTTTTTTATTCAAATGTTTGTTACGCTTAAGGGACTTAACAGCGGGGTCATCAGTCCCAACACTTACAAACCACTTATTTACTAATTTATACTGAAGACAATACAAACATATGTTCCCAACGTAGGATTCGAACCCTCGATGGGAAACGGCCTCGCACATCGGAACATAGCACCTCAATACGCTCGACCACTCCGCTCCGGCTACAAGTTAAAACTAGAAGAGAGAACCTTCCTTTCAAACCACTATTCAGTTTGTGAAACTGACTTCCGTTTTGAAAGTACACTTCGAACAGTCTGTTGCTAATCATACTTTCTACCAAAGTTCATATCATGAATTTTAATAAAACACATTCCTTCCTAACGGTGTTGTAAGCTGCTGTGAGATATACAAGGACGGACGTGCTCTTCAACTTCTTCTCGAAACGAGAATCCACAAAAAAGGTCATTGGCAGGACTTGTTCGCTCCAATCACGAGGAGGGCGGAATCCCGCTTGTTCGACTGGAATTTTTATTCAAATGTTCGAATGTTTGTAAATCTATCGAATCAAACTGCGTGGTCATCAGTCCGTAGCTTACAAACTACTTAAACCTAGGTAAACTAACATAAGGACAATACACACACACACACCCATGGCCCAGGGAGGACTCGAACCTCCGACGGCGAGTAACCGAGCGCTCCGCAGCGAGACGCTTTACACCGCTCGGCTACTCCACCCCAGCGAATTTTTATTAAAAATCAGTTCTTCAGTTTTCACATTCACATTGTAATATACTGGTGTGAAAACTAACATGTTTGCCAAACATTACTAATTCTTTTCTCAGTTTCCAAATTTATCTGAAAACGGAAAATGGAATATTAAAATCTTGAACACGGCTCTTGTTAGCAACTGTACAAAGCTTCACTTTGATGTGTACACGATACGGTCAAGCCGTTACAGATAATAACTTATCGGATGTATAATTATTAATCTGATAATGGAATAGTTTTTGTGCTGCATGTAAGATAGACAGTGAAGTCAGAAATATAGAGCCATCTGTGGAAGCGTGTATGATGTCACAGCGTCCTAGCGGCATAGAAAAAGTTGTCCAACATGCGCGTAGCATATTCCGAAGAAGTCGGCCGCGGTGGCCGAGGGGACTGAGGCGCTCGAGTAACGATCTGCACGGCCACTACGGTCGGGGGTTCGACTCCCCCATCGGGCATGGATATTTGTGCCGTCCTTAGGATAAAGTAGTTTGTAAGTTTAGGGACTGATGAACCCGTAGTTAAGTCCCATAAGCTATACAAACATTTGAAACATTTTTTTTTATTCCGAGGTTTAATGAGGACTACGTGAAGCTAAAGCGAGAATGGGCTACAGTAACATGAAGCTCATTCACCTAAATGACCAGTGAATCCTTAGTGTTGGATATCGCAACGGAGGCATTGTTGACGGCAGCTAAATCTTTCAAAATGTTCAAATGTTTGTTAAGTTTAAGGGTCTTAACTGCTGGGTCAACAGTCCCTAAACTAACATAGTACTTATGAACTCACTAGTACTAAGGACGGCACAAATATCCATGCCCGAGGGGTGATTCAAACCACCGACCGTAGTGGCCGTGCAGAATGTGACTGGCACGCCGCAGACCGCTCGGCCACTGCTTAAATCTTTCCACACGAGTTGTTTCTTTCAAACGCCCCAGTAGTTAGCTTTCCCCATCCATACGAAAACTCAATGTTCAAATGTTTGTAGAGCTTATTGGACTTAACTACGAAGTCATCAGTCGTAAACTTACAAACTACTTATGAACTAGCTTATGTTAAAGAGTTCATAAACATCCATGCCCGAGGGGGAATTCGAAAATCCGACGGGGAACAGCCTCGCGCATCGTACAATAGCGGCCCAATATCCTCGGCCACTACGCCGCAGCCATACGAAATCTATCCGCGCTTCTATTCCGTCTTTGATCAATGCTTTGTCTGTGAGACGTTACAGTCTCCTTCCTTCTTTCAACGCCTACAGTGAAGAATCGCTTAATTTTAGTTCACGATTTCGAGCACATTCAATCATAACCAAGCAATTCTTATGGTTTGGAAATTTTACTAGTATTTTTTGAAATTTATAGGAAATCTTATATTCTTAAACCATTTATTTTCCAATAACCTTTATGGGATACGTAGTCTAGCCAGTTAATACAAATCCGAGGGTCCTCGATTGAAGTAAAAAAGAAAATTACTAAAACAAAAGAGTGACACTTTGTTTCATTTACTCTCAAAACATACCAGGAAGTATTTATTAATGTTTACTTTATGAAGTTTTGATTAACGACAGTATTCTGATGCAATTTCATTCTTGTAGTTCAAAAGAGACTTCAATCAAAGTATATTTAGCGGTAGAAAGTTTAACAAAAAGAAATAAATGTTTTGATCATTTCATGTCATGTTCATTGAGAAAGTGTTATTCGTCTATTTGCGTTGAAAATCATTAGAGTTATAATGGAGTAATTAGTACCTTGAAATAGGATTAGTACGTTGGGACGAAATGGTTACCACCCCATTTTCATACCCTTGGCTTTTGACAATTTCGCAATGTTCAGAAAATATCGATTCCATTGTTTGGTTTCTTGTACTGGTCAATAAACGATCTTTTCCTTTCGAAATCTCAAAACACGATGTAACGCACCAGACAGTTTTCAGAGTGAATTCGTAACTTCATCAAATATAATCATTCCAATACGATTGTGATTCTTCGCAAATTACCTGTAGACGAAAATTGGTAATAATATACTCCTCACTTTTATAACAACAATTCTTTATCTAGATGAGGAGAATTACAAATTTGTTTTACCATATTGTGTTCTGTGTACACTAAACAGCCAGTTCCCTAATTATTTTACGTGCCCATCAGGGGCTCAGCATTGATTTGCTGAGTACGGGCTTGGCGAACCCAGGGTCCTGAGCTGTGGGCTGTGTCGCGCCAACAGTCCACTACACCGTAAGCTCTGTGCGTGCTTCAACGACCATCGTTCGGTGCGACGATGGAACGTGGTACGTTTCAGAGCCCGGGGATCTTGGCTTAATCGCCCGGGTCGCGAGGACGGTACAAACCTCTATAAAAAAAACTCAATCTCAAGGTGTGCTACATGCCGAGGAGATGCATGGCTGTTGAGGTTGAACAGCCGCTAGCGAGCAACCTATGAGGAACCTGCCGCACCTCAGTTGTATAAGGCTTACCCAGGCAAGCAGGGCTCTGCCTGGGTGGACCTTTAGTTCCCTAGCTGCTCGTGGGACCAGAATGAAACGAGCCAATAAAAGCGTGGCCGGCCGCGAAAACGGTGTCTCTAAGCGTGGTAGAAGAGATTCCAATTTTGCAGTATATAACCCCCGTTAGTTCCCTTCCCTGGCTACGCCATGGGAGGAACGCCGGGCCAGAAGTCAAGGAGAGTATTATGCCCCTCGATACTTAGTGTGCTCACGTACTGATGGGGAATCCTTTGCGTCAACAAAGCCACTGTTTTTGTCGAACATCTGGAGGACAAGTACGGAGAGGTGGAGGGTATGTCCAAGATGCGATATGGCTCAGTCTTGATAACGTCATCCCCAGCACAGTCGCGGACGTTGCTCGCCTGTGAGAAGCTGGGTGATGTTCCAGTTACAATAACACCTCATAATAGCCTTAATACGGTCCAGGGTATCGTGTTCCATCGTGATTTGTTGTTGCAATCTGATGATGAGCTACGGTCAAACCTAGAGCGGCGCGGTGTTCATTTTATTCGGCGCATCTATAGGGGTCCTAAGGACAACAGGGTCGCCACCGGTGCTTTCATCTTGGATTTTGAGGGTGACACATTACCTGAAAAAGTCAAGGTGATGGTTTACCGGTGTGACGTAAGGCCCTACGTCCCTCCCCCTATGCGCTGCTTTAAGTGCTGGAGGTTCGGGCACATGTCCTCCCAGTGTGAGACCAACCCCACATGTCCAGAGTGTGGACGTCCATCACATCCAGACGTCCATTGTGTCCCTCCTCCGGTCTGTGTTAACTGTGGCGAACATCATTCGCCTTGCTCACCAGATTGCTCAGTACTCCATAAAGAGAGGAAAATCATGGAGTATAAAACCCTGGACACACTGACCTATTCAGAGGCACGGCGCAAATACAAAAAGCTGCACCCCGTGACCATGGGTAAAAGTTTTGCGACAGCAGTTTAAACAATTCCAACTCTGCCATCTCTGACCCCATCTGCTCAGATAATCTCAGTGGGCTCACAGGCCCAACCATCCAACCCCCCTCGCCCTCGACAGCAGGGGGCGGATCTACCTGTATTGCTCCCAAACACTCTACCTCAGGAGCAATACCACCCCAACCAATGGGGACACTGGTCCCCACCCCCGAGCCAGAGAAGCAACAGCCTTCTCTGGCTCCTCTCGCGAGGAAGGGTTCAGTTGAATCCCACCCCTCCTCGGCTTCTTCCTCTGGAACGACAGCTACCGGCCAGTGGCAAACAGTGCCCAAGAAGGCTGGTCGTCGGGCCGCAAGGTCTTCCTCAGTCTCAGAGAGTGAGTCACCGACGCCCTCCAGACGTGAGAAGCCAAAATACCAGCGAGAGACTTCCAAAACGAAGCAAAAACCAGTGAATAAGAAAGAAACCCTAGTGGTTCCCTCACTTCCGCCCCCACCCTCTTCATCTGAGGACGAAGACGAAGTGAAGATACTAGCGTCGCCTGAGGACCTAGAAGTTGAAGGTCCACCGGAAATGATGGACATGGATTCCACAGCTTCGCGAGTAGTGTCAGCGAGTGAGCATGAGGTTTAACTATTACTCCATATTGCCTCATGTCTTCCCAGTTAACGAAAACCGTTATTCTCCAGTGGAACTGCGGCGGTTTTTTCACCCGCCTCGCTGAACTGCGACACCTTTTGAGCATAACGCCTGTTTTCTGCATTGCCCTCCAGGAAACATGGTTTCCGGCAATGCGGACCCCTGCCCTCCGGGGCTACAGGGGATATTATTGTAATCGTAGCCAGTATAACAGGGTATCAGGTGGAGTATGTGTGTATGTCCTTACCTCTGTATATAGCGAACCTGTGCCCCTTCAGACGCCGTTGGAAGCGGTGGCTGTTAGGGTAAGGACAACACAAGAGTTCACCGTTTGCAGTCTTTACCTTCCTCCTGATGGTGATATCTCTCGGACTGTTTTGGCTGCACTACTTTCTCTACTCCCCCCACCTTTCTTACTACTGGGCACTTTAATGCCCATAACAATTTGTGGGGTGGTTCCACGATTTCTGGCCGTGGCAGAGTAGTCGAGGACTTACTATCTCGTCTTGACCTCTGCCTCTTGAACACGGGCGCCCCCACACATTTTAGTGTGACGCATGGCACTTTCTCGGCCATTGATCTGTCTATTTGCAGCCATAGCCTTTCACCATCTGTCCATTGGAGAGCCCACGATGACTTGTGCGGCAGTGACCTTTTTCCCATTTACCTGTCACTCCCACAACGTCGGTCCCCAGGGCGCCTGCCCAGGTGGGCCCTACACAAAGTTAACTGGGGCGACTTTACCTCTGCTTCCACTGTTGGCCCTCCCCAACAACATCGATGTGGCGGTCGAGGGCGCCACGCGCTCCATTGTTTCAGCTGCAGACGCTACCATTGCTCAATCGTCAGGGTCCCCACGGCGTAAGACCGTGCCATGGAGGTCGCCAGAGGTCGCAACGGCTATTCAAGATCGCCGACGGGCTTTACAGCGGTACAAGCGGCACCCGTCTCTGGAGCACCTCGTAGCTTTCAAGCGGCTCCGTGCACGTGCTCGTTATCTCATTAAGAGACGAAAGCAAGTGTGTTGCGAGAGGTACGTCTCCACTATTGGCACAGGTACCTCCCCCACCCAGGTCTGGAACAAGATCAGGCGTTTAAGGGGATACCCAACAACAGCAGGAATCCCTGGGATCTCTGTGAATGGCATAGTATGCACGGACCCAGCTACGATTGTAGAGCTGTTTGCCGCACATTATGCTCGTGCCTTCTCCTCAGCGAATTACCCACCGGCCTTCCGTACATTAAAGGAGCAGGTGGAATGCTGGACCCTCTCCTGTAGCACCCGCCGTACGGAGGCATATAACACGCCGTTTACAGACTGGGAATTCCTGAGTGCTCTTAAACAGTGTCCTGACACGGCTCCAGGACCCGATAGCATCTACAGGCAGATGTTGAAACACCTTTCCGCTGAGAGCCAGTGTAATGTCGTTACGCTCTTCAACCACATCTGGTGCGACGGTGTATTCCCTTCGCAGTGGCGGGAGGGCATCTTTATACCGGTGATGAAACCAGGCAAAAACCCTGCTCAATTGGATAGCTATCGGCCCATTACGCTGACCAATGTCCTCTGTAAGCTGTTGGAGCGCATGGTCAGTAGGCGGCTGTGCTGGATCCTTGAGACTCGGGGCTTACTGGCTCCATGCCAGGGCGGGTTCCGCCAGGGTCCCTCCACCACTGGCAACCTGGTGTACCTCGAGTCTGCGATCCGCACAGCCTTTTCCAGGCGCCAACATCTGATAGCCGTCTTTTTTGATATGCAAAAAGTGTATGATACGACCTGGCGACACCACATACTTCGCACGTTACATGGTTGGGGTCTTCTGGGCTCGCTCCTGATTTTTATTCAAAACTTTTTAGCTGTCCGTACTTTTCGTGTCCAAGTAGGTGCCTCTCGTAGTACCTCTCACGTGCAGGAAAATGGGGTTCCTCAGGGCTCTGTTTTGAGTGTCCCCTTATTTTTAGTAGCCATTAACGGCTTAGATACAGCAGTTGGGTCGTCAGCATCCCCTTCACTATATGCTGACGACTTTTGTATCTATTTTAGCTCTTCCAGCACTCACGTCACTGAACGTAGGCTGCTGGGAGCCATTAGGAAGGCGTAGTCCTGGGCTCTTACCCACGGCTTCCAGTTCTCTGCTACAAAGACTAGTGTTATGCACTTTTGTCGGCTTCGAACGGTTCACCCTGAGCCCGAACTGTATCTCGGTGACGACCTCTTAGAGGTCGTGGACACTCATCGTTTTCTGGGGCTTGTTTTCGACTCACGGCTGACGTGGCTCCCCCACATCCGTAAACTAAAACGGGAGTGCTGGCGCCACCTCAATGTCCTCCGCCATCTGGGCCATACTTCCTGGGCAGCTGACCGCTCCACCCTGTTGCGGCTCTATCAGGCTCTGGTGCAGTCCCGTTTAGATTTTTGGATGTGTCGCCTACGGTTCTGCGTCACCCTTAGCATTGCGCTTGCTGGACCCCATTCACCACTCTGGGGTCCGCATCGCGACAGATGCCTTTCGTACCAGATCTGTGACCAGCTTGCTTGCTGTGGCCAGGGTACCGCCTTTGTCGATCCGTCGCCGACAACTGCTTGCAGCCTATGCAGTTCTCGTACACAGCTCATCAAGCCACCCGAACCACCGTGTTCTTTTCTCCCGCATGGTCGTCCATGACCAACGACGACGACCCAGGTCGGGTCATACGATCGCCTTCAGGGTCCAGTCACTGCTGCAGGAACTTGAGTCTTACCCCCTACCACCTCTATATCGGGTCCTAGGCCGTCTATTTGCCTGGACTTGGCCTGTGGACCCAAAGCTCTCTGTCGTCAGTTTTTAGCACTCATAGCTAGATTTCCTGGACACGACCTAATTTACACGGATGGTTCGAAAGTTGACAGCCGGGTTGGTTTTGCATTCGCTCATGACACCTATGTCGAACAACGCTCTCTGCCGGCTGGCTGCAGTGTCTATACTGCAGAGCTGGTGGCTATATCCCGCGCTCTCGAGCACGCCAGGTCCTGCTCAGGTGAGTACTTTCTCATCTGCAGTGACTCCCTGAGCAGCCTTAGAGCCCTTAACCAGTGTTATCCACGGTGTCCTCTGGTGTTGGGAATTCAGGAGGCCATATCTGCCCTTGACAGGTCCGGTCAACCATTGGTGTTCCTCTGGTCCCTGGGTTATGTCGGTATTCCGGGCAACGAACGTGTTGATATGCTGGCCAAGCAGGCTGTTGAGGCGCCTGTTTCAGATAGGCCTCCCGGCTGCTGATCTGCGGACTGTGCTGCGATTTAAAGTGTGTGACCTTTGGGCTACTGAGTGGCGTCGCATGACAACAGCCAACAACCTCAGGGCTATAGAGGAAACTACAGCTGTGTGGCATTCTTCCAAGGGGACCTGCCGCCGGGACTCCGTAGTGCTGTGCCGGCTTCACATTGGCCATACATGGCTGACACACGGCCATCTCCTTCGTGGCGAGGAACCGCCTGTGTGTCGCTGTGGCGCCCGCCTGACGGTGGCGCACATATTAGTTGAATGCCCTGTTTTAGCACCTCTGCGGCGGAGTTTTAATTTTCCTGTGCTTTTATCCCAAGTTGTAAGTGACGATGCCAAAATGGCTGATACTGTTTTAAGTTTTATTCGGGACAGTGGATTTTACCGCTCCATTTAAAGCTTTCGTTCAGTGTCTCGGACACATGACCTCCAATTGGAGGTTTCCTTTTGTTTCCGTGTGTCTGACTTGTCCTATTTTTAGTCTTACGGTCGGTTAGCCACAGACGTCGGTTTTTACATTTTATTTTTTGCTGTTGGTCGGTTATACTGAGTGATTGTCATTGTTTTAGTTGTCTCTTGCCGACTTTGTTGTCCTTTCACTGACTCAGGGGATCTTTCTCCCCCTTGTTGTTCTCCACTCAGGCTCTTATAAGCGTCCACGCCTTTTGATGTGACGCCTATCGATGGAATGGGGGACTGATGACCTCCGTAGTTTTGTCCCCCTAAAACATCCAAACAATAACAACAACATATTTTCTGTGAAATTACTTTCAAAATTTCTTAACACATTATCGGTATCTTTTCAGTTTAGAGCGCCAGTATTACATTTGGTGGTCTCATGAATATAACAAAAGATCTATTTTTTTCGAGTTAGCACCATTTCATCCACATTAAAAAAGTTTGTCAAAGTTTTGGGCTTTACGCCTGACAACTCATCGAATTTTGTGAATTCACTTGATGTATGTAGAATCTCGTTCTCTAGACTAAAATAATTATCCATCGTTAATGCTGAATAATTCTTCCTAAGGACGTTATTTATTATAAAAGTAAGTTTCGAAAGATGTTCGAAAAATTTGGCCCGGTGTTTGTTCACGACGACAAAATTTCTGCTCAGTTTACAATTTAAGCACTTTAGGAGTCTGATAAACAGTTTTAGTGCCTTCCATCATCGTAGTAAACGCGAAATCCTTAGGACAGTCCATCAATGTTATTCACATAACTGTGAAAAAAAATAGGATACGTGGAAACATAGCTTAGCCACGCATAAGGAATGTTTCCAGGTTGAAACATTCTCTCTGCAGAGGAGTGTGAGCTGATATGAAATTTCATTACAGACTAAAATTGTGTGCTGGGACCTGGATTCGAACCTGGGACCTTTGCCTGTGGTGGCAGGTGCTCTACCGTCTGAACTATCCCGGAATGCTTTATGCTCGGTCCTTAAAACTTTACTTGCGCCTTCTCATTTCAAAAGGTCTCAGGTTCGAATCCCGGTTTCGGCACAGAATTTTAATCTGCCAGGAAGTTTCGGAGATAAAATAGTTACAAAGAATGTAACTAAACGAGTTGTTTCGGACATATTAATAATAATATCGTTTGGCTCATTAGCATGGTGCAAGTCTTTCAATTGGACGCCACTTCGGCGACTTGCGTGTCCCTAGTCTACCCCAGTTATCCAACCAGTGAAAGGGGACCTACAGCTTAACTAACGTGGAATCCGAACCACGTGTCGTTTCTGGCGACTACTCACATCGTTGAGAGGTGAAGGATTGGTTAAAGTGCAGACTGAAATAACCTCCGTGTAAATGTTTTCCACCCTTTCCTTCTCCCACCGATTCTAAGAAGAACGTCTTTTTTTATCGGTGCCAATATTACCCATGTCTTTCTATAATACCACATGTCCGATGATTCTTTACTAATTAAAGTATACAACTCGATAAAAAATGGCGTATGAGAAGTGTGAGCACTGACAAGTTAGGGCAAAAAAGGAATAGAAGAGACAGGGTGAGCAAATGCCAGGACAGATTTCACTCCCTATGAGGAAAACATTCACTGTAGTGATAGAGATATTATTGTGTAGTTTATATTTAGTTGTATAGTGACTTATGGCATGGCATAATGGGGCAGAAATGGCGCGTTTGTTTCATTTGTGCAGCACAACTCCACTGTCCCAGCTTCAGTCGAGTTGGAAATTTTCTGACATATGCTTCTGCAAGTGACTTGCGCGACTTGCAGTGTCGTCGAGAAACGATGCATTTCGACGAACGGTGTGTGTGTGTGTGTGTTTCGTTGTCAGATGGGTGAAAGCTGTTATTTCGGGAGTGGTGCAGGAATTCGGCTGACCGTACCCAGAGTGTGTCACGAAGGATTGAATGGGTGTGTCACAGTTTACACCAAACGTACAGACTAAAAATTTGACGCATTCGGTAGGACAAGTGTTTTGTCTGTAAAAAAGACACAGTTTGTGGTAATCGATGGCAAAGCATCGACTAAAACAGAGGTGATATCGGGCGTTTCACAGGGTGGTGTTATTGGTCCTCTGCTGTTCCATATTTACATAAACGATTTGAGAGAAATTCTAAGTAGCTCTCTTACGTTGTTCGCAGACGCCGTCATTTACCGTCTAGTAAAATCATCTGAAGATCAAAACCAATAGCAGAACGACCTTAATAAGATATCACTATGGTGTAAAAATTGACAATTGAGTCTAAATAATGAGAAGTGTGAAGTCGTCCACAAGAGTACGAAATTAAATCCGTTAAACTTTGTTTACAAGATAAAGCAATCAAAAGTGAAGGCCGTAAAGTCCACAAAATACCTAGGAATTACTATTACTATTACTCAGACGTAAGCTGGAAAGAACACGTAGATAATGTCGTAGGAAGGGCGAACCAGAGACCGTGATTAAATATGATTTGCCATGTATCCCATGTATCCCGTGTATCCCATGCATCAAACTAGGTTCAGCGTATCACAGAACCATCATAATTGTCAATTCTCTGTTAATGCATGAAGAATGTTGTGTAACTACAAAAAGTGATGGCAGCTGAGAATGAAAAATGAAATCGAAGACTGCTGTCCGTTCCAACACATTGTCCACGACACTTTTGTCCCTAAGCGGTAACGCGTTATACAGCACTTGTGTCGAACTACCAGGTGCAGCTCCACAGATTGTCAGGAAGGAACTGCTGATCTACCTGCTGCAGTGCGCAACGTATGTGCTGCGGCCGCGCGGGCATGTGACCGGCGCTTCGCGACATCACGCGGCCTTTGCGGGAAGCCGTGGTTGTCGATGCATCGCACTGCGTCTGCCGCGATAGTGCGACGGCAGTGGCGCAAATGAACGCCAGTCATCCGGCAGCAGTACAACAAGTCACTGCTCGATTCAACGAAGTACATGTCTCACGGTGGACAATCCTTAGAAACAAATAATCCCGAGCTCATAACGAGCATCGAAACGGGTACAGGTGTTAGTGAACCCAGAGCTGTCGTAGCGAGACTGACTATCGAAAGTCCATTTGTTCAAGAAAGAAGATAGAAATACAATATATTGCTTTTTGAAAGACTGTTTCCACTCGTTCCTAACACTCAACGTAAGTGTAAACCAGCTGTGGCTCCAATTCAAAGAAATGGTATCGTCTGCAATTGACAGTTTTATACCACATAAATTAATAAAAGATGGAGGTGATCTCATTTGGTACACGAAACAGAACACTTTTGCCACGACGGAGTGGCCGAGTTCATTGAGGCGCTATGCTACGATGAGCGAGGCCGTTCCCCGTCGGGAGGTCGAATCCTCCCCTCGGGCATAGATGTTTGTGTCATCTTTAGTATAAGGTAGTTCATAAATAGTTTGGGGACTGATGACATCGAAGTTCAGTCCCTTAAGCTTAACAAACATTTGAACATTTTTTAGAACACTGCTGCAAAAATAACGGAAACGGCATACTAAATTTAAACTAACACAAAATCCCAAGGGTTAGTCAGCCTACACAGAAGCTGGAAATATAACGCGGACTTTAATTCAAGATACCTACAGTAGTTCTCAAAACGAAATTCTTCCTCGAAATTGGACTGAAAACCCAAAGAGATTTTGGTCATATGTTAAATATACAAGGGGCAAAACACAATCCCTTACTACGTGATAGTAATGGCGAGCTTGCCGATGATAGTGCTACTAAAGCAGAGTTAATAAACATAGCGTATAGAATCTCATTCACCAAATAAACCAAATAAGACGAAATCAGTATTCCAGATTTCCAATTACAAACAGAAGCCATATGATTAACTCTCACGCTGTTTTCAGTCATATAGTCACTTATAACATTTACATAGTCTTCCTTCAATATTTACCAAGGAAGCAACAGGGCGTAACTTTAAGTGGTTATGTATTTATACTTTTTCATTATTTACGTTATTAATTTTTTTACGTCTCGTATTGTAATTGTAAAATCCAAGAACGGAGGACGTCCTTCGTCTACTCGCCATAGATCGCTGTGTAGTAACATCAGGAAGTTGTCAAATATCTATGACGTTCGCGATCGAAGTCAAGCTACGGCATCTTTCGTCACTCTTAGTAAACATGAAAGAGAAGAAATGTAACAAAATTCTCAATATCATTTTAAAGTCATAAATCTATAAATTGCTTGAAACCACACCACACACACATATATAATTACCACCTCCAAAACTGAGCTGAGAGGCGTTGCCAGTTGCAACCAATCTTGTGCCGCTACACATTTATTATTTTCTTTATCCTCGTTAACTTTATGCTACTTTTAACGACTTTATTGATAGATGTGAAGCATTGAATTAAAATTTGTGGGGCGGTCGGGAATCGAACCCGGACCTCCATGCTTACTAGGCAGACGTCTTAACCGTTAGGCGCCTTGGAATAGTCTACGTACGATTTCCCTCCACAACACAAACTTTAATTCAGCTTCTTTGTTTCCAAAGATAATTGCCACTGAATTAAAGTTTGTGTTGTGGAGGGAAATCGTACGTAGACTATTCCAAGGCGCCTTAATCGTTAGTGGTGTGGTAGTCTAACGGCTGCCGGGCGCCGTGGCTCAGCGCGCCCGGTCAGAGTGCAGAATGCTCTCTGTAATAAAAAAGCTGAGCCAAAGAACACGTAGAACGAAAACGAACATACACGATCAGCGTCCGCAAGGACAAGAACAACCCAACAAGAAAAAAAAAAAAAACAAAAAAAAAAAAAAACCGGTTAAGACGTCTGCCTAGTAAGCCTGGAGGTCCGAGTTCGATTCCCGGCCGCACCACAAATTTTAATTCAATGCTTAAAATCTATCAATAATGTCTTTGACATATTTGACATTATTTATTCATATTAATTGATATTTTAACGACTTTCTGTATTTACGTACTCTACTCTATGTTTCAATGTATTTTGCCCCCAGCCGAAATCCCAATTTCCCCTTGGAAGACACGTTAACTTTGACGACTAGTAATAAACATTTCACATATTAAGTATTTTATAAAATTCTGATTTTTCCAAGCCCCACGATGTAGTCATCTTTCAATGTTGTCTTTGATTGTTTTACGTTATGTTAAGTACTTTTATTTCAGAAATGTATTATTTTCCTTCTTCTTTTTTTCGATTCCTTCATTCAATTTCATTTCGGTATATTTCTTTGGAAATATTGTTTAAAATTAAGGGTTACATTCTTCAAATGTATCATATACGTAGTGTCTATGGGTGTCCAGTAGTGTCTAGTGTCAGTGTCATTGTTCAAAGTCGACATGTGGTATCAGACATTAGAATTATAGCAAAATATCTTAGGAAAATCTTGGGAAGAATGTGAATCGTGGAGATATCGGAGATTACAGTATATTAGGTGGACGTATTTTGAACGACACGAAGAGTTACTAAGAACAGTATGTGTGGAATTCGTTTAATAGCGGGATATTTGTAATCATACAGACTTTTGAAATGACAACAAATAGAAATGTTTGTTTAAACTGAATATATGTTTCTACGAGGCGCATCCAGAAAGTAAGTTCCGTTTCAATTTATCTCCGCTGCAGCGCTGCGATTGCAGTTCCGCACATGCACTGAAGACGGTGTGTATCAAGGAGAAGAAAGTGCGCCATTTGGAGATCGCTGTCAGTTACGTACGCTTTGTTGGGCTTGTTTGAAATGTCGGCATTGATTGAAAATCCCGCCGCCTGTGAAATCAAGTCGGTGATTCAGTTTCTGAATGCGAGGAAAGTGGAATCAACTGAAATTTATCGGCAAATTTGCGATATTTACGGACAAAATGCGATGAGTGATTCGATAGTGAGAAGATGGGTCCGACAGTTCAATGGCGGGCGTAGTGATGTGCACGATGAAGAACGAAGTGGGTGTACACCTTTGGTTACGGAAGTACTGGTTCACGCGATTGATGACAAGCTTCAGGAAAACCGTAGGTTTACAATTAGTGCTCTAGCTATGGACGACAAGCTGAAAGAAACTGTTTCCAACTAGTTGAAGACACAGGCGGCTGATTTCTATCAAGAAGGTAAACAAAACCTGGTGCCACGCTATGACAAATGCCTACAAAATTTCGGCAGTTATGTGAAAAAGTAGTTTAAGAGTTGTAGAATTTTGTGCAATAAAAATTTCTTCTGTACCTGTGTACAATTTCATGTTATTACCAAACGGAACGTACTTTCTGGACGCGCCTCGTATTTCTCTTCAGCCTTTTTCCCGCACAAGCAGGGTCGGCTTGTTATTGCGGATTTGGCATGTTAGTATTGACGAAGTGGCCGGATGTCCTTCGTGTCACCACCCCCTAACGCCCCCCCCCCCCCCGCCCCGGGAAGTGTACCCGAAATTTTTGTGTACAGTGTTGTACTGTATGTGTGAAAGTGTAAAGAGTTATCAAATGTTTGCGAATCATGTAACTGAAGCGGGAATTGGGGACCAGCCTGGTATTCATCCAGGGGTATGTGGGAAACCGCCTACAAACTGCACCCAGACTGACCGGCACTCGATCCCCTTCGTTAATCCGCCGGGCGGATTCGAACCGGTGCCGGTACGCTTCCCGACTCGGAAAGCGGTTCGTCAGACCACACGGCCAACCGAGCAGGTAAACTGAACATGCAAATGAAAAGATTATCTAAAAGCGGAAAATGAAGGAGCACAGGGTAAACAGAGTAGAAGATATTGAAAGTCAAATGAATCAGACCTCTCTTTTACACAATTGTGTAAGTCACATTTGTATTGACAGACAGTTTTGTATCGAGGAAAGAATCTACAGAGGAACCTGCACATTGTATCAAAATACGAATTTCAGTAATCTTATAATTATTGTATTACTGTCACAAATCAGTTAACTAATTAGTGAGGAAATTTTATGAGCTTCTGTAAAAAGTTTCATTTCACTAAGAATGCGAAGTTTTCATTAAACTGTTACTCACTTAGGGATTTTATTTATTATTCCAGGAAAATTTTTGTTATGCCATTAACCGTCTCAGCAAATTTAAAAAGATGCATAATCTGATAAAAATTACTGCGTCATCAGTAGCTTAGGGCAACTAAGTTACAGTGCGTGGGAGTTCATTCGACTTGGGTTTCACAACCATTTTAAAGTTGAAAGTTCAGAGAGTACTTTCTCCAAACTCTGCAAAGCAATTTGTCGGTAATATTAACGGCAATTTCGCTCTCGAGCTTAATGAAAAAGGGAGGATATCATGCCCGCGTGCGGCGTCCCATTTTCGCAGAAATGACTTCCAGGGATATAAGGTTACAGTCATTAAGGAAAACGCTTAGGCATTTTAGAAATGATTTCCCCTGGGCAAACCAGGTGTCTTCAGTTTCGGCTTATCGTCACGAGCACACTACAGAATATATGGCTTTACTACCCCTCCATTTCAATTTTAATTTTCCGAGAAAAAAATTCTCTGAAGGCAACGCTAATATTAAAACATTTTCAACATATTCCGCAACCGCACTCTAGACTTCGACACAGAACAATAGTGTGTGTGTTTTGCTATTTGCGTGGTGTGGTGTGGACGGCATGAACGTGAGGTCTCGGTTTCTGAAATAAAATCCCTGCTTTGTTCGACGTGTAGTTCGCATCGCCAATATAGTGCCGTGAGACACGATGTACACCGATTGCCGTCGTGGCGCAGGGGATAGCGTTATGGAATGCGGTGCTGAAGGGCACATGTTCAATCCCGCCCACCAGCAAAAATTTATTTCATTGTAATTAACAATTCAAGAATGTTCTAGATCTTGATGTTCACTTGTGAATTCTACTTGTTTCTTGAGTTAACTGTTATTCTAATTTCTGGTACATTCTGTGTATAAATAGCAGAGCACTCTGCCCGAGTGGTAGTCAGGGCTGCGTGTATGTTAAGTTTGTAATAAACCTGCGTTCAGTATGAGTGGTGTGTTCAGTTGCCTTCGAAGTCCAGCCTGCTTCCATTTCATTACGACAATATTGACTGTGTTTCATATAAAAACTAAGTACTTGTGACCGTTAATATATTTTTAGCGTTTATATTTCATATCTGATTTTTTTTTCCATTTGGGATTGACAAGCAGTTATCTTTCAGATGAGTTCTCCTCAACTCGTGTAGCTTCCCCATTAATGACTCTGTCTTAGTAACTGCTTACGTACCAACGTAACGATTTATTTTTCTCACATTGTTTTATCAAGCTTACCATTTCATTTTTGTTTCGCTTCAAAACTTTACCACAGATGCCGGTAATACCTTCCGTCAATTCTTAAAGCTCCATCACCATGTACATTCTATTATAGCTCTATTATGCTAAGACTGTTCTCTCTCTCTCTCTCTCTCTGTGTTCGTATAGCCGGCAGCGGTGGCCGAGGAGACTGAGGCGCTCCAGTCACGGTCTGCACGACCACTACGGGCGGGGGTTCGAATACCCCCTCGGGCATGGATATTTGTGCCGTCCTAGTTCGTAAGTAGTTCATAAGTAGTTTGTAAGTTTAGGGACTGATGACCCCGTAGTTCAGTCCCATAAGCTGTACAAACATTTGAACATTTGAATATGTGTGTATAGCTGTATGTCATGTAGTTGGACAATAACACGTAAATAGCTTTCAGTGATGGAGCAATACTAAGAGGAAAATGAATATAGTATTTTGTTTCATGTAGTGTGGAAAGAAACATTTTAACGTTTTCAGCACAAATTGAAGCTCAACGTTAATTCTTTTTCACAGCAGGGAGTAAGGGAGAGCCAAATTTTGAAATGTTTCCATCAGGTATTGCTGATCGCAGATGATAGTTATTCTGAGTTTTAACAGGTCTTACTATTACATCCAGAAATTTACAGTCTAAATCTTACCGTTCTGTTTTTCACTTTTTATATTTTATCACACTTCTGTGCCTGTATTAAAATGTTCGTAAACGGCATTTGAGAATTCCTGATTCTTCAGCGGCCCGTATCTCCGGTTCTATTAATCAGAGAGTGAAGGTGTATGGTGTTCTGGACACACCTTGGCCTAGTGATCACGTATATACGGATTAGAAGAATGACAATAATGTACCTTTTATACAGTGCAGCTTAAAAATTACACACCTCCTGGTTATTGTACATTACGTGTGGTTGTGATGGGCTTTATACGGCTTACAAAAGCACCATTTATTCACGGGCACTTAGTAAGTCAGCAGTACAATGTTTAAATAGGGGAAAAATAGATACCGCCTACAGGAACATAAAAGTGACATTAGGTGACAAGAAAATCAGCTGTATTAATATAAAGAACTCAGATGGGAAATCCGTTTTCAGCAAAGAAGGGAGAGCTGAAAGGGAAAAGAATATATAGAGGGGCTCTACAAGGGATTTAACTTACAGACAATATTGTAGGAAGGGAAGAGGATGTAGATGAAGATGAAATAGGATATACTATACTGAGAGAAGACAGAGAACTTAAAGACAAAACAGAAGCCCCGGGATAACGTAATTCCCTGAGAACTGCTGAAGTTTCTGGGAGAGGCAACCACGACAAAACTATTTCACCTGGTGCGTGAGATGTACGTGACGGGGGAAATACCCTCAGACTTTAAGAAAAATGTAGTAATCCCAATTCCGAAGAGAGAAGTCGCAGACAGATGTGTAAATTAAAGAACTATTAGTTTAATGTCTTTAGTCATGGTTGCAAAATTTTAACACGAATTATTTTCAGAAGGATGGAAAAGTTGGTAGAAGCCGACCTCAGAGAAAATGAGTTTGGAATCCGGAGTAAAATTAGAAATTTGATTAGATAACAAAACAATAAAGGTGGTAGATGAGTTTTGTTACTTGGGCAGTAAAATAACACGCAATGGTCGCAGTACGGAGGTTATAAAATGCAGAATGCCAAAGGGGAAGAAAAGTCTTTTTGAAACAGACAAATTTCGTAATATCAAATACTTATTTAAGCTTAACGAAGACCTTTGTGAAGGCATTTGCGTGGATTATTGCCTTGTGTGGGAGTGAAATATAGACAATAAACAGTGTGTCCTGAGAAACGACGTTGAACACATTTCTTTCGATTCTTCATAGATATTACTAAACTCGCACAAATACGTAAACAACCTCGCGTAGTAGCACCAATGCCAAGTAGCTGGAAAGACGGCAGAATAGTTCCAAACACCAGAAAAGAAGTTAACGTCCTGTGTTGAAAGTAGTTCTCTATCCTAAGAACGTCTGTACCGATGTTCGATCGTATCCGCATACTTACTTGTGTCTCAGGAGGCACCGACATCGCGGTGTGAAATGAGGCTATGTTGTTCGGTCCTGGAAGACGTACAGAGACACAGAGAAGTCGATGACTTGGCTCGCTGAAGCCCCCTAAGGGCTACCACAGCTGCCGAGGACCGGTACTTTCGGATTTAAGCTCGGAGGAATACTGAGAGGTACGCAATCTCCGCGCTGAAGTGGCCGCGTTGTTCTAAGCATCACGTCTGGGATTGAGCGGACGCTCCCGCTGTTGGTTCGAACGAACGGCCGCGCGCACCGCAGCATGGAGGCCCAATTCGCACGGCTAATCCGCCGCGGCTGTGTGTGCGCGCGAATGATTCTTAGCGTAAGTTACTTTAAGGATATTGTAAGTCTAGGGTCCGATCACCTTATTAGTTGGTCCTAGAAGGATTACAAATACATGAAATATTCCAGAATTTAATTTTCACTTTGCAGCGGAGTGTACGCACCCCTGGAAGAAAGGATATGGTGGGGACATGGCTAAGCCGGGAGTGCTAGTCTTGCATGGTTCGCAGGAGAGCTTCTGTGAAGTTTGGAAAGTAGGAGGCGAGGTACTTGCCGAAGTAAAGTTGTGAGGCGGATCGTGAGTCGTGTCGGGATAGCACAGTCGGTAGTGCACTTGCCCGCGAAAGGCAAAGGTCGCAGGTCAGAGTCCCGGTTCCGGCACACAATTTTAATCTGCCAGGAAGTTTCACATGGAATATTTCTATTTATTTACTTACTAATGCCACCAGGATGTACAAACATTTTCGTACAGACACAGGATATCGTGTTTCCTCTCAAACTGTGCGTAATAGGCTACACAATATGCAAATTTACTTCCGCCGTCAATGGCGACGTCCACATTGACAACTTGACTGCATGCAGCGCGGTACAGATTGGCCCAACAGCATGCTGAATGGAATCGTCATAATATTTATCAACTGCTATTCAGAGATAAGACTCGCTTGTGCTTTGAACTATACAATTATCGAAAACAATTTTGTAGTCAACTGGTGAACTTTAATGTCCATCATGTGCTGGATGGTCGTGGTTCCCTAATGTTTTGCGGTGGAATTATATGGGGCCACCGTACACATGGTGATTGAAATACACTCGTTCAAATTCTGAAGTCACCAGGGGTAAAATATATGGAACGGAAGGTTATTTTCAACTGCTATATAAACCAAACAACACGAAAGGGGCGCATTGGTTGGGACGTAAGGCAAGGTTATAGACTTTATCCAAAGTTATTAATTTTCTACAATGAGCAAGCTGTGAAGGAAATTAAAGAGAAATTTGCAGAATAAATTAGAGTTAAGATGAGGAAATAAAAATTTTGCGTTTTTCTTCAAAATGTTCAAATGTTTGTAGAGCTTATGGGACTTAACAACGGGGTCACCAGTCCCTAAACTTACAAACTACTTATGAACTAGCTACTACTAAGGACGGCACAAATATCTCTGCCCGAGGGGGGGATTCGAACCCCCGACCGTAGTGGCCATGCAGACCGTGAATGGCGCATTTTTCTTATGGCATTGTAATTCTGTCAGAGACAGCAAAGGATCTGGAACAGCAACTGAAAGGAATGGACCGTGTGTTGAGAGGAGCGTATAAGATGAACATTAACAAGAGCAAAACAAGAGTAATGGAACGCAGTCCTAGAAAATTAGGCGATGCTGAAAGAATTAGATTATGTAACGAAACAATAAATGTGGTAGATGAGTTTTTTTATTTGGCCTGTAAAATAACATAGCATGTCGCTTTACAGAGGATATAAAGCGTTTTTGAAAAAGCGAAATTTGCTAACATCAAATATTAATTTAAACATAAGGAAGTCTTTTCTGAAGGCATTTGTGTGGTTACATTGTTCAGGAGTGAAATTCCGAGGTTAAATAGTTCATACAGGAAGAGTATAGAGGATTTTGAAATGTGGTTGTACAGAAGAATGTTGAAGATTAGGTGGGTAGATCGTGTAACTAATGAGGAGGTACAGAACAGAATTGGGGAGAAAAGGAATTTCTGGAATACCTTGACTAAAAGAAGTGATCGATTGGGAAGGACACATTTTTTGAGATAATGGAATCGTGAATTTAGCATTGGAGGGAAGTGTGTGGGGCAAAAATCTCAGTTGGAAACCAAGAGATGAATACACTACACAGATTCAAATAGATGTAGGGTGCCGTTCTTGTAAGGTGATGAAGAGGATTTCTCAGAGTAAAGTGGCGAGCTGCATACAACCAGTCTCAAGACTGAAGAATAGAACAACAACAACAACAACAATTGTTCATATGATTAACAATGTCTCTGACAATCGGAGATCAATTTGCAATGTGTTTATCAAAACGGTTTAACGTTACTAACCCTCCCCGTTTAAACTTCTGCAAGTATATTTCTGTAAACTTATTATGTTTCAAGAAACTATTTAAAGTGGTACTTATGAATCGTAGAAATGGAAGTCTGTAACCGGTCTGAAAGTTGTATGTAGTAGTGTGTCTTAAGGTAATGTTAACAGTCTTCAGATTCGTTTTTTGTTGCATAATTCATTTTTAATTTCATTTTCCTTAATGGCTTAAAGTGCGGCATTAAGAACATCTGAAATATTTGCACGACAATGGTGAACATTTTCAAAATAATTTTGACACCAATATTTTAAAATTTTAAATATAGCTGCGAATTGTCAGCGACCGTTATAATGTGAAAGGTTAAAAGTGCAATCCTCCGTCGCGAAGATAAAATTATTTAACCTGGTTTCGGGACTAACTATGATTGCCTTCATCAGAAAATAAAAATTAAACCTATAACATGAGATTGCAAAATTTATAAAAGAGTCAAATTTTATACAAAAGAAATGTTAGTACTAATTAGATGTAGAGCATAGAGGCAGTACTTACAAGTCACATGATAAAGGTTACTAGTCTGATGCCTACGTGCAGGCGTTGAGCATCTAGTGGCTAGCTCTTCATATATTTCATTTTAAGAAACTGTTGACGTAACCTCTATTATGTGACTAGTAAGTACTGCTTTAATGCTCGACGTCAAATTAGTACTTACATTCTCCTTTTTATAAAAACTGACTCTTTTATAAATTTTGCATTGTTATGTTCTATGTGTTATTTATATTTTCTGATTAAGGCAATCATACTTATTGCCGAAACCAGGTTAAATAATTTTATTTTTGCCGCCGAGGGCTGCACATTCATTCTCTGACAAATATTTTATTCGAAGAAATAGAAGTTTATCTAGAACCGCCGTTTTCACCCTTTCGAAAATAGTCATTACGTGACATCGCAGGATGGAGCAGATATGCACAGATTATTCACAATCTAAAGTTAAACTCTAACATTGCTGTATTTAACTCACTGACGATCGATTTCCGTGGACTATACCACCATCATCTGGTCGTATTAAATTCTACAATGTGGTTATCATGCGTTATTTAAAAAATGGAGGTTAAACAGAACGTGCAACATAGTACATGTCAAAATATAAAATACATAAGCTTTATTATCAACTGCTTATAAGGGAGTCTTTATACAACCAGATGATGGTCGTCCGTAGAATAAATAATCATATAGCGTTCTTGGCGTTTTATTTTTGAAGATCACTTTTAGAAAATCTTTATTATGATACACCTGCACAATGATGATGGCTTCCATACAAAAAGTTTCATTATGTGTTAACGTTACTACCACTATAAAGCTTATCATCCGATTTAAAAAATCGAATATCCGAAAAAAAATTATTTTTGCACAACTTGCAACTCGATGTCTTCAATCGGTTTATTTTCATTATTCGTCACAGGTACCGTGCATCATAAAATTAAATAAAGTGTTCCAACATCTTTTGTAAAATAGCATAGTATAAAATGTAGTGGAGATACCGAAATTTTATTAAAAACTGAAAGCACAATAATCTCTCATTACATTCTCCAGATATTAGTTGCATATCCGTTGGACGAATCCTTGTGGCGTGCTCACATTCGTCTACGGCAAAATACTCATCGTTCCATTTTAAGAAGCAGAAGAATCAGTCTAAATGTGCCTCACAAAGATCAGTCTTACATCCTACGTATATCATTCCCTATCCTCTCACTTGTGTTCCTTTCCTGCTCGATTTTTCTTACATACCACTGCGTTGTGGTTAGTCTCGTGAGAGATAAAGCAAAGGAAGAAACTCTGAAAGAAAATGTGGTATGGAGCCCCAAAAGTGGTTGTAACGCTTACTACGTCCTTTCCCATAGGTTCCTGCAAGCCACTCGTATTGGCTTGCCGTTCCTCTGGACACTACCACTTGGAGACCGTAATGCTTAGACGACCCACTCAGGTATGTAGCATCGTGGATAGGACACTTCAGCGAAGTCCAGGACATCGACACAACACGGGAAGAGGCACTTAACGGCTATAATCTGATTGGTGTGAAACTCGAGCGCCAGGTGCCACTTCCGACGGCAGGAGAGAACATTGCATCTCGCTGGACAGCTACAGCCCGCCTCAAACAGGGCATCCAGGTGATTGTTCGATGGTAACGAAGATAGCATTTTTATTACTTTTATTTGTTATTGCGATCTTTGGTTGCTGATCTACTTAAGCTGTATTGATTTTGTATTTGTACATATGTAACTATCATACAATCGTTTTCAAATGTTAAAATGTTTGTACAGCTTATGGGACTTAACTACGGGGTCCTCAGTCCCTAAACATATAAATTACTTATGAACTACTTACGAACTAGGACGGCACAAATATCCATTCCCGAGGGGGGATGCGAACCCCCGACCGTAGTGGCCGTGCAGACCGTGACTGGAGCGCCTCAGTCTCCTCGGCCACCGCGGCCGGCTACAATCGTTTTAAATATGGTTGTTAGTGACATTTTAACGATTTTATATCTGTATAGAATAAAAAATCAATTCAGCTTAACGTCAAGCAGCAAGTAAATGTCGCTACAAGAACGAATAGTTATGTAAATACCAATGTAATCTCAAAGTGAAAACTGCCAATAATAATTTAATAATATCAATTTGTAATATTTTTGTACGTAGACTCCATAATAGATAACGTGCCAGGCAATCGCCATATTATAATAAAAATAACAATATACAGCTTGGTGGCGCGATATGATATATTTAAGAATTTAATCACATATCGATATATTTTCCATGATGGAACATCATCAGTGCAGATTTCGAGTCATGAGGAGTCATGTACTCTGCATTAAATATTTAATGTTTGTTAAATGATCTAACCGCAGATTGACTATTATTTTATTATGTTCAAATGTTTGTTAAGATTATGCGATTTAACTGCGGGGTCACCAGTCTCTAAACTTACAAACTAACTTACACTAAAGACAGCCAAGCTCGAGGGAGGATTCGAAACCCCGACGGAGAACGGCCTCGATCATTGGAGCATAGCGCCTCAATGCGTTCGGGCAATTTTATTAAGTTTCGTCGCAGTTCGCATTTCGACTGTATAGATATTTTACAGTCGAAATCCGGATTGTGACGAAGCATAATAAAATAATAAAGTCAAATGGCGGATTAATCATTTAACAAATATCGCATGACTGTGCCTCATTAATGCAAAAATAAATATTTAATATTCAGATCCATAAAAGACAGAAATAAAAAAGTCTTTCCAGTGCACGAAACAAATCAAACCAAATCAAATGTTTGTTAAGCTTATGGGACTTAACTACGGGGTCATCAGTCCCTAAACTTACAAACTACTTACGAACTACCTTATACTAAGGACGGCACAAATATCCATGCCCGAGAGGGGATTCGAACCCCCGACCGTAATGGCCGTGCAGACCGTGACTGGAGCGCCTCAGTCCCCGCGGCCACCGCGGCCGGCTGCACGAAACATATATTATACTTATGTCATCGGACGTATGTGTGAACTTGTATTCAACCACGCTAATTATGTTAACGATAGAAACATAAAGTCGAATTTGTCTATTTAAGGACGTAGTTATGACATATTCCACTACTGTGATTGCAGTTAATAACATAATCGATTTATATGGGATGATTGTAAACCATATGTATTTTCTCTTGATCTACAAACGTTCCGCAGTCCACCTAAGTATCTAGTGGACGACTTCACAGACTTCCATGCATAAGGTCCGGGTTCGATTCTAAGCACAGTACTGGGTGCTGTGAGTATGTCCTGATCATCGTTCAGTCAGTATTGCCATGCAAGTCGCTGGAGTGGCTGTCAAATAAGAGGACGGACAGGGGGATAAAAATCTTAGGAGGTGTTTCACACACTACAGTGTCGTACGTACATTTCCTCTCAGTATCTGGCCACTGTTCTCACCACATGCAGTGACTATCTTATAGATGAAAGAGGGAGTTTACTTATATAGACAAACATAATCACTTTGGTGTACGAATAATATAATGTATGACTTCATACAAGATATCCAAATTTAGGAAAACACTATTGCTGGTCGGTATGTCTGTTCATCATCAACAGTTACATGATTCGTTGTGGACTCATTCTGTATTATTTGACATAACTGAATCACAAAAAAAAGGATTTAAGATATTGAAGAGTAAAGAAGTTATTGAACGTGAAGCCTTCACCTTACTGGAGGAATGGTTTTGTAATTATAGTTTCATCGCTGGACACTATATTTGCATGCAGTTATATATTAAGGAACTTTTTATCCAATATAGAAGGGAGAAATAAGGGTAATTCTGGAAAATTCTGCTACGTTTCCACCAAGATATCACTGTAACACGACACTTGTCAGATTGAGTAGAAGGTTCAATATTTGACGTATTGCATGTATTGCATATATATTGGAACATCTACATACTTAAGTCAGTACTAATAAATATACCGACTGTTCCAAATACACATAAAAAGTATCACGAGGCATCATAAAAAGCACTACATCATTGCAGGTATAACGAATACCAGCAACGGTAGTTTTAAAAACTACATTCATGTTACCTTTAGAACGCTATGCAAAACTGAGTGGTGGTGTCCAAACATTACTGCACACGAATGAATGCCATGACTATCACTCTATTGTTATGGACTTCGAAATTGAGTTATTTATCCAATGTCTATATAGCAGTTACCTCTGTACTACAAACTTGAAATATGCAGGAATAAAAGGCAGTGATAAATGTCGTAGTAAAGTAAAGTTGTATGGCATGACTGACTGGGAGACCGCAAAGGGCAGGTTCAGCCGCCGAATTGGATTGAATCTCCCTATTCTCCGCTCCGCAGGCACCTTTCTTTCGCCAAGTGTGAGAACAGTGTGCTTTAGTGTCTATGTTAAGTGTAGGTGACTGTCGCGAGTGCGTGTGGAGTGTAGCGTCCTGTTCTTATTGGAGATGGCAGGAAATGGGAGTGGGTGAATCCCGGCGCCAGCCCATAGCCTAATCCAATCAAATAGCACCAAGGAGCCGCCGAGCTTAACATCCACATCCGACGAACGAATCACTGTCAAAAATCTCTTATGCCCTCACTCCATGTTACACTGCGGAAAAGTTTGTAATTTAATCCAGAACATTGGTGCAAGGACTGGTGATCAAGGACTTGGCACCACCATTCCTCCTGTCCATTCTGCCGAAAGGCTAAGAGAAAATTTTCAATAGCGCGTGGCGTACCCGAACGGTTACCCATCAGAGCTGTGGCCACGCCCGACGGTGCGCCATTTTTGTCGATTGTCTAGCTGACTTCATAGAACCAGTAACGGCTATCTTGTCAGATAGGCTGACTTCCATGCAGGCGTTCACAGATCCATTTCCAGACACGGAGATTTTATACGCTTTTGAAAAGTTTTTTTTTCTTTTGTTGTCCTCATTTCGTCGTTTACGATATGCATGTCGCGGGAGTGGCGTCAAACTGAAAGCCTTGCGCCCGTATCAACGACTCCCAGTCAAATATGGAGTACAATCGTTTTGATTTCCGAAGCAACGCGTATTACTATCCCAATGTATCACTTCTGTGACATACCTAACACATACCATTGAGCAATGTATATTCATAATACTTCCATTATTTTATAGGCATTTTAATGGTAGTCATTTTTGCTCCCGAAGAAAGCATTGCTTTTGCCTGACAGAGAGGATGGCTTTAACATTTAGGTCCACAACCGATTAAGGCATTTTAAATTAAACAATTTTTCTGTAAATGAGTATTAATATTTTTCAACATGGAAGTTTTCCGATTTGAAGCCGTTTCCAAGTGTCCAACCAATGTGCGACATCAGTCTCTCACTAGTAAGCTTAGAAAGAATCAACCAGTCTAAGAGCCACTGGTCACATCTACCGAAACTTAAGTGACACATTATAAGAATTCTTACATCACCACGATTTTGGGGGTTCATGACACTTACATAAAAATGGAACAGAGATGTACAAAACTTGAATTTTATGGGATCAGTAATAGACAAGTTTAACGACAATCATCTAGACAATCTGAATTTGTGGTCATGATTGCTGCGTACACCAATACCCTTAATACGTCTTCTTTGGGCATGTATTTGTCCTGCCAGACAGTCAGGAAGATTGTCAAGGCACTCCAATGGCATTTGGCATAGACTTCTTAGACTGGTTGGTAGGGCCATCTAGTCCAGGTCGGCGATTAAGTCCAAGCTGATCCAATATATATCATCCCAGTTTAGTATTTGTTCTATAGTCTGGAGACAGATGCTCTCCATCCTATTCTACACTGAGAAAGGCTCCTCATCTCTTCTTGAGAACGGCTCCCACATCCAGTTACACACTGCTTACTGTATTCGTCTCTTAGCCTCCCTCTGCGAATTTTATTCCACACACTTCTCTCCAGTGCTAAATTAAAGTGCTAAATGTCTAATAATGGGTCCTACCAGTCGATCTCTTCTTTTAGTCAAGGGATACCAAAAGTTCCTTTTTTTCCCCAATGATGTTCAGTACGTCTTCATTAGTTACGCGATCTACCCACTTAATCTTCAGTTTTCATCTGTAGCATCACATTTCAAAAGCCTTTATCCTCCGTCTGTCTGTACTATTTAACGTCGAAATTTCACACTCGTACAATGCAACACCACACACAAATGCCTTCAGAAACGACTTCCGTACACTTAAATTAATATTTGATGTTAACAAATTTCTCTTTTTCGAATACGCTTTATATCTTCTGTACTGTATTATGTCTATCTTACTGGCCAAGTAATAAAACTCATCTACTACGTTTGTTGTTTCGTAATATAATTTCATTCAGCAACGCGTAAATTACTAAGACTTCATTCCATTACCATTGTTCTGGTATTTTTAATATTAATCTTATTTGCTCCTGCCAACGCATTGTAAATTCCGTTCAACTGCTGTTCCAGATACTTTGTTCTTTCTTCAAATGTTTGAGCTTATGGGAGTTGACTCTGGGGTCATCAGTCACTAAACTTACAAACTACGTACGAACTAACATATATTAAAGACAGCACAAACATCCATGTCCAAGGGAGGATTCCAAGTCCCGTCAATTCTCAGGACACCTGAGGACGAGCGCGTTGCAACCCTTTTTGTGACGTGTGTAGACAGGTACATTCAGTTTCATAAAATAATTTTTTCTTCATCGTGCGCCCAGTGGTCAAACTCAAAAGTAGATTAAGGACTACTCACAAAAGTTACCGCACATTGCAATCGTTCACTTTTTGTCGTTGTAGTATTTTCTGTTTCCCGGTGTGAGTTGATTCGGTTTCTCCTAGGATCATAATGTTGCTTTACGATATTTTGCTTACCAATTTTACACCATCCATGTGTAAATAACAGTAGCATTTTCATGGAATAATTACGATCCTTGACACACTTCCTCTCTATCAGAGACGCAGAAACGATGGACTTTCAGTTCTATTCGTAAGGTGCCACGAAAAATTTCAGTTTTGGGTACGTACGAGAACAGACCCAACATAATAATAATAATAAATTTAGCGTAGCCCCTGTATACGCCTGTGAAGCATTCATGACAGTTGACGAAGGATGACAACGAAGTATTTTTTTTTCTTTCACAATCAACCTGAAATTGGTGAAAAACAATTTAGTTTCGTTGTGATTCTGAATGGGTGTTCCTCGTAGTGGGCGACCGCACATAAACAGTATGATGATTGGC
The DNA here is from genome assembly GCA_026315105.1 of Locusta migratoria. NCBI lineage: Eukaryota > Metazoa > Arthropoda > Insecta > Orthoptera > Acrididae > Locusta > Locusta migratoria. The sequence continues at coordinate 209,068,121 of CM048747.1, read as the reverse complement.
TGCCGCATTTTAGTCCTAACTTAGTAACTACCTACAATGCTGTTGTAAACTGTGCAGTGCGACCCCATGAAGAATTATGGACAATAAAGCAGCATTCGAATACTCTCGCAGAAGCTGGTGGCACGGTGGACGTGACGCACACGCTGTAATTATATACATAATTAATTACCCGTTGGCGGGACATTATCATTCAATCTCCAGTACTTCACATCAGCCGTTTAACCGCTATATTGTTTACGTTTCATTACGTTGTACGCAATATGAGAATTTTAATGCAGACTTTCAAACTTCGTGTGTTCACACGTAATATCAGTTATCCGATTGTGCTTTCCTCAATTTCTTGTTCAGAATTCGTACAAGAACGAGTAATAATTTTGAGTTCTAAGTTTACGAATGAGTTGTCACACTGAAATCTGATGTATTTATTTATCGATTGTGTGGTTTCCCCACATTAAATATGTGCTTCCATGTAAGCCTCTGTAACTTACGGACAAATAGAATGCTTAAGTGCTTCTTTCAATATTTTATCTACTGTAAAATGTTAACGGTTGAAATATTTTTTTCCGTAAATTATTGATAAAGGAAGGTAACGAAAAAGGATTAGGAAAGAAAGGATTGATAGTGGCTGCAGTAGGGCAATGAAATGAAGAATGGCGACAAGTGAAAATGTGGGCCAGGCCGGGAATCGAACCCGGGTCTCCCGCTTTGGGCCAGCAGAGGCCTTAATCACTTGGGAACCCGTGTTCGTCTCCTGTCCGTCTCAAACTTCCAGAAGTCACACGCTTTGGCTGTAGCGGCTCTACCGTCCATGCCCTCTTACACTCGTCATTACGTATTCCCGCGAGAGATCGACGTAGCTGCGGTGAAGTCATTAAAGCCAACGCCGTCGTCGCTTGTAAATACTTATAATATTGGTGTAGTGTCTGTTCTTTTGAACATGTCTACCCACCGAATATTCATCCTGCAGCACCACATTTGAAAAGCCCCGATCTCTTGCTGTCTGAACTATTTATTGCGCGTGTTTCACTCCCGTACAAGACAACACTCCACCCAAATACCTTGGGAAAAGATTTACTTTACACTTGAATTAATATACGACATTACTTTCTTTTTTTTTTCAAAAACATTCGTCTTCCCATTGCCAATCTGCATTCTGTACTGCGTCCATCATCTGTTACTTTACTGGCAAACTAGCAAAACATATCACCTCTTGTTTCGTTAACTAAATTAATTCCTTCACCGTCGCTTGAATTTCATAGATTGCATTCCACTACTCTTGTTTGACTCTTGTTGAAGCACTTCTTATACGCTCCTTTCAACACACTGTATATTTCCTTCAATTGCTCTTCTAGGTCCTTTGCAATCTGACAGAATTACAATGTTCTTAGCATAAGGAAACGTTTTTATTACTTCACCCTGTACTTTTTCTCCAAAGTAGTTGGAGGGTCGCGTTTATTATCGCACTACTTTTTCTAAAATGTGTTAAGTTTACACATCATCCGTTTTAGTGGAATACCATCAGTTAGTATATCACTTCATAACAGTAACTATGTTGGATTTCTGAGACAATAATATCTTAGTGACACTGAGGCGAAGTGATAAACGAATTTAAAAAAAATCAACAAGAAAACGAGTGATGCTCAAACGTTACGTAGTTTAGTGAAAGAAAAGTGGTAACCTAGAAACGGAAAAAAAGAAAAACCATTCAATAATAGGTGGAGGAAGCAATAACTTCAACCACAGTTGAAGGTTTTTTAGTGCCCAAACGGACAGAACTATGCAACAGTTTAAGTTTCTTTGCCCTTTTCTTTTTTTTTTTCTTTTTTAAACTATACCTTATACAGCTGCTTGTACACCAATAATCCTTGAACATTTTGAAGTGAGAGTTATTTTCCGCCCACCAGCTATATCGGATCTGCTGGGATGGGTGAAGCATAATTTGTTATTGCGAGAGGCGGGAATATACAAAATACCTTGCCAATTTGGTATGGTTTACTGATGACAGACAGTGAATACTGTAGAACAATGCTGCCGGGAACATGAACGCTGCATCCGCCTCTTGCAACCAACAAATCTGCAGTGGCGGAAGGTTGCATCTTCACTGGACGTGAAAATATCAATTGAAGACCTCGGGGGAAAATAATGATAATCATGAATAAAATGTGGAGATATGATGTATATTTGAAAAATAGTTTCTATTACATGTTTTCATATTTATATTTCCCATCTCTCTGTAGAGTCATGTACTACTTGAAGAAAATGAAACATTCCGTCGGATATGAGTGTTTGCACCAAATACATTAAAACTACAAAAGTTGAGGGTTATCATTATTTACACCTGAGATCTTCAATTCTCACCCAGCAACGGCTTTCTGGGACTCAGGGGTCTCCAAGATTTGCTCCAGACGAAGACATCATAGGACTCTGATGGCCGGAGCAAGCAGCAGCGCCGAATAAATGTACTCCTGTAAGTTTACCGGCGGGGCGCTGCTTCAGGACAGTCTGTTCCATCTGCCACTGCAGTTTCTGCGCATGCGCTTATTTCTCATAGCGCGCTATATAGGACGGAACGGAGAATGTCTTCTTCAGTCTTTATGGCCCTCTTGAAATGGTTGGCAGGTCTCCAGTTGAAATATCGTGGACTGGATTAAAGGACGACCGGCTGCAAGCACGAAATCTTTTATAATCTGCCATAACTGTTTTTGACAAACGCCGCATCGTCGGACTACGTGAAGAGGGGTGGTGGTATAGTCGAGCAGTCAGTCATGTGGACCATTCGGAAGCAACAGTAGCCCCATATTGGAATCAATCGGTAGATGCAGGCAACTACTAACGCTGTGCATGTTGGATTTCAAGAAACACTATTCTGAGGGAGGATCATCGTGCGCCAATCAGTCAACCAGTTCCAGATCCTTCGACATTGGCACGGGTCGTCTGCGAACGTGCAATGAAGACACTACAACATGAGTTCTAGCTGACGTACATAGGCAGATGCGTCGCTTGCCATTGACAATGCCGGCTTTTAGAGCGCTGTCGTAACTGGAAATGGACAGAGGAAGCAAGGCGTCCCACCATGTACAGTAATGAGTTAATGACTCTTTAACCTACGATAACCGTCGTGTTTGTCCTTGGCGGAATCAATTGCAAAGGGTACATCCTCTCCAAATTATGAAAAGCTACACGTTTAAATTCTGGCATCATGGGTTGAAGAGCCGTAAGAAGTAATATCCATAGAACACGACATCTTCCTTGATTCAACACGTACTGAATAAGAGCTTCACGTCATCGACTGGGTGAAGTTCCCTCCTCGGGACCAACTTCCCCGAAACGCCGAAGAACATAAAAAAATTGTGAGTAATAGAATTTCAGAACAATAATCAATATAATAAACGTTTGTAAAATTATCACATGAGCTTAACACTGTAATTGAAGTATATATTGCATTAATAAAGCCCTTTATTAAAGATTTTTTATCGGTTTGTTATCACTTTGAACTAGCACAGTAATTACTTCAATTCATCGAGGTTACTATACAGGTAGGAACATACCTAACTAAATTACATTTAAATACAAATATTCGGAAGAAATTGGCATGTTTTGTTGTTCGAAAGTAGTTTCAATTCGAAAAAAACGCTTCGCTGGTTTTTAGTGCTATGATTAATCTGACGGTTTTATTGATATGTACGTGCATAGGAAGGAGCAAATTTTAAAATTTCATAGAGGTTACTATATAGGTAGGTACATACCTAACTAAATATTACTTAAATACAAATATTCGGAAGAATTTGCATGATATATCGTTCAAAAGTAGTTTCAGTTCGACGAAAACACATCGCAGGTTTTAAGTGCTATGATTAATCTGACGGATTTATTGATGTGTTCGTGCATAGGGGGAACAAATTTTAAAATTTAACATTTGGTTTATGCTGGCTGAACGGATGTTGTCAGTAGGTCATTTCATGCAGATTTCCTGTAGGATCCGTTTCCAAAAACTGTAAGAGGACGCCTAAAAGAGATTTACAGTTTGTGCTTATGTTTTAGCAAGCACGGCCTTCTTTTGGGATAATTTTCCTGGGTTCGGGGTATATAGTTGAATTAGGAACAAATGGCAGAGGTGAAACAACTGTAACAGCAAGTGATGGTAACGTGTCAGGAAGCCACTGCGCGGGAAGCCTCTTGCATGATCAAAAGGCTAAGGAAGAGGTAAACAGCGCTGGTGAAGGCGATATAAATAGTGGTGGGTCTGAAGCAGCAGCTGCTGCAGAACCATGTGAGACCATTACATCGTTCGCGGCGGGTCATGCAAAAATATGCCTCCACATTCTCAGGACGGGTACTGTAGAGGTAGTTGGATGCCACAGTACCCTCGCCAGAGTGTTTTGCAACAGTCAACACTATAGGGCAAAGCTGGGGACTGCAGGACTGCTGTCACGGCAAGGCACAGCAATGGAATCACCTTTGTGCCGCCAGACACACTGAGTTATCCATTGCAGGGCACGAGCTCACAGCCACACATTGGACTAATGCTGTATCAAGGCATCTAATGGCGACAAGGACCCAGGATCCCGCACTCCTGGTTTGACACCTTCTATCGTACGAACAACACTTAGGTCTTTTCTAAAAGCGTCCACTGGAACAACAGCCTAATGTGGCATTTATTTAATAGAGTTTATAAACTTAATCCAAGCCAGAATCATTTGAGTGGCTTCTTATAGATTTTTTTTTTTTTTTTTTTTTTTTTTTTTTTTTTTTTTTTTTTTTTTTTTTTTACATTTAAATGTGTTTAGAGGTCACGTTATCGTGAAAATAAAATAAACCAGAATATTTCATTTCTTCATCTTCGTGATATGTTTACTAAAGATGCTCCAAATTTCTGAGATGATGGCAGCGGCGTCGTCAGGGTTGAAAATATACCTTCCTGACAGCGAATACTCACTACCTCCAGAGCTATCTAGCCCTCAAACCGGTAGCAAATGTTTGGGAAAATTTAGAACATTGTGTGAAAAACAGCAAATAAGAAATTAAATAATTCAAGGGTTTTCAAACATCGAATGTTGCTATGGTGTGCCAACAAAAAATTCTGGAGGCTCTTTACTATTTATTTATTTTGTTAGTTAAGGTGCACGGCACGACTCCAGTTTCCTCAACACAGATAAATGCTGGATGGTATCTTCCACTCACGAGGTACAATACGAACGGGAGTGCGGAGCATTTGGCAGAGGTTCATTCTACCACGATAATTTCAAGAAATGAAGAATACTAAATCGTGAAGAAACATTGGGTAGTCGAAAACAGCAAAATCAAAAGAATGTGGAATATAAATTAAGCAGATGAACGAGAAGACAACTGAAAGCCGACGCACAAAAGCAACTGTCTCCAATCGGCATCACACAACATTGTCTCCTGTGCGAAATCGTAACATCACACTAAACAGTAATATAAGGATCATTACGTCCTGGCATACTTCTTGTTCTTTCTAGGTATCTTTAGAACAGGATTCACGTTAAACCTTTCTAGCGTGATTCCATGTCCAGCGTTTCCATATGCCCGTGCGTAGCGATCTGTAAATGGTTAGGATTTGGAGTGCACCAACAATTCATTGCAGATGAGCCTATGAGTGGTGTTATGAACAGTATTTTCAGTCATAATGGACGAGTTAGTGGTCAACACTGTTCCAAGGGACTCTACGTTTGGCACTCTGCCGTTCGAGCGGGATGGAAGAACTTCCTTTTTTATGACTAATAACGGGGTGTGAGATTCTTTATTGCTGAATCTTGATCCACTTCTATTAAAGCTTTTAATGCAGGATCAGTTACTGCAAACTACCGACAGTCAGTAAATAACATTATGTCATTAGGACTATTATCACGTCATACAGTACACATGATGAGATATTTATGTAAAGTAGTACATGGCATATTGTTGAATCGAAGGGTATGAAACTACACCAACCCAACGTCCTTAGACCAACATATGTAGTATCATCTTCCAATATAATATTGTTCAGCCGTCTGTCTCAGGGTGATGAAATCAGTATTTGCTATACATCTCTACCGTAAAAGAAAACCATACCGCTCAAAAGATAGGGGTCAGGTGAGATACGAGGCGTGTTTTTCAATTACCGTTTTGAAATTAAAACAAAGATGGGCTAAGATATCTCATAATTTTGTTTTTACATGAAACCCTGTACCTTAATCTACTTTTCTACATTGCTTCTGTCAATATAGAGGCACTTGTCATAACGTTGTACCAGTTATTGAATACACGCCTCATAGAAGTCTGCTGCCTGACTTGGTAACCTCTGCATCACTACCGTTTTGACTTCGTCATCGTCTTGCTCGGTCACAAATGCATACAAATCACTACGAGAAACATTAGGAAAGTCATTCCGCAAGGAATCGTTAAGCGTCTGTTTTCTCTCACCTTATTATCCACTTCCTGCACCAAACTTTTATTGACGACCGAAGGACGCCCACTCCCTTGTTCATCAGCACATTCGTGCGGCCATCTTTAAATTCTCTCAACCACATTCTTACCATTCCATCACTCATAATTTTTCTCTGTAATCTGCATAGATCTCACGATGAATATAGATCGCTTTTAGGCCTTTAGCAATAAAAAAATCTTATAACAGCAAGTACTTAACAGTCGCCGGGACTCTCGATTATCAGAGGCATCTTAAACACTCAGTACACAACGTAAACAACGAACAAACACACTGTAATGGTGTCAGGGCGTAGACAAGAGATGTAGGAACCCAGTGCGCATAAAATTATTGAGATATCTTAGTACGTCTTCTTTTAATTTCAAAACGGTACTTACTTTAAAAAAAATTTAAAAAAATAAAAACTATCCTCGTTTTATACGCAATTTGTGTGTTGTGAGGTATAACATTCAGACATTGGTTTCAGCTGTAAGTTGTGTGTTACACAGCACGATATTTTTCTGTCTAAACGTTTTATTTGGGGTTTACTTAGGGATTATTTAGCTCGAGGCACCACTGGCCGACCATAATAGTAACAGTCATTCTCGAAGTAATCTAATAAGGTATGTCATCACTTCGGACTGCCAGTACAGTTGCACACCTGCGTGGCATGGACAATACGAGGTTATCAATCAGCTCTTGAGAGATACACGGTCATTCTTACGAGACTGTAACATCCATCTCTGCAACCCTAGTGGGACGCGCAGTGCATCTGCCAAGTACGTCCAAGACATGCTCATCCAGGTTTAAGGCCGGTGAACAAGGTGGTCACTCCATTCGTTCAATTCCCTAAGCTCCAAGCATATTGTCACCGGTGATGCTCTGTGAGGCCGAGCGTTATCGTTCTCCAGAAGGAGGACCAGCTTAGGGCACAACAAAATTCGAAGGTTCTCGTCTATAGCTCTGAGCATTCAATGCGCCATTTTGACTGACTTACAAGTCCGTACGCCCGCAAATATTGACTCGTGCCCACACCATTCGTCCACCACCATACGACGGTGATGCTTCCTTCACATAATCAGAGTTGTTCCGAGTTCCAAGTTGTCTCCAGATGAGGGAACGACGATTGTCCGCTGTTCGGTTCAACACAAAATCTTGACTCATCTGTGAACAGAACCCAGAGCCAATTGGTTACAACACCGATTCTGATGTCCATCCGTCCTGTTTCTGCTGGATAAACGGCGTCGTGTTTTTAATAGACCATCCACCACAGGCCTTCGGTCGTAGAGGTCATATTCCTGAAGGCGATTTCGGACCGTTTGTGTTGATACTGCGCGCCCTGTTGCTGTGTGGAACATGCCTCGCAGGTAAGTTGTATTCAGCGTCCCGTCTGGACGGGCTGTTAACCGGAGATAACGGTCATCTGTTACTGTTGTCACCCGTGGAGGACCTTGGCATTGCCTTCTTTCAAGTGTTCATTTTGTCGAAAATCGTTTCCAGGTCCTGAAAATTACAGTTTGCACACTCCAATAGCTGCAGCCACATACCACCTTCGAACATTCCTGTGGCTCTCCATGCCATAGCTTTAGGTAAATCACGTTATTGTTACATTGCACTATGTGCTCACTACACTATCTGAACCCAACTGCTTGTGTAATTCGTTCGGTAGAGTAGACACAAGCAAATTTCTGTTATTACCAGTAACTCGGTTGTCGTACTGATGTCTCCACTCCGTGGAACCGACGTAAATACGTCGAACCATTTTACTTCATTCAGCCGGTGACAATCCTTCAGAACCTACATATCTTAACAGGTTCCCTAATCGTTTTGACCATTGTAATACCCATATCACGAAGTAATACCATCACATCTGTTGGATATACTGTTATTGCTTTTTACTCTATATAAAGTGTTGAGATATCCTTTTTCTGGCATGTGTATCTTCAACGCGTGCAAATGGGTTCGGAGAGTTTGTTGCGTTTATTCGATCTGAAGGGAAACCAGAGTTCGGAGACTTTCTAGCAAATCGAACACAGTCTCAGTTAACTGAAAAAAAAAAAAACATAAAGTCAACTACTGTTTGGAGATCCAACGCGTCTCAGCGGTTGATAAATTTAGCTAAACTTTGAATACGTACATCTGGATCACCGGATAAAAAAAAATACTGACCATTTATTTACAATCGTGCAAGACTTTAAAAGCTTCATGCAAAGTTAACCCCCATTAGGGGGCTCACGGTTCTTTCATGAGTACGTGCGTGGCGAGCTCGGGGCCCAGAGCTAATGCACTCTTCCTTTCTTCCTTACTTCCTTGACACCATTTCTTTTTCCCCTCCCATCCTTTCCTATCTGCACTCCTTCCCCTCCCCACCGGGGGACTGATAACCTCTGTAGTTTAGTCCCCCTAACACAACCAGCAAACTTAAATTGCAAGTTTCAGCTTTGTAAAATAAATTAATAGGCACTTTTCTCGTGGATGCCAGTTCCAATTCGTATTTGAAGCATTGTTGTAGTTACAGTAAGACAGATTAAATGATCATTCAAATAGGCCCAAGTTTGATCTAAAGCTTTGTATCCCAAGATACTTTGGAAAATAAAACATTACAAACTGTTCAGTCCTTGGTCTTTTCAATCACATATTTTCAGCACTTCCGCAATGTGATGAGTTTCAGTTAATCAGTGTCGATTGTGAGCATACAAAGTAGTTAATACAGGTTTACGGTGTGTTAGATAAGGGAAAAATTAGAAAGAAGAAGTGCGCGCCTATGTTCTCCGTAAAAATGAAGAAGAATTGTTGCAGTAGCAGAAATGACGCGAAAGTCCGAGTAAAGACGATCTGATGGAAAGAAATAGGGAACACCGAGGAGAAAACAAAAATTTTGTCAAAGCGGCGCACACTTTTCCGCAAGCCTGCATGACTGCACGTAAAGTCTACGCCTGGAGGAGTTTATCTTAAGTGTTGGCGGCAGTGGCGGTGCCGGGGATTCCCCTGGTGTCCCGGCCTCGCTGCTTCCTCTCCTTCGTCGCTTTGGTTCCCGGCCTCTTGGCTGGCCTGCAAATGCAATGCAGCCAACCAGAGACAGGCACAACACACACACACACACACACACATACACGGAGCAAGTGCTCGCTCCTACTCGCGTTCGTCCGCTACCCCCTCCCCCCACCCCCTCCCCCAGACTGCAGATAAGCTGAAACGGGGCGGAACGGTCCCCGGCGGGCGACTTATCTCGGCCATCGCTCAGCCACCGCCCCCTCATAACAGCCGTAAATTCCACAGAGATGGCTCGCGCCGGCAGCCAGTTCCACCACAGGCTAGTGTCTGAGGACGTAGGGATAGGTCTCACAGGGCTGGCTAAGTGATTCCGCGAATACGGGATGCCTCTGCACAACAGGTTACTAACATATTTGGCCTCCGCGTACAAAACGCGACGGGTGTAAGATTACACCCCAACTTGCTCAGGAAAACACAAGTGAAAGTCCTTCTTATTGTTGCAACTCCGTAGGCTTTCCCGGCGTGACAAATCTTCGAAGTCTCTGCGGATTTTCTGTCGGATAATAAGATCAAACCGATTCAATATTTCTATGGTACAATTGTCCGTCATCTTCAGGAAACAGCTGCTGCTGAGTTCCGCTGTGTGGTGCCTGATGGATGTTATGGTGGTAGGAAGTTGATTTACATGAGATGTTCAAATATGTGTCCATGTTCCTCAATGCATAATGGAATGCGCCGTCGAAAGGATCAACTTCCCACCGCCATAACATCCATCACCCACCACACAGCCATGTATTATGTTCAGCGTGTGATATCTGCTCCCGAAAATTTGAAGGGTTGTAGCTCCCAAACTAACAGTAATAGGAATGTAGTTTAAATTGATTCGGACGCAGCCGGTTTCAACGAATCCAATGCACGATAGAAAAAACTATTGTTCCATTTTAAAAATTATATCTTTGTGTTGTATCTCTTTGGAAAATGATACAATAAACTATGTTCATAGCTCCGCAAAAAGTGTAACATTTCCTGTGTTGACCTATCGCATTAAAATTTCACGTCACCTATTATTTTATACCACCCCCATGAACCACAGACATTGCCGAGGTGGGGTGGCTTGCGCGCCTCAATGATGCAGATAGCCGTACCGTAGGTGCAACCACAACGGAGGGGTATCTGTGGAGAGGCCAGACAAACGTGTGGTTCCTGAAGAGGGGCAGCAGCCTTTTCAGTAGTTACAGGGGCAACAGTCTGGATGATTGACTGAGCTGGCCTTGTAACATCAGCCAGTGTGGCTTTGCCACACAGCTACTGCGAACGGCTGAAAGCAAGGGGAAACTACAGCCGTTACTTTTCCCGAGGACATGCAGCTCTACTGTATGAAAATATGATGATGGCATCCTCTCGGGTAAAATATTCCGGAGGTAAAATAGTCCCCCATTCGGATCTCCGGGCGGGGACTACTCAGGAGGATGTTATCATCAGGAAAGACAACACTGGCATCCTACGGATCGGAGCGTGGAATGTTAGATCCCTTAATCGGGTAGGAAAATTAGAAAATTTAAAAAGAGAAATGGATAGGTTGAAGTTGGATATAGTGGGGATTAGTGAAGTTCGGTGGCAGGATGAACAGGATTTCTGGTCAGGTGAGTACAGGATTATAAATACAAAATCAGTTGGGGGTATCACAGGAGTAGGACTGATAATGAATAAGAAAATAGGAATGCGGGTAAACTACTACGAGCAGCACAGTGATCGCATTATCATTGTCAAGATAGATACGAAGCCAACACCGACAACAGTAGTACAGGTTTATATGCCAACTAGCTCTGCCGATGATGAGGATATAGAAGAAATATATGAGGAGCTAAAGGAAGTTATTCAGACCGTTAAGGGAGAGGAAAACTTAATTGTGATGGGAGACTGGAATTCGGTAGTAGGAAAAGGAAGAGAAGGAAAAATAGTAGGTGAATATGGACTGGGCAGAAGGAATGAAAGAGGAAGTCGCCTGGTAGAATTTTGCACGGAACATAATTTAATCATAACAAACACGTGGTTTAAGAATCACAAAAGAAGGTTGTATACTTGGAAGAGACCAGGAGACACTGGAAGGTATCAGATAGATTTTATAATGGTAAAATATAGATTCCGGAATCAGGTTATAAACTGCAAGACATACCCAGGGGCAGATATAGACTCTGACCATAACTTGTTAGTCATGAACTGTAGGCTGAAACTGAAAAAACTGCAGAAAGGAAGGAAAATAAGGAGATGGGACCTAGATAAATTGAAGGAACGTGAAGTTCTGGTGAATTTCAGAGGGAGATTTAGGCAACAATTGACAGAAACAGGGGGAAATAAAACAGTAGAAGAGGAATGGGTAGCATTGAGAGATGAAATAGTGAAGGCAGCAGAGGACAAAATAGGTAGAAAGGCAAGACCTGCAAAAAATCCTTGGATAACACAGGAGATACTAAATTTAATTGATGAAAGGAGAAAATATAAAAATGCAGTAAATGAAACAGGCAAAATGGAGTACAGACGACTAAGAAATGAGATTGATAGGAAGTGCAAAATGGCTAAGCAGGAGTGGCTAGAAGCCAAATGCAAATCTGTAGAAGAATGTATAAGAAGGGGAAAAGTAGATACCGCCTACAGGAAAATAAAAGAGACATTTGGGGACAAGAAAAGCAACTCTACGAATATCAAGAACTCAGATGGGAAGCCGGTTCTCAGCAAAGAAGGGAAAGCTGAAAGGTAGAAAGAGTACATAGAGCAGCTCTACAAAGGAAATGAACTTAGAGACGATGTTGTAGGAAGGGAAGAGGAAGTATATCAAGATGAAATAGGAGATACTATACTCAGAGATGAATTTGACAGAGCCTTGAAAGACCTAGGCCGGAACAAGGCCCCAGGGGTAGATGATATACCCTCAGAGCTACTAAAGTCTCTGGGAGAGCCAGCCATGACAAGACTATTTGAACTGGTGTGTAGGATATATGAGACAGGCGAAATGCCCTCAGACTTTAAGAAAAATGTAATAATCCCCATTCCAAAGAAATCAGGTGCAGACAGGTGTGAAAATTACAGAACCATCAGTTTGATAAGTCATGGTTGCAAAATATTAACACGAATTATCTGCAGGAGAATGGAAAAGCTGGTAGAAGCTGACCTAGGGGAAGATCAGTTTGGATTCAGGAGGAACGTAGGAACCCGGGAGGCAATACTTACCTTACGTCTTATCTTAGAAGATAGATTAAGGAAAGGCAAATCTACATTTTTAGCCTTTGTAGATTTGGAGAAAGCGTTTGACAATGTTGACTGGACTACACTCTTTCAAATTCTGAAGTCAGCAGGGGTAAAATACAGGGAAAGGAGAGTTATCTACAACTTGTACAAAAGCCAGACCGCAGTTATTAGACTCGAAGGGCATGAAAGGGAAGCATCAGTTGGGAAGGGAGTAAGACAGGGTTGTAGCCTTTCTCCGATGTTATTCAATTTGTACATTGAGCAGGCGATGAAGGAAAGCAAGGAAAATTTTGGAATAGGGATTAAAGTTCAGGGGGAAGAAATAAAAACATTGCGTTTTGCTGATGACATTGTAATTCTGTCAGAGACAGCGAACGACCTGGAAGAGCAGTTGAATGGAATGGACAGTGTGTTGAAGAGAGCGTACAAAATGAACATTAACAAGAGCAAAACAAAAATAATGGAATGCGGTCTTAGAAAATCAGGCGATGCTGAAGGAATTAGATTAGGTAATGAAACAATGAAGGTGGTAGATGAGTTTTGTTACTTAGGTAGTAAAATAACATGCGATGGTCGCAGTACAGAGGATATAAAATGCAGAATGGCAATGGGAAGAAAAGCATTTTTGAAAAAGAGAAATTTGCTAACATCGAATATTAATTTAAGTGTAAGGAAGTCTTTTCTGAAGGCATTTGTGTGGAGTGTTGCCTTGTATGGGAGTGAAACATGGACGATAAGCAGTGCGGACAGGAAGAGAATAGAGGCTTTTGAAATGTGGTGCTACAGAAGAATGCTGAAGATTAGGTGGGTAGATCACATAACTAATGAAGAGGTACTGAACAGAATTGGCGAGAAAAGGAATTTTTGGCATACCCTAACTAAAAGAAGGGATCGCTTGGTAGGACACATTCTTAGACATCGAGGAATTGTAAATTTAGCATTGGAGGGAAGCGCGTGGGGTAAAAATCGCAGAGGGAGGCCAAGAGACGCGTATAGTAAGCAGATTCAAGTGGATGTGGGTTGCCGTTCTTATGAGGAGATGAAAAGGCTTGCTCAGGATAGAGTAGGGCGGAGAGCTGCATCAAACCAGTCTCCGGACTGAAGACCATAACAACAACAACATTATTTTATAAGTTACAGAGACAAACACACTTAGTGAAACACCCTGTATACATTATAATCTGGTCATCTTGTTAAAAAAAAATGGGTATAAAATAACAAGTGCATGATTGCACTTAGTCACTACATAAAAAAAGTTAAAAACATGACAGCTTACAAAATTTTGTAATTTAAACTTAATAAATCGTTAGTTTGCGATCTTGGCTTGTCATTTGGAAACTATGGAACGAATTTATCCCCTCCAGACAAGACGATGTCAGATAATCTTAGTTTATCTGCACCGTATCGTATGCAGACGACCGTGTTGACCGTGGGCAGCTGCAGGCGTTACCCATGTTGAACGGCGGACGCCTGACCGCTGCACTCCAAGTTCGACCGCTCTGAGCGGAACTGCACTGCAGCGGAGCGGCGCGGCACGACGCGGCTCTCTTGGTGGTACACCGCATATGAACTGCAGCGGAGCTATATTACGCGACCAGTTTTGTATGTCAGTCGTTGGGAAACCTCTGAGTACAATGGACGACAGTGGCAAGGATGTACTAATAATTTATTTTTTATATGAGGAAGAAGAAAGTTAGGAAAAAAAAAAAAAAAAAACGAAGAATGTGGCAGCATAACATTTCGTATTCATGATATGAAGAAGTAGAATATCACACACTTTTGCCACTGCTTTGAAAAGCTCCAAAGAGATTTCATTCCTACTTCAGACTGTCTCAGCGTGTTAGTACAAACTATGGAGTGCCATACTGCAAAAGCAGATACACTCTTCCGAAAAGCGATACTTTTATCTTGAGACATTCTGAAGTACGTATGAAATCTCTTTGGAGCTTTTCAAAACAGTGGCAAAAGTGTGTGATATTCTCCTTCTTCATATCACCAAATCGAAATGTTATGCAGTCACAGTCTTTACTTTTTTCCAAACTTTCTTCTTCCTTACATAACAAATGAATTATTACTACATCCATGCCACTGTCGTCCATGGTACTCAGAGGTTAAGAAAAACTCATGGCGACTATTCGGTAATTATATTTTATTTATTAAATACATACACACATAGAGGCTATATTAATCACATATAATATTTTGTGGCCGCAGAAAGTCATCTGAGTTTATGATTTATGTGGTTTGTTTATTGGGATTTCATATATGAATGATTTGCTAATCGTTCTCCATTCTCCTCGGATAATCACAGGTGACTGTGATATAAATATTGTGTCGAAAATACTAAAAGCAATCTGAACTTTATGGGTGTGGATATTCTGACGTCCTGATGTATTCTGAGTTTTGAGGAACAGCTTATTTAAGTCAGATGGAGATGGAACAGGTTCGACAAATTTAATATTTGAATCCTCAGATACAGATGGAGCTGTTTCCTTTGTTACTGCTGTGGCTTGTCCTGAGGATTTCCTTAGTAGATTCTCGTATTCTAAATCTGATACAATAGTCAATAGTATAAACTTTATTTTTCCTTTCAGTCATAGATCTGGAGGCCAGAATTTGACAGTCAGCCATAGCTCTAAAAAAAAATAAATGTAGAGGGTCTCTACTTTCCGTTGTTGCCGGGGTTGTTGTAAATGGCTATGAATTCAAGTATGATGAACACTGGCTCTGATAACTGATGCGTTTCAATAAAAGTAGTTCCACTCCATGTAGGTGGTTGTTTTGGCCCACAACGAGGTAGGCAGCCATCGACAGCCGCATTCTATCATGCCGCTGAGTCCTGTGCGCAACATGTGTTTGGTGTCACCTGACGTAAGTCACTTTATTTTCATCATAATGTCGCGCATTAGCATTTAGCAGGTAGGTATAACACTTTATATTTGCCCACATCCTCCCATTTGAAGTCAAAATTTTAAATATAATTTTAAACATCGATGAGGATAGGTTTTCTTCCTACATGGTTTTTGTAATGACAAACAGCTCACCTCATATTTATATAATCTGATGATGACTCAAATGGGCGAAACGCGTTAGTAAACAGAAAAATTTTGCAGCTGAGACTGACTTTTGTGATAACTGATGCGCTTGGTTCATTCTCCTTGCTGTAATATTTTAAAATATTTGTGATGTTGCCGATGAGACGATAGGGGCGACTCTATTGACTCATCAAATACTGCCAGTGCATTTGGAACTGACTAAATGTTTTCTCCAATCTCAGATTTAACAGCACAACTAGAGACAAAAACTTTGAATATGCAAGGCCCAAACGAATTACCAGAAACGAGAGTTCTAGTGCCTCGCGTGATTGTTGGCGATTAAGGTTTCCCGTTAAAAACCTATGTAATGGGACCTTACCGTACCATACAATTACATGACCTATTGAAAAATGTTTATCGTTATAGACAGAACAGGAACCGAACAGCTTCACAAAATACATTTGGAATAGGATTTATCATCGCAAGGTCTGTCTTTGTCCGAAATACGTAGACACCGTAATTTTTGCTACTTGTGTTTTGCACAATTTTCTCAGACATGATAAGATGATTTTTTTACACCAAAGAGACGGACGAGATACAATCACAAAACCTTCCACTTATAGGAGGCAACGTCGTAAATAATGCTACTCAGATATGGGATACACACAAAGATTATTTCAGTTGCCCCCCAAAGTTATTTGGTGTGGCAAAATTACATAGATAAGTTGGGATGCCGTCGAAGAAACAATGAGTAGTAAAAATGTCATAATACATATGTAGTCATAAACAAGTAAATACCTAATTGTTACTTTCCCAAAGTGAAAACAGTAATTCGTAGTTACTTGTACGTTATGTTTGACAATAAATGTTCAAATGTTGGTAAAGCTTATTGGACGTAACTGCGGCGACGTCAGTGCCTAAAGTTACAAACTACTTATGAACTACCTTATGCTAAAGACAGCACAAACATCCTTGCCCGAGGGGGGGATTCTAACCCCCGAGGGGGAACGGCCTCGCGCATCGGAACACAACGCCTTAATGCGCTCAGCCGCTCCACCGCGGCCGACAATAAATGAATGTCTTGAACTGACATAGAAAAAATATGAAATTCACTTACCCTGTACTCCCATTTCCTTGGAAAATTCTTTCCAAATGTTGCTTTTTCTTGTACTATTGATATAATGTTAATTTTGAAGGTCATATGACTGTGCATTCACGTAAGCACACAATTAATTTTTCCTTCTCTAATGGCATTGTTGCTAACAAATTTTAGTTTCGCTTGCAACAGAGTTGTGATGCGGATGTCGGACATCGTCGCGAAGCTTGCTATACTGCACAAGGAGGCAGCGGGAGTGTGCGACTCTACGCGGCGTGTAGCGGTAGGCTTGCCCGGTTGGTCACCTTCGTTGCGCGGCAAGGTCTCGCTTCCGACTAGTGCGATGTGCCTCGTTCGATTTCATACAAAGAATATTTGGCCACATCAAGTCGCGCCGCTCCGCTGTAGTGTAGTTACGCTTACAAGGGGAGGCCGCCAATTGTGAAATTCAGATTCGATTCATACTGCGCATAATAAAAGCTCATGGCCAGAGGTCTAATTTGGCAAAGCACGAAGAAGCCGTTGTCCAGATATTCGACAATTAAAAAAACCGTTGCGGTGAAATACTCTCTACGATTAATAATTTTCTACAGCGTCGTGGTGCAGCGGTAAGCGCTTAGGTTCGTAATCCGAAGGTCACCGGATGAAATCTCACGGCATGCTACTTTTTTTATAATTTTTTTGTAATATTCCCGACAATCAGTTTCAACAATTATGCATATAATATGTTTTCCGCAAACAAATTTGTATTTCACAAGTGTTATTAATTGTCTTCATAATACTTTACCACGTATATTTAACGGAAGAAGTATAAACGATATTCCGAAACGAATACGTACAGTGTAAGTCAAACGTTCGAATTAGAATAGAGACTCCCCGAACACAAATTTGCTGTGGCAGGTATGAAATATAAACTCCGTTACTCGCTCGTTACACTTGAAGGACAGATGTTGAATGGGCCGAAACGCGCCGCCGCATAACAGCGTAGCTGCCTGCTAACATCGAAAGAAGGTAGATCCGGTACCTAGCGCAACTTATAACATCGTCGAAAATCAGTGCATACGTGTTTTGTTACACAAATAATAAAAGAAAGTGGCATGCCGAGAGATTCGATCCGGCGACCTTCGGATTACGAACTCGAGCTCTTACCGCTGCGCCACGCCGCTGAAGAAAATTATTAATCGTAGAGAGTATTTCAACGCAACGGTTTTTTTTTATTGTCGATTTTCTCGACAACGGCTGAGAAGTGCATCTTGATGCTTTGCCACATTACACCTCTGACCATGAGCTTTCATTATGCGCAGTATGAATCTAATCTGAATTTCACAATTGGCGGCCTCCCCTTGTTAGTGCGGTCGTGCCTTAACTTCTAGCTGCAGCGAGAGCTTAGGTATTTATTACTTAATTCGTTTTTCCAATACTTAAAATGGATATCAACGACTAATAAAAAGAAATTCAAGCCTAAGTAACTTTAATTCTTATGAGAAATACATTTTTTATTTAAAAAGGAAATAATCCGCTTTTGCCGCAATGAACTGTTATATTGTTAACCGCTGTATACCTACGTCATTTTTATATATTCAGCTTCAAACTGAACCGTAGTTCACTGAAATCTGATATGAGGTACTTAAGTTACACAGGACAATATGTCTTGCGTTCAGAAAATAAGGCTAACTTCACAGAATTTTAACCCAAAATGGTAATTATTTAGGGGATAAATTCATGACAGTTGTTTTCGTTTACATTAATTGGCACCTGTAGAAACTGAATTATTTAAAAAATACGGGGTCAATTTTATCATTTTTCGTCCGATTTCAAATGGAACAGATCATATACGAAATTTCACTTGAGAACGGCTCGTACGTTGTAGCATGGAACTGTCAGGATAAGGTTCGTGTAAAAGAAACACTTTGATAAGTTCCCCATAAAATGAAAATTCGGAGAAAAGTAAGTGTCCTATATACTTTGGGATTTAACCTTATTGCACTATTAAAATATTGAACATAGGATTCACTTAAAAAATTATACGTTGTAATGTACTTTCGATCATAAAGGCTATTGGAATAACATATGTGGGATGCTGTCAATGTATTTGGCACATCTATGTATTTTTTAATGGAAGGAGCTTTTGTATTCGCTTCGCGGAATGACCGCGTGGTCTAAGGCGTCATGCTACGGACTGGAGCTTCGAGCCCTTCACCAGGCATGGTAGATTGTGTTGTCCATAGAGTAAGTTTAAGTAGTTTGTAAGTCTAGGGAGTGATGACCGGAACAGTTTGCTCTAGTTGGTTTACAAACATTAGATAATTGGATTTTTTGGTTTAATATTCTGTAAGACACAGACTGGATCATGACGGATAGTACCTTACAGTAGTGTCGGTTCTGTTTATCGATCACAATAAAAATTGGCTCATATGTATGTTTTCATGGAGAAGGTTTATGTGCTCGATAGAAACTGTACTCTGAATCGGAGAGGGTACCTGCAATAAGCGTCAGCTCCGTTTGATAGATACCCTTGAAAACTGACAGATATTTGCAGTGTCTATAGTTAGGGGGACGAGGAGATGGACCTGGGAAGGACGAGATTAACAAAGTCAGAGGAAAGGAGAGAAAGTAGAGGAATAGAAAAACGAAGTAGACATTATCAATGATTAAGTTCATGAGTCTGAAATACCTTCTTTCAATTTGGAATGCTGAATACAGATATAACATATTAATCGAAACATATTATTGTAGTTCGCAGAAATTATACACTTTAATTTACATAATTTCGATATTATTGTGAGAACAAAACCGGTTATCTTTATATGAAGCAAAGTGTATAATATTTGGAACTCTGTTGATACTTTCATGAAACATAAATTAATTAATCGACACTTCTTGTATTCATTGTAGTGATTCTTGCATTGTTATTACTTTTTGGTAATCCACACGAACTTATGACTATTTCCTTGAATGGTACGTACCATGTCAGTAGGAGGGAATGGAAGGAGAGAGGATGGAAAAGGCGTTGGACTGACAGAAGAGAAACAAATAAACACCGTGACCGAAATACGAAAGGAATTATTCATGAGAAGTCATAGCGTTGAACGCTTTCAAAACGAACAAATAATTAAAATTGGAAGAACCAGCTTTGGCTGCATTGAAATCTTTATTTTTATATATAATACAGATCTGACCATCCTCAGTGTTAGAATCAAAGCCCTGTGGGTCGAGAAAAACTTGCACTTTGCATATTAACACCAAGTAGGCAGTACATAGGTAGAATAACATTCTGCTTAAGTACTGCCTACTTGGTATTAATATGCAAAGTGCAAGTATTTGTGGACCCACAGGGCTTGGATTCTAGCACTGAGGATGGTCAGACGCTGACCGAAATCGATCTGTATTGTATATAAAAAATAAAGATTTCAATGCGACCAAAGCCGGTTCTTCCAATTTTTAATAATTGTAATTGTGTCGCTCTGCACCAGACTCCGAATGGAGTCAACTACATATAAACAATTGTTTATGATACTAATGAATTCGTATTTATTTTATTTGTTCGATCCACACAAAATGTGGGAAAGTTTCGGTTGGATGAATCACTTGTCGACTAAGTGACTGACTGACAGGCAACGCCCAGCCTAAAGCACTGAAACTCAGAGATATTATAGAAGCTAAACGCATTTCTCATTTTCTTAATTAGGAAATTAAATCTCTGTGAAGCTCGGATGAGTTGCTAGTAAGTTGTAATGCCACAAAGGAGTTGAACATTTCTACATTCCTACTTACAAGAGTTCCATTTTTTATAAGAAATGAAGAAATGCAAAGGAACATTCACAGATCAAGTTAGTTTGTAAATTGCAGCTTTTGTAACTCGTAAGTCTAATTAATTTGGCAACTTTACGTCTCGACGGAATTACTTAATCGTTACAGACTCTAACACAAAAGTCAGTATCAGTCGCGTAAGTTCCGCAAGGAAGATGTCTTCAGATTAGCGTTATGTGCGCTCTAATTCCCTAATTTTATCCTCACAGATGTTTCACAATTATACGCTGGAGCAAGCAATACATCGTTTGACTGACCTAGAAACAGAGTCTCTCGGAACTTTAACAGAAGCTCATACCGCGCTGCAGAACGTCTCCCTTGCACAGTTCGCAAATGGAATTTGTCGATTTTATATTTATTCTCTATGCCGATTTCGGTAATACAGAAAGCTTGATGAGGTCCAACGGAACTTTTCTCTTTAATCTAAACGTATTCAAGAATTAATCGATAGAGTGTTTTGTAATTTATTTGCTTCGTTGAGTGACTGCAGCTGCATTCTTCCAACGAAACTAACATTTGTAGTTTACACGAGTAAATCTTTGCGGTCATTCTACTTCAAATCGTTATTTACGAACACTCCTAGGTATTTTCTAGAAATAACTAATACCAGTGACTGATCTGTATTTGTGTTGTCATATAGTAAAGGATCTTTCTTTCTATGCATCCGCCTTATACATCCGCCTTCTGCATCCGTCTTATGTCGTGCGACAGTTACCATTTCCATTCGGCAGACAGATTGTTTCTGGAGTCTTTGGAGTTGTTTTGAAGCCAATTCCTACATCAAACTACGTTACACTGATGATCCTGAATTCCGCTACAGTTTTCCAGTGTTGCAACTTCTTTCTGTGCTGCAGAATTATCCTCGGCAGAGAGCCTCACAGAACTTTCGGTCAACCTACTAGATCATTTATTTATACTGTGAAAAGGAAAGTTTCTGAAATACGCTCTTAGGTATATCAGAAATTACCTTCAGTGTGGACACTATCGTCTCGCTGAATATAGCTAAATTTCAGGAATGGCGGAGTTTATTTTTCGGAAGATATTTTGATTGTTATATAACTACAACTCCTGTCTATTATGACTGCTAATGAACCATGAAAGAATAAAAGTTGGGGACCAGATTGGAAAATGCACCTTCCACAGCACAGAAAAAAGCGAAATTGTCTTGACCAAAGGTGTAAATGAGGAAGATCAGCTTAGCCACTTTTCTGGAACATTAAAAAACATTTAAATCAAAAAATGCTTCGGAACTAGCAAGTATCACCAAGTGGAAAGTACATTCCAAAGGTATGTACCCTCAATTAGCATATAAATAACGCCATACTGGACGATGGAATGGCATTCTATTTTGTACGCTACTTTAAGTGCGCAGAAATGTCTAAATGTTTTATTTCACAATTTTCTATTTGATTTGATTTTTTTTTACAGTGATGACTAGTCATAAGATTTTTGCCTATTGTTCTATTGTTACAGGGGCATATTCCATTCTAGTATTACCATGGATTATCTACGTTGCAGAGTCAGCATCGACAGGGATCTAGTGGACACTACAGTTATGTCATCAACAAGGTTTGTCTACTGTATCTTTCATTAAAAACAGAAACGTGGTAATGAATGGAGGCAGTTACCTGACTCTTTAAATAAAAAATCAATTTCTACTCGATAATCTTTTTCGCTACTCGTCCTGACTAATTTTCCATTCTTCTGCAAACAGTTTAGTGGGTCAGTACACGAACCTCGTTATATAAACCTCGTTACTTTTCAAACATAAATATTGTGTTATCTTACAAATATCCAAATACTGTACCCTAGGATTACTGTGATTAGCTCTAATGAATGTTCCGATAATCAAAATTTCCATTTGCAATTAAGGACTCTTGAAGAAAGTTGATAATTGATGGGTAACGGGTAACTCTATACTGGTAAAGCATGGAGATGCTTTCCAGAATAAATTTTCATTTTGTAGTCGAGCATGCTCTGATTTGAAAATTTCTGGGAAATTTATTTCTTTATTTATATTTATTTTTTAATCTTTTTTTTTTCTGGAAGTGGACTCAGACACCGTGTTTGAGAACAGATAGTTTCAAGTTAGCGTACACTTAGATACAGCGTGAAAATTAGATTGTAGATCACAATATGATTGGAGGCACTCATAAAAATGTAAATATTTTAGTCATCATTGTCCAAAGAAAAGCGAATTTTCTGGATTCTATTTCCTGTTCAGCACACTGTAGAGTGAGAGTTTCTTGTGGATAGTATGCGGTAATTTAATAACTTCTCCATTGCCCGACAACGCATTGAAAGAACTGATCTGAGCTGTTATGGCATTCGTAATGCGAAAGTCATCAGGAAAATAGATTGTATAGGCATCTTCTTTCTTTATAAGACGGTTGGAACTTCAATAGTGGCAACTATTTATTCACAACCGATACAAAAGTGTTACATGTTTACATCTGTTACTGTCATTCAAAGTAGTTACCAGCGTTTTGTAGAAACCGTTGCCAGTGATGTGTAAGGCGTAGCATACGGTTAACAGGGCTTGTTATGTCAATGGTGCGAGTGGAGCGGCCTACTGACTGTCGAATCTCTTGGACATTTCTCAAGCGAATGCCACGAAATGGTTTCTTCGTCGTAGGAATAAAATAAAGACTAAGGGCTTGACTCTGGGGAGTGTGGTCGATGGTGCAGTACTTTCCAGTGCCACCTACCGCCCAGAGCAGCCGCAGATTGCGCTGTATGCGCCCCAACGTGCAACGGTTCTGTACGGCAATGCCGATATCCCGAATGCCTCTTCAAGACCTTGAAGACACTGTCGTGCTGTACGACCTGTGGAACGTTCAACCTTGATTCATGTCCATTGTTTCTGTATCGAAAACGTAGTGACATCCTTACGTTAGATCGCTCGCTCACAAGTGACTTTTTCCCTCGATTTTGCGCGCGCCGATGACGTGGGACGGGCGAGTCCATTTTCTCGGAGGTAAGGCAGCTATCTCAATAACATGTGCAATCAGCGACTATAGTTAATTCCAGTGCATAGTGTATCCACAGCAGTATTTCCACTATTTAATTTCCAACCCTGATATGTTCCTCAAAGACGAACCTTAAAGATGTTTTATTGGATATCGTCTTAATAAACTACAAAGCTGAACAAGTCGAATGGTAAAGGCCTATTATTCAATAATTATTCATCAGAATGAAACGGTACTCACTTTCCTGAGTACTATACATAATGAGTAGCAGCAAATAATGGTATTTCAGATAACTTGTACAGCAGGAACACAAGATATGGCAAGAACAAGAAGATATGGCATAGACTGTCATTAGAATGTCGACAAATTGTACACATATGAAATTTATCTTGTTTACTCAGGCAGTTGTTCTATCGCAGTCGAATCACGGCACGTAGTAGTCCAAACAGAGAAGTACAGGAATAATATGAGTATTAGCGTTTTGATCAGCGACAATTTGTTCATAAACATAGGAGCCAAGTTCGACTTTAATCCCAGTTGTGTATGTTTGACTGATGATTTCCTACTTCATTTTTTTAATATTAATCAATTCACATAATTCCTTTGTTTTCGCAATAACTTTAGTGATAGATATGATAGCTTAATGTTCATTTGCAGGAGAATAGCTATCGAGTAGCTCCTCAACAAATATGTTATCCTGAACAACTTACAGAATTTGTCATGGAAGATCCCACTTTACAGTTGGCTCTCCAACCACTATTAGTTCCTAAAATGTGCGCCGTATTCTCATCGAAATTTATTTTTTATCCGTGAGGGCTTGAGAGTGCCTTGGCTTCTGTCAGAAATTCCGTCGAAGGCAGAGCTACAAGAAGTCGAACCTCTTGAATTGATGCGGAATTTTACCGCGCACTTTGTACCTAACCCCCCCCCCCCCTTTTTTTTGTTGGAGAATAACCGGTACGCAATATTTAAACAAAGAATCCATATGTGTTTTGAACTGGAGTCTGGTAATAAAGGCGCTTTTTATCAGTATCAGTTTCTTAAATTATTCTACAAAAACAAAGTTGCGTCGTTTTATTCCTTTGTATATCTCTATTATGTAGTTTTGCGATACAAAAAGAAAAAGCAACACTGGGAGATTCCAGTATACTTTCAGTAGACAACGTTATTACTGCATAGACAACAAGAAAATCGCCCTTGCTTCTTTAAAGGTATCTTCTATGAGCCTACATTTAGCGATGTAGTGGTCGCTTATATTCCCAATGTGAATGGGCAGAAAGTTGTTGTCCTCCAGAACGCAAATCCAATGTGCTACCCGCTGTACCACCTCAATTGGTTTCTTCACTTGGGTTTGAAGGTTCCATTGTGTACTTGTAGCAAAAAGACCAGCACGTTATTACGCACAAAATTTTGAAAACCTTTCTACACTACATCTAAGAGCCTGGAAGAGAGTCCATCAACTCGATTCCAGATTTACTGTATATTGTTCAATTCACGAATAGGACTCGGAAGAAAACAACACCTAAATATTTCGACTTTATACCTGATTTTCCTTATTTTATTCTCTTGATTAAGTCTCCCTCTTTAAGAGGCATTCCGAGGGGAAAGTAGGTGAAAAAGTTTCGTTACCTTGCCGCAGTGACTAGAGAGGCCCTTAAACTCCTATTTGAGGTAACTGACATTCGAAAGAAACGTCAATTCAGCAACGTTGGTGAGTTAACACATATCGGTGAATATTGCTTTTCGATAGTCAGTATTCAAGGCCAGTTAAATAGAAGTCTCATACATTATAAAGCTATTAAAAATGTTCTACTGTTGCCAGAATTCGTACATCCTCTTCTAGATGCTCTTTTCATGAGACATGAAATTAGATTGCATTATCTTCTGTTGGGAAAGTACTCATAGAAACATTTCTTTTGAACATAGTTACTTTATTTTTTAATTTTTGCCAATTAAGCAATTAATTTTATCTGCCTTTCGTCTGAAGGAGGACGTATTGAAATTCAAGAATGTTTATTTCCCTTACAGGTTCTTAGGCGCCAGCAGAGTGTCCATTTTCTAAATGGCTTATGTTGCGAGAGTCTTGTACCGAAAGTTCAAGAACTTGCGGAAGTATGAATGCTAGGCTTGATCGTGACAATGGATATTTGAAATGCTTATACTACCATCATAATTTTAACAATCGGTATGTTAACTTCCGTCCTTCAGTTTTCCTGCACACTGCGTGCAGGCTAGTAAACACGCCGAGATGCTCTGTCACGAGGACCCGATGCCACATAGCAAGTCTGAATATCACATGGTACTCTCTTTGTAACGTTTTTGTTAAATGTAGCGTCCGTTTCTATTCAGTTCAGTGGATAATATTTTTGTACTTCAGAATTAAATATTATATCCGTTTCTGAAATGGTATCCAATGTCAGTTTTATCTTTTCCGATTTTCTGTAAGAATTATTTGGAAGTATTAATTAACTTGAAGGAAAGCTAGAATGTATTGGTATAAGTCTGAGAGAAATGGGAGGAATTGGTAAAAGAATTGGAACACAGTTGTTACTTTGATATCAAATAATGCACCTCACTATGATATTGGTAACTTTTGGGGTGGATGATAGTTCAAATGGACGTCAGATTTTCCTTTCTCTAAGCTTATAGCAACTGACAAGGCTAACATAGGTGTTACAGTTTGTACTTGCATTTTGGCAGAACTGCCACTATTAGCTGCTAATAACATTATTATTGGCAGGGTCGTTATCAAAACGTAATATTGTTTACCGTTTAACAACCTTATTGAGTAATTTGGGAGCCATTACCTAGAATAATCCACTTATAATTCACGAAGATCCGTTCGCGCGTATTTCGATAAACCGCTTACTAACTGTAAGCTCTGCGAAACGAGGCTCTCATGAAATAGCTTGTGCAAATACATGAGATGAATCACCGGTGTGCTACCTCGTTCAGTTTGTATATGTTCTTATTGCAAAATTTGTGATTAAAATGTATCAGTAACTACTAATACTACATCAACAATTTAGTAGCTCTTTATTACAAAGAAAAAGTGAAAACAAATTCATTGCTTAATAGTTGATAATTACATTCCCCAAAGGGTAGAAAAATTTGTCTAAGCCTCCAACAGTTAAAGTCAGACAGTCGGAGGCCAAGATAATCCGCCATCAAACTGTGGAAGAGTAAATCAGAACGTGGTCTAGTTGAAAGCCATTAAACAGACAGCTCGTGAAAATGTGATGTTAATGAGGTAGAGACTTCAGCACAGTGTTCTCTAGCCACCAGACAGCTGGGTTATATTTTTAGTTTGACGTCAGCGTACAAGTTCATGTCACGATAAGGCTGTTCAATAAACGGTAGTTTCAAACTTAATTTATGTATAAAAATATCACACCAAAAATTTAGAACAACATTTATCTTCAGGGGTCATTCAGAGGCACAAAAAATTTATAAAACTTGGGGAATAGTGACGATGAAATTCTTTGGATAATGTATACTGTGACCGTTCGGTAGCTGATAACTGTAAGAGACATTCTGATTCAGATCTTTCTCCAACAAGAAGAACACATGAACAGCAAATGGTCTATTCTGTCAAATAATTATCTAATTTTAAGTCTTTCAACTTTCTTCCAACTCATCGTGAGTCAGGCGTCAGAAGTTTTTCACTATATTTTCCTCCGTCTCTGTTTTTACTCCATCATTAAGAAACACTAGAGAATCCAAATATGCCTGGAAAGAGCCAGATATGCTTTTGGCTGTAATATTTGGAATATAACTTGAGTAGAGTAACAAGCGTAATATTTTAAGGGCTCCTTATATTAATATGAAGTCACTCCCGGCTGTGATGTAAACAACGCATACAAAGCCGAGTTACCATTATTCTCCACTTCTTTATGCGTTCGTTTAAAACAGAAATATTGAAATATTTTCGGTGCACGAATGTCTTCTGTTATCGAGTGAGCATGAAAAATGGGAGCATTAGCTGCGAATGATTCCCTACTATGTATTCCATCACTAAGAAACAGTAAAGGTGTTTTTATAATCATCGTTGTAGAACCTGTAAACTAGGTGGCAAATAATCCCTCATTTAATGCCGCAATTTCTTTTCTTTATTGGGTCCACAATAGGTCGCCTGGTGCTGCAGAATAATTAGTGATTAATGCTGAAAACCATTTCTGTTGAACTTCCAGCACACACACACACACACACACACACACACACACACACACAAGAAAGGAAAATACGAGCAGCGGAATAATTGCCTTTCTCTTCCTCTCCTAAGACTGATAGCCTTGTTCTACCTATAGACCTTCTAATCTAACTTTACTGATAGTTACAGTTGGTGGCATGATAAGCTGCATTAGTGATTTGGGTCACTGACATTCTTTTTTGGTATAGCTTCAGTAAATGGTGACCATGATAATAACTAGCAAGCAAAAAAGATGTTGCACCTTCTTTGATGCATAGTTTCATTTCTTCTTCACATCGAGCGATTTTACTTGCTCCTCTCTCTCACCCTTCAGATCAGCTCCTACTACAAGAAAAGTAATCTTCTCGCTTGCAACTAAGATAATTTCCAAAGGTGCCAATTCGCAGGAGAAGACCTCAAAAATTAGAAGTTTAAATATTATTCAATTATTCAGTCTCCTTAAAAAAGTAAATAAATAAAAAGGAAGGAAAATAAAATGACATTTGCGACCTTAATTTCATCAAGCTCAAATTTTACACCGCAGTTACACTACCGTGAAAAATAAAAATAAGGAATGTAAAGAAAAGATAGAAGCGATTTCAGATTTACTACACTATTGTTGACTGTACCTACGTGACTGCCAGCTTTCCTTTCTAGGGGATGTCTTTGATGTAACGGACAACATTCCCCATGCAGTGTCACCTCAAAGTATTTCATATGTGATGTTTACAGACCGTGTATAATAATGAACAATGTAATACTTGACTAAAATATATATTTGATATATTTCTTTTATTTAACCTCAAATATGCAAAATTTTATCTCACTCGGATGAACGAATCGCAGCGCATGAAAATCGAATATAATCAGAAGTGGTGATGTCTCCCTTACACATTTACCAATCTCAATTATTTCGAATTTTGAGTAGTTCTTTTGGTTTCCCCCTGATGTTTTCCTATGTCATCCCTGCATTGAAACGAATAAAACCATGTATTACTCTGGTCATTAAAGCCCTTTCTTACATTTATCGATGTAAAAGAACGGAAATTAATTAGAATAACATGAATTATACGAAGAATTAGATAAGACGGTTATCCCTTCCGTAAATTTGGCAATCATGTGTAATGAGAAATAAATTGTATCGTTAATGTAACGTCCTAAATCGATTATAATAATAACATATTGTGGCTCAGTTGTCGTAGTGCAAGTCTTCAGATTGCACGCCACTTCGGCACCTAATATAATCCTAATCTAAACCAGGTGTCCATTTGGAAAAAGGGGACCTGGGACATACCGGTTGACGTTGAATTCGAACCACTTGTCTGAGCCTTCACATCACTGAGAGGCGATGGTTGATTAAAACTCCAAGTGAAAAAGGTCATGATCCCAGCGTGTTTCGAATTCGCAACGTTTCTTAACCTGATCTTGAACTTTACCACTACACTAGATTTCAACTTCAGTAACACTACAGAATATTTTTGCAAATCCAGCTTAGAGAAACCATTTATTTACAATAACAATAATATTGAGGTTATTAATCGAAAGTTGGGCCAAATCAGACACACTGTGTAAACTTTCATTAAGATCAATTATTGAGTATTAATGAAAGTAATACTGGAAGAGTTTATAGGAAAATTAGAAAATTCACGGAGAAGGAAAGTGCATCCTTCTGTGACATATCTTTCATAACTGTAAAAGTTTTCAGAAAAATCGTCATTCAGGATTATTATAAATGAAAGAAAATTCGTTGAAACTGCATCAATCATCGCTTTTGAATTATAGGTGCTGTTAAACATGAGATCCGTAAGATATTTGGTACTTTTCTACATATACGTACATATTCCGAAAAACACCGTAAGGCGCGTTACGGAGGGCACACTGAACCACTACTAGGCATTTCCTTTCCTATTCCATTCCCGCGAACAATACGTGACTGAAATAGGAGGGAAAAATCGATAGTGGTACTCAAGGTACCCTTTGCCACACACCGTCGGGTGGCTTGCGGTGTATGGTTGTAGATGTAGATGAATAAAAGTATGCCTATAAGCTCCGTACCAGCCCTAATTTCTCTTATCATTTGTGATGACTACTCGAAATGTAAGTAGACGGCAGGAAGATCGTAACACACTCAGTTTCAAATTCCGGTTCTTTAAATTTCCTCAATAGAAATTCACGAAATGAACGTCGTCTTTCCTCCCGCGATCCCCAATCGACTTCCCAGAGCATTTCCGTGACACTCGCACATTGGTCGAACTTACCAGTAACAAACCTAGCTGCTCGCCTCTGAGCTGCTTCTATGTCTTCCTTTAAACTGATCTGCTGCGGGTCCCAAAAACTTGAGCAATACTCAAGACGAGGTCGTACAAGCGTTTTATACGCGGTCTCCTTTACAGATGAAGAACATCTTAACAAAATTCCGTCCGTCTTACAACTGTCCTTACATGTTCGATCCATTTCATATCGCTCTGTAATGTTACGCCTAGATATTTGAAAGACGCGACTGCATCAATAACCTCACTACTAATGCTGTACTCGAACATCAAGGGATTGTTTTTCCAACTCATGCGCATCACCTTACATTTTTCTACATATAGAGCTAGCTGCCATTCTTCGCACCAACTAGATATTTTGTCTACGTCATCCTGCATGTTATTACAATCAATTAAAGACGACACCCTCCCTTACACCATAGCATCATCAGCAAACAGCCGTAAATTATAAGTTAATCTGTCCATCAGATCATTTGTATAGATTGAAAATATTAGCGGACCTATAACACTCCACTGCGGCACGCCTGACGGTAAACTTGTCTTTGATGAATATTCGCCGTCGAGAAGAACGTACTGCGTTCTATTACTTAGGAAGTCTTCCAGCCAGTCTTAAATATTTGAACCCACTCCATTAGCCCATGTCTTCGTTAGCAGCCTGCAGTGTGGCAACGCGTCAAGTCAAGAAAAACAAAATCTGCATGTTACCCCTCATCTATGGCTCGCAACATGTCATGTGAGAAAAGGGGAATCTGACTTTCACATGAACGATGTTTCCTAAAACAGTGCTCATTCATAGAAAGAAGCTTTTCCGTTTCAAGGAAATTTACTAAATTCGAACTGAGAGTATGCTCCAAAGTTCTACAAGAAACTGATGTCAACGATATTGGCATGTAATTAAATGAGTCAGTCTGAAACGCATCGTTTGACCAATCAAGTCATTCTTTACCTCATTTGACTTACACCTTTGTGACGTGCTCAACCTGAACTCAGCACTACTGAGTACATAAAAATAATAAGGTTGCTACACACAGTTTCTCATAATTAAGAGTTTCAAACGGTGTCGACATCCATTCCATTGAGTCCTTTGTCATTCACTATACGTGGCTCTCAAAATATACAATCCTTTTCCATGAAAACACATATATCTCTGCAAACATTCATAATGATGAATCGAACGGCATCGACTTCACCTTCCATCATTCTCTACATGGTGTTTTGTGAAATATAAAATCATTCTCCGTGACTATATGTATAAATGTAGCAAATCTCATAATGATCTGTCAAATACGTAACCTCTATCGGTAGTTGTTATTGAGCGATTTCAACACGTACCAATTTTGAAGTTTTGCCGAATAGTCCGTCTTCCATTAGTATCTGTTCTTAATTGACTGTCGTAAATTTTTTCATAGGACCTAAATGAACAAATCAAAAATTATTATCCATTTCCATTGTTTGAATCGTGATTAATGTTCTAGAATACCGATGAAAACCAAAAGAATGAACTCTTTTCATTTTCCCTGTTCCAGACAACTTTACCCATTCTCCGGTAAATTTTTGTTTCATACCTTGTCCTCACAGTTACGGAGAAATAAACACAACAGCCAAATTGGTCGAGCTATTATCAAGGAATTGTTATTCATACATCAGACAAGCAATTTTTTTATTTATGCATGAATAATGAAAAAAAAAGAATAAATAAGAGGTCGAGTTGTCTGTCATTGGTACTGTTAGCAACTAAAAACTATAACTGGGTAACTGGGCGGTATAACAGCGAGTCCACTTTTTAATTTTGTAATGTAATTAATTACATTTTTCTTACACCTTTAACAACAGTTTTATTTGTTGTGAGTTTAATTAGTCTATTCTTCTAAGCAATTCATATTGGCACCTTTATTCTCGATCTAATCTTTTAATTGTTTTGTTTAACTGTTAAGTGGACACTCCTCTATTCAGCTGGCTTATTGTAATAATATTTTAATCAAGTGGTGCAGGACTTCCTCTTTTATTTTAACTTCCATTATTGTTCTTTTTAATTATACATTACCTGGACAGAATAATGTTGTTGGTTTTTTACAACTTCTTTCCTCTATAAAATATTATTTTCCTTTGATGTATTCATCCCTTGAAGAAGAAGTAAACTCAAACTGTTCTTTGAAACTCCAGTAAATGGCTTACAACAAACTAAAATGATGTTAGAGGCACATGTATACCAACTTTTCTAGTGAATATATCGAAAACATTTTAAAACAGAAGGTGTTTTTGTTGTGGTCCTCATTCCGAAGATGCAGCTCTCCACCCTACTCTATCCTGAGCAAGCCTCTTCATCTCCTCATAAGAATGGCAACCTACATCCATTTGAATTTGCTTACTACATAAATCTCTTGATCTCCCTCTGCGATTTTTATCCCACACACTTCCCTCCAACGCTAAATTCACAATTCCTTGATATCTAAGAATGTGTCCTACCAATCGATTCCTTCTTTTAGTCGAGGTATGCCAGAAATTCCTTTTCCCCCCGATTCTATTTAGTACGTCCTCATTAGTTACGCGATCCACCCACCTAATCTTCAGCATCATTCTGTAAAACCACATTTCAAAAGCCTCTATCCGAACTTCTGACAAATAATTATACAAATGTCATTGCTAAATGCATAATCTGCTAGAAACGCAAGAGTGAAAGGTAGCTACATTGTTCACAGCAGGCCACAAAACGTCAGGCCTTACTATCCGCTGATCAGTTTGAAACCTTTAAGCCAACGGTCATGAAGAATATCCTTATTCCTCTAGTTGATGGATTTAGCCGCTAATGAGTCATTGCTTGACAATCCTTGATGGGCACAGGTGTTTTTGATAATTACTTTCTGTAGCAAAAACAACTGTAAATTGCTGCTATTTCAGAGGCAAAGAGCAGGCAATAGCGTCTTGTAAAGTTGAACCTGTGCAACCATTTGTTTGTGCAGTAAACTGAGCTCTGAGCATTTGACCCATAATGCATTAACGTCATACCGTTTGAGCATGAGCACCTTAAAAGATGCTCACTCTAACTGTGCTAATTAATTTGACACAAAACTTTACTGTACAGCATAGCACGGTAAATCTAAGTGCTGTACGTTTAGACTAGGCCTCTATTTTTAAAAACGCTTAAGTGTTTGAATACATATGGGGCCAAACAACTTAACACCACGTTTAATGTAACTCACTCAAAGAAGAAGAAACCACACAGATCACAGCCACACACTGACACACACACACACACACACACATTACCGAGGGATGACTCGTAGCCGGCCGCGGTGGCCGCGGGGACTGAGGCGCTTCAGTCACAGTCTGCACGGCCACTACGGTCGGGGGTTCGAATCCCCCCTCGGGCATGGATATTTTTGCCGTCCTAGTTCGTAAGTAGTTCATAAGTAGTTTGTAAGTTTAGGGACTGATGACCCTGTAGTTAAGTCCCATAGACTATACAAACATTTGAACATTTTTGATGACTCGTACCGCACCGCACCGCCTCCATGTATGTTACTTCTGATAGGACAATAACTAAATATCATTAGTCTCTTCAAGAACTCTTGTAGTCTTGCATAGTTGAAACCACCATTTGTGTCTCTTCTATAGTTCTAGTTCTTGGTGACAATTATTATATAATATAGTCGTAAGAAATCTGTACCACTTGAATTTGGACATTGGAATTGCATGAAATGCAGTGCAGGGAATGGTAGGAATTAGTATGCTGTTTAGTGACGAAGTCCACTATCATTTAGATGTGTCTCCTGATGAGAGAAATTGTCGCATTTGGGGGCTGAAATGCTTTATCAGCCTCAACGGGTGACTGTGTGAAGTGCAATGCCCAGTTATGAGTAATTCCTGGGGTATTCCTTGATAGCACGGTGACTACCAGTGAAGATTTCAGTAGACTATTTCATCTCCATTATCCAAAGTGAACCTTATTCCGACAAGATAATGCAAGACGGAGCCGACGTCATCGGAGTTATCCTGCGCGACAATACTGAGGACAGCATTCTTGTTTTAGTGTAGCCAGAGGTCCCTTGATTTTCCACAGTATTCGACGGATCTAATCGCGTGCGCCCTTTTATAGGCATTTATTAAAGCCAAGGTATACAGCGATAAACACATAACCATTCCTCAGCTGATAAAATCCCATCAGGAGATCATCGACAACGTCCATTTTCCGACATTTCAGCGGGTCATGAAGAATTTCGCTATCGCCTGCTGCACATCATCGCGAAGGAAGACAGACATATCGAAAATGCCATAACCTAATTCCGAATACCTTAGTGGCGTTTACACGTTGGCTAAAGTGTGTGCACGGTATGATTTGTAACAAAACGATTTACATTTTTTTCATATAATACAATAGTGGTCACCCTCTACTTCGCAGTTGGAACACCTTAGAACTGTAACCAATGGCAGCTGGAGCTTCAGTTGACTAGGGGTCCACTTCTTTCAAAAATGTTCAAATGATTGTTAAGATTCAAATGTTCAAATGATTGTTAAGCTTAAGGGACTTAACTGCAGGGTCTTCTGTCCCTAAACTTACGCACTACTTACTAACTACCTTACACTAAAGACGACACAAACATCCATGCCCGAGGGGGGAATTCGAGCCCCCGACCGTAGCGGCCATGCAGACTGTGACTGGCGAGGCGCAGACCACTCGACCAATGCGACCGGCTTCACTTCCTTGAGTGCCGGATCTTGATAGTGTCCCCCCCCCACAACACCCCTTGCTCAGCGACATCTGCAAAATGTCTTACCACGTCTAGTTTGCGCTTGCTTTGAGCTGAGAAGTCGGCCTACCAAGATTCTTTATTTCACATTCCATGGTGAATAATTTGTTTCTAAAAGACATTAAAAATTGTTCATTTTATTTGATAAAGAACATGAAGACTATAGGAATATGCAGATGAACACTAAATGTCTTATGATCTAACAAGCCTCCTTCGAGTTATGTGACACTGTAAGCTTCACTCCCCTCATAACCTTACGCATGCTGAAAGGCTGCACTCCCCACATCTTTTCTAACAGTTAAATATTTGTTACAATGAAGAATATAACTCTCATTTACCTTCAAAATCACTACACATTCGCAGAAACGTCCAAAGAAATATGCTAAGTAAAAATGCAAAAGTCATTATTGTTTTCGTATCTGTCATAGAGAAGATTCGGTTTAAGAACAATTGCTTGCAGCCAGTCTCCAACCCACTACCTTCGACAGCGCAGCGCGATGCCGCTAACCGCACTGCTATTCTTGCTAGGTGGCGAGTACTGATTTATTAATTATTCATGAGCCGATTTTCTGAAGGCTTTTACAGTTGATGCGTCTTTTATTTACAATTATAAGATATTTTACCAAGTAGACATATTTTTAATGAAACGTCAATGCGCGGAAAACAAATATATAGGGCGGATTTAATGGAGGATTTGTGCTTGCACAAGGCGAGGTGCGCAGTAGCTCATTGTCTTGATTCGTGCCGCGGCGGAGTAGCCGAGCGGTCTAAAGCGTCTCGCTGCGGAGCGCGCCGTTGCTCGCCGTGGTGGTTCGAGTCCTCCCTTGGGCATGAGTGTGTGTGTGTTTGTCCGTAGGTTAGTTTATCTAGGTTTAAGTAGTTTGTAAGCTACGGACTGATGATCACGCAGTTTGGTCCGATAGATCTACAAACATTTGAACACTTCTTGCTTCGGGGCAATTCGTGCGTAATCGCCAGGGCTCGAGAAGACAAGAGCTGATGTCTCTACCAGCTCCAACGCCATTGTTAAAAGCGGCGGTTCTCCTCGCTCCTCCCTGTTGAGGGAGCGCACATATGCTGCCTCCATTGTGTTCAGAAGAAGATTTGAACCTCAGCCGCGCATGCGCATTGCAACTCTGCGGCCGCTGCCGCCTATATTAAGAGGCTGTGCTACGAATCTTAAACGTGTGTCTCCGCGACATTAAACGTTTCTCATGCGATAAAAATATTTTAAATGTGCATGGAAAATGATCTGATAGAAGAATGAAACGAAGAAAAATATTTTAAAAACATTAATTTATTTATTTTTCCGAGGGTCACTAACCCAGTGAACACATAGGACGCGCCGCCACTGACTGTAACTCACGTTGAGTTGTTCTAATTCTCTTGTTTGCCGGGCCGAATAACTTGGAGGACTGTAGTAGCCATCGCTGACGAACTGTTTGCTTTGCCTCTTCCCAGAAGCCTCGGGTCGGAACCGCGGTTTTGCCGAAGCGGTAAGGCCGCCTCTTACAGACACTTGTACCGCGGGTGTGCCTACCCCGGGGAATTCAGGGGCCGTTTGTTCGGCGCGCAGACACGGTAGCGCGGGTTTTATCGCGGTCGTCCGTATTCCGGGTCGGCGGGCGAGGACGCCGCTCGGCCAGTGCTAATTCCCGAGGAGTTCGCTTAACCCGCGCTAAGTGTTTGCGGTCGGAGATAGCGGCGCCCGCCTGGACTTTACACAGCAGAGCAAACTTCCAAAGAACCGCTGCCCGGGCCGGCGGAAAAGAGCGCCCGTCTGCGGTCGAGAGACAGTTCATTACGCGCCGCCGAGCAGGCCTCCTGGCCGCTTCTGAGAGACCTACTTCAAGGCATCTCCAAAAATCGTGGCTTCTTCCAGAGGCTGCCTTGCTCATTATGGCACCCTAAAAGCTGACAAGTAGCTCAAATTTCAGGATGTAATATTTTTGTAAAAAGATATAAAAAAACCAAGATCGCTGATCATCAATTTTTATTAATT
Source organism: Locusta migratoria (assembly GCA_026315105.1). Lineage (NCBI taxonomy): Eukaryota > Metazoa > Arthropoda > Insecta > Orthoptera > Acrididae > Locusta > Locusta migratoria. Next base: position 209,031,338 of record CM048747.1, on the reverse strand, counting down.
AATGACGACCGGTTTCGCTGAACTATGTCAGCATCATCTGGTGAAATAAAATATTTTACATGGCCATAATCTTGTAACGTCAATCAGTTGTTATATAACAATTTACAGTGCATAGGTGCACTATGTCATTATAATAAAACATAATTATCACAGTAAGTGACAATAGCAGACTGCCAATTATCACAGTGAGTGACAATAGCAAACTGCTATGCACTGTAAATTGTTATATAACAACTGATTGACGTTACTAGATTATGGCCTTGTAAAATATTTTATTTCACCAGATGGTGCTGACATAGTTCAGCGAAACCGGTCGTCGTTAATTAATAAAAATTGATGATCAGCGATCTTGGCTTTTTTATATCTTTTTACAATATTATAAGTGGATCGCCTCCTAGAACGTAAACCAATGAAATATTATACTTGTAACATTTCTTTAATATCTGTGGAATATGAGATTGATGAAACAAAGTGTAAAAATCTTACACTTTGATTAGGTAATGACACAATAAAAGTGGTAGATGAGTTTTGTTATTTGGGTAGCAAGATAACTTTTTATGGTCGAAGTAAAGAAGATATAAAATGCAGAGTGGCTATGGGAAGAAAAGCACTTCTAAAGAAGCGAAATTTGTTAACATCCAATATTTATTTAAATATTAGGAAGTAAATTCTGAAAACATTTGTTTGGAGTGTAGCATTGTATGGGAGTAAAACGTGATAGAAGCTTTTGAAAAATGGTGCTACAGATGCATGATGAAGATTAGATGGGTAGATCACGTGAATAATGAGGAGGTGTTTAGCCAAATCTGGGAGAAAAGGAGTCTCTGGCATATCCTGACTAAGAGAAGGGATAGATTGGTAGCACACATTCTGAGACGTCAAGGAATTGTCAACATTAAAAGGAAATATGTGGGGTAAAAATCGTAGAGGGAGACCGAGGGATGAATATAGTTAGCAGATTAAAAGGATCTAGGTTGCCGAGCGCATTCTCAGCTGAAGAGACTTGCACAGGATAGGGTAGCGTGGAGAGCTGCATCAAAACAGTCTGCGGACTAAATACCACAACAACAACACCTGTACAAAGTGGTAGCATAATTGAGGGGTCTAGTGAGCGAGGTAGCGATGCTATTTTGTGAAGAAATAGAGATAAATCGAGTTTTCTAAAGCGTTGTATTAAGGCATTATTTGTACAGTAAAGGGAACCTTTTTTTAGTCTTAACGTATTGCAACAGGAAAAATATCAATTTCACTGTAAATACCAATTATTATAACCTTGTAGGCTTTAATTAACACAACCATATTACAAAAACACAGCTTTTATACACATATCAACAAGTTTTATCCCGGTTGAAATATTGTTACCCAAGTGCAAATCGTGTTATCGGCTTATACACCAACTACAATCAATCATAAACAACTTCATATCTCGTCTGGAGTATCCTCACTGTATCTGTGGATTTCAGTTTTTGGTAAACATCATGAAAAAATACAGGAATATGTAGCATAAATATTTTGAGTTCTTTTAACTTCAAGCTTGATATAGAACATATGTGTAGACAGAGAAGTGGTATTTCCTCATGACGTTTAGTCAGAAAAGTATGATCAAACACGGGGTCTTTCCTGTTTTTTAAGCGACGACCTGGTACTTGAAGAGAGATATAGCAGCAAGAATTACGGTTTTGAACAATATGTTCTTCGGTTATCAGTGATCAACCAATCTGCAACATTTCTGTCATTTCTGTGTTGGTTCATCATTAAGAAAATTAGTGGACAACATAGATAAGTGGCACAGCTCCTCCTCTCACTCAAAATGATCGAAGGGGCGCATTCAAGAACTCAAGAAAACTGCTCCGGAGAGAGCGGAAGCTATGTCACATGGTTCTAGTTCACAGGGTTGACGCAAGATGGCGTGAGTATGCTGAAAATGACCAACGCTCAATCTTACATGTTATGTGGCAAGCCCCCTCTCTCACTAGAAGAAAAACGTTCAAACGTTTGTAATCCTATGGGACAAAACTGCGTTGGTGACAGTCCCTAGTCTTACAAACTACTTAAACTAAATTAAACTAACCTAAGGACAACACACACAACCATGCCCGAGGGAGGATTCGAACCATTCGAACCTCCGCCGCGGTTGGCCACGCGATCCGTAACGTGGCGCTCCAGACCGCTCGGCTACTCCCGCGCGGCTCTCTCACTAGACCCCACAGTTTAGTTATTGCACTCTGCCAGGTACTTCAAAGTGATTTGCAGAGTAAATGTGTAGATGTAGTAATGTTGATGAAATTGACGCAATTTGTTTGTTACACATGGTTTGTCTTTAAATTCTTAAAAGGAGAAATTAACATAATGATCGAAGTTCTGTTTGAGAATAATCGTTTTGTAAATCGTAATCTTCAAGTAAGGAAGATGTATTCATATTCTAATGACATGGTCATTATTGATTTTCTCCTTATGATGACTATACTGGTTGAGGAATAACAGACCCTCAGGCAGTCAAAAATGGTTCCATCAGTTAATTTAAAAAAAGGCGTTCAAATAAACATATGAACATAAACGTTTCATTTCACAGATATCTATCTTGTTAGGCTTTTCGTATTAGCTGTAGATGAGCCTTGTTGGGGAGCGCGATGTTGCTCAGTGTCGGAGATTCGAGTCCTCCCTCGGGCATAGGCGAGTATGTTGTCCTCAGGTTGGGGACTGACAACCACAATCGTTAAATCCCATAGGATTATAAACATCGAGATATTTATTCGCACTAGTATGATAATTGTGTTAAAATAGTGTAGAACCATTTCATCACAGTATATACTGAAAATGCTTATAATTTTTTTCTACTAAAACTTTCGACAGTTTGGCATTCGAATATATTTCAACAACGTTGTAGTTGTTGGAATTTGACAAGAATATATATATATATATATATATGTGTGTGTGTGTGTGTGTGTGTGTGAACAAATGTGACTTGCATACAAATTGTAATTCATCATGGACGCGCGCTTGCGTTTGTGTGTTTTCTGCGTGTGTGTGTGTGTGTGTGTGTGTCTTTTACTGTGTCGGTAGGGGGGTTAATGTGAGTGGGGTACACAAGGTGAGGCGAGACTCTTGGGAACCAGCTCACACCTGCTTTGTGAACGCTGCCTCATTTGTGTATAGAAAGCACTGGTCTGTCACAGTTTGCACATCTTCAGCGCACGATCTGCTTTGATAGTGAAAGTGATGCCAAAATCGCTTTTTTGTCATTTGTAACTGCGTAACTGTCATCAACGAAGTGTTCGTTATTTTGAAACTATCTCGGAGAGTATTCGACTGATACTGACGTATAGATAAAGCGTAATATGAGAAATCCATTTGTGAACTGGAGCACCCTCCACAACTGACCACGATTTTGTACTTAGTTTACGCAGATTCGTGCATTTTCCAAAAATAGTTCCGCTGCATAGTTCCCACTCTTATCTTTCACGAATATTGTCACGTTGCAATGGAAGTAGGCTTGACTTCGAAGGCAACTAAACACAGCACTTATACTGAAATCACGTTTATTACGAACTCAACATACACGCAGCACTGACTGCCTCTCAGGCAGAGTGCTCTGCTATTTATACACAGACAGAATTTACCAGAAATTAGAAGAGCAGTTGACATAAGAAACAAGTAGAATTTACAAGTGAACGTAAGAAAGATGTAGAACCTTCTGGAATTGTAAATTACAAAGAATTAAATTTTCACTGGTGGGCGGGATTGAACCGGCGACTTTCTGCTCCGCAGTCCGTGACGCTATCCCCAGCGCCACGCCGGCAGTTGGTGTTCGTGGTCTCTCGCGGCATTGCTCCCTCTCCTGGAGAAACAGCGACCCGCTGTTATGATCCCTGTGGAGCCAGCTGCAATGTCCTGGATCTTCACCGTGTCTAGGGTGCTCTGTATGACAGTTCAAGAGAATCCTTCCCTTCTCCGCGATTATCAACGACAGACGTCCCTGTCGTGGCTTCATCAGGAACATTACCGTCCTTAAAGTCCTTGAACAAGAAGCCATTGTCGTCTACCTGCTCTTCAGGATCGTAGTAAGGCTTCATGCGCAGGACATGAACAATGTCTCTTCGTTTTTGACGTTTTGACGACGGCTCATAATCCTCAACTTCGTATGTGACGCCTGACAGACGGCGTATGACACGATGCGGACCAAAGTATCGCTTCAATAACTTTTCTGACTGTCCAACCTTCCGTACAGGGGTAAAAATCCATACCAGATCTCCTGGGCTGTACACAACAGGTCGGTGCTTGTCTTTATACCGCTGACGGTCCTTCTCCTGGGCGTACAGTGTCCGTATGCGAGCCAGCTGTCTTGCTTCATCGACCCTGGTGATGAGCTGTTTAACATAGTCATCCTGAGTGTCGTCTGGTTCGAACGGGAACAGTGTATCCATTGTCGTCTCAGCTTCACGGCCGTGGAGCAGGAAAAACGGAGTGAAGCCTGTGGTGTCTTTTCTTGCGGTATTGTAAGCAAATGTCACGACTGGCAGAATTGTATCCCAATCCTTCTGCTCAACATCGACGTACATCGACAGCATGTCGGCTAACGTTTTGTTAAAACGTTCCGTAATACCATTTGTCTGAGGATGGTATGCCGTTGTCATTCTGTGGACAATGTCGCACCGTGACGTTACCTCTGATACTAGTTTTGACTGGAATACTTTTCCACGATCAGATATCATGACACGTGGTGCTCCATGCTTCAAAATAATGTTCTTCTACAAGGAATTTTGCGATCTCTGGAGCTTCTGCAGTCGGCACAGGTTTCGTGACAGCGTAGCGTGTGAGGTAGTCAGTGCAGACTATTATACAACGGTTACCGGTTGTCGACTTCGGGAACCTCCCTAAAAGATCTATCCCAACTCGGTGGAATGGAGCTGCTGCCGGCGGAATCGGTACGAGATGTCCGGGAGGTAATTGTGGCACATGCTTCCGTCGCTGGCACTCTTTACAGTGACTCACATAGTGCTTGACAGATCGGTAGAGACCTTTCCAGTAATACCTGCGTCTGATTCTGTCTAGGGTCTTCACGAATCCCAGATGACCTGATATTGGAGCATCATGGAAATATTTGAGAATAGCTGGCTGGAGATGAGCTGGAACAACAAGTAGCCATTTGGGGCCCATTGGATCGTAGTTGCTCTTGTACAATGTTCTGTTTATAGGTTGGAACTCTCAATTGGTCGGTTCTCCTTTCTCCAAGGCCTGCATCATTTTTAATAGTGTTGGATCTTCCCTCTGTTCAGCTGTAGCGTCATCTAATTCAGTGAGAGCTGAAATTTCATTAATGCTGTTGTGCTCCACTAATGGATTCCTCGAAAGGCAGTCGGCATCCTTCTCCTGCTGGATGGACGTACTTTCCATTCGCGACCTTCAGCACAGTTGCTCCCGTATCACAGAACATTGTCTTCTTTAGTGTGCGGCGGTAATTATCCGATGATACAGAAAAAGTGGCTCCTGAATCAACAAGTGCCCGGACAGGGTGGCCGTCGATTATGACGTCGATGAGATTTCCCGACATCTTGGCGACTGTCGTCCATGGAGGATTTTCATCTGCGGCGGTCGCCTCGTTTAGTTTTCCTGGGCGCGGCGGCTAGGGGAGCGGCTGGTACCTCTGTACGGCGACGGTGAACGGCTGCGGCGCATCGGGGAGCGACCTCGTCTAGGGTACGGCGATGGGCTTCCTCCCATAGGTCGACTGAACTCATCAGCAGGTGACTGCCTTGGATAGAACTGCTCCGACAGCTGACGTCTTGCGGCAGAATAATCATCGAATACTCTTCTCCTCTCTCTGCAGCAGCGTACGACGTGTCGAGGGCGTCCGCAGTGGAAACACAGTGGTGTGTTGTCTTCCGTCCTCCAGACGTCTGTTCTTCTGCGGGGCGTCATAGTTACCGGGGGAGTTGGCTGTCGTCGCGTCGGTCGGTTCATGGGCTGCTGTTTGGCGGCTGCAGCGTATGTCATAGTAGGGCGACGCCATTCTTCGCGTCGGGTGCGATTGACGGGGCAGACAGGAGCTAATGTTTGAAATACCTCGTCCTCAGCGGCGTCAGCTACCTCGTGACTGACACTGCTCACATCCATGGCCATAACCTGATGTTCGCTCGGTCTAATAGTCCCGGCTGTTATGCACTGTTGTAATTCTTCTCTCACGATTTGTCGTATGAGAGAAGCCAAGTCCTGCTGGTCTTCCACAACGGCCATAGGGACTACATTTGGGAGTCTGTCATAATTCTTGCGTCCAACCCTCCTTTGTTGCATCTCTTCAATACGCCGGCACCACTTGATGAACTCTTCTGTCGTAGCGACGTCTTTATCAGAAGAGCTTGGTACATATCTTCTGCAATTCCCTTCATAAGGTGCGTGATTTTGTCCGCTTCAGCCATGTTCGGATTGATTACGTTACACAGGGCCAAAACACTCGGTATGTACGATTGTGTCGGCTCACCATGTCGTTGGGCCCGGTTCTTCAGTTGTTCTGCCGCCGAGCGGATTTGTCGCTGGCGGTCTCCAAACGTCTTCTTTAGTTCCTCCTGGAACGTCTCCCAGTCATTCAATTTGTCTTCGTTGTTCACGAACCATTCTGGGCTGTTCCATCCAGGTAGAAATAAACGTTGACCAAGCACATCGTATGATCCCACCTGTTGTATTTGGCGACTCGGTCGAACCCTTTTAGCCATTTGTTGGGGTCCTGTCCAGCATCTCCAGAGAACACCGACGGGTGTCTGATATGCCGCTGGCTTGTTGCTGGTTTCGTCTCCATCGTTCTTCTGATAATACGGACTTTTGGAAGGATGTACTCGGTGTATCCCTTGTATTCCGGTTCCAGTCAGTGTAAGCGACGGCTTTTACGTTGCCTAATCGGAGCCACGGTCATGCAGCTGTTGCACAGTGTACCCGGCGCCTCCACCAAACAATGTCACGTTGCAATGGAAGTTGGCTTGACTTCGAAGGCAACTAAACACAGCACTTTTACTGAAAGCACGTTTGTTACGAACTCAACATACACGCAGCACTGACTGCCTCTCAGGCAGATTGCTCTGCTATTTATACACAGACAGAATTTACCAGAAATTAGAAGAACAGTTAACATAAGAAACAAGTAGAATTTACAAGTGAACATGAGAAAGATGTAGAACCTTCTGGAATTGTAAATTACAAAGAAATAAATTTTCGCTGGTGGGCGGGATTGAACCGGCGACTTTCTGCTCCGCAGTCCGTGACGCTATCCCCTGCGCCACGCCGGCAGTTGGTGTTAGTGGTCTCTCGCGGCAATATTTTTCCTTGGAAACTTGTACATTTTTAAGCTCTATCGCTCTTACATTCCATCCTCTTCATCCGGTCACAAAAATTTGACTGGAAAATCTATCGGAGCGTGGTCTTGCCGCTCTTAGAGATCCTCTCGTCCTCTTATGTGTAAAAATTTTTGAGGTCTAGTTTTGAAGGACTTCCAGATCTTTGCAGAAAGTAGTCGCAATGAACACTCACACATTAACTATCGGCTAAAATTCTCCCGTAGTTTAACAAATTATCAGAGAGGAAAACACCGCACCTCTATCTAAGAACTATCTCTCTGTCCATCGCCTTCTTCTACATCACAGTCTCTCAGCATTTCATATGGATCTGGATCTGTAGGCCTGTAGTTTCGTTTTCGTGCAACCTTGCTCAAAAAATTCAAATGTTTGTAGGACTTATGGGACTTAACTACGGGGTTATCAGTCCCTAACTTACAAACTGCTTATCAACTAGCTTATCCTAAGGACGGCACAAATATCCATGCCCGAGGGAGGATTCGAACCCCCGACCGTAGTGGCCGTGCAGATCGTGACTGGCGCGCCTCAGTCCCCTCGGCCACCGCGGCCGGCTAACCCTGTTCATATTACGTCATATATTCTCGACAGAGTGTCATAAAATAACGTAACTTTCTAAACAAGTCGAGTGCAATTTTAGGAGACCGTGAAATGGTATCATAGCTCTTGAAGTATATTTTGTACTATGATATTGACAGTGCTATGCATAACTACACCAGACGCCCAAATATATTGATTGAGATAAATGAGCCGAAAATTGGCGTTTCTTAAAAATTTATTTATAGTTGAATTTTCCCAATTTTTTGTACTGAGGAAGGGTATTTACTGTTTCACTTAGTGGTGGAACCGCAACGGAATTAAACTGTAAACAACACTAAAAAGTAAAGGAAATGCTCATTGGTCTACGTATGTGTAGTTACCGCTTGTATGCTTTTGTTGTGCATCACTAGATTGAATAACCTGGTCTCATTGTGCAAAACTATACAATATACCAGGCTTATATAGCAACTGTTAAACTACATGACTTTCAAGAATTTAAAAACTTGGCTTACTTAAATAGATAAAAAACTTAAATAAACCACAAATTACACACATTATATTTAGAAAGATAAAAATCACTGAAAGTATGAAAGCTATGGGTATCAAAACTGTAACAGCAGAATAAACATAACTTTTAATGATTGTTGTAAAAGATGAAACAATTACAACAATGCAAATAACGTAACAAAACATAATTCAAAAGAAACTAAAAATAGCATTCCTTACATACGACATGGAAGGAACTGTTACTACCGTATATCACAACAAACCCTTACTATATACAGTAAATATAAAATTAACGAAAATTACAGAAGATAGAAACTACTATTAGTTGTCACTATTCGTATTCCGTTTCGAAGTCAACTTGTCACTGTAACCATCGATGTTGACCTCCATGTTAACAGTATTTCGAAACCTCCTGGGTATTAACAGTTCAACATACATAAGTACATTAGAAGAAAGTCTTCCTTTTCTTCCTTTCTTCTGAACGCTTAAATCAGCTGAAGTTCTTGGCGAATTTAAAATTATTTTATAAAATAAGTTTTTTCTCTTTTCTTAGTCCAATTACTCCATTGTGCAGCTAAGTTTTAGTATTCCTGTGTGTAAAATTTGTGGTTTGCTGTTTTTCTAGCATTTCAGTTCTAATGAAGTCCCACTTTTAGACTCGAAGGAAACTCAAAGCTTTATTTCTCTGGCTTACTTTTTTTACTACATTTTTAGTGTCATCAAAAGTGTGCAGCCTTTGAGTACACACTCTTTGTTTAAAAACTCACTGTCATTAGTTAAAAACCCTAGGAGAACACAGTGCAAAGTGATGTTATTCTAATGTCGGGTGAATTTAGGTGGTAGTTTTAAGTGCCAGCACTATTTCTAAGTTACAGATTTGGTCTCTACACGTGTCGGACCAAGGAATACGTTCCTTGGCAGCAACATTTTTAATTTATGGTATTTTTGAGGCAACTGCCGTCTTCCTGGCTGCAAGGCCAACGTTACTCTAAACCCATATATAGCAATTGCCTTCACCATCCTTTCCAACGAATTCTTAAATTATACACACATGCAGTTGTTTTTAAATCAAAACACAAGGTTACGATGCTAGTATTATTCTTGGCTACAAGCATTTCTTCGCATCTTGTGCCCTTTTGGTGTTCTGAACGAGCGTTACATCTTCCGTTCACCAGCACTAGACCAGAGGTCGCCAAGTGGTTCGTTATCTACTGCTGCAAAACTTCGATATGGATTGTGGTTTGTGGTTTTCTGATGCAAAACTGAAAGTAAAACATATTGGCACTTAGATTTTTCCAATACACCATGGCAACCACTGCTATGACAAAAGGTGACTTTTATCCCAACCGAATGCGCTGAGATCAGATATTTCAAAGAAATGCCGCTTGGTCTAATGATGCGTAATACTGTCCATAAAATCTTGATATATTGAGTTTGAAGCGAATGTATGAAAGGTATATATATGGAGTGTGTATACATAGTTAAGTATGTATAACTGTATGAAGTATATATAAAGTTTGTATTTTTCAGTTTTGCAGGTAGATCAAAAGCTACGCTCCGTGTTCTGAGCTAAGATGGGCCATTCGCGTCCAACCAAACACTGTGTCAATTTCTGCCAATAGCCCCTTTGAATGGAACGTTGAAGATCATGTTACCAGTATATCGCTCCCCTAGTCTTTCTCGGGTTTCTGGAAACCACCACAACTTGGTCCAGTTGCGCCCCATTTTGTCTTGCAAAGCTGAGTGCTCTCCGTTCCTCTTCTACCCTGACGAAACATTATTGACATTATCGGGGATGGACCACGAAACACGGTTCCTCCGGAAGGCGGTCGCCACTCTAAACAATGAGGCCGACATACATAATGTGAACACTCATAGATAATCAATTCCAGTACTGGGAGCTTTGCCAACCACTATTGAATCCTCACGAATGATTATGAACTTGTTTGGCTTCATAGGATTTTTACGCGGTTTTCCTTACCCCCAGTAGGTGAATACTGGTCTCGTACCCAGGTTACTCTTCAGTTACACGACTCACAAATATTTACAAACTCTTTCGCACATTTTCGCGTATGTATCTAACTATTCGCTGGCGGTTAGTGTTCACATACGACCTTCCGTGAGAAGGAGGCTATTGGGTGGCGATAGAACAGGCATCCCGCCACCTCTCAATTAACTAAGCGAACTCCATCGATAAACTCTCCGTGCAAGCGAGACAAATGTGGAAGAAAAGTAAGGAAGAAAAGTAATAAAATCTAAGGTCCAGTCGACAGCCGCAGTGTTGTTGTATGAGAATGGAAACGTATTATGGGAGAAACGTTTCCCCGTTCATGTCAGAGGTTGTCAGGGGACAATGTTGGCCAGTCTTTCCGAATATGTGATAGTTCTAAAGTAGATGAACTAAGTCTGGTAATTCACAAGCTACGAGATCAGGAATTTATACACGCATCTCATTCTTTATGACGAAATGTCTTCTGAACTACGTGTTGCATTCGGAGATATATTCAATGGTATTTGTTATCAATATCTACAAAGTAGTATCGAATACAGCTAGTATTATGGATGTAATAACTTCTAAAGCCTTACCGGATTGCATAATTTTACGTTTGAGTAGTGGAAAATTCTAAGAGAGATATGTCGGTTTTATTTATTTATTTCCATTCATGACTTGTAGGTGATGTCAGATGGTAAAGTGTTGCGATGAAATTTCAAACTGTTTTTGAAATTTCTTGCAAGTAGCTAAATGCACTAGTTCTCGAAAAGTGCGTGTGTGTGAGTCTGTGTGTGTGTATGTGTGTTTGTGTGTGTGTGTGTGTGTGTGTGTGTGCGAAATTATGTTTAATTGTTTACACAACAATTGAAGTAGTTTCAATTGTACAAATGTCTCTTTGTGATCTCACCCTTCTTCTCAGACAAGCAGAGGGGAATGTAAGCATATTGGAAAAAATAGGCTTCAAAATTTCCAATATTTTAAAATTAAACCAAAGGGCGTGTATGCGACCTATATTGTAACTAGAAAACTTAAAACACAATACAATCAACTTAATGAATCTACGACGAGGATATGTTTCACCGAAAGTTGTGAACCACGTACTCCGGCGTGAAAGTGATATGTGGCTTACTTAAACAGAGTGTCTTAGCACCGCTACGTTTCACAATATATGTAAATGATTTACGAGGTGACGTAGGAAGATGCATGAGTATTTCCACGGATTATACTTTAATATACGGAGAAGTAGCAAAGCTGAAAAACTGCAGCGACATGCATGAGAATTTACTGTGTATCGAGTTGGTGTAGGAAGTGGCCACTGATCAGCTAATTAAACTAATGTAACTTGTTGAGAATAACTTTAAAGCATAATAGTATAACGTATGATTTCACGATTTTCAGTCACTGGAAGCAGTTACCTCCATAAAAATACATGTATGAAGCGATTTTATGTGTAACAACTACATGAAATTATTCTGTGGTAAGGCACTTACGTAATAGACTGAGAGTAATTGCAATAATCATCAGGAAGTACGATTTACCAACAAAAGAAGTAGCTTACAACACACTCGTTGAACAAGTACAATTTCAGTCAATTATAAACACATTGTCAAGGGATTATCGACCAACCGTCACGGAAGCTGCAAGGGAATCGCCGTGCATCACATTAGGGGTACCTTCGAAGACCTGAGGCCATTTATGGTTTTCGAAGCTGTTAGTATAGTCTCGTAACCACTCCACTCTCTCTGCTACATTTGATAGTGTAATTCCTATTCGATTGTTATTGTTCTCATCTTCAGCTTTCACTTAAGACAATGCCGTCTTTTTCTGTATGCTGAACAAGTCTTTCCAAGGATCATGTCTTTTTCAGGTTCCTTTCAGTTTTCCGGCATCCACATTTCCCTGGCTTTCCTAATGATTTATGTATTGTGAACTACTGTCATTCTCTGATCATTTTCTTCTTCTTTCTTCAGTTGACCAATTTATGTATTATTCTATTACCCATAGTTCCTTTCATATGTCTAAGTTTCACTGTGCAATATTTATGAATATTCTCTTTACAGATAACCCTTATCTTGCATTAGAAAGTATACTGTGCTACACCTTATTACAGAACAAACTCAAAGAAAAAAATTCTATTGCTTAATATTAATGTAGCCAACTACGTTTTACACTGATTCCACTATTCATTTACACCAATTTTATTTCGAGTCGGCTTCCGTGTACATGTGTTAGTCCACTACTGGTTCCTAAATCTAGTACAAGTTATACTCGTACGATGCGCGTCCAGAAAGTAAGTTCCGTTTCAATTTATCTCCACTGCACGGCTGCGATTTCAGTTCCGCACATGCGCTGTAGACGATGTGTATCAAGGAGCAGAACGTGCGCCATTTGGAGAGCGCTGTCAGTTACGTACGCTTTGTTGTGCTTGTTTGAACTGTTGGCGTTGATTGAAAATCCCGCCACTTGTGAAATCAGGTCGGTGATTCGGTTTCTGGATGCGAGAAAAGTGAAACTAAGTGAAATTTATCGGCAAATTTGCGATGTTTACGGACGAAATGCGATGAATGATTCGATGGTGAGAAGGTAGGTCCGACAGTTCAATGGCGGGCTTAGTGATGTGCACGATGAAGAACGAAGTGGGCGTCCACCTTTGGTTACAGAATAACTGGTTCAAGCGGTTGATGACAAGATCCAGGAAAACCGTAGGTTTACAATTAGTGCTCATCACTTCACCAATGACGACGAGCTGAAAAAACCTGTTTCCAACTGGTTGAAGACACAGGCGGCAGATTTCCATGCAGAAGGCATACAAAACCTGATGGCACGCTATGACAAATGACTGCAAAATTTTGGCAGTTATGTGGAAAAGTAGTCTAAGAGTTGTGGAATTTTGTGCAATAAAAATTTCTTCTGTATCTGTGTACAATTCCATTTTATCACCAAACGGAATTTACTTTCTGGACACACCTCGTATAATCAAATGTAGTTATATGCGTATTCGTTAGGAATCATGGAAGCAACGTATCAACTTGTTAGCGAGTGGATAAAAATTCTTGTAATTAAGAGAGTGTGATATACTGTATTGATGGTATCCACATAAGTTTAAATCATCTAATTCATTAATTACTTAGTTTGTGATACTTACCCCGTAATCCACTCAATGGTGGGTGGCGGAGGACCTGATATCACTACTAGTTAATTGCTCTCCTACTCCAAACCCGTATGGAAAGAGGAAGAAACAAATACTTATATGCACTCGTAAGAGCCCTAATCTATTTGATCTTATCTTTCTAGTCTTTACGCGAATTGTAGGTTGACGCCAGTAGAATATTTCTGCAGTCTGCTTCAAATTTCGGAGTCTATATCTCTTCAACAGTGTTTCTCGAAGAGAACGACGATCCCTCACACCCACCGTGTCCCCAGCGTCTCTCATTTGAGTTTCGGAAGCAGCTTGGTAACATTGTTAAGTATAGGTGAAAGTCTCTCTTCAAGTATTTACTTCCAACTGCCGCGCAACAAATTACTCATGTAACAGGATAAGAAGAATGAAAGACCCACGATATCTTTGATGCACAGAGCTGGCACTAACTACATCATTTGAAGAGAAAACACTTAACACAGATATCAACGAGCGTTACACTAATCGAGTTTCTGATTCCCATGACGCTAGTCACATATCTAAATTAGTGTTTTATGAATCTGTTAGTTTTGGCCACAATCATCGACTGGGAGGTGTCTCTCTTGTATGTGAACAACGCAAAAGCAGCCTTTTGTGTCATACGGTGACATAAGGATCGCTGACAGTATATGTTAGAGGTTATTGCTTAGAGCAACTCTTGTAGTGCCCACAGACAGGTGCCAATCGTACCACTAAACAAAACTTTAACAAATACCTGGTTTTCCTGAAATATCTATTTCTCTCTTCTTCAGGTTTAATGTGGGTCATTAACGCACCAACAACACGAAACGTGTTCTTGACTCGGTGCATTTCGGTTGTGTTATGCGCCGCCAGTACTGGGGTCTGGTTTGAATTCTGTCGTAGCACAGTATGCTGAGGACCTTTCCTCGTAGACACGGTTACAAAGGAAGTAACCACGTTTTCATTTATTATGTTTTATACTTTTATTGTTTTAAGGTTCTTGTACAGATTATCTGATGATGAGGGCTTGACCCTTGAAAAGCGTCATATTTTAGTGTGGTTGAGCCTACCTGCCAAATTATTTAAGTAATACAACCACGAACTGACATCTAATATATAAAGCAGTGTGTCCGTATGTTTGTACGTGTTGCATACAAATCTAAAGTTTTGTTCCAATCTTAATGAAATTTTGAACACATAAGTTTTAATTGTAAGCTTAAAAGTGTAAGAATCACATACGATATATAGTTCACGACATATGTCGTCATAAACAATGAGATGCGCGAAAAACTGCTGAGACAATGCTGTTCATTTTCTCCTAAAGCATTGGACCGATTTCAACCAAATTTAATACGTACGTGTCTTACCGTGAGGTAACATTTGCTGCATGGTTAGAAATGATATACGGCATATGGTTCTATAGATATTACGTCATAACCAATAGAAATCGCAAAAAGTGCCATATAATGCGGCGAGACTTTCGAAATACACTGTATGAGAATGACTGTACTTAGCGACTTGCAACAAACTTTAAATATAATTTCCAACCTTTATTAAACTTTTTCTCGCTCGCAACCATAGTAAAATGAAAGGAAAAATGTTTCTCGCTTACTACTTTTCCGCTGTTTATGGAGGAAAACTACGGCATTCGGTATGACGTTGCAATTTATAATTTATACACTACCAATTGTAGCTGCAGGAAATTTTACAGACAGTATACACGCATATAGTTGAATGTATCTTCTAAATTGTATCACATTCGGACACATAGTACATGAGATATGAGCACATAGACAGTAACGTTCATGGGACACCGCCTCTTCCCACACCAAGTTTTAATCTATTAATTCTTTACTACCAACTGTATTCCCAAGAGATTTTACAGACATACAGCCCTTATACAAAAGAATATATACCCGAAAAAATTGCACGAATAAATGAATAAATACCCGTGCAAGGCCGGGTTTTCAGCTAGTTACGGATATAATTAAGTTGTAACGGGAATTTCCGATAGCCCTATATGTGGCGGACGGCAGAGACTCTACTGTAAGAGAAACAAAATTTACAAATGGCGACCATATAATTGAAACTTAAAATGATAATAATAAGTACTGCAGATTTTCTCGTTAACAACGCTCTTTCCACTGATGAACTGAAGTTTGCAAACCTTTAAAGCGTGCAATGAGTCGACCGGATTCGTAGTGAAAATGAACATTGCTTTCTAATTATTCTATAAATTTGTTCAGAAATCCAACAGTAGTAGTCGTAAATAGCTTGAAGGAAGTCCTTTGATAAGCTGACGAAGATATCGGAGGAGCGCCCCTCTTCGAGTCGGGCAGTCCAGCTGGGTCGATGCCGCCTGAGCGGGGTTCCGATGGCCGCCCCGTGAGGTGCCCACCCACGGCCGGCGAGCACTACATTAGCCCCGCATTAATTGTAGTGTCATGGCCAGAACAAATGAGATGGCAGCACCTCGCGCGAAGATAACGCGCCCATTAATTGAGCCATAAATCTGCGCGCGCGGCCAACTGCGGCTGCGGCCGCGGCCGGCGCTTCAGCTGCAGCTACAACTACAACTACAACCGCTGCAGCCGCGGCTACAACTACAGCCTCGCGCCGCTTTGACGCGCCCGCGGCCACGCCCCCTCGCAGCTCAATTAATTAACTCTGCCGCTGGTCGCTCACTACCTGCGCCAACCCTTCTGATACGACACGTCGCACTGCCTTCCGCGTGGCAGCTCCGTTGACGAGCCGATGGTAGCCGGTTGACAGTTCCGAACGCGCCATCGGCTTTTCGATATTGGAACGGCAGGAACAAATACCGTGGAGTACTCGCTCAGTAGAATGTTTGCCATTGTCGCAAGCGCTGTTATGCAACGTTCTGTTGGAGGTAGCACAAAGAAGCAAAATATCCATCAAATATCAATGTAGTTATTGAAATGGAACACATATTTAAAAGATGGGAGGGAGACAAATAAAATACTTCCGTTACGCCCTGCTCACAGAATTAAATATATATATATATATATATGTCTACGTAAATGCAAACTGCAAACACAGAATATCATCTAGACGCAGTATCTGCATGTCTACCATGGAATTATCTCGTCTCCGGCCGTCCCAATGTACTCTTTGTGCCGCGGTGGAGTAGCCGAGCGGTCTAATGCGTCTCGCTGCGGAACGCGCTGTTGCTCGCCGTGGACGTTCGAGTCCTCCCTGTGGCATGGGTGTGTGTGTTTGTCCGTAGGTGAGTTTACCTAGGTTTAAGTAGTTTGTAAGCTACGGACTGATGACCACGCAGTTTGATCCGATAGATTTACAGACATTTGAACATTTTTTGTACTTTTTGCTTCATCTTCGCCATCCAATACCGTGTTTCACCTTCTCCTCCTCACATGTCCGTACCATCTTTGTCTCTTAATTTTAATATTCGCTACGAAGTCAGGCAATGAATTGCTGAGTTATTTGTTTGTCCTTATTCTTCACTGTTAATTTTCTTGCACTTGTCAATATAATTTTTTCAAAACGGACTTAGCTTCTTCTCTGTGTCAGGGTCCATGTCTCACTTGGATAGAACACTACTGCCTTCATGATTACCTGATATATTCTTATTTTTGCCTGCCTAGATAGTACCTATGATCTTATCATGTTGTACGTAGCTCCTAGACGTCTTCCCCAAGCTTCAATTCTTGTCACTATCTCTTGCTCTGTAAGGTTTTGTTGGTTGACTTTGCCACCAAGGAAACTGAATGTATCTGCTTTCTGTTGTTGGATTTCTTACATTTCTTCAACAGTGTTTCTCGGAACGAACGTCGCCTCCACTCCAGCGTCTCCCCTCTGAGAACCCGAAGCAGCTCAAAAAATGTTCAAATGTTTGATAAGCTTATGGGACTTAACTGCGGGGTCATCATTCCCTAAACTTACAAACTACTAATAAACTAACTTATACTAAAGACAACACAAACATCCAAGCCTGAGGGGGAATTCGAAACTCCGACGGGGATCGGCCTCGCGCATCAGAGCATAGCCCCTCAATGCGCTCGGCCGCTCCGCCGCAGCTACAGAAGCAGATCGGTAACATGGTTAAGTATAGGTGAAAGTCTCTCACAAAGTATTCACTTCCAATTGACGTGCAACAAGTTACGCAGTTACCGACGCGCCATCAGCTTTTCGAGATCTGAACGGCAGGAACAAATGCCGTGCCAGTACTTCCTCAGTAGAATGTTTGCCATAGTCGCAAGCGCTGTTCTGCAACGTTCTGTTGGAGGTCTGATGACTTCCATGTAGCACAAAGAAGCCAATATCCATCAAATATCAATGTAGTTATGGAACACATGGAACAAACGGAAGACATATTTAAAAGATGGGAGGGAGACAAATAAAATACTTCCTTCATGCACTGCTCGCAGAATGAAGTTGCAGCTAAAAAATAAATAAATTCTGTCAACGTAAATGAAAAATGCAAACACAGAATAGTTGATTGAAATTCCTACCTAATTATAGTGGTCACACAAACCGTAGATTTTCCTTGCCCTCACTCACAAGGAAAGTACTTGGGCTCGAACAAATATAAATACACGAAAATCGTGTGAGAGGTAATGTGAAGGTTCCTCATTGCACTAGTGATATTCCCTCATCTGCAAAGCTCTGCAGTCGCCCATTAGAGGCCTCTGCGTGTTCCAAGCCGCACTGCACCTTTACCTGCCGGTACACCAGGAGTGACGGTGCAGTGTGCCTCTGAAGTTGCGTGTTGTGACGTTATTTGTGTAGTGAAGCGTCGGATAGGTCGGCGATTGGTAAAAAAATCCTGCTAATATAGTGTGACTGGTTGATATGAAGTTACGAAGAAACCTTTTTCGTGAAGATGGTATTGGTGTAAAAGATGAATCATACTATAGTGTTTCTGATCTATGCTCATATTTCTGCACTATAACAGATACCAGAAAACATGTCAATGATTCATCTTCTACACCAAGACCGTATTCACGATGAAGGGCTGTTTGGAATTTCATCTCAACCAATCGCAATACCTTATCAGGATTGATTACCAATCGCAGACCCATCTGACGCTTCACTACACAAATAACGTCACAAAACGCAACTTGAGAGGCACACCGCACTGCCCCTAGTGCTGCCCCGACTGGTGTACCGGCAGGTCAAAGTGCAATGTGGCCTCTAATGGGCGAGTGCAGAGTTTTGCAGATGCGAGAGTATCGCTAGTGGTATAAGGAACCTCTACATTATCTCTCAGACGATTTTGGTATATTTGTGTTTCTTGGAGCCGGAGTACTTTTCTTGTGAGTCCAGTCTTCCACACTTTCCTGTCATTTGCTAGACGCAGTATCTGCATGTCTCCCATGGTATTATCTCGTCTACGGCCGTCCCAATGTACTCTTTCCTTCATCTTCGCCATCCAATACGGTCTTTAATACCGTGTTTCACATTCTCCTCGCATTTCCGTACCACCTATGTCTCTTAATTTTAACCTTCGCTACGAAGTCAGGAAACGAATTGATGAGTTATTTGTTTGTCCTTATCTTCACTGTTAATTTTCTTGCACTTGTCAATATAATTTTGTCTGTAGTTCTTTTTTTATTATTTTATTTTTATTTATTTATTTGCATTTTTTTTTTTAAATGGAATCAGCTTTTTCTCTCTGTCGGAGTCCATGTCTCATTTGGATAGGACAATATGGCTTGATGATTGTTTGATATATTCTTATTTTTGCCTGCCTTGATAGTACCTATGATCTTATGATGTTGTGCATAGCTCCTAGACATCTCCCCCAAGCTTGAATTCTTGTCACTATCTCTTGCTCTTTAATGTTTTGTTAGTTGACTTTGCCACCAAGGTAACTGAATGTGTCTTCTCTGTGTTGTTGGATTTCCTACATTTCTCCAACAGTGTTTCTCGGAACGAATGTCACCTCCACTCCAGCGTCTCCCCTTTGAGATCCCGAAGCAGGTCAAAAAATGTTCAAATGTTTGTTAAGCTTATGGGACTTAATTGCGGGGTCATCACTCCATATACTTACAAACTACTTATACACTGATACTGAAGACAACACAAACATCCAAGCCTCAGGGAGAATTCGAAACTCCGACGGGGAACGGCCTCGCGCATCGGAGCATAGCGTTTCAATGCTCTCGGCCGCTTCGCCCCAGCAACCGAAGCAGATCGGTAACATGGTTAAGTATAGTTCAAATTATTTCACCAAATTATGCAAGTACGGATGTGGCATCAGCTTTCGAGATTGGAACGGCAGGAACAAATACCGTGCAGTACTTGCTCAGTGGAATGTTCACCTTTGTCCCAAGCGCTGCTCTGCAACATGGTGCTGGAGGTCGGATGACTTCCATGTAGCACAAAGAAGCAGGTACCCATCAAATATCAATGTATTTATTGAAATGTAACACATATGTAAAAGATGGGAGGGAGAGAAATAAAACGTTTTCTTTACGTACTGCACGCAGAATGAACACAAAACAAAATTCTGTCTACTAAAATATGATTGACTAGTACTCCTCTTAATTATGTTCCAGTTTTCAAGTTCTTTCTTTACAGCTTTCCTTTTTGCAATAGGGTTTGATGTAAAATGGTTCGTGTGGTTTGACCCGCAAGATACACTAAAACGTTAAAATGTTTGTTAAGCTTAAGAGACTTAACTGCGGGGTTACCAGTCCCTAAACTTACAAACTACTTATGAACTAGCTAATACTAAAGACGGGACAAATATCCATGCCCGAGGGGGGATTCGAACCCCCGACCGCAGTGGCCAAGATACACTGGTAGTTTTTCACGCTCCCCGGTCTGTCATCGAACACATCTTGATAGTTACACAAGAGTCTTCTCAGCTCTTCTTTTTGTACTTCGTCTAATTTGTTAGCTTCCTACACTTTGGTATTTACGAGTTCATGATAATTAATATCCTCCATGGCTTCTTCAAGTTCTTCATGCATGTCTTCTACATCTCTATTATGATCTAATAAATCTAATTCTACACTCTGCTTACTAAGGCTGTCCCATTTTTCAATACCATAGCTGTACAATGTGAAACACCAGTCTTCAGGTGCACAAACATACCTTTTCTTCCTCCCCAGTGAAATACAGCATTCACTTTCATAATCCAGTCGGTTCCTAGCAAGATATCCTCAGACAGATTAGATATTACTAGACATCCTTGACATAGATTGATATCATTCACACTAAATTTCAACAAGGCTTGCTGGTTAACTACCTTACTGTGCCTGCCGGTAGCACCTTTGATCTTGACTCCTACTACAGGCATCTCCAAGTAGTCCGGTACATGTTTCACACAATGTCTAAATTGTTCAGAAATTCCACTGATTGGAATTTGCCTTTTCCAGCAATAAACACAGTAATATATCGGCATCCAGTGACATTATATTGTATATCTTCCTCTTCTTCATGAGTAATATCTTCAATAATATCATCATGTTTCATAGTACAGGAATCGTCATTAGCTTGTACATGATTCAGGGACACATTACTTTCAACAGGTTGACAAGCCATACGTCAATTAGCAACATAATTATCATTGGTAACACACTGCTCTAACCTAGGCACATTATCTTCTAGCTCATGATATTTACACAGTAACTTATCTAAAACAATGGCTTTCTCTTCCTTATCAATGTAGCTCTGTATGACACAATGCAAGATGTCTTTCCCTACCTCTTCTTTTCTGTTTCTGCTTGGAAAACTTTCAGTGCTGCTCGGTTTCACTGGTACGACATGATTCTCACAAGACTTGACATCATCTACAACACACACTGTCTCATACTGGCCATCAGACACGATGCAACCTTCCTTGACCTCAACACAAATCATCCCATCAATTTCCTTCTCCAAATCTTCAAACTCCATGACCTCCACATCTTCTTCACTATCTTCAACACTGTCATCCTCCGACTTCTCTGAACTCGCATTAGACAAAACATCAAAGTCTTCATGATTCTCAGTATTCACAGTTTCATGAGCAGTAACATTCAGTCTGTCTTCAGCATCTTCAGCCTTATCACTTAGCAATTGACACAGTCCAAACACATCAGGTTCTTCTCTAGCCATATCATCACTTGCATTACACATATTTGCTACAGTATCATCATCTAGTACAATCTCTTCTGGTTCTATACACTTGTCCTCTTCTTTCAATGCCTGGTTCTTAATGACTTCCCACAGTTCTTTGTTAAATTTGAGCCGATTTGCCCTGTGTCTTACCTTCTGTCCCTGTCTTATTTTCCCATTTCTGTTCAAATCTGGTCCTATTTGTGGTAGCCTGATTTCTTGTCCTATTTCTCAACGCAACCTGACAGGCTTCCATAGAGGCGACATTTAGTTTTCCTTCCCGTTTCCATTTGACTTGTAGTAACCTTGGTTCCTATCGTTTCTTCCTTGTCTGTTCCTATAATCAGTACTCCCACCTTGCTGTCTAATTTGGTTCTCACGACTATCTTCTTGGTGATTATCTCTTCTGTCTCTTCCATGATGGTCTTCTTTGTAGCGGTTTCTCTCCCTTTCTCTCTCATAACTTCTGTCTAATCTACCAACAAATCTTAAGAAGTCCTCGACTGAATCGTCAGGTCCACAATCTAACGCTTGCTGTATTCTACCTGGTAATCTTCTACGTAGGGTGTCCACCAGTGTGGTTTCATCTAAAGGTGAGCCAAGATGCACTAATTTTCTGATTTCAGCCTCACAAAAGTCCCTCATATTGCCATAACTTTCCCTGTACTTTCCCCCATGCAAGAAATCACTTTTTACTCTAGCCTGCTTGCTTTTGGACCAGAATTTATTCAGAAAGCACCTCTCAAACTCACTATATGACATGTCCTCTGTACTTAACTGATTGACCCAAGTATAAGCTTCATTGTCCAAAAATATCTTTATAAATTTAATTTTCATTGCATCAGTCAATTCTACAGTGAAGTTGTCAGAGCAATGATGTAAAAAGTCTTTAGGATGGATTCTCCCTTCCCCAGGGTATGTCTTAATTACTACATTTGCCCAATTAATACCACGACAGATCGACATTTTGCTATTCACTACACATTCTTGCAATGAACTGACCCTTTGACTGAGGTTATACACATCCTTCTTAATAACACCTTCAGAATTTGACACAATTTCACTAATTTTATTTTCTAATGACACTTTAACATACTGAATTTCAGTTTTTCTAATTTTATTATCCTGACTAAAATACTTTTTCTACAGTACTAATTTTGTTTTCAAGGTCAGACTCAATATTACTGATTTTACTGTCCAGCTGTTCATGTCCTAACTTCATTGCCCTTTCAAGATCACATGTTTGTTTCCTGACTTCGTGAACTGCCCTGTTTGTTTCGTTCAACTGAGACTTCAAATCTGCTAAACCGTCATCTATCTTTTTGCTCAGATCGTCCTTAACTGCCGTCACTTCCTTTTTAAGTTCATGATTTCCTTTGTCAATACGTTCAATTAATTGTTCTGTTAATCGATTTAACAACTCTATAAGACCTGGTGATGCATGAATTATTTCTTCACTATTTAATACATTGCTACGAGGTGTACTGTCCATCACATTCTGATCTGACATGTCTGCACTAGATTTCCTATTCTCAGTTGACATCGCCTTTTAGTGGCAAACAACCCAGACTACAAATACAAATGAATAAGCGCTGCTGTACTTATCTTGTTATTCAGTGTCCAGCGATGCGACGATCTGGGCCCAAGCATACAATTTCCAGATTAGGTGCTCCGTTTTTCTTTGCCGTATAATTCAAGATTCACGTCCCCTTGGTTTTTCCAACATCGGTTATATACTCCCAAACTTACTTCTCGTGCAACACAAACACTCTGTAGACACTATGACGCAATCCTAGCTATGCTCCAGCAGTTAATATATATATATATATATATATATATATATATATATATATATATATATATATATATATATATAATTTTTAAGTAATTACGTTTCTTTCTTCTACCACTTCCAAACAAGATACTTAGCTTTTCAACATGACGATGTATGGGGTTTTGCTCGCTGCAACATTATTCTCCTGGACGTCGTGGTAGAAATACATAATCGTAGCTACAATTTTTCACTTCTTCTTTAATTTGCAATCATACTGCTTCTCCACCAAAACATTACAACTTCAAATCATATACAAAGCATCAGAACTTAGCTGGTAGTACTTCCATTTCAAAACACAGACTGACATAGCTTCCAGAGCACTTGACAAACGCTAAAACTCGAACTCCCTCACGGAAGGCAGTGAAGCAAATATATAACATCGACAATAATGACATTACATTATAACAATTGAATATACTAACAATTGAATATACTAACTTACAATTAACAAACACACAAAGAAAACATTTAATGTACACAAAAATAATCACAATATAAAATGAAAATTATACATACAATAATTATACATGGCACATATGTTCTTAAGACAAAATAGCAGTACTTTTTGTTTTACAACAAACGGCAATGTTAAATGTCAATTAATTAGTTAATGAGTACATCATACATGTTCATACAAAAAAAATAGTGCTGACTCTAAAAAAAAAGCAAGCAGTGCACCACAATTCAAAAGATGCTAATTATTGGTGCTCGCGGAAGAATACAACTATTCCTGCGCAGATTGTCGATTTACCTAACATTAACCACGGCTAGCTCATTATTGCGAACCCCAACAGGTCTCAGGGACACGCGAAGTACAATGAAAGAAATTCAATTTTTATGTTGCGGAAATAGAATCTGTGTTGGCAAAATTCGCTTCTCCAGAAATTGTGTTCCTTCCACGCCAATATGGAGGTCGGTGTAAAATGGATCATTTTATATTTAAAAAAAAGCGACGAAGACCAAGGGTTTAGATAAATCGTATAAACGAGTCGAATTAATTTTCACTTGAATAATTATTACTATTGAGCCACCTAAGCAAACGGACACATAACTATCCCTCCTTCAGAATGTGTTCTACATTAGAAACAAACATAGTCAGGCCAAAACGCCAAAAACGACGTGTCATGACAAGGACCTAACGAGAGGGAGAGCAATCTTTCTGCCTGGGCTTCTGCCGCCAGCTCAGACGACATTCGACGACTAAGTCACATTCATTGTTTTATCACAGTTCCTTATTTGTCTCAGCCTTATTGTTAATTCAAATAGGTCTTTACCGCTGGTGTTGTACAATTTATTAAATAAATGAAATATTCCTGTAATGTATTTGGATGTATTGTCCTTATGTTAATGTTTTATATTAAATTTAATAAAACTTTATTTAAACTGATGCTAATTCCCCGCAATATTATATTATGTGACTCACCTCATCCACAACTGTTGTTCTTCGAGAGGAAAACGACGATGCGTGCGTCTCTATGCATGGATCTGACACGAAATTTAGGTGATAGATGGGTGGGTACCAAAGATCGAAATTTAAAAATTAAATTATACATTTACAAATCATTTACAAAAGAACCTAATCCATTTGAGAACAATCTCTATTACAATTATTATATTTGTCCCACCGATGCTTCCACGGTTCGATAAAAATGTTTATAGTCATCTTTCCACCGGACTGACAGCTCCTCCCATTTTTTAATGTACCCCTTTTTGTAAGTGGAAATAAGGAAGGGTTGCATGGATCGAGGTCAGGAGACTAAGGTGCGTGTGGCAACAGGAACATGTTTGCAATTTATTTTTTTAAAGAGGGGAAGGATGAAAGATTATCTGCAATGGGACATTGAAATAATGCCATAGCGACAAGTTAAAATGTGAGCCATGCCGGGAATCGTACCCGGATTTTCCGTTTCGGGCAAGTAGTTACCTTAACCACTCTTCACTTTTTGTTTTCAATGGAAAAGTATATAGGTGAGGATTCTTTTATTTATTTATTATTGAGGCTTTCCCCTTTATATATCAATAAAAAAGTATCTCCTCATCTTGTGATTAATTCAACTGGAATTAAATTATTTGTACGTGAAGTTCAGCATTAATAGCCCTTCTGGCGCAACAAACATAATTGGTGACTGCACACCGGCCATATGCAAGTAAATGTTAGCTGAATTCCTATTGCTATACGCGAGTGCCGGGCACGTCTTCTCGGATAAATTGTCCTTATCCGTTATGTTGCTTTATGCTTCCGAGGGAGAACTCATATTAAAATTGTCGTCTCATATCCGGCACACCTTAGATGCGGGGTGGATTCAGGAAATCTCTGCCGAGAAAACTGGCATATTATTGTCGGTGTCTTGAATTGCCTAAAAGAAACTTGAAGCGATCTTGGAGGAACGTCCAAAACTCAAACTCACTCTCTTCTCGATCGTGAAACAAATAGTAGATAGATAGTACTGTGATCCCGTTCACTACAATTGCTTTTGTGCGTGAGAAAAAACTCTCATCCGGAAATAGAAGTTACTGCGATTCGGTAGTGTGTGAAGCTGTACGACAAAGAAAAGCAAGTATTTTCTTTCAGCCACACCTCCGCAGCAGGTCCATACATCAGCCGATGTTCAGTGTCTAGCACGTGACAATGAGGGCAAAATGGAGAGTCCTTCATCTTAATTGCATGTAGTCGAAGTCACGTCATGTATTTTCCGTTGACAACCATATACCAGGTAGCACGAGCATCTGTATCTAGGAGGGCATGATGCACAGAACGCCACACCACGGGCCATCTGATTGTAGGATGAGGTCTCTCCACCAAATTCCGGGTGTGACTCTCATCATTATGCGTACAGATCACATGTCGTTTGAGTCCTTCTATGAGCGAAGTCTTCATGAATGTAACTATATTCGATGAAAAATGACTTAACATGTGAGAGAGAGAGTGGTAGAGATGTGCGCTACTGCTATGGGCGGCATTAGAGAGATCAGAATCCCAGATAATCACGTTTGGCAGTTTTTGCACAGCTTCACTATAGTAGTTACATAACGGGCAGTCGTTCTGGTACGTACATTGACAAGACGAAGACCTCCGTCCGGAGGGGGGAGAGTTAATGTTTCATGACGAACTTTGAAGATGACACCGGCGCTTGCGAAATGTCCTAACTCTGCCATTAGTCTTTGCGCCGTCGTCTTCGGCATGGGGAGAATCTGGGCCAAGTGCGGTATCCTAGACGCCAGATGGGTGTTCATGAAAGCAACTCGTTGAATTAAGTCTAACGACCGTAGGGGTAGGACGTCAAGCGGGCGGAATTCACACAGGAGAGTCACGACAAGACATTTTAATTTCCACTGTCTATACTTTTAGAAAAAAAAAATCATAAAACTTAGTCTGTATGACCGAGAAGGATTCTGGATTCATACTCATAGCAGTGGGAGTTCTTAACGATATCAAAATTAAAAACTGTGTACGTGTTGTTTGATGTTGAACCTATCGTTAAATCAGACAACAAATTGTTCATTAACACTGTAATTTGGTTTAATTATGGCCCTGATATTGAAGTATATGCTGTTAAAGAAGAAACAGTGCATTAAACGGATTATGTGCGCAACGGATCTTTTAACAAAACAAGTGCGACAAATAACCTGCATGAAACACATACTGACTAAACTCAAAACAATTTGACCGCGAGAAATATATGAAAAACAGAAAACATTTTCTTAATGTTTGACTGCGAGAATTTTATGCAGATCAGTACCTGATTATCAAAATTCAGTATCATAATCAATTAACTGCAGGGTTGCATAACAATCATTTACTACGGCACCAATAACGAAATATGTTCAACAAGATTATCAAAATCAATACTGCACTTTAAATCCACAAATAACTAATTATCAAATAAAGGAAGTAGGTTAATCTTTTAACTACGTAAATGAAACACAAAAGAAAGGTCAACATGTTACTTATTATTAATAATCACCATTACATTATCTACATAATACAACCATTTCATAATGACATGAAATGCAATTACCTTCATTCCAGCGGTAGTACAACGTTTTCATAGTAATAAAAAATACAATATATATTCTAAATACAATCAAATGAACTTGCTGGCACAGCAGCCTCTGTTCTACATCGGAGCCATACACACCACTTAACTGCTCTCTAAGCGAGCTAATCCACAAGTCCCACTCTCTCTCCCTGCGCGAGCTACAATGCTATGCGATTCATAATCTTCGCCAAAGATGAATCTTCACTGACTTAAGTACACATATCGATACACACAGTAGAAGCAATATTATACATTTTCTTGCAAGCCAGTTACTCGACACAATATAGGAGGCACAATATTAGACATTTTCTTACATATTCAGACACAAACATTTTCTATAGACACGTTTCAAAATAACTTTCATTTACATGTGAAATTTCATAATTTTATCACTTACTGCGTTTGTTGCTATAGATACAATTTTCTTCAAAAGTAAGAGAGATTCTTCAATGAGTTTTACACAACGTACAAACCATAGTTACAAGTGTATGAAACTGCAGAATTTTCTAAATTATTAAAAACTGTGGTAAAAATATATTTTGTTAAATATAAAATTTTAGTTTTTTCCTAACATTAAATCTAAAATGTAATAGCTCATTCAGTTTTACGTAAATTACAAAAAGATCTAGAGTTTCATACACCTGTAAGAATGTTTTGTATGCTGTGAAAAACTCATCGAAAAATCTCTCTTATTTAAAAATGTTATTTACTTATTTTACTTATGAAGAAAAGTGTACCTATAGCAACTAATGCAGCCTGTAATAAGTGTAAAGACAATGAAATTTTACACGTAAATAAAAATTGATTCCTTATGTTTTAGAAGTCCAACTGCTGTGAGAGTGAATTTTGAATCTTTCCCGGACATGCTGACAAAGTTTTGTGGATTTATTTGTAAAAGTATAGACAGTGGAAATAAATTTTTATGTCGTGCCTCTCCTGCCTCAAGTCGATCCGCTTCATGTTCTACCCCCCTTAAGTTTGTAACTATGTCTTTCGCCATAAGCCATACGGAATTGTATGTGGACAGTTATCATCCTCTTGCTTTGAAAGTCAGCTTGTAATATTGCGTTTTCTTTCTTCCGATCAGATGTTGGAGTAGTAGTTACTGTTCGTAGCTGCTATTAAAGTTCACTAACGTTACAATATTACAGGAAAATAAGTTGGTGGATCTGATACATTTAGTTAACTCAAAAAAGGAGGCGGAACCTGACATTAAAGTTTGGCGGCAGTAGTAATTTGGAATGAATGCAAAACCTGAGCACAATATTACACAAAAACTAGCAGATTCCGCGATGACCTTTCTTACCATGATGATTATGTTATGTTGACTGGATGTAGCAGATGAACCTGTAAAAACTCTTGCTGCATTGTGTAAAATTATGCTTGGTTGGCTTGGAGCAGATTGTACTAACTCAATGACAGTGAAGAAAAATATTAAATTATCTTTTTTGACGAAAGAATGTTTAGATCGATCGGATTTCGATTAATTCCGAAGATTTCTTTGCAGGCATTACTATCAAGTTGCGTTCACAGAAGTTACATAAAATGGCATCTAAAAGTTTCTAGTAAATTGTAGATACAAGTCCAACAATGGCTCCAAGCATCATAGTACATAATTAAGATTACTGCTCGAGAAATAGAATCACTTCATGAATTATTAAAGGTGGGTCGTTTGAAATAAGTAAAAGATTTATACGAAACTGAATATACGAGGCGCGTCCAGAAAGTAAGTTCCATTTGGTAATAAAATGAAAATGTACACAGATACAAAAGACATTTTTATTCCACAAAATTCTAAAAGTCTTAAACTACTTTTCCACATAACTGCATTTGTCATAGCGTGGAACCAGGTTTTGTATACCTTCTTAATAGAAATCTTCAACCAGTTGGAAACAGTTTTTTTCAGCTCGTCGTCCATAGCGAGAGCACTAATTGTTAACTTACGGTTTTCCTGGATCTTGTCATCAATCGCGTGAACCAGTTCTTCTGTAACCAAAGGTGGACGCCCACTTCGTTTTTCATCGTGCACATCACTACGCCCGCCATTGAACTGTCGGACCCATCTTCTCACCATCGAATCACTCATCGTATTTGGTCCGTAAACATCGCACATTTGCCGATAAATTGCACATGGTTTCACTTTCCTCGCATTCAGAAACCGAATCACCGACTTGATTTCACAGGCGGCGGGATTTTCAATCAACGCCGACATTTCAAACAAACGCAACAAAGCTTACGTGACTGACAGCGATCTCCAAATGGCGCAGGTTCTTCTCCTTGATACACATCGTCTACAGCGCATGTGCGTAACTGCAATCGCAGCGCTGCAACAGAGATAAACTGAAACGGAACTCACTTTCTGGACGCGCCTAGTATTTTCACCATACTTCACAAGAAAAACACTGTCACACACACTTACAATTAATAATGGAGAAGTCCCTGACGTGCGACTGTTCTCTATGAGGTCGGATAGATGAAGGACCTAGGTCACAACCACGTTCTGGGCAGCTCGTAAAAAAAAGATGAACATCAAAAATATATGAAGAGCGTAATTATCTATCAGAGTTAGTTGTTGTCAGCGATAAGCATGGTAAATAAATTATTTATCGAATTAAAAATTTATAGTCACTGGAAGAGGAATGGTCAAGGTACAGGGACACACTACTGGAAGCAGTAAGAGAATGTCTTGGAACAGTAGTATGTAAAGGTAGGAAGAAGCAGACAGCCTGGTGCTATGACACAGTCAAGGCAGCCTGTAAAAAGAAAAAGAAGGCATATCGAAAATGGCTCCATATTAGAAATCAAGCTGACAGAGAAAGTTATGTTGAAGAAATAAATTGCAGAATCCAAGCAGAAAGCATGGGAAGACTTTGGAAACAAGTATAATTTCTGGGCCAAGCCTCGGGAAAACCATTTTGGAGCGTATTTAGCCATCTTCGAAAGGGAGAGAAGAAGGAATTAACAAGTGTTTTGGACAGGTCAGGAATGCTGCTAGTCAATCCCGTGGATGCCTTGGGCAGATGGAGGGAATATTTTGAAGAATTGCTCAATGTAGGTGAAACGTACAATGATGTATCAGATTTTCAGGCAGAATGGGATAGGAACGACGATGGAAACAGGATCTCATTTGAGGAAGTGGAGAAAATGGTCAGTAGATTACAGTGCAATAGAGCGGTTGGGGTGGATGAAATTAAGCCAGAACTCGTCAAATACAGTGGAATATCCGGTCTCAAATGGTTACACAGGATAACTGAATCGGGACAGATTCCTTCAGACTGGACGAAAGCGGTAATAACGCCAATTTTCAAACATGGAAACAGAAAAGATTGCAGCAATTATCGAGGTATATTTTTAATTAGCGTTGTAGGCAAAATATTCTCAGGTATTGTTGAAAGGAAAGTGCGAGTATTAATTGAGGAAAAGTTAGATGAAACTCAGTGTGGGTTTAGGCCTCTTAGAGGCTGTCAGGACCAGAACTTTAGCCTACAGCAGGTAATGGAAAAGTGCTATGAGTGGAACAGGGAATTGTATCTATGTTTCATTGATCTGGAAAAGGCTTATGACCGTGTTCCCAGGAGGAAGCTACTGTCAGTTTTTCAACATTATGGTATAGGAGGTAAACTTCTGCAGGCAATTAAAGAGCTTTCCGTAGACTGTCAGGCAGTTAGAGTAGATGGCAAATTAAGCTCATGGTTCAGGGGTAAGACAAGGCTGTAACCTGTCACCACTGTTGTTCATACTATTCATGGATCATATGTTGAAAACAGTAGACTGGCAGAGCGGGATTAAAGTACGTGAAAACAAAATAAGCAGTCTCGCATATGCGGATGACTTAGTTGTAATGGCCGATTCGATTGAAAGGTTGCAAACTAATATTTCAGAGCTCGTTCAGAGGTGCAAGGATTATGATATGAAGAACAGCATCTCCAAAACGACAGTAATGTCTGTGGGAAAGAGATTCAAACAGATTGAGTGCCAAATAGGAGGAACAAAGTTAGAACCGGTAGACAGTTTCAAATCCTGGGATGTATTTTCTCACAGTATTGCAACTTAGCGAAATAACTGGAATCGAGGTGCAGCACAGCTAATGCAGTGAGTGCTCAGCTAAGATTTACTCTCTTCTGCAAGAAGGAAGTAAGTACCAAGACTAAGTTAGCAGTGGACCGCTCTATCTTTCGACCAATTTTGTTGTATGGGAGTGAAAGTTGGGTGGATACAGGTTACCTTATTCATAAGATGGAGGTTACAGATATGAAAGTAGCAAGAATGATTGCAGGTACCAATAGATGGGAACAATGGCAGAAGGGTGTCCATAATGAGGAAATCAAAGAAAAACAGGGGATGAACACCATAGATGAAGCAGTTAGAGCGAACAGACTGAGTTGGTGGGGTCATGTTACACGCATGGGAGAAGCAAGGTTACCTAAGAGACTCATGAGCGCGTCAGTCGAGAGTAAGGGGAGTCGAGGTAGACCAAGAAGAAAGTACTTAGATTCAGCGCAGAATGATTTTGAAGTGAAAGGCATAATATCAGACGAGGTATCAATGTTAGCATTGAATAGGGGATCATGGAGGAATTTTATTAGAGGTACTATGCTCCAGACTGAACGCTGAAAGGATTAATCAGTCTCTAATGATGATTATGATGATGATGATGATGTTCGAATGAAAATTTTTAATTTATACTACAAACAGTGAAAAATTTCACGAAGAGAGGAAAAAAAGTGTAGATCTGTATGCAATACAAACACACAAACAGAAACAGTGTAAGTAAATATATTCGAGAATATTAGTCTGTAGTACACCACACGCAAATCAATTCCGGTGTGGCACGAGCCGCTCGGCTGCGTGGAGAGACAAGGGGCCGGCGCCTCTGAGACGGCCCAATTGGAGTTGGGTCGCAGTGTCCTCCAGCCGGCAGCGAAACGGCCAATTTGCAGGTGGCGCGCGCGGCGCGGTCCGCTCCCAGCTTCAGGTATTCCGAGTGGTGGTGGGCCGCTTTGAGAGAGGTTAGCGCCGCGGGCTGCGGGTCTGCGGCCGCCCTGCTTAACACATTACCGGCAGCGCGCGAATCTCATTAAAGTTTGAGTCCGGCAGCGCACGGCTCCCCGGATGCCATCTCCCGACTGCCACCACTGAGGAAGCGGGCGTGCTCCAACCGCGGCTCAGAGAAGAGGTGGAGGCGGACGTTTATGACGAATACAATTTTGTAGATACAGCAGTGATATTTTGTCCCAGTTTATATGAAACTAGCTGAAAACCCGGCGTTTCCAGGGTATTTATTTATTTATTTATTCCTGTCATTTTTCAGGTATATATTCATTTGTGTAAGGCCTGGCCGGCCGCGGTGGCCGAGAGGACTGAGGCGCTTCAGTCACGGTCTGCACGGCCACTACGGTCGGGGGTTCGAATCCTCCCTCGGGCATGGATATTTGTGCCGTCCTTATTTGTAGCTAGTTCATAAGTAGTTTGTAAATTTAGGGACTGATGACCCCGTAGTTAAGTCACTTAACCTTAACAAACATTTGAACATTTGTAAGGCCTGCTTTTCTGTAGAAGCTCTTGGGAATACAATTAGTAGTAAAGAAGTAATAGATAAAACTTCGTGCGTGATGGGGCGGTTTACCATGGACGTTACTGTTTATGTGCTCATATCTCATGAACTACGTATCGTACTGTGATACAATTTAGAAGGTACATTCAACTATATGCATGCATATTGTCTGTAAAATTGCCCGCGGCTACAATATGTAGTGTAGCAATCATAAATTGCAACGTCATACCAAATGCCGTAGTTTTAGTCCATGAACAGCGGAACATTACAGTTATGTGCTCATATCTCATGAACTGCGTGTTGGAATGTGATACAATTTAGAAGCGACATTCAATATATATTTGTATACTGTCTATAAAATTTCCTGTCGCTACAATTTGTAGTGTTCAAATTATAAATTGTAACGTCATACCTTGAGCCGTAGTTTTACTCCATAAACGAAAAGTAGTAGGCAAGAAACTTTATTCCTTTCATCATTTTACTATGGTTGCCAGCGAGAAAAAGTTTAATAAAGGTTTGAAATTATGTTTAAAGTTTGTTGCAAGTCGCTAAGTACTGTCATTCTCATACAGTGTATTTCGAAAGTCTCGCCGTATTATATGGCATTTTTTACGATTTTTATTGGTTATGACGTAATATCTTTTGAACCATGTGCCGTATGTGATTCTTAACCATGCAGCAATTGTTACCTCACGGTAAGGAATGTGTGTACCAAATTTGGTTGAAATCGGTCCAGTGGCTTAGGAGAAAATGAGCAGCATTGTCGCAAAATGCAGCAGTTTTTCGAGCATCTCATTGTTTATGACATCATATCTTGTGAACTATATATCGTATGTGATTCTTACACTTACGGTGACCGTCCTAATGGATTAAAGCTTACGCGTACAAAATTTTATAACGATTGGATAAAAACTGTAGATTTGTTTAGAACACGTACAAATATACGTACACTGTGCTTTATATATTACATTAACGTATTCTGCGTGATTCCTTAAATTTTACATATTTAAAAAATTACTGGGAATTAAAAATTCGTACCTGTTCCTCGGAAACTAATCAAGAGATTTCTACAAAAGTTTCTCTAATGTTCTCTATATTAAAAATGCTCAAACGTTTGTTATAGGACTTACCGGCGGGGTCATCAGTCACTGAACTTGCAAACTACTTATAAAATGAGATAGATAGGCTGGCCAGTTCTTACCTTTGTGCTGTATCGCCGATAGTGACACAAATGAAAAAAAAAGACAAAAAAGGACAAGCTTTCGGAACACAGTTCCTTCTTCAGGTGGGAGGGAAGGGAAGATAAATGGATGATAACGAAAGGGAAAGATAATTCACGACCTATGTCATGAGGATGGTGTTTGGGGAGTGTGTAAGTCAGAGATACTGCATATTAGTACTGATCCATGCGAGAGAGGAAGAGGAAAGATCAAGCCGTAAAGAGAACAAAAGATGACTGAATGATGCTTAGGGATGTAGGAGGGAGTGGGGTCTCTAAAACGTTTTTGATTAACAGGGAATGATGAAGGCACACACACAGACACACACACACACACACACACACACACACACACACACACACACACACACACATAGAAAGAGAGAGGGGGGGAGAGAGAAATTGTGTGTGTGTGTGTGTACCTCCACCTCTCCCTGTTAATCAAAAATGTTTTGGATAACCCCCCCTCCTACACCCCTCAGATCATTCAGTTCACTCATCTTTTGTTCTCTTTACGTCTTGATCTTTCCTTTTTGGTTATATATATCCTCTCTGGCTTGACTCAGTACTAATAAGCAGTATCTCTGACTTCCACACTCCTCAAACACCATCCTCATGACCTAGGTCGTGAATTACCATTCCCTTCCGGTCCCATCTTTTTTCTTCCCTTCCCTCCCACCTGAAGAAAGAACTGTATTCTGAAACTTTTCCTTTTTCGTCCTTTTTTACCCTTCATTTGTGTTACTATCGGCAGTACAACACAAAGGTAAGTACTGGTCAGCCAATCTATCTCTTTTGAAAAATAATTAATCATCTCTGAAGAGAATATCCATTATTGATAAAACTACTTATAAACTAACTTGTACTAAAGACAATACACAAATCCATGCCCGAGGGAGGATTCGAACTTCCGCGCGATCCACCACGTTGCGCTCCAGACCTCTTCCATATTCACTAAAGCCAGCAGGATATACACCAGAGCGTCAGAAATTGTATTCTGTCAGATAACTATCATTTACTGATGGAAACAGTATCACACACTTCTTTTGTCCACTGACATGGCCACTTGGAAAATCTTCATACATGAAACAAAAGAGCATAAACTAACTACGCAATTACTATTTCATAAATGCTATTGTGTATATGAACTTTACTATTTGACACCCACTGTTCAACATCTACAGGAGTTAGGCTGTCAAACAGCCCGACATTTTGCAGGAGATGCACCATAGGACGTTTTAGCTTTTACTCTGTATACTTTTCAAAGTAAATTCACAAACATTTCAGCATGACCAGGAAGAATTCAGGATTCACAGTCATAATAGTGAAACTTCCAAAGCATAACAAGATAATTTGTTATACGTGAAGTGCCATAATTTTTTCACAATTTGTTGCACTTGTTTCTTTAGGTGAACTTTTTTCCACAAGATAATTTCTACGATGAAATTTTCACAGTATACAAACCCTACTTGCAGGTGTATGAAACTCTAGAATTTATTTAATTTATGCAGAAATTGATCAGTTACATTCTAAACTCGATCTGTAGAAAAGGATTAGCTTTCCAAGTTTAATATCTCACACAATTTTGTACATTATTTAAACCTTAGACCTGCAATATTCAATGACCAACCTATATTACCTGTGGATAAAACTGTACAGACAACGAAAGTGCATCCAATAGTAAATGATAAAAATGAAATCCCACATGTAAAATAAAATTGTGTTATGTTTTGCTATTTCCACTACTATAAGAGTGAATCCTAAATGTTTGCTTATCACACAGAAGACATTTTATGAAAACATTTACAAATGTACAGTGGAAATTATAATGTCTTGTGGCTCTTGCTCCACGTCGGCGAGTTTCACGTTTTTCCTTGCTTGAAGAACTTTTACACGATTATACAAAAATGTGCAAATGTTATCAGTCCGTAGCGTACAAACTACTGAAACTAAGTTAAATTAAACTAAGGACAACACAAACATCCATGACCTAGGGAGGGGGGGGGGACTCGACCCTCCTACGGTGAACGGCCGTGCGCACCGAAACACGGCTCTCCAGTGCGCGCGGCTAATCCGCCGCGGCCACGATTTTACGTTCACTGTATTATATAACATCTTGGATATTTATAACAAGTGCTAATTTGAATAAAATATTTTTCTGTGTTAAATAATACTAAACAAACGAATTGATGACGTAAACCGCACGAAAGATTGACGACAGCAAAGCGGTTCAAACGTCGGAAATTCCTTTCCTCAATGTTTTATGACGCAGCTTCAACTGATTTATCATTTTTCGTTGTTTGACACCTTCAGTATTTTAAGACCTAATGCAAGTGTTCCTTATATCCAATTTTATAATACTAGTGTGTGCCATTTTCAGTTGTACACATATACACAACATACTCGATATGAAGAAGAAGCATAGAGTACTGTTCCACAAATACACTCTCAACATCTGAAACACTGCAGAGGAGAGTGTCAGAAACTATAGCTATCAATGGTGAGAAAAGTCAATGCCGAGTTTGTCATATTCCTCACTTCACAGGCTTCGTACTTGCAGTCTCATCTTCAACCCTTCTTGGGGTTGCATTTCCGATAGCGATAAATATATATACTTGTGTCCATTTGTATGCATTTGTCTTATCTATTCGCTCATCAACTCAGATTTAAACTTTGCTATTTTCGTCAGATTTTCTAGTTTCTAGCTCTAACAAAATTTTACATTTTTCATGCTACGCCATCAACTACCATCATTACGGACGTTTTTCAGTTGTATACCACATGTCCTGTTGATATGCAATGACAGAATTACAAGACTCCCAAGACGAGAGGCCCATGGTGGTCCGTTCCCTCCGCTACTGCTCATGTGCAGAATGTTGTAGGTGTGCTTCTGTATTTTGTAATACAACTACATCGTCTGCATACAACGTAAAATTTAGATGGTAGTTCGCCGGCCGCGGTGGCCGAGGGGACTGAGGCGCTCCAGTCACGGTCTGCACGGCCACTACGGTCAGGGGTTCGAATCCCCCGTCGGGCATGGATATTTGTGCCGTCCTAGTTCGTAAGAAGTTCATAAGTAGTTTGTAAGTTTAGGGACTGATGACCCCGTAGTTAAGTCTCATAAGCTTAACAAACAGATGAACATTAGATGGTAGTTCCTCTTCAGCTATATACCTTCATTAACTTCTTCATTCCAGTTTTTATGAGGTAACTAATATAGATCTAAAGAAGTGATGGAGACATGCTGCAGGAATGTGAGAGGTTTGGAAAATAAAGAAGAACTAAATGAAATACTAAAAACAATCTAAAATAGGCTTACTGGTCATAACAGAAACAAAGAAGAAATTTAAGTTCCTGACAGTTCATCGAACCACCTTTATACTATTTATCTCCAATTCTATTATCGAATGGCGCGCAGGAAGAAAGAACACTTGAATCTCTCCGTTCTAGCTCTAATTTCTCGTATTTCATTCTGATGATCATTTTTACCTATGTAAGTATGAGTCAACAATATATTTTCGGATTCGGAGGAGACTGTTGGCGATTAGCATTTCGTAAGTAGCCCACGCAGCAGCGATAAACGCCGTTGTTTTAATGAGCCCCATATCAGATCCTTTATAATTTCCGTCACGCTGTCTCCCCTGTATGGTGACAATTCAAAACGAGGTGCCCTGATTTGGACTCTTTCGATGTCCTCCGTAAAACCCACCGGATAAAGATGCCACGCTGGGCTGCAATGCTCCAAAAAAGGATAGACCATCGTAGTGCATGCAGTTTCTTTAGTAGTTCTGTTGCATCTTTTAAGGGTTCTGCCAAAAAACCGCAGTCTCTGATTCGCTTTTCCCACGACCTTATCTACGTGGTCTTTCCATTTTGTGTCTGGAGTAATAGTAATTCCTTAGTATTTAGTAGAGCTTACGGCCTTCACTTTTGAAGGATTTATATTGGAAACAAAGTTTAACGGATTTCTTTTCGTACTCGTGTGGACGACTTCACTCTTCTCGTTGTTTGGAGTCAATTGCCAATTTTTACACCATTCTGATATCTTACGTAGATCGTTCTGCAGTTGGCTTTTATCTTCAGATGACCTTACTAGACGGTAAATGACGGCGTCATCTGCAAGCAATCTAATCGCTTATGTAAATAAGGAACAGCAGAGGACCAATAACAGTACCCTGTGCAACGCACGATATCATCTCTGTTTTAGTCGATGACTTACCACCGATTACTACAAACTGTGTCTTCTCTGACAGGAAATCCCCTATCCGGTCGAAAATTTGTGGCGATATTCTGTAACTACGTAATTTGATTAAAAACCTTTTGTGAGTTACGGTGTCAAAAGCATTCTGGAAATCACGGAATACAGAATAAATTTGAGATCTTGTGTCGATAGCACTCATCGCTTCGTGTGAGTAAAGAGATAGTTGTGGTTCTCAGGAACGATATTTTATAAATTCGTGTAGATCTTGGGACAATACATCATTTTGTTGAAGATAATTCATAATATTTGAATACAGGATATGTTCCAAACCCCTGCTGCAAAATGACGTCAATGAAATAGACTTGTGTGCAACTTTCCAGTCTTTTGCTACAGATACTTCTTTGAGGGGAAGGTTGGATATGAATGTTAATTAAGGAGCTATCGCTTCAGCATAATCAAATAGAAGTCTAATGGGTATACAGTCTGGACAAAACGTCTTGTTCTTGTTAAGTGAGTTAAGTTGCTTCACTAGTCCGAGTATACTTCAACGTTACTCATTCTGACCATCCAATATCAGGTATATGTAGATGATATCATTCGGAAATGAATTTGCCTACAGCTGACAGATGTGAAACCGAACCGTCTACGAGCTTAAATTTTATTGAGTGTCGATTGGTCCGCCATGTCTGAGGCAAATTGAACTGGCGTCCGCCATGTTATTTGGGGTATCTGCTGACAGCTCGTATGCTACACGCACTCGAGAATTGTACCTACTTACAGTTCCATTTAAGATACTGACTATTGGATACGGATGTGCATCTAGTTCCGACAGACGTTTTCGAAGCTGCGAATTTACGAGCCTGGTAGAATATTTCCTAAAAATGCGATAATTGAATCTCACGAATTTGTCAGTATTACAGTTCGAAGTATAAGTTAGATGCGGTTTGCAATAACAACGAAAGTGATTCTGTAAAAATATTTGTGCAGATTTTAATGCAAGTACATGGTACAAACGAGCTGCGAAGCATACAGTAAGTAGTACTTGTTATGACGAACAATCATGACCATGGATTTGCATATATTGTTGATTCGTTGTAACAGCTGATTTAATAAAGTCTGGTATACAGTTATCTTTCGTTTACTAAACCTATTAAGTCTACTGACTTGTAAAATTGCTGTTAAAGGGTTTAGTTTTGAAATTTGGTGGACGAAATTTACGTACAAAGACGAAAGTGACAACAAAATACTGCAGTTAAAAATGCGCCTAGGTCATCTGCCACAAAAGGATTTAACATCGAAATAAAATGTCATTAATAAGTTTCCTTGTTGACATGCTGAAGAAAAACGCTTTATACATGAAGTTTGAGTACAAGGACGAAAGTGAAACTAGAATATTGCAATAAAAATGCGCCAGGGTCAGCTGCCACAAAAGCATACCACACCGAATAAATATATCATTAATAACTTTCGTTGTTGCCAAGCTGAAATAAATGCATATTTGTTGCAAAGAGCACAGACAAATACAATTGAAAACATTCTGGCTGTCACTACTGCTTCCACACTTTGCACTGACTGCATGTCAACCATGCTCGATCAGGTATTGTCAACAACAAATGAAAATACTTTTAAAGAGGGTGTAAAAACTCAAAAGTGTGGTTTCGTCAGTTATAGGTGCGGCAGAATAAAAAATAACTCAAATCACATTAGGTAGAAAACTGTGCATTTTTATGGCATGTATTTCAAGGGAATTGCAGGGTAGGTCATCAGAAGCTTTACTCTTGGGGCAGCTAAGTTTAAATATAGATAGAGATGAAACAGGACAAAACTTTTGGTATTCTTACACGCAGTACTTGTCGTTTTATTACTTCGATTTGTGCGTTTAAATGCTGTACCCACTTTAGCGATATTTCATCAGCAACAGTTGTGTAGGCAATACACACTAAATTCAAATACAATATAAACTAAATACAACACTTAAATATCAACATGCGACAGACATACTCCTCTCAAGCGTACTGACCACCAAAAATACGGCGGCCAAGATCACAGAAGTTGGTGGAAAGAGCGCTGTAACTCGCCTGTAAGCCGCAAGGAGGTTAGAATACAGGGAGACGCCCTAAGGCTGAAAAAGTGAAGCTTGCCTCCGCCATATTGCTACGTTTTGTAGAAGTGTTCGTATTTGTCACTTAAAACAGAAATAAACCGTTCGACGGTTTTGCCTTGATGTACAACGTGTTAATCGAGTGCAAATTAGCCGTTAAAATTAAGTTTTCAAATATAATATGCTGAGTATTTATTACTATTTATTCAAGAAAGTATATTGTTTGAAAGTACATACATCGAAGTGACTGTTAGTCCAGTGCATTAACAGTAAGAGGGTCGACTTAACGCATAGTTTTAACGGATAAAATAGCAATCCAGCACTGACCAAGATGGCGGACAGGCTTCAACTGACGTATAGATAATGCCACTTCCCTTTATTCTAACCTCCTTGGTTAGCCACTCTATGAAATTTACGCTCCTTGGTAACAGTGGCGTAGCTATGTTACCAAGGGAAAAAGTGACATTGGGGCCCGCTTTAAACTAAAACTGTATACCGATGCAAAACTATTTCATCAGCTCCTTACCGCCCACTGGAAGAAATAATAAGGCCAACCTAAATACTGCTAAGTAAATTATGTATCACGCAGCAGATAATATAGTTATAACTGTAAAAGTTTGTTTGTTTGGTATTCTTTTAAGCAAAAATTACTGGGTGCATTTGGATGAAATTTTGCCGAGGGACAGAGTTGGGCCTGGGCAGGACATGCAGATAAAACGACCCCATGATCCATACCGATCAGCCTTATTTCTTTGATAGCCCAGTCAGAGAAAGAAAGTAGGGGAAATATTCGTGCAGGATGGTTTCAGCGAAAGGAAATTGCCGGATTTTGCATGATGAAACACTTTGTATTGAGCTGTGCCGCTACCAGGAAGCATGAAGTAATAAGTAAAATAAGTCGACATCTTCGTTTGTTATCAC
Organism: Locusta migratoria; assembly: GCA_026315105.1. Classification (NCBI taxonomy): domain Eukaryota; kingdom Metazoa; phylum Arthropoda; class Insecta; order Orthoptera; family Acrididae; genus Locusta; species Locusta migratoria. The sequence goes on along the minus strand of CM048747.1, from coordinate 208,989,861 downwards.
GACACTGGGGTTGAGGGCAGCGTTTAGAATGGACAATTCACTATTGTGACAAAGTAACCATATTTCTCCTCTTCTTGCATGCATTTCAGTGTGCAGTTGGTTAAGGCACTTCATTGGGATCTATGATTAAGGAGCACTCCCTTGGGGGAATTGACTATACAAACAGTTTAGTTACCATAAAATACCGTTCTGTAATAATACATTGTACAGTCTTCATATTCAAATGTGGTCAGACCGTGTATTGTCAAACACACTGCTAGTAAGATTGGCAGCCATGGCAACTCCGACTTCAACCGACAACACACTAACCTTGGCAGGGTCATGTCTTAGCGGACAAGCAGTAGACCTTGTTATGTTTACATTCTGAGTGGGAATAATATTTGGATTTCAGTTCGTTTGAGGTTTGTTGCTCAGTATTCAAAAAGTTAAATGTTTAAAATCTTTCATTCAACTAAAATATACAGCAGGTCGTCGACTATCCGAAGTAATTGGGGGACGTAGATGTTCAGAAAACCGATTATTCGTATAATCGAACTGTACATTTCTATTTGCCAGTAACAAGTAATATACAGTAAATGTATTTATTCAGTATTTGGAGGTGCTCGATCCTTCACACTGTGCCGAGCGGCACGCCGCGCCGCTCTATTATGAAGGCGCAGTTGTTGCTGTGAGCAGCTTTGATGCTGCCTCTGCTTCTTCTGCAACGCCGACTGAAGTGTGCCGAGTGTGGTACACAGCGACTGGCGGCTTGGAAGGTCAGCAGCACCACTGAGCGGCGTCTTGTGAAGGAAATTCTTGAATATCCGTCTCCAGATCGCTTATATTTTCTAAAACATGACCGGCTTCGGGATAGCTGCCCGTCTTCAGATCAAAATTGTGAAGTTACCGAGTAACCTGTTCTATAATGAACGAATGTTCACAGTCATTATAGGACAGGTTACTCAGTAACCTGAAAATTTTGATCTGAAGATGGGCAGCTGTCCCGAAACCGGTGATGTTTTAGAAAGTATAAGCGATCTGGAGACGGATATTCAAGAATTTTATTCATATAACGATCGCAATAACTCCCTGGAGACTAATAAGTCTTGCTTTGATAGTCTTGTGAAGGTCTCACTAAAAGCAATGTTCCGCAACCCGGTGGCCCAGTGCCTACTGTGAGATACTTGATTTGAGGGAAGGTGAAGATAATGGACGGCAGGATGGAAGAGCAGTAACAAATAAATCGATTGTGTACTGTAACTATTTTCAAACGTCACTCATGGTGGTCGAGGGGGCCCTTTAAGCTCGGGGGCCCCGGGGCACTGCCCCGCCTAGCCCTATGATAGCTACGCCACTGGTTGGTAACCGTCTCCAAGGAGGAATTGTATCGGGATCACGAGAGAGCTGACACTAGCATTTCCGGAGGCAGCCATTTTCCTTCCCTCTGCACTCCGGCGGGCGGTCAGAGAGGGCGGCCAGCGGCAGTTGTGCGGCGCGGCGACTGTTGGCGCTGGAATTAATAATGGCCGTACTTCATTAATCGCTGGGCTGACAGTGGGGGCGCGCAGTTTGTCATGTTAGACACGCAGCGCCGCGCCGCGGCCGCGGCCGAAGCACAACCAGGGCCGGTGGCGGTGCCGCCCTCCTGCGCGCGAACTTGACTGCGCCGCCGACGTAATTAATCTTTCAGCCGGTAGGAGCGCTGCGGGAGGAGCGGGGAAGGGAGGGACGTCCCACCCAGCGAGCGCTCGTCTTCGCGGGGGTTCTTTGTCTTGCCTCCGCTAATGGGTTGCTCTATGTGGCAACTGCTGGGCTCCGCAGGCGGCAGCCGGGATGGCACGTTCTGCCCCCCCCCCCCACCGCCCAGGATCTTGTGGCGTAAGCAGTTGCTGTTAAGTTTGTTGGCTCACTTGTGACTAACGTAGTGGTGGCTTCATTGTTCGCAGCTATCGGAGAGTGAGAGCGTTGGCGCGCTACCACAATGAGTGTACGTTCGTTAACTGTTCACATTACAGGTGTAAAGTTAATTGTATGTCTATGACATGGAAGAACAGGGTGTTTCAGAGAAAATACTAAGTATTTTATAAGTGACAGTAAAGACAAATTGCAATAAAATGCCACATAATGTGTCCTAAATTTCATTGAGTACAAGAGGGTCGCCTTTTAGTACCTCACCTTCTCACCTTTAATGCATAGCAGGGCCGGCCTGTCCATATAGGCAAACTAGGCAAATGCCTAGGGCGCTTGAATTTGGGGGGGGGGGGGCGCAAATTTGTGGTGCACGACGAATTTGGCTAGTAATCTATTAATGAGTAGACGAGTAGCAGATTGCAATTTTTTATGTTTAATTTCCGTTGCGCCATAAGTGTTTTTCTTAGCCGCCTTTATGAAATAACTTTAATTGTGGTGGCTTGTTTATTAATGGCTGTGTGTAATTTCGTGTGAGCTGATACGTATGTTGGCCACAGTGTCGATAAACTTACTGTTAGAATAATTTGAACCAAATCAGTTCTCAATTTGGACCAGGGAACAAGGTTTTGTAGCAGGGAGTAGCCGGTAATTCATTCCGATCTTTTGCTATATTTATTGCTAAAATTAAGCTTTCTCATAACAGTAAATTCTTATCTGGATACCTCCTCCCAGAATTGTGCTTCTGTTTCGTACAGTGGCCTACTTTTAACGTGTCGCGAATTTGAGTGAAAATGACATTTACACTCTTTGCTGTAACAAATATTTAACTTTATCTTTGCGCATGCGCAAGGTTAGGAGGGGTACTACCTACAGTGCTACGTAACCCGAAGGTAGCTTAACTCTTCATCGTAACAGATTCATTTTGTTACAGCAACTAACAGTGTCATCAGTTACTTACTGTGTTTTAGTGTTTATGTGAGTATTCATATAATGTTGGTGTTTATTGTCAAAAAAAATGGACACCATTCTCTACCTTTTAGAAATAAATTACTCATATCTAGGCTTGGGAGAAAAGTTTGAAATAAGGAAGCTCGGCAGACCACGCCTAGCTCGAGTTGAAGCAAGCGCAAACAACCCGAGGTAAGACATTCTGCAGATCTTTTAACGAAAACATATCATACTAGCTGGTACCCGGCGCGTTGCTGCCGCAGAAGAAATAATTGTGCAAATAAATTTTTAAAATTTAAAAGTGTTAGCTTGTTTAATTACATGTGCTACATCAATGCCCCTACAAATACATTAGCCGATACGGCACGCGCGCCACCTATTGTAAGTTAACTGTCCATAAACTTAGCATAAGAGAAAGACGTATGTTGACGAAGTTTTATCGCAGTCAGATGAACGTTAGGGCAGCTCATGAAATACGAACAACCGAAAAATATTTATGAGATTTCCAGACTTCCATTAGTCCATGTCCGTTTCCTCTTCTCTGTTTACCTGCTCCTTCCCAGTCTCCTCCCGTCCTTTTCTGTGTCCATTTCCTCCTCCCCCTCCCTCTGTTTATTTCATATCACCTGTCTGTCAGCATCTCCCCTCTCTTATTCTCATCTTCTCTCCTCACTCTCTCGCCGTCTCGTTCTCTCTGTCCGTTTCCTGCCTCCCCTTTCTGTCCGTCTCCTCCTGCACTTACTCCTCTTCCTCCTATATATGAAAATATACTAGTACGCGAAATGTTGCATAGTGACTGGCTCAACGGTGTCAAAGCCACAAAGTACCCATGCTAAATTCATAGGCTCGCAGATTATAAAAATCTCCTATATGAAAATATACATTTATATGCTAACTTTCATGGTGACCTGTCAAACAATTTGGATGTTTGTTGTTATATACCCTCCGTCATGCATCTACAAAAATGTTCAAATATTGGTTAAGCTGACTGGATTTAACTGCGGGGCTCATCAGCCCCTAAACTTACAAACTACTTATGAACTACCTCATACTGCAGGCAGTACAAACATCATGTCCCGGGAGAGGGGGATTCGAACCCCCGTCGGGGAATGGCAGAGCGCATCGCAGCATAGCGCCTCAATGCGCTCGGCCGCTCCGCCGCATCTATGCGTCTACAGAGGGTTACGAAAGCTAGCCTACGTATTAATTCGGGGCATAAGCAATCTTTATTCCACATTTCATTCAACCCCGTTCAGCCGTTTCAGCGTGAAGAGCAAAAAACGTGTAAACCCACTGTAAGGTACCTGCTGACATGCACCGTACTGTGGCCTTCTAAAGGTACCTCATGCGTTAATTCGGGATATATCTCCATTACACTCTCAAATCTGTCCACCCATTTCATCATGAAGGAGTAGCATACACATCACCCATTGTAAGATACCCTACGCCCTGTGGTTTACGAAAGGAAGGCAATGAATTAATCAGGGTGTAAGGTACCTCTGTTCCAAATTTCATTCATATCCATCCAGTCATTTCAATGTGAAGGAGTAAGAGACGAATTAAGTAATTGTAAACCACCCTCTGCCATGCACCATGCGAATTTAATTTTAGTAGGCCTATAACCTTCGCGCGAGTGCAATCAATGAGATGACATAGTTTTATCGCAATCGGATGACCGGTATAAGTTTCATTAGAATCGAAATTTAACTGTAAAATCTGAAGAAGTCCATATGTAAGGTATCCTGTGTCATGCACAATTCACAATTTTATGTGACAGTGACCTTCGTCTTGTTTTGAAGTGTCCAAAAGCTCATGAAGATTTTAGGATGAATAAAGTATCCTTAATCGCATGTCACATGATGCCACAGGTTTTCAAACGTATAATTGTTTACAATTCGTTTCTCCTGAACTATATATCGTAAGAACTTCTTACCCTACGTCAATTGTTATCTCTTGGAAGGCATATATGTACCAAATTTGGTTGAAATCGTTACAGTGGCTTAGAAGCAGGCGTCGCGTGATGCAGCACTTTTCCGCGAATTGCATTGTTTATTACGTCATGTCTCCTGAACTACCTGTCGTACAGGCATTTAATGGTGACTATGACCATCGCAAAATTGCAAGCAATATGTTGACAAAGTTTCATCACAATCGGCTGAACGGTACGGCCGCGCATAAAATTCGAACACAATCATTCATTTGTATATATTAGATGGGCGGAGTTGGGAAGGGGAGGGGATGAAAACACCGTCGCGCTTTCTCCTGGCACCATTTTCAGAGGTGCGCCAAATTATCTCTTTGGACGCCAAACGGTGTGGATAGTTGGGGGTCAAGATCCGGCACCCAAAAAAGTGAACCACCAGTCAACTCAAGCACCAGCAGCCGCTGAATTGCTATGTTAATGTATGGTGATACTAAAATGTGTAACTACCTCAGATGTTCAGAGGCAACTTTCACCGATCCTTGTACTATTAAGCAACCAGATACGTAGAGGCGTATATATAAACAAAGAAAACTTACATCATGTCACATTAATGTCCTGATTGTTGGGCCTGCAGCATCATAAATGTCGTTGAATGACATCGTAATGAAAGATCCGGATTACTGCTTATATTTTATTCACTAGCGCTACAGATGTTTCAACAGTTTGTCATTATCAAGCGCGTCTACGATGTTTGGACGTTATATGCTGACGTCTTTGACAGAGATGTTGTTAATTACGCAAAATATAAAAGTTTTCTTTAATTTAACGTTTTAACGTAAAAAGCTGCATACAACCTGACAGCTAAAAAACGTATCCAACTACTAAATACCAGATTATTTCCATACAGTTTATACAACAGTTACGCAAGATGTCAGCATATAACGTCCAAACATCGTAGACGCGCTTGATAATGACAAACTGTTGAAACAGCTGTAGCGCTAGTGAATAAAATATAAGCAGCAATCCGGCAATTTAATTACAATGTCATTCAGACTTACATAATGCTTTTGAAATGTGTTTATTGCACACTCTGTGGCGCTTCAGGGTGTGTTGTCCTACTTCAAATTTCCTGTTGCTCATTTGTACACTACTCTGGTAAACAGCCGATATTCTTCTACGAAAATGAGAGTACTGGATACTCCGGTAGTCAAAATGGAGCAGCCGATCTTCAATGAGACGCGCCGAATCGTATAACGACCGACAAGTCTCTCGCATACCGACGCAAAGTGCGAAAGCGGATCAGTGAGCGCTGTACCGCGACCGGGGTGCACGAGAATCCTCTTTGAGCGTTCCCGTGGCCAGGCGCTAACCGATCGAGCAGTGACCAGTGGCTGTGGCCGCGGCAAGTGACCCGCTAGGACTTGAGGGTTTATTTCGTTTTACAAGGAAACCTCATTAGGCCGCGAAGCCGTGCGGCCGGCGCCGTGTCGCCACTGCCGGACAAAGCCGCAGCAGATAATTCTGATTAATGGTGTGCAGGGCAGGCCGCGCATGCGCATGCGCCCTGCCGACCCCTCCTTTCCCTCCCGGCGCGCCTGTTTTGTAGGCAACGCCGCGGCACGTCTGCGGCGGCAAAACGCAACACGGTGACGACATCTGGTACGTACTGTTCCCGCTACACGCAGTTAAACTTGCCCCAACGTCGGAGTGAACTGTGTTTCTGCTGCGAGTTTGTACGCGTAAGTGCCAGGCACAGTACCAAAAGCTCCGTTATGTCGCACGAAGTAGAGTTTTACGTCGCAGAACTCCTACGCGTAATGCTAATGTTTACAACACTTGCAGAAACTTTGAGTTCACAGATAATGTTGCAATTACAAACTGAAAATGTTCAAATGTTTGATAATCTGTGGGACTTAGCTGCTTGGTTATTAGTCGCTAGGCTTACAAACAAAGTAATTATTGGTAAATATGAAGCATTGAATTAAAATTTGTGGTGCGGCCGGGAATCGATCCCGGACTTCCATGCGTACTAAGCAGACGTCTTAACCGTTATTTTTTTTTTTTTTTTTTTTTTTTTTTTTTTTTTTTTTTGTCCTTTAGACTACCACACCACTAACGATTAAGGCGACTTGGAATAGTCTAAGTACGATTTCCCTCCACATCACAAACTTTAATTCAGATTCTGTGTTCCAAACATAATTGCCACTACTGCCAAGGCTCTTCATGCAGCGGAATAGCACCTCGTCAATGGACATAATGGAACAATCCTGTATAGGTGATATAAATATCAATTTAAAGAAATAAACAATCCCTGAGACGGATTTTCGTCTTAAATATGTCAAAGACATAATTGGTAAATATTCCAAAGCGCATTAATCGTTAACGGCGTGTTAGTCTAATTGTTAAGACGTCTGCCTAAAAAGCATGGAGGTCCGGGTTCGATTCCCGGCCGCACAACAAATTTTAATTCAATGCTCCATATTTACCAATAATGTTTTTGACATATTTGAGACGAAGATCCGTCTCAGGGATTGTTTATTTCTTTAAACTAAAGTAACCTAAGGAAAACACACACACATAAGTCCGAGGGAGGACTCGAACTTTCGACGGCGAAGGGCCACGCGCACTGCAGCACTGTAAGTGTACACGGCTATTCCTCCGTGGCTATTTTACAAGCCTAGGATGTACACTGCGCATTACAATTAAAGGATCATTTCTTAGCAACGTCGGAATTTTGCCCCTGTACGACTTATAAGTTTGAAATTGACTGGTTTTGATGCTTCAATTACACCATCTACAGGCTCCTGTTATATAACTGTCATTAATGGCACATTTGAACAGGGTAGCCGTTAATACCGGTAGCCGTAAATTTCGTAGTCTATTCATGTTACAATCTCAACATCTACCCTGTTCAAATGTGCCACTAATGACAGTTCCACAACAGGGGCCTGAAAATGGTGAAAATGAAGCACTGAAACCGGTGCACAAAATTTAATAAATAATTTGTATACTGCTGGTACCACCTTCAAAATTCTATCAGCTGTGTCCCAATTCATCAATTATGGTGAGAATAAGCTTTCCTTTGCAACGGTGAAAAGTTATGGGACCCTGCGACCTTACTTGCGATGCTTCAAACTACACGTTGTCGAGATATCCGGAAATTTCATATTTTAAAGATGGTTCATGATGTCACACTGGTACTCGTATGTGTCACACTATGGTCCGGCCTGTCCTCGTCCTACTCCTCCGTCCCTCCAACCAGTGTCGCACTCTAGTCAAAACTACAAAAAAAAAAAAATAAAAAAAAAAAATGTTCAAATGTTTGTAACTCTATCGGACTAAACTGCGTGGTCATCAGTCCGTAGCTTACAAACTACTTAAACCCAGGTAAACTAACCTAAGGACAACACACACACACACACACACACACACACACACACACCCATGCCCCAGGGAGGACTCGAACCTCCTCAGCGAGGCGCCTTAGACCGCTCGGCTACTCCACCGCGGCATATGAATTCCACTGCAACCGTTTCTTCAGCCTAAAATTTATTTCTTATTTTCATCGTGACTTTCACTCGTTAGTAAGAATACAACAGGTGGCGGCTGCTCTCGTTTATAAGAACTTCTTCCTCTTCTTCTTTATCGTAGCCTTGACCCACGTCAAGTAAGGTCGGCGTTGCTCTTCTTGATCCTTCTCCTCCATAATACTTTATTCACTGCTACTCCCTTCTTCCGTACTTTCTCCCTTAGGTCCCCCGCTATCTTATCCTTCCACCTAATCTTCGGTCTTCATCTCCTTCTCACTCCTTCAATCTTTATATCTTCAACTCTGTTTCCGATATACTTTTTCCCTTTTCTTTGCAAGTGTCCATACCGCCTTAGTCTACTCTCTTGTATCTTTTTTCCCATGGGTCACAGTTTGACAACTCCTGTAACAAAATTTCTGATTCTGTCATTTATTGTTACCTCCCACATCCTCCTCAGCATCCTCATTTCTGCTACTTCCATCTTCCTTTACTGGGATACTGGGATTGGCCATGACTCTGCCCCGTATATCACAGCAGGCCTTACCACCGACTTGTACACTTTCCCTTTCAACCCATTATTCACCTTCTTGTCACACAATACTCCACTCGTTTTCCTCCAGTTGATCCAACCACAGTTTATTCGGTGCTGTACCTCGCTTTCCAGTCCTCCGTCCTTCTGTATGTACGACCCCAGGTATTTCAATTTACAGACCGATTTCAGTTCCTCCTCCTGAGTCTTGCAAGGCCTTATCTGCCCATCCTTCAGTGATAAATATTCGGATTTCGTCTTGCTAATTTTCATCCCTCTTTCTATTAGTGCCTTCCTCCAATTCACCAGCTTTTCTTGAAGTCTGTCGATGCTCTGCTCACAAAAGAACCACATCGCTCTCGTTTACAAGAACGACAATATGAAATTCCACATTTCCTTCGTATATCGCGACTGACGCAGAAATTCCTCTTTACAAGTATATATATGTAATACTTTTGTACAATTACGTACAGAATGTTCCTGGAGTTTACTTGCCTCAGAAAGTGGAAGAAGTATACCATAGAAAGTTTTTGTACAAAAGTAAACACCCCAGCTTGTGAAAATTACTTGTAACTTCCAGTGTGTAGCCTTACAGCAATACTCCGTGCGCACGCGCGTCATCTGGCAGCGTAGCGTTGGCAGTACTCGAATAAAACTTAATAGCTTTCCACAAGTGTAGATTTTCTCCACTTCTAGAAGCACAAGCGCAATCGTCAAGTTATCGTGGACGAATAGTACGTCAGTTCAAAAAATGTTTGTAAATCTATCGGACCAAACTGCGTGGTCATCAGTCCGTAGCTTACAAACTACTTAAACTAAGGTAAACTAACCTAAGGGCAGCACACGCACCCATGCCCCAGAGAGCGCTCGAACCTCCGACAGCGAGTAACCGGGCGCTCCGCAGCGAGGCGCCTTAGACCGCTCGGCTACTCCACCGCGGCAGTACGTCAGTTCATCTGTATTTTTACGACTGTATTCTGTAATAACAAAAACGATGGCTTACACCTTTATGGTACAGAAATATGGCGGAGAGACTTCACTGACACCAGTGACATTGTGTATGGCATTGTCAGTCTAGTAATATACGTCTGTGTGACAAATATCAACTAACAAGTAAGTTTAATCGGACTATAGGGACAAGTTTAATACACACTGTATAAACCCGTTACAACAGACGAGATTCAGATTGACTGAGCATTGGCAGATACTCATCGTTTACACACTGTCGTATTTCCTTTAACAGCACAGTACTCTCAGCACCTTCAAACTAATCCTTCCTCAATCTCAACGTGCTATGTCTGGACCACACATCTGTTTCCTTGTCACATATTTATTTCTGAATTGAGTCAGCTTGACTAAATACGTGTTAGTGTGAGACAAAATTGGTAAGCTTCTTTATACCTTCTAATCTTACTTTTAACAGGAAGGTTCTTGGTAAATAAGAGGAGCAAACAGTCTGGTAGAGACAGCTGGCAACTATAAAATATTGCTGTACATGCCCCAGACGTTGTAATCCACCAGTTTTGAACAGTGAACATCAATTGTGTGTAACATCTGTATATGAAGTACAATAACTTTATTCTACATCTACATAGATACTCTGAAAATCAAATTTAAATATCTGGCAGAGGGTGCATTAACCACATTCATAAACTTTCTCTACCGTTCCATTGCCTATTAGCGGACGGGAAGAAAGAACATCTAAATCTTTCCGTTTTCGATCTGAATTCTCTTATTTTTATTGGGATGGTCACGTGTCCCTATGTATGTGGGTGCTAGCAAAATATTTTAACATTCAGAAGTAAAAGTCGGTGATAGAAATTTCGTAAATAGATCTCGTTGCAAAGAATAACGTCTTTCTTTTAATGATTTCCACCTCAAATATGCAACATTTCCGTGACGCTTTCCTCCCTGTAACGTGATAAATAAAACGAGTTGCCCGTCTCTGAAGATTCTCAATGTCTTTCGTCAGTCCCACCTGGTGAGGGTCTCACATTGGGCAACAGTACTCCGAGAGAGTACGCAAAAGTGTGATGTAGGCAGTCTCTTTGGTGGAGCTGTTGCATCTTCGAAGCATTCTGCCAATGAAAAGTAACCTTGGTTCGCCTTCCCCACAATATTTTCTGTGTGTTCTCTCCAGTCTAAGTTGTTCGTAATTGTAACTCCTAGGTATTTGTTAGAATTTACGACCATAAGATTTGACTGATTTATCGCGTAATTGAAGTTCAGCAGATTTCTTTTAATGGTCATGTGTATGACTGATCACTTTTCATTGTTTTTGTTATTTGCCAATTTTCGCAACATGTAGAAATCTTGTCTAAATCACTTTGCAGTTGCTTTTGACCCTCTGTTGACTTCACTAACCGATAAACGACAGCATCATCAGAGAACAGTCTAAGGGAGCTATTCAGATTGACTCCTAATCGTTTATAAACACAAGGAAGAGTAGTGGATCTAAAACGCTTCCCTGGGGAACGCTAGATATCACTTCTGTTTTACTCAATGACATACCGTAAATTACTACGAACTGTGTCCTTTCTGATAGGAAATCGCGAATCCAATCGCGCAGTTGTGGCGATATTCCATAAGCATGCAATTTCATTAGAAGCCGCTTGTGAGGTACAGTGTCAAAAGCCTTCCGGAAATCCAGAAATATAGAATCGATTTGAGATCCCTTGTCGATGGCACTTATCACTTCATGTGAATGAAGGGCAAGCTGCGTTTCGCAAGAGCGAGACTTTCTGAATCCGTGTTGACTATTGGTTAATAGTTCATAATGATCGAACGAAGTATACGTTCCAAAATCCTGCGGCAAATCAACGTCAATGAGATTGGCCTTCTAACAGCCCATCTTCCACGGATGCTAGAAGACGTTCCTGTGCAGACTAGGAGGAACCTATGGTACCAACATAATGGCTGTCCAGCCCATAATGCACAATTTAGTACAGCCTATCTTCATGAATTGTTCCCAGATCCATGGATTGGACGCAGAAGACATGTACCTTAATTGCCAATTTTCGCACCATGTAGAAATTTTGTCTAAATCGCTTTGCAGTTGATTTGATCCTCTGTTGATTTCACTAACCGATAAACGACAGCATCATCGGCGAACAGTCTAAGGGTCTGTAAAAGAATCGAATTTTACATTATCTTTATCTGAATTTATAATGAGAAACATTGTTTATTACTTTCCAAGAAATGAATAAGTCATTAATTTAAGTAACTCTTTGAAACCAGTTTCGTTTTATAAATCACCAACAAGGTTTTATTATGAATTCTTTAGTGTTAAATAAAATTCTGCTTGAAATAAATCGTAATTTTCGATCAGTTGTGGCTTCACTTACTAGGTATAGATGGAATACTAAAGTGCGGCAAATGAAAACTTGTTCCCGGCCGGAATTCGAACCCGGGATCTTCTGCTTTCTAGGCAGACGCGTTGACCACTCCGCCACCGAGGTTACAGTGACCTGCACCTCTCCGGTCACACCCAAATCTAAATTCGCCACGCTGTCTCTTTCCTGTATCACATTCTATTTGTTCTGTAATGCTCGCAGCCACAATACTGTATTCCCACATCAGGGAGAACAGACCATGGGGTATCGAGACAAAATTAATTGTCATCAGGAGCCCAGCCTCGGTTAGTATACAATTATATACTTTTGACGATGTTACAGCGGTGAACACTGTATAGATGGAACATTGATGAACCCTAGAACAAATAGGCTGCGGTATATGAAAGAGACAGCGTGGCGAATGGAGATTTGAGTGTGCCGGGAGACGTGGAGGGAAGAGTCCTTTGTAGGGGGGCTGGTCACTGCGTCCTCGTTGGCGGAGTGCTCAACGCGTCTGCCCAGTAAGCAGGAGATCCCGGGTTCGAATGCCGGCCGGGCACAACTTTTCATTCGCCGCACTTTGGTATTCTATCCATACATAGTACAGCGAAGTCATGAATGATCGCTAATTACGATTTATTTCATTTATTGAACGCTGTAAAGTCGTTAAAATATATAAAGTAATTCTGATTTTCTAAAAGTCGTGGTTGCCATACGTAATTCTTCAAAAAACCTGAATTACACGTTAAATAAGTACAAAAGTTGCGATAGAAAGAAGTAAATGACAAAGAAAATGTAGGGAGGCAGTTTGACACCATGTCTGTGGTTACGGGTCAAGGTGAAGGACGGTAATCCAGACACCAAATTTGTATCTGGATGACGCTGTAGAGGAGAAAGTGAGGGATTAAACTGCGCGCCACTGAAACGTTGCTGGTGGAACCGTTTACGTAATAAGCGCGTGTCGGCCGGCGCAGTTACACGCCCTCGGCGGGCGGCAACGAGTCTAATTTCGCGCGGCGCGCCAGTCCGCTCACGCATGGCGCCAACTTGGCGGCGGTTAGGGCGCCAGTAACGGTGATTCACGGCGCTCCATTAGGGGGCAGATGCGCGCGCGCGCGCGCGCGCGCGCTCGCAAACAGTTATTATCAGCGCCGCGCCGGCGTCATCATATTTGCCCACAGAGGCGCCGCGGCTTAGCCGAGGGCCCGTCCCGCGGGCAAACCGTGACCAATTGATTCGCAGGGCAACACGAGCCACGTGCGCCGTTATTCTGAGGTCTCAATTTGCGGCCGCCCGACGGCGTAAATGCGGCGGTCGCTCTATCACCAGTAATACAGTTGTTCCTGCAATCGAGTATGATATTCTGCTGGATTAGATCTTTCTGGTCTGTCGCAAACGATGACTGCTATTGACTGTAGATTAGGGGTGTAAAAGCAAAAGGGTTGATACTGACATGTCAATTGAGTTCGGAACAGCTGTTAGCTTTCGGTATTCGTTGGTCAGATTTGATGGTTATGGAACATCGCCCCAGATTTGTGACTGGATAGGGGATTTCCTGTTAGAAGGGACACAGTTTATAGTAATTCACTGTTAAGGAATTGACTAATACTTCGGGCGTCCCACAGGGTAGTGTTATTGGTCCTCTATTGTTCCTTATGTACATAAACGATCTGTGAGAAAATCTCAGCAGCTCCTTTGGGTTGTTAGCAGATGACGCCGTCATCTGAAGATCAAAACCTACTGTAGAATGATCTAAATAAGATATCAGAATGGTGTAAAAATTGAGAATTGACTCTAAACAATGAGATGTGTTAAGTTGTCCACATAAGTACCAAAAATAATCCGTTAAATTTATATATAGAGAACAGTCTAGTGTGCAATAGTTTATTTTTTTGACTAGTTTCGGTCTTCTTTTGGACCATCTTTAGGAATTTTAGCTCCATTGATATTGTGAGGCTGGCAGGTAACTTGGAGCTTTCCAGTGCGTCACTGAAAGGTTCCATGTTACCTACCAGCTTCACTACATCAATGGGCTAAAATTCTTTAAGATGGTCTAAAACAAGACCGAAAATAGTCGACAAAAATAAATTATTGCACTCTAGACTGTTCTGTATATGCAAATTTAAATAATAGTGCTGTTGCCCAAAAAGTGAAAAAAAATGTTTTCAAAAATAAGTAATCCGTTAATCTATGTTTACAAGATAAACCAATCAAATGAGAAGGCCATGAACTCCACTAAATACGTAGAAATTACTATTGCATCAAACACAAACTGAAAATCAAATGTTCAAATGTTTGTATAGTCTATGGGACTTAACTACGGGGTCATCAGTCCCTAAACTTACAAACTACTTATGAACTACTTACGAACTAGGACGGCACAAATATCCATGCCCGAGGGGGGGATTCGGGCCCCCGACCGTAGTGGCCGTGCAGACCGTGACTGAAGCGCCTCAGTCCCCTCGGCCACCGCGGCCGGCAAACTGAAAAGAACACGTAGATTATGTCATAGGAAAGGCGAAACAGAGACTGCGTTTTACTGGCAGAATACTTGAAAGATGCAACAGAATTACTAAAGAGACTGCATACACCACACTTATTCCTTCTCGTTTGGAGAATTGCTGTCCAACATGTGATCCTCATAACGTGGGTTTGACGGAAGCCATTGGAAGAGTCCAAAGAAGGGAAGCCCGTTTTGTATTGTCACGTGCAGGGATGACAGCGTCACGGAAATGATACAGGACCTGGGATGGGAATCATTACAACGGCATTTATCGCTACGGCGTGATCTACTTGCGAAACTCTAATCGCCAACATTCTCCCCCGAATGCAAAGATATATTGTTGACTCCTGCCTAAATAGGGAGAAATGATCATCAGAATATAATACGAGAAATCAGAAACGAACGAAGAGACTCAGATATTCTTTCTCCCGCGCGATATTCGACAATGAAAAGTTAGATGAATAGTATGAAGGTGGTTCGATGAACCCTCTGATAGGCAGTTGAATGTGATTCGCAGAGCATTCCATGTAGATGTAGGTGTGTTTTCGTTTATAACGGAGTTAAAAGAGCTTTTAAGAGTCCGACCGAATCGTAATTTGCGACCGAACCCGAAAATGTAACCGAATATTCGACTCTTCTTCTAGTTTCGGACGATACCGAAACCGACGAAATTAAGGAAAAATTTAGGTACATTTACGTTATGCCACAAATCAGGAGTTTTCTCTTATGTTGTATGATCCCACCCTATACTATTCTTTCAGAAACGGTTTCTTTGAGCGTATTTAACGGCGAGTTTATACTAGTGATGACCAGAACCAATATAAAAGTAAAACCGTGCGTTCCAATGGTAACCGCTATCGCTACTGTAATGTCTGTATATGCGAAGTTTAATATATGTAAAACAAACAACCATTGTTGTTTGTTCTTTGTACTACGTTAACCCTTCGTTCATTAGTGTTGCTAAGTCACCGAAAGTATTTTAGTTAGACTTCAGTATTGGGTCGTGAGAGGTCCTTAGAACTCATAAGAAAGTCAGTCCAAAAAGGTAACCACTTTCCTCAAGTTAATAAAGTTAATGAATATATCAGCATCCACTCATGTACTAACTTTATTCATCTCGTACTGATCAAATTATAAGTACAAACATTTATTTACACTCTCAAGAGTCATAACATTTCACTAAACCAAAATAATAATAATGAACAAACAACAAATGCCGTTATTCTCCACATGCTAATTGTCATCGCGAATGACGAAAGTGAGCCGGGGTACCACTCACGACAGCGCTGACTATATAATTATTGTTTTTGTTGTGCTCTTCAATAGTCCATTTAGTTTGATACAGTTCTTCACACTATTCCGACCTTTGCAAGCCTATCCATCTGTGTATATGAACGGCAAATTGATAACTATTTTTGTCTCACGGCCTCCCTCCACGATTTTATCCCAAACATTTTGTTTAATACTACGTAGACGATAGACGATTCCTTGATGTCTCAAAATGGGATCCTTCTCTTAGGATATGTCACAAATTCCATTTCTCTCCAATTCTACTGAGCGCTCCTCATTACTTACGTGGATCTACGCATCTATTTCTCATCATTCGTCTGTAGCACCACATTTCCAATGGTTCTGTCATCTTTTAATCTGAATTCCTTGTCGTCGTCGTTTCACTCCCATACAATGCTATACTCCAAATGCTTTCAAAAAGGATTTACTAACACAGTACTTAATTTTACATGTCCAAAAGATTCGCATCTTCTTCCCATTGCCATACTGTATGTTATATCTTCCTTACTTCACCATCTGAAGTTATTTTTCTACTCAAATAACAAAACACATCCATTACTTTAATTGTCTCATTACCTAACAAAATTCCTACAGCATCGCCTGATCTCTTGACACTACATTGCAATACCCTTGTTGTACCATAGTTAATGCTCATCTTGCATCCTCCTTTCAAGACATCACTTTTTTCTGTTCAACTGCTCTTCCAGATCGTTTGTTGTTTCTGACAGAATTACTATGTCATCGGCAAACCGAAAGTTTTAGATTTTTTCTTCATGGCCTTCAATTCCTTCTCCAAATTTCTCCAAGCATTACTTCACAGTATTTCCTTGTACAGACTGGACAACACTAAGGAAAGGCTACAATAATATCTTACTCCCATAATAACAACTGCGCCCCTTTTATGCCCTTCGACTCTAATATCTGTTTGAGAACATCTCTTCCCTCCCTATACTTTTATCCTTGAAACCTTCAGAATATGAAAGAGTGTATTCCAGTCAACATTTTAAAAGCATTCTACAGGTCTACAAAAGTTAAAAACATGAGTTTTCCATTCCTTAGTGTTTCTTCTAAGGTAGGTCGTACTGTGTGTACTGGCTCCTGTGTTCCTTTATTTTTCTCAAATACATACTGATCTTCCCCAATGTCGGATTCCATAGGTTTTTCCGTTCGTCTCTACGTTATTAGTGTTAGTATTTTGCAAACATGAATTATTAAGATAGTGATCCTATAATTTTAATATTTGTCTACACTTGGAATGATTATATTCTTCCTAACCTTTTCAGTAACGTTATCAGAAAATGTTTTGTTCGTCTATTAATTGTATAATAGGTGATAACTAGACAAATAATGCTAGTAAAATGTAATTGTTTAAAAATTATTGGATACAGGTTCCAAAAGGCAATGAGCTCTCTTAACGATATCAGAAGTTCGAACGGAATACCATTTATTCCAGGGCCTTCTTTCGAACCAAGTCTTTCGGTGTTCTATCAAATTATTCTCTTAGTGTTTGTAAATCTATCGGACCAAACTGCGTGGTCATCAGCCCGTAGATTAAAAACTACTTAAACCTAGGCAAACTAACCTAAGGACTAACACACACACACCCATGCCCCAGGAAGGACTCGAACCTCCACGGCGAGCAACTGCGCGCTCCGCAGCGAGACGCTTTAGACCGCTCGGCTACTCCACCGCGGCAGATTCTTTTAGTATTTCCTAACTCTTGTTCCATTTCTGGAGTACTGACTTCACGTTTATTTTCTTTGTGCAGGCATACTATATATCCCTTCATCCTATCAGTTTTCATTTCTTTGCTTAGAACTTACTTTCTATCTGAACCCTTGATATTCATGCAGCTACTTTGCTTGTCTCAAAATGTCACTTTTATTTTCTTGTAGTCATCTAGTTTTCTAAGATCTTGAGTTTGTCCTCTAATCAATCCTGCTTAGCCTGTCTGAACTTCCTGTGACAGTCAGTTTTGGGCCTGTACTACCTTTTGAATGGTTCACTAGCTGCCTTTAAATATTTTCTCCTTTCATCAATTCAATATCTTCTCGTGTAATCCACGGATTTCTATTCGGCCTTGTCCTTCTACCTATTTGATCCTCTGCGGCTTTCACTACTCTGTCCCTCAAATCTACCCATTCTTCTTCTACTGTATTACTTTCCCACGTTTCGGACTATCCTAGCCTAATGCTCCCTCTGAAATTGTGGTTCCCTAAATTTGTATAGGTTACATCTCCTTATTTTGCAGTCTTTTAAGTTTTCATATTCAGTTCATAATCAATAAGTTATGATCGGAGTATGTATGAGCCCCTGAATATGTTTTGCAATTTAAAGCCTGGTATCTAAATCTACGTCTTGCCACTAGAAAGTAAGTCTGGTACCTTCCAGTGTTTCCTGCTCTCCCAATTCTCACAGGCGATATACTGTTTCATTCATTTCCTCCAGTCCATATTCACTTACTATATTTCCTTCTCTTCCCTTTCCTACTAATGAATTCAACTCTCCCATCACAATTAAATTTACCTCTACATTAACTAATTTCCACTATCATCTCATACATTTCTTCGATCTCCTTGACAGATTTCGCAGGTATATAACCTTGTATTATTGTGGTCGGTGTTGGCTTCGTCTGTATCTTTGCTGCGATAATGCGTTCATTATGCTGATCAGAGTGATAGCCCAATTTTAGCTGTCTTATTCATTATCAAACCTACTCCTTGCGTTACTACCAACTGGTTTTATATTTATAACCCCATAAATCCTGCCAACGAACTTCATTAATCCCCATAACATTTAATCTTAAGCTATTTTGCACATTTTTTAACTTATCACCAGATTAAGGGATAGTGCATTCTAGGCTCCGATCCACAGATTGCCTGTTTTGTTTTTAGTTATGACGACATTGTTCTATACAGTCACTCGTTGATCATACCGGGGCAGTAATAGAAGAAAGCAACCGGAAAGCTGAAGTTCTAAATTACCCATTTAAGAAATCTTTCAAGCAGTAGGACACAAATGTACCATCATATGATCCGAAATGGAGGACACAGTAATACATATTTCCTGTGTAGAGAAGCTGCTGAGAGAGCAAAATACGAAACATTCTCCTGCTCTAGATGGAATACCAGTTCGGTTTTATAAAGAGTACTCTGCGGCATTGGCCCCTTAGCTTCCATTTCATTCAGCGCAAAGTTCCTAGTGGTTGCAAAAACGCGCAGGTGACTCCCGTTTATTAGAAAGTGAAATGACCCACATAATTACATGCCAATATCGTTGACGTCAGTTTCCTGTAGAATTTAGGAGCATATTCTAAAAAAAAATGTTCAAATGTTTGTAGAACTTATGGGACTTAACTACGGGGTCATCAGTCCCTAAGCGTACAAACTACTTATGAACTAGCTATGACTAAGGACGGCACAAATATCCATGCCCGAGGGGGGATTCGAACCCCCGACTGTAGTGGCCGTGCAGACCGTGACTGGAGCGCCTCAGTCCCCTCGGCCACCGCGGCCGACAGCATATTCTCAGTTCGAATATAGTACATGTCTGTGAGACGGAAATGCTTCTTTTTGTGAATCAGCATAGGTTCAGGAAACATCGTTCATGTGAAATTCAGCTTGCCCTTTTCTCACATGACATATTGCGAGCCATGGATGAAGGGCAACAGGAGAATGTATTTTCCTCGACTTCAAAATGGCGTTTCACGCGGTGTCACAATGTAACTGCTGACGAAGATACGAGCATGTGGAATACGTTCACAGATTTGTGTGTGGCTGGAAGAGTTCCTATGTAGTAGAAAACAAAACGTTGTTCTCGACGGCTAGTGTTCATCAGTGACGTGTGTATCGTCAGGCGTGCCCTAGGCTTGTGTGATAGGACTGGTCTTAATTTGTATCTATATAAATGATCTGACGGACAGAGTAACGTGTACTATGTGGCTGTTTGCTGATGATGCTGTGGCGTATGCGAGGGTGTCGTCTTTAATTGACTGTAAGAGCATACAGGATTAATTAGATAAATTTTCTAATTGGTACGAAGAATGGCAGTTAGCTCTCAATGTAGAAAAATGTAAGGTGATGCGCATGAGTAGGAAAAACAAGCCTATAATGTTCGAATAGAGCATTTGCAGTGTGCTTCTTGATGCGTCGTTCAAATATCGAGGCGTAACATTGCGGGGCGTTATGAAATGGAACGAACATTTAAGGTCAGTTGTGAGAAAAGCAGACAGCCGACTTTTGTCTGTTGGGAGAATTTTGGGAACATGTACTTCATCTGTACAGGAGGCCGCGTATAAAACTCTTGTTCAACCACGTCTTGAGTATTTCTCAAGTGTTTGGGACCCGCAGCAGATCACTTTAAAGGAAGGCATAGAAGCAGTTCAGAGGCGAGCAGCTGGATTTGTTACCGGTAGGTTCGACCAATGCGCGAGTGTCGCGGAAATGATCCGGGAACCTAACTGGGGATCGCTGGAGGAAAGACGACGTTATTTTCGTGAATTTATGTTGAGGAAATTTAGAGGGCCGGAATTTGAAGCTGAGTGTAGTACGATCTTTCTGCCGCCTACTTACATTTGCCGTAATGATCAAAAAGACAAAATAAGAGAAATTAGATCTCGTACGGAGGCATATAGGCATTCTTTTTTTCCTCGTTATATAGGAATGGAAACGCCTAGTAGTAAAGTGTACCCTCCGCCACGCACTTTAAGGTGGATTGCGTTGTATGTATGTAGATTTAGTAGTCCTTGCAAGGAGATCCGATTAGGGGACTATTTTACTTGCGGAATATGATACCCAGGAAGACGCCTTCATCGTATATTCATACACCAGAGCTGCATGTCCTCTAGTAATGACTGTTGTTTCCTCTTCTTTTTGCCTGTTCGCAGTGAGTTATGGCAAAGCCATATTAGCTGATATTAAAAAGCCAGCTCATTCAATCACCCAGACTTTTGCCCTGTAACTACTGAAAATGCTGGTATCCTTCTTCGGGAACCACACGCTTGTCTGGTCTCTACTCAGATACCCCTCCGTTGTGGTTGCACCTACGGTAAGGCTATCTGCATCGTTGAGGCAAGTAATATCTGTGGTTCGTGAGGGTAGAATACGCAATTAGGAGCGTCCTAGATGAAAGAGTGTCATCAGGCTGAGCTAATTAATGTCAGCTCAGCGGGTCGGGAAGCACCTCTTCTGTATTACAATGGCTTCATTAACTGACACACTTAAACACTGACGCAATTAGCATTACATGTGGGTCATGTCTCACTTTCGTTTGGCGTTAAGAAATTATTGTCTGCTCTGCGACTTTCACACAAGGCTGCGTTTTGATGCCCTTGCCTAAATTAATATTTCTGTGTACTTAAAGGGCGTTTATACCGCACAGTTAAATTCACGTAATTGCCTTTGTGTTTAATGAAGGTGAATGTTTGTGGGGTAAAGCGAAACGTCAGCACATTTCATTAAACTCGTGCTGGAAGTGGTTAGCGAATACCATTAATCCACAAAGAACAGAGTGCATTCACCCAGTAATTATCATTACTATGCTTGACTAAAGATAAATGTTCCTATGTATTCGACTGCTTTTCGAGAAGAAATGAATTAATTATGCCAAACAAAATGAGTAAGATTCAGAATTAACTGGTTCTGATCCTGAAATACAGCAGTCAGGACTAATTCATTTTGTCAAACAAACCAATTATAATTAGCTTGGAAGTGCTTTAAGAATACAACAAATTGGTTTCGTTTCACTATGGAACTTCCAAAATGTTTATTGTTGTCTTATTTACAACGTTAACGAATATATGAAATATTCAGAAGCTCGAAAAATTTTACGCGTTTTGGTCTGAGTAGGTTCCATTTCTTGAAGCTTCCCTTTCTCTGACTGATAAGCGCCTGATTTCTGAACTTCCACGAAGTTCTGCGAAATTGGTAAGGGACACATTTTTCTGAATATGCACACTTATTTAAAGTCGAATGGTCTGTAGTCTTCGTAATGCCAAAAGGGTATCTATCTCATGGTAAGTTACTTTTAATTCGTTTCCAATTTAATTGCTCATATCACTGATTTTCACGTCATCGTAAACGTACACATTAGAAAAAGTTAAAGTTTGATGAATGGCAAACATACCTACCATGACGTCAGTATTTGCTAAATTCCTTCTAACTAAAAGACACTGAGATCAACGTATTAATGGATGTCCGATATAATTCCATTTTCTTGCTGATGCCTGATATTTTTGAGCATATCATACGTGTCTGCTTGCCCTATACTCAGTGAGGCATGTTAAATTTTCCTTCAAGGGACATTTAGTTTCTCGCATATCACAGAAATTATTTCAAAAGGCTGCTGTGGGGGGGGGGGGGTAGCTTTGAAATCTGCAAGTTTTTTAGAGCAAATTCTTAGCGTTAGATGTCGTATGATGCGAGAAGAATTAAAGCTGCCTATACGTATACTGAATTTGTTATACAGCAGATTTTACTGAATATTTTTAAAGCGGAGAACTTTGATAGGTGAAAGGGAAGGTAAACATAATTCCTTTATGTCTGTAATCTTTTTCTGTGCCCTGTATCAGCATAGTTTCCATCGATTCGATTAAACAACAATAAATTAAATTTTCTCCAAAATCAACACGGTAGAAATGTATTGACAAATATACACTACCGCTCATTAGTTCAAATATATATTAGTGTTTCAGATTCTAAATGAAAATCAAAGGTTATTTCTCACAAAATTTTAAACATACACATATATTATACAATGAAAATCATTAAATTTTCCTTTCATCAAAATATCCTCCTTTGGATTTAATGACTGCCTCACAAACTCCAGTCCTGTGTTCAATCTGTTTTTGTAGCTATCGTGAATCTGTATAACTCCACACATAATTAATAATATTACAGAAATGTTTCTTGCTGGATATAAA
This sequence comes from Locusta migratoria, assembly GCA_026315105.1. Lineage (NCBI taxonomy): Eukaryota > Metazoa > Arthropoda > Insecta > Orthoptera > Acrididae > Locusta > Locusta migratoria. The sequence goes on along the minus strand of CM048747.1, from coordinate 208,966,996 downwards.
ATCTCAGACTATTTCAATGGGATTACAACTGTGGCTTTGAGACGGTCACACCATATCTTTCAGTACTTCCTGTATTTTGTTTCATACTATGTTGTTCGCACAGTATGACGACCGATGTTTCATATCTATTAAGGGCAATCCACTTGGTGTTGCATGATGCTGAAGCATGCGGTGGTACTGCTTCTGGTCCATACATCCTTCTGTTTTCATAATGTCGTCAGCTCTATCACCGATAAAACATCCCCAAACAATTATAGCCCCAACGTGTTTAACTGTACGTAGAACACACTGCTCGGATATCCATCACTTACAAATCGGCGAACAAATATGCTCGCTCTGCCTCAAAAAATCTCAAACATCAACTCGTCGGTGAATGACATCTTCGACAACTCTTCCGACAATTAAGAAGTTTTCTAACCCATTTATGTAGCTTTTGTATGGTTGTGGGCATTTGATGAGAATTTCTTCCTGTGACACAACCTTTCAAGCCGTCTTCAATCTGTCTCCATTTCACTGTCGCAAAAGGCGTTGTTATCGTGTTCATTTCTACCAATTCTGCACGAATTTGGAGCGCTGTTTAGAGTCTATTTCTCTTACTAGTAATTCTGATATATTAACCCTCACCTTTATTTCTTTTACGAGGTCGTCATGTTCGTGGAATGTTCATTTTCCTACTTGTCCTCTTTCGTGGAAAGCTTATATTACTACCCCTACAGACACACTACACTGTTTCGCAATTTTAATAATAGAGAAACCTGATTGGCTAAGTGATACATTTGTAGCACGTTTTTCTATGGATATCTCCACTCGTCGAGCCATATTAGTGATGTGTACGAAGGAAATGACATGCAGGAACGCCGCGGTGGAGTAGCCGAGCGGTCTAAAGCGTCTCGCTGCGGAGCGCGCGGTTGCTCGACGTGGAGGTTCGAGTCCTCCCTGGGGCATGGGTGTGTGTGTTGTCCTTAGGTTAGTTTACCTCGGTTTAAGTAGTTTGTAAGCTACGGATTGATGACCACGCAGTTTGGTCCGATAGATTTACAGACATTTGAACATTTTGAACATGCAAGAACCATGTGTTGCAGTTCGCTGGGGGGCATCACATCGACGCAGCGATCAACACAGTTGTACAAAATGCGGCGTCCGTCGGAAACATACAAACATGCTTATCAGATAGGAACATGACGTTGATGTATACCCCACTTGTTTTGGAAACTATTGTATCTCGATGATGACCACGAAATTCTTGATATATGTAGAACTGTTGTACACTTCCTTTGCTTCCTGAACCTTACCCACAATATTAGACCTTATCTACTGAGAACTAGATGTCAGTTACTGGATGGCCGGACGCGGTGGCCGAGAGGACTGAGGCGCACCAGTCACGGTCTGCACGGCCACTACGGTCGGGGGTTCGAATCCCCCCTCGGGCATGGATATTTGTGCCGTCCTTAGGATAAGCTACTTCATAAGTAGTTTGTAAGTTTAGGGACTGATGACCCCGAAGTTAAGTCCCATAAGCTATACAAACATTTTCATTTCAGTTACTGGATGTATTGAAATTAATGATCTGTACATCTTTTGTTCACCTACTAGCAGAATTGTCACTGATTTGTACTGTTCGAATTTGAAAAACAGTATATGACTACGAAACTTATACTTCATCTATAAAAATTAGTTTTCAGACGCTGAAACAAATGTGTAACATTTTTAATTAACCCTTCATGAAACTATCTAAGGTCTGCACACGGATGTGGTAGAAAGTATGATGGGAACTCCTATAGTGTGGCAATTTTCTGCAATTTTACACATTCGCCGTGGACTGCTGAACGTCGCAGAAACCACCATCGCACCGAGGAAAGATCGTTGCACATTGCTAAACAGTAAACACATCACACACTGTTTACTCACTGAAAACGGAGGTTTTAAAGATCGTTGGACATTGCTAAACAGTAAACACAGCAAACATTGTCTTTACTCACTGAAAACGGAGGTTTTAAAGATCGTTGCACATTGCTAAACAGTAAACACAACACACACTGTTTACTCACTGAAAACGGAGGTTTTAAAAATCGTTGCACATCGCTAAACAGTAAAGACAACACACACTGTTTATTCACTGAAAACGGAGGTTTTTAAGATCGTTGGATATTGATAAACAGTAAACACAACACACACTGTTTACTCACTGCAAACGGAGGTTTTAAAGATCGTTGGATATTGCTAAACAGTAAACACAACAAACACTTTCTTTACTCACTTTACTTTTCGTAACTACGAAACAAAGCTCAGATAGTCACTGGTAAAGCCAGAGTACTCCGCGTCGCACTCGACTGAGTTAGGTCTACGATGTGATACAGTCGCAGCAATCACTTTCTGAAAGGCATAAGAATACTGTAATTAATACAGAGTTTGCACTTGGCCATCCTACAGGGATATTCTGGGGGAATTTTAAATTTATTTTATTTTTGACATATGTCTTTGACAGTCATTTTTTTAAAAGAAATGTTTAGTTTCACTTTTTAATAAGTTTTAAAAGATATGCCTTCGATAATGACGCAACGTCGAAACGCGTAAGGCCTCAATAAATTTAAATTAGTGGTCAAGACTCTAAAGTTTATTCAAGTAATACAGAGTATGCACTCCTAGATTCCAAGAGGTGGTAGTTGTCCTCTTTTCTTCCCCTCTCAGGAAACCGCGTTCGTGCAGTGATTCGCTCAGTGCATACGAAGTGTTGTATGATATTAGGGTTTCCTGCCAACTGTATATTTCTACTTAATGGTAATCAATGTGACACAGTGTGCCCAAAAGGGTTTCACTCGTAAGCATGTTGATTGTAAATGGATATAGACTTTCAGAATTGTTGATTGTAAGTGGATATAGACTTTCAAAATTGTTCTTTACTATAGTTTCACGAGTACTTTTATCTGGGGGATTTACAAAAAAAAAAAAAAAAATAAAAAATAAAAAAAAAAAAATAAATAAATAAATTTCAAATGTTTGTCAAACTTATGGGACTGAACTGCGAACTCTAAACTTCCAAACTACTTATTAACTACGTTGTTCTTAAGACAGCTCAAACATCCATGCCCGAGGAGGAATTCGAATCCCCGACGTGAAAAGGTCTCGCAGAACGGAACATAGCGCCTCAATGCGCTTGACCACTCAGCCGCGACGGAGATTTACAGTTTCTTATTCGTCAGAGTCCTTCTAATGAGCATGGTAATCAATGCCGGAAAGAGAGCGACGTGTACACCTCTGAAAGGAAGGAAGTAAATTCTGCGACATTGGTCCCTTACTTAGCTTCCATTTATCGCGAATCTTAAATTCTGCGCAGAGTTCCTAGTGAATGGAAAAAAGCGCAGGAAACTTCCGTTTGCAAAAGAGGTAAAACAATCACCCACATAATTAACAGGCCAATATCGTTCACATCAGTTTCCTGTAGAATTTTGGAGCATATTCTCAGCTCGCATGTAGTAAATTTCCTTGAGACGGAGAAGCATTTTTCTATGGATCTTCACGGTTTTAGGAAACATCGTTCCTGTGAAACTCAGCTTTTCCTTTTCCCACATGATATCTTGCGAGCCATGGATGAAGGGCAACAGGAAGATTGTGTTTTTCTTGATTTGAAAAAGGCATTTGACGCGTTGACGCAATGCAGACAGCTATGAAGATACGAGCATATGGAATAGGTTCACAGATTTGTGTGTGGCTGGAAGAGTTTCTATGCAATAGAAAACAGTGCATTGTTTCGACGGCGAATGTTCATCAGAGACGAGTGTATCGTCACTCGTGCCCCAGCGAAGTGTGATAGGACCGCGATTTTTTTTTTTATATAAATGGTCTGATGGACAGAGTAACTGGTAATTTGCGGCTGCTGGTGATGATAATGTGGTGTATGGGAGGGTGTCGTCGTTAATAAACTTTAATGGCATACAGGGTTAATTAGACAAAATTTCCAGATGGTATGAAGAATGCCAGCTAGTTCTAAGCGTAGAAAATGTGATATGATGCACATGAGAAGGAAAAACAATTCCATAGTGGTCGAATACAGAATTAGTAATGAGGCTCTTGATACAGTCACGTCGTTCTATTATCAAGCGAGGAGCTGGCCCGTCTCTTGAGGAGCAGTGTAGCTTCTCAAGCGACGGGCCAGCTTAACACATGATCTGAAGATAGCCTATATTGATCGAAACCGTGCGTACCATATCTAGGTCGTACATAAGCTTGAAGCGGATGACTATGCAGCCAGACAAGCTATGCTAAAAGCTGTGGAAAATGATAATTTGATGCAAAATGTCATGTTTAGTGATGAAGCGACATTTCATACCTGTGGACATGTGAAGTCACAACTGCAGGATCTGGGCAGAATAACAACCAAGTGTGTTGCAGGAGTGGCAGTGGGACACAGCAAAAGTGAATGTGTGGTTAGGGATAACGAGGTCAACAGTTTACTGGCCCTTCTTCTTCGCAGAGCAAACCCTTACTGGAACAACATACACAGATATCTTGGAACAGTTTTGGAGCCCCAGTTAATACGTGATGGGATTATGGATACTGTTGTTTTTTAAACAGAAAGGTGCACCACCCCATTTATCCCTCGTCGTTCTGTATTATCTGAATCAAGCATTTCCCGGCAGATGGATTGGTCGTGCATCTTCACGGATGTGGACACCCCGCTCTCCTGACATGACACCCTTAGACATTTTTGCATGGGGGTTTATCGAGTCTAAGGTATACCAGATGAAGATCCGCAGCACTGAACAGTTAACACAGCGGATTCTAGCCGCAGCTGGTGAGATCGGATATGCTTCGGCAGGTTTTTCGGTCTACAGTGGAGCGCCGGGAGGCGGGGGGGGGGGGGGTGCCTAGACATGCTAGGTGGTCATATGAAATGTACTGAAATAATGTCCTTTTGTAACATAAGTTGCAGTGTCATTAAATATTGGTTAATAAAATTTGTTTAAGTACAAAATATATAGTAATTTTAGAACCATCCCGTGTTATTCCGAATTTTTTTCCACAATCTTTCATTTTTCATGGGAACGATGTTCCTTAAAATATTTAATAATCTGGTTCGCCTGTGGTTCTCAGGTTTAGTTTATAATATCCACCTACAGGTAGCAAATACCATCCGAAAGAAACTTGTTGGAACTGAGACTCGATCATTGTATCTTTGCAGATTAAATCTTCCAGGAAGTTTCATATCAGCGCACACTTCGCTGCAGAGTAAATGTTTCATTCTGGAAACATCCGAATGGTTCACCAATGAAACATAACCTTTGGTCTGACTTAAGCACAAGATTTTCTTTCTGTCCCTTCAAATTGAAGTTTTCGTTGTTGTATTTTATTGATAATTCGTTGAATATGTGAGCCTCAGATTTAAGTGATTCATCGTGTAAAAAGTTTCAGCAGATTTCTTTTACTTCCCATATAGATGACTTGACACTTTTCCTTATTTAGGATCAATTGTATTTTTGTTCATACTAATATCTTAAGTAACTAATGGTTTTGATGCACTTGTAACTTATGTAGACGATGAATGGTACCTTCATCCGCGAAAATTCTAACAAGGTACACTCGCAAAACGATACTGAAATATTACTTACAATATTACTTACTAAAACAATTTTTGCTGTTCACTGCGGTATTAATACGAGGGTGAGTCAATAAACTGGGCCCAAACTGAGGTAGACACGACAGTACTACGCACTGTGTAGAGGTATTCCTCGACCACTACGACACACCCGACTTGAGGGTTGCAACAGTTTTACGAACCGAGTAAAGTTACAGATAATAAGCGTAACATATAGGATGTAAGCGCTCCCACAAAAATTCCAAACACCAGACTTTTAAAGCCTTCTCGACGAAGGGGCGGGTGTTTAATTTTATAGGTAGGGTCAGATGAAACGTAAAGCAATTTTCAGAATTGTAAACGCAGTACTGGCCTGTCTACCGCAGTTTGCTACTTATTTATTGATTCACCCTCATACATGTTGGTCAACCTTATGAATAGTGGTGTAATAACGAAAAGGACACAAAACACAGGCACCAGTATGACCTAATGATTAATTTTATTTATTTACTTATTTCTTGAAGAACTATTGTTGATATTGGTATCGAATTTTATAAAACACAAATGCAATAAGATCACTGGATAAATGATGCAGTTCTGCAATTTAATGTTGAGCAACGTGAATCTTCCGTGTTCCAAATCACTTTGTCAAAAGCATGATAAACATCATATGCAAATGGATTTGGAGGTTTCTTGCAGGCATGTTTGACCACCTTATTTTATATGAGTGCACAGAACTTACTTTATATGACTACATGAAGGTTGATAATAGCGTTGCGAGTGTGGACTTCAATATTTACGTTATCAAGCGACTCTCGCTTACAAAAAACTGTTAACGAATTTTTCCCAGTGGCGAAAGAAGTATACATCCAAAGATTGAACAAGACACATTGTGCTGCGTCGAATATTTGTTAGCGTTATGACTTTATCTGGAATTACGAACAGATCCAGTTGACGGAATATAAATGAGTCCATAAATAAATATTCAGTTCATCTACATCTACACAAATAATATGCAACTCTCATTGAAATGCATAGCAGAGGGTTCAACGAACCGCTTTTATGATATTTCTCTACCATAACCATTCTCTAATAGCGACCGGGAGAAAGGAATATGTAAACCTTTCCATTGTCGATCTCAATTCTCTTATTTCATTGCGATTATCACGTCTCCCGTGGTAGCTAACAAAATATGTTCGCATTCGTGAGAGAAAGTTGGTCTAAGACATTTCTCAAATAAATCGCGCCACCTTGAATAACGCCTTTCTTCTTATGGCTTCCACCTCAACTCGTGCCTCACTTCCGTGTGTCCCGTTAATACAAAACGAAATGCTTTCCTGTCAACTTTCTTTAACACTAGAAGAATCTGTGCCATACAAATATCTAAATTACTTGAATTTCTGAATTAAATTTTCAAGCTGCAGCGGAGTGTGCACTAATGTGAAACTACCTGCCAGATTAAAATTATGTGCCGGAACTGGGATTCGAACCTGGACCTTTGCCTAGGTACAGTACTTTCCCGAGAAAGCAAAGGTACCAGGTTCGAATCCCAGATTCAGCAAATAATTGTAATCTGTCACGAAGTTTCATATCAGCGCACACTCCGCTTTAGAGTGAACATTTCATTCTGAAATTCAAGTAATTTGAAAGCTCGTTAATAAGCTCTATTTTTATAAACATAAATTTATACAACCTGAGACGGTTTCTCGTCTCGTCAGAGACATTAATGACAAGGGTGAGGCATTGAATTTAAATTTTTGATGCGGGCAGGAATCGATGTTTAACGTCTAATAAATCGCGTACAATTTATTTTAGCCAGCTTATATTTAATTACTTTTAATATATTTGGTGGTCTACAATTTCCTTAAAATACGAATATCTACTACGAAAACTGAAATAGTTATATTTTTTTCCGCATTTTATTTACCTTAAAGGTCATTTTGACCGGTGACATATTATTTTACGTTACATGTCTCTAAAGGCGCAACAATTGCTTTTTTCATCCGCTTAAGGTACCGTTACGTTATTTCATTGTTGTGATCTTGTTCCTTCTCCTTCTTTCCTTTTTAATTTATATCTTAGTTGAGTAGATATACTGTGATGCTGTACTCCGTTGTTCTGTTCTGCAGAGGTTTAGCTCTCCTCATTGTTATGTCGCGTCTGTAGTTTCGATCAATTAAAGAATTACTGAAATATTTGAATAGTTTACCAGAAGAAGATTCAGAAGGAGAAGATATTTTTGAATGTGATGAGTTTGATGATAATGATGATACAGAATACCAACCGGTACACAACAAGGCGAATCGTCAAATTCGGAAAATGAAGATTCAGAACTTGCACAAAAACATGCAGATAACACAACGCTTACTGGTTAGATACCCGTTGAATCACAAATTCATACTCACAGCCGAGAAAGAAAACGAAAAGAATCACATCTAGTAATCGATAGTGAAGAGACTGTTTGCATTTGTAAACTCAACTTCAAATAAATGTTGATACGCTGCATTCATTACTTGATACATTTTTAAATTAAATAAAACTTCTATACAAAATTCTAGCATGGCACGTTGGTAGGGTAAGCATAATGTCCTATAGACATTAAAAAAATTAAATTAATTCATCAAGTGAAACTGAAACAATAAAGAAAAACGTCACTGGTATCGGACCTTCTAGATAGTTAGCTAATGCTGGTTCTCCAAGTGTTAAACTGTACTTGAGTTCCACGTGGTGGAAAGCCCACAGTGGGCAGCAATACTCCAAAATTGGACGTACAATTATTTCTTTAGTATAAATGTTGCAGCTTCTGTTAGTGTTATAACAATGAAACGTAGCCGCGAGTCGCCTGCTCTGTAATATTTTCCATGTATGCATTCCAATTTAACCCTTTGTTAGTGCTGCATCTGCGCGTCCGCCTGGGTGACTTATGGTTGCCCTTGCGGCCGCCTAATCCGTCTACCTGCACTGCAGCTATCTCCGCGGACTGTTGTGTGTGACAGCTGTCCGCTAGGCCGTTTTCGCCCTGGCCTGAGTATTGCTGTAATCAGTGCGGCCGCCACAGTCTCGCAGTTGGTGTGCTCGCTGACATTACAAATAAGCGCACTATATTTGGATACTTATTCCATACCTTTGAATTTGGAAATGATTCTACGACAATGTATACGGAAACTGTCTTACGCTGCTAACATGTAACTCCTGGGTTATTCCATATCAAATAACCTAACTTCGGAACATTTTACTTGCTTTACTATGACGGGAAATTTTATGTGAACATTCGAACATGTCCCCAATGATCGTTGGTAAATTGTAAGATTCGTTGTAGCAATACTGATCCAGATGCAGACACTTCCACGCCATGCGTGACTTTGCGCAGGGCTAGCGTGAATTCCTGACGACTTTGAGCTCATTTAACTCGGGTAATATTTCGTTGAAAGATATGAAATGTGGCCATCGCGTACAACTGTATGCGTAGTCGTAGGATTAATATTGAAAGAAATTTTACGTGCTTTATGTAGCCAGAAAAGTTCAAACAAACTTACACAAAAAATCGGCTTCCAAAAAAAAAAAAAAAAAAAAAAAAAAAAACTTCAACGTTTGGAGTGTTATTTGTCAGGGACTAAAGTTCTAACGAATGTAAAACGTGGCATGTGGTAACCTTACAAAAAAAGGTTCTGGAACATGTTCCTTTATGTGCCGCTTCTCAATACTGAATTAATTAATATTGAAAATTTTAGAAAAGGATAAAAACGCGATATTTTCAAACTTATTTTGCAAAAAAACTGTGGTCTATAAAACTATCCAAACTGGGCTGATTAGAAAGACCTTTATTTTAATTGCAATAAAAGTGTATTTGATCATCTGACGCAGGCCAACAACGCTATATAATTGGAGACAAAGTTGAACGCGTAAATTACGGCACGAGAAAATTGTAAACTTTGGATTATTATACCTTCTACTGTAAATGCATGCTGAACAAGAAAATAATACGTTGGGAAGACAGGAATCTGTAAGATAAAATTTCAGCTACTTACTATTTTCCAAAAGTCCAAAAATTGTCGTTAAAACGGCGATTTTTGTGAGAAAGTGAAAATAGTATAGGCTATAATTGACACATCTTTTACAAATATCAGTTTCTAGTGAAGCTTCGAAACCAGTCTCATACGAAAAAATGTTTTAAGGAACCACCGACATAGGTTTAATTTCCAACATTGATTAATAATATAACATAAATTGAAGCAAACTAGGTGGAAAAGTATTACGCCGAGAGAAATAGTTCTGACCGGGTGTTCAGATATCCCATTAATGAAAGCCATGATATATCTCAAACTCTGCACACTACAACTTAGTAACATAAGGTTTTCCAATGTGAAATATCATTCACGTAATCCTCTCCAAATTTCTACAAAAATCTGTTCAAACTTCCGATTTTCGTAAACTATACATATAAATCTCATTCAGTTTCCTTTTTGATAGATTATTTTCCATAATATACTTACATATATTCAAAGTTGGAATGAACATGGTTTCTAGCATCTAGAAAATCACGCCGATTTTCCAAAGTGTGGTAATAACACCAGAAAATGACAGAAAAGTTTGAGGAAATGTACCGTGATAACAGGCTGCAATGCAGCAACATTTTCTCAATTTTCACGTTGCATGAGATTTTTATTTTTAATCTGATAAGTCATAACTTTTATTATCCATGGTGAATTTGAGATAGAGCGGCATGCAACCTTGAGCGGCTATTGAAGTCTGCAGACCCACAGGCAGTGGAACAGGCTACGGGTATACGGTTATTACTTTCATTCTTAACAAACGTACTTACTTTCCATTCTTACAAAAACACTGGAAATGCGTATTCCGTCACAAGAAATTTAATAACACGCAGAAAACGGAATGCAAAGTCTAGTATCATTCATTAACGCTGCTAAAGTGCAAGTACCTCATTTAAGGTCACCTGAGCTTCCGCAAATGAGAGAGCGTTTTTGATCACGTGACCCAAAGTTGAAATTTAGGGGTTTTCAAGCATTAATTTTAGAAAAATAGATATTTTGTAAGAATAATGACCAAAAAAGCTATTTTAACATTATATACATTCAGAATAATGATAACTATTCGAACCATATTTTAACATCGTGCGCTGTTGGCTTGTCTCGCTACTATTCTTTATCTTTTTGTCCAGGACAAATGGCCAACTCTGGTGCTAGAACAGGTCATAGGCTTTGGGTAGTTGCAGCTCGCGGAAAAGCTGTTGTGGAAGGTGGCGGTAACAAGAAATGCAACGAAATTAATTTAACTTACAATATGATTACAAGTGATACATTGAATACCTTTATTCGTTATGAGTTCAATTGATGCAAACAGCATATAAATGCAATACTCATAAATTAACATCAGTAACTATTTTCTTCCAGCACAGCATAAAATTCGCCCAACTATCTGAATAAGTGCACATAATATAAAAGTGTTAGGCTTCAGTAAATGAGGCACAACTAAGTATAATATGAAAATCAGACTGTCAAGAATGTAGTACGCAGCTAGGTCAAAACAACCTTAGAAAATATGTAATGTAAGTTACTCCTAAAGAAAGTATCAAAAATTGTGTACTGTTCCAAATGAAGGATTTCAGATATAGAGCGGCATATCTCCATATGCTGACAGAATTTGGAATACCTGTATATAATATTTGCCGACTGCAGTAAAGGAAACGATTCGTGCAACATAGAAACAGTAGCTATTGGTGTTCTGTTCAATAAGTAACCTGAAATGTTTGGAAAATTGATGAAGTTTAACTATTCGGGTGTCAACCATATTCTCGTGATTTAGTAAAACTGGATATTTATTGTGGTTAGCAGGTAATGAATTGTGATCAGCTGTAAAAATTCTACTGATACTGCTAATCAACAGCTGAAAATATCATTCAAGACAAATAGGCATTAAATAATTTTTGTTAATAACTGTGATATACTATATATTTGTTCCACAATAATATTTATTTTGTTGTAATCTAGCTTTCGGCTTCTTAGACCATCTTCAGACAAGTTAATATGGCATATTATCCACATCACACCAGCCACTCTGTTTGAAGTACAAAAATTTTACAAAGATATGTGTCCAGTTACATACTATCTAACCTTTAAGTATTTTATAAGAAACAGGGACGCTCAACCAATTAGAGCAAAAAATTAACTGAGAATTAACTATTTGCATATTTCAAACATATGTAATTGCCCCCCACCCACATTTCATTGTTTATGTCTTCCTCACTCACCTGTTCCCTTATACTTTTGTTCGTATAGATTTTCCTTACTGGTATACTCACTGGGCCATATGTTTCTTTCACCTTATTTATTGAAATTTAATGTATAATTTTTTCTTAGTTACTATTTTGATCTAATTGGTTGAGTGTCTCAGTTTTTATAAAACACTTAAAGGTTACATAATATTTTACTGGAAACATATCCTTGTATAATCTTTGTATTCCAAATACAGTAGCTGGTGTGATGTGGATAATGTACAACATTAATTTGTCTTAATATGGCCTAAGAAGCCGAAAGTTAGTTTACAACGAAATAAATGTCATTGTGGAACAAATATATAGTGTATCACAGTTATGTAATATGTCTATGTTCCACCAACAACCGACGGAAGAGTCCATAAATATTACATAACTTATCAGAAAATAATAATTTAATAACGATAATAATTAGGAATATTTTTATGCGAAAAAGATCTTTCATGTGGCTATGAACAATTCTTTTTTTCCCCAATAGGTTCAGTTTCACAACCAATGTCATTGTTACATCGAGAATGTAGTTCTAGTACCCTGAACTACACTTAGCTGTTTTAAGCCTCTCCTCTACGTTCCATTGCGTGCTAAAGAATCAGCGTTTTAATGATACCGATAATATTTCATTTTACAGTTGTTCCTGGATACTCTTTCTCGTACCTCTGTTGCCAATGAAAGCAAGACTTGACAGGGTGCACTTCCAACTACTTTTGAATCCTCTAACTAGCTTCCGGTATATCTTGTATCATATTTCGTATATTCAAATATTCTATTATGTGAGGATGAGTCGAGGTGTAAGACCAGCATTTACTTTTTAAATAAAACACATCATCTGACAGGCTTACCAGACCCAAATTCTAGAAGTATGCTATTTTAATTTATTTCAATACAAATATATTTACGTTCAGTATCCAGTGAAAGATCTATACAGAGCAACATTCCGAAGAAGTGTTTTGGTATTTTCCTTATACACAGTACTACAGTTTAAAATCATAACACAATTCATTAATATTCTTCACATTAGAAAACAAAACTAAAAAACAGGGATCAGCCTGAAGATGGGGTTTAAACCTCCGGAAAGTGGTTTGGAAGGCACTAAGGCGCCTTGCTACGGAGCTCACGGCTGCACGCCGTCAGTAGTTCGAGTCCTTCCTCGGGCATGGGTGTTCGTCTTTTGTCCTTAGGTTAGTTTAACTTCGTTTCAGTAGTTTGTAGGCCCCGAGACTAATAACCGAAGAAGTCTCATAGATATACGAACATTAGAATTTGAAGGAAAATAGATTACACTTCCTATCGGATTGAAGTAGTTAGTTTAACCATATCCGCCGCCCAAATCTAGATGACGTTGACAGTTATAATGGACCCTGATTTTAATTATATCCCTAGATTTTATCGTGAACAACGATTTTTATTATAAATACTGCTGGAATTATTTGTCAGTGCCCCTGCTTTGAACCTTGGAACATACGGTATCAGTTTTTTTATGAGAAACTAGAACTCTCAGTAAGTTTTGTATTCCAATCACCTCATGCTGTGTCTATAAGACAAGAAACCGGTTGTGATTTCCTAAAAGGACTACAATGAAACAACTGAAGCGGAGAATGGGACTTTTAATTAGATTTAACCTTACGATTATTTAAATAATATAAAAAATAGTGTATGCAGCATTGGTCGTATTTTATTAATGTTCTTGCAGATCGATTTCGATCACATGATGATCATTTTCATTGCACAAGTCATCGTAATATCAGCTATGCATAATCATATTATTTTATAAGATTTTTAACAGTTTGACTGTTCCTTTTAACAGGTATAACTTGTTTAGCTGTGGATACCCAAGAAATGTTTTCATTTTTGACCATTTTTTGAGCCATGTGAAATTGACTTCAGTTTCTTCCACTTGCTAGTTTGATAGTTCAAGATGAAATAAACCTCGTTATGAAATTTTTTGAATTACTTTCTTTTGTATTGCTTACCCCTGGTGCTACGTCATGAAATGCATCGTACTCTCTTCTACTGATTAAATATAGTATGCCGCATTGGTCGTTTGTTATTAATTTTTTGCAGATCGATTTCGATCACATAATGATCATCCTCTGTGCACCAGTCATCGTAATATCAGCTATGCATATTCATATTATTTTATAAGATTTTTAACTGTTTGACTGTTCCTTTTAACAGGTTTAACTTGTTTAGCCGTGGATTCCCTAGGAATAAGATTGTATGAAAATATTCTCATTTTTTGACCATTTTTTGAGCCATGTGATACGACTTCAGTTTCTTCCACTTGCTTGTCTGATACTTCAAGATGAAATAAAGCTCGTTATGAGATTTTTTGCATTACTTTCTTCTGTATTGCTTACCCCTGGTGCTACGTAATGAAATGCCTCGCACTCCCTTCTACTGATTACATCAATACACTTGCAGCTTTACGAACCCAACAAATAGCCAACTTGTCTTCAGAGAAGCTCCGTTCGTGCTGCAATTTATTCAGCGGCTCGGGATACAGACACAGAGAAATATTTCCCCGGTTGATGCACTATTCGTCTGCAGAAATCGAAAGATTCCGATGCGGGTAGCCGGACTCGGGGGTCCATAAATCATGCACGATGTTCGGCTGATGGAGTGCCCCGCCTGCAAACACGGCCCGATAACAAAAGGAGGCGAAATGATGGAGTGCGCCTTGTCTCGGCGGCCAGTGCCGCGGCTTATCTGCGGCGAGACGAGACGTGAGTGAAACTTGTTTGCAGCCGCCGCCGCCAGGGGGCATTTGTATTCCGGCCGTGACGTCAGATAGGCGGCCGGCGCCGACCCCCCGGAATCATCTCCGCCGGGGACACCGCTCGCTCTTCACAATTCGGGAAGTTTTACACTCAAACTAGATTTAGTGCAGCTGTCCGCCAAAATTATGTTTCGAACTTCTCCGCGTCAACGGAAATTTATCGCGTAAAGGCCATCGATCACCGAACGGTCCCCGGCGAGTCTTGCTTAGGTCGCACTGCTGTGTCAGTACTGGCTGACGCGTTATCGGGCAGAAATTGCAGCGCAATAACTATATATCACAGCTGTGTTTTGCCGAAGAGGTGCAGTTTTTATTGTTAACTAGTTCGCCCGTGCGAATAATTTGCACTCTGTCCTGATCAGTCACAAAATGTTCAAATGTTTGTTAAGCTTAAGGGACTTAACTACGAGGTCATTACTACTTATGAACTACCTACAAATAAGGACGGCACAAATATCCATGCCCGAGGGGGGATTCGAACCCCCGACCGTAGTGACCGTGCAGCCTGTGAGTGAAGCCCCTCAGTCCCCTCGGCCACGGCGGCCGGCGATCAGTCACAGGCAGGTAATGTAGGCAGATGCAAGTATACGAGGAGCGTCGAGAAAGTAAGTTCCGTTTGGTAACAAAATGAAATTGTACACAGATACAGAAGAAATTTTTATTGCGCAAAATTCTACAACTCTTAAACTACTTTTCCACATAACTGCCGAAATTTTGCAGGCATTCCTCATAGCGTGGCATGAGGTTTTGTATACCTTCTTCATAGAAATCTGCCGCCTTCAGCTCATCGTCATCGGTGAAGTGATGACCGCACTAATTGTAAACCTACGATTTTTCTGGATCTTGTCATAAATCGCGTGAACCAGTTCTTCTATAACCAAAGGCGGACGCCCTCTTCGTTCTTCGTCGTGCACATCACTACGCCCGCCATTGAACTGTCGGACCCATCTTCTCACCATCGAATCACTCATCGCATTAGCCGGCCGCGGTGGCCGATGTGAATGAGGCGCTCCAGTCACGGTCTGCACGGCCACTACGGTCGGGGGTTCGAATCCCCCCTCGGGCATGGGTATTTGTGCCGTCCTTAGTATAAGGTAGTTGATAAGTAGTTGGTATGTTTAGAGACTGATGACCCCGTAGTTAAGTCCCATAAGATTAACAAACATTTGATTTGAACTCATCGCATTTGGTCCGTAAACATCGCAAATTTGCCGATAAATTTCACTTGGTTTCACTTTCCTCGCATTCAGAATCACCGACCTGATTTCACAGGCGGCGGCATTTTCAATCAACGGCGACATTTCAAACAAGCACAACAAAGCCTACGTAACTGACAGCGATCTCCAAAGGGCGCACGTTCTTCTCCTTGATACACATCGTCTACACCGCATGTGCGAAACTGCAATCGCAGAGCTGCAGTGGAAACAAATTGGAACTTACTTTCTGGACGCGCCTCGTATATGTATAAAATGTGATCAAAATAATATTGCACACACTGTACGGTAGCGGGAAATTAAAAGTTAAATAAATCATTATAAGTTATAATAGTAAGCGGTAATTCCCTGTGATGCTGAACGTTGAGGTAATTCAGTTCATTGGCGCAGTACACAGCGCTTGCTCGCACAAAGTGAACAATTTCAGTAGCTGTTGTATATCGGCGTTTGAAACATAAATCTCGTGATAATCTACGCTTGCGTAATAATTTAAACAACTGCAAGAGCTGTCGTCCTAAATTTGTTTGTGTATTTTTCTTCGTTAAATCGACGTGCATAACCGAACTCGTGTGATAAACTATGCTTGCATAAAGGAAGGTCTTTGGGTTGCATAAGGAATCCAAACAACTGCAAGAGTTGTCGTTCATGTTAGCTGAAAAAATTGTCAATTCTGCAGTGTTACATCGGCCGCGCAAACTAAGCTGGTACTCGGGGCTGATGGCTGATGGGAGCAAAAGTAACTACATGTCCCACTTACGACCATTCGCCGTGTATCAACTTAGAATGTACGAAAAGTACATTTTTTTTTTTCAAAATAAAGTTTTCTTGTGAAAACAATAACTTTAAACTATATGTATGTTTTTCGTCATTTGTAGAGAACGAAAGCTTCAAAATGATACCTGAGTCATTAATTTTGCATACGTAATACCGGTGATATGGCGTACATACAGTAAAAAAAAAGATGCGAAATAAAATATGTGATGATTACACTGTAATGCAAAATGCGATTAAACCTACCGGCGTCTCAACCGAGGACAGTCGACCCCCACTTCAAACTTCGGAGGGGCAAGAGACACTTGGTTTTATCTGACTTTTAAGCAGAGCCAGTTAAAAAACTATGCTGCCATCAATAATTATGGAACAGTATTTTTGATGGCAGCCATTTCTGCCTTTGATTGAAGCATTTTTTAACAATTACTACATTCTGTTCTCTCCTATCGCCCCATTTTTTAGTCTGTGATTACTGATGTAGGACAACATCCGTACGCGTATGAAACAAATTCTGCACAGCTCTGATGGGGCCGCTATTGTAGTCACTATTGTACAGTGTGTTTGCCTCTGTAACTTATAAAATAGTAGGTGACGGAAAATTTTAATGTGATAAGTCAACACACGTAATGTTACACTTTCTGCGGAGCTATGAACATAGTTTATTGTATCATTTTCCAAAGAGTTACAGCACAAAGATATAATTTTTTAAATGGAAAAATAGTTTTTTTTTTCTATCGTGCATTGGATTCGTTGAAACCAACTGCGGCCAAATCAATTTAAACTACATTTCTATCACTGTTAATTTGGGAGCTACAACCCTTCAAAGTTTAGGGGGCGGAGGCTACGACAGCGTAGCTGACTGGCTGGTGGTCATGAGACAGTGGATAGCCAGGGGATAGCCACTCGGCCAGTCAACTACGCTATCGCAGCCTCCGCCTCCGGAACTTTGAAGTGTTGTAGCTCCCAAACTAACAGTGATATGAATGTAGCTTAAATTGATTTGGACGCAGCTGGTTTAAACGAATCCAATACACGATAGAAAAAACTATTGTTCCATTTAAAAAATTATATCTTTGTGCTGTAACTCTTTGGAAAATTATACAATAACTTATGTTCATAGCTCCGCAGAATATGTAACATTTCTTGTGTTGATCTACCGCATTAAAATTTCCCGTCACCTATTATTTCATAAGTTACAGAGGCAAACACACTTAGTGAAACACCCTGTATATAAACTATAGGACCCCCACGTCTACTTCGCACCGTTAGGGGAATAACAAAAGAGTTGGTTAAATATGGAAGTAAGGTTGCATGTTTACGCATAGTTTTCTTCAGAATCAGTTAATGCTAAAGCAGAAATGAAAGAACTTGATGTGCTGAGTGTTGTTAGGTCAATTAGAATCGAAGATATCGTAAAACAAACCGATTAAAATATTCAATGCAAGGACAGGAGTCTACCGTGTGTGAATAAACATAAAGGATGGAGACACTTAATTCAAATAGTTGATGACAAATCTGTGAATGAATACCTATCACTTAAAGTAAAAATGAAGGGAATCGGTCGGATAGAACTTCATGGCTGACTGACTATAGTTTACAGCGAGGACATCCCCATAAGAAATATACACAAGGAAATCGCGTCTGAGTATATAAACAGTAAGACGAGAGTTGTGTTAATTCTGATACTTGATGACAAATTGGTGGATGTATACCTTTCGTTTAAAACAAAAATGAAAGAAATCGGCCGGGTAGTTTGGTCTGGCCGACTGACTTCAGTTTTCGTAGATTCTCTTAATAACCAGTCGAGTCATTCCTTTATTTTTTATTTATTTTTATAGAAATCGGGAATACCTCGGCTAAATGAAAGTTCTCTGACTTCACCCGGACGAGAAATCTCACCGTTTATAAAAATTTCAAAACAGTTTCCTTCATTTCAATTCGGCTAAATGCAAGGGGAATTGTTATAAAGAATACAAACCTCTCGGTTGAAACTGAAAACCTATCTTCGCCGGCTATTTATCCGACTGTCGAAAAGTTATTGCAACTGACATGTTGTTATTCAAATGTTTGTAAATGCAAGGGACGTAACTCCATTGGTCATCAATCACTACGCTTACAAACTACTTTAACTAACTTAAAGAAACTTATGATAAGGACAATAAACGCACCCATTCCCAAGGCAGAACCCGTGACGGCGAGCAACCGCGTGATAAGCATGGAGTCACCCTGCAACGCTCGGCCACACCACCAGGGTATGTTGTTATTGCTAGTCTGGGAGCAAACACGGATAAGTCATAAACAAACAAAGAAAATTAGAAATGTTCAAATGTTTGTAGAACTTATGGGACTTAACTACGGGGTTATCAGTCCCTAAGCTTACAAACTACTTATGAACTAGCTAAGACTAAGGACGGCACAAATATCCATGCCCGAGGGGGGATTCGAACCCCCGACCGTAGTGGCCGTACAGACCGTGACTGGAGCGCCTCAGTCCCCTCGGCCACCGCGGCCGGCAAGAAAATTAGACGGATATGTAACTATGGTTGTAATAGCTACGGCAAAGGCAGTTACACTTATATCACTCCACCCGAGAACAACCGTTCTTCTGCTCAAAACTATATGGCTGAAAGGCACCGATAGAGTGGGGAGCGAAAGTTTTGGCGAAAATGGGGAGACATCCAAGAACATATTTCTGGAGCAAACGTGCCTGCAAGTTGTATTTTGGCCCTTCTCGATGTCAAAAAGTCACACAAAAGGCGATACAAGACCAGGAAAGGCTTTCGCGTAGCAACCTTCCGGAATGATAGGTGGAAAGATACCTCCTGTACCCAGACTGTAAGTCATTAAGAAGCTACATCGATTGTAAAACCCAGACAAGGCAGCGTTTTTCACCATCCGTCCACGGTCTTTCTGACGCTGCTAGTAAGGGCAATATTACGGTAACTACTCCGGCTAGTGCCGTCCTTTCCAGTTTATAATGTCGGATTGTTTTGAGATCATTATGGAATGATGCTGGAGCGTGATACTGTAGTGGTCGGAGGTGATGATTGTGTTTGTATAGTTGTCTGAGTGATTGTGTGAATGTCTGTGTTACTTTTTCTGATGAAGACCAAGGCCGAATATGAAGTCGTTAATTTGATTGATTATTTTGCGTGCCGTCAGAAGCTTAGCTGATTTGTAATTTATCCTCCATTACAGACATTCTAATCATGTTTACAGTAATATGGAATATAGGTCGTGTACCAGAAAATCCACGTATGTATTAAAGGTAAAGGTGTATTTAACAATGTTGCTATTAGGAATGATGTAACTCTGTATTATAATTACAGATTTGTCAATAAAGGCTGTACAGCGTACTTCGAGAACCTGTGAACAATAAAGTATGTAACAGTTTGTGGACAACGACCATCTACCACAGAGCAGTGTCAACAAGGGATGGAAAACAAAGTGACTGATCGATCCTTGTCAGGGACGTGATTATTCAGGTCAAATTTTAGTTGAAGGTCTTCAACTGCTGCGAGTATTCTTACAAAGTAGTCCTACTTAAAATGCTATAAAATAATATTCAATAGCAAATGACGTCAATGTGGAACCTATCCTTTATATTAACATTCAGAATATATTTTTCAGTTACGTATATCATCGAAACTTTAATTGAATGTCCAACTTGAAGTAAAATCGCAAAGTCAGAATTCACTGAAGCTAAATGAAAACTGTTTTTTAACTTTTTAATATATGGCTATCAGGAAACTATTTAATGAAATATTATTCACTTCTCACTCAGAATAATAATAACAGTAACTCTGAATAATTATGCACTTTGAAACTCGCCCGCTGTTTTTTTTTTTTTTTTTTTTTCGGCTGTTAACTAGCCGTGTTTGTGAAGTTGTGAAGTTAACAATTGACTTCTTGCTCACAAAATCTAATTACGGCGATATTCACACAGCGGCGGAAGTATACAGTTCCCTTAAGCAAAACTCTGATTCTGTAAGTTAAGCAAACATTTCTACCTTGACTGTAATATTTAGAGGAAACTATCATTATTTAATTGTATGCAGTTTTCTCGAAAGATTACAGTAATGGTAGAACTGTTGCATAACTTATAGAATCAGAGTTCTGCTTTAGGGAACTATATACTTCCGACGCTGTGTGAATATCGCCGTAATTAGATTTTGTGAGCTAGCAGTCAATTGTTAACTTCAGAAACACGGCTAGTTAACAGACAAAAGAACAGAGGTCGAGTTTCAACTTCGTAATTTATAGATGTTTGTAAGATACCACATTTTACCATACATAACCACAGAAGTTGGCGTAATTTTTATATAAGTCCAGTTTGGTTTCGCAGAGCTGAAATAGAAAATTATGTTTTTTTAGTAAACCCTTTTTTTGCGCGTCCTTGCTTTATCAGATAGGAATTCTATATTTGCCACGTAATGGCAGCGGTTGATGCAATCTGTGTCGTTAGCTTCTTGCTAAAACAAATGCCAATTGCGTCCTTTAGCAAATCAAATCAAATGTTTGTAAATCTATCGGACCAAACTGCGTGGTCATCAGTCCGTAGCTTACAAACTACTTCAACCTATGTAAACTAACCTAAGGACAAACACACTCACCCATGCCCCAGGGAGGACTCGAACGTCCACGGCGAGCAGCCGCGCGCCCCCCAGCGAGACGCTTTAGACCGCTCGACTACTCCACCGCGACGTCCTTTAGCATTTCAATAAATGATCAGGATATTTCTAACTAATTAAAGTTCGTACACTTATTTCATTTCATACATATATTTTAAGACTTTAGAAATGTTCAAACATATTTACAGATCTCATTACAATGTTTCCATCATTTCCATCAAAAACAATCTCGTCACGATTATGAATCGACCAGCGCAGATAAGAGACAAGACACAACCAGATACAACAAGACACAACAAGCTACAACAAGATTACTTTTTAACATTACATACATTTATATATTTTAATTGTACAAAGATAATAACACACATTAAAATAATTATTCTTCGTTACGAATGTATACGCAGACTAATTTTGTTACATGATGCGTCTATATTAGTGGTACCACTAAACTTTTCAATCGTCGATTTCGGTAAAAATTGGAAGAACATTACAGCCCGTATTCCACAAACACGCACACGAGGGGAAAGGGACCCTCAATGGATCTGCCCCTGTGGCAGGTATTAGCTGGTCTCCTAGCAATCCTGGTGTTCAAGGCAAGATGCTAGTTTCCTGGGATACACATAATGTTCCCACCGTTGCTCCAGTCACACGGAATTTATTGGAGTGTGCCCAGAGCTTGTGGTGACAGGGCAGGGAACTAGTGACACTTATCTGTCTCCAGCTCATCCTGGTTTCGCCTAAGCCGTACACAGCAAGTGAATTCTGAGCTCCAGAGTTACGTTACAAACCAGGTATCTAGCGGCAGAATGCTTGAACTTGCATCATTAAAGTGCGAAAGTTGTGAATTAATTTGTTTGGCATGTTAATAAGTACACAATATTCGGAACAGACAATAAAATGCAGAGACCGTCTTGTGTTTTTTTCAGTTCGCGCTCCTATTTCAATGGAATAAAGAAACGCTTTGAAATGGTACAATACAGACAGCAAAAAGTTTAACAGAAGGACGTAAGAATGCGACCGCTGAACGAATACTTGTTGGGAACGACTACGGGAAGATTGTTCTCTACAGAGACGAAGATGTACAGGATGATGCACGCTTTACAGATGATAGAACACATAGGGCTTTGAAGTATATAAAGATAATGTTCGCGAATTTCACGAATAGTTTGAAAGAAAGGATCAGAGGTACAGTCAGAAGAGTTTTGTAACCTCATCGGTATCATCGGTATCACCAATTATGTCAGTCATAGCATTGGACGAAACAGTCGTTGGGGGTCAAGAAATTAAATCTTAAATGCACCAATGGCGCGAATTCGGAACAAATGGGATTTCCTCCTATTTGCTCATTAGACCCTCTGTTACCAATTGGAGGGTAATTACCCGCTTATCGGGTAAATTCTTGTTCGCTGATTAATTTGGAGGGTAAAATGAAATGGTTGTAATTTCCGTGTAAGTTGATAATTTTGTCACCAAACATTTTTGTTTATATTCAAAACGTTCATTTTTTAACGTTGTTAAAGACGCGTTATAAGACTATCATAATTCTGACGTGCTGTATTGTGTAATGAGCCTGGGAATTCCCCGGTATCTCTGCTCTTGTTTCCGCAGTTTGTTTGAACTCCAGTGTGTCCTAACTGCTAAAGTAGTATGCCTGCTAGTCAGCTTGTTGATATTGTGGCATCAGTATCTCGCAGTTTTGCCGGACTTGTAGACTCAATGTTCTGGTGCGGATTATACTTTTGTGGTCAGGAATAGTGCTGTTATTAAGCTTCAGTGCTTTTATTTAACTAAAATGGGTATGTGGGTGCGAAAAGCAAGTGCTAATGTGGAATCTGCAGACAATCTGCAAGCTCCTCCTGAATTTCCTGCCTCACCTAATTTACCTGGAACTTCTAATTTACGAACTGAGCTCTTTAAAAGATCCATAATGCTATTTATATGTCAACATCGTGTTATTAGAATGCAAAATCAACGAAATCTTGGTTGAGGTTGCTGAGTGCGATAATTGGTTACAGAAGAGCAAGAGACAGAGGAACGGACTTGATTTAGCGTACTGCAATATACGTGACAGTGTTTTAACAGCGCATAAATCTGAAAATTTGGATCAAATAAAGTCTTCCAAACATATTAATGGAATGAAAACTGTTACATCTACTTCCAATATATTCATAGAATATATGAGATAAACTTCGAATGAGGAAAGCTGAAAAAGTGTACCCAGCCGGGACTCGAACCCGGGTCTCCTCCTTTCTAGGCAGTTGCGCTGACCATTACACCATTAGAGGACAAAGTGATCACTGTCCCTGCAAGGACTACCTAAACATGACTCCAGTTGCGTCTGTTCTTTCGGAACAGACGCCACGTCTATTTATACAAGGTGTCATCTAACAATTGCACCGCAAACATTGCGGAAACGGAAACTTCTATTGTGATTTTCACAAAATGGATTAGTAGTCACGGACTCGTATTTTAGCCAACAAACAGATTGTAATATTACTCATAAAGTGTATTTACTATGCAAGCATACAGTTTTTTTTTTTTTTTTTTTTTTTTTTTTTTTTTTAAATAGAACAGTGGTTGTTTCTATCATACACTGGAATTTTTGCACCAGCTGTGTACAAAGAAGTTTGAACGACATTTTATCACGTTTCGTTTGGCAGCAAGAGCCGTTCAAAGTTTCGGGGGCGGAGACTGCGATAGTGTAGTGGATGAAACTACTGCTCTGTTACCAAACACCGTGGGTTAACAGTCGTGTATTTTGATCCGAATTCAGGTAACATTAAAACTAGTTTCTTTGACTAGTTTGAAGTATCACCGTGTACTGCTGACAACTTAAACAAGGCAATATTGGATTCCGTAAAATCTAAGCATTAATCTCGATAATCTCGTCTGTTTCAGCTCCGACAGAAGAGGGATTAGAAAGCGAAGGAGGATGTGTTTCTTTCGAACCAACAATAGAAATGATGAGAAGCAGTGTATAGCATCGCTCAGATTCAGGAAGCTCTGATTAGGTACGTTTAATGATTGATTTTTAAAGCTTCAGGCAATTTATGATCATTTTAAGGTATGCAAACACTTCTGCAACTATTTTTGAAACGGAGGTTACTTTAAAGTCTATTCGGGTTATTTGAGGATTCTAGGTGAGTAGTTTGGTTAATAAGCATTATTCACAACACTAATTATAGCACTTCTCAGAGAACACACATACAAACGATAATACGATGATGACCAGAAGCCACCGAAAGACAGGAAAGAGAAACATTTCAGTGTTCACAATTACTATGAAGCCACACCTAAGATAAAATAAATATTATAGGAGAAAATTCGACTACGAGAGAATAATAAAATACAGATGATGGGAGTAATGTCCTATGAGACTTAGAACATGCAAAAGATACAAGGGTTTTCAGGAGGAATATTAAATATACTCCTGGAAAATGAAAAAAAAGAAAAGATGAAATCATCGACCCAGTAGAGGGAAATTTTATTAACACATTCTAGAGGATGTATAGAACAGGACCAATGGAGATCGTGCTGAATAGCGAAGTTGACACACACGTTGAAGAGCACGTTGGGTGTACGGAATACATATGGACATGCACTGTCGAGAAGGAAAAGCATATTGCCTTCTTCGTACATGAAGGGTAGTAAGTCGACCTGAATGATTATTTCAGTATACATCGAAGTTAACTACCAGGCAACAGCAATGGAGAGCAAGTGGAGATAGTACACCGTAAAATATGTAAACACTGAATCCCAAAGTGGTTCTTAAATATAAATTCGATGACCTATGGAAAGTTTACAATGGAACGT
Source organism: Locusta migratoria (assembly GCA_026315105.1). Taxonomy (NCBI): domain Eukaryota; kingdom Metazoa; phylum Arthropoda; class Insecta; order Orthoptera; family Acrididae; genus Locusta; species Locusta migratoria. The sequence continues at coordinate 208,941,924 of CM048747.1, read as the reverse complement.
ATGGTCAACTCGGGAAAAACTTTATTGAAACTATCAAGATTTGCGAGACATATGATAAAACGACAAAGACAATATGAATTAAATAACATTAACGATACAGGATAATATGTCGAACGACTAACGTGACATAGTGATCTTTGTCGTAGTTACAGACGCAAATATTTTGTTCCGCTCCGACAGTGTTCTCCTTTCTTTACGATCTATGCCTTTGGTCTACACCTGTTGTTACAAGGTAGGAGAACGAAAGGCAAATGCTTTTTGGATCTATGTCCTCCGTCATGATCGGAATGTCTCTTCGCTGATGCTTGCACGATACAAGTGAGTGACGATAATATTTCCAATAAATTTTAAAAATTCAGGTTCCTTCCTTCAGTAATTCTGTTATGGCGATAGTAATATATTTGATAGCTTTTGTGTGATGTGGGCATTGTTGGACGCCAAATCAAAATATTAATTAGATTTGGCTCCAATAATTAAAATTAATTAACTTGCTCAGAATATATCATCAGTGACATTTACAAATCATTACATAAATATGAGACTGAATTTGTACCTTTTTTCAAAATTAGATGTACATTCTAACTGATGAATTAACGTTCGTAAATCATTCTCGACGGCGAATTGTACAGTCGGTGACAGAATTCGCAAGACCCCTCGCCTAATCGCTATACACAACCGCAAAGTTCTGCTGCTTGGTGGGAAGTATATACAGCCAGGCAACACGATCGTACATACTGTCGATTACCCATCTGACACGAAATCTGAGAGGAAAAATGTTATCTTCCAGTATCGCAGCCAGTTGTAACAACAGGCGTGCTTCCTATGCGACGTGAAGGCGACTTCGAAAACTGATTTTAGAAACTGCTTTGCGTATTAAGCTGTTCGCGACCGATAAATTCCTTTCCACATTTCTTTTCTTATAGTGTCAATGAACAAAGACAGCAATTAGAATTGAGATGCATCAGTCCGTGAATATTTTCGGACGTTACTGGCACATTCAAATGGAAAAATTGCATTTATAACATAGAATTAATTCAATTATATGAATGGACTTTGTTATGAAGATAAGTGTTACATCATGGTGCATCATGTTCCGAGTAACGCTGACGGTTTCCGCCCACCACCTCAGTTGCGCTATAAAGACGACAACCGTTTGGCGCCGCAGATCACTGATGGTATTACCGAGAATGAAGGTATAGCGTCATTTCCACTGGTTCTCTTTCGGTTGATGTTTAAGCTAAGATATTAGCACCAATGTAACGAACATAAGCCAGCTGTTTCACCACAAATTACAGTTCTCCTCAGATGTTTGGTATTTTTCCATACTCCTTGTCTTATTGAAATTATTGGACTATTATAATACCAGATACGATTATGTCAAATGAATGTGCAGAGAAGCAAACAAATGATAAAGATAAGCTTCTTTATCTCGCCAAATGGCCAGCTACTGATCAACGAGCGACAGTTCGACTACTGACTCTTTTACATTTTTCTTCTATTTTGAAATATGGCTCATTATGTTTCTCACGTAACAATAACAAACACACATGATAATTGCCGCGGTGGAGTAGCCGAGCGGTCTAAAGCGCCTCACGGCGGAGGCGCGGTTACTCGCCGTGGAGTTTCGAGTCCTCCTTGGGGCATGGGTGTGTGTGTTTGTCCTCAGGTTAGTTTACCTAGGTTTAAGCAGTTTGTAAGCTACGGACTGATGACCACGCAGTTTGGTCCGATAGATTTACAGACATTTGAACATTTGAACACATGATAATTGAGTAACAATCTGTATCGCAATCATTGTGAGGAAATTATTATTCCATAACCATGAAAATATATTGATAATATTATATGAAATATGTGCAACAGAGAATTGTGTTGCATCAAATGAATTTCTTTAAACTATCGTATTCAACACGTAATTGTATTTTTATTTCGTTTCTTTCAATAACGACGCAAAAGCTACGATTTTCGTGCAAGCAACATTAGGAATATTAAATCGCTGTGACATTCAAATCCGTAGTTGTTTAATATAATCCTGTTTCAATACAGACAGTAGTACGATAACAGGAATTCCGAATACTGGCGAGCTCGGTGTTCGCCACTTGGCTTCCCCAAAGGGATCTTTTGGTGTGAGTTGGTCACTGGCGAGTATCGAAGACGATATGTTTCGCATACTAATCAAAAATATAAACCCGCCAAACCACATCCTGCAGGAAGTAGACGTCTGAAAAATCACCTCAGAATGAAGTCGGTCATCTATTCAAAGAAGCAGGCATTAATTTGATAATGCAAACAGCAAAAACAAGTAGATTGAATAATTTGTAAAATCTCAAACCTAAGAGTCGACTTTTGGTGAGTCTCCGTCGTAGCAATTAGAGGAGTGAAAGATTCTAAAGCTAATTCCTTGGTTTTAGAAGCCGCAGCCATTTATTCTGTAGTAGGACCGCATTACACACCGGTGGGTTTCAGTTACTGTGCAGAATACAAAACCACGATTTTTCGTCAAAAGCATGCGTAGTTTCCTGCCACTTATGAATAGGTAGTGGACCTATGTTCAAAAGTTTGTAGAGTCTATGGGACTTAACTACGGGGTCATCAGTCCCTAAACTTACAAACTACTTATGAACTAGCTTCTACTAAGGACGGCACAAATATCCATGCCCGAGGGGGGAATTCGAACCCGCCGGCCGCGGTGGCCGAGGGGATTGAGGCGCTCCAGTCACGGTCTGCACGGCCACTAGGGTCGGGGGTTCGAATCCCCCCTCGGGCATGGAGATTTGTGCCGTCCTTAGTTGTAAGTAGTTCATAAGTAGTTTGTAAGTTTAGGGACTAATGACCCCGTAGTTAAGTCCCATAGACTCTACAAACATTTGAACTTAAAATCTTGAATAAAGTATGCTTTGTGCCGAAGCAAATTTCGGTTAAAATTTCTCGCTTAAAATACTTTGGTAAAGTCTGCATAGTGTGGAGATTTTCTTTGACGATGAACACTCTAAGGAATGTAATATAACTTCGGCATATAAATACGTGCTACAATTTTTGAAATATTATTTTCATTTAATACTTCATTGAATTATGAAAACTAAATGATGAAATAAGATATATTAATTAATAAAATTAGTTATAACGAAACCAAATATATATACTATGCATTGAAATTTTTATAATTGATAATTAAGACTATAAGGGTTAATGTAAGAAAAGTATTTTGGAAGGGACAGGATTAAAACCCGTGCTGTTTCAATCAAAAGCTAATTGATTAGCTACTTTGCAACACCGAAAACACCGTCATCAGCAATGGTGAGCTTCAATATTATCTGATATTGCACCTATTTGTAGTTGGATCATTTGGCGTGAGTTTTCTCTTTTCCTATGGCCTACACAGGGGAGATATTGTAGGAATTTAAAAGGTTCATATTCGTGTTTCTTCTCGCACAGATTAGTCCAAGTAGGTGAGACCCATCCAGCGATCCCTGGTGCTGAGACTTTCAACACACAAACGTATAAGGGGATATTATTAGCCTAAGACCCTCGCATTCGGAGATTGTCGTTGTACTATTACACTCTTGGTATGTGCTTGTCAAGTTTTGAACCCACATAAAGGCAACGTTTTCCAGGATGCACGTATTTCAGCTAATAAATTGTGGCCGGCCGCGGTGGCCGATGAGACTGAGGCGCGTCAGTCACGGTCTGCACGGCCACTACGGTCGGGGGTTCGAATCCCCCCTCGGGCATGCATATTTGCACCGTCCTAGTTCGTAAGTAGTTAATAAGTAGTTTGTAAGTTTAGGGACTGATGACCCCGTAGTTAAATCCCATAAGACTTACAAACAGTTGAACCTATTCATAAGTGGCAGGAAAATAAGCAAGCTTTTGACGAAAAACCGTGGTTTTGTATTCTGCACAGTAACTGAAACCCACCGGTGTGTAATGCTGCCCTACTACAGAATAAACGGCTGCGGCTTCTAAAACCAAGGAATTAGCTTTAGAATCTTTCACTCCTCTAATTGCTACGATGGAGAATCACCAAAAGTCGACTCTGACGTTTGAGATTTTACAAATTATTCAATCTACTTGTTTTTGCTGTTTGCATTATCAAATTAATGCCTGCTTCTTTGAATAGATGACCGACTTCATTCTGAGGTGATTTTTCAGACGTCTACTTCCTGCAGGATGTGGTTTGGCGGGTTTATATTTTTGATTAGTATGCGAAACATATCGTCTTCGATACTCGCCAGTGACCAACTTACAATAAAAGATCTCTTTGGGGAAGCCAAGTGGCGAACACCGAGCTCGCCAGTATTCGGAATTCCTGTTGTCGTACTACTGTCTGGATTGAAACAGGATTATATTAAACGACTACGGATTTGAATGTCACAGCGATTTAATATTCCTAATGTTGCTTGCACGAAAATCGTAGCTTTTGCGTCGTTATTGAAAGAAACGGAATAAAAATACTATTATGTGTTAAATACGATAGTTTAAAGAAATTCATTTGTTGCAACACAATTCTCTGTTGCACATATTTCTTATAGTATTATCAATATATTTTCATGGTTACGGAATAATAATTTCCTCACAATGATTGCGATACAGATTGTTACTCAATTATCATGTGTTCAAATGTTCAAATGTCTGTAAATCTTTCGGACCAAACTGCGTGGTCATCAGTCCGTAGCTTACAAACTGCTTAAACCTAGGTAAACTAACCTAAGGACAAACACACACACCCATGCCCCAGGGAGGACTCGAACCTCCACGGCGAGTAACCGCGCCTCCGCTGCGAGGCTCTTTAGACCGCTCGGCTACTCCACTGCGGTAATTATCATGTGTGATTGTTGTAGTCACGTGAGAAACATAATGAGCCATATTTCAAAATAGAAGAAAAATGTGAGAGTCAGTAGTCGAACTGTCGCTCGTTGATCAGTAGCTGGCCATTTGGCGAGATAAAGAAGCTTATTTTTATCATTTGTTTGCTTCTCTGCACATTCATTTGACATAATCGTATCTGGTATTATAATAGTCCAATAATTTCAATAAGACAAGGAGTATGGAAAAATATCAAACATCTGAGGAGAACTGTAATTTCATAACAAAGTCCATTCATACAATTGAATTAATTCTATGTTATAAATGCAATTTTTCCATTTGAATGTGTCAGTAACGTCCGAAAATATTCACCGACTGCAGCATCTCAATTCTAATTGCTGTCTTTATTCATTGACACTATAAGAAAAGAAATGTGGAAAGGAATTTGTCGGTCGCGAACAGCTTAAGACGCTATGGCTAATACGCAAAGCAGTTTCTAAAATCAATTTTCGAAGTCGCCCTCACGTCGCATTAAAAGCACGCGTGTTGTTACAACTGGCTGTGCCGGCCGCGGTGGCCGAGGGGACTGAGGCGCTTCAGTCACGGTCTGCACGGCCACTACGGTCGGGGGTTCGAATCTCCCCTCGGGCATGGATATTTGTGCCGTCCTTAGGTTAAACTAGTTGATAAGTAGTTTGTAAGTTTAGGGACTGATAACCCAGTAGTTACGTCCCATAAGCTCTACAAACATTTGAACATTTTGAACAACTGGCTGCGTTACTGGAAGATAACATATTTCCTCTCTGATTTCGTGTCAGATGGGTAATCGACAGTATGTACGATCGTGTTGCCTAGCTGTATATACTTCCCACCAAGCAGCAGAACTTTGTGGTTGTGTATAGCGATTAGGCAAGGGGTCTCGCGAATTCTTTCACCGACTGTACCTTTGATCACTAATAAAACTTGACAATGTTGTATTATTCCACAATATTAATTGTTTAGTATAAACTAGTTTTCGGCTGTTACGCTATCATCAGATACACAGGTTTCTATAAACAAACATCAAGGCTAATATTTTACAACATGCGCATCAAAGACTTTCTACAGTATCATTAGTATACAGAATAAACACGAGTGTGATCTTTAGCAATTTCGCAGATTATAGTGTTACTTGCCAACTAACTTAACCGTTGCTGAGGTCGAAAATATTCCATTGACGTTGGTGCTTTATCTGTATGAATTATTATCAGTCATATTCAAAATGGTTCCCTCTCAAAATTTTAAATTCAGATTATTAATTTCGGGTCAAAGTAGTGATATTTGAAATTGTCTTTGCTGAGATACGTGAACTTAACCGTTTGAGTACTGCACCTGCGCGTCCAGCCGATGTAGGTCAAGGTGGCCGAGCCAATGGTGCTCTTAGGCCGCCTAATCCGTATACTTGCGCTGGCAGCCATCTCCCCGGATTGTTGTGTGTACCTGAGCGTACCGCCTAAATGCGCTCGGCCACTCCGCCGCGGCACGTTTGCGACAGTCTTGCAAAAAATGTTCAAATGTTTGTTAAGCGTATGGGACTTAACTACGGGGTCATCAGTCCCTAAACTTACAAACTACTTATGAACTACTTACGAACTAGGACTGCACAAATATGCATGCCCGAGGGGGTATTCGAACCCCCGACCGTAGTGGCCGTGCTGACCGTGACTGGAGCGCCTCAGTCACCTCGGTCACCGCGGCCGGCGACAGTCTTGCAGTCAGAGTTCTCGCTTACGTTACAAAATAAACGCAGTATGTCTGGATACTTGTGTCTTGTATTCGATTCTGGAAATGATTTCTAGGCAGACATAATGTACACTGAAACTGGTTACGCTGCTAACATGTAACTGCTGGGTCATTGCCTATTTTCGGAACATTTTCCTGCCCCACCATCACGGGAAAGTTCATGTGAACATTAGCACATGTCCCTCATGAACATTGGGAAATTTTAAGATTTGTTGTAGCAATCCTGATCGAGGTACAGGTCACGCACTTTTTTCGTGGCCTCTCTGTCAGCGTCGAAAGTCGGCTGAGTTGTTGTGTCTACGGAATGTTTATGCTCTCTACCAACCTTACCTCGTAACAGCATTGTACTCCGTAGACATCGTCAATGTATTGCTGATTTGTGCTTGGTACTGATTATTGCCTTCCACTTTGTCATTTGCTAAAATAGGTCCACATACCGCAACGACTTCTTTTAGAGAAAGGAAGGCTACCCTTGAACGTAGTATGAAGAATGTTAATTCCGGTTATTATTCACAGGCAGAATGCGTTCCTACATCTGCTTCATAAGTCCCTTCAAAATATATTTCGTAGATATACGTTCCAGATTTCTATTACTCAAACATTAAAATGATACTTAATTTGGTGTTGCATCTGTGACGCTTTAACCTCTTACATGTTGTTTCTTTTAAAACCTGTCAGCTGTACTCCGTAAGCTGGCGTCACTGGAACAAAGAGGCGGGACTTGTTCTAACAGCCAATGGGCTACGAACTGAATGCAAGCTTCAGCTCCCAAAATTTTCCGCTCAGGGGCCACGTTTAAGTGCGTGATTTGTATAGTAACTTGTTTGACGCAATGCACAACCTTGCGCGCGGCGAACGTGGATTCCTGACAACTTTGAGCTGTTATAACTGGGGCAATAGTTAGTTGGAATTCTGAAATTTGTCCATCGTGTACAACTGTATGAGTTCTCATAGGAAAAATATTGGAATGAATTTTACGTGTTATATGCAGCCAGAATATATAAAAGGTCCGTGACCAAAAAAACTTCGTTATTATTTCTCAGAGACTGAAGCTATGACAAACGTGAAACTTGGTATGTAGTAACCTAACAATACAAGGTTCAGAAATATGAAGTTTAGTTCACGTACAGCTTTCCAATACTAAATAAGTTAAGTGCAAATTTGAAGATTTTATAAAAGGGGAAAAATGCGATACTTTCAACCTGATTTTGCAAAAAAAACTTTGTTCTATAAAACTTGCCAAACTGTCCTGATTAGAAAGACTATTATTTTCACTGGAAAAAATAGTATATTTGGTCATCCAGCTAAGGCCAATAACGCTAGATAATTTGAATGAAATTTGAACGCGTAAATCACCGCACGGAAACAGTGTAAACTTCGAATTCTTATATCTCCTAATGTAAACGCCTGCTGAACATGAAACGTAATACTTAATAGTTTGACACCACAGGTAAGTGGAAGAAAATATTTCAGCCGCCTACTACTTTCCAAAACTTCAATGAATGTCATAAACATGGCGATATTTGTGAGAAGGTGAAAATAGTGTAGGCTATATTTGACACATCTATTACAAAAACCCATTTCTAGTAAAGCTTCAGAACCAGTCTCATACCAAACAAAATATTTTATGGAACCACAGACACATGGGTTTAATTCCCAACGTTGAGTAATAATTGTACGTAAATTGAAGCAAACTAGGCGGAAAAATAATGCTGCGAAAAAAGTTATACATTTGGGTTTTTACATCTCGTAATGAAAGCCATAATATATGTGACACTTTGACCACAACAGCTTAGTACCATAACGTTTTCCAGTGTTAATTATCAATCACATACTGTTTTCCAAATTTTACAAAAATCTACACAATCTTTCGAGTTTCGTAAAATTACAAATATATGTATCATTCAATTTGCATTTTGCTTGTTTCTTTTCCATAATTTAATTGAATCTATTTGCTGCTGTAAAGAGCACCCAGAAAGTCGCGCCGGGTTTCCAATCTGTAGTAACAAAATCTAAAAAAAATAAATAAATAAATAAATAAATAAATAAATAAAATGGGGAGACAAACATGAATGTTTAAAAATGAATGTTCAAATGTTTGTAAATCGTAGCGGACCTAACTGCGTGGTCATCAGTCCGTAGCGTACAAACTGCTTAAACCTAGTTAAACTAACCTAAGGACAAACACACACACCCAACCGCCAGGGAGGACTCGAACCTCCACAGCGAGCAACCGCGCACTCCACGAGACTCTTTAGACCGCTCGGCTATTCCACTGCGGCTAAACACGAATGTACCGCGACAACAGCCTACAATGCAGCAACATGTTTTCTGTTGTTACGTTACATGTGGTTTTAATTTATAAATCGATAAGTAATATTTCACAATATTGTGATATCCATGCTGAATATGAGACAAGCCGGCATGCAGCCCTGACGTCTGCAGGCCCTCAGGCAATAGAACCGGCTGCGCTATACGTTGTCATTACGACTCGGGTACCTGCCATGTTGAACTGTGAATGCCGTCTGTAGGGCCCACGTAAAATACCACTGCAGCGGCAAACGACGTCCGCAGGCCCGACGGCAAGGCGAAGCGCCGCGGCGTATCACCTCTGGACCACTCAAAGGGTTAATCATCTACCGGCAACGCTATAAATGGTGGCACCGGAGGTGTAGGCTAAAGCCATATATCGTAAAGAAAGGAGAACGCTGGTAGATCGAAACAATATGTAATAATCTGCGACAACCATAAAGATCACTATGTAACAAACAGAAGCCACGGCGTATTGAGGGCCGTTTCCCGTCGGGGGTTCGCATCCTCCCTCGGGCATGGATGTTTCTGTTGTATAATAAGTTTGTTTATAGGTAGTCTGTAAGTTTAGTGACTGTTGACTCCGCAGTAAAGTCCCATAAGCTTAACAAACATTTGATCATTTTTAACAAATAATACAAAAGTTGAAGTAGTGCATACAATCTAACTAACCAAGATCAGCGACAGAGAAGCTCCTGAGAAAATGTCAGATACCAAATTATGCTAAAGAAGCAATGAAACTGGTACACCTGCCTAATGTTGCGTAGGTCCTCCGCGAGAACAATGAAGTGCGGCAAAGCGACGGGGCCTGTGCTTGAATAATGTCTGAAGCAATGGTGGAGGGAACGGACACCATGCATCCAGGAGGTCTGTTCATAAATCCGTAATAGTACGAGGAGGCATGAGGCATACCGGATATGGGGAGTTTGGTAGTCAGTGGAGGTGTTTTCACACAGAATAGGGTTCCTGAGGCCACTCTGTAGCAATTCTGGACGGTTGAAGTCTCCAATTGTACCCCACAACTAGCAGTCACATGGATGCATTTCCACCGCAAATATTTCGAAAACGAAAAGTGGGATTTATGTGCGGTTTTCACAGAATGGATTTGTAGTCAAGAGCTCGTATTTTTACCCAACAACCAGATTGTAATATTGTATAGAAATTGTACTTTCTATGCAAACATACAATTTTTTTTTAAATGTAACAAGACCTGTAGACATTAAGAAACTAAAAGTAAGGTGCAATTGAATATCAGTAGTGTTTGTTGCAGGATTCTAGTGCAAGTCCTTTACGAGATATCGTCTTTCGAAACGTTCCCACACCGACATGTGCGTGTGCCAGTTAACTAGCATAGTTGCTATGTAAGATGATGTTATGTTTGCTTACAGTGTGATTGTATGTTACTTGAGTGCACTGCGGCTCGCCAGTCAGTTAGTCTAAGCGGTAGGTCGTGATTGTACGATGGGTTTTATCAATGCAGAAAAAGCCGACATGCTCATGGTGTATGCAGAGTGTAGGAGGAATGCCCTTCGTTCTTTTACGGTGTATGAGGCAAGATATCCCAATAGACGTCACCCATCTCGGCTATCAACCAGTTACATGGAAGAGGTAGGGTAACACCGAGACAACGTAACAGAAGGAAACAAGAGACGACAGACGAGGGAGAAACTGACGTTCTTGCTGCTATAGCAGTTGATCCGCTTGTCAGCTCCCGCGAAATTGCAAGAGGAAGTGGTATGAGTCAGGCAAGTGTCCTACGCATTCTCATCGACATAGGTTCCATCCCTATTACAACTCTCTCCATCAAGAGCTGCATAGAAACGATTTAAAGAATTGTGTTAGGGTCTGTCGGTGGGTTTTACGACAGGTTACACCATATGTCCACCCCCATGAACCACAGACATTGCCGAGGTGGGGTAGCTTGCGTGCCTTAAAGATGCAGATAGCCGTACCGTAGGTGCAACCACAGCGGAGGGGTATCTATGGAGAGGCCAGACAAACGTGTGGTTCCTGAAGAGGGGCAGCAACATTTTCAGGAGTTACAGGGGCAACAGATGATTGACTGAACTGGCCTTGCAACATCAGCTAATGTGGCTTTGCCACACATTTACTGCGAACGGCTGAAAGCAAGGGGAAACTACAGCCGTTACATTTCCCGAGGACATGCAGCTCTACTGTATGAAAATATGATGATGGCATCCTCTCCGGTAAAATATTCCGGAGGTAAAATAGTCCCCCATTCGGATCTCCGGGCAGGGACTACTCAGGAGGCTGTTGTCTTCAGGAAAGATAATACTGGCATTCTACGGATCGGAGCGTGGAATGTTAGATCCCTTAATCGAGTAGGAAAATTAGAAAATTTAAAAAGGGAAATGGATAGGTTGAAGTTAGATATAGTGGGGATTAGTGAAGTTCGGTGGCAGGATGAACAGGATTTCTGGTCAGGTACAAAATCAGTTGGGGGTATCACAGGAGGAGGACTGATAATGAAAAAGAAAATAGGAATGCGGGTAAACTACTATGAGCAGCACAGTGATCGCATTATCAGTGTCAAGATAGATACGAAGCCAACACCGACAACAGTAGTACAGGTTTATATGCCAACTAGCTCTGCCGATGATGAGGAGATAGAAGAAATATATGAGGAGCTAAAGGAAATTATTCAGACAGTTAAGGGAGAGGAAAACTTAATTGTGATGGGAGACTGGAATTCGGTAGTAGGAAAAGGAAGAGAAGGAAAAATAGTAGGTGAATATGGACTGGGCAAAAGGAATGAAAAAGGAAGCCGCCTGGTAGAATTTTGAACGGAACATGATTTAATCGTAACAAACGCGTGGTTTAAGAATCACAAAAGAAGGTTGTATACTTGGAAGAGACCAGGAGACACCGGAAGGTATCAGATAGATTTTATAATGGTAAAACATAGATTTCGGAACCAAGTTATAAACTGTAACACATACCCAGGGGCAGATATAGACTCTGACCATAACTTGTTAGTCATGAACTGCAGGCTGAAACTGAAAAACTGCAGAAATGTAGGAAAATAAGGAGATGAGACCTAGATAAATTGAAGGAACGTGAAGTTCTGGAGAATTGCAGAGGGAGATTTAGGCAACAATTGACAGAAACAGGGGGAAATAAAACGGTAGAAGAGGAATGGGTAGCATTGAGAGATGAAATAGTGACGGCAGCAGAGGACAAAATAGGTAGAAAGGCAAGACTTACAAAAATCCTTGGATATCACAGGTAATACTAAATTTAATTGATGAAAGGAGAAAATATAAAAATGCAGTAAATGAAACAGGCAAAATGGAGTACAGACGACTAAAAAATGAGATTGACAGGAAGTGCAAAATGGCTAAGCAGGAGTGGCTAGAAGCCAAATGCAAATCTGTAGAAGAATGTATAAGAAGGGGAAAAGTAGATACCGCCTAAAGGAAAATAAAAGAGACATTTGGTGACAAGAAAAGCAACTCTACCAATATCAAGAACCTAGATGGGAAACCAGTTGTCAGCAAAGAAGGGAAAGCTGAAAGATGGAAAGAGTACATAGAGCAGCTCTACAAAGGAAAAGAACTTAGCGACGATGTTGTAGGAAGGGAAGAGGAAGTAGATCAAGATGAAATAAGAGATACTATACTGAGAGATGAATTTGACAGAGCCCTGAAAGACCTAGGTCGGAACAAGGCCCCAGGTGTAGATAACATACCCTCAAAGGTACTAAAGTCTCTGGGAGATCCAGCCATGACAAAACTATTTGAACTGGTGTGTAGGATGTATGAGACAGGCAAAATACCCTCAGACTATAAGAAAAATGTAATAATCCGCATTCCAAAGAAATAGGGTGCAGACAGGTGTGAAAATTTCAGAACCATCAGTTTGATAAGTCATGGTTGCAAAATTTTAACACGAATTATCTACAGGAGAATGGAAAAGCTGGTAGAATCTGACCTCGGGTAAGATCAGTTTGGATTCAGGAGGAACGTAGGAACCCGAGAGGCAATACTCACTTTACGTCTTATGTTAGAAGATAGATTAAGGAAAGGCAAACCTACATATTTAGCTTTTGTAGATTTGGAGAAAGCATTTGACAATGTTGACTGGAATACACTCTTTCAAATTCTGAAGTCAGCAGGGTTAAATATAGGGAAAGGACAGTTATTTACAACTTGTACAAAAGCCAGACCGCAGTTATTAGGTTCGAAGGGCATGAAAGGGAAGCATCGGTTGGGAAGGGAGTAAGACAGGGTTGTAGCCTTTCACCGATATTATTCAATTTGTACATCGAGCAGGTGGTGAAGGAAAGCAAGGAAAAATTTGGAATAGGGATTAAAGTTCAGGGGGAAGAAATAAAAACATTGCGTTTTGCTGATGACATTGTAATTCTGTCAGAGACAGCAAAGGACCTGGAAGAGCAGTTGAATGGAATGGACAGTGTGTTGAAGAGAGCGTATAAAATGAACATTAACAAGAGCAAAACAAAAATAATGGAATGCGGTTTTAGAAAATCAGGCGATGCTGAAGGAATTGGATTAGGTAACGAAACAATGAAGATGGTAGATGAGTTTCGTTACTTGGGTAGTAAAATAACATGCGATGGTCGCAGTACAGAAGATATAAAATGCAGAATGGCAATGGGAAGAAAAGCATTTTTGAAAAAGAGAAATTTGCTAACATCGAATATTAATGTAAGTGTAAGGAAGTCTTTTCTGAAGGCATTTGTGTGGAGTGTTGCCTTGTACGGGAATGAAACATGGACGATTATCAATGCGGATAGGAAGGAATCGCTTGGTAGGACACATTCTTAGACATTCGAGGAATCGTAAATTTAGCATTGGAGGGAAGTGTGTGGGGTAAAAATCGCAGAGGGAGACCAAGAGATTCCTATAGTAAGCAGATTCAAGTGGATGTGGGTTGCCGTCCTTATGAGGAGATGAAAAGGCTTGCTAAGGATAGAGTAGGGTGGAGAGCTGCTTCAAACCAGTCACTGGACTGAAGACCATAACAACAATAACACTCCATATGTATTATGTATCTTGTTTAGTGATGAAGCCATATTTACCAACCATAGCCAGGTAAACCGCAGAAACATGCACTATTGGTCTGCTGATAATCCCTCTTGGCTTCGACTGGTGGACCGTCAGCATCCATGGAGTGTAAACGCGTGTTTTGGGATAGTGAAGAAGCAGCTCATAGGCCCGTATTTCATAGACGGAACTGTGATCTCGCACACGTATCGCAGCCTTCTAATAGACCATCTTCCACGGATGCTAGAAGACGTTCCTCTGCAGACTAGGAGGAATCTATTACCATGATGGCTGACCAGCTTATAATGCACGAATTACTACAGCGTGTCTTTATGAATCGTTCTCAAATCCATGGGTTGGACGCAGAAGACCTTTACCTTAGCCCGCGCGTTCCCCTGATTTGACGCCTGTAGACTTTTTATGCGGGAAAAGCTGGAAGATGGTGTCTACAAGAACATACCAACCACACCCGATGATATGCAAAGACGTATTATTGCAACCTGCTCGGGCATATCCGCTTAAATGCTAGCACATGTGCATACCAGACTGAGAGCGTGTTTTTCTGCTGTCGCTGGTCATTTTGAACACAACCTGTGATGGTCATTTGTCGCGTTACTAGTTGGAATCCACATAACTAGTGCATGTACTTGCGCTGTTCTTTACTGTGTGTTACCACAGGTATTGTACAAGTGTCGGTGTGGAAACGTTTCAAAAGATGATATCTCGTAAACGAGTGGCACTAGAATCCTGTTACAAACACTACTGATACTCTAGTGCACCCTACTTTTAGTTTCTTAATATGTTCTGAATAAAACATTCATATTCATTGACGCACTACACGAATATGTAATAAAATGTGGGTGTTCTTATCTTAAAAAATGCAGTTGATATCCGATTGACCTATGGCAGTGCGATGTATCAGGCCAACGAAATCTGTTTTCCCCCTTCAAGCCAGAAAAGTTTTGTTCTTTGTAATTTTTTAGTTTGACGCTTATTTCGTGAAATATTTGGCCCGGTCACTATCAATGCACCATCCTGATTCTTTACTCAGTGCGGAGGCACTTCTAGGACCTTACGGAAGTCAGTTTGAAAATCCGCGAGTTTGAGTAATAACTGCGCAGGGAAAAGTAGAGAATTTGTATCTGACAGGCGGGGGGCGTGACTATTGACTATTCCGAACGTCTGTCTTGATTGCTGTGTCTGCAATGGTACACGGATCAGCGTTACTGACTAGCAAACTGGAAACTAAGGATTGTATCCTGGCTGGCTATACATTTTCAGCTTTACCCATTCGCAGTTAATGTCGTACATTCCGGGAATATGGTTTAGTTTATTCTCTTTTATTCCTTGTACTGGTCACAACGCAGTCGAGACGGGTTGCGGGCGCAACTACAAGATTCCGTAGATGATCCAGAATGTTCCAAATATACTTGTCATAAAGCAGTCGAGACTGCCTGCAGACGCAACTGAAAGAGTCTGAACATGGTTCAAACGAATTAAAACATACCATGGCACACAAAATATTTGCAATTGTTGAGTGACATTAAAACATAATTTGTTTTAAATAATGTTACAATTACTCCCATGAACCACAGACATTGCCGTTGTGGGGTGGCTTGTGTGGCTCAACGATAAAAACAGCCATACAGTAGGTGCAACCACAGTGGAGAGATATCTGTGGAGAGGCCACACAGACGTGTGGTTCCTGGAGAGGGGCAGCAGCCTTTTCAGTAGTTACAGGGGTAACAGTCAGGATGATTGAATGAAATGGCCTTCTAAGATCAGCTAATGTGGTTTCGTTATACTGTTGCTGCGAACGGCTGAAAGCAAGGAGAAACCATAGCCGTAATTTTTCCCGATGACATCTTCTCGGTAAAAATATTCCGGAGTTAAAATAGTCACCCATTCGGATCTCTTGGTGAGGACTACTCAGGGAGATGTCATAGTCAGAAAAAGTAACACCGGCATTCAACGGATCGGAGCTTGGAATTTTAGATCCCTCAATCGGGTAGGAAGGTTAGAAAATTTAAAAACGGAAATGGGTAGATTGAAGTTAAATATTCTAGAGATTAATGAAGGTCGGTGGAAAGAGGAACAGGATTTCTGGTAAGACGTGTACAGGGTTATAAATAAAAAGTCAGTTAGGGATATTAGAGGAGTAGGTCTAATTACGAAAACAGGAATGCGGGTAAACTACTATGAGCAGCGCAGTGAACACAGTATCGTATCAATGATAGATACGAAGCCAACAGCGACCGCGATAGTCAATTTATATGCTCTGCCGATGATGAGGATATCGAAGATATGTATGAGGAGTTAAAAAAATATTCAGTTAACGGAGATGAAAACTTAATTGTGATTGGGGACAGGAATTCAGTAGCAGGAAAACGATGGGAAGGATAAATAGTAGGTGAATATGGACTGGGAAAAAGAAAGAGGAAGCCGCCTGGTAGAAGATTGCACATAACATTAATTTAATCATTACAGACACTTCGTTCAAGAAGCACGAAAGAAAGTTGTATTAGTTCCACGTATACAACCCTCTTTCATGATTCTTGAACCAAATGTATGTAATAATTAAATTACGTTCTGTACACTCTTCTACCAGGCGGCTTCCTCTTTCATTTTTCATACAGCCAGATCAATAACAAACGTTATATATCGATTATCAACCGAAACTCTGATCTAATTCGTGCTATATGCTGTTGTCCAGGAGAACGTCCATAAACTACGATACTGAGTAATATCTGACATATGGAATCATATCAACCTCATTGCGGAAGTTATTTCGGGTGAGAGTGCTCAACACTCTCAATAAATAAATAAATAAAAATTCAACGACACAACGAAATACGAAACACCAACAAACAACCGCAAAGAATCGCTCTGCCCGAAGGAATAAAAATGGTAGTACCTAAGTTTGTTACACAGAGAGTCCTGCGTTTAAGTCTTACAGATAGCATTTGTTTTTTATTGCAGTACGTTGGGATTTGTTACATCGGGCAACGTGTTCCTGACATATGAAAGGATTTCTAGCGGTGTGTTATCGGTGGTATCAGGCGCCAAGCACACTTGATGAATTCCATATCTGAGCATGGAACTTGCAGATTGCAGAATGGAAGCTCGTGTTGGAACTGTTCAACGTTTCAAAGGTTCTGGGTTCATTAACGAGTAGGGCCTCTATCCAGCCGCGACAGAATTATAGGAACATGGAGGACAGAACTGAGTGTGTGCGAGGGAATGCAGATAAGAAGATTATTCCGCAACTGAAGACCAATCTCTTCGGAAGAATCCCGCAAAGAATCGGAGATTTTGGTCACAATATTCGTGTATATTCTGAAAAAATGAAGATAGATATGAAGCCGACTACGGTAGCATACGTTATTAATTATGTCGATGATCAGGAGATCGAATAAACAGGAGTTAAAGGAAATTTTTCTAAGGGACAGAAAAACTTAACTGTAACGGGAGAATGATTATTCGGTAGTAGGAAAAATCAAGAGAAGGGAAAATAATAGGTGAATATGGACTGGAAAAAGGAATGAAAGAGGATTACGCTTGGCTGGATTTTTTACGCTACATAATTTAATCGTAACAAACAGTTTAAGAATCATGAAAGATGGTTGTATACATGGAAAAGACCAGGAGTCCCAGTAGGTAAAATATTGACTATATAATGGTAAGAAAAAGGTTTATGAACCAGGCTTTGAAGACATAGCCAGGATCAGACACAGTCTCCGACTGTATCTCACTGGTAATGAATAGTAGACTGAAAGTGAAGAAACTGGAGAAAGGTAGGAAAATAAGATGGCTAAAAATACGAACCCCTCACTACCAATCCATTCTTTGAAAACCGCACATCAATCACACATTCCATTTCCGCAATATTCGCGGTGCAAGTATTAGATGATTCATCCTGTATAGGGGATCTACACAGAGAATTGTAGCAAGGGAAGTAGATGATCAAATAGTAGAAATTATACTAAGAGAAGAATTTGACAGAGTACTAAACGACCTAATTCGAAACAAGGACATGGAGTACATACATTCTGACAGACCTACTGAAGTCTCTGGAAGAGCCAGCCAAGACATAAGTATTTCACTTGGTGTGCAAAGTTTATGAAACAGGTTAGATGCCCTCAGACTTCAAGAAAACGTTGTAATCCTCATTCCAAACAATGCAGGCATAATGCCTGCCGCGCTCCGTTATCGAGAAGAGAATTCGAAACAAGGCAGGGGCAGACAGGAGTGAAAATCACAGAACCATGCGTTTAATGTCATGGTTGCAAAATTAGAACAGGAATTATGTACCGAAGAAAGGAAAATCGTAGAAGCTGACTTTGGGAAGATTAGTTTGGATTTAGGAGAAATGCAGGAAAACGGTAGGCTGTACTCACGACTTATCTTGGAAGACTAAGGAAAGGCGGACCTACATTTCTAGCATATGTAAATTTCGAGGAAGCTATTGACAATGTTGATTGTAATACAATTTTCCAAAATCTGAAATCAACAGGAGTAAATTAAAATGAATGGTAGTTCAATTACAACTTGTAGAAAAACTAGACAGCACTTGTTACAGTCGAAGGATATGAAAGGGAAGCATTGATTGGCAAGGGAGTAACAAAAGAGTTGTAGCCTTTCTCCAATGTTATTCAATGTGCACTTCGAGCAAGCTGTGAAGGAAGGCAAGAAGAAGTTTGGAAAAGGCATTAAAATTCAGGGTGAAGAAATGAAAACATTGAGTTTTGGTGATGACACTCTAATTCTGCCAGAGACAACAATAGGCTAGGAAGACCAGTCGAACGGAATAGACAGTGTGTTGAAACGAGCGTATAAGATGAACATTAACAAGAGAAAAACAATGGTAATCGAATGCCGTCTAACGACATCAGGTGATGCTGAATGAATTAGAATATGTAATGAAACAATATAGTTGGTAGAGGTGTTTGTTACTTCGGCAATAATATATCATACGATGGTGGCAGTACAGAGGATATAGAATGCATAATGGCAACGGGAAGAAAAGCGTTTATGAAAAGTAAAAATTTGCTAACATCGAATATTAATTTATGTGTAAGCAAATCATTTCTGAAGGCTAATGTATCGACTGTTGCCTCTCACGGCGTAGAACATAGACGACAAATAGTTCAGATAGGAACAGGATATAAGTTTCTGAAATGTGGTACTACAGGAGAATGCTGAAGATTATGTGGTTAGATCGTGTAACTAATGAGGAGGTACTGAACAGAACTGAGGAAAACATGAATTTCTAGCATACCTTGAGTAACAGAAGGGATCTATTGATAGCGCACATTCTTAGACATCAAGGACTCATGCATTTAGCGTTGGAGAGAAGTGTGTGGGGTAAAAAATCGCAGAGGGAGACTAAGAGATGAATACAGTAATCAGATTTAAATGGACGTTGGTTGCCATTTTTATGAAGAGCTGAAGAGGCTTTCTGAGGAAAGCGTACGGTTGAGAAGTAAACCAACCAGTTACCTGAGTGATGACCCGAGAAACAACAATAACAACAGACAAGGTATTTTAAAACATTGGAACAAACATACAAAATTGTAAAAAATGTGATATAACGTGTATTTTAAACGATGTAATAAAAAGGCAGAGCACCGTTTGCATTAATGAATAAGCAAAGAAGTTTCTTTATTGAGTGATTTAAACAGATACACAGATGAATCTTTGAAGCATATAAACAGCTGATCACTTGTATAAGTTATAATAATAGAAGCTTTTAATTCACTTATAAAATTAAAATGAAGTGAAACCTGAGTATGTGTGCATTTACTGAGTACGAAGGGTCAGTTAAGCATGACAGTATAGTATTTCGGAATTAGAAATATTGAAACATTTCGCCTGTATTAGGAACTGGAAATAAATTCAAGGGTGAAGTCTAATATTTGTGCTGGACTGGGATTTCAACGCTTATATTCCGGTTTTGGCCACCGGTCAAATTATCAGTATATGCTGCCCAGTCATGCGTCTCGTGCAGTCTCAATTCTCAACTATGATTGTTACGCCCCTGCCCATTCCTTCCTCTTGTTTACTACTTTATCCGCACAATAATTATCATTAGCATTCTGCAGCATACATGAGATTAGATGTGATGTCTGTTGTTTCATATTTGTCACAATGCCCAGCCGACAACACGACACAAAGATTTACGCGTCGCCGGCCGCAGTGGCCGAGGGGACTGAGGCGCTCCAGTCACGGTCTGCACGGCCACTACGGTCGGGGGTAGGAATCCCCCCTCAGGCATGGATATTTGTGCCTTCATTAGTATTAGTTACTTCATAAGTAGTTTGTATTTTTAGGGACTGATGACCCCGTAGTTAAGTCCAATAAGCTACACAAACATTTGAACATTTGAATTTACGCGTCGCCTCAACACCGACATTGGACTGTCGAAGACTGAAAACATGTTGCATGGTCCAACGAAATTCGTTTGCTATTGTATCGAGCGGATGGTCGTGTGCGGGTATGGAGGATGACTGCAGGGAACTGTTCGATATGGTGGATGCTCTCTAATACTGTGGGGCGTTGCACTTAGAGTGCTATGGGACAATATTCCTGTGGTCATCAGTCTCTAGACTAACAAACTACATAGACCAACTTATCCTACGGATATTTTTCTACATCCACATCTACAGCTACATCTACATGGGATACTATGCACATCACATTGAAGTGCCTGGAAGAGGGTTCATCGAACCACTGTTATACTATTTATCTCCCATTCTATTCTCGCATTGCGCGCGGGAAGAAAGAACACTTGAATCTCTCCGATCGATCTCTGTTTTCTCGTATTTTATTCTGATGATCATTTCTACCTATATAAGTGGTAGTCAACAATATATTTTAGCATTCGGAGGAGAATGTTGGCGATTGTAGCTTCGTAAGTAGCCCACGCCGCAGAGATAAGCGCCGTTGTTTTAATGCTTCCCATCCTAGATCCTGTATCATTTCCGTAACGCTGTCTCCCCTGTATCATAAAAATACGAACTGAACTGATCTTCTATGGACTCTTTCCATGTCCTCCGTCAAACCCACCTGATAAGGATCCCACACTGCGCAGCAACATTCCAAAAAAGGACGGACAAGCGTAGTGTATGCAGCCTCTTTAGTAGTTCTGTTGCATCTTTTAAGGGTTCTGCCAATAAAACGCAGTCTTTGGTTCCGCTTTCCCATGACATTATCTACGTGTTCTTTCCAATTGAAGTCTGAAGTAATAGTAATTCCTAGGTATTTTGTGGAGTTTACGGTCTTTACTTTTGATTGATTTATCTTGTAAACAAAGTTTAACAGATTTCTTTTCGTATTCATGTGGACGACTTCACACTTCTCATTTTTTAGGCTCAATTGCCAATTTTACTTCATAGTGATATCTTATTCAGATCGTTCTGCAGTTGGTTTTGATCTTCAGATGATTTTACTACACGGTATATGATGGCTTCATCTGCATAAAACCTAAGACAGCTGCTTAGATTTGACCCTAAATCGTTTTTTGTAAATAAGTAACAGCTTAGGACAAGTAACAATACCCTGTGGAACGCCATGTGGAACGCCCGATAGTCGATGCCTTACTGTCGATTACTACCACCTGTATCCTCTCTCACAGGAAATCGACTATCTAGTCGCATACTTGGGGCGATATAACATAACCACGCAATTTGTTTTACACATAAAAATGATGTGGATCGCAATATTGATTATTTTTTTCAGAATAGTTTCTGCCCATTGTTCGGGCATCTTCAGGGTGTTGCGCCGAGATGGTGTGGAGCAGTGCAAGAGCTGCGAAATCCTCAGGTGCTGTGACTGAGCAGTGGCAGCACCTCAGACATTCTAAGCTCATATGCCGTTCCAAACCATCTCGCAGCAACACCATGGAGAATGCCAAACATCACGTTGTAACTAGTCGGAAATAAGTAATAAATTTTGCACTCTGGAATGATTTTATATATCAAATTATCCTAAGGGCGCTGTTATCTATAAGGAAGATAAATGTTTCCAAAATATATTATCCTCAGAACAACACATACACTAAAGATCGAGAGGTTTCGAACCTCCGACGAGGGAGGAGCTGCGCACTATGGATCAAGGAGCCTTAGAGCGCACGGTCGTTCCTACGCGGCGATATGGGATCCTTGATGTGACTAGATACGACTATTACAGCTGACACATACGTACATGTCATGTATGGTGACTAGAATCCAGTTTTGTCCGTTTTGTGTTCGGACTGACTTGGGTCATTCTAGCAGGTCAATGCGACTGTCCACAGAGAGGCTCCATTAACACTCCGCTTTCCACCAAACTCCCCACACAATATCATTATTGTGCATGATTGGGATGCCTTGCAAACTGCTGTTCAGAAAAGATCTCAAACCCCTCCAATTCTTGCGTATTTATGAACAGCCCTTCAGGATGCGTGGTGTCAAGTTTCCTCCAGCACTGTATAGGGGATCTATACAGAGAATTGTAGCAAGGGAAGTAGATGATCAAATAGTAGAAATTATACTAAGAGAAGAATTTGACAAAGTACTAAACGACAGAATTCGAAACAAGGACATGAAGTACATACATTCCGACAGACCTACTGAAGCCTCTGGAAGAGCCAGCCAAGACATAACTATTTCACTTGGCGTGAGAAGTTTATGAAACAGGTTACATGCCCTCAGACTTCAAGAAAACGTTGTAATCCTCATTCCAAACAAGGCAGGCATAATGCCTGCCGCGCTCCGTTATCGAGAAGAGAATTCGAAACAAGGCAGGGGCAGACAGGAGTGAAAATAACAGAAACATGCGTTCAATGTCATGGTTGCAAAATTTGAACAGGAATTGTGTACCGAAGAGTCCATGCCTGGTTATCTTGCGGCAGTTCTGCATGTTCGCGGGGCCCTACACGTCATTGTCCAGGTGTACAAGTTTCTTTGGCCGTTCTGTGTAGACTGGAAATGATAAAATCCCAGTAAGCAAATAGCAATGGTCATCAGTTCCCAGATTTACAAATGACTTAATCCATTAACACCCATTTTATGTTTCATTAACATATATTCTTAATTTTTGGAAAACAGTATCCTGGCAAGTCATGTGATGAAAACGTGAGGGAATTTTGTTCACTTACGGCAGAAATTTGATATTTTAGCCGGTCCTCATTTGAGAACAATGGGTACTAGGCGGTTCTTTTGCCCTTAAAATGCTTACTGCACAAATGACAACTGATAAGGAAATTGGTAATAAGCAACTCATGAAGTATTACAAAATTACTATTTATTTTATAAAAACTTACGCTTACGATAGTTTCAACCCCAAGATTTTCAAACACCAATATTTAAGGTATAATATGATATTTGGGAAAGCATTTTATGTACAAGGTAAGATTACACTTTCCACAATACGTTGTACGCTTTACATTACAGTTCTCAAACTGGCATCTTCTTTGATTTTCACGCTTCTGGATGACATGTAGCTTCAAGTCGTATCATATGCCTAGTACATTATTCCTGGGAGATGAGACCTGTTTTACTGTTCTTAGCTTAGCTGTCCTCGTTTCTAGGCATTTCTTCAGGTATATTCTGGCAATTTGTTTGCTAAATGTGTTGTATTTTTACACTCCCTCACGTATTTTTAGTTTCCTCTACATTCATGCTTACAACGTCTTCTGAAGCGAGTTCCTCAAAACCTGTGAGTGAGACCGTATAACTTTTCCTTCTATTGATTTGAAAGAAGAGGAACTTCTTCTTCGCATTAAAAAATGAAAATTTCGTAGCTTGATTACACCATTTAACTTTCGCGCTACAGGCTCATTTAGAAGAAACATGAGATACGTCTTTGTTGTTTCTTTCGTGTATAATTTTACTAGTACCGACAATAACGCTTACATAGGTATTTCCCAAAAAAGTTATCTTCCGATGTTTTCTTCATCTGTCTGATAATCTACATCAGGAGGTAGAGCTACAATATCTATCTCTATGTCGACAGAAAATAAGTTTTCTACTGTTTCAACAGTTGTAAAAATATGTTCAAACGTTTCTTAAGCTTAAGGACTTAACTACGTGGTCATCAGTCCCTAAACTTACAAACTACTTATGAACTACCTACAACTAAGGACGGCACAAATATCCATGCCCGAGGGGGGATTCGAACCCCCGACCGTAGTGCCCGTGCAGACCGTGACTGAAGCGTTTCAGTCCCCTCGGCCACCGCGGTCGGCTGTAAAAATATGGTTAGACATTACAAAGTAATCTGAAAATATCGAAAAACGTAGCACTGGGATACAAAGTGCAGTAAAGTATTTTGTCCTTCAGTACTACCAAACTCTTACGGTATTACATTAAGCAAGAGACAGAAAATAACACTGTCTTACCTTAGATGTAATCACGATAAAGAAGAATAAAAATAACCAGATGTATCAGCATAAACATTCGAATTTTCTTAAAAGTCGTGATCTGAATAACTGTATGTCGCGTCCCTTGAGACATTGACGATAGTAGTTGGTGGGGGCAACTAATTACCTTGTTAACAGAATGAGAGGGACAACGAGGCTCCTTAGGTAAGGAGAAGGGTTACTGTTAAATAATAAGGCTGTTTACAGATGACGCCGTCATTTATCGTCTGATTAAATAATCTGTAGATCAAAACCAACTGCAGAAAGACTGACTCTAAATAATGAGAAGTGTGAAGTCGTCCACATTAGTACGAAAAGATATCTGTTGAACTTTGTTTATAAGATAAATCAATCAAAAGTGAAAGCCGTAAACACCAATAAATACCGACGAATTACTATTACACGGGACTTAAATTGGAAAGAACACGTCGATAATGTCGTAGGAAAGGCGAACCACAGATTGCCTTTTTTCGGCAGAACACTTAAGAGATGCAACAAAACTACAAAAAGGGAGTGCATGTTGGTTTCTTATCAAGTGGGTTTGACGGAAACCATCAAAAGAGTCCAAAGAAGGACATACCGTTTAGTATTGTCACGATACAGGGGAGGCAGCGTCACGGAAATGATACAGGATCCGGAATGGGAATCATTACAACGGCGTTTATCGATGCGGCGTGGTCTACATACGAAACTCCAATCGCCATCATTCTCCTCCGAATGCGAAAATATATTGTTGACTCTCACCTACATAGGTAGAAATGATCATCAGAATAAAATACGAGAAATCAGAGTAACGGAGAGATTAGTGTTCTTTCTTTCCGCGCATTATTCTAGAATGGAATGGGAGATAAATAGTATAAAAGTGGTTCAGTTAACTAATTTCCAGGCACTAAAATGTGATTGACAGATATCCCATGAAGATGTAGATGATGAATACGGCCGAGTACATTAGCAGAATCAGATTCTTGCGACTTGGAGAAGACGATATGATGGTCAGATTTGATTTGATGTCATTGTTTACAAACGTCCCTGTTAAGGAATGTATAGATCTGCCAGGAACTTAAATGTGATTTGCAGAGTATCCCATGTAGATGTAGATGCTGAAAGGCCAGTATCCAATCACTCGTTGATCATTCCGGGGCAGTAACAGAAGAAAACAAACTGAATTTATAAATTTAACCTTTGAGAAATCTTTCACGTTGTTCTCGACGGCGTGTGTTCATCAGAGACGAGTGTATAGTCAGGCGTGCCCCAGGAAGTGTGATAGGACCGCTATTAATTTCTATCTATATAAAAGATCTGATGGACAGAGTAACTTGTAATTTGCGGCATTTTGCTGATGATGGGATGGTGTCGTCTTTGATTGACTGTAATAGCATACAGGATGATTTATACGAAATTTGTAGTTGGTGTGAAGAATGACAGCTAGCTCTAAATCTAGAAAAATGTATGGTGATGTGCATGAGTAGGAGAAACAATCCCGTAATATTCGAATACAGTATTAGTAGTGAGCTTCTTGTTGCAGACTCGTAGTTCAAATATCTTACGGATTTGTGGAGAGCCCTGCGGTGACAAGCTGTCTATTCCTCCATCACTGGTTCAGACATTATTCGAGTCCCTGCAACGTCGTGTTGCGACACTTCTGGATGCTCATGGGAGTAGTAGTATGTGGGTACGTATGGACCACCCCCTCTTCTAAGGTTCATTTTGACCATAAAATTATTTCTTTTTTAAGGTCCAAGACAACCTTAAAAAGTATTTTGCTTATCTGTAGGGTGACCCTGTTTAAGATCTAATCTCACCATAAAACGCAATCAAAAGTTATGGATCAAACCAACCACAACCTCGCCAATGAGGTTTCCAAAAGTAATCTCTTTTAAAGTTGAAAACAACCATATAAATTTAAAAAATTAACACCCCAGCCATAAAGATATTTTATGGTTCTAAGTAACTATAAAACGCAATCAAAAGTAATGCTCAAAACTAACCATAAACAAGATTAAAGAAATGCCACAAAGTTTTATTAAAAATATGGTTCTAAGTAACCCTAAAAACCTACTCAAAAGTTCTGAGAGAAATTAAGGTTCAAAACTACCCTAAATAACAGTCAAATTCCTGGTTAAAACCAACCATTATCCGAAATTAAAATTACCAGAAAACAGCATTAAATCTGTGGTGAAATTATCCATAAAAGTTACCAACGATTTTTTAAGGATGAATAAACATTTTTATTATCTACTGAGATGTGGTGGAAGTCTACCTTAAAATTATTTCTTATTTTCCGTAGGAAAATGGTTCTGTTAAACCTTAAAAAAACAATTCTCAATTTCTTATTTTCACGCATGAAAATGGTTTGTGTCTACCTTAGTCTAATTATTATTTTCCGTAGGAAAATGGTTTGTGTCTACCATTATTATTAGCCTTAACTTATCTTAAACTCTATGGTTTGTGTCTACCTTAGTCTAATTATTATTTTCACGCAGGAAAATGGTTTGTGTCTACCTTAACGTATGCTATTACTTATCTTAAACTCTATGGTTTACGTCTACCTATTTATTTCAATAACCCCAAGGATATGTTTCTATAATACCACCAGCCTCAGGCTTAATCATTCTCTTATCATATTCGAATTTAAAGTTTTTGGTGACGTTCTTATTAATCAAGGTTTTTGTTTTGGAATCCCTGGTAATCATTTTGTAGTTTAACTCGACCTTATTAATCTCCTTATCAACTATTTGATTCATGGTAGTTATATTTAATGCTTTAGAGTTCTCATAGTTTAACGTGAAACCTTTCACCTTCATGGTCTCCTTCCCCTTACTTGTCAAGTATCCGTAGCTCTTAGGTCCTGTAGAGATCCAATCTGTGATATGATCCTTCCCCAGTTCATCAGTCCATTCTCCCAACATACAACCTGTTTCAACGGTGTTTGAACCATCATCTATGTAAACAACACTATCTGTATCGTAGTAGACCACATTTGACCCTAGCCTGTCTAGCATATCATAAAGTCGCAACCGAGCATTAGAAGTTGTAAATGCTGCTATAAACACATTAGTGGATAAACTATCCTCAACAAAATGATCTTTATACTTATAGGTGACTTGTACTATATTATCGTTAATAAATATCATATTGCTTACATCAAGCCTGTCATCCAACATTATTTGATACCACCTTTTAACATCCACTACATACTCACTCTGGGTCAAGTTTTGTCTTTGTCCGAATTTACCCCACAAAGAGTTTAAACAGATCTTAGCTACTGCTCGCTTTCCTGGGTTTGGAACCACCTCTTCGGGACTCAGATCGATATCAAGATATTTCTTAACTGATGAGATATACTCCTCAATAGTTTTAAAATCCTCTTTCCACGGACTCGTTTCTAGCTTAATTTTCATAAAGTCCTTAACGTACCCTTTAAACAGGTCATTACTCTTTTCTTCGAAATGCCAAACTTCATAAGTTTCAACCACTTTATACCCCTTCTCGATAGCTTTGTTCACTTCATCAGTTGTCCACGTTCCTGTTATAGCCCTTTCGTCGTCTGTGTGCTTACACCTACTACATTTATCTTCGAAACATTTTGTGCAAAGCGCGAATATCAACTTATCCTTCTTAATAGGCAAAACCGGATGATACAGCTTTCGGGGTGGTAGTACTTTACACTTGATCAAACCATACCAATTTTGATCATATTTTTTGGGTTTATAAATTTTTATAGGGTGACCGATAGGGAAGTAGTCGAAAAACATTACTGTAGGGTAGAGACTGCATACATCAATATATCGTAATATTTTACCTTTAACTTTCAGTATCGCGGCATTAGTCCTTCCTCCATAAAATGCATCGCGTGGGTTAAGTGGTTCAATAACATCAACTTTCTTATTCAAGCTTTGACGGCATGCTTTTGATTTTTCCCATTCACAGCTCCATATTTCGACTACTTTATAACCAGCATCGCGCAATTTTTGAGTACGTGTCATAGTCTTTGTCCAAAGATCATCCATAGTCTCATTGTTTACATTAGTAATGGTCTCACAATCGTAACAGTCAGGACATCCGTGCCAAAAACAGCCGTGGTACTGGTATACAGTCTTGGTAACTCTGTCGTATCCATCTACTTTTGCTCCTAGAATCCTCACTTCTCCACCATTCAAAGCATGCTGTACACCCTTGAATGTGGATAACCAAGCAATGGACTCTTTGCTAAACATTTCTTTCTTATCACTTTTTATCACCGCCATAGTATTTTCCTGAAGATACCTGGAACGGTAGATTGCCATACATACACTCGCTATCGTTATGTACTGAAATGGATCGATGTTAGCAATCTCTAAAAACTGTTTTCTAAGCACTAGGCAGCCTCTACGCAGAATATCTACATCAGAGTTACAATACTCTTTAAATTCCTTTTGAAAGTCAAATATATAGTTTTCTTTAACCTTTTGATGATACCACTCAAGGAATTCTTTTCTAGCCTTCACCTTCATCGAATCTACCCCATAGTATTTGGTATCAGGCAACGGTCCAACATAATTTTGGTTATCTCTTGTGTTGAAGAAGTGGGGGAAGTAACCCTTCTTAAGTTCTTTCAGTCCGAATGTTTTAGGAAACTCGCTCAGGGGAGAAGCTACAAAATTGTGGCTATCGATGACCTTAACCAGTCCGTCGACCTCCAACATCATTAGTTTTGTACCATTGTATATCGTATACGGCTTCAGGGTGTTCTCTATGCAGTATTTCAAGATGAATTGAGCATCGTAACCTTTTGCATTGTGTGCTATGGCTATGTATCCTTTGTGATCCTTTGACAACAACCATCTACAAAATTCTTCGTTTGTCTTGATGTACACCTTAGTCCCATCGATATAATGGCCTACAACTAGGTTGGGAATGTGCACCCCGGTCTCTTGTTCTGCTTCATAATCAAACCAAATATACTTCTCTGTGTAACTGCAGCCGTTTATACGTGTGATAATGTCAGTCAAGGTGTTGTTCAATAATACTTTGTACCTTTCTTCCGAAATTTCTCCTGTTAAGAATCGTTTCTGAAGAACCTTAATCTTTGGCTTCTTGAACAATTGTAACCTATTTTCATCCAAAAATCTTTGTAGAAAGTCTTCTTTATCGTCTGCATTGCAAATGCACACCCCTTCACACATCCCACCTTTCTGTTGTTTGTGTTGGATATAACATTGATGTTCACCAGTCTTATATGGTTCCATGCAATTGAAGCAAAAGGAGTACCCGCATCTGTGCTCTTTTGATCTCTGAAGAATCATATTACACCCTCTACACTTGTAAATTTCCTTGCACACCTCAGCATGATGGTTTAAACAATCTTGGTTGTAACAATACCTATTACAATCTTCACAGTAGACTTTAGCTTTATCTTCGGGGGAATGTGCTGGTTTCTTGCATAATATACATACTTTTGTGTTCGTCTTACACTTATGCATATCCTTGTTGTTGTAAGGTGAGTCACAAACTTTGCAGTAATAACAGCTTCCTACAAACGCTTTCATACTGTTTATGACATCGAAATGGTTTCCATTTTTGTATAAATAAATTTTAGTATCCCTCTCTTCACCCGAGTATATAACTGAATTAAAATTTTCGGCACAGACGACCTTTATTTGAATATTCAAAAATTTTTCCACTTTCTTTATGTCCTCTAAAGTGAAACCTTCCTCGTTGTAGTTTCCGAGTCTTTTACACAGATCTTCAGTCAGTTCAGTTTGAATTTTTCTACCCATTCTGACATGCTTAATATTTATATCTGTCAGTTGCCTACCGAGAACTTCGTTTGAATGATAGGTTAGTGCTGTTACTATGGCTCGTGGGCAGCACAAGTTATCTCTGTTCTTTATTTGTGTGATACATCTCTTTGTCCTAACATCCTCACTTAGATTTATTATTTTCTGTGCTTTCTGACCTCTAGGCATATTGATAATCTTGATATTGAACCTAGTTTGGGTAATGTTTAGGTTCTCGTTAGAAGATAGAATTCTACCGATATGGTTCATGAATGTTCTAGCACTGACGTCAGATTGAACAACAGTCGAAATGTCGTGGGGAAAATTTGGATTGCTTGCTACTACTGTTAATTTGTCTCCTTTTTTGTAGTTTCCCTTCTCTTTGGCCAGTTTAATCATTGCGTTGATGGCGTTCTCAACTTCCATTATTTTATTTACCTTTATAGCGTAATCTACTTCAGTGGCGTTAAATTTCTTAATGAATCGTGAGTTTGTTTCTGTGATGGTGTATGGTGGTTTGCGTTCTTCCTTAGGTGGTTCTATCAAGTCGTCGTGAAAGCTTAACTCTTTAGCTACCTTATTACGGAAGACAATGTCTTGTGTTTTTAAAATGGATTCAATGATTTCGGGTTTCCTCATCCTGACAGTCACCTTAATGTTTCTACTTCTGCCCATCTCTATGAGCTGTGGTACCGTAAACTTTTCCAAATCAGTCCTTTTGTAGAGCATATCTTTAGCCTTATCTATGGCATCAATAAGTTGGGATTTTCTCCATTTGGAGAAACCACTAAGATTATAATCTTTAGCCATAGACCTGAGATCTTCAATAGTCACTTTAACTATCTTCTTATCCAAAATCTCCTCACCTTCCGGATCGTTGGCTTGATGAGTCTTAGATTTCAAGTGTCTGGACCAGTTTTTGTAAGAGACGTCCACAGAACACTTGTTGCAGTGTTTATCTGCATAGTTATATTTCTTTACTTCAGACATATTATTTATTTACTGATTTATTTTATTAAAAAATTAAATTAAAAAAATCAATTTTTTATTTTCGAAAAAATCTTCTTACCAATTGCTAAAAATAGTTTTAATCTCTTTAAAGAGATTAAAGACCTTAAAAATAATTTCTTCACCTAATTTAGTCAGATTGTGGTATTATTTCAACCATCAACTTTTCAAATTGTTTTTCTAGTTGTGACATATCTTCACCTATTTCACTGAGGGCTATCTCGTCTTCTACGTGTTCCATAATAGTCAGTTGTAAATACTGAATCAGTCTTAGATAATAAAAAACGATATATCTTAGGTTTTCTGGTACCTTATTTATATCAAAAGGAAGTACTGCCGGTCTGTCGTCACCTTTCATTACGCCCGTCATGCTACAAGGAGGTATTAGTTGCGATTTCTTCATTTTCGAAACACCACTAAGATTATAATCCTTAGCCAAGATCTTAAGATCTTCCCGGTATATTTTATCCATCTTCTGCACCTCCTTCTCTTCGTTGTTTGGGTCATTCTTAAGATGACCCTTTGATTTCAAGTGCCTGGACCAATTCTTATAAGTGATTAGCCACCCACACTTGTTGCAGTATTTATCTTCATAGTTATATTTATTTCCTTTCGGCATATTCATTTATTTACTAATTTATTTTATAAAAAAATCAATTTTTTATTTTCGAAAAAATCTTCTTACCAATTGCTAAAAATAGTTTTAAGGTTTCGTGGACCTTAAAAATAATTCCTAATTTACAAAAAAAAGACGAGACGCACACTACTTTTTTGAATTTGTGTTAAACACAACTATTGAACATTATTTTGAAGAGAAGTTAATTGGGACTTTAAATTTAATATTTTTATTTCTTTTTCTAGTAAAGACGATTTTGACCTTTCTTTTTCTAGCTGTAATTCTTTCAAAAGAAGTTCATCGTCTTTGTTTTTTAAAGCTAATTCATATTTCAAATCTCTTATTTCGTCAGATTGTGGTATTATTTCAACCATCAACTTTTCAAATTGTTTTTCTAGTTGTGACATATCTTCACCTATTTCACTGAGGGCTATCTCGTCTTCTACGTGTTCCATAATAGTCAGTTGTAAATACTGAAGGCTGCACAGATAATTAAAAACGATGTCTCTTAGGTTTTCTGGCACCTCATTTATATCATACATAGGTACTCTAAAGCAACGAGCTCCACCAGTCATAAGAAACGTCATGCTACAAGGAGGTATTAGTTGATTGTTCATTGTTATTTATTATATATATTATTCAAAAAAAAATCCCAAATTCGATTTTGTCGAAAACAGCAAAACCTCGGCGCCGAGGAACCCTGTGGGGTCTTTTTCTTTCTCTTCTTGCTCTCTGTCGTCGTCGATCTTCTGCCCCACAGGGTTTTTTCCTCTCTCTTTCCACGTCTCGTCCCATGCTTCACATCAGATGAGGGAGAGCGGTTCTCTGCGGACGTCTCATGACGTCTCTCGTGGTCCCACCACGAAAACATTACTCAGTTTTTTAATTCAGAGGTTGGCCAGGCCCCTGACCGAACACGCTGAGCTACCGTGCCGGCGAAGAAATCGTGATTGTATCGGGTACTACTTCAACGCAAACGCTTCTTATTAGTGTGCGACATCTGTTTGCTAGTGAGAGAACCTAGTCTAGCCTAGCGCGGCAATGACTCAAGGCCCCCAGCCGACCTTCAGTGAGGCTATCGCAAAAACATCCTTGACCGCAGGCGCACTTGGCAGCTGACAGTTTATCAGTTATACTCGTATTCGTCTTCTTTCGAGTCGCGCCATAGCAACGCACATCTTTTCTTCCTGATTCCATTTATTATATATATTTTAATATAAAAAAATCATTTTTATAATAATAAA
The DNA here is from genome assembly GCA_026315105.1 of Locusta migratoria. NCBI lineage: Eukaryota > Metazoa > Arthropoda > Insecta > Orthoptera > Acrididae > Locusta > Locusta migratoria. The sequence continues at coordinate 208,908,973 of CM048747.1, read as the reverse complement.
TGAACAAAATAATTATATTATCAATATTATCATTTGTATCTGCTCACGATGAAGCAGCAGTAAAATATTTGTACAACTTTGGGTACTTGGATTATCAAGAAGATCAACTTTCTCAACTGAGTGAAGAAGCGTACAAAGATGCACTTACGTTATTCCAACAGAAATATCATCTCGTGGCTAATGGTGAGCTGACTGATGAAACTTTACAATTAATGAAGAACCCGAGGTGTGGCGTGGAAGATAACGTTTTAAGCTTTACTACGCACATCTACAAGTGGAATAAGAAGAATATAAAATGGCATTACTATCTCGCAACTAGAAAAATGTTACAGGTGGCACAATCAGCATTTAAAATGTGGGAAGAACACACGGATCTTATTTTTGAGAACAGCAACCAAAGTCCTGATATTGTCATTTCGACTAAGAGAGGAGCACACCGACGCCAAAACTCAGCCCTACAGTTCTGTCAACGAAGTTTTGATGGTAGAGGAAACGTATTAGCTCATGCCGACTTTCCTAACTTGTACAACGACCCCATTGAAATCCACGTTGATCAGGATGAATACTGGTACATGGAAATTGACGGTAACACACCTTCTTCACAGACAAACCTATTTGTTGTTCTAGTTCACGAGATTGGTCACACGTTAGGTATGGCGCATTCAGATGTGTCTGAATCGGTGATGTACGCCTTTTACAATAGCACTATTACCACCCTATCTGAAGATGATATACGCGGTATCCAAAGCTTATATGGGAAACGTGCTTCTAGCGATACTGAACAACGCCCTACTCCTATTCCGGCTTCGCCCTCAACCGAAGCAGTCCCTGTAAAGGAACCTGAACTGTGCAGACTGAAGCAGTTTGGAAGTTCTGTAATTGTGAATGAGTTTCTATACATTTTTTATGGAACGTGGGTTTGGATGACTGCTCTTAATAGTAATGACGAGCTTTCAAAACCGCAACTAATCACAGACTGGTTAACGTTTCTACCTCAACAATTCAAAAATGTATCTGCTGTTTTCCAGAGACCATCAGGTGAAGTCGTTCTGATTATTAATAACCTGATATATATGGTTCAAGTACCGAGCTTATCGTTAAAATCTGGTTACCCAAAAAGAGTATCTGACATAGGGTTGCGACAAAACTCTGTTGTACATGGAGCTGTGAACACTTACACTGGTCGAACCTTCATTTTTTATGACGATGTATATTTCGTGGAAATAGATGAATGTAGCTTTAAGACTAAGTCTTATGGTGTGATCAGTAAAAGCTTCCCAGGGGTACCTTCAGCTTTTGATTCTGTTTTTAGATACATAAACGGTTTGCTGTACTTCTTCAAGGATGGTATATTATATGAATACAATGAATTCTCAAACGTACTAGTAAGAGCAGGTAAATTCGATCTTTCATTATTCGGAATAAACTGTCCCAAGAAGTCATCGTCATTTACGGCACTAGTGAAGAGCTTAAAAGATACTGTGATTCAGCTAGAAACGTTAACCCCGTAGGAATTATTTAAATTATTATTTTTCATATAATAAATGGAACGAAATCAACTGCTATTGAAACTTAACAGCGTCAACAAAACGTTTACGACGCTGAACGAGTTAGAAACGGGGCGCTCTTATACCATTACAAATGCTGAGAATATAAGTACAAAATATGGACAAAAGATTTTTGTAGAACTCGACAGTGAATGGAAGGTTATATTGCCTGATAGGTTCGCCAAATTATTAAGCTGGGATGATTGCAATACTTTGGTTGGATTAAAGATGTTATACAATGGTACCAAAGAAACAAACAAGGGTAACAAGATACATAATATTGAGTTCTATTAAATTGATTTTAATGGTTTTTAATCTCTTTAAAGAGATTAAAATCTATACTAACAATCTACAACGTCCCAACGTCAACGTACCAACGTCAACGTACCAACGTCAACGTACCAACGTCAACGTACCAACGTCCAACGTCCCAACGTCCAACGTCCAACGTCAACGTACCAACGTCAACGTCCAACGTCCAACGTACCATCGTCAACGTACCAACGTCCAACGTCCAACGTCCAACGTACCATCGTCAACGTACCAACGTCCAACGTCCAACGTCCAACGTCCAACGTCCAACGTCCAACGTCAACGTACTACTGTCAACGTCCAACGTCAACGTACTACTGTCAACGTCCAACGTCCCAACGAATAATTTTATTATTTTCCCTTAAATAAATGTTTGCAAAATATGATGAAAAGCTTGTTAAGCAAGCAAAAAAGAACAGAAAGAAATTTGAACAAATCAAAGACCAATTTAAAGAATGGAAAATTAAGCCTATAACCGAATACGAAAAATATAAAAAAGAGGACCAACCAGTTATTGATAAATTAGATGCAATAGGGAAAGACGTAATTGATGCCATAGAAAAAAATCGTGAGATAGAAAAGCAGCTACTACCTTACGACGGGGGGTTTGACGATATGTTCCCTATACCACCTACTCCTGAGGTAACATCGTTTGAGAGAAGCTTATTTGTTGATGACTCCATCACACCAAAGACACGTAAGAGGTTGGAGCCTATGCTGGAACAAATTGAAGATGAGGAACGACAGAAGATGAAGGCTGTTACAGACTACTCAACGACTTATTTAGGCCCAAAAGTTTCAAAATATTTAGGCGCTCTGAATGACACAATTTTTGGTCTCCGTTTTGACAATGGGAGGCATTACATGGGTGACTCCGAAGTAACATTCAACAACGATAATATTATGGTGAAGGGTAACTCCTTTAAAGCCACCAATGGGTTTATGAAGCTCCTGACTCAGAAAATCGTATCTCCTGAAGAGTACACATCTGACGACCTTGATACCTATACAACTATGCTGAAGATTACCAATGCGATATATCAGAACAATGATCCAAAGGGGAATAAACCCAAGTCAAGCAGTAGCGAAAAATACAACAACATCATTAAACCAATATGGCAGTCACTCAAGAAAGAACGTGGTAACTCGCCAAACACAAAGGGTGGTATGGGTTTTGTAAAGAGGTATACAGACAAACCAGTCGAGTACGTGTGGATGAATGACGTCAGAGATTTAATTGATAGGCTAATGGTTATTCATGGTGAGGAGAATGCGGGAAATAATAACTTCCACAATGAGAAGGTTGGAATAACTAAGATGCTTACGAGTAAATTTAATGACTTCATAGTAAATAATTCAAAGGGGATACCTTACCTAATTAGATTTCTAAACAATCTCCCTCATACATTCTGGAAGGCAGAAAGTTATGGAAAGGGCTTAGTGAACACGTTAATTAATAATCTTCCTGTTGAAATGCATTTACCTGGATACAATTACTGTGGTCAACTGGGCCACTGTTGTGCTTGAAAAGAGCATGGCAATACACACCTTGTTGCGGGAACGCCCTTAGAGCCTAATCTACCACCTCTATTTGGAAACTTTTAGAGGGAACCCGGGTAATGACCGGCTCCAACGGTAAAAACGATTAGGATTGGGTAATCCGCAGGCGAGTTCCTGTTCTAGCAAATGATCAGTCTAGTATGGAGCCGTCTCAGAGACTGAACGGGTGTGGTGGTGAGAAGCCTGATCAGCTTCCGTGATCCATTAAGATACAGTCCGGCCTTCGGGGAAACTTGAAGGGTGTACCGCCAGGTACCAAACTAGAAGAACGATTAGCAAGAGGAGATGCTGGAATAAATCCTCTAGATGAAGCATGCAAAAGGCATGATATCGCATACAGGGATCATAAAGATTTGGAACAAAGACATCAAGCTGATAAAGAACTGCAGAAAGCGGCAAAGGAAAGGATTTTCAGTAAAGATGCTTCCCTAGGAGAAAGATTAGCTTCAACAGCTGTAGCTGGAATAATGTTTGGGAAAAGGAAGCTAGGGCTAGGCTTAGATGATAATGGATGGGCGCTATGAATGTGAATGAAGAGGTGTAATTTTAATGGGTCACAACCCATTAAAATTTAATACGAGTGTAGCACAAAATTTTTTAATTTAATTGAAATAATAAATGAGAGGATTTAGTATTGACTATAACATTCCCTCAAGTGGGAATCCGAGAGCGAAATCTATTAAAATAAAACTGTCTAATGACGACCTGAAAAATCATGGCTTTCTAGATGCTTATCTTACAGAGACTCAAATGAAACAGAAAGCTAATAAACTTAAAAAAGGTGGTAGCTTATTGATAACATTTTCTATACCTGTTGTGAAGAAGATACTCGAGTATCTAAACTCTAAGAGATTGAAAGAAGGTTCTGGATTGAATAAGCACGAAGGTGGATTTCTACCACTGATACTTGCAGCGTTGGGAGCAATCGGTTCCTTAGCTGGTGGTGCTGCGGCAATAACAAGTGCTGTGCACAAGAAGCAAAAGGAAGACGCAGAGTTAGCGGAGCAAAAGAGGCATAATCTTGAAATGGAAAAGAAAGCGGGATATGGTATCTTTAAAAAAAAGTCGAAAAAATTGTGAAAAAATATAATCACCCATTGAGCAACTATGATATAGAAAGCTTAGTAAAAACCTTAAAAATTGGCAACTTTAGGGGTGTATTCATGGCTGACGAGCTGCCACCAGAACCTAAAGAAGTTGAATCAGGGGTAGTTAACTTGGATACATCTGATCACGTAGGCACTCATTGGATATGTTATTACAAGAGGGGTGATGAAAAATTTGTTTTTGATTCATTTGGTGGTATCATTCCACTTACGTTAGTACACTACTTGGGGCCAGATAATTTGTTTTACAACGCAGAAAGAATTCAAAATTTCGATCAGTTTATATGTGGCCACTTATGTGTGATGGTCTTGAAGCTATTTACAGATGGATGGAGTTTTAGTAAAATTCTTGATACAATAAATGAACATATTTGGAAACAAGGAGCATCCTAAAGGATGCAACATAAACGCTGGAGAAATAGAAAACATCAAAACTGAAGTATCAAAAATTGATCCAAAAATAGAAGGTTTGATTAAACAGTTTCATAAAGAATTGCGTAACATTTTTAAGACAACTAAAAGTTATGTTGATTTCAAAGGTAGGAGATTAGTAGATTTAAAAGATCCAATAAGTGGTTACGATGCAGTTACGAAACAATATTTAGAAAATGAATTAAATAATCTCGTCACCAAAGCTGAATACACAAGTATTCTAACACAATTCAATAACTATGTCACAACAACACATCTTAATGACAGGATTCTACAGCTCCATAGTGATAACTATACCACTATAACACATCTTAGAAAAGATATCAATAACATCAATACAGATCTTAGATTCGCTTTAGAAAGGTGTAATGTATTAGAAAATAAGGTATATGACAAACAAACAATTGAATTTACATTTATGACTGGTGGTGAGCAAAAAATTCATAATTTTCAGTATGACTTCAGGCTTAAAAAAGTTATTGTTATTGGTAAAAATGAAAATGAAGATTTAACATTTAATGATTTTGATATCAGTGTAAGTGTGTCTGATAAGCTATATGAAATAAATAATAGTAATCAATCAATAATAGTACATAAATCTAATTTCATTACGGTAAGGTTAAGAGACACAGTCAAAACCGTACCAGTAGGTGTACAATTAATTATATTTGGCGAAATAAATTAGACTCATTAAATTTCCGATTAAATAAATGATAGAACAGAAACATATTTGGTGCCTAAGGTGCAAGAGATTTACTGCTACACTTCAGCCTCACACTGTTGCCACGAGAAACGGTCGTCATAGGATTGAGGGCTATTGTGGGGTGTGTAATACTAAGAAAAGTAAGTTTATAAAAATAAAATAATGTCTCCGACAAATAAAAGTATTCGTGAAGAAATTATACAAGAGCTTCACAAGCCACTGAGAAAGAATTTTCCAAGAAAAGCTGTTACATCCTACGGTATAGATGATTTGTGGCAGGCTGACTTGGTTGAGATGGATTCTGGTCACCTTAAAGGTATATCAAAATTCAACAAGGGTATGAAGTATTTACTGACTGTAATAGACGTCTTTTCAAAATATGCTTGGGCTATTCCTGTTAAAGATAAATCAGGTGAAAGTATTACCAGCGCTTTTAAAGGTATACTACAAGAAAGGAAGCCGAAACATTTACAAACAGATAATGGTAAAGAATTCTACAATAAACACTTCAAGGAGCTGATGAAGCTTGAAGGTGTAAATCATTATTCTACGTTTACAGAAGTTAAGGCTTCAGTAGTTGAAAGGTTTAACAGGACGTTAAAAGAAAGAATGTGGAAACAATTTGCACTCCAGGGCAATCAAAAATGGGTTGAGCTACTTCCAAAACTGGTGTATGATTACAACAACAGGAAACACAGAACAATAGGGATGAAACCAGTAGATGTAAACGAAAAGAATGCAAAAAATGTGGTGAAGACCACTTTTACAGCGGAACTCAAAACAGATCCGCCCAAGTTCAAGATAGGTGACAAAGTTAGGATAAGTAAACTTAAAGGCTTGTTCGAGAAAGGCTATACTGCTAATTGGTCGACAGAAATATTTGAAGTGACTCAGATCAATAACACAAGTCCGACTACATACAAGTTAAAAGATACAAGTGAAGAAGAAATTAAAGGAAGTTTTTTACGAACAGGAGTTACAAAAAACTAAGTATCCAGATGTGTATCTTGTAGAAAAAGTTTTGAGAAAAAAGGGTGATAAAGTATATGTTAAGTGGCTAGGTTTTGATAGCTCTCACAATAGTTGGGTACACAGAAAAAGTGTGGTATTTTAATGGTTAAAAAACCATTAAAATCTGATAAAAGTTTTAATTTTATTACGGTACCTACCGTCATACAGCTTTCGAGTCATGTCAACAGTTATGAATCCAAAGTCCTCGTTCCACACCTTACTGCAAAGCTCTTTAAAGTCATTCCATTTAAAGTCTCCACCTACAAATTCGTCGTAGATGTGCTTCAAATTAATGTCATCTTGTCTAAATATGTTCAAAAAGTTAAGGTTGTCTCTCACCAACTGCTTGGGTATTTTAGAATACGTTTGCGCTAAGTAGAAACAGTCAATGTTCTTATGTCTTCCTCTGGTAAAGTATTCTCTTACAATATCTTGGTTTTCTGATATAAAGTCGTCAAACACCACAACAGAGCGGTCTTCACACTCATCTAATGGTATAATGTCATCACAGTTACTAACAAATGTAGCTACCTTTTCGTTGTGTTCATTTTCAATTCTTTCACATTTTTCCATAAGATGTTTGTACTTAAACTGTTCTAAGCTTTTCGAGTAGATGTACAAGTGTTTAATGGTGTTCCAGTTAAGCCATCCAGGACACAGAAGGTAATTATCAACCATTAAAGTTGTTTTACCACATCCACTTGGTCCAACGATAGCGCAACGAATTGAACTAGGTAATAACTTCCCATGTCTGCTTTTGATTCGTTTTTCTCGAATTCTGATCTTTGGATCCCAATCAGTCATTTTACTTTTTTATTTACTACTTAATAAATGAATAGAATTTTTGAAATTAGTGGTACATCCTCAAACTTAAAAAAGAGGCTTAATGTACCAATACGAAACACGTATACAAAGGTTGGTTTGGTCGGATTTTATTCAACATTCTTAACTCCAAATGTCACAAAGGATAATAACAGATTACACTATGAGAAAGATGGTGTGGTTAATACTTTAAATATTCCATCAGGGCAGTACAGTCTAGACAATTTAGAGAGGTGTATTCAGAGCCAGGAACCTTTCAATGCTAGTAATATAAAGATTAAGGCTAACGAAATCCTAAATAGAGTTGAGATAGAAAGCTTAGACTTTAAGCTGTATTTTAATAAGGAATGTAGTATTGGGAGGATGCTAGGTTTTAGAGACGAAATTGTGGAACCTACAACAAAAGTTGTAGCAAATGAGCTACCGAAAATAATCCCTTTTGAAAAAATTAAAGTGCATTTTAACTTAGCTGATGGTATGTTTGTAAAGGATTCTGACCACTTTCATAGAGAGACAAATATTATTGCTTGTTTTAAATCCAAGTTGGAAATGTGTGGTCACTTACAGTTTGGTAGTCCTATAATACACGAACCAAGTTATCCATTATTTTTTCCTGTGCACGATAAAGTTCAAAACCTGGAAGTAAGTGTAATGGATGAAAATGATGCTGCGATAGATTTTGGAGGAGCGTCGGTAACAGTTCTTTTAGAAATGTTTTAATGCAATTTTTTGCATTAAATATTGCAGTAAATAAAATGAATAAAATAGAAAGTTATCAGTGGCAGTCTTTTCCAGTAAATGAGAAGACTAGAAATAATTTAAACCTACCGAACAAAGATGTAGAAATAGACATCAAAGTTGGTGATGGTTGGTTTGACAACAATGCTTACTTGTATATGACCTATAACGTTACTCACGCAAATGGCTCAGACTATACTTCTTACGAAGGCAAATCGAATGTTAAACTAGTTGACAACTTTCCGACACAGTTATGGAGTGCAGTAATTGTTAAGAAAAGAGGTCACATAATTTATAGGTTAGAGTATCCAAGCATTTCTTCAACGGTTTTATATCATCTTACTTCTTCTCTCGACGATGACATTAGATTCGAGGGTAATTTCATTAACAATGGTAAGTTAAGAAGAAAGGAAAACGAGGTACTGTATCCGTTAAAAATGTTGGGTGGATTTTTTAAAGATTACAAAGAAATCATGTGGGAAGGAGACCTAACAGTAACTTTTGTGGGAAGCGCAAACGCTGGCGATGCCTTGTTTAGATGGTTTTCAAAAAATAATAGTGGTGCAGATATTGAAGGCTCTCGACCTGAATTGGGTAAAGTAACCATTACAAATATGGAGATTCGAGTACCCATTGTTAAGTATGAGCCTAATTATGAACTAGAGCTAAGAGAAAAGATGCTAAAGGACCCTAAGATTCCGATTTCATTTTTTGATCTTCAGACGCAGGAGATAGCAGGAATTAGTGGTAAGAGAAACTTTGAGCTAGATATTACCAATTACTACAACTCTATGGAGTTTGACATGCCTTATTTTGTATTTGTGGTGTTTCAGACCAACAGGAAAGGAAACCAAGATGCTGATTCATCAGTGTATGATCACGTTCATCTCCAAAACATTTATCTAAAGAATGGTAGAAATGAGATATTTCCTGAAGAACTGTGGAACATAGATCCTCCAGACACTTGTTTGAAGGCATACAATGCATTTGCAGACTTTAAGAGAATAACTGAATTGAAAGATGACCATAAAATTAGTGCATACAGTTTCATTAACTCGTACCCTATTTACGTAATCAATATGAGTAGGAGAAAGAATGTTGTCACTGCACAAAAAACAGCAATGAAGTTATCAGCTACTTTTAATGTGCCTATTCCTGAAAACACTTTAGCATACATAATTATGTATGGTAAAAGAAACTTGACTTACGATCTTAAGCATGGACTAATTACTGAAAACTTTTGATGGAGAAGTTTTAATTTTAATGGTTAATGAACCATTAAAATTAAGGTAGACGTAAACCATAGATAATAAGAGAAGTTAAGGCTAATAATAATGGTAGACACAAACCATTTTCCTACGGAAAATAATAATTAGACTAAGGTAGACACAAACCATTTTCATGCGTGAAAATAAGAAATTGAGAATTGTTTTTTTAAGGTTTAACAGAACCATTTTCCTACGGAAAATAAGAAATAATTTTAAGGTAGACTTCCACCACATCTCAGTAGATAATAAAAATGTTTATTCATCCTTAAAAAATCGTTGGTAACTTTTATGGATAATTTCACCACAGATTTAATGCTGTTTTCTGGTAATTTTAATTTCGGATAATGGTTGGTTTTAACCAGGAATTTGACTGTTATTTAGGGTAGTTTTGAACCTTAATTTCTCTCAGAACTTTTGAGTAGGTTTTTAGGGTTACTTAGAACCATATTTTTAATAAAACTTTGTGGCATTTCTTTAATCTTGTTTATGGTTAGTTTTGAGCATTACTTTTGATTGCGTTTTATAGTTACTTAGAACCATAAAATATCTTTATGGCTGGGGTGTTAATTTTTTAAATTTATATGGTTGTTTTCAACTTTAAAAGAGATTACTTTTGGAAACCTCATTGGCGAGGTTGTGGTTGGTTTGATCCATAACTTTTGATTGCGTTTTATGGTGAGATTAGATCTTAAACAGGGTCACCCTACAGATAAGCAAAATACTTTTTAAGGTTGTCTTGGACCTTAAAAAAGAAATAATTTTATGGTCAAAATGAACCTTAGAAGAGGGGGTGGTCCATACGTACCCACATACTACTCATGGGGCTCCTACGCGACGTTAAGCAAATGTTCCTGTTTCTTATACAAATGTTCCAATGTAAAGCTATGTGATGAAACTGCAGTGGTCATCAGTCCCTAGACATACAAACATCCTTAAATTATGCGAAGGAAAAGAAAAAAATTATGCCCGAGACAGTAATCGAACTGTAAGAATGTGCTTTTACTTTTTTTTTTTTTTTTTTTTTTTTTTATCCCATCAGGTTTTGGTGTGGTTGTTAATGTTTGGAGCCGCTTTTACAGTTTCACTCGTGTCGTAATATTACGGAGAAGTACTTTGGCAGATCAGGCACATTTAAATAATTTTATATATAACAGACTCAAAAAAGTAGGTGAAATCTGACATTAAAGTTTAGCGGCGGTGGTAATTTGGAATAAAAGCAACACCTGAGCACAATATTACATAAAAGAAACTAACAGATTCCGCGATGACCTTTCTTACCACCATGTTTGCTTCAAGTTGTTTGGATCGTAGCAGATGAGGCTGCAACGCTCTTGTTGCATCATGTAAAATGATGCTTGATTTACTTAGAGCGGATATTGCTAACTGAATGACCGTGAAAATATATTAACTTTTGTGACAAAAGACTGTTTAAATCGATCGGATTTCGTTTAATTCCGAAGATTTCCTTGCAGGCATTACTATAAAGACACATTCATGAATGTTACATATAATGATATCTAGAAGATTCTAGTAAATTATAGATGAAAGTCCAACAATGACTCCAAGCATCATGTTACATAATCATGATTACTCCTGGAAAAATAGAAACACTTCATGAATCATTAAAAGGTGGGTCATTTTAAATAAGTAAAAGATTTTAATAGTACCAACTACATTTACATCATATTCAAAGAGAAAAGCGAACTCACACACTTACATTCACCCCATTTACACGTGCTCCCGAAACCGAATTTCGTAAACCGATTTCCCAAATCCGCATTTGGTTGGTCATGTAAACACACCAAAATCGATTCTGGAAATTCACTTCTGTAAAGCGGTTTTCCAGTTCCACAATCTATTTTCGTTCCCATGTAAACGCAACCGTTTTTGAAGCGTTCTTGGCTTGTCAGATCGTATTTTCTTGTCAAGAATTTTCGACACATATGGACAGAATGACATTTTCTACCATGAAATAAAAGTATAAATATCAGAGTGAGAATTAAACTGGGCATTTAAGTAAAGAAAAATAGCGATTGTGCTTACTAAATCATGAACTGAATCAGCTGATTTTCAGCCGCCATATTAAGTGGGATAGGAAATCCGATTCAAGATGTGACATGTCAACACGACAGCGAAAAACGGTTTACTAAAATCGGTTTTCGTTTTCCGGAATATGTGTTGCATGTAAACGTAGTTAGCGAAGGGTAAAACATAAAAGACGAAGTGCACAACTGCGTTCTTCGCAGCTAGTAAAAAATAGATGAACATCAAAAATATACGAAGAACGTAATTAGATGCCAGAGAAAGCGGTGGTCAGCGACATGTGTTGCAGATATATATATTTTTACTACATAAAATTTTCAATGTAATTCTACAGAACCTCTGACGGGGAACAGACGCCCACTCCAGCAAAGAACCATAGAGCGCAGGGCCACTCCAGCGCGGATAGAATTCACATTTTAACGTTTCACTGTTAGGGGCGCACAATGAACCATAAAAAATATTTTTCAGTTTAACTCATCCAATAATTTTATTACTGAGTTGTAATTATAAGTTTATAAGGTTTAATTATTCAAGTATCAAATGGACTTATATGACTGCTCCACTAATAATATGTTTTAAGCTACAAGCCTTTGAAACAAAATTGGTAAATGGTTAATAGTGCCCCACACGTGGGGTACAATGAACCAGTTTAAACAGTTTCTTAGTAGAACCTATTTAGCATACAGAGTAAGTGTCAAATGTAATTTAAAACTAATGTTTACATATATTCCACTTACACATCATATAATTAACAAAATTGTAGGTCTTCTTTTGAAATTAGCGAACATCAATGGACTGGAAATATGATTTTTGTCTCTTTGTCATAGCATCATTAATAGGTCTTGGAAGCACGTGAAGTATGTTGCTAGCTGGAACAAATGCTTCATCCTTTACTTGAGGAAAAAAGAAATTCCCTCCCATTTTTTCACTTTTTCTCGAAAATGATGCCAGATAGTCTCCTGAGTCATCCTATGGTTTCAAAATTTTCCCCACGTAGTAAACTGGTGGTTTGTTTTCAAGTTCAAATTTGATCAAAACGAAATCATCTTTTTCTGGTAATTTTTCCAATTCTTCAAAGTTTTATTCAGATTCACCAGACTCATCCAGGTTGTCATCGCTCTCTTCATAATGAACCTCAGTATTTTCTTCATCTGATTCTTGCTCATAAGGCTTCCAATTGGCCTTCTTTCTTCTGCTCCATAGAAAATACACTGCTATTATCATAGTTTGGTATCAGTCTTCCACTGGAACCACATTTAATGTTTTGAACGTATCGCCGAAGACTAGGGTAAGGTATTGCGTGACAATTAGCAGCTTGCTAAATGAGTCGAGACGGGACGAGACGAGAGTTGCCCTTATCCGGAACATCCTGTACTGCTTCTTGAATTACATCATGGTCAGTTTTACCCCTGTCGGTCTTTCTGCGGTATGAACGAACCATCTTCGAACCTGATAATATAAAACAAAACTGCTGACCGTCTGCAATTTAAAACCCCTAATTACCTAACGTAAGTTTTTACCCATGTTAAGAAACCCGCAAAGTACAGAGTTACTGTATTTGACAATTAAATCACTCCTGGAGCAGAATGAATCAGTACATATTTCAAACAAAGCTCAAGTGAGGTTATGTATGAACATTGTTATTATTTGGAGATATGTGACATTAAACACAATATTCATGTTGTTACAATGACTTACTTTCTTTGAACTTTATTGAATCCTTGGTCACTAAATTTTATTCTATCTAATGCGCCAAAAAATTACGTCACTGTAGCAAAAACAACATAACACCTGCACCTCGGAGCCAGCTCTTGCAGAAAACAAATGGAAGTCGGTAGAGCAGTGCTGCCAATATATGCACATATGCGAGGGTGAAAGATCGGGGTGAGAGTTTAAATAGGGAAAGATTAATTTTTAAAACTCACAACCACCAACTGCGAACCAAATTCCTAAACATGCAAAAACACTGGATCTGTGATTGCCACTGTTTGACTCGTTTTCTAGGGGATGATATCACACATTCGCAGCTTTCCTTCCCTGCATATGATTAACAAAAAAAATTCATAATAAAGTAAGTTCATGTGTGAAAAGGGTGTACTAACTACTATTTTTGAAAACACGTGGAAGTTCACTTTATGTTGTTTATTACACTATATTAAAAGGCTGTGGCTGATACGTCTGTACGTTGACACATTTATCAAATAAAGTTATTGCTCGTGAGCCCCCAGACAAAATGAATTTTTGCCGCAAATTGTTTTCACACCATGTGCCTGTCTCAAACAACGTTTATGTTCATGCCTGTGCGACGACACGTGTTACGCAGTCACTTTAATTCAGTGCGAAGCACACCTTGTTCCACCGGCTAAATATTCACAACACACAGTAGCACTCGATTCAACTTGGTGCAGTCTACGACGAGAAACCACACTTGGCAATTGCCACACAAAAATCTATAGTCTCCACCTGGAGATCCACATGTGAGCTGTTCTAACCGACTTGCCAACGTACAGCGCTCAGCCAATACATTTCTAAAAAATTACTTAAAATCATAATAATTACACTACACATTAAATAAATGTCTTCTTAGGTTTTTATATTGGGATAAACATCCTTTGTTCTATTTATTATAATCGTGCAATTTCTTATATCACAGAGAAGTGATTTAACTGAATATTTCAAGATAAAAATACACAAGATTAATCGAAAATAAAATGAGAAATAGTTAATATATTATTTTTATAAACAAACATTGCCATGCTAGTTTTGTAACTGTCTTGTATTCATTGGTAATGTATTACTTTTCATTGTCAATTAAACATATTACGTGAGATGTGACTATATCAGCTAATGTATTGTTTATTTATCAACAGGCTATTTTGTAATGAGGGCCTTAAAGGGCCGGCCGCGGTGGCCGAGGTGACTGAGGCGCTCCAGTCACGGTCAGCACGGCCACTATGGTCGGGGGTTCGCATCCCCCCTCGGGCATGGATATTTGTGCCGTCCTAGTTCGTAAGTAGTTCATAAGTAGTTTGTAAGTTTAGGGACTGATGACCCCGTAGTTAAGTCCCATAAGCTTAACAAACATTTGAATATTTTTTTTTTGAACATTTGATTTGGCCTTAAAGGCTCCTACCTGCACCGTATTACTTCAAATGCAAGTAGTATTAGAATATTTTATTTCACGCTGTGCACTTCACTCCGCCTGGCACTCGCCATTGTCCCTCTCTCCCCTCACCGGAAACGAAAACTGGAAAATCCTAAGGTAGAACAAGCCAACAACGTCGGCCTGCTCGCTGGCCTCCCGTCAGCTACAAGCACACAGCAAATCTCAACGTGGAGAATTTCTGCCTATGGCCAAACTATAAATGTTGTCACCCAACTGCATACCTACATTGCTACCATAATTATTAAGATTAAAATTGTGTAACATTTGGTGCATTGGCATGGTCAATGTTTGCAGTGAACTTCATACTGTTTAATTATCAAATGCTATTAATTACCAATATTTCTATTGGGCGGTAATCTCACACATAGAAAAAAAAATAATATACCACCTCATACTGAAATTATGCTACCTGATTCATTGTACCCCGTGGCTCAATGTACCCCACTCTCCCCTACCGATATTTCGTCTTCGTTTTACTGGGATACTCTCACGTTAGGGTAATACTTCTGTAATATTTTAATGAAAATCCGACGCGACGTAATCGGCGTAATTAATCGGTGGTGGGGTCGCGAGCAGGCGAGATGCGACGGATAGCGATGTCAGGGCGGGCAGGCAGGAGCCCGCGCAGGCAGCCGCGGCCAGCCGTGAGTTATGGCGCGGCGGCTGACCGCCAGATAAACGCCACGCGCTAATCCGCGCAACTTTCTTCTCCCTCTGTCGCTCTCCTGCGCCCTCTGGCTGTGGCTACCTCTGCAAAAACGCGAGCCGGCGCGGCCGCCCTCAGAGACACAAACAAGATAAAAGCGCCGACGCCGGCGCCGGAATGCGGGGCCGGCCGGCTCCACGCAGCCCGGAGGGTATTTGCCGTCGTCCGCTGCAACAGGGGGCGGCCACGTGGACAACCCGTGGAATTCCGGCCGAGCTGTGCCGCCGCCGCCGCCGCAGAAATACACGGCGGATGGCCTCGCCTCCTGCAGCCACGGCGCAGCGGAAATTCTGGTCGCGACATTGCTACCAACGTCAGCTTTCATCTCGTCCGACAAATATACGGGTAAGGGTTGGTATCCGTGTAATGAAACCTTCTGCTAAACGCAACGCTCGCCCCGTGTACTCGAAGGTACGTGTTGTGCTATTTCGTTTCAGAAGGCTGTAGAGCGTTATCATGAACCACAGTCATATTACTGAAATGTTTGCTTCCTGAAATGAAATAGCCATCAATTTTTATCTTATTTTTAATTTATTTATTTTTGTTTACTTCTTCCGTACGTGTTTCGGCCTTCAATTTACGGCATCAGCAGTGGATTTTATATCTCGAAGTTACATTTTTGACTGCTAGTGCAATTTCAACAAATTATTCACTTTGCTTTACTCGAAATAATATAAGGTACTCACATTTTGTAGTCTCGCGATTTTTATGATGTTCTTCCTACCTGGTCACTGGCTAAATTCACATAGCTTCGCCACAATTTATGTAGTTTAGTAATTCGTATGTTTACATCACACGCTACCAAGTTAAGTGAGTATCTGTACGGACTGTCTGTGTTTTGTGTGTTTACGGAAAAGATGGTTTTTGTGTATGTGTATGTTTTCTCAGATAGTAATAGGAATTTACGTGGTATGTTTTGTGTCCCAGCCTCGTCACCGCTTTTGTGTCTCGTTTCCGTCTTAGGTGTCGGTGGCCGAGTAGAAAGACACAGGAATAAATGATGCCCGCTTGTGCAGGTAGGAGGTGACCAGCCAGTGGGACAGCAGAAACTAGAAACACTAGAGTAAATTAGAACGAGACATATATTTCATAGAGACTTAGTAATACTTAACTTTTACATAGCTCAGTACTGTAGAATGCTGATACATAGTTGAGCTAGAGGCCTGCCTAGTGCCTGTCCGATAGCCAAGTCTTCACTGGTGCCTATCTGATTCCGAAGTGTTAACTGGTTGCTATCTCGGTCCCAAGTGAACGATGTCGTTCAGTGGTGGCCACGAGCTGAGTTGTAGCAGAGGGCGCTCGTGGCTGACGTCGTAAGAACGCCGCGCCGTGCGTGCATGGCGGCGCGCGGCGAAAGTAGGTGGCCCGCACTTTAGACTTGTGCGAAACTACAGTATGATATCACCTGGTATGCAAGATGTATGAGACAGGGACTTCAAGAAGAATATTGTAATACAAATTCCAAAGAAAGCAAGTGCAGACAAGTGTGAAAATTACAGAACTATAAGTCATGGGTGCAAAATGCTAACACCAATTATTTATATAAGGATGGAAAAACTTGTGGAATCCGACCTCGGGGAAGATCAGTTTGGATTTAGGAGAAATGTAGGAACACGGGAGGCAATACTCACATTACGACTTATCTTAGAAGATAGGCTAAGCAAAGAGAAACCTACGTTTTTAGCGTTTGTCGATTTGGAGAAAGCTTTTGACAATGTCGACTGGAATAAACTCTTCCAAATTCTGAAGGTATCAGGGGTAAATATAGGGAGCGAAGAGTTATATCCAACCTATACAAAAACCAGACAGCGGTTATTAGAATCGAAGGGCAAGAAAGGGACGCAGAGGTTGGGAAGGGAGTAAGGCAGTGTTGTAGCCTTTCCCCAATGTTGTTCAATCTGTACATTGAGCATTCAGTGAAGGAATGGAAGGCGAAATTTGGAGAGGGCATTAAAGTGTAGGGAGAAGAAATAAAAACATTTCGGTTTGCTGATGACATAGTAATTCAGTGAGAGACCGCAAAAGACCTGGAAGAGCAATTGAGTGGGATGGATAGTGTCTTGAAAGGAAGATATGAGGTGAACATTAACAAGTGTAAAACGAAGGTAATTGAATGCAATGTCAGAAAATCAGGCCATGCCGAAGGAATTAGATTAGGTAATGAGACAATAAAAGTAGTAGATGAATTTTATTATTTGGGTAGCAGGATAACTTCTGATATCCGAAGTAAAGAAGATATAAAATGCAGAATGACTATGGGAAGAAAAGCGTTTCTAAAGAAGCTAAACTTGTTAACATCCAATATTAATTCAAATGTTAGGAAGTCCTTTCTGAAAGTATTTGTCTGGAGTGTAGCATTAGATGGGATTGAAACGTTAACGATAGGGAGTTCAGATAAAAATATGAGGAGGTGCTTAACCGAATCGGGGAGAAAAGGAGTTTCTGGCATATCCTGACTAAAAGAAGGGATAGATAGGTTGGACACATTCTGAAACATCAAGGAATTGTCAACTTAGCATCAGAAGAAAGCGTGTGGGGTAAAAATCGTAGAAGACCGAGGGACGAATATAGTAAGCAGATTCAAAAGGATGTAGTTTGCCGAACGTATTCTCAGATTAAGAGACTTGCACAGGTCGGGTAGCGTGGAGAGATGCATCAACCCAGTCTGCGGAATGAAGACAACAACAACGATGATTTGAGCGTAGATTTCGATATTTGGTGGAGGGCGTTAATGGGAACCTGAAGGAATGGGCCTTTTTCTGTTTGATCTGTTAATTCGCGAAGGCCACGGCGGATTAGACGTGTGCATTGGGGCGTCGTGCTGCGGTCAGTGCGGTCGTTCGCCGCCGGGTGTTCGAGTCCCCCCGCGGCATTTGTATTGTCATTCCAGCAGTTTACCTTAGTTTAAGTAGTTTGTAAGCTACGGACTAATAACCCAGCTGTTTGATAGATTTACAAACTGTTGATTTTAAATTGAGAAGCGAGAAATTGGTTCTAGAGTCTGTAATAACAATTTTATATGAACCTTACATTTGTTTCGCTGTGCCTCACACGTGGGGTACACTGCAAAATGTCATGGGACAGAGTGATATAAACTTTATAATATTTCAACTTGTATCATTTATCTGCTTGCGTTGGGCTCCGTGGTCTCGGTGTAGAGCGCTCGACTGGGTCTGAAATTCAGCCTGGTCTCGGAGTTTTTCAGTCTGCTTTTTAACTCAGCCTTCACCTCTCAAAGATGTGAGTAGTCACCAGAAACGATTCGCGGATCGGATTCCAATTAAAACTGCAGGACTTCTCTTCTTGTCTGGATAACATGCATAGGCTATTGACACGCAAGTTGCCGAAAAGCGTCCAATTGAAAGACTTGCACCAGGCCCATGAGCCAATGTAGCGTGTTTTACTGAGATGTGACTGACACCATAACTGTCAAAGATGGCACTCCCTGTGGAACATGGGCCACTCGACGCATAGGGAGAGGGATGCGGAATAACACAAGACTCCAAATTTAGACATTTATTTAACATAATTTTACTACTATTCTGAGGATTTGAAACCCCTTATTCTTGCAGTTACACAAGTGATATGCTAAACAGAACTCTGCACTTAAACGAAACGGTCTGGCTGTCTCGAAAGAACATTTACGTTGAGAGTATGAATGACCTACTATTGGACACCGTTGTAGTGCGATCCTCGGCTGTAGGAATATCTGAGTGAAGACGCTGGCGCAGAGGAAGCCGGCGTTGGCTGACTGCGCGGAAGTGTGGTTCGGCGATCGCTGTGCAGACAGTAGGCCTCAGGGCCCCGTGGAGGCAGCACCGTGCCGCTCTGCCCGGGATGGCGTGTGACGGCTACGGGCGGCGAACTCGCGTTCTCCATCGGGCGATGACAGGAGGCTATGCCCGAAACAGGAGATGATGATAGCTCTCACCGACTGGGTCCCAGATAAGCTTCCATTGTCGCCGCTGCTACGCTTCCATCCACCGCGGTGCCCGTCGGCCCCTGGTCTTCTGGTGTCGAATACAAGACCCTCCGGTGATGTCTGCGGCGCCCCGGCACTTCCCGCGGTTTGGTCCGAACTCTTGACCGTCTTCCGATGACTCTATCGAACTGTGCTTAGAGGGGTCCATTTATAGTCGAAAAGTTGCTACTAGAACGTTCTGGTTGCTCCGGTGACCTGCTTACGCTAGCGTAAGACACTTTAGTAAGATGACAAAGTCACGCTCTACACGTAGCCTGTGTTGTTGCAAGAGTTCCTCCTTCGGGCGCGCACATGCCTCAGACGAATAACACTCCGGCCACCACTCTTTACAACTGATTTTCATACCCGCTGCTGCTGCTAACCCACTGTCTGTCTGCTGTTAACTTGTCCATTCAAGTACAATTCCCAAAGTTATTTTATTATTAAATATTATATCCTTACAATCTCGATTGATTTATTGTACACTTTTCATTAGTCCACTCTACACTCTAGCAGCAAGTTAAATGTGTACTTGGTCATTGAACATGCTTTTTTTATGTGGTAATTTTCTTGCAGAAAAGAAGATCCTGTTAATTGATTCAATACACATAGGAAACAACTCACAGCTCATATTAATACATGAAACAGAAAAACACCGACTCCCTTCACTTAACCCATTAAGCTCACTCCATAAAACATGGCAATCAATGCTCCAGTTATCACAGCACAGCAATCCATGAAAATGTTGAAATGATTGTAGAGCTTATGGGACTTAACTACTGGGGTCATCAGTCCCTTAGCTCACAAACTACTTATGAACTAGCTAATGCTAAAGACGGCACAAATATCCATTTCCGAGGGGGGATTCGAACTCCAGACCGCAGGGGCCGTGCAGACCATGATTGGCACGCCGCAGACCGCTCGGCTAAAGCGGCCGGCTCACAACAATCCCTATTACTAAGATTAACCAGACACACACACACACACACACACACACACACACACACACACACACACACACACACACACAATAGCAACAAAATCCTTCTTTCTCGTACACACAAAATCACAGACACAGCATACAAATACTCAGCTAAGCCGGATAACACAAGATGTAAACAAACCAATTCCTAAACGACATACACCTTCAAGCGAGTTATATCGTAACGTTGAAATAGTGATAAAATAAAGAATAATATATGCAAACTGCATGTGGAGAAGTTCTGTGATTTCAGCCACGGACATGGTGGGAAGAATGACATGAAAACCACGAGAGTATAAAACGTGAGTTGTCTATATTATTTAGAGTGAGGCAATGAAAACTCTTTTTAATCTGTCGGATCTACATCAGTATGCAAAAATATTATTTCGAGATATAAAAGCTACTGATAATGCCCTGAAATAAAGGCCGAAACGCGCATGGAAGAAATAATAATAGTCTAATAAAAAAGATTGCAGCAAGAGAACTGATTTTTCATTTCAGAAATTAAATAATTTTTTACTTGCCTCTTAAGATGGCCACACAACCAAATATTAAATATTCCAGGCATTTGTGTGGTTACTGATTCAAAGACTGGCAATGAAAGACACAATGAATAAAATATGGTACTCGGATTTTCCACGCTGCAGCTGCTCGTGATAAACAGTTTTCTCACAATTTAGAATGTGCGATATTATTTCATTTAAAGTGAAATAACATTTTGCCGTGGCAGCAATATTTCCGTTATACTGATGACCGCAGCGTCGGAAAGGTCACGCGGCTTTGAGCGTTATATTATCGATCGATCGGCCGTCATTGGCATGGTTGTGTGCGTCGTTTTTAGCACAAGTAATTTAAATAGTTTGTAAGTTAGTTTAAGTGGTTTGTGAGTTTATTAATCGCCGACGTAAGCAGTTTGGAGCCTTAGGTTTACAAACATTTGAAAACATTACTAATGATCGGGTGCGGCAAGCAAAAGTAATGTCTTCCCTTCTCCTTGAGAATGTCACTTTTTATTCCATTGTGAGTTGACCCGGCGAGTATGCTGGATCTTCAAATGGCACGACAACGCTCGCCCAACCCACAGCCAATATCGTAAAACAGTTTCTGGTAAAAATGGGATGGTGGATCTTTAACATCCACCAGACTTGCGGGATCTAAATCACTCACATTTCTTCCTGTTCCTGCGACTAAAATTGGCTTAAAAAGGTAAGAGATTGGACAATATTCCTGAGATGCCACGAAACATGACGTGGCTTTTGAACACCATCCCAAAGAAAGATTATATGCAAATTTTGCAGGACATTATCACGGAGCCTCAGCGGTGCTTAGTTATGGGGGGGGGGGGGGGGGGGGGGTGACTATCTCGAATGACAGTAAGATAACCGTTAACTGTCGTTCATACTTCATAATCTACGTTACTGTTACAAGACTACTCACCGAAATTTATTGTCAGTGTTTCAGTTATTGAAGTCTCGATATTATACGTGAAGCATTTACAAATGGCATGTCACACGTAAATTAAAATATGTAACTATAGATAGGTTTCTGTTTTTCGGACGTTCGAATGAACACGTGCCAAATATAAATAATCGTATGGATGCCTCCAATAGGCAAATAACAGCTACTGTGCAGAGGCTGAAATACGCCCAACCTATTGCAGGAATACAGTTAATGCTGCGAGCAAGACGAAATAATGAGGAGGGTGTAGTACAACCGTAATGTGCGATAAATTAAATATTTATGTTGTGATACATCTGGCTTGTAGCCATCATATTCACATTCCTTAAAGCAAGTTTGTACAGAGCTTTATGTAGCTGATGGAGGATGTTATGAAGTTCATATAACAGGTGGTAGAGTTGGTACTATTCTCGTGGGAAATGGTGCCCAAGATTTCTGGTGCTCTTCTGTGATTGGCCAGAGCATTTGTACTTGCGCATCAAGACAAATTTCTTCTTTTGTAAAAATTATATATGTTACTGTCAAAACCCGTTTTTAGTTAGCACGCGTTCTTACTAGTTAAAGGTGTTTACAATGAGTCACTTCTTCAAAATGCGTTTTGCCTAGTTAAAACCAGTTGTAACTGACATTCACCTTTGGTCATCAGTAAGTTCTAGATGTAACGAAAGCTTTCAATAGCAAATAGTTTCAACGAGTCAGAAAGCGTTCTAACTAAACGAGAAAAAACTAGTTTTCACTAAAATTATTTAGGGAAAAATATCAAGCTTAAGAACAATTACTTGTTGATTCAAATAAAAAATAAACATTTGTATTGACCAATACAATATTTATTGAGAATATCGATCATATATTAAACTTAAGAATAATTACGTGTTGATTCAAATAAAAAATAACATTTGTATTGTCCAATACAATATTTATTGAGAATATCGATCATATATCTAGCTCATTAATATTAATTCAGCATTACAAAAATAACCATATACAAAAACCATTTTCAGGAAGTTTACAGAGCCAAATTTAAAGTTTTATTTGCGAAAGTGAAAACAAAATAATCATACAGTAAAAGTATGACAAAATGTGAACTGTCATAACGATTTGAGATACAAAGGTTTCCTTTTTTCCTACTTAACCACCGTTTTGTAATGCACGCCATCTTATAGATACAGAGTAGATTAGATTCGATTAGATTAATACTTGTTCCTTAGATCATGCATACGACATTTCGTAATGATGTGGAACGTGTCAGTTTAGTAAATTTTGTTTATACTTGACAATCTATATTTTAAGAATTTTTTGTTTTTGTTTTTATTATTTTTGTTTTTATTTTTTGTTTTGTTTTTTTTTTTTTGTTTTAAGTTTTACCTAAAAATTCATCTACATTGTAGAAGGAGTTGCCATTCAGAAATTCCTTTAATTCCTTTTTAAATACTAGTTGGCTATCTGTCAGACTTTTGATGCTACTTGGTAAGTGACCAAAGACTTTTGTGGCAGCATAATTCACCACTTTTTGAGCCAAAGTTAGATTTAACCTGGAATAGTGAATATCATCCTTTCTCCTAGTGTTGTAGCTATGCACACTGCTATTACTTTTGAATTGGGTCGTATTGTTAATAACAAATTTCATGAGTGAATATATATATATATATATATATATATATATATATATATATATATATATATATATTGTGAAGCTACAGTGAGTATCCCTAGATCCCTAAATAAATATCTGGATGCTTTTGGGTGGGCTCCAGCAATTATTCTGATTACACGCTTTTGTGCAATGAATACTTTTTTACTCAATGTTGAATTGCCCCAGAATATGATCCCATATGAAAGCAGTAAATGAAAATAAGCGTAGTAAGCTAATTTACTGAGATTTATATCACCAAATTTTGCAATGACTCTGATAGCATAAGTAGCTGAACTCAGACGTTTCAGGAGATCTTCAATATGTTTCTTCCAATTCAGTCCCTCGTCAATGCAAACACCTAAACATTTTAAATATTCTACCTTAGCTACAGATTTATGTTCAAAGTCTAAATTTATTAATGGTGTCATGCCATTTACTGTATGAAACTGTATATACTGCGTTTTATCAAAGTTTAATGAGAGTCCATTTGTAGAGAACCACTTAATGACTTTCTGGAAGATATCATTTATAATTTCATCAGTTAATTCCTGTTTGTCAGGTGTGACAGCTATACCTGTATCATCAGCAAAAAGTACTAGTTTAGCATCTTCGTGTATGTAGAATGGCAAGTCATTAATATATATTAAGAACATCAAAGGACCCAAGACCGAACCTTGTGGGACCCATTTTTGATAACTCCCCGGTTAGAAGAATTAATTGTCTCATCTACATCATGTGAACTGCTTATTTCAACTTTCTGCACTAATTATGATTTAAACCATTTGTGCACTGTCCCACTCATACCACAATACTTAAGCTTATCTAGAAGAATCCCATGATTTACACAATCAAAAGCCTTTGAAAGATCACAAAAAATCCCTACTGGTGATGTCCGATTATTCAAAGCATTTAATATTTCATCAGTGAAGGTATATATAGCATTTTCAGTTGAAAACCTTTTTTGAAAACCAAACTGACATTTTGTAAGAACTTTATTTATACTAATATGTGAAGCAACTCGAGAATACATAACTTTTTCAAAAATCTTTGATAAAGCTGTCAGAAGTGAGATGGGCCGGTAGTTGTTGACATCGTATGTATCCCCTTTTTTATGCAAAGGTTTAACGATAGCATATTTCAGTCTATCTGGGAAAATACCCTGCTTTATTGAGCTATTACAAATATGACTGAGAATCCTATTTATCTCTTGGGAACAAGTTCTTAATACCCTGCTGGAAATGCCATCAATTCCATATGACCGTTTACTCTTGAGAGAGTTTATTATTTTCCTAATTTCTGAAGGTGAGGTGGGTGGAATTTCAATTGTATCAAATTGTGTGGGTATGGCCTCTTCTATTAATTGCCTTGCTCCTTCTAATGAACATTTAGATCCTGTTTTCTCCACAACATTTAAAAAGTAATCATTAAAATGTTTTCAACTTCTGACTTTTTGTTAATAAAGTTTTCATTTGTTTTGATGATAAACCCTCTTCCTCTGCTCTTGGTTGCCCTGTCTCCCTTTTAATAATATTCCAAATTGTTTTAATTTTATTATCAGAGGAGCTAATCTCAGACATGTTGCACATGCTTCTTGATTTTTTAATAACTTTTCTTAATGTAGCACAGTAGATTTTATAATATTTTATTGTTTCTGGGTTATTACTCTTTCTTGCGGACAGATATAGTTCCCTTTTTCGGTTACACGATATTTTTATTCCTTTAGTAAGCCATGGTTTTTTGCGTGGTTTCTTAGAATTAAATTTTACTAATTTCTTGGGGAAACAGTTATCAAATACCCTTACAAATGTATCGTGATATAATTATATTTTAAATTAACATCAGGTTCCTTGTAAACCTCATCCCAGTCTAACTGCTGTAGACTTTCTTTGGAATTTTTAGTTGTTAAGTCATTAATCGAGCGAACAATTCTGGTGGACAGTTTCGAATTACTGAACGGAGCTATTTCATACACTGTTACTAGCTGTGCACCATGATCCGAAAGACCATTCTCAATGGGACAAGCATTTATGTTGTTAAACTTATCTTTGTCTATAAAAAAGTTATCTATCAATAAACTGCTGTCCTTTACTACCCGAGTAGGAAAATCAATAACGGATGTCAGATTGAATGAAACAAGTAAGGCTTCCAGGTCTTTCTTCCTATTACACTCTTTCAGTGAATCTACATTGAAATCACCACAAATAATAATTTACTTCCCCCTATCTGACAGATAGCACAACAAGGCATCCAAGTTTTCCAGAAATAACTGATAGTTCCCTGAAGGGGACGTATATACTGTTACAATTATAAGATAATCATCATTAAGTTTAAGCTGGTAGGAACATGCTTCAATATGCTGCTCTACACAAAACTTTGTTGTTTCTAAATTGTTTACACTGTGATAGCTTTTGGCATATATGGCAACTCCTCCTCTTATCTTATTATCTCTACTTACATTTGAGACTAATTTATATCCACTGACATTCACATTTTCCATACCGGTGACAATGTGATGCTCAGACAGGCATAGTATATCTATTACATTATCAGTTTCTATACCATCTAAACAAACTAAAAGCTCATCTATTTTATTCTTTAGTCCCCCAATATTCTGATGAAAAATGCTAACATTATTTTTTACTTTACTTTTCTGAGAAATATTTGATTTTTCAACATTTTTAGCACCTGCCTGCCTGAGCTTCTCACTGGACACTGATCTTAACCTAAAAAAGAAGTACCTTCATGAATTGCAGTGTCCCCACTTAAGGATTTTGCTATCAACCCAGGTAGTTTCCCCTTCCCTTTCCTATTGAGATGCAGGCCATGTCTAGTGAAATCCCACCTATCAATAGCATCCACAGGAACTAAACCTATGTCCGACAGAGTGGCCGCCCTAAGCAGTTGATCAATCTCCATATTGACTCTCCTGACCGAGCGGTTCAATTGGGATTGATCATGCCACATGAAAGCAGGCAACAGTCCAACATTTCCAGAATGAAACTTCACTCTGCAGCGGAGCGTGCGCTGATATGAAACTTCCTGGCAGATTAAAATTGTGTGCCGGAACCGGGACTCGAACCTGGGACCTTTAACTTTCGCGGGCAACCGCACTACCGACTGTGCTATCCCGACACGACTCACGATGCCGCCTCACAACTTCACTTCTGCCAGTACCTCGCCTCCTACTTTCCAAACCTAAGCCATGTCTCCACCATATCCTTTCTTCCAGGAGTGCTAGTCTTGCGTGTTTGCAGGAGAGCTTCTGTGAAGTTTGGAAAGTAGGAGGCGAGGTACTGGCAGAAGTGAAGTTGTGAGGCAGCATCGTGTGTCGTGTCGGGATACCACAGTCGGCAGTGCGGTTGCCCGGGAAAGGCAAAGGTCCCAGATTCGAGTCCCGGTTCCGGCACACAATTTTAATCTGCCAGGAAGTTTCAGTCCAACATTTGTCTGGGTCGTTGCAGAAGCTATTTTAAGCAGGTCACACTCAATATTGTAGCCCTGATCCCTATCAATGCTGTTTCTCACCCCGCCCACTATAACAACATGATCCCGTTTTGTGAAACCCTTACACAAGGAACCTATATCCTCTACCACCTGGCTTAGACCTGCACTGGGCTTGAAAATGTTTGTGACCTGGTACCTGTCACCTAGTTTTTCCTGCAAAATCTTGCCCACACCTCTTCCATGACTACTTCCTAACAACAGAACTTTCCTCCTACTATCTACTTTTTTTGAAACCGTTGGTTTCCTTGTGAAAGTCTGTTGCTTCCTAACTGCACCTACTTCTAAAGGAGCCTCTTCCTCACTTGACTGTGGTAGCAAGGCAAATCTGTTGTTTGTGCCAATTGTGAAGCTGTCAGGAACTATACTCTCTCTGTGTGCTCTGTTCCCTGCTACCACTTCCCACCCCTGCTCACCCTTCTCCACCCTTAACCTCGTAAGTTCCTCCCTAGCGCTATCCAGTTCAGCCTGAAGGGCCCTAATCTTTCCTTCCTGTTCAGCTATTTTTCTGTCCCTTGAACACACTTTGCAAAACAATGGAAGAGACTCGTTTGCTTCCCTCTTTCCCACACCGCTACATCCCCCCCCCCCCAATGAAACCACTTGTTACAACAGCTGCATTGAAACCCAAAGCGAACAAACCTACTGCAGCTCAAACACATTGCATTCATGATTGTTACTACGTGATATCGACAATATATATTAACTAAAGATACAAAGGGTTACTAGATTTGCTTAGGACACTAAAATACGTGTAAGCTGTTAGTAAATACACTTAAAATTGCGGTATAACACTAAATTTTCACACTCGCGAATTTTGCCTATGAATGTACACAAAACAACTTTTCGCGATTACTGAGACAATGCGCGAAAAAAAAGAACCTTTAATGGTGAGCTTGAAGATGACACTAATAAACGTATTTAGTTAGTTAACTGTGTTAAATGCACTTAAAATTACGGAGAAACGCTAAATATTCACACTCGGTATTTAGGCCTAACAAGGACGTATGTAAACAAACCGTACTTTTAGTGATTACTCGATAAATACGCGAGTAAAAGAAAAACCTTTAGTGGTAAGCTTTAAGAGCACGCTAATAAATGTTATTAGCTACTTATACTGTTAAACTACGCTTTATTTCTACTTAAATTACTTATCTTTTCCGATCGCACTGACACCGCACGTTTGGCCTTGTGCAGGGCTACCAATAGCAACTCCTTCCTTGTACTGATCCTAAAGCTCACTTCATGGCTACAGTTCTTAATGGTACATTTGTCTCTGGCACGTCTTCCAGCAGCAAAAATTTCGTTTTGGGCACGTCGAATTCGGATGTGGAATAGAGCTTTTAATTAGCTTATTTGAAAGGCCATTCGGTATTAAATATACTGTATATTAAAAAATAAATACTAAATCTTAAAATATTAAATAACTACTGGAATAGCTTCTTTTTCCATAGTACTAAAACAATGAACTAATGAATATATCTGACATTTGTCCCTAATTATTTAAATCAATTTAGCATTATCTACCTGCAATACAATTTGTCCAGTATCCTGTATTTAGTTCCGATCTTGTGCAAGCCCTGCTCATCTTTCTGATGAAGCACCCAAATGACATTGGCAAATCTGCTGTTGCTGTGTTACCAACAGGAATTGTTATAATTATGTTGTCACTGATTTTTACAGGGGCCTGTATTGAATCTGAAGCCATCTTCAGTATGAACGCCTTGTTACTACTTAAAAGTACTTGATACTGGTAGCCTTCGTTACAACTAGAATTTACTGTTGGTCAAAAGCTAATGTTAGTAAAAACCTAGTTTTAACGAGTAACGTGGCATTACACGTTTTGGCGAAGTGACTCGGTATAAACTACTTTTAACTAGTGATAAAGCGTTCTAACTAAAAACGGGTTTTCACTACAACATATACATTTATTGTTAAATTTACTTGAGATTCACAAGAAGTTATCTTTTAATAGTTAAGTACTATCGTATTCGTTTAGATCATTTAATAACTTGTGAATTAATAACCAAAGAGAATTCGAAAAGACACGAGTTAGAACGCTGGCAGACCGAGATTAATCACGCTGTCTAGTCATTCGGATTTCGTCAATCGTCGCGGGCAGACCCGCTGTCCGATGCGGTCCCTCATAGAATAGCAGTTGATTATATAAAAGCGCATTTTAATCTTGTAAAGGAAACATAAATTATCAATGTTAATTAAATACACTTTAAATGAAAAGATAGATCTTTATTCCAATTTAGTCAGTGGTATTGGCGTTGATTAATTTAGCGCTGGCAAGAGTTTCATGCCTTTATCGAGGAATTTGATTTTCTTTGAAACCTGATGAAGGAGATGATCAGCAATCTGCAGTACCAGGCGCTAACCATCACGGTATTGGCTATTGTCAAATTTCCGAGAGCATACGTTTCTTGTGGAGTACAACAAGGATAAGAATAGAGACATTAAAGCCCCGCACTAGACATTCCTGGGGGTTTTTCTCATTCTAATAACACGCGGCACGTTTAACATAATTGGAAGTGACAATAGAAAGTGGTACACAAAGTACCATCCGCTACACACCTTTTAGTGGTTGCACAGTGTGTCTGTATACGTACAAGGTTTACCACTACTTTTTCCGCCTTCGCACTCCAGTGGCGAGCTTGGCAGATTGCCACGTAGGGAGCCCAGATTCGATTACCGGTGGGGTTGGAGATTTTCTCCACTGGGGGACTGGGTGCTGTGTTGTCTTCACCATCATTTCATCACCATCGACGCGCAAGTCCCCCATGTGGCGTCACCTAAAGACTTGCATCAGGCCGACCGAACCTGATCCCAGTTGGGGTCTAACGGCCAAAAATACCCCACAAAACCATTGCTGTTTCTGCACATTTTCCGTTGACAAACAATATCAAATCCAGAATTTGAATTGTGCTTAAGGATCTTGTGAGATAACACAGTATGTAATTCGTGTCCCGTGATTTCTTCTTGAACGTGTATGTGTTTCAAGAATATCTTGTTATCCGAGAAGGCGGACAATTTACATTTGTAATTCAAGGAGTGTTGTTTAATGTTTGTATAGTCTATGGGACTAAACTTACAAACTACTTATGAACTACTTACGAACTAGGACGGCACAAATATCCATGCCCGAGGGGGGATTCGAACCCCCGACCGTAGCGGCCGTGCAGACCGTGACTGGAGCGCCTCAGTCTCATCGGCCACCGCGGCCGACTTCAAGGAGTGTTTGGTTAAATCAGTGAACTGCGAAGGATTTGATTAATAATGAAAGATACTTTCTTTACATCAGAGATACTGTTAGACAAATAATTGCGCGAAGTATACAATAACATCTACCGTCGTACCTTTGCAAAAGATCTTGCCGAATACCCCAAATTGTGTTCGACCTATGTAAATCAGCAAGAGCATGGAAGGTATCTACCCAGACACTCGTTGATCTTTCTTGGGTAGTGATAGAAGACAACAAAATGAAGGCCGACGTTCTAAATTTCACATGTAAGTAATCATTCACTCAGAAAGTCCGTTTGATGGCCGCACTAACTCCCAAATGGAAGACGTAGTAATAGGCGTAGCTGGTGTGGAGAAGCATGTGAAAGTGTTGGGAAAAAAAATCGTCAGGTCCATGTGGGGTACCAATCTGATTTTACAAACCCTGCGGCATTGGCCCCTTACGTAGCTTGAATTTATCGCGAATCTTCCATCTAGCGCAAAGTTCCAAGCGACTGTAGAAAGTCGTAGGTAGCTCCCTTGTATAAAAATCTTTAACACCAGATTTATGTAGAATTATTGAACATATTACCAGTGCTAATATAGAAAATCGTCTTGCAGAAACTTATGTCCATACATAGGCACGACTTTATGAAGCATCGATAGTGCAGAACTCAGCTTACGATTTTCTTTCATGACACCTTGCGGGCTTGGAAGAAGTGCAACAGACAAACTGCAAATTGCTCGAAAGCCGTTCGACACGGTAACTCACTGCAGACTGCTAATGAAGGTACGAGCATATGGATTAGGTGAAAAAATATGTCAGTGGCTCGGAGTCTACTTAAGTAAAAGAAACAAGTACGTTGTCCTCGGTAGCGAGTGTTCATCACTGCATAGGATATCGTCAGAAGTGTCCCAATAAAGTGAGATAGGACCGTTATTATTATCTATCTAAATAAATGGTCTGACGGTCTGTGTGAGCTGTGATCTGAGACTGTTTGCTGATTATGCCCGTGGTGTACAGGAAAGTGTCCTCATTGAATGACTGTAGTAGGATACAGGATACAGGATGATATGGACCAAATTTCTAGGTGGTGTGACAATGAACGCTATCTCTAAATGTACGAAAATGTAAGATGATACAGACCAGTAGCAGGAACAGTCCCGAAATGTTAGAATACGGCATTACTAGTGTGCTGCTTGACAGACTCGCAACAATTTAATATCTGGGCGTAACGCTGCACAGCGATAAAACTGGAACGAGCAGTTAACGACAGCCGCTGGGAACGCGGATGCTTGACCTTGGTTTATTGTAAAAAATGTGGGACCATGTGGTTCGTCTGTAAAGGTTACCGCATATAATACGCTTATACGACCCGATCTTGAGTGCTGATTAAGTTTTAGGGATCCCCACCAGTTCGGTTTGAAGGAAGGCATAGAAGCAATTCAGAGGACAGCTAGTATTGTTACTGGTAGGTTCGATCAATGCGCGAGTGTTACCGAAATACGTAGAGAACTTTATCTGGAGTCGCTGAAGGAAAGGCGACATCATTTTGTAAAAACACTGTTGATAAATTTAGAGGCCCGGAATTTAAAACGGACTGCAGAACTATCCTACTGTCGCCAACCTACTTTCCTCGCAAACACCACAAATAAAGTATCGGAGAATTTAGGGCTGGAACAGATTCATATAAGCTGTAAGGTCCCTATGGTCTCGATATAGTCGGTTTCCTGTAATATTTAATATTGTGAACTGGCCACAGATGTATATTGTAGGGGGCGTAGTAATCTTTGGAAGTTCGATTGTAGAGTAAGCGCTGTGGCTGCGAGAAGAAGCTGTTGGAGAAGGCAGTTGTTAAGTATATGTTGTAGCACGCCATTATTGTAATTCATGATGTCAATTAAAATTTTTGTAATATTTTTTCTACTTCATATTTTTTTAAGAATACGTAATTTCTAATCTTCATACCGCTTTCTGCTTTCTCACTTTGTTAGTTAGTTCGCTCTTCATTTTATTTTCTTCATTTATGATTATTGTTGAACTTAACTACTACCCACCTGTCATTTCTACTTATTTTAATACTGAAATACTAGATGACGCAAGCTGCTTGCTGCTTCCTGTTTCCAGTTTTGTAACACGAGGTAAGATAATTTTTTATTTATCTGTGTCGCAGTCAGATTGTTTCCCCTTTTCATTATTCAGGTTAATCAGTTTCGTTATACCCTTCGGTACAACTTTCGACAGAGCCATAAATTTTAATGTTTGTGTTTTCTCCAATTTCCCGGGCGTTCCTACGACTAACCGCGGTGGTCGTAGTCTCCACATTGTTCGGTTTTTAAAAGTTCAATTTTGCACGTACGTAGTATTGGTCAACCACCATTAAAGGTAATTTATTTGGGATACCTTTGAAAATTTCCATTAAACATAATTTATTTATTTTCTAGTATACCTTGCAATGCATTTGCTTCTCCTCGTTCTATATGGGTGTGGAATAAGAAAGCAAGTAACTATTAGTGGTACTTAACACCCTCCGGCACACACCTTTCGGTGGATTGAGCAGTACGTATGTAGATGTAAACATTTCACAGATTTGGTCCCCATTTTATATATATATATATATATATATATATATATATATATATATATATATATATATATATATGTGTGTGTGTGTGTGTGTGTGTGTGTGTGTTTGTGTGTGTAGTCCTTATGTCACGTTAGTTTGTAATCCTAGGGACTGATAACCACAGTAGTTAAGTCATATAGATTTAAAAACATTTGAAAATTTCAACATTTTCAAAACGGATGTATTAGAAAAGAGCAAGTATCCTTTCCGGAAAATATCTAGGCAATAATAGTATTCGACACAATAAAATGTTTACGATTTTGTAGGAGTCGGGAGCCTCAGTCATATATATATTCTTTAAAAGTTCTGACCGCCATTTGACTGAAAGTTTTCTTTATTATCACTACCTGGTTTCGGTCTTAGGCCGTTTTCAAGTGCTGTGATAAAAGTTGTCAGATTGGTTTCCTTAAATCATGGTCATAATAATAATAACTAAAAAAATATTTTATTGTTTTTACTAATATGACCATGACCTAAGGAACCTGGCTATTAAGAGTCACAATAATTTGTCATTACTGTTAACTGTGACATTACGCCATAATTCTCAACTCATCAATGAAATTGGTGATATTTCGGCGAAAGAGTGGAAACTTTATTATGATGGGATACTGAGGTGGGAGATGTGGGGTCAAAATGTTTAAATGTCTGTAAATCTATCGGACCAAACTGCGTGGTCATCAGTCCGTAGCTTACAAACTACTTAAACCTAGGTAAACTAACCTACGGACAACACACACACCCATGCCCCAGGGAGGACTCGAACCCTTACGGCGAGCAACCGCGCGCTCCGCAGCGAGGTGCTTTAGACCGCTCGGCTACTCCACCGCGGCTGGAGTGGGGTCAGCCGCCGTCTGTTGCGTCTTGCATAGCGAGCCTTGCATGTCGTGGGCGTATGAGCTGAGGGCTACCGTTTCTCTGCTAGCTGGTGACGCTCGCGTGTTGTGTCGTCAGTGCCTACTTCGCTCTGATGATTTTAAAATGATGACTTTATGTGACAGTAACGGCAATGACAAAATATTGTGACGCATAAGAACCAGCTCACATCAGAATGCCACTGTAACGTTGGCCAAAACGTCGGTTATTAAAGTAATAACCATGACGTGGTACAACAGCCAGAAAATGTTAATGTCAAAATGTGATATGTTGGACGAAAGAAGTATTGCAGCCGAAATACAGTATGATACCCATACTACTGGCGATGCATACGCAAAATGAAGTACTGAAACTTTAAACCAATATTTTTCGTAACTTACACTGCTAATTTGGTCATTTGACGATGCGCGAAACCAACAATAACGATGATGAAGATCGGGCATCACTGTCAGGTCGCTGTTAATGTAACTGTAGCCCCATGTAAGTGGTACCATTAAATTTATACGGAGTTTGAACATGCGTAGGTTTCAGTAATTTATTCACATGGTGGTTTACTTCTCCATTTAATCATTTTGCAAAGAATAATAATGGCTCTCTCGACTTTTCTCTTTTCGCGAATGCTCACTCCTATCATTCCCTTTCATATTTTATTGCTCGACAGCCAGTTTTAGCTCTGGAATTGCAGGCTAATACCACTGACGTTACTACATCCAAATCAGACATATCGCATTGCACGACTCGTTGCAATGAGTTTATGTGTTCATATACCAACTAAAAAAATTACTTTTCTCTGATCACAAAAGGAGTCATGTATTCCTGTTTAAAAGACTATGACAGAAATGTAAAAATCCCGATGACTCAGTAATCTTGAATCCAGAAACCAGATGCCTCACTACTCCATATCGAACATTTTGGCATGTGAACTTATTGGAGGTCTTCCAATACAGAAGATAGTTAATCGCTTGACTCAGTCATTGTAATTATATTTTCATGTGTAACATCTCTCTTCCAATGCCACCGTCTCGACATGTCCGTTGCCTGCTGTCTCCTTATTCTTCCATCGGAACTTCCTCCTCCACTTTCCAATGAAGTTTTCGTACATCATCTGAATTTCACACGCTGCTATGTATAATAAAAACAGTCACCACATGCAAACTCTACTCGATGTGTTTTTACCCCTGCAAGTACTTTAAAATACTTTGGAATACTTCATCTAAAGTTTCACCTTTAAAGGGCTGAATAAAAAAAATTAAAAAAAAAAAAGAATTCGTGTAGAACGTTTCGGCGCCGAAACGGCCATGTTTTCTAAGGCGTGATGCTACGGACTGGACGGCCGCTCCGTCGGAAGGTACAAGTCCGTCCTCGGGCTTGGGTGCTCGTGTCATAGTAGTTTTTAAGTCTAGGTCCTAATGATCATAACAGTTTCGTCCAATAGGTTTACAAACATTAGAACAGTTCATGTGGTGAGTTTCATAGTGGTCCGAATGCAATTTCTCATGAGAGTAGGCACTTCTGAAAGCCAAAGATCTCTCTTTTTTCCGATTCTATCTAAACAATTCATGTGGATTTTTGAAAATTAAGACATAATTGATTATAGATATAGGTGTGGAGAATACTTCGTTAAAATGTGAGCCATTTTCTATGATTTATTAGATGTTTGTGATATCTAAAACTTATGAAAAGTGTTTTCGAAATTTCAAGAATAAATATGGCAACTTTGAACCTTTAAATCTCGCTAACGGATGAAAACGCCAGAAAATTAAGAAGAATAAAAGGTGTTTGAGGTTAATATCTGAAGAACATGTGTTACAAATTACGATGACGTTTGGTGAATAGATGTGGCCATTTTCACAATTCATAATTTTTGTTATTCGCTGTTATATCATGAACCGTTCATGAAGAAATGGTACTATGATAAGCCTTGAAAAGCTCATCGTAAACCACAAATATCTACAAAGTTGTTCTTCTTTGGTTTGCTGTAATCGGGAAATATAAAATTTCTTGGTATGGAGTGATAGGGACAATGTAACAACTCCTTTGGAGGATATGGAAGTTATCTCTAAGCCAAGATGTATTGGAAAACTCTTATATCTGTGATTAGTAAAACCAGTGATACAGATATATGAACAACCGCATTTTCACATGCGACGTTTTCGACCATATTAATGATCGTTATTCTCTCCTTTATCAATTGACACTTTATTTCCGTTGTAATTAATATTGTCTCAATATCGGTGAAACACGTCGAGAATGTTACTTGTCAGCTGCGTAAGTACGTTTAGCGTAGCAACAAAATTCAGTTACTATGGTTCGTGATTTTTGGCTAATTCCGATCACCACAAAGTAATCCAGCCGACTGATAGTTGTCTTACTGATTCACATACAGTACTATATATTCTTTCTGTTGCGATCTATGGAGTGCAGTAGCTGGCAAGCAGTGTGAGGGTGTGCAAGTACCTATTGAGAGCACTTTGTGATTCTATTTAATGATGAAAAGTGAAAAACGAGATGACTGACGAGAAAATTTGAGAGATTTTTCACAATTACTTCCATAAAAGAAAACGACGTAATTTTTTCTAAGGGGTGTTTTTTCCAAATGAATATTAACGGAAAGCATTTTCATTGTATTCTGCTTTGAGTAGTTAACTTTTTCTTTCACCTCTTACCTGGCATTCGACAGATGGGATTAAAACATTGAGTTTAAAAAAATATTGTACTTCATTTATAAAGAATTGAGTTTAATATTGAAGTATTGAGGACTGATGACTGCATTACCATGGTTCTTCTGTCATAGGCTGCAATTACGAAAAGATTAATTCAATCTGTCAATTGTTGGATCTGATTATAGCTTATTCCACACTATGATGATTAACACATTTGGTAATGCTATTGAATATGAGGTATCTTTACATGATATTTGAAGACATGCATTCCTTTTTTATCTTTCTGTAAAATTACTAATAAATCTAAAAATTCATCTACGTAGTAGAAGTAGGTGCCCCTCAAAAAGTCTTTCTTTTGAACTGGTAGTTGCCTATCTGTCAGATTTTGATGCTATCTGGCAAATGACCAAAGACTTTTGTGCCAGCATAATTCACCACTTTCTGAGCCAAAGTTAGATTGAACTTTAAATAGATAATAATTTCTGCTAGTGTTGTAGTTAGTCACGCAGCTATTACTTGTGAATTGGGTTGGGTTATTAATAACAAATTCCATAAGTGAGAATATACAATGTGAACTGTACATATCAAAATCTGTCTGCAGATGTCTGTATGGTTAGGCACCAGAAATTTTTTTTGGTGATGAATAAGTTTTTACTACATGATGAATTACCACAAACTAAGATGCCATATGCTAGAAATAAATGAAAATAATCATACTTTGCTAATTTACTGAGATGCTTATCACCAAAATTTGCAATGATCCTAATAGCATAAGTATCTAAACTCAAACATTTAGCAGTTTGTTTGACAAATGTTTGAATATTTTACCTTACTGTCCAAAGTATGCATACTTATTAGTGGTGTAATGCTATTTACTGTACAGAACTCTATGTACTTTCATCGAAATTTAATGAAATACCCAACTTGTATTCAGTTGAAATTTGTTTTTAATGAATATTTGTAAGATAAATACAATACTAAAAAGTGTGTGTGCATTTCATTTTTTTCATAATGATCATTTCTTGAACTAAGATGAACAAGTTAATATTTGTGTACTTCGTCAATTCACATTGCGCTTAAGCGATCATGCAGTTACAACATTTGTAGCCAGGGCGTAGTTTGCAGAGCAGTGTCACAAATGCAAAGTCCAAATCCAAATTCACGATTCCCTGTTTTCTCAAAAATTGTCCCACCAATCGTTTCATTCTTTTAGTAAAGTTATACCAGAATTTCTTTCTGCAGAATACTGTTCAGGACCTCCTGATTAGTTACGTGATTTACCTATCTAATCTTCAGCGTTTTCCTGTATCAGCAAATTTCAAAAGCTTCTTATATATTCTTGTTACGTATTGTACACGTTTCACTACATTACAATTCGACATGGCACACAAATGCTTAGAGAGACGTCTTCTCAAAATTTAAATTAATATTCGATGACAAAAAAATTTCTCTTCTTCAGAAATGCATTTTGCTTTTCACCCCATAGTCATTTATACCAAATAATGAAACTGCTTTTATTCGTCGTTAACTAATCTAATTCCTTCAGAGTCGCATGATTTTCTTAGAATGAATTCCATTACGCTATTCCCTTTTATTCATTTTCATCATTTACCGTCCTTTCAAGACACTGTCCGTGTTATTCAATTACCTTTTCTTGTTAGTTTCGTGGCTCTCAAAGAATTAAAGTATC
This sequence comes from Locusta migratoria, assembly GCA_026315105.1. Lineage (NCBI taxonomy): Eukaryota > Metazoa > Arthropoda > Insecta > Orthoptera > Acrididae > Locusta > Locusta migratoria. The sequence goes on along the minus strand of CM048747.1, from coordinate 208,870,946 downwards.
ATTGGCAAATCACAAAAGTTGTTACTCTTCCCCCGTAACTTTAATTAATTCTTAAAATTTCTCCTTGCCTTTCCCCACAACTTGTTCAAAGTTCAAATTGCATTACATCGCGAACAAGGCTACAACCCTTCCCAACTACAGGACACTTTCATTTCCTTCAACATTTATCACGGCTTGTTGTTGCACAAGTTTGATATCACTCTTCGTACCCTTTAATTTTCCCCTGTTACCGTTAGAATCTGAAATGAACAAGAACTAAAGACGTTGGTTTGCCTATCCTCAACCTGTCATCTGAGATAAGTCTTAGAGTGAGTATTGCCTCACGTTTTCCTAATTTTCTCCCTCAGTTGTATTCTACTAGTTTTCCCATTCGCCGTCAATCAACGATGACTTATTAAACTGATAGTTGTGCAATTTTCACACTTTGCAACAGGCATTATTATATTGAACTCTGGGGGTCTCTCCCCTGTGTCATATATCTCGCAAACAGTGTGGAACGTTTCTCCATTAGTGGCTCTCCCAATGACATCAGCAGTCTGCTTCATCAATCCAAACAACTTATTATTCATTCACTGAATTACTTTCAACGGTTTTGGTTAATTCTTGCTTAATGGCCCTCTGAATTATATACAATCTCTGGTGCCTGTAATTCATCTGGGTTCCATATCCTTACTACCTGGCCTATAAATTTATCTACAATTAATAACCAGTAAGTTATCGTCAAAATCATCTGACAGATATCTCTTACAGTTTAAGATCTGATTCATAAATATGTTTCTGTTGTGGCGTGAAGTCAGCGCCACACGCCAGACGCAAGAGAACGATCGTGGAGAAGGCAGCGGATGACGTCCGGCAGCCTATCGCACGCCAGCGCCGTGCATCCTGGAGGGAGTAACGGAGATGCGCGCCCTCTACGAACTGCTATATCTAGGTCGACATGCATCTGGGCTGGCCGTCAGAACTAGGCTACGATCTAGGCAGTAACTAGCTCTTAGCGCAGCTAGCATCGTACAGAAGACGGCGCCGCGAGAAGAGAGAAGAACAGATAGAAGTTGAGTACTGTATTCATCAAAAAAATAAAACTTGTTTTAATAATCTATAGAACTTTTCTAGACGCCTACGATTCCTGCACCGTACCTTTCCTGAAAGACAGGCTGACCAGGGACGAGAACCCAACAAATGGCAACGACGATGATTCAACAGTTTCTTACAATTCTGAAATCGATCTGGTACCATTCTGTGCCTGCTGGTCTCTCCCAGATACGCAACCTTCTTTCTTGATTCTTAAACAAATTGTTTGTGATGGTTAAATTGTACTTTGTGAAGAGAAGCAGCAAAGTAATAAATGAGAAAGATATTATCACTTTGTGACTCGCAGTTTGCGCATTTTTCTCATAGTGTATTTATCGTTTGTCCCACACTAACGACTCCTCAAGGCTATCAAGTCATTCGTTAAAGAATACTCGAAGTGTATCTGCTACAACAAGCAAATTATAATAAAAATATAAGAGAATTGGATATGTGGACTCTTCATCTCTCTGGGCATAGGCGAGTCAACCAGTTTATAAGAAAGAAAACTGATTAAACGAAGTAAATTTATACGATGAAATATTAAACATGTCTTTTGGATACACTCCGGGTTTATTAGCCCCATTCAGACATCAAATTCATATAAAGTTTCGTATCAAACTGTTAACTCCTTGTTGCACAGGGTACTGTCAACAGGTACTGTCAACCAACCGATAATCTCGTAGATGAAATGCGTCTAATTAGCACCTTATATTTGAATGAAAATCTTCACAAAAATGCAGTTTGACGAAGAGAGTCAAAGAGAGAAAGAATGCAAATAAAATTATGAATGTTTGTTTTCAAAGAATGCTTAACATTATTTTTCAACTCTAATATCACCGTAGAAGTTCTGAGGGACTCAGGTTGTGAATGTTAAATTATGGAGCATTTTTTTCATCTTCACATTCACAGTGCAACCACTCCTCCTACCGTCAGGTTGCTGTTACCTGGGGCCTAACTACCCTACTCAAAAAAAAAATTGGTGGAGTAGAGATGCATTTATTGTTTAATACTTAATTTTAATAAAGTTTTTCTCTTCTTAGTTTTAGGCCTACACTTTAATCTCAACAATGATTAAGTGACTTGAATGGATAATGCAAGTTTCACTAGTAAGATTGAAATTTATTATATTTAAATTAGCCTCACACGCACAACACATAAATGAACATATAAAACTTCAACAATGTGTGCCACTATTTTCTAAAGATCAGCCTAACAATATCAAAACGAAACTTCAGTCTTATTATACACCCGCACCGTTCCGCAACTCAGCTGCTACTACTTTCTACAATGAACACCACTGCCACTGCTGGCACTACAAGTCAGAGATATTGCAAATACCACAGCTCACTTCGAATACATAGTAGCAAAGACATTAATCCCTTACAACAGTATGTATTATGCGAAACACGATGTAATATTTGATTTGTTTTTAACATTTCGAGGCACCCACTGGCATCCGTTTGACCTACATTGGCCTGGAAATTTAATTGCATCCAGAGATATACACCTAGGTGTTTGCGTAAGAGTTGACAAGATCGTTTTCTCTGGTGGTCTTTTATGCAAGGCGTCGTATCAATGGATGGTATCCGTGCGTTTCTCCGTACAAATAAAACTAAACTGAAAGTGAATTTTGGTGCACCTTTAAAATATCTGTCCAAAGTTAGTGAAGTTACAATATGTTCTGTATTAACATGGACAGTAAAACACGAAGAATAACCTGTACTACGACAGCACTCTCCCTTGATAGTAACAACTGTTACCGAAATGCAGATAGTGCTTTTCAGTTTCTTTCGAAGCATTCTGTTTATTTACCACGTGTTACTGTCCCTGTCAATATATTCTGAAACTTAATACCGCAGTATACTAACCGGAGCCACACCGTCAAAAGCACACGTAAAGTTACACTTTACAAATATATATTTTTTTAACGAGAAATAATCCAGTGACTCGTTGGAAAGTACTTATTGACTCCGGCTACACACTGAACTATAAAATTTACAAATACTTGCCAAACTACTGACAAAAGTTATCTCATTATTCTTAGAGAGTCATCCCGTGTAGGTATGTGTATTATAGATTGTCGGCCAGCAGATGTATGTTTGGATTAAAACTACAAACATTTATTTTGTTTACCGTGCTGTTTTGTAGTGAATTATGCTGTAAGTACTTGGTTAGGTATGCGCTATGCCTCCACACAGTTTTTGAAGATTACGAGTAGGTTATTAACATTGTTACCGCTTAGCCTGAAGCTCTCGTTCGCATTTTGTCAAACTGGTCTAGATTACTTTTGGTCCTTATCAGTTTATTTTCAACAATGCCATAAGCACTAAATTGTTAACTTTAACCTTCCTATTGTGTTCGAAACAGAGACACACATATTGTGAATGGGTCAGTTAGACACGCAATTTAAAAAATATATATATTCTTCGATGTTACTTCAAAATATATTTTGTAAATGGTTTCTTTCATGTGGAAAAACAGATATTGAAGCTTTCCAGCATTTATTGAACGTAATTATTGTAAAAAAATATTACATTTTAGATTGTGAAACAATATTCATACAAGTTTTTATAAGTGAATTGTTGCATAAAATGCAAGCTAAAGCTTAAATTTTGTCACTTATTGCAAACACTAATTGACCTAAAATTACATTTAAATATGACAATTAATTCTGAAGAATAATATTTAGCTTCAATATATGCGTGTTGTATTAGCTAACAATTTCTTGGCATAGGAATGATTTCTTATTAGTCTTTCGATCCTTCTTCGGTCCACACTCTTTTTACTGGCCCCTTTCCTGTTCCTTTGCTCCAGAACTCGTTCCTGTAATATTTTCCAAATTTAATTTTATCTTGTTAGGAATATTTTTGGACATTCTGTCCTCTTGCATTGTTCCTGTTAGCTCTCTTAGAAAAAGGCGTCTTTTGTACAATTTGTTTCAGTAGTAGCCTGTGTTAGTGTGCACATGCAACACATAAGCATTTATTGCAGCAGTGTCTAGCATGTTATAAAATAAACAGGCCATCGCTTAGTACACCCTTTACAGGAATAAGTACTGGCGAGTGTATCTGTCGTGTCAACTTCTCCTTTCGTTTTGTTATAATGCAGTATTACCTCCGGCTTCTTATGCTCTTCTGAAGACATGGTAGAGTCATGGTGCAAGGTAGATAGTAATATGACAGCTTTATTCGTTTTTAGAACGTACGAAAACATACTTCTAAAATCCTAAGATGTCTGAAAACACTTGTCTACTGTTGTTTGTCAGCATTTCTTTCGGATTCTCAGCTTTGTTCTGAGGGTTCAACTAATGTTAGAATTTTCTGCAGAAGTTGTTTGGCCAGAGTGTAGTCCGTAAAGAAATTATCAGTGGTAATATTTCGACCAGTTTTCTCAATTCTTTCCACAAGCCTCAATACAACATTCCTACCTTGATTCACTTCTCTTGGTCCATTTTATGGCTTTCCTGTATAGACTTCTGCTGCATAAACATATGCTGTGTTCACATCAGATAACAACCATAATTTTATGACATATTTTCCAGTCGGATTTGAAGTCATGTACTGACGGAAGGGACACCTTCCTCTGAATGAAACCAGTTACTCGCCCACCGTGACATTTTCATAAGGAATGAACTTTTTAAGAAACAGTTCCACAAACATTTCAAAGACAGCCAGTTTATCAAGGCGTCGCCTAGCTGGTCGATCTTCTTTGTCAAATCTGAGAATTCTGATTGTACAGAAACGCGAAAAATTGGCCGACCATTCATGCTGTCCCATAGCTATTGGAGAGATTCTCCAGCAGATTTGCATACACAAGATAATATAAAAAGTCCCAAATAAGCCTTCATTTCCTGATTTGTAATATAAATTTATTATGCTCACCTTGGTTTTGACACAGCTGGAGGATTTTTAGACCACCATGTACCATTAGGCGACATATATACATTTTCAGTTACTTTGGTTTCTTTAGACAACAAAACGACGCTTTCGTCTCCTTTGATCACATCACTCTCCTCAATTCTAATCGAAACATTAGCAACATCACATGAACTGTCAACAAAATCTTGATCATTGACAGTACAATCTTCTATTTCGACATATAAATCATTTACAAGCTCTTCTAACTGTTCATCACTTAGAAACCGACAAACAAAATCAGACTATACGCCTATATGCAGTCGTTATACAGAGTCCCACAGCAATGTGAAATGCCTCTGAGACATTGTAGACCAATCACCAGTATTTCTAGAAATTTCTTCGTAGAAACTAAATAAAAATTTCCGCCTGGGTCAAAAAGACCCATTCACAATAAGTGTGTCAAAGCTACGTATCCCCGAAAGTATTTTAGTTTTTGTAACGAAAATTGAGGATAACATAAATTATTACGTATTTGAGGAATACTTAATGCCATGTTCTAAAATAAGTAACATTTAGGGGTTTACGTTAATTTTAGTAAACGAACTGGGTCAGTTAGACCCATTTACAATAGGAAGGTTAAAATGGTTCTCAGTTATTTTCTAGTGGAGACTGCCGGGGTTATCTATTTATTTATTGCCTAACGAGTCTTTTTGCCAGATATTATTGACGCTTCTAACTTAATTGTCATTCCTCGCTGTTAAAAGGTTATTTAGTATGGGTGATATTAGATTGAGCTTTTTCACGTCGTATCTTTCAATTTTCTCGGTGTATTACCACTCCCCTGAGCTGCACTCTACCAGCTATCGTTTGAAACTGTTTTAACAAGAATAAAGATGTTAAATTTCTTAGAGCGATGTATGAGATGTCCAGTAAGTGGAAAGGTTGCAGTAATTCCTATAATACTTATAACTGTGGACTTTGTTACTGAGAGCATATCTGTTGGAAACACCTATTCGATACCACAGACATTGTGGTTACGAGTAGACTGGCACTGATGACGATTGGATTAACGATTCCATCTCGGGACACAATCGACAGAGTTATTCATCATCTATGGTATCAAATATGTGAACTTTATTTCTACAGAAGCTTTTCCGTTTTATTAATCATAGGATATAAAATTTAATTATTAGTTAAAAATCAGTGTTGTGGCAGATATTTCACGATCACACGTAGGAAAATATTTTATCACGCTTTAATATTCTATGTAAGCCTAATGTACAACTTGTATTCACTCGAAATTATTCTGTTTGATAACACAATTGAATATTTTGCTTGTAGTGTCTATGTAATTGTTGGTTTTACGGTATTAACGTTTTATCTTCCCATGATTTCTCGTTAAAAACACAGCAAGTAAATTAAATAAGACTTTTGATTAACTTAATCGTGGACCTCATTTTTTTATTGATGATTGGAAAACTGCTGCATAATGGCGTCTCACACGCGTTGCACTGTGTAATTTAATATGGATCGAATGTGCTTTTACAAAAGGCGTGTCATTTGGTTCACAACAGTATAAAGTCATGTCTGGCAACGTATTTTGGGCGGTACAGAGGAATGATTCTTTGCAGACCATAAAAATATTTCTTTCGCCATTTTCAGGGAACAGTAAGATATTGCATTGATCTATATACATGAGATTTGCATCGATAACTGTATAAGATGATTCTATATGTCAGTCAGTGTAAAAATGTTACCAATGGTTTTTCAGCCCCAGATGCTACACATAACTGAGTACTATAATGAGAACAGTATTCATTGATTGCTATGTACCACAGTATATTCATACCGATTCATAGATACTTGCACATTGAGATAGGGGAGAGTGAGTTTACCATCGTTCTAACAGTATGGATACAGAATGGGTCAGTAATTACACAGAAGTCCAGCTTAGCACCTTTAATTCCATATTCACAATAGTAGGCGGAAACTCCAGCAAACTAGAAGTTTAAAGAATGAACGCTACACATAAATGGTACTTATTTGTACATGTGACCGAAGAGCTACGTTAAGGAATCTTTATTAAGTAAAGTAATGTTAGTTTGGGGCGTTGTACAGGTATTTCTTTATTCGGTTCATTTGGGGGACCATATCTTTTTCCGTCCTTTACCCATTGCCTTTTGCCTAACTCTCTGCAAATTTCAGTATCTTTTCATACATGACGTCATATCTCCTGAATAATATTTCTTAAAGTTATCTTATTTTCCAGGTATGCAGACTGAAATAATATGGAAATGTCTACTGTATGTGTTGAGGATAGATTTGGTAGTAATTAAGCGATACGTTACATCATGCAAGTGATTATTTCTGACGTTATATTTTCTGAACGATGTGAATTACTATTAGATAATTTCCAATGTGCATTTAGAGCTTCATGTGAAACCTCCCTGTAAAATATTACGAATGGAGTTAGTAATAAAGCCGCAATAAATCTAAAGCTCTTACTTGATGGGGTAGTAATTCTTGAACTTTACTTTCTGTCGTATTATTTATGAGCAGTATATACACCGACCGAGGTGGCGCAGTGGTATAACATTGGACTGCTATTCGGAAAAGAGGTGGTTCCAACCCCACTCTGGCCATCAAGATTTTGGTTTTCCGTGATTTCCCAAAATCACTCCAGGCAAATACCTGGATGGTTCCTTTGAAACGGCTCAGCCGATTTCCTTCCACATCCTCAACCAACTATCGAGCGTGAACTCCCGTCTATAGTGATATGAGTTAAATTTTAATCTTACATTATTCCTTTTTTTATAATATATTTATTTCGAGGGTACATCCAATTGTATACATTCATACAGACTGAAAATTGTCTTTAACATCGTACTGAACACTGTAGTTCACTGCATGAAAAGCAGGAAAATAATAATCTATATACTTGTAATCCTTCAGGTTTTCCCGGCGAGACGTTGTCATCTAGCACAGTCGGGTATTCTGCCTGTTATTTTTTTTATTTTTTTTTCTCCGTCACTTTTTATTCTCTTCCCTTAAGGGGAAGAGCGAGCCTTCTCAGAGCTGCCGATGGGCTCTTTATTGGCCCGAGGATGGCATAAGGGTTATTTTGTTTCTTTATTAGTCACATTAATATTGTTTGCTTAACAGTCGGGGGGGGGGGGGGGGTTAATGATTTTATTCCTATTGGGAACATACCATGGGCAGGGGGACAGCTCCGGTATTCACCTTACATCCAACAGGAAACCACGGAAATCTGGGCCAGAGCTGTTGGTGGTTGACCACCTTATGTGTTGTCTTCACACGGACATCCTTGATTGTAGCCGCGGTGACCGTTTCCTTGCTTTATCAGACGATATCATCTCTAGGTGGGTCTCCATATTCTTCCTGAAAGTCATATTCTCCCCTCTCCTTCCAGTAGAGCATTTGAAATACTTTCCGGTGAGGCCAGGGGAACGTGTTCGGTATTTACTCTTTGAAGGAACTAGGCGATACGTATGGCGTCCGCACCGCGTCATGTACTCTGCCCATAGCTCAAGAGAAATTGACTGACGCCCAGGAAAAGATAATATGTTATGAAGACCTTGGAGGACATTCAGAACGTCATACCGAAGGATCGGTAATGGATAATAATCACAAAGGACGTATACAACAGTTGGAACAGCTGCGGCCAGAAAAAGACGCTACAGCCACTGCCATCGGTCGACGCATTACACGGCCGGCGTGCATTACGCGGCGTGGACGGCATACCTAGCGCCTAGCACCTCACAGGCATTAATAGCGGACATGTTCCACTGTGAAATCAGTATCAGGAAGCACCTGGAGGAGACTGCGAGGTACGCAGTTGAAATATCTGGCAAGAAAAGACGCGAACAATCCGCAGAACACCCGATTGTGCAAGAAAACAGCTGTAAACTTTTTTATCTTTCATAATTTAGCTTGGGTTGTCAGGAAGAAAAAGTATCATAAAGGTTTGAAAATATGAAAATATTTATTGCAATTCGCTCCCCAAATAGTGGATGAGTAAGTCTCAATATTGGCGTCTATTAAATTTTTACAATGTCATATCACCTGTAGCATATGTTGTGAGTGTTTCTTACCACCAACGCTATTATTGCCTGACAGTAAAGAAAACCTATTCGTACTTTCTTTGAAATCGATCCATTAGTTGAAGCGTAGATGAACACTGTCCCATGATGTGGCAGTTTTTATTTCACATAATTGCTTATGGAGCATTATTTCCTCATCGATTTGTCATAGTTGGTACTTAACACCTCGCGGTATGGCCGCGTGGTGTAAGGTGTCAATTCATATGTTCAAACATTTGTAAAGCTTATGGAACTTAACTGCGGGGTCATCAGTCCCTAAACTTACAAACTACTTATAAACTATCCTATACTAAAGACGGCACATACATACATACCTGAGGGGGGGATTCTAACCCGCGACGAGGAACGGCCTTGCGCATTGCAGCATAGCGCCTCAATGCGCTCCGCCACTCCGCCGCAGCATGTATGGTGTCAAAACCATTAAGTTATGCTGAAAGCCTGTATCTGCCCCTGCGTTTTCTTGGGTGAAAGATTCCGGAGGTAAAATATTTCCCATTCGGATCACCAGGTGGGGACTTCTCAGGAGGATGTCGTCATCAAGAGAAACAAAACATGCATTCTGCGGATCGTGTGTTCCATCCCTTAATCGGGCAGATAAGTTAGAAAATTTGAAAAGGGGATAGATAGGTTAAATTTAGGTGTGGCGAGGACGTTCGGTGGCAGGATGAAATTGATTTCTCTTTAGGTGAGTACAGGGTTATAAAAATCGGTAGGTGGTAATGCAGAAGTAGGTCTGATAATAAATAATAAAATAGGAATGCGGGTATTCTACTATGACTAGCTTAGTGAACGCATTATGATAGCAAAATTAGACACGAAAATATCACCGACCACAGTAGAAAAAGTCTATATGCCACCTAGGTCTGCTGATGATCGGGAGATCATAAAGTATGAGGCAATAAATGAAATCATTCAGACAGTTAAGGGAGAGGAACATTCAATTTTTATTGGGGACTGAAACTTCGTAGTTGGAATGGGAAGAGAAGAAAATTCAGGAGGTGACTATGGACTGGGGAAAAGGAATGAAAGAGGAGATCTCCTGGTAGAATTTTGTGCAGAGTACAATTTAATAATCACAACACGTGGTTGAATCGTAACGAAATAGAATGTATACGTGGAAGGGAGAAGGAGACACTTGGAAAAATGTTCAAATGTTAAAATGTTTGTTAAGCTTATGGGACTTAACTACGGAGTCATCAGTCCCAAAACTTACAAACTACTTATCAACTACCTTATACTAAGGACGGCACAAATATCCATGCCCGAGGGGGTATTCGAACCCCGACCGTAGTGGCCGTGCAGACCGTGACTGGAGCGCCTCAGTCCCCTCGGCCACCGCGGCCGGCATTGGAGAAAACAGATTGACTTTATAATGGTAAGTCATAGGAATATAATCCAGGATTTAAACTGTATGACATATCCAAAGTCAGATACAGACTCCAGGACATATTAGTTATGAACTGTAGATTGAAACTTACAATACTGCAAAAAGGTAGAAAATTAAGGCGATGGAACCTATACAAATTGAAGGAACCAGAGATGGCAGAGAGTTTCAGAAGGAGCGTTAGGCAAGGATCGCCAGAACCGGGAGAAGGTAATGCAGTAGAAGAGGACTCTGTAGCTCTAGAACGTAGAGTAGCGAAGGCCGCAGGAGGGATGATACAGGCAGAAGGACAAGGCCTAATAGAAATTCCTGGATAACACAGGATACACTGATTTGATGAAACAAGAAAATATAAACTGTACCAGTTGAAGCAAACATGTGGGAGTGAAGTGTGATATAATGATCTTTTGCAATCGTGGTATCCCATGCAATGGCTACACATTGTTATGTTAATCAATAACTGCTAATCTACATAAGTACTTGCTAATGAATAATCTTCTCCAAGCTTTGCAGTCATAGCAAACGCAAAATTACTCAATCGCATTACCTTATCCAGTGTAAGCCAAGACGGAGAAAACGGTATATCGAAACACTGTATGTACGCGGCCACTGACTACAGTACTAGACAAGATTAGTCACATGGCAGTGAGTACTGTAACACTACAAAAATGAACTTTGATAGACACAAAAGGTTTCTTTTAAAAGTCTGCTCAGCAACGAAAAACCCTGCGGAAAATATTACTAACACTACTCACACTTTCTCTTCTTTGTCTCATCGCCACATACTAAGAAATAATTTTGCATCAAGTTTATAGCTACTGCTTAATTATACATTACATGTGGTGTTTGGACGTTGTTGTTAGATGGAGTGTGCACTAGAGGTAGTCACATAAAATTTTAATGTCACCAACTAGTTGTTAATTAAAGCTCTGAGTTATGGTGTAGAGAACATGCATAACACATCATAAAACTTGCATCACGAAAATTTATAGCTCGAATAACATAGAGCGTATCCATTACGTGAAATATATGAAGTGAGCCTGACAGAATAAAGCTCAAAGTAAGTATTATTAACGCACATCACGGAACGCAATAAGGTGACTTCATACAAGAAATATGCAACTGTGCGTACGAAATGACATTGCGACAATACGAAGGAGCATGTACGACTTACTCTGATTGCTGTAAATAAAAGTACAAGTAAATACGCTGGAGTAGTCTCAAGTAAACAAAAGCAGATGGTGAGCGTTTGAGTACGATAAGTGTTTAACTTCATTAATCAGGCTCTCTCGTCATAGTAGTAGTTATTTACCTGACACAATGAATTTGTCATACTGCTGATTCTACGAGCTTCTGTCCCTCCCAGTGACATGCTGCCTCAAACCCTACATCGTCATGTTTCCTCCACGGATGCAAACTGGAGAGACTTTTTCATTCGGTACTGCGTTATAAACTGACGTGAAATTTCAGTGAAGCCAGCCGCAAATTAATCACTATAACCTTTCACCTGGCAACCGACAAAATGTCGATAATTCGAAGCGGCTAAATTGGAAACTGATCTCCACACAAGGATTAATCAACGTTGAGAGAATTTGTCTACATTATGAAAGTTGTGAAATGTGTATAGAATATAATGTTGCGAATTACTAAGTCTTTGCATTTGATGATCAATAATGACGGTATGCCATTCATGGTTTCTCTTTTGAATGATCAAAATGTCAGTTCCATTTACATGAGATTCCGTCTTAACAATTTTGGTGAGCAGATTTAGATTTCAAAATTACAGCTATACGTTGAAAACATTTTAATTGTTACAATAATTCGTAAAATGCACGTGTAATGAAACTACTACATTGAACACCCAAACCTTTGTAAAATTTGTATAAAATAAGATTTGTTAGATGAAAAAATTAAGCAATGACAGTTTCCGTAGTCACTGTCTTCGAACAGGCCTGCTAAATAAACACAAGTTAGGTGCAATTCGTTTTAAAGAGGTAATTAGGTTTAATACTTGTTTTATTTTGTGCTTTTATTTATTTATCATTTTTGTCTTCCGTTTGTGAAAATACTTTAGGTCTTTCTCTTATGATTTCTGTAATTCTTATTACAGTCTTTATTTTTTATATCCTCTTTCTAAATGTCTATGTTAAAGTATTAATTTATAACTATCATTTTGTTCCATATTTGTTTATTAAACAATTAATGTGGAGCTCTTTAGTACGGCATATTTTACATGACACATTTGGAAGGTGTGACAATAAACGGGTTATGCGAAAGCTTGTTATCCTGAAATGCGGGCATCCGCAGCCAAATGTTGACATTGTGAGATTAGGTCCGCTCTGACTGCAAGCAGCTTTTATTTAAATAGCACAACCGGTTTCACGCATTCCACAACTTTGTAAAAAATACAAATATAACAACAACATCAAGAGTCTAATACTGTGTGGCAATTTACTAAACGTTTTTAAATGATGATCAATTAGAAAGGCTTCTGAACGAGTCATATGATGACATAGTACATGATCCCACCAATGATCCTAATTTTAAAGATTCTGTGTACTGTTCAAATGATGAATCAGCTTCAAGTAAGAAGAGTTATGTAATTGAAGCATGTGATGGCGGAGTATACTTACAAGAGGAAATTAATGTAGATGAGTGTAAGTCGCATAATTGTACAAAGTAATCAGCAACCCCAGCACAGTTAAGAAAATGAATAGCATAGTAAATATTTTATATGAACCTGTATTTCACTCGTAGGCTTATAATTACTGGGATTTGTAGTAATCTAGAGAAAAGGTCGCAGTAGTCCCAGGTTCGAGAATAGGGTTTAACGTTCCGTCGACAGCATGGTCATTAGAGACGGAGCTTACGCTCGGATTTTCGTGGAAGGATGTGGGAGGAAATCGGCCGTGGCCTTTGAAAGGAACCATCCCGGCATTTGGCTGGAGCGATTTAGGGAAATCACGGAAAACTAAATCAGAATGGCCGGAGGTAGGCCGGAATAGGGGCTGGTATATAGAGCGTGGACTAAAGAAAGGCCAGAACACCAACGAAACGTGTAATAGATGTTTATCATGATCTCGCAAGAGCCTGCAATGTGTAATACAATAATTGAAATGGTTGATGTGATGGTTTTGGAGACTAAGTTAACACTACAAGTAGCACGTTAGTCAAGTTTCATCCATTGCTTGTGTTTCAAGTGCCTTAGCCGCTTCCATATTCATCGTAGGACCAAACCCTCTCTTGTCTTTTAAACATTTACTAGAGGACTCGTGTAAATACATTACTTAGCTAGCAAGGAGGCTGAATACATTCAGAAATTACTTTCTTTATACCTGTCTGAACAGCAGAAACATAATCAGTTTGAATAAGGACTTACTACAAGTGGATTTATTAATTTCCTGAAATCAACCTATTTTCATCTATTTCTTTCCTTTTTTTACAATGATTTCTGATAAATGCTCTATTTTAATGAAAATTTTCTGTGATTAGCATTATTCTCAGTTTTATATATGACTAGTAGTACCTGCAGTAGCATAACTCCTGAATACTTCAACAGGAGAGTAAAGTAGGGATCTTAATGTTTATTTCTGTTTTATCAGCTGAGTTTATCATTTAGTGAATGATGTTAATTTCGAATCGCTTCCAATGATATATTATTTCACTTGTATATGAGTTCTGATATTTGAACGGTAGCCTGATATCCTCTATGTTCTTTTCAGCAAAGTGAAATGCTTGACTATTGACATACAGTATAGCTGACGCACAGTATACTGCACGTAGTATAGCTGCCTCTCTTGACATGACACTTCTGAGATTTGGACAAGTGTGCCGACCCTGGTTTGAGTCCCAACAGCGTATAAACGTCGTGAGGCTATGAAGTGGCCGACCTGGATGACGGTTACAGAGATATCCCACACCGACATGAAAGAATAATTGGCTGATACCCAAGTGCTACATGAGTTACACGATTTGGTACATTTAATAAAGTTTTTTACTCACATGAACAGAACTTCGCACGCAAGATGAGATGCACGTGTTTACTCCTGGGTGTAACAAGATGGCGACAGGTCTTCGACCATCCATAGAATGAGAGCACAGAAAACTTACGACACATCTGTGGGATATCTGTCAATGAAAAACATAGGAGAATCATGGGAAACAAAATGTTTTCTAGCTGTTAAATACAGGGAATAATTAGGGCAGTGAATTTAATTTAATCTCACAAGTATGACGGGAACATCGAGAGGTAGCACAGTTAGATTAAATTAGTTCTTTGTTCCATGGATCCATGTTGAGGACATCCTCGTGTATCTGTAACACGTAAAAATATTTTATTTTCCGAGATGATATAATAATACCAATAGTATGAGTACAGGTAAATAAATTTGGTTCTATCAAAAGATTCGTCAGTGGAGTAGAAGAAGTTGGCCACTAGTAAGTCGTTCAGGCACCATTTCAATTGATATTTATTTGTAGCTTAATTTTTATGGTTGCTGGTAAAGTATTGAAAATGTGGATTCCTGAGTAGAGGAACCATTTTTGAACAAAATAAAGTACTATTAAGACGTTGTGTAGATCAATTTTGTTTCTAGTATTTTATATTTAAACTGAGCTGTTTGTTGGAAGAGGGGTCTATCATTTATGACAAATTTCATTAAGTAATAAATTTACTTAGAGGCAGTAGATAGTATACCCAGTGACTTACTTGAACTCGTCCAGGCGCTTGATGGTGTTGTGGTTATAACATGAAGCAAAACGAAATGCTGCGGTAGCAAAGCATGCGTACGGCGATCTTGTGGAAAGCGGTAGGCTGTAATAGGGCCTCCTGACAACACTACGGAAAGAGAAGGCCCCAGATTTCTCTACTGACGTCACGAAAATTAGACTGATCATGTATCTGAGTCTCTAGCCATTATGACTTAGTTAGCTGTGCCCTAGCAGACCGTCCAGTCAGTTACGAGATCGTGGCCTACGCTGGCTGACGTCACAGGAGAGCGCCGCGGTCTTCTCTTTCGATAGTGCTTACCCTGCTGAGACCTAACGGTCAGGTGACGGCTAGCAGCGCTGACCACTCTGGCGAGGCTCCTCACGGTTGCTGGCTGCACTGCATTGAGACCCGGATCACGACATTGCGGAATCTTTAAATACCGTCGTCGCTATGACGGTTCGCCGCTCAGAATTGACCGTGAGCTCTAAGGCGTCTCGCATGGGTGCGTTTGTATGTGAGTTGTTCTTAGCATGAGACTGCCTCCAATTGGTACGTCTCTACAACTCTTCCAGACCTAACAGGAATGTACCACATTTTCTGCCTCTGAAACGGTGAACAACAAGTAAGGATAGTACAAACCATAGGATAATAGGACTCTTAAAAGAGAAAAATAGTAGCTCGTGCTCCTACTTACATATGATTGTTTTGCAACAATCCCCACCAACTCTCTCTTCAAAAGAACAAGCTTTTCCTGCCGGCCGTGGTGGCCGAGGAGACTGAGGTGCTCCGGTCACGGTCTGCACGGCCACTACGGTCGGGGGTTCGAATCCCCCCTCGGGCAAGGTAGTTGATAAGTAGTTTGTAAGTTTAGGGACTGATGACCCTGTAGTTCAGTCCCATAAGCTTAACAAACATTTGAACATTTTTTTGAAGCTTTTCCTTTCAGAAAGAATCTCATACCTGTAAATGGCTGTTGTCATCTTCAGGGGAGCGATCTTCACCTCCACGTACAACAGTCTGTCTGACACCAACGTAAAGTAAAAATACATGTGAACAAGGGGTTTCGCCGTCACTGATGACGGCACACAGTATCATGTGCGAGAGCGGGCAGGTTAGAAGCCAAATCTGGTGTCCATCGTCTACACATTGTAAGTGGTTGGACTGTTGCAGCCCCACTGTTTAAAATAGCGGAGGCTATGGCCGATGTCAGGAAGTTGTAAAGCGTTACTCAACAGTTTGTATTGGCGTTGATGCGACATTCAGCCGTTCAGTTAAAACAGATCAATGATGATGATAATCGCTGCGAATGCCCCATCCTGGACGTGCAGCTGAATGTCACGATGACGATCCGATCACCAGGACAAGTGATAAAGTTTTAATGGTGTAGACGTGTCCATCTGCAATCAAACACAACAGACTTTCCGTTGGTCTTTAAATAAACCACTCTTTTTTTGCGAAACTCTGTACTCTCCTCCTCTTAGTAGGCTGTCGAGGGACTTCCATGTCGGCTCGATGGTCCACCTGGTGTCACAGGTTCGATTTCTTTATGCTCTACCGCCCCTTCTCCTTCGATGTCCCGATCACCATTATAACACGGAGCTCATTGAGAGATTAAAGTAACTGAACGACTCATGAACCCCAACCAGCTAAGTAGATCCTGCTAAGGAGCCAATAATGAAACAAAGGAAACAGAAAGAAGATGGATATGGAAAAAGATACCCAGAGAGCTCCAAGAACACCAAAAAAGTAATATCCACGAGCTTCTCCATCGGGCGCGGGCCTCAAAGAGAACATTCGATACCGGAAACTGAATGATGAACTGAACGGCAATGTTCCAGCAGATCACAGTCCGCTGGCGTGGACCGCAGAGGGTGTTGCAGGCCGAGGATGAAACACCCTTGGAGAGTCTGTTGGAGAGGATCGTAGTGGGAACATAAAGAAGCGCAGAGGACGGGAAATGGAGCGGCAGTGCTGTGAGATCGCAGCGATCTGGCGCGGACCGAAGAGGAAGCGGCCGCAACCGTCGGCGGAAGGGGAAGTCTGCATTCAACATTACTGGACCAGGTCCACTCAATGATAAGATAATAATAATTTTGTATGGCTCTTGGCCTGATGCAAGTCTTTCAATTGGACGCCACTTCGGCGACTTGCGTGGCCCTAGCCCGGGGAAAGGGGACCTACAGCTTAACATGGAATTCGAACCGCGTGTCGTTTCTGGTGACTCCTGATATCGTTAAGAGGTGAAGGGTGGTTTAAAGAGCAAGCTGAATAAAATCCGGGGTCCGAGCAGGTTTCGAACCCGCGACCTATGATTTCCAGTCGAGCGCTTTACCCCAAGACCACCGTATGTTACAGGCTGTGTCACTGAATTGTCTTTCAAGTACGATACATCCGGCTAAATAATCGCTGACCCAAGATTACATTTGTATTGTTCAATCTTTCGCATATAGTCTAAGAACAAGTTGGCAGTTCTACACTAGCAACGAAATCTGGACTATTCCTCTAACCAGAACCTGTATTAAGCGAAGACGGGAATGCTAAAAACTGAAAGTAATTTATGGAAGGGCTATAAAAGTGAAATAAAGGCAGCATCGTAGAAATAAAGGCGGAAGTAGATGAGGAAGGGAACACAATACTGCTTGCCGTTATTTTCGGACTTATGTATCCCTTATAACGGTCTGAAGAGGATAAAAATTCTCGAAACCAGTAATTAAAAGTCCGAAAATAACGGCTGAAGGTCTTTTATTTGTCAAATTGATACATTGCCGTCGTCCCATCATCCGTTTAACCAAGATAGATAAACAGAGACAGAAAAATTTTAGTCGTAACAATTCCGCTACAGTAGGTGATATGATCTCTGGTTTATCTCGTTGGGAGATCCATAAATTGTTCCAAATTGTGTGCAAAGCAAGAGAAATAACCTCAGTCTTCAAGAAGAAATAGCCAATTTAAAAAAAAGCAGGTGTTTGAATTACATAAATGCCGTTCTTTTTCAGACATGAGGAGAGCTACACAGGATAGGGTAGCGTGGAGAGCTGCACCAGACCATAGACCAAAGATCAGAACAACAACTACTACCTCTTTCCAGGTAGTATATAAATTTTACGTAAATAAAACGGCATTTCTGATTCCGAAACATAGCTCCTGGTATTAATAAACTTCTGGCAGGTCCTCTGGGGTTATACACCGAAAAAATCGTGCCCCAGCGTTAAATCTTATAAACACCTACTCGTGAAGGATCAGACTCGGCCAGCCTTTGCAGCGCTTTGAGTGGGATTCGTTTGCGCCCGGCTCACACTGGCAGACAAAAAGGCTCTTCTCAAATTGCATTCAGTTCCCATTTCGCAGAAATTGAATCGTGGCCTGTAACAGAGGTATAAAGGAAGTCAGGAACCCCCTTAATGAAAGGGCAAATCCTACAGCACTCTGTGACGCGACGTGGTTGCTGCACCTATAGCTGTTGGAGCTTCATAAATACCCTGCCACAGATGTGCTGCATATTTAATTCTTCATGCCGTCGAGCTGAGACTTTTCCCAGCAGAAAACAAAGACGCCAGTGTGTCATCTTGTCCAGACATTATGACAAAGGCACTGTGCATTAATTTCATAGTTATTAACTCTCTGTTTATGGATTGAAACAGTAAGCAAAATTACGTCTCGAGTGATGCGTCTCAATGTTCGGCCCAATTAAAATTATGAAAGTCGATTCCAAATTAATTAGTACTACAAATTTCCAATATTGGGAACAGCAACGAGAGCCGTTCTAGCCGTTATTGTAAATTGTAGGACACGCTTCTTCGCGCCGGAGGATACATCTCTTGAATGCCCTTACTTCCGTCGTTTCTCGCCTCTGCAGGGCAGAAATCTAATAAGCATTAAACCAGACCGTACAGACCGGAACTAAAGCGGTTTCTCTGGAGCATTTGGCAACAAGTTCCTAATTTTGCTGACGGACCAATAATGTGGTTCGAAGTACGACATAACAAAAACAGTGAGAGAATCCTTCTCTTCCTTATTTGCTATCTAGTTTGAAAGGTATCGGTCGACGAAATAGGCTTGTGTGGGATTTGATCCTGATCGGGCTAAGTTGTTGATTCATTCGGATGAAAGATAACTTCAATATTCTCACTAAGTACACTCTCCCTCATTAAATGCTGGTCATGTCAAAAGAACAATCATTTACTTCAATACGTATTTTCATTTTTATCTTGTACTGCAGCAAGGCGTTCTCAGCGTCAGGTGGTGTTTCATATGTTGTTATTTGACTGCATTATCAAGTATAACAGGCTACCTCACCTTCAATCTGATAATTTCAGAAGAAATTGTGGATAATAGGTATGCTTAACACATTTAGTTATTTTCCAGCAAACTGAATTTTTAAATCAGATCATTGTAGGTCTATTAATACTCGATATTATACTTCCATACCGATTTTTAGGAACAAAAAGGAATTAAATCATCATCTCATAGTTGATTTTTCTTTTTTTTTCGAAAATAAATTTTCTGATCTCTAATTTTCATTGGATTACTACCCAAACATAAAGAGATTCGTTTCTGGATTTGTGAATGAACATTTTCCTTCGAGAGATGGTTCAAATACAACGCCAGCCATCATGATTTAATTTCCCTGCGATTGCTCTATACCACTCTAGGTGACAGGATGGTTCCTTTGAGCCGCGGTAGAATGTCCGAGCCCCATCTTCACCCACAGAAAAAGTGGGATCTCGCTCTCTAATGACCACACTGTCGTCGAGTCATTGGGCGCTAAACTTTCTTCCTTTAATTCACGAGAAATGCATTTCTAACAAAATTTAAGAAACATATCTCACTCTCGGGTAGATTCGAACACCTGTATGACAGAATGATTTTAAGTGTCACACATTATTATCTCGAATAAGGTGATGTGTATGATTTTTTTTCAGATAATACTTTCCAAACACTTCTGAAACACTTCGCCAAGACAAATTGGTCGAACAGCGGATATCATTTTACAATTTACACATTTCAAACAACCGACAACAAATGCAAAAACCATGTTATCAACTAGGGCGCTTGTTCTTGCCGAGCAAAAAAAAAAAAAAAAAAAAAAAAAAAAAAATAAAAAAAAATTATAATAAAAATGTTCAACTGTTTATAAATCTATCGGACCAACTGCGTGGTCATCAGTCCATAGCTAACAAACTACTTAAACTAAGATAAACTAACATAAGGACAACACATAACACACACACACACACACACACACACACACACACACACACACACTTTCCCCAAGGAGGACTCGAACCTCCGAGGGCGAGCAACCACGCGCTCTGCAGCGAGGTGCCTTAGATCACTCGGCTACTCCATTGCGGCTGTTCTTGTCATATCTATCATACATTCAAATATTATGTGAAATTTAACGTCTTTTACTTCCTCTTCATTAGTCGTTTCAGCATGTAGAAATATCTGCATAATGAATTAGATATTGCATAAACACATACGAAACAAGTGACACCGCATGTAGCAGTGCGGAAATGGCGGTGTGGTGTAAAGTGTGTTGCCACGGATTGCGCAGGCGCAGATTCGAGTACTCGCTCGTGTATTGTATGTGTGTCTACTCCTCGGTGATAGCTCAAATATTTTGAAAGACTTGATAAAGTAAGCAGTGTGGTTCGTTATGGTTACGAATATTTGATTTGATACCACACTTCCTTCAAATGCGTACGGTTTCAAGTTTGTACACGAAAATTACAATAATTGTAGAAACAGCCCAACGATTTGCACTTTTAGATCATCTAGATTTCGGCGCCAATTAAGGGTGCCTACATCAGAAGATTAAAATTATTACTTAGAAATGAATTAGGGAATACATTAACAAACATTGGTATGAAACACTTTATACAAATAATTTTATATACAGAGCCATTTGTAGAAATACGTACTCACATGAGGCGTAAACTTATGACGATATGCTCAAGTCCAAACGATAATTAACATTGAAAAACATACTAGCCAGAGGCTAGTAAGTCAAATTTTACAAAACAGAGCGGCTAGAAGCAGTGTGGCTGCGGTACTGCTCGCCAGCCAACTGTGGACACAACTGCGGCGAGGCGCATGCGTCATACAATGGCGCCTTCTCTTTGTTAGTCCTAGGAGTAACAGAAGCATCAATACAAATCATGTGGAAGACGAAAAACATTAAATTCTGTCAATAAGCTGTTAACAGGATTTTTCTTAGTTGATTTACAAGATTTAGGTACAGAAATATTCAAATCCACCATAGTTTTTAACATAAAATGTGGCGTTAAACAGAAGTTTCCAGGTACGTAGTAAAAGAACATACCAGGCTTGAAATAACAGGCTTATTAAACAGTGAATATCATATTAAATGGAACTACAAAATATTATTACCGGAAATACACGAATAACCCAACGGAAAAAGACGTTAGGGATCACTGAGTAACGGCTTCAAAGCACCGATGAAATATTTATTGCGTAAATGTAGCTGCCCGTTGAGAATGAAATTATCTTTCAGAGAAAAATGTTTGAAAATTTTCAATTCCTCAAGAAAATCGAGTTTGCTCCCTTTACTTTCTGCATGCAAAATACTAACATCCTGAACATCGTTTGGTTTGTGATTTGCAATTTGCAAATGGATGACAAATGAAGAATTGTAAACGTTAGAACTCTCTTTCCCTAGACAGTGTTCTTTACATCTGGTAGCAATAGCTCGTCCAGTGTATCCAATGTAACATGCAGTACACGACCGACATGTTATTTTATAGACGCCGGATTTTTGCAAAGGCGGCTCATACGATTTCAAATTATGGATGAGATTACCCTTAAGGCTGTTGGAGGTAGAAAAGACTACACTGCAATTATACTTCTTACTAAGAAGACGTCGTATTCGGTAGGATTCGGGACCCACAAAAGGAATAAAAAATACTTTTTGTCTTTTTGCTCGGAGATAGAGGAAAAAAATATTATCTACTAATATGGGTTTTTAGCCATTGTTCACAGCAATAGTTTCGATCAGCCTAATTTCGGAATCAAGATTTTTTTAGATAAAGGTGTGGATACAGCTCTGTGTATCGAATAATGGATAAATGCTTTTTTTGTTTGAAAGCGGGTGTGTAGAGGAGGCCGGAATGATTTGATCAATACACTTTTCCATGCGGAAAATGTTAAAAAATATTTTATCGTCAATTACGGATAGAGACAAATCAAGGTAATTGTCTGTGTCTATTTTGAAATTTACAAGTGAAGGAGATTTTATTACGTAGATCGTTAAAGATGGCAAATAAATGATCTATATCTCCATTGAGACCACTATAGAAGATTAAAATGTCGTCTATGCAACGAGATTAAGAATGAATGTCGAAATTTGTAGCAGAAATTTTTTGAAAGATTTTTTCCAACTAATTAATGAAAACGTCAGCTTTAATACCGACTAGTGGGGTACTCGTAGCAAGGCTATCAGGTTGTTGATAAAGTTGGCCAGTAAATTCAAAATAATTGTATTTGGTGACAATATTAAGTTCATGAAATCGGTAATTTGCTCATCAGACATTTCATTTTTAAAAAGACGGAAATCGTTGTCTACGATGGCAAGAGATTCAGTTACAGGGACGTTAGTATATAATTTTTTGATATGGAAGGAAAGAAGCTTAATGTCTTGGTCGCATTGTAAATTTAGGATATTTTCGATTGGGCTTTTGCTATTTGCAACGGAATAATTATTCAGAAAAAACGTATTATTATTATTATTTCAATTTATCGTATAGAAGTTTCGCTAAGTCATGATATGAACTGTTAATACTGTTAGAGATTTGTCGAATCGGGTGATTTATTTTGTGAACCTTAAACTGAGAATGTAATTTTGGTGGTTTTGGGTTCATGTTAATGAAGTATTTCCTCTGGCAAGGTTTGAGTAAAAATTTTGCATCATTAATAGCAGCTCTTACTTCCTTTTGTAAAGTGAGAGTGGGCTCATCGTGCGGTTCGGTAATATTATTTTCATCAAAAAATTGCAAAGTTTTAGTTATATACTCTTGCTTGCTACTAACTATGAAGGAGCTACCTTTGTCAGATTTTGTAATGATAGCTTCCCTTTCTTTTAATTTACGTTGATCATTGGTTACAAGATTGTGTCATTGGTATAATTTTGGTTTTTGTTAAGATATTTACTAGTAATGTTACAAACGTCATAAATTAATCTAGTTTGCTATGATTTCTCGCCGGCCGCAGTGGCCAAGCGGTCTGCGGCACGCCATTCACAGTCTGCACGGCCGCTACGGTCGGAGGTTCGAATCCTCAAAAATGTTCAAATGTTTGTTAAACTTAAGGGACTTAACTGTGGGTTCATCAGTCACTAAGCTTACGAACTACTTATGAACTACCTCATACTAAAGACGACACAAACGTCCATGCCCGAGGGGGGGGTGATTCGAACCCCCAACCGTTGCGGCCGTGCAGACTGTGACTGGCGCGCCGCAGACCGCTCGGCTACTGCGGCTGGCTTCGACTCCTCCCTCAGGCATGGGTGTTTGTGTTGTCCTCAGCGTAAGTTAGTGGAAGTTAGTCAAGTAATTAGTGTGTAACTAGCGACTGATAATTACGAAGTTTGGCCTCATAAGACCTCACACACATTTGAATATATGATTTTGTGATTTCTCCATTTTACTAGCATCTAAGACAGTGTTTATAATTAGATTTTCCAGGGATCATTTTTGGTTACATCAGATGTAAGATTATACTTAAATCCTTTCTCAAGCAATGACATTTTGTCTGTTGTAAAATTAATGTCACTAGAAGATAGAGGTACATAAGCCCTGTCTTCTGACAGAGAGCTATGTAATTCAAACGTCGTATCTATCGATATGCTTTTAGATATATTTTGTAAAAACATAAACAATAAAACTTGCGCAATGTATTTCTTACGACCATTCAGTAGTACGGAGAGTTAAGGTATTATGCGGCAGTACAACGCGCTTCCTTTATCAGAATATTTAGAGTCAGAAAGACAGACGCCACCCTACCTCGTCACCCCTCCACCCCTGCTGCCGCCCTGTGATTTGCTTCCCCTGGGGCGGCGCAACCATCTCTCTCCCCGTCTCTGCTCGGCCGCCGTCGGTACCAACCTGCCCGTCTAAAGTGACTCACTTTCCTCCGCGCTCTCTGGAATTAGATTTACCTCCACGTTTTATGATCTAATTACTTATCCTCTGCTGCTGGCTTTGTGCAGAAAGAAACCCAATTTGTGCGTCGGTCTGTGACGTTATCTTTGAGGGATGCCGCCCCAGAGGGTAAAGATCATTCTGCGAGGTACACACTTGACGGTGCGGCTATCTCATCCGTCTAAAAGCTTCCTCTGCAGGAAATAGCGGCGGTGTCCATTCTATCAGTATTATGCTAAACTATATACTTTTCCTGATGTTAAATTGTATTGAGACGTTATTTAAAGTGACAGATAGAGATCAATGTAACATTCTTCCTTGTTTTTATGTAATTCTAACGAAATGAATGTAAATAATACTGTCAGGAACATGAAGAATCACTATTACTTAATAGGTACCAAATCATAATACGAAAAAAAATCTGTATGTTAATTTCGCTAAACTTAAGTAGTATCTGGGCCAATTTAAATAATGTCGTTTGTTTGATTTACTCGCTTTAAAAATAGATGAATATTAAAAACCATATAGAACTAGTTGAGATTTATGACCGTATACCTAGGAGGAAGCCATTGTAAGTTCTACAGTATTATGGAATAGGAGGCAAATTTCTACAGACAATTAAAGACATTCACACTGAAGTTAGAATTAAATGTAAAATCCATGTTTCACGGCAATTTTAGGTTCTTCATGTTGTTTATGGCCCAAATGTTGTAAAAGATGTATACAGATACAAACATGAAATTTTTCTTGTTGTTGTTGTTGTCTTCAGTCCGGAGACTGGTTTGATGCAGCTTTCCACCCTACTCTATCCTGACCTAGCCTCTTCATCCCTTCATAAGAAAGGCAACCTACATCCATTTGAATTTGAATACTATATTAATCTCTTGGTTTCCATCTACGATTTTTACCCCACACACTTCCCTCCAATGCTAAATTCAAAATTTCTTGATGTCTAGGAGCGTCTCCTACCAATCGATCCCTACTTTTATCAAATGTTCAAATGTTTGTAGAACTTATGGGACTTCATTACGGGGTCATCAGTCCCTAAGTTTACAAACTACTTATGAACTAGCGAAGACTAAGGACGGCACAAATATCCATGCCCGAGAGGGGATTCGAACCCCCGACTGTAGTGGCCGTGCAGACCGTGACTAGAGCGCCTCAGTCCCCTCGGCCACCGCGGCCGTCTAATTTTTATTCAAGGTATTCCTTTTCTCCCCAATTCTCTTCAGTACCTCCTAATTAGTTACGTGATCCACCCACCTAATCTTCAGCATTCTTCTGTAGCACCACATTTCAAAAGCCTCTACCCTCTTCTTGCCTGCACTGTTTATTGTCCATGTTTCACTCCACACAATGCCTTCTGAAAGGATTTCCTTATGGTTAAATTAATATTGGATGTTAACAAATTTCTCTTTTTCAGAACCGATTTTCTTCCCATTGCCATCCTGCATTTTATATCCTCTGTGATGTATCATCATATGTTATTTTAATGCCTAAGTAACAATACTCAATAACCACCAATATTGATTCGTTACCTAATTCATTCAGAACGCCTGATTTTCTAAGACTGCATTCCATTACCCTTGTTTTCCTCTTGTTAATGTTCATCGTATTTGCTCCTTTCAATACACAGTTCATTTCGTTCAACTGCTCCTCTAGGTCCTTTGCTGTCTCTGACAGAATTACAATGTCATCAGCAAAACGCAAGGCTTTTATTTCTTCATCCTGAACTTTAATATCTTCCCCGATTGCCTCTTTCCTTTCCTTTATAGCTTGCTCAATGTACAAATTGAATAACATTGGGGAAATTCTGCAACCTGTCTTCCACCCTTCCCAACCTCGCCATACCCTTCAACTCTGATAACTGGTTTTTGTACATGTTGTAAATAACCTTCCTCTCCCTATATTTTACTCCTGCTGATTTCAGAATTTGAAAGAGTGTATTCCAATCAACATTGTCAAAAGATTTCTTCAAATCTGCAAAAGCTAGAAATATAGGTTTGCAGTTCCTTATGCTAACTTCTAGGATAAGCCGTAAAGTGAGGATTGCCTCCCGTGTTCCTACATTTCTCCTGAATCCAAACTGGTCTTCCCCCCAAGGTTGGCTTCAACCAGCTTTTCCATCCTTCTGTAAATAATTCGTGTTAAAATTTTGCAACCAAGTATTGGTTCTGTAATTTTCACACCTGTCAGCATCTGCTGTCTTCGTAATGGGGATTACTACTTTTTTTTTTTCTTTTAAGTCTGAGGGTATTTCCCCTGTCTCAAACATTTTACGATCCAGGTGAAATTTGTTTGGCATCGCTGGCTCTCCCAGAGACTTCGGTGGTTTCGAGGGAATGTTGTCCACTCCAGGCGCCTTGTTTCGACTTAGGTCTTTCAGTGCTCTGTGAAATTCTTCTCTCAGTATAGTATCTCCTATTTCATCTTTCCTCTTCCCTTCCTACAATATTGTCTCTCTGTTCATTTACTTTTTAGAGCCCCTCTATATACTCTCACCACCATTAAGCTTTCCCTTCTATGCTGAGAACTAGTTTTCCATCTGAATTCTTTATATTCATACAGTTGCTTCTATTGTCTCAAACGTTTCTTTTATTTTCCTGTAGGCGGTATCTATTTTTCCTCTGTTTATACATTCTTGTAAAGAATTCCATTTACATTCTAGCCACTCCTGCTTATCTATTTCTCCTCTCATAAAATTGAATTTAGCATTTCCTGTGATATCCAAGGATTTTTGTAGGTCTTGCCTTTCTACCTATTTTGTCCCCTGCTGCCTTAACTATTTCATCTCTCAATGCTACCCATTCCTCCTCAACAATTTTAATCTGCCAGGAAGTTTCATATCAGCGTACACTCCGCTGCAGAGTGAAAGTTTCATTCTGGAAACATCCCTTAGGCTGTGGCTAAGCTATGTCTCCACCATATCCTTTCTTCCAGGAGTGCTAGTCTTTCATGGTTCGCAGGAGAGCTTCTGTGAAGTTTGGAAAGTAGGAGGCGAGGTACTGGCGGAGGTAAAGTTGTGAGGCGGCCTCGTGAGTCGTGTAGAGATAGTTCAGTCTGTAGTGCGCTTGCCCGCGAAAGGCAAAGGTCCCAGGTTCGACTCCCGGTTCCGGCACACAATTTTAATCTGCCAGGAAGTTTCATATCAGCGCACACTCCGCTCCAGAGTGAAAGTTTTATTCATGTTACAAGTAGATCAGTCTTGCAAAAGTAAAGGTATACCAAATTTAAAGAAACTGGTAACATTTTGGAGAAACTCGAAATTTATAATAGTTTCCACAACGAAACTATGTCTCGTAATTTGGTAGAAAATCCGAAGAAATTTTATTCATATAAAAGTATATTTGTGTTTTATCCATTATGGACAGAGTTCAGAATAATAACCGCAACTAGTCAAAGATTGCCTTATTTTTTTACTATCCTAACACCCACTGCTTCGCATGCGTAGGCTGGTTGAACTTCAACAGTTGTTTCTCTCTCTTACTATAAATTTTCATATATATGGCTTAACTACTATCATAATGAAATGTTGTGATACTACTTGTAGCCGCGGCAGAATAGCCGTGCGTATTGAGGCTCCATGCTCCGGTGCGCGCTGCTGTTCGCCTTCGAGGGGTTCAATTCGCCTCTCGGGCATGGGTGTTTGTGTTGTCCTTAGCATAAGTGAGTATAGGTTATATTAAGTTAGTTTAATTAGTTTGTAAGCAGCTCCACAGAGAGGCAATATGTTTTATTTACTTTAGGAAATAAGGCGTAAAATAGTGCAGTGTATTAAATTTGCAAAGTGAAGAATGTTCGTGGACTATTTCATTCATAACTTAAATAAGAAAGAAGACAGTGAAGATCACCAGGCAAATACGACAACGAGTACAGATACTTTCGAGTTTTTCTTTTGTGACTACAAACCATCAACAATTGAATAAGTACAAAATGAGTCTTACTGTAAGATGAGAGTAAATCATTTAATTCTGGACGGAATTGCTATCAGTAGGCGTTGCGTAGGAATAATTATGTAGGCTACCAAATTGTGATTTTTTACTTATTCAATACCAATATATTCATCTTTATTGCATACACACGTAACCCAATGAAAGGCGAGTTATTTCCACAAAGTAAGTTCCTCTTGGTTATATAAAAGAAACGTGTACAGATACAGAAAAAATATTTATTGTTTAAAAATATACAGCTATTAAACTACTTTTCTACATAGCTTCCGAAATTTTGTAAGCATTTGTCATAGCATGGCACAAGTTTTCGTATGCCTTCTTCGTAGAAGGTTGCCACCTGTGTATTCAACCATGTGGTAACATATTCTTTCAGCTCGTCATCATCGCTGAAGTGTTGACAGGTTTTAGTTGTAAGAAGAAAGCCGCTAGGAACGAGGCTGAACAGAGGATGATAAAACACGTCCCAGTGAAATTCCCGTAAGAGTTGTT
Organism: Locusta migratoria; assembly: GCA_026315105.1. Classification (NCBI taxonomy): domain Eukaryota; kingdom Metazoa; phylum Arthropoda; class Insecta; order Orthoptera; family Acrididae; genus Locusta; species Locusta migratoria. The sequence goes on along the minus strand of CM048747.1, from coordinate 208,842,205 downwards.
TAGTCACATTCGCCTTGTGAGGTCGGGCGGTAACGTTAAGGGAAAAAAGAAAACTCCTTTCAAATCTTCTTACACCTAAAATCTGTCCTTAGTGGTCAACACTTCAACGATGATGAGCTGGAAGAACATGTTACCACATAGTTGAATATACAGGCGGCAACCTTCTACGAAGAAGGCACATAAAAACTTGTACCACGCTATGACAAGTGCCGACAATATTTCGAAAGTTATATAGAAAACTAGTTGAACTGTTTTAGATTTTTATACAATAAATATTTTTTCTGTATCTATAAACGTTTGGTTTACATAACCAAACGGAAGTTACTTTGTGGACATACGTCGTAAATTAAATTCCTACTGAAACTTTATATGAAGATATTTCATTCACAAACGTAATTTTACACTTATCTCGTGTGACATCCTAGTGTTATATCTCTCCCCCTCTGGTCTCTTTACGCTTAACAGAACTAGAATAAAGGTTTTCTTCTGTCCTAGTTTTACGGCTGAAAATGGTCGACCGACTTACATAGTCCGTCAAAATAGCACTGATCATGCGTGGATGTGTACATTTTTGTATTCTAGATCAGCATCACTATTCAGGATACTTTAAATCGAAGGTGAAGCAACACTCATCCTTTTGTGTTTATAATGAGCCTTCTGTAACGATACACTTAATTTTCTTAGTTTACCTTTGATCAGCGATGCTTATCGCCTCCGGTTCCCTCTGACTCGCAATGCAAATAATTTAATTTCGTTCGTCATCTTTTACTTCCGAACAAGCGAGAAAACGGTACCGCGATAGTAATTTTACTCGCCCTCTCTTGTCTGTATCCGATCTGTAAAGACGTCTTTCATACCTGTATCCACTCATGTAAGTAAGAATAATGCAAGCTGTTGCTGAAAATACATCATTTAAATTTAAAAGCATTCCCTCTCCTTGGTTTTCATTTAAATCAAACTCCTCCGCGTCAAATATTTAAATTCTTAATGTTTTCAGCTCCTCAACGCCTGTAATAGTTTACTGTTCAGACGCCATTACAATCGCTGAGCATAGTATGCAAAATTTCAATCAATCAATCTTCGCTTGATTTTAGAACTTGCAGTCATTTCTTTTGTAATTTCACGAAGTCCGATTATTTTTATTGTTATTTTTATTCTATCATTACCAGTAAGTTCATGTTCAACCCACGGTCACACAACAATGAAAAGCGAAGTGAACAGTCTGAACATTGGTCTCCTACGGAAAGTATCTCGAACGTTCGCGTATTAAATAAGTAAAAGTTATCATTTCCAGGTTCTACAATACGAAGCGCAGGATCCAGCTAGATGCTTTCCGTAAGTCTTTATAACGTGCTGTTGCTTGTATGGTGCCTGACTTTAATATGCAACCCGCGGGTTATTTGCCTTAATGTTCATTTTGTGCTGTACTTTAACTGAATTATTTCAAATTCAAAAGTTCGGTACTATCAATTCCTTGTCCAAAATATAATCGCGGAATCTAACAATTATGGCATCATACGAAGCAAGGGCAACGTTACACTGATTGTTGAAATGTTTGTATAGCTTATGGGACTTAACTACAGGGTCATCAGTCCCTAAACTTACAAACTACTTACGAACTACCTAATACTAAAGACGGCACAAATATCCATGCACGAGAGGGGATTCGAACCCCGACCGTAGTGGCCGTGCAGACTGTGACTGGAGCGCCTCAGTCCCCTCGACCACCGCGGCTGGCGGCAAAGTTATACTTCTACATTTACAGGAGGAAAATCTCTGAACAATATTATGTGACGACTTTGTTGGTGAAAGGTGGAACTGCGTGGAAGAGGAGGGAGCTGTTCCCTTAAGAGGGTGCAGATATTCAACATCAGTGTTCAGGATACTTTAAAACCAATGTGAACAACATTCTTTCTGATGTGTTTAAAATGAGACTTCTACATTTACAGGTGGGAAATCTCTGCGACGACTTTGTTGGTGGAATGTCGACCTGCATGGAAGGGGAGGGAGTTGTCCTGTAAAGCGGGTGCAGCTGTCGGCGTACCTGACGGTCGGTGGAAATAAATTGGCTGGCCGGACGTGACGTGGGCGGACGAGCCTCGAGAGGCCCTAATGGGGCGGCCCAGGGCGCCGGCGGGTGTGGGGCCCGCGAGCAATATAGCTGCGGCCCTCGGTCGCCCTCGGCGGTCGTTACGCACGCCGTCCCGGCGATAACCCGGGAGACGCGTGCAGCGCGGGCCGGCCTATACTGTTTTGTGACGCGCACTATACGGCCCCTCAGGGGGCAGTTAGGCCGCCCTGCAAAACCTCATCTCTCATTCAAGTGTCGCCCTCTGCAGCTGCGAGGCCGAACTTGCGCTGCAGCGCGCCCGAAAAACCTCCGCGCTCAAATTTATTGGTGTGAAAATGAAGTGCACCGCCGTAACCACTGCCCCTTACACTCCTCCCCACCACATCCAACCCCCCTCCTCCTCACACTCACACACACACACTCTCCTTTTCCACTCGAGTAACGCGGCCCTCTGACCGTGCATACACAGTCACCCAGTCACGGCCGGGCTGGGAATTGCGGAAGCTGAGCCCGGCTCTGTGCCACAATTAGCATTACAGATGTAACGGCCGCGCCGGTTTTGCGGCTGTTTGAGCGGACCCGACCGGGCCCGGCGCCCGACCCGCGGCGATAATAAACTCACGATCTAATCAGCGCCCGGGCCGCAATTACGTCATATCGCCTCTGAATAGGGTGCGAAATAATTTTCGGGACGCGCAGTCCATTGTCAGCGCAGCAGCCATTGTCCGCCGCAGAGGCCTGCCGAAAAAGTGCGCGCACAGCTTCCTTCCCTCGACTGCACAAAACCTTGTTGCTGCTTCCTCGCCAATACTAACCGGCTTGGGTCCTATTTTAAATCCAAAGATAATTGATGAGGTGAAGCGGCAACAGCATGCTGTAGTATGTCATGTCTTTATTATTATTACCCTTGTTATTATGCATAAAGATTAATATAAAAAGAAGTGGGAAGATCGCCATGCTTATTTCTTTATTTGCGCTCTCTGGCAATCCCACAGACATAATTAACCTTTGCTTGTCTTCTCCTTTATTTATGACTTATGGGCCGTCATTTATTTCTATTGTAAAAAGGAAGGAGAAAGCGGTACTTTCAGTCAGCAATTGTCCTTGGAATAATTGAAACGTATCTTTCAGAGAACTATCTGGATTGCTATACGTGTGATCTGTCTCATGATATATAAAAGATATAATGATACTAGCTGAAAACCCGGCGTTGCCCAGATATATATTTCTGTCATTTTTCAGGCATATATTCATTTGTATAAGGGCTTTATGACTGTAAAATCTCTTGGCAATACAATTAGGAGTAAAGAAGTAATAGATTAAAACTAGGTGCATGATGGGGCGGTTTTCCATGAACGTTACTGTTTATGTGCTCATATCCCATGAACTACTGTGATACAATTCAGAAGGTACACTCACCTATATAACTGTATACTGCCTGTAAAATATCCTACGGCTATATTTGTAGTGTAGAAATTATAAATTGCAACGTCATACCGAGAGCCCTAGTTTTACTCCATAAACAGCGGAAAAGTAGTAAGCAAGAAACTTTTTTCCTTTCATCATTTTACTATGGTTGCCAGCGAGAAAAATTTTAATAAAGGATTGAAATTATGTTTAATGTTTGTTGCAAGTCGTTAAGTACTGTCGCATTTTTTGCGATTTCTATTGGTTATGACATAATACCTTTTGAACCATGTGCCGTATGTGATTCTTAACCATGCAGCAATTGTTACCTCACGGTAAGGAATGTGTGTATCAAATTTGGTTGAAATCGGTCCAATGGTTTGGAAGAAAATGAGCAGCATTTTCGCAAAATGCAGCATTTTTTGCGCATCTCATTGTTTATGACGTCATATCCCGTATGTATTTCTTACACTTACGGCGACCGTCCTCATGGATTGAAGCTTATGTGTACAAAACTTTATAAAGATTGGAACAAAACTGTAGATTTGTATGCAACACGTACACACATAGGGAATCTCTGCTTTATCTATTAGATATAAATAATAATATTTTCATAATCATTACTTGACATTTTATTCTTCAGTAGTTTTATTTTGGTTCTTTGGAATCTTGTGGATGCCATTACATTGTAACAAATTATGGCTGAAATTTCAGTACTAAATCATTTAATAATTCAGAATAAATATTAATCACCATTGAATTTGTATAATAAATATAGTATGCAGCATTAGTCGTTTTTAATTAATGTTTTTGCAGATCGATTTCACACAATGGTCATCCTCACTGCCCCAGTCATCGTAATATCAGCCATGCCTAAGCATATGCTATATTAGCCGAATGTAACAGATTTTATAAAACATATCAATGTAGTGCCCAATCATGAAAATTTTTATCACGTACGAACCTACAATTAGTCTTTCTGAAAACATTTACGGCATTTTTCTAGTACCCTTGATTGAAGGATATAATGTCTCCACCAACTACGAACATTCCATGATACGAAAATGCTGTATTATAAACTAACTCTCCATAAATATAACTTTCCTTGGGTGACTTACCTGTCACCTATAACTATCCAACAACATTTATGCTTCAGTCATCATTACTACTAATCTGCAGATACAGAAGTAGAGGCTCAGAAGTAGATTATTGGTATCTTTTCCTCCATTTTTCTAAATTTTATTTCAATTTAACCAGGCAGGGAACATTATAGTGGGACGAATGGTTTCGATCCTCAAGGCTGTCATCTTCTGGTCTCTGCTGAAATTTGCACTTAATTGTTTATTAAAACGCTTCACATATTATTTTGGAAATGTTCTGTGTATGGTGATGTATGTTTAAATGTGACAATCTACGAGAACAGTATTTTGTACTTGACCATCCATCAGAAGTTTATCAAAATAATATGTGAGTCGTTTTAAGAAGCAGAGACCAGAAGATGACATCCTTGAGTATCGAAACCGGTCGCTCGCATAGAAAATAAAAACTGCTTTCTCGGCATTTCTATTTAATTTAATACTAGCTTAATTCCTGATGCCTCGCACGCGTAGACTGGATGGTCTGCATTGCTTGTTTCTTCTTTGAAATATACATTTTCATAGATTGATCTCTAAAAATGCTTTCCTAAGCAAATATTTTGATACAACTTGCCCCCCCCCCCATATTGCACCATTGATGGCAGAATTCAAAACATCCAGAAGAACTTTCTTTTTAAAATTCTAACCATGGTTCCAAATTCAAATTTTTGCATTTCTAGCAACAAAATAGTCTTAGTAGCACGCTTAAAAGATTTTCCCTTATTTCACACGCTTAGTGGTTGAACATACAAAAATTATGAAAGACATGTATTTAAAACTCCAATAAGAAATCTTCTAGCTTCAAAACTGCCTCAACAGCAAAGCATTTTCAAAAGACCGTTCATCCTTTGTTTCACCTCCTTAGGGATTGGAAAATCGAAAAATCGCCGATGCCTACAGTGTAAAATAAACGTTTGCAATTTATATCGTCTGTAGATTCGAATTTCAGCGCCGTTTTCTTTTAGAAACGGATCTAAAATGCAAAATTTCTTTGTTACGCTTTGGTACCTTTCTTGATAGTTTTAATTTTCAAATTGCAATATGCCCTTATTTTTCTTTATTCGTATGCTTGTTGCAGAAAAACAACTGAAGAATCTGCTTCATGTTTCGCTGTATATAACATCTATGATGTTATAGTGTCAAAAGTCGACTAACTTTAGTTTACAGCAAGGACATCGCCATATGAAACATACAGAAGGAAACCGTGTTTGAGTGTAGAAAAAGGAGGGCGAAATTTATGTAAATTCCGATACGTGATGACAAATCTGTGGAGAATACCTTTCCTTTAAAACAAAAATTAAGGAAATAGGCCAGGTAGTTTGATCTGGCCGAATTTAGTTTTTGTAGATTCTTTTAATATATAATATGTGGGGCGTTTTAATAAGCAACATTTAGCAGAGACCAGAACATGATAACCTTGAAGGTTGAAACCGGGCTCTGACATAAAAAATAAGATTTATATATAGGAATTTCTCTTTGTTTTAATATAAGAAGAACGCTCCTTACAATGAGTGAAATGATAAATATTCTTAAATATTTTGTGGAACACCACAGTAAGTCAAAAGATACATCCGCATTGCACTGACAAAATCATCCCTTCAATTCAAAATCATAATTTAGAGTCACTCCCAAATGCCAAATCAAAACTAATCTCCGTATTCGGTCAAAATTACAATTCCGAATTGAAAGAATAATTACAGAGTGTTTTACGTTACAAATTTTAACTTAAAAAAGAAAATACCAGGTGCACACTATAATCACGAAGCAGCTGCAAGGGAAGGGGGCTCGGCTGACAAGTTGCCAACTAAACTAAAATATTCAAAGTAAAATTTTTGAACCAGATTTGAACCAAATATTGACTGATATACTGCCGTCAGTAAGGGGTCTAATCAGAAATTGGATGAAAGAGAAAGAAGGTTAAAGAAGAAGTGTGAAGCAAAGTAAACAAAGTTAGAAGATGAGCAGATGGAAGTAAGAGAATAGTTTATTAGGGTGAATGCAGTGAAAGAGAAAAGAAATAAGAAATTCGATAACACGCAAAAAAAGTATCAGGAATGAAAAGGGAATTTTCTATCGATTAACAGAAAACATAACGATGTAGATTAAAAGATGAAAAATGTCGCTGAAACTCTCTTTTTTTCCAAGAGAGAGTAAATTGTTAATTGTGTGTGTGCGTGTGTGTGTTTTTTAATATAGAAAATAAAAACAATGTATTTCTAAAAATGGCTATGAGCCATTAGGTTATAGTGTTAGAGAAATCGCTGAAATACGTGGTGAAGTAAGTGATCTTCATTATCAGTCAGATTAAACATACCAGTCTTGTGTCAGTATTTAAAAAAATTAGTAAACTTGACACTTATTGTCAATGTTGATTCCTTTTCTAAAGGCAACTTTAAAGTGTTTCAAATTACTGAGGAAGATATTCTAGAAACAGCGACTGTAGTAGTTGCTAAATTACAGGTGAAAGAATTATCAAAATGAGTGAAATTAGAATCAGTGTGAGCGCTGTTAAAGTTGCCATGTTTCAACAGAAAGAAATGTCTTGTCCATGAGTTTCATGCGTCAGCCGTATGGCACGACTCTGATTATAGTAAATAGCAATAAAAGAAAAATACATTCCCTCAAATGATAATGTTGGTTACAAAGGGTCACACAGTGTTCTTCGCTTGCATTTAATAGTGGTATACTGCGAAGGTTGTACGATGTTGAATTTCGCCACACATGACACAAAGGGAATTGAACTTTTTGCAATGCTAGTTGACTGACGACCGCGTTGCAATAATGTAATATTACTTCGTTTTCTAATATTGTGAATTTTCTTTTCTATGAATGAAAACTTGGCCATTCGTCTTTCCTTCTGTAAAATACACGAAATGTGACTAGTGATAAATCATACGTGAAAAATATGCCATAATATGACAATGATCGCTTAAGCGACGAACCACGCACTATAAGAATTATTCCGCAATCTATTATGTACAACACAGCTGCATTTTTCGACTTTCAAGCTCATAAACAGTGAAAATACATTTTTAGTTCGAGAGAAGCAACATGAAAACAACTACGTTAATTAGTGATAAGCAATGAAGATAGATAATTAGATAATTAGATAGATAATTAGTGTGTGATGAAGATAGATATGAGGTATGATGATGAGACTTCCTGCAGGCGATGGTATATCTGCAGATTAGTAGTAATGATGACTGAAGCATAAATGTTGTTGGATAGTTATAGGTGGGAGGTAAGTCACCCAAGGAAAGTTGTGTTTATGGAGAGATAGTTTAAGGCGAGGAAGAATACAGACAAATATTTTAGAAAATGAAACTATCTGGAGACTGGAAGTTAGATAGTTTCCACTATAGTTTATGAGGTATTACGACAGAGACTTATTCCTTAGAATATTAGAGGGAAATGTGAAGGAAAGTAGGGAGCAGCCATAGACACTGTTTCTTTCAATACTAGGAACAGTTCTGCGACAAATAAGCCAGTGTATCTTACGAATACGATACAATAATAAACAGAGAAAAGCTTTCGAAAAATAATACATAGATTTTTTTAAAAATAAAAATAAACAAAAGAAACAGAGGAGCATCCTCTCACTGTCTTGTGAAACAAATTGCGTGTCGGGTTTTGTTTGGTTATAGCTAACAGATGGTAAAGCATTGAAAGTTATTTAACAAGCAAAACATGATTCTTCTAAAAAGACGTTGAAAACATTTGTATGAGTTTACAAACTACAATTTGTGAACCATTGTTAATGCAAAGTACACGAATCAGCTGCTAGAAACTATGTAAAGTAAGAAAGAAGCGAGCCCCCAATAATCTGAAGCATCAACCGCCATGGCGATTCGTATAGCCAGAGGAAGACTACTTCAGGCAGTGTGACATGTTAGCAGGAAGAGCAAACCCGTCCATCCGTGTGACATGAGGCGCGAGCAGTGCTCGCAGTGTGTCTTAGATGAATGGGGCTGTGAGTATGGAGGTGGAGGGCTCAGTCAGCAATGTGTGTATCCTTCACGACAATAACATGGTGAGTCCGTGTGGAAAAATGTGTTTCTTTCTCTTTAATGCGGTGAAGGTGCAAACTGTTTGCTGTTAACAGAAGTGTACGAAGTACAAAACATGTAATTTACATCGTCATTATTCTCTGAGTCACGTAGATAAGTATGGGAAATATGAAAGAGAAGAACGAGAAGCCTTAATATCTGAACTAAAGGAACGTGATGATGTGGACTGTGGGAGCAGTGAAGTGTCTGTCCGTCTGAGCTACAAAAGAGCACTAGGGGTAGCCAACAAAGTCATAACGGTTGATCTTACTCTCTCTGAGGAATATGTGCAGATTCTGCAAGCTTTTTGTAACCAGTTTGAGTCCAGGTTTCAAAATGTGGAAATATTGTCTATTGTGGTTCAACTCTTTGCAACACTGTTTTAGTGGATGTTATCAATTTTCCTTCCAGGTTCCTCAAAACAGAAATTCGAGGTTGTATTCCCTTGCTTCATTGATATTGTGTACGCTCGGTTCGACGTATGTGTGTATGATGAAATTAGTTGAAGTGCCAATACCGAAACACCTTCCAAATCACAACCAAACACGCAGGGTTCGATTAAAAATATCTCAAACACTGCATCCTAACATATAAATATTAGCCATATAAAAACGAAATGCAAAATGTCGAAAAACCTCTAAACTTTTCAGTTTTGCCCGAAATTGTGGATAAAATTTTATTATCTTCCATTCTCCTTGCTTTATAACAGTGTTGAATTATAATGCTGTCATGATATAGAAACGATGCACTATTGTCTGTAATCTGAGTCTGATATGTAATTAGAACAATATATTTTGAAAGCAGGATATTGTAGACCTCACTGTATTCTTCACACCAGATCTGTTCCCCGTCTTTCCTAAACTGCTGCTCACCACACGCTCCGTTATATTTCTCCACAGCAGCAGTACAGAGTGCGTACTGTCAACTCTCCTTCCTTTTTCTTTTCCTTTATTGATATTTTAATGCTACCTGTAACTTCAGGCAGCAGTCTGGCAGCAGCTTCGGTGGCTGCTCTTCAGCCCTGAGACATGCATAAAATGACAAGTGGAAATGAAACATGAAACAGAATAAAATTTGTAGAATTAAAATAACAGGCAAGGTGAAAATTGGAGAAGAGTAAATAGACACACTTACAGACAAAATATTTGGAGGACAGAAACAAGAAGGCGGAGATAAAATACACACATTATATTCATAAAACTGTTGAGAACCACGGTGACGATTAACAGTACATTGATGGACACACACGCACAAAACGGACAGTTGGACGGTGCACACAGTAAAAAAAATTTGTCGGACGTTGTCGGCGAGGCCCAGGTTAAAAACACATCAAAAGATCACTAGTCACGAACACTCGGGAGCACCAATTAAAATGTCTAGACGCCCCCGCGAGGCGGGGGAGGGGGGCGAGGGGGAAGGAATGAGAGAGGTACGGTGGAAGCGTGGGGGAGGGGGGAGGGGAGTGGAAGGGAAGGGAGGAAGGGGGGCTGGGAGAGACCCTGGGGGCGGGATAGGGGCAGCCAAGTAGGGGGAAAGGAGGGGTTGGGGGAGGGGGGAAGGGCGCTGACGCTACATGGAAGGGATCAGAGTTGGTAGGAGGGGTAGATATCGGGACGAAGTTCGTTATCCGGTAAGGGAAAGGTCAGGGAGTGTATGTAGGTGAAGGCAGGGAGGGATAGTTTGGTGGAGGCGTGGCAGAGGTTCGGGATTGGTGAGAATAGGGTATACCAGAGGGTTTTGGGACTATTTTTCGAGTAGCATAAAGGAGTCTGTGATGTTCGAGGTGTTGTAGGAGAGGAGGGAAGGGGATTAGGTCATAGAGGATCCGCATTGGGGAAGGGAGTCGGATACGGTATGCGAGGCGGAGGGCGTGACTGCCAGGATCTGTAAGGATTTGTAGAAGGTAGGAAGGACCGATATCCAGGCGGGGTGGAAGAAATAGAGGAGGGAGCGCATGATGGATTTATAGGTGGAAGGGTGGAGGCCCCACGTCCGGCCGGTAAGGAGTTTAAGGAGGTTGAGGCGGGACAGAGCTTTCTCACAGAGGGACTTGAGGTACAGAGTTCAGGAAAGTATGCGGTCTAGGGTAAGGCCAAGGTATTTGAGGGTGGGGGTGCTCTCCTTCCTTGTGAGCCGGCAGAGCTGCCTGGGCTGACGTCACACCGCCACTGCATGTCCTCCCCTGAAATATTCTCCCTACTTGGCCACAGCCCACTAGGCCGCAGCGATCAGCGTAAGTTACACGATGGCGATGTGTCCTGTGTGACGTCATGCGAGACTACCAAGATGAGTGAGACCTGTTTTCACGAATACCAAGATGAGTGAGACCTGTTTTCACGAATACTTGGAAGAAAAAATGTTTTCCGAATTATTATTTTCCAAGACTGGCAAATAAAACCCGGAAATGCCGAATTCCTCAGGTTGTGATAAAGTGTTGCAACTTTAGCTGGAATTTAATTTCAGTACCAGCCCCCAGTAACGTCGGTGTCAGCCAGCCACCTCGGTTCCGGCAGCCACTGGGGGCAGGCTGGATCGCAGGAGACGGATACGGCGCCGACGCTGACGAAGCGGGCGGCGTTAGGCGGCCGCGGAACGCCGCCCACTCGCACTCTGCGAGGCAGAGACAAACGCCTGTCGCCCTAAGCCGGCAACTTTCTTGCCCGCTAAGCCGCCTCACTCCATGAAGCGACAGGCGCCGCGCGCCGGGGACGCCGCCACTGCGCTGCGTATAAATTCCATCAGTGACGTCACGTCGCTAAGGTGTGTCGTCCGGCCACTGGGATCCGCTAGGCCCCGAGAATTTGTGCGTCACATCTACATCTACGTGATGCAACTACTGTAATCCCTGTAGCCGGCCGCTGTGGTCGAGGGGACTGAGGCGCGCAAGTCACGGTCCGCACGGCCATTACGGTCAGGGGTTCGAATGCTCCCTAGGGCATGGATACTTTTGCCGTCCTTAGTGTTAGCTAGTTCATAAGTAGTTTGTAAGTTTAGGGACTGATGACCCCGTAGTTAAGTCCCATAAACTATACAAACATTTGAACATTTTAATCCCTATAATCCCTCTGCAGAACTATAGACCTATATCTCTAACGTCGGTCAGTTGTAGAATTTTGGAACATGTATTATGTTCGAATATAATGACATTTCTCGAGACTAGGAATCTGCTCTGTAGGAATCAGCATGTGTTTCGAAAAAGGCGTTCGTGTGAAACCCAGCTCGCGCTATTCGTCCACGAGACTCAGAGGGCCATAGACAGGGGTTCTCAAGTAGATGCTGTGTTTCTCGACTTCCGCAAGGCGTTTGATACAGTTCCCCACAAACGTTTAATGAACAAAGTGAGAGCATATGGTCTATCAGACCAATTGTGTGATTGGATTGAGGAATTTCTAGATAACAGAAAGCATCAGGTCATTCTCAATGGACAGAAGTCTTCCCAAATCGGAGTTATGTCAGGTGCGCCACTGGGGAGTTTCGTGGGTCCGTTGCTGTTCACGATATATATAAATGACCTTGCGGATAACATCGGAAGTTCACTCTGGCTTTTTGCAGATGCTGCGGTAGTATATACAGAGGTTGTAACAATGGAAAATTGTATTGAGATGCAGGAGGATCTGCATCGAATTGACGCATGGTGCAGGGAGTGGCAATTGAGTCCCAATGTAGGCAAGTGTAATGTGCAGCGAATGCACAGAAGGAAAGATCCTTTATCATTTAGCTACACTACAGCAGGTCAGCAACTGGAAGCAGTTAATTCCATCAATTATCTCGGAGTAGTCGTTAGGAGGGATTTAAAATGTAACGACCATCTAAAATCAATCGTCGGTAAAGCAGATGCCAGATTCATTGGGAGAATTCTAAGGAAATGCAGTCCGAAAACAAGGAAGTAGGTTACAGTACACTTGTTCGCCCACAGCTTGAATACTGCTCACCGGTGTGGGATCCGTACCAGGTGGGATTGATAGAGGAAGTGGAGAAGATCAAACGGAGAGCAGCGCGCTTCGTTACAGGATCATTTGGGAATCGTGAAAGCGTTACGGAGATGATCGCTAAACTCCAGTAGAAGACTGCAGGCGAGACGCTCTGTCGCTCGGTACGGGCTTTTTTCTAAGTTTCGAGAACTTACCTTTACTGAGCACTCTAGCAGTATATTGCTCCCTCCTACGTATATCTCGCGAAGAGATCGTGAGGATAAAATCAGAGAGAAGCATACCGACAATCCTTCTTTCCGCGAACAATACGTGACTGGAATAGGAGGGAAAATCGATAGTGGTACTCAAGATACTCTCCGCCACACACCGTTGGGTGGCTTGCGGAGAATGGTTGTAGATGTAGATGTAGATAGCGCAGAAAACTCATTGTGACTCTCAGATAAAATTAAAACAATCTGGTCAAGCGTGAAGGAGGTGTCTCGTCAGTAGCAGCAGGTAGAGGATATAATGCGAGTGTGTAGTAGGAAAGTTTCTGTTATTGACAAGTTAGATATATGTGCAGTACTAAGTAAGCACTTTCTGAATATAGCAGGTGAACTAAACAGAACCCTAGTTTCTACAGGTAATCATATAACATTGTTAGAAAATGGCTTTCCGAGGCTGTCACCTGAAATGGTGTACACGATACTTCCAAAGGGGAGATTGAGTCAATAATTAAATCACTAACCACTACGGTCAGGGATTCAAATCCCCCCTCGGGCATGGATGTTTGTGCCGTCATTAGTAGTAGCTAGTTCATAAGTAGTTTGTAAGTTTAGGGACTTATGACCCCGTAGTGAAGTCCCATAAGCTATACAAACATTTGAACACTTTAAATCACTAAAGATTAAGGACTTGTGGATATAATGGGGTATCTGGCAAAATTCTAAAGTACTGTTCTCCATATGTTACCCCAGTACTAAACCATATTTGTATTTTTTGTCAGAACGGATAGTTTTCTGACAGATTACTCAGTAGTGAAACCACTATCCACTATATAAAAAGAATAAAGGGATAATGTAAGCAACTATAGAGGTAATTCTATGCCATCGGTTTTTTCTAAAGTTATTCAAAAGCCTGTTTATTCAAGATTAATTGATCATTTCAGTTAACATAATTTGTTGTCAATGTACACTTTGGTTTTAGAAGTGATTTAACGACTGAAAATGCTCTATTTTCGTTTCTTTGTGAGGCACTTTTTGGGTTAAATAAAAGGCTACGGAATTAGGCGTCTTCTTTGATTCAACCAAGGCGTTTGTTTCTGTTCATCGTAAAATATTGTTGCAGAAGTTGGAACATTATGGACTGCGAGGAGTAGCTCACCACTGGTTCACCTCTTACTTTAATAACGGACAAGGTAATTCTCTGCAGTGATGAAAGTGGCTATGACGTGCAATCAGGAAAGGGCACAATTAAGTGTGGGGTGCCCCAGGGGTCTGTTTTGTGACCATTGCTGTTCCTCATTTATATGTATAAATGATATGCCTTCGAGTATAACAGGTGATTGTAAAATACTTTTGCTTCCTGATGATACCAGCTTGGTAGTAAAAATGTTGTTCGTACAATCAATATATGGTGTAAGATCACGAACGTCAAGTCGACCCCTTTTCAGTAGTCTGGGAATTTTGACACTGGCGTCAAATACGTTTTTTTTCTTGAATGACGTTTGTAGTTAATAATATCAGCTTAATCGCACGAATTAGTAGCTTTCACTCGGTGAATACTAGACAGCAATCGAATTTAGATTTGGACCACACCTCCTTGACTCTTGTGCAGAAAGCTGTGCAATATTCTTCAACATCCATTTTCAATAAGCTGCCACAAGAACCCAGGAGCTTTCAATTGATGAGTTTCCTCATGGCTCACTCCTTTTATTCTGTCAAGAAACTCCTAGAAAAGTTAAACAATTAAGATTATTCTCTTTTACTTCTTTATTGTTTCTTTTCACTTAGTCTTACGATTTTAATGTGCATAGGACTACTTAAAAACTTTTTATTACCATTCAGGTGATGGCTTGGCCTTTTTCCATGACCATGTAGTCTTATTCCTCAATTAGGTCCTGCGGAACATAAAACTATCCTATTATGATTATTATTACTATTATGTAAAATCAGGTACCCTCAAAGGATAGTAATGCTGGAAGGAAAAGGGCATTTACAAGCTATAAAATCGAGTTGGTCTAATTACTTACTTTACAGATTACTCACACTAAAAGTAGCATATAACAAATAATGTTTAATTATTCATTTAACCACTCAATACTATTCTGTATCAATGTCTGCAATGGTGGAGAAACTGAAATAACAATTCCAGTCTGTACGAGAGGAATTTAGTTCGGAAACATTGGAATATTATGAAGAGGTGATACGGTGGGGTAAAGGAGAACAAGATGGTGGTAATGTCTTCACAGTCCGAGAAAGTGAGTACAAAAATGTCCAAGTTCTTCCTTTCTTTCTACTCTCGGTACTATTGCTAAGACACTTCGTGCCAATGTTTATATTTGTGATAGAATAAAACAGTGCACGTGAGGGTCGCATTGCTTCGTACCTCATTAGTGTATTTCGCTGCTATCGTCCCCTGCGCAGAAGTAGCACTCAGGTCCTAGATCCGGTGTTTCATGGCTAGGTTTTAACAATAACGAAATTTCGGGATGCCAGTGGCTAATTTTATTTATAATTCACTGTTCCTATACAAAAAGCCACAACGGTATAAAAGAAATTCAGCATCGTTTAACAGATGATACTACATTATATGCGATAGATGCGTACATGAGGTGCTTAGTTCCACCGAGTTTGTTGTTGACTGTCTGAGGCCCCTCGCTCTTCGATACTAACGACCCGGCGTTCAACTCTAGTGACTGCGGCTGAAAGTAACACTCCACGCCTGTGGCTACATTTTGGCGCCAACGGTACATTCTAGAGTGTTAACGTCTGTCATATTTCTATTAAGCTTATAAAATTACGTACCAAATAACAGAAACGTAGCTTAACACAAAATACTGGCATTAATTATGGCGTATTAAATAATAATAAAATTACTGGAAGGTTTTAGCGGATTGAGACGCCTTGTAAGAGCCATTCAGATTTTAGATGGAAATATGGGTAGAGTTCTCCCACTTGATATTGTTCACCGAAACATAAGCCCTATGTTTTACTCATGCTACATGTTACGTAATGTTCTTCCAACACAGTAAGGAGATCTTACAGAATAAAAATATGAACGAGTAAGTAAATGTCTGCAGGTCATCCGCTTACAGTGTGGCCGCGTTAATAATAGAACAGATACGACATTAAAGTAAGTACTAGCGGATGTTATTGTAAAACACATTAGTCCTTCACAATTCACAAGCACTGAATTTCTTCCAGTTTAATCCTTCATTTGCTCTGAATCATACATGACAGTACCTGTATCTGATAATATTTTTAGGGGAACTTCATGATATGCGATGGGCAAATTGTATGTCCTGCTTGGACATGACTGAGTACTGAAATTCTGTTATCTTTCACTGACGATAGATTTTATTTACACGTTGTTATCCTAATGTAGAGTAAACTTCAGATCGTAGTTCTTAATGTGTAGCTGAAAATTGCAAGAGGTTGTGGTTATGGTTTTGAATGTAGTGAATGACACCTTCATTCTAATACTCAGATCCCAGATGCTTTTCGGTTTATTCGTTAAACAAATTCGCATGCAAATAAAGCACCAAATTACTTGTACACTTACTTACTTTCTTGACTGTAACAAATTTGCGCCGAATGTAGTAAAAATGTCTAACTAGAATGATTTACATTTTTATTCAGTTCTCTGAAACATTAAGACGAACTTTATATATGCCAACACTCTGTATCTGTCGCCACACGATTATATGGTACCGTCTTAACCCCACTTCACTCCATGGTACTGACTCGACTGATGGTCTGCATTATTTGTAAGACGAATCAGTCCCCTTTGGTTGTCAATTTTCGCGAGCTTCCTAGAAGGTTTCTTCTGTCTTTTGTTACCTAATATGGAGTCAAATATTTTGTGTCCCAACTTCGTCGCCGCTTTTGTGTCCCAGCCTCGTCGTAGGTGTCGGTGGCGGAGTGGAATGAGACCGACACGCTGGTGCAGGTACGGAGGGGAGCAGCCAGAAACTATGAACACTCGAGTAAATTAGAAAGAGATATATTGCACAGAATGTAACAATACTTAACTTTTACATAGTACTGCAGAATGTTGATACATAGTTGTTAGAGGCCTGCCTAGTGCCTGTACAATAGCAAAGTCTTCACGGGTGCCTATCTGATTACGAAGGTCCTAACTCGTTGCTATCTCAGTCCGAAGTGCGAAGTGGACGATGTCCTTCAGTGGTGGCCACGAGCGGAGTCGTCGCAGAGGGCGCTCGTGGCCGTCGTCGCGAGAACGCCGCGCCGTGCGTGCCTGGTGGCGCGCGGCGAAAGTAGGTGGCGCGCACTTTGTACTTGTGCGACACCACACCCCTCCCCCCCAAACCGCCGCGCCGTCGTGGCGTAGGGCTGAGGGCCACGGCGACGGCACTGGGAGGAGGGCCTGGGCGGGGGCGTTACTGGTGGGACGGGCGTCGTAGCTGAGGCCGGGATCGAGACGCCGTCCGCGCCCCGGCATCCGCCTTGCGATCCTCCAGGAAACCCGCCGAAACCTGGGGAAGGGCGCACGCTTCCGCCCAGGTCATCTTCTGAGGTGCGTAGCCCAAGCTGGAGGGGCCCGCACGGTCCCGGAGTCCCTCTCGGTGACGCTTTCATCTGTGGCGGCGACAGCGGCGGCGGCGACAGCGGCGGCGACGACTGCGTCGGAGGTGCGTCCACCTCCATGGGTACGATCTCGTAGTCTGGGGAAGCTGGACCCGGCGGCGAGCGATGTGGCTGTGCTCCCTGGCGGTGAACTGGGTCTGGAATCAAGAAACCGGAGACAGGATCGCGCGGTCTGTGCAGGCGCAATTGGTTTGCGTGGCGCCGCAGCTCCGACCCTGTGGAAGAACGTACAACAAACATATTACCACCAAGCACGCGTTGAATGGTGCTCGGCAACCATGTCTTCTTGTTTCCAGCAAACACCCTGTACAGCACCGGCGTGGAAACCTGAAAACGCGTAGCGCCATACGAACCGACTCGGTGCGTGGGAGGCTGCAGCAGGTGAAGGAGAGTGCGGTGACGGCGGCCGTGTAGCAGCTCGGCAGGAGACGGGCCGTCACGTAGCATGCATCGATACGTAGACAGGAAAATTTGAAGAGCTTGCTGCCTGGAGTGCTGACCTTTCATCTTCTCCATGTGGGACTTGAATGTTCGAACGAAACGTTCTGCTTCACCATTGGACTGAGGGTGAAAAGGTGCAGTGGTAATATGCTGAATGCCATTCACACGACAAAACTGTTGAAATTCCGCACTAACAAACTGAGGTCCATTGTCACTGACGATAGTTTCAGGCAAGCCTTCGATGCAAAACACTGATGTTAAGGCACTGATTGTACTAGACGCCGTCGTTGAGTTCATGGCAATCACAAAAGGAAACTTGCTGAAAGCGTCTACAACAATTAACCATCGCGTATTCCAGAAAGGTCCGGCAAAGTCAATGTGTAAACGTTGCCATGGTCCCTTGGGGCGTGGCCAGTCTGAAAAACGTTGCGGAGGAGCCGCCTGATGCTCCGCACAAACAGTACACTGTGACGTCATGTTCTCTATCTGAGCGTCCATACCAACCCAGGTACAATGACGTCTGGCCAGTTGCTTTGTCCTAACAATACCCCAATGTCCTTGATGCAGGAGGCGTAACACTTCTCGTTGCAGGGAACGAGGAAGAATCACTCGTGTTTGGTCGTTGTCCGTATGTAACAACAGAACACCCTGACTTAAAGATAATGCATGACGTTGTGCAAAATAACGTCGAACCAGAGGCCGATCAATGTCTTTGGCTCTGGCAGGCCAACCTGAGCGAACAAAACGTGCTACCACACTTAGGTCTGCATCCGCAGCTGTTTCCTGTGCAACCCGACGAGAGTTCAAAGGAAAGTCTGCGACAGCGGAAGCGTCTCTGGAGTCTATCTGACAACATGCCATTTCTGAAGAATCAAATGATACATCCTGGCCAACCGGAAGTCGGGAAAGTGTGTCCGCGTTAGCATGTTTAGTGGTAGGTCGGTACAAAATCTCATACTGATAATTAGACAATATCAAGGACCATCTCTGAAGCTTTTGTGCCGTACGTGGCGGAATCGGCTTTGTGGGTGAGAACAACGACGTGAGAGGCTTGTGGTCTGTCAACAAATAGAATTTTCTGCCATAGAGATAATGATGAAACTTTGCGACGCCGTAAATGATTGCTAAGGCCTCCTTTTCTATCTGACTGTAATTCTGTTGCGTCGGCGTCAGTAGCTTGGATGCAAAGGCAATAGGACGATCGTGAGATCCAATGCGATGTGAGATTACAGCGCCCACACCGTACGACGAGGCGTCAACTGCTAGCACTACAGGCTTCTGTGGGTCAAAGGGAATCAAACATGCATCACTGAGTATGTCAAAGGCAACCTGACAATCTTTGGACCATACAAAAGGAACATTCTTCCTACGTAAGTGATGCAGTGGAGCTGCAATCTGAGAGGCATTGGGAATAAATCTGAAATAATAGTTCAGCTTCCCCATTACTGCTTGCAATTCATGCACATTCTTAGGAGGAGGCAAGTCTTTGATTGCTCGAAGATGTGACTGTAAGGGATGAATTCCTTGGGCATTAATCACATGGCCTAGGTACTCTATTTCAGTTTGAAAAAACGAACACTTTGCTTTATTGCAACGTAGACCTGCTGCAGTCAAAACTTTGAAAAGGCACTCCAGGTTTGCTAAATGTTCTTCAACTGTACGTCCGGATACCACAATGTCATCTAAATAGTTCGAGCAACACGGTACAGAAACTGTCAGCTGTTCCAAAAAACACTGAAAAATAGCGGGAGCGGAAGAACTGCCAAAGGGTAGGCGTTGAAATTGAAAAAGGCCCATGTGAGTATTAATGACGAAAAACTTTTTTGACTCGTCATCAAGTGGAATCTGTAAGTATGCCTCTGCTAAATCAATCTTGGAAAAGAAACGAGACTGTCCTAATTTGTCCATTAGTTCGTCAGGTCTGGGCAGGGGATAAGTGTCTACAATTGTTTGACTGTTCACTGTTGATTTGAAGTCCGCACAGAGACGAAGTTTTCCTGACGGCTTGGGTATAATTACTATAGGCGAGGCCCACTGACTCACAGAAACAGGAGAAATCACCCCACTATCTTGCCAACGTTTAAGTTCTTCGGCAACTGTATCACGCAAGGCGATAGGCACTGGTCTAGCTTTACGAAATTTTGGAACTGCAGATTCTTTTAAAGTTACATGTGCCACGAAGTCTTTTGCACAACCTAGTTCCGGCGAAAACAAGTCACTATATTTGTCACACAATGCATTGATTTTATCCTGAGGCACTATTGACGAAATTTGAAGCACATCTCTTTGAATTGATAAACCAAACAAGTCAAAAGCATCTAGTCCAAAAATGTTCTGTGTCGATTTGGCCTGAAGAACTACAAAAGCAACTGTTTTTGTTACACCTTGAAAAGAGGCGGGCAGGCTACACGTTCCTAGCACGGGAATATTTTGACCTGTATAAGCTGTTAACACTTGTTGACACAGCGATAATTTTAGCGAACCCAGAAGTTCATAAGTATCTTTATTAATTAAGGTAACAGCGGAACCAGTGTCGAGCTGAAATTGCACAGTCTAATTTTCTATGGAGAGATTGACAAAAAGTGTGTGCTTCTATAAGCTGCAGTACACTGTCTAAGGAGGGGTCAGACTGTTTCAGAATTGCTGCTCTAATTCTGGGGTCCTGAATATTCTGCGTAATCGCATCCCTCAACATCACGTCACTATACGAATGTCCACAAGAGCAAGTAAATTTACATTGGCGGGTTAAGCCCTTCAATTCCGTGATCCACTCTTGGTGTGACTGCTGCGGTAATTTTTTAAGTCTGAAAAATCGGTATCGTGCAGCGGCTACAAGAACTTTTCTCTCATAATGAGCATTCAGTGCATCTACAATTTGTTCAAAGTCTACATCACGAGGAGATGCGAGAGGGAAAAGTTTTTGCAATAGTACGAAAGTCTGGGGGCCCACAATCGATAAGAAAAGGTTCTTCACTCTCTGACCTGTAATTTGATGAGCCGCGACGAGTTCTTGAAACTGTGCGAAATAGTCGCTCCATTCTTCCTCACGTTCGTTGTACTGGCGGAACGTCGGAAGCGGTGCGGCGGCAGGTGTGGGCTGCTGATGTGGCGGCTGTTGTTGTTGTTGGTTGGCTGCTTGCGCTGTGAGCTGGGACACAGCCTGTAGTAGCTGGGTAATTTGCGCCGTCTGTAACTGAATAATTTCCATTAAGTTTGGGTTCGGGGTAGTGGCCATGCTGACCGATTAGGCGCCGCGCTTACAAGTAAATTATAACAAAACACAAATGCAATATGAAAGAGGACACTCTGCAACAAAAAAAGTCCACAAAACACGTAACTGAAAATGTTCCCCCAAAAATCTTATAATAAGGGTGGGTGGGCGGGAGCAATTTCTGCGTGCTCCGACTGCTGCTGTCTGGCTGCTGCAAGAGAGCTGGTCCAAGGTTCTATCACTCCTCGTCGCCACTTTTGTGTCCCAACTTCGTCGCCGCTTTTGTGTCCCAGCCTCGTCGTAGGTGTCGGTGGCGGAGTGGAATGAGACCGACACGCTGGTGCAGGTACGGAGGGGAGCAGCCAGAAACTATGAACACTCGAGTAAATTAGAAAGAGATATATTGCACAGAATGTAACAATACTTAACTTTTACATAGTACTGCAGAATGTTGATACATAGTTGTTAGAGGCCTGCCTAGTGCCTGTACAATAGCAAAGTCTTCACGGGTGCCTATCTGATTACGAAGGTCCTAACTCGTTGCTATCTCAGTCCGAAGTGCGAAGTGGACGATGTCCTTCAGTGGTGGCCACGAGCGGAGTCGTCGCAGAGGGCGCTCGTGGCCGTCGTCGCGAGAACGCCGCGCCGTGCGTGCCTGGCGGCGCGCGGCGAAAGTAGGTGGCGCGCACTTTGTACTTGTGCGACACCACAAAATAAACATTCCAAGTAATTGTAAGACAGCTTGTCATTTAAAGATTATTAATATTACTGAAAAATATAATTTTAATTCTAGTTTCTTACATTTTATTAAATGAAATTAGGTTTGGCGCATTTGGTCTCTGACTGCCGTCATACCATATAACACAATATTGTGACTGAATTTCTCCATAAATTTAAACTTACCACGATCTGCTGTATATCTCTCACTACAACTATTACAACACCCCTGTTCTACTTTTTTATCTTAACCAAGGAAGGGAATTACTGCACTTGGGGCCTCTCAGAGTCAATTTCTCTGTCAATTAAATAACTATCAGGGGCATCAAAGAATCCTCTGAGTTCCTACGTATTCCTGACTTCCTTCCCGAATGCGTGATACAATATGAAATAGTCTGTCAGACATAAAGTAAACCTGCATTTCTAAATATGCTGGCTATTGTTCTTCAAAAGGTGTTTGTGATAACTAAGCCAAAACTGGCACAGAAGTCCAACAACCCGTTTTCCTTTTCTATTAGCCTCCAAATCCTCTCCAAACTTACCCATAAACATTTCAAATCCTTCTGCTAGATTTCCAATCCTGGCATTGAAATCACTTGTGAGCATAATTTTGTTATTTTCCTTTATCAACTAAGTTATTGAGCGCATCATAGAATCTGTCCATTTCATCTTGTTCTGTTCCCTTACAGGGCGAATAAACTGATACAACTTAATTTTATTGCTAGAAACAGCCAAATTTATTAACACTAGTCGGTGGTTCACACACCTTACAGCAAGTAAGCTTGGTTCAATTGCTTTCCTAATGTAAAGCCCACATCACTTTATGCTCTTCTTGCTTTGACTGCTGGCAGATAGACCTTGTATTCTCCCACTTCGTCTCCTTTCTCTCCGTTTACCCTAATGTCATTAATAACAATCATATAATTATGTATATAATGAACATCATGTTACTACCTCAAATCTTCTGCGTAAATTTATTATAGTACTATGGAGATATCGTTAGCCTTTAATTCAAGTCGAAAATTATTCTCTGAAATAGAAGAATAGATCATATGTTAAGTAGCCTATTACAGCGTTTTAAAGCACCGATTCTGTATTTAAATACCACACAAAGCTTTCTGAAGGTAAGAGTACATCACGCGACATTCAATCAATTTCATACAATCTAAGATAAAGCTGATAAGTGGTAGTTTTATAATTGTGGGAATAAACAGTTAATATTGTCATTATTTTCAAATGAAAGACGTATTCCTTTGAATCTGCTTACGACGTCCTATCATTTTTTATACTTACACCTTATTGTTTACCCAAAAAGATAAAGTTGAACCACAACAATTTCACGATGTCAGTAATCAACAATTAATATTCTGTACTATTTTTGCGAAAAAGAAAGGCTATTTTTTATCTTCACTACGCCGTCCTATCATAACGTTTATTTGTTCACCTTGACGTTCTGTTTCACGAAAACATTTCACTGTATCGATCAACAACCACTCAACACTTCCATAACACACATTTAGTTACTTTTACACTTAAACATTTATTTTGAAAGCGAGAGGAAGGGTTCCAGTGATTCACACAGCAGCTGTCGATTAGCGCTTCCTGACAAGGAACCGAGTACTCCATCCTCTGATGTGTGACCTTGCACAACTAAGCACTACTTCCCATGCTGCAACCAGAGTTATACCTCTTGTCTAAAACGTCAGCTTGCAGAAGTTGTACATCATTAGATGAAATATTTAAATATTAATAATAAGACCCTTAATTGATGCACAGAAAAAATATGAAGTAATACACAGCAATGTCTTTAATAAATGTTACTCATTAATATTTCATTCGTTAAAACACAGATCATCAGAAATTATCTGTAACATAAGTTTAATGTGTTTTAACATTCATGTAGTTTCGGCAAATTCAGAGGTGTTAGTCACGTTGTTGATATATCAGGTGGTAGTCTACTCTTATGTGCGTTGGTCATCTCGAGTCTTTATGGCAAAGGTAAAAGCATATGTACTATATGCATGTTATTTAGGACACCGGATGATGGGCTGCAACCGAAAATGTAGTGAATATTCAGTAAACAACATCCATTCAACACCTAAGAGATTATTGCAACACGCTAAATGCCCTTTTTAAATAATTTTATGGTTTAAATGTCATTGTGTGGTTTCCTTACTTTACATAGTTTCTAGCAGCTCATTCGTGTACTTTGCATTAACAATAGTACACAAATTGTAGTCTGTAAACTCATACAAATTTTTTCAAGAATATATCCACGGAGTAGTGAAGCAACTAATATCATATAACAAGAACAATTCTTCTGATCCGGACTGTATACCCGGTATATTTCTATTTTATTATGCTGAAGCGGTAGCTCCTTTCTTAACAGCCATATACAACCGTTCGCTCAAAGAAGGATCTGTACCAAAAGATCGGAAAGTTGCACAGGTCACAGCTATATTCATGAAAGGCATTAGGAATAGCCCACTAAACTACAGGCCTACTTCAATGACGTCAATTTGCAGCAGGGTTTTGGAACATATCGTGTACTCATATATTATGAATTATTTCGAACAGAATGATCTATTAACTCAAGATAAACATGGATTTAGAAAATAACACTTATGCGAAACTCAACTAACTCTTTACTCACACGAAGTGTTATCGACAAAGGTCATCAAATTGATTCCGTATTTCTTGATTTCCAGCTGGCTTTTGACACGGTACCTCAGAAACGGATTTTAATCAAGTTGCGTGGTTATGGTATAACACACTAAATTTGCAACTGGATTACGGATTTCTTGTCAGAGAGGCACAGTTTGTAAAAATCGATGGTAAGGCATCGACAAAACTAGAGGGTAGTGTTATTGGTCATTTGCTGTTCCTTATTTACACAAACGATTTGGGAGAAACTCTAAGCAGCTCTCTTAGATTGTTTGCAGATGACGCAGTCATTTACCGTCTAGCAAAGTCATCTGAAGATCAACACCAACTGCAGAACGATCTAAGACATCATAATGGTGTAAAATTTGGCGAATGAGTCTAAATAATTAGAAGTGTGAAGTCGTTCAAATGACTACGAAAAGAAATCCATTAAATTTTGTTTACAAGATAAATCAATCAAAAGGCCACAAACTCCACTAAAAACCTAGAAATTAGTTCAGACTTAAATTGGAAAGAACACGTCGGTAATGTCGTGGGAAAGGCGAACCAGACTCAGTTTTCTTGGCAGAACCCTTGAAAGATGCAACAGAACTACCAAATAAACTGCATACACTACGCTTGTCCGACCTTTTTTGGAGTATTGCTGCTCAGTGTAGGATCCAAATCATTTTGGTTTGATAGAAGACACCGAAGGAGTTGAAGTAAGGGCAGCTCGTTTCATATTGTCACGATACCGGGGAGACAGCGTTACGGAAAAGATAAAGGATCTGAGATGGGCATCATTACAACAACGGCGTATATTGCTGCGGGGTGGGCTACTTACGAAACTCAAATCGCCAAGAATCTCCTCCGAATGCGAACATTTATTGTTCACTTCCACTTACATAGATAGATCTGATCATCAGAATAAAATACGAGAAATTAGAGCGCGAACGGAGAGATTCAGGTGTTATTCCTTCCCGCGTGCTATTCGATAATGGAATAGGAGATAAAAAGTATAAAGATGGTTCTATGTACTCACTGCCAGGCACTTAAATGTGATTTTCAGAGTGTCCCAAATAGATGTAGATATAACAAGTTTCTTTATTTCACACCTTTCTTCCAGTCTTAAAGCTGAGTAAGTTGTTTTTAAAAGGTACGGAACATTGTTTATTTTTCTTTGATAATAAACACCAAGATCAGATGAATGTGCACATGAACACTAAAATACAATAAGTAACTGATTACTCTGTTAAGTGACTGTAGCAAAATGAATCTGTTACGATGAAGAGACAAGGTACCTTCTTGTCACGTGACACAGTAAGCAGTTCCTCCTCCTAATCCTACGCATGCGCAAAGACTGCTCTCCCCCATTTTTCAAACAGTTAAATATTTGTTAAACTAAAGAGTATAAATGTAATTTGCCCTCAAAATCGCGACACATTTGAAGAAACGTCCAAAAGTTTTATGCAGCAAGTAAAAAAGGAGTATTGGGTAAAAAGAAATTGCTTGCAGTCGGTCTCAGACCCACTATCTTCTCTAACCTTTGTTGCCGCTAGCCACAAGGTTATTCTGCTAGGTTGAAAGTATTTATTTTCAGTCATGATGGTATTTTATTAACGCTTTTACAGTTGATGCCTCTCTAATTTATAGTTATATTCTACCAAGTATGACGTGTTTTTGATTAATCTTCAATGTGCAAAAAAAAAAAAAAAAAAAAAAAAAAAAAAAAAAAAAAAAAAAAAAAAAAAAAAAAAGAATATGTAGTTTTCGAATGCTTCCTAGGACATGGATGATTGTGTTAGTATAAGGTAGTTTATCTCTTTCAAGTTCTGAAGCAAGCAGGAGTAAAATATAGGGAGCGTAAGGTTATTTACAACTTGTACAAAAACCAGACAGCGGTTGTCAGAGTTGAAGGGCATGAAATTAATGCAGTGGTTGGAAAGGGAGTAAGACAGGGTTGTAGCCTTATTCAATTTGTACATTGAACAAGCTATAAAGAAAAGCAAGGAGAACTTTGGTGAAGGAATTAAAGTTCATTGGGAAGAATTAAAAACACTGCGGTTTGCCGACGACATAGTAAATCTGTCAGATAGAGCAAAGGAGCTGGAGGAGCAATTCAACGGAATGGACAGTGTGCTGAAAGCTGCATATAAGATGAACATTAACAAGAGCAAAACTAGTGTAATGCAGTGCAGTCTAAGAAAATGAGGTGATGCTGAAGGAATTAGATTAGGTAACGAAGCAATAAAGGAGGTAGATGAGTTTTGTTACTTGGGCAGTAAAATAACAAGTGATGGTTGCAGGATATAGAATGCAGAATGGCAATGGTTAACAAAGCGTTCTTGAAAAAGAGAAATTTGTTAACATCGAATATTGATTTAAGCCTAAGGAAGTCATTTCTGAAGGCATTTATATGGAGTGTTGCCTTGTATGGGAGTGAGACATGGACGATAAACAGTGCGGACAGGAAGAGGGTTGAGGCTTTTGAAATCTGGTGCTACAGAAGAATGCTGAATATTAGGTGGGTGGATCGCGTAACTAATGAGGAGGTACTGAACAGACTTGGGGAGAACAGAAATTTCTGGCATACCTTGACTAAAAGAAGGGATAGACTGGTAGGACACATTCTTAGACATCAAGGAATTGTGAATTTAGCGTTGGAGGAAAGTGTGTGGGGTAAAAACCGCAGAGAAAGACCAAGAGATGGATAGAGTAAGCAGATTCAGACAGATGTAGGTTGCCGTTCTTATGTGGAGTTGAAGAGGCTTGTTCAGGATAGGGTATTGTTGAGAGCTGCATCAAACCAGTCTCCGGACTGAAGACCACAACAACAACAAGGTAGTTTATAAGTAGTTTGTAAGTTTAGGTTCTTGTGACCCGCAGTTAAGTCCAATAAGCTAAACAAACATTTGAACATTTTGAAGGGCGCATGTTGCTTTGATAGAGGATTTGCCGATGCATAAGTCGAGGTGCGCGGTAGCTCCATTTGTCTGTGCTTGGGGACCATTAGTGCTTAACCACCAGAGCTCAAGTAGCCAGGATCGGGTGTTTGTACCACCTGCGACGTCAAAATCGCCCCTCCCTGCCGCGGGAGCACACATAAGCTGTGGGGTTCAAAGGAGGATCTGAACCACAGCCGGGCATGCTCATTGGCAAAGCTGCGACCACTGCCACCTGTATTAAGCAGGTGTACTAAGACTAGTATACGTGCTGTCTCCGCTACGTAAAACGTCTGTCTTACGATAAAAATACTTTGAATGTGCACATACATTGGTCTGATAATAGAACGAAACGAAGAATAACAGTTTAAAAAATTATTTTATTTATTTATTTACTTTTTTTCACGATGAGCTTTTTTCTGGGTATTCACTCAAGCAGTGAACACATAGGTCACGTCACCACTGAAAGTAATTATACATATTGTTCTGCTGCATTCATCTGATGCTGTCCGCTGCGACCTAGCGGGCTGTGGACAAGTAGAGAGCCTATATGAAATATATTTAAAAATTTGGTGATTTTATCTGATTCATATACTTCATATATAGCTGCACCAACTGGCATTAAAAGGCCTCAGTACACCAGATAATATGGGTACTGAGTGAGATTAGATTAATACTTGTTCCATAGATCAAAGATACGGCATTTCGCAGTTTTGTGGAACATGTCAGATAAGTAAATGGTGTCTATACATGACACTCAATATTTGAAGGATTTAACTTTTTTTTAATTTCTTTGTTTTTTATTTTATTTTATTTATCTTTTTAGAGAAATTGCTAAGTTTTATCTAAAAATTCATAAAGTGTAGAAGGAGTTGCTACTCAGAAATTCCTTTAATATATCTCTAAATACCAGCTGGCTCTTTTTCACACATTTAATGCTACTTGGTAACTGACCGAAGACTTCTGTGGCAGCATAATTCACCCCGTTCCGTGGAAAAGTTAGATTTATCCTTGAATAGTGACTATCACCCTTTCTACTAGTGTTGTCGTTCTGCATAGTGCTATTACTTTTGTCAGGTTTTTAATCACAGAAGCTACAGTGAAAATCTCTAGATCCTTAAATAAATGACTGCAAGATGATCTTTGGAGGACTGCAGCAATTATTCTGATTGCACTCTTTTGTGCATTGAATACCTTTTTACTCTATGTTGAATTGCCACAATGATATGGAACGTGCCTGTTTAGTAAATGGTGAAATGGTGTCTATACATGACACTCAATATTTTAAGGTGGTTCTTTTTTTCGGAAATTACTAACTTTTATCTACGAATCTTATAAAGTGTTGAAAGAATTGCCATTCAAAAATTCCTTTAATTTCTCTTGAAATACCAGTCAGCTATCTGTCAGACTTTTGATGCTACTTGGTAAGCGACCGAAGGCTTTTGTGGCAGTATAATTCATCCCCTACTCTGCTAAAGTTAGATTTAACCTTGAATACACTGAGAAACGGTGTTTTTTTTTTTTTTTTTTTTTTTTTTTTATAGAGGCTTCACTGATTGACTCCAGCCCTCTTATAAAAGACGAACCACGAGTTTTCAATCATGCCTCATGCAAAATGGAACATGAGTGGCATCACAAACCGATTGTTGCTTATCACGTCACAAGAAGGCATTACTGTCTGTATTGAGAATCAATATGCTGGAACTTTTTGGATTGCTGTTCTTTGTTGTCCTTGTTTTCCGTGTTGTTAAAAGTCCATTGCATTATGTACTGGCATTAGTGTTTACCGCGTATTCTTTCATACAATGAGTGCTTTTAAGAATTATAATAGTATTGGAGAGCAAGCCTGGAATTCAAAAAAGCGAAGGAATATTAAACAACCCGTATGCTATAATATAAATTCTGTGATGAGAAGAGATGAGGCCTATTTGAATGACGTAAGGTAAAGTATTCCAGAAAAAAAAGCCTGCATTCAGTTGCAAGTAAGTGGAACTTACTTTATTTTCTTATAAAACAAATAATACATGGTGTTACTTAAATTCTAGATATTCGTAACTTTTGTAGTCTAAATTAAACAACAGGGGCACAATTTTAAGGATACTTCTAGTTTTTTTATAATTTTATTTTGTAATTAGTTCACTTAGTTCCAGTACTGATTGATAATATATTGGCCTTATATATATATATATAAAGAAAACACATTTTTTACTGTATACGATATTGCAGAGGTGATTCTTAGAATTTCGAAGAAAGGTAAATTTCTTGTTAAAGAAATTGGTGCTGCTGAAATATAAGAATTCAAGTTACGGTGGCCACTTGAAGACCAGAACTGCTGAAGAAACTCAGAGAAGTAGAAGGCAAGGAAAGATAAAGTCTTTATCTCTCAGCACTTTTTCACATTTTCGTTTTGATAGTACCAGAATGGGTGGCATTATAGCTTCTACGAAAATCAGTGGACGTTTATGTCACACTTTTCTTCTGGGACACTATCGTGGCCAATTGATTGAGCCAAATCAACCAGTCTATGCATAAGGAAAGGTTCCAATTAAGTACAGTTCTGAATTTTACAATAGCTATGCTTTAAAGAAAACGATAACTCAGACGAGTAAAAAGGTTCCGAAATATTTCATGGCTGTTTTTATTATTTTTAGGGCGTTTTCAACATTTAACAATTAAATACGACTTTAACATTACATTAGAAATCCAATATTTGTGAAGAAAAACACTTTTGTATCATATTAAATAAAAGTATGATGAAGTATGCAAATAAGTTGATACACGTCCACATAAGTGTTCCATTTAATTGACTCCCCATGAACAAATGTTGACGAGCTTCAGACTTTTTTTCTTTTTAGTGTAGCAAGACACTCCACTCGCAATATGTGAAATACCAGGCATTATATATTTTTAGTTTTATCTGTATGTCAAATTCTAAGTGTCTATGTTGTACATTTATTATATGTATTAGTGTGTACTGTGATGTACTTCCACTAGCCCTGCCTTCCACAGAATGAATGAAACTTTGTATGTAAGAAAGTTTCGCAAGTGCTAGGCGCGCCTCGTCTGTTTTGAGTCGTCGTTTTTTTTAAATGCTGGGCATTGAATGTCTCTGGGCGAGAAGTAGGTTTGCCAACTGCTGAGCAGAACCCAGTCTTAGCAGAGATTCTTAATGTAACTTGTTCTTAACCTGCTTGTTTGGGGAATGGTCAAGTTACCAGCCTGACAAACGGTGACGCTCTCTCAGCTCCCCTCCACTACCACTCAACGGTAATGGCTATGCAGTGGTCAAGAGAGCTATTCATTCGCTTCTTGGTTCATGGTAGGATAAGTACCTCTGTGTTTGGTTCTGCTGTGGCATCGTGGCTCGACTTAGTTCAGGCTCCATAGTCGTACTTATGCCTTTTCGCGACTTTAATTCTGGGAGTAGCAGCTGCACTACGTGTAGTTGTGAGATTTTGCTTAATTTCCTAAAGGATTGCTAATTTTATGTCGATTTTTGATGGAATCTGATTCCGAGGCTCTGATGGTGTTTCGTTAGCATAGTTCTTGCACTTTATAACTTTTAAATCACTTCTTCACCTGTTTAAATATGATCACTGTATTTTGCGTTCTTATCGTAGTTGAATTCTAATATTTTCGGGGATTCGCGGTGCCTATACTGTTCGTACTTTGTCGACAGAATACGTGGACGATATCAGAGTAAAACTTCAGCTTTTCCATCATTCAGTGCACATGAGTGGTTAATAATTGTATAGCTAATTTTCTAAGGTGTTTCCTAGTGAGTGTAGCGTGATAATTTTCCCCGAAAATTGTTCATTCCAACTTGTAATCTGTGTACTTGCTGCCCACGTGTGCGCCAATTAGCGTATTCCATGTCGTGGTTATTACCATTAAATATATCTTTTTTCCTGCGTGTAGAATGAACCGTTGCACGACGGCTATCGTGTTTTTAATTTTCATGAAAGAGAAGTATTTCACTTCTCTGAATTTTTGTGACCGAACATTGTATTGTGCTGTAGCAATCTGTAACCTTGCTTATCTAATAGATATCATTCCTCTGATCAGAAAGAATGGTTACATGATATATTTCGCGATCTTATTCTCTTGGAAATCGATTTTGTTAAATTTTGCATATTTTGTGTAACTTCTGTAGTTATCTTCTCCCTGTGCTAAACGAACGCCAGAACGGCCGTTTTTAGATATCATTTAATGAAATATTGATTTAATGTATAGTTAGATGTTCTAGGGAGACTTTAACTTCCGTCTGTGCACCGTGCGTTTGTTTCTGATAGTTTATCATGAGCCTAAGCCACTAGCTTGACACATTAGGAAAGCGAAGTACTATTTCATTGTGCATGAGTGAACCTTCGACCTGCATTCTCCCCATTGCTTGGTGTATTGGTGTCAGGTCCTTGGTCAGTACCTACATGGCGTATGAATCTGTGTGTGAATGTGCTGCAATTCCTCCGCTCTCCTATGAAACGTGATCGTAATTAACCTGTACTCAACTTTGCAACTTTGCAACTTTAGGGCCATGTAATTGTGGATATTTTGAATATTTCGTAAGGTGGTTTCTTATTGTATTTAAAAAAAGTATAATCCTTTTATGCTAATTTAAATTCTCTCCTCATCATTTATTTTGGATTAATGTGGGGTAATTTGTTCATGTATCTTGTGATTCTGCTCCCTTCTGGAGCATTATTTGCGTTTCCGTTGCCAACATTTATAAATTTTTATTTAGATCCATGACTGCGGATCATTATTTGTGTGAAGTTTCCTCTAAAGATTGCAGTAAATGTAGAACTGTTTGCTTAACTTATAGAATCAGAGTTTTGCTTCCGCCGCTGTGTGAATATCGCCGTAGTTAGATTTAGTGAGCAAGCAGACAATTGTTAACTTCACAAACACGGCTAGTTATCAGTCAAAAAGAACAGCGGGCGAGTTTCAAAGTGTACTTTTTAGATTTAAACCTTTCAGTCCCACACTAAGAAAACCGCTACGGAAAAAAATGCAATTCAGTATTTTATGTTTTAATACAATGCCCTAAATACAAAACAATGTTGTTTAACATTTTTCCGAACTTATAATGTTTATGGCACGCTTTTCATGCACAACACACTTTTGTTTAAGAGTTATATTATTACTTCGGAAGTTATTTTGTTGATGTTTAGCAGACTCAGATTAATAATCTTCGCCATGGCACCAAAGACAAGACAATTCGCTGCTGAAATAAAATAACAGGAACCGGATGCACACACACACTCATGGCCTAACACAGACTGCAGCGTGACGCGACTTACAAGTCGGAGAGAATAATGCCTCTAAAGCTGATACAAGCTCCACCAATCAGCAAAACGTCCTTTATAAGCATGTTTCTCCTTAACAACTACGCGACTTCAAGGACTGGTACTCATAAAAGTGTGTAAATCAGGTTTTAATACTGTGTTGTCTAGGAACTACACAAGGAATGAAAGGGTTTAACAGTTTTTTTCTATTTCCCACAAATTTGTGTCAGATGAGTGAAACCCAATTAAAAATTTACATTTGATACAGGGTGAGAGAGTGGCTAATCGGCTTCTGACCGCCATGACACTACCAGACTGCATGCGGGTCATGGATGTATATAGCGATCCAAGCAGAAATACTGCTACTAAGCGATTAAAGTAGGGCGTCAGTTCGACGTATAAGACAAAAATAGAAATTTTATCTTAACACTCAGTACGTGGTTAAAACATACGCAATTAATCATGTTCATAAACGCCTAATAAATTTGTGAGCGAATGAATGTCTCGGGAGACAGTGCCTATGTCTACCGAATGTTAATACTTTACGATGTTCTCGTAAAGTCAACAATTGCCAGTTGATGAATTAGAAAAACAGATGTTTTATGTTATGTATATGAAAGAAAATAATGCTATTTCAGATTATTCTGTCTGGATATCCATCGCTTTCCGCTCTTTCCGGCCCCACATAATGCATTTTAAATGAGTTCCTGCCGATCGTAAGACATTTGCCCAGACTGGGAAATACCAGAAAGTATTGCACGTATTCTTAGGTGCACTGTACTAGAGAAAATCGGAATAATATAAATACTTTCCCACTAAAACAGTAGAAACTAATTCAATGTAGGTAACAGAATATCCGCAACAGTGCTGCCCCATTTCTCTTATATTCATACAATAAACAATAACAGGATTGTGAACAGACAACAATACACCGTGAAGGGCGAAGTGACAGGCGCACAGGGTTTGACTTACTGTTTCGTATCCTTGTTAAAACATATTGAGTACTATGACGTGTCAAAAACCACATTCAAGCACTAACAAAAGGGCAGAAAATATTGATCAAAAGAAAATACGATTCTTGCCGGTTATCGGATTCGGTGTCACCCCCTACTCTGCGGACTTACGATAATTATTTACAAAGTTTCATCAAGGGTCACCTTGCATTCGGAGGGTGGAGAGGAAGGAGCAACCTAAACTACTTACTTCAGATAGAAAGAAAAACTTCCTGGCTTCATAAGTCACAGTTACCGCCTTCTCGATTAAGTTTCACCGAGCCCTTTTTTCGTCTTTATCCACTCAAAAGTTTGTCAAACTATTGGACGAAACTGCCATGATCATCAGTCCCTACAGTTCCAAACTATTTAAACTTACACTAAAGACAATGCACACATACCCATGCCGAAAGGACAACTCTAACCTCCCTCGGGAATAACCGCCTAGTCCGTAGCATGTCGCCTTAGACCAAACAGTCATTCCGCGTGACTTTTCTTCATTTCTTGGGAACACTAGCATCATATGACTCCACCCTCTATGCATTGCGACTAAATGTAGTCCTCTCGACAGCTGATGCTCCATAGAATATACACAAACCTTTGACCGCCTCTAATGACCACGCTTCCTTCCTTTTTACAAACATTTGTGAGTATTCGTCACTGTCTCTTTCTCCGTAGTGACATAATCAAACACTAATCAACTTACGTTCGTTAAGCAGCAACCATGTCTGTCGAAAGAGCCATAAATTTTGTATACATAGATAACTTCAAACCGTGCATACCTGATTCACAACATCGTTTTCCACTCAGAGAAAGAGGTTAGTTACTTTCTGGCAAATTCAAGTATAATCCAATTTGTTCAAAACGTATGTCGGTAAAATTAAAAGGGTATTTATATAAAATGCTTTCTATATAATGGAATTTTACTTCATACAAATTTTAACTAAACAACACGAATAAAAAACTGATGCAGAGTGCGTAATCAGGTGTGAACGTCAATATACAATGATGAAGTTCCGTATTCCGCTACAAAGAGACTCCCAGATTCGCATTAAATTATCAAACTAACTCTAAATATCAACAGGTGTATAAATTTCTCAATTCACGATACAGGGTGTCATCTCAAATTCTAGTTAACTAACTTAGTGGGATATTGCGCTTTGCCTGCTTAAAGCATCATCGGAAGAGAACATGTAACACACCCCTCACCAACCGGTTGATTAACCCTGTGACAGAATAATGTTAAAAAGACTCGTGTGTTGCTCACAATGAAGTTGGAGAAGGCAATCTTTACCTAAAAAAAAAAAAAAAAATATTGTGCAAACGAAAACCAACATGTGAGGGAAAGCTACCAAACCAGATAGTCCGTTCCTCCTACTCTACTGATTACTAATTAATCTGCTCTAATTTAGAAACACACACTAATGTATTGCAAATTATAGGAAGTAACAAACAATGAAACAGTAAAATTTTTTAAAAATTAACACGGTCGCCAGCCAAATGGGGCATTCAGAATGTGTTTAACCACGACAAGTATGAATCGGTAATCATACACGTTAGTGTTGCACAACAGAAGGTTGGCGAACACTTTTGTAATTGAGTAACTTTTACGAAGAATGGTGCTTTGGTTTTATCCGTTTATGGTAAGAAAGAAAGTAAACCACGTAATAATTTTTGAAATAAACTGGTTTAGCTCAGAAACAGTGTTCGATCGGAGACCAATGTTGCACTCAATCATCAACGTCCCCTCAGTAATACTCACCCGCATGAGAATTATACAGTGGGCAGCAAAACTTGATTGACAGAATAATTAAAATTAAGATTATTAAAAAAGAAATTACTCAGAATAAGTTACAAGTAGATCACAACTGGACAACGCCGAAATACAAACCAATATAACAAATCAACTTCACACATAACATTTTCACCAATGAAGTATTAAATAGTACTAAAACAGTGCCGCGGTGGAGTAGCCGAGCGGTCTAAAGCGACTCGCTGCGGAGCGCGCGGTTGCTCGCCGTGGAGGTTCGAGTCCTCCCTGGGGCATGGGGCATAGGTTAGTTTATCTAGGTTTAAGTAGTTCATAGGCTACGGACTGATGACCACGTAGTTCGGTCAGATAGATTTACAAACATTTTGAACTGAAACAATATTATTTCAGAATTTATATCTTTTTAGTTTAGTTACTTAATTGTGCCAACTTTGTTTTAGAGAAGGAAGTTCTCTCATTCCTAAAATTTAATATATTGAAATTAGCTTTAAAATTTAATGTTGAATTCTTTACATTTTATAGTTTGGCACTGAATGTAATATTCTTTTCACTTTCAACGAGACTCAGGAAACTTTTAAGGATAGGATCATACTTGGTAACAATGTCTTAGGACAATGACGTGGTAGAAGTTCTTTAAATTGTAGGTTATTATTAGAAAAAATAGATTCTCAAGCACAAAACTGGGTAACGCCTTACAAAATGTCGAAACGCTCTGTGGTCGTAAATCTTTGGAGTGGTCTTACATTGCGTCCTCGTTGTTGAATGGCAGGATGCGCCGATTCCGACAATGATGCAGGTCATAATACAGGCACGGGCCCAATCCAGTGAGCAATTTGAGGGCAGAATCTTGACATACACAGATAAACTGCCGTGCCGCCGCTCATATTGGAAACGTGTGCACTAATTATGGAACTATGCCAACAAGGCCTGGTAAATGCAAAGAGCGTGGCGCTGCACGCTCCCGTTCACTTACCAGCGTCCGAAGTGTTCAAACCACCGAGCTCGAATCCCTTCTGACTCCCCAGCTACAACTACTGCTTCCGCTCTGTTTCTGCAAAGACCACAATGCACAGACACCAACGATGTTTCTTACTTTCTCTATCGACGATTACCCAGATACATAAATAATAAATTACATAAATTCACATAAACAAACTAAAAATAGTACAATATTATCAGTTATGATATTAAGCCTAAAAAAACCTATATACATTTAAATTTTGATACGTACTTGAAATACACATCTGGATGCTAACGTCACAAACAAGAGAATTGATGTATAGGTTTACGATACAAACCCTCGAAAGTCTGAAAGATTTCCTTTGTTTCTGTCGTCTGGATAAAAAAAAAAAAAAAAAAAAAAAAAAAAAAAAATAGGTAGTGACCAATTACATTTCCACTACATTTTTAAACACTTTACAGGAAACATTGAAAACATTGGTACCAACTTTATAATTCACTTCGTTATTATTATTCTCACAGTTCCGTAAATGATTTTCGCATGTCGTAGGTGGGCGCGTAAAGTGAAAAAAGTGGGAAGTTTCCAGCAGTAGAAACAAGGACCGGCCGCCGGAAGCAGAACCCATTAAAAGTTGCGAGCGGCGAGGACCGTGTCGGCCTCCCACCACCGAATCGCCCGAGGGGTAAGCCGCGCGGCACCGCACAAGCACTGCAGGCGCCGAGAGCTTCTTGCACACTTACTTCCGCTGCTATATATATAAATAAGAAGAAGAAAATAAAGGATATATTATGAGTCACGTACTGTGTCTCAACGTTTTGGTATTACGCAATCTGCAATTATCCTGACAACTGGAAGCAAGTCAGACGACGGACTGGGTTCGGGGATAGCAATATTTGTTAATAAGAGGCTTACTTACCAGATACCGCTAAAACTGTCTAATGAATGCTCCAACAATCAAGCGCAACAATTTGCCATCCTCAGTGTTCTTGAGTTCATAAATAATCTCTCGAATACTGATACCACTGCAGTAATTCACACCGACAGCAGGATTACTTTGGACTCTTTGCGAAATCCGAAGAAACACAACTTGTTGATTGAAGAAATAAGATGTAAAATCAGAAGGTTGCGGACACACAACTGGCTGGTGCATTTCGAATGGGTTAAGGCACATCAAGGGATATGGGGAAATGAACTAGCTGACAACCTTGCTAAAAGAGCAGCTCGATCATGACAATCAATACGCTACAACAAAATACCTACTAGTGCAGTAAAGAAGAAACTTCGAGAAGAGTTTAGGAACAAATGGGGCATTGAGTGGCACAGAACAAAAACGGGGGAAGCACTAAACCGTATTTTCCTACGATTCGACAACGTTTACTGATTAAACTTCCAATATCTCAGAATTTTACAACTATGTTAACAGGTCATGGGAAACTGAAAGCCTACTATCAGCGGTTCAAAATAATTGAAGACGGAACGTGCACATGTAACAGTGCTGTCCAAACTATTGACCACGTGCTTTTTGACTGCTTCAATTTATTGAAAGAGAGGGACGATATTAGGAAAAAAAAAATAGCTGACAAAGGAGGAGGATGGCCCGTCAGTAAATATGACTTAGTACATAAATTCACTACAGACTTTTAAATTTTTTATAATTCAATAAGATTTCCTGATGTATAAAATTGTTTGTTCCTTTGTAAACGCTGTCAACTTATATACTGTACTTGTGTTTGCAAAAATATTTGATGTAATCGCCTGAATCTAACCATCAAACATGTAATATTACTATGTAATGGGGCATGTTAAATAATAAATAAATAAAAATAAAATAGATACAAAGTAAATTAGTCATCGCAGCCACCTTAGATTTTTGCGTAAGATGACGCAGCGGGTATTCCATCAAAAATTGAACACAGAAAAAACACGGAAACAGGATGGACTAGTGTGAAACTGGAAAAAAATGCAGATTAATAGCAATTAACGGCTATTGATAATAAAGCAGTGGTTCCGGCCAGATGAAACTGTTACCTTTGCACAATATTTCTGCGCTCAACGTGGCCGCCATCATCAGGTGAGAAAGGTTATGCCGCTCTCGCCGTGACTGGCAGAAAATATGTTCGATAGTTCATAGCTTATACCAGTCACGGCGAGAGCGGTATAACCTTTCTCACCTGATGATGGCTGCCAGGTGGAGCGCAAAAATATTGCGAGAAGTCAACAGTTTCATCCGGCTGGAGTTGATACGATGTGTCCACAATTAAAGGTGTAATTGCTAGATACGCAACATTGAGAAACGAGATCCATAGCGTAGTTATTCTGCTGTGATGGAATGCTATGCGCTAGATCAGTGGTTCTCAATCTTCTCGCTAGTGCGACCCACAATATTTCTGAAAAAAATTTTCACGACCCAGTGTATACACACACACACACACACACACACACACACACACATATATATATATATATATATATATATATATATATATATATATATATATATATACCGACTTTTTATAGATTCAAAGGACCACCAGTTTTTCATTTAGAATTTTATACAAATTAAATGGCAAGCTCAGTATGTGAGACTGTAAAATCTTGGTATGAATGTCACTTTCTATGTCTTAACCAAAGCATGTTGGTTTTAAGAATAAACCAGTTTCTGCGCATTTGTTCTTTTTCTTATAAAGAATAAGAAGAAAAGGCCTGAGAAACTACTTGCGGATCCCATTAATTCCTTCAAAGATATATCAGCATGCATTCTGTACTATCTTTCTGATTTAAAATCAGATTAATCTTTAAATAAACTGTTTAAAGAAGAAACACGTGTTTGCTTCATCAGGAAGTCTTATTCCATGGCTGACAGATTTAGCTTTATACGGTTGAAATCTAGAAACGGTTTTCTTACCCATAACAATTTCATTGCCGATCCTTGGCAATAAAATACCATAATAAGAACCAATATTAATCAATACTCCTAGAAAAACAATCCAGTTCCTCTTGGAGCAACGTGAAAGTATTAATTCACAAAAACTTAAAACTTTGGCCCATAACCGTTATCATTTGAAATAAGGAAGCAATAGAGTTTAATTTCGATTTTCTTTATGGGATCGAAAATATCATTAAAGCACTTAGTCTTAAGAAACACATTTTCACTTTAAGTACGTATGGCATTTTGAGCTCTCCTGGGTCCCGAGCTACAAATTGGGTACCTCTGCACTACGTCGTTGTTCAGACCTTCCTCGTGCTGT
This sequence comes from Locusta migratoria, assembly GCA_026315105.1. NCBI lineage: Eukaryota > Metazoa > Arthropoda > Insecta > Orthoptera > Acrididae > Locusta > Locusta migratoria. The sequence continues at coordinate 208,802,594 of CM048747.1, read as the reverse complement.
GCGTATTTACCTTGTTGTGGTATCCGTTACCACGCCACCACCGGACGACAAGTCGAAGTCGGCAGCCATCGGCAAGCCACGTAGACGGCATGTACCGCAAGCCACACAAGGAAATAGAAGCGCGCAGACCGTAGACGGTAGACGCGGACCGGCCTCACTATAAACGTGGACCGATAGGAGCCATTGTCGCGATAAGGAAGTCAGTCTACACTAGATGTCCATGGTGCCAGCACAGGCTCTATCCCGGAACACAAGCTGCCTCACCAACCCAAGCAGCCTAGTATACTCTTCCTTTCGCCAGTGATGTTTACGTTCGCTCGCCAGGAAGACATACTAGTTTGTGCTAAATCCTTGGTGTCACGAGGACACCCGTGAACTGGAATTGCCTGTTCTGGACTCCTTGGACCACAGTCTAACATAACAGTTGCGACACTCTCTGGTGAATAATCTGTTACCATCTGAGAGATAAGACGACACTAGCGCTCCAAGCGGTGTGCAAGAGAGCCGCCTATTAACGTGATATATACATAGTGCGAATGGCAATTATTTTTTTGCTTGATTTACGATATGATTGTTTTATTTTAGACTCGAGGGTGTTTTATACCGACGAAAAGGATGATGCTAAAATAGGCAGCATTGGAGATAAATCAGATGAATGGAATGGCGAAATTTACAACCCACTCACGAAGAAATATTCCTGCGCCTTCTATGTCTACTTCGAAACAACCCAGTTTCAAACGTAGAAAAGCGTAGCCGAATAGCTCCGTAAGTAAATGCGTACGACATATAATCAAATCAAAATTTTATGTTAATTCTGATAATTAATGAAGGAGTGCTTCTTTAGATAGGCTAGTCTGCTCCTGATAAAATTTTCATTGTTTATGGAGTACCAGAATCGACAGACTTTGAGTTGGAAACTGTACAGTCTTACATAAAAATCAAGTTACGAAAGCAAATGTTTCCGGTTACGCAGCGCGGGTCAGTTCACTAGGTGTTGTTAGATTTGCAACACAACACCACAAATAACGAATTAACAAATACATTGTGATGTGTGGGTGGCTTTTAGAGCATCTGTTATATGGTTGACAAGGGCAGGAAATAATTATTCTTGTGGTGTCGCACAAGTATGAAGTGCGCGCCACGTACTTTCGCCGCGCGCCACCATGCACGCACGGCGCGGCGTTCTTACGACGTCAGCCACGAGCGCCCTCTGCTGCAACCCCGCTAGTGGCCACGACTGCTGCATCGGCCACTTGGGAATCAGATAGGCACCAGTTAAGACTTGGCTATCGGATAGGAACTAGGAATTATCAGCAGGCAGGCCTCTCTATATAAAGTATGTATCAACATTCTACTAGTCTGCTGCTCTCCAAGTTAAGTAATATATTATTTCTATGAAATATATCTCTTGCACTAATGTAGCTTAGTGTTTCTAGTTTCTGCTGTCCCACTGGCCGGTCACCTCCGTACCTGCACACGCGTGCATCCTATTTTCCTGTATCGGTCTCTCCGTACTCGGCCACCGACATCCAGGGTAACCGGTGGAAACGAGACACAAAAGTGGCGACGAGGATGGGATACAAAAGTGGCTACAAGGATTGGATACAAAAATTCTTCTGGTGGTCAGTTGTCTTCTGGGCGTGTCTGGAGTCAGTTCTGAAGTTCATTCAGGTCAGTTTACAAAACATGTACCGCTGAAGTGTCGGACAGTTTCAGCGTTTAAAACTGTAAAAAGTTGTATTGTGAGAGTGAAATATATATATATATATATATATATATATATATATATATATATATATATAGGCCGCATGCCCACAGGCATCAGGTGAAATTATAAACTAGTTCCAGTCAATTTGTAACCACTCAAACACATTTAACTATTTCAGTCACACTTTTACAATAGGAACATAATTAGCAATGTCTGTTCACAGTTGTACAATAGGGGCATAATTATCAATGTCTGTTCATTGAAGGAACTGTTTCAACTGAAATATCACAGACAATAGAGGAAACATAATATAGGTATTCAGGCTTTCAAGGACTGAGGTGGTCACTAACGCTAACCACCATGACTATTGCTATAAATAATACTAGGATGGTTGTGAACGTTATTTATTAGACGAATCATCATTACAAACGCACAAAACTAACAAAAACACATTATTCTTTATTAAAATCTGCAAAACAAATCTTTACCTTTGCGTAAGCAAAGAGGCACTACACTGCCATACAGTACGCACGGGAGATATTTTAGTGCTGACACCCACTATTTCAGAAAATCCACCAGGCATATCCATTCTATAATCCATTTTGGAGCAATCGTAACTGGCATGTTTGCACGTATATTATTAGACTCTGTGGAATTAGGCGTCCGTTGTAACCGGCTAGACAAAGGGAGGCCATCATCTGAATCATAACTGTCGTGAGGAGCACTTTTAACTCCACTCAAATCCCCTAACACCATCGGATTGGGCTGATTTGCTGCCTCTTCTTCGTCATCGTCAGAGCTACAAATGCTCTCGTTACCCGAAGAGATGTCTTCAAACAAGTATTGTCCAAACCTCCACATTCCCTTTGTAACTTCTCAGTGAAAACACAAAAGTAACAGTACTTGCATGCCAACACACATAAAATAGGTCTAACAGAATACGTTCAATAAAATACATTACAGAAAACATGTTACGTACCAGTTGTATTGATGTTTGTATCAGACACTCGAGACAAGGTACGTTAGCGCTATATTCAATGCAACTGGTATGCACTGACATTCATGCAATGTACCCGGAATCTGTCATTTGTTTTGAAGCACAGTCCCAACGGACATACTAATTCAACCGTTTATCGCTAGATGGCGTGGAATAGAAGTACCGTGATCGAAAAGAGGTGGTTAGTAACACTAAACACCAAGACTGAAAGATTTAATCGATTGTGTTTTGTCGTATTACTTTCGTTAAGAACCAACGGTTAATGGCGTGCCAACTCTACAACGGAAGAACGGAGTTCGGAATACGCTCTCTACCAGTGTGTGTGTGTGTGTGTGTGTGTGTGTGTGTGTGTGTGTCCATGCAACGAGTGCGCCGAAGTAAGTGCGAACGTGCTGCGGCGTTGATGGCGATGGAGGTCCACCCGCGCCCCGCTGCCGACACGGGAGTAACGAGGATCCGCAACAGCTGAGCCCCTGGAGAAATTAAGCGGCGGCGGCGGCTGCAGCCGCTTATCACGCGGTGGGGCGGAATTACCGACGGCTGCCCAAGCAGATTGCCGCCCGTGCGCCGCCACACTCAAGTGCCGAAGGCCCGGCCGGGCTGCGCCGGGGAGGGCACCGGCACCACGCTGGTATTCAAATCCGGGAAACTTTGGCTTTCCGGGGAGATTTTCTGCTTAAAATATGCTCATATGATTCGAGGCTCACGTTCGTTTCTGTAAACAATCCCGAGACAGGTTATGCAGAGTGCCAAGTCCGCTTATTCACACTATTTGTTTCATTACCAGTTCCTGCATTTACATCCACGTCTACATACGAGGGGCGTTAGAAAAGTTCATGTTAAGTCCATGAGATGGTACCACGGGTGCGTATCGATGTCATGTTTAGTTAGTAGCATCTTTGGCCGGCCGCGGTGGCCGAGGTGACTGAGGCGCTTCAGTCACGGTCTGCACGGCCACTACAGTCGGGGGTTCGAATCCCCCCTCGGGCATGGATATTTGTGCCGTCCTAGTTCGTCAGTAGTTCATAAGTAGTTTGTAAGTTTAGGGATTGATGACCCCGTAGTTAAGTCCCATAAGCTTAACAAACATATGAATTTGAATATATTTCATTACCAGTTACTGCATCTACATCCACATCTACGTACGAGGGGCGTTAGAAACGTCCGTGTAAAGTCCAAGAGATGGTACCACGTGTGCGTATCTGCGTCATGTTTAGTTGGTAGCATCTTTGGAAGGAACTCATACCAAGTTTCGGTCATATTCGTCTATTTCTTTGCGTTTGGCACGCTTGTGAGTCAAAGAATGGTCGAAAAAGAATTCCTTGTGGCAATTAAACGTTACTTTAAGAAAGTCAAAACTCTTCACGAGGCTAAAGAGAAGCTTCATAAACATTATAGTGATTGAAAGAAAGAAAGAAATCGCAATTTGCGATCAGTTATGGCTTCACTATACTAGATCTAGATGGAATACCGAAGTGCGGAGAATGAAATTTTGTGCCCGGCCGGGATTCCAACCCGTATCTCCTGCGTACTACGCAGCCGCGTTGACCACTGCGCTACCGAGGTCACAGTGACCAGCCCGTCTGCACAGGACTCCTTCCTGCACGCCTCCCGCCACTCCCAAATCTCCATTCGCCACGCTATCGCTTTTCTATTACCACAGCCTATTAGTTCTGTAATGCTCGGAGTCACAATACTGTATTCGCGCATCAGGGAGGACAAACCATGAGATATCGAGAGACAATGAATTATCGTCAGGAGCGAATGGAGATTTGCATTTGGCGCGAGAAGTGCAGGGAAGAATCCACTGCAGTCAAATGAAATGTTCAATTGTTTGTAGAGCTTAGGGACTTAACTACAGGGTCATCAGTCCCTAAACTTACAAACTACTTATGAACTATCTAATACTAAGGACGGCACAAATATCCATTCCCGAGGGGGGAGGGGGGGATTCGAGCTCCCGACCGTAGTGGCTGTGCAGAACGTGACTGGTGTTCCGCACACCGCTCGATCACCGCGGCCGGCTCGTCTGCAGTGGAGCTTGTCACTGTGTCCTTGGTGGCGGATTGGTCAACGCGTCTTCCTGGTAAGCAGGAGATACCGGGTTCGAATCCCGGCCGAGCCCAAATTTTCATTCGCTGCACTTTGTTATTCCATATAAACCTAGTACAGTGAAGCGATAACCGATCGCAAATTGCGATTTATTTCATTCGTTGAACGCTGTAACGTCGTCAAAAATATAAAAAAATTACAATTATAGTGATTCTGTTCCTTCGATTAGAACAGTTTATAAATGGTTTCAAAACGTTCGGAGTGGTCATATGCGCACAATTGACGCTGAACGTTCTGTACCGCCCCGGTGTCTGGTTTGAAGGAACTCTCCACAATACCCTATCCTGAGCAAGCCTCTTCAACTCCACGTAAGAACGGCAACCTACATCTGTCTGAATCTGCTTACTGTATCCATCTCTTGGTCTTCCCCTGCCATTTTTCCCCATACACTTCCCTCCAACGCTAAATTCACAATTCCTTGATGTCTAAGAATGTGTCCTACCAATCTATCCCTTCTCTTAGTCAAGGTATGCCAGAAATTCCTTTTCTCCCCAATTCTGTTCAGTAACTTATCATTAGTTACGCGATCCACCCACCTAATCTTCAGCATTCTTTTGTACCACCACATTTCAAAAGTCTCTTGACGTTACGTCTCCAGAAATCATTGATAAAATCCATGGTACGGTGTATGACAGAAGAATTGTGTGAGATTCCTGGTGTTGTGGGCATCTCCAATGAACGGGTGAATAATATTTTGCATAAATATTTGGTCATGAGAAAGCTTTTCGCAAGATGGGTGCCGCGATTGCTCACATTTGATCAGGAACGAAATCGTATGAAATAGTGCATGAAAGGTTTGCAGCTGTTCAGAAAGAATTCACAGGATTTTAAGCGTCGCTTCGTCACTGTGGGTGAAACATGGATGCATTACTACACTCCTGCTGCCAAGGAACAAACTAAACAATGGGTTACCAAGGGAAAATCTGCACCAAAAAAGATGAAGACTGGTCCTTCGGCCGGAAAGTTTATGGTGACGGTCTTTTGGGATTCGCAACGGATAATCCTCATTGACTATCTGGAACAGGATAAAATTATTACAGGTGCATATTATTTATCATTATTGGATCGTTTTAAAACCGAGCTGCAAGATAAACGCCGGCGATTGGCCCACAAAAAAGTCCTTTTCAATCACGACAATGCACCAACACACACCTCATCAGTATTGGTCGCAAAATTATTGAAAATAGAACACGTTTCACATCCCCCCTGTTCTCCAGACTTGGCTCCCTTGGACTCCTATTTGTTCCCTAATTGAAGAAATGGGTTGTGGGACGAAGATTTCTTTCAAACCAGGAGGTGATTGAAGAAACTAATAGCTATTTTGCGTCCTTGGAAAATTCCTATCATTCTGAAGGAATCGACAAGTTAGTACAGATTTGGACGAAATGAGACTAGGTCGAAAAAATAAAAATGTTTTTTTTCGAAACACGTTAGTAGTACTTATTTTTGCACGGACGTTACAAACGCCCCTTGTATATACTCCGCAATCCACCCGAAATTACCTTGCGGTGTTAGTTGCTTTTCTTTTCTGTCCCACATAGAACGAAGGAAAAACGAAAGCTTGTATGCGTCTTTATGTGTCGTTATCTCTGTGATCTTTGCGATCTTTGCGCGAATTGTAAGTTCGCGCTATGTATTTTTCCAACGATGTTTCACAAAAAGACTGTTGCCTTCCCTATAGCCACTCCAATTTGCGTTCCAGAAACATTTCAGTATCACCAGTGCATTGATCGAAACTAACAAACTAAGCCGCCCGCCTCTCAATTTCTTCTATGTCTTCCTTTTAACCCTAGGATTATATCTGGGGTATTACGTGACCCCAAGCATTTTTACTATGGATGAAACAATATTTCCGTGTTTCGTAAAAATCTTGAACTTTACGACTCTTGTCTCTTATGTTTGCAGATCTATCACAAACATTTTTTGAGAGTTTGATGATGTAATTATAAAACTAATCAACAAAATCTATTGTAGGGGGTTAATTATGACCCAAACCGGTTATATGTAATATTCGCAAAATTTATATATTATTAACTATTAGTCTCCTTTTTAGGTCTTTTGAGTTGGCAATACTGAATTCAGCCGTTATTCATAACTACAACTTTAAAAGAAAAGCAGAAATAGCATCTAAACAAAATCAGTTGTTGTGACGCTTGATCAAATGAGTATGTAAAAGGGTATAAAACCTTGGTCATTAGCAGTATTTCATTATCCTGGAGATCTAGCTGCACTCAATGCCTACAGAATTTTCTGTGTTGCTGTTGAGAAAACAGAAAGACCTATGTTTCTAATGATGGTGGCTAAAGAAATGACAAAGCCGCAAGGGAATGTCGTTTGAGTAACGAACAAGGAAATTATTAGTACTATCAAACGTTGGCTACAGAAATAGCAAAGCAGCAAGTGGAACGTCATTTGAGTTCACCAGAAGCAACGAACAAGGAAATTATAAATAGTACCAAACAGTGTGGATTTGATGATCTGTTAGGCAATGGACAACTAGGCCAAACACCCTACCATCAGAAGAGAACGCGAGGCAGGTACTTTATTTGCCCTGATCAAAGGACATAAAGTACATTTCAACTTGTAAAAAGGGGAAGAAATTTGTTTTTAAGAAATATTCTGACATATTTGCTGCATGAAAAATTTGTGGAGACGACTATGGTACATATTCCACTTACAGTTCGTGAATTATGTTTCTCGTTGTGTCAGTCGGAGACGTAAGGAAGGGGGAATGTGGAGGGTGGAGGAGTACGGGAGAAATCCCCCTCCTCCCCGAAATGTAAATATATATAACAACGCAGACTTTCAGTAATTTACAGAAGAATAGTGCAGTAAGGAGTGAACACGTCTTTCACACAATGTTACGCTTTGTTGATCCTCCCTCCTTTAGAGTAATATTTTAAACTGAGATTTGTAATTACTCTGCCACATTTAATTTAAATACCTGTTAAATTGGCTGGGAAATGTCGCTAAAAATAAACAAACAGAATTAAACCACAGTACATTGATTACTGAGTGATTAGTATATACAATTAATTGTATATTGATTGGGGTTATGCATGACCCCAGATTTTAGCAGACGGTGTGCTAGTGTTAACCGATCTGGTGAGGAACCCAAACACTTGACCTCAATAAACCCAAACACTTGACCCAATAAACCGAGTTCGGCCGTCCGCCTTTCCCATGACTGTTCTTATATGACCATTCCATTTCATATCGCTGTGCAGCGTTAAGCCTTGATATTCAATTGAAGCGACGTTGTGAGACAGAACACTACTAATACTGTATTTGATCATTTCGGAATCGTTTCTTCTACTCATCTGTATAACCTTACAGTTTCCAACATTTAGAGCTATCTTCCAATGCTCACACCAGCTACAAGTTTGGTCCAAGTCATCCTGCATCCTAATACAGTCAGTCAATGATGACACCTTCCTGTACAGCACATCATCGGCAAACCGCCGCACATTGCAACTCACCCTGTCCGTTACATCATTTATAAAGATAGACAATAATAGCGGTCCTATCACATTTCCCTGGGGCGCTCCTGACGATAACCTGTCCCTGATAAACACTCGCCATCGAGGCCAACGCACTGAGTGCCGTTACTTAAGCAGTCTTCGTGCCATTCACACATTTGGGTATACTTTCAATATGCACGTAACTTTCCTAGCAATCTGCAGTGCCGTACCGTGTTAAACGCCTTTCGAAAATCGAGAAATGTGGAGTCTGCCTATTGCCATTCATTTATAACTCGCAGGATCTCATAAGAGATTGGGGCAAGCTTATGCTGTTACAAGTTTCATCAAAATTAGCTCCAATCTTTAGATGTTCTCTGAAATTTACCAATAACAAAAAATACATCTGCTTAGTGTTATGTACTTCGTCAGCCTAGGTGTCATCGTTGAAATAGGTATGCCCTCAATTTATGAAATGTTATGACACTGAATCGACCCAATAATAGAGTTCTTGAAATGTACTTTACTGAATACGTCAACGTTAAAAATCAAGATCACAAAACATCACATTAGTGTACATGTTGCCAGAAATGCCTACACTACACTTGTTCGTCCTATTTTGGAGTAAAGCTAGGCATTGTGGTATTCTCACATAGTGGGATAGACGGAGGAGAATATAGAAAAATTTGAAAGTAGGGTAGATCGTTTTGTATTATCGCGATACAAGGCAGACATTCACGGAATTGATGGACGAGTTGAGGTGGAAATTATCAAAGGAAGGGCGTTGTTTACTACTGCGAGATCTTGAAACGTAATAAGATAAATAAGAAGCAATTAATTAAATAATGAATTGACTATATCAGTGTGTGAGCTTGCTTCCTTCTTTTGAGTGAGTATAAATGCAAGAACGTCTTGATGGCCACTACAGTGTGAGTGTAAAAATTCATCAGAATGTCTGTGTCAAACTATGAATAAATGTTCCGATTAATCAGGGTGGATTTGATTGGCCTGATAATGAATTACAGATGTGATACACGGCGCTATTTCGAAAAATTGAAAAACTAGAAATACATCATGTAACAAAATTTCCAAATGCTGCTTAAATTATATTATTTATTACTATAGAACCTAGTTAGGCATAACTGCCATCTTCGGGTAATCTCTAAAAAAGTAACGTTGTAAATCATACTTAATATTTCATGAGTTTCGTAATTATAACTTTTTTTAAACATAAATACTGATAATCTGAGATAATGCCAGTTAGGATAAATTACAATTTTGGAAATGGTCAGAAGAACTTTATAACATTTGATCTTATATGTATCATTTAGGACCAAGTAGTACAGTAGCCTGAGCTTGAGATAGCATGTCAGTCCTATTAAACCTAAAAATAAAATGACAAATTTTGTATTATCCGTCCTTCCTTTATTCCACTGTTAATGCACAGTCATATTTCAAAATTCCCCCCCCCCTCTTATATATATGAATATAAGTCAAAAAATAAAATTACCTAGAAGTCACATTCTGCCAATCTAGGAAAATAATCAAACAACTTTCGCCACTTTGATAGTGATTCTGTGTAAGGAACTCAATATATCTGTCTGTAAATCAGTATATTATACTATTTAAAAAATGTTAATTTACTCTAATACCTGGGCAAGCTGAACATAAACTGGAATACGTTTATATTCCCTATTACATAAATATAAATAAGTCAGATGATCGTTACATACGTATATCTCGTATACATTCGTGCTGTCAATCAATTTGCTTGTTCGTAAGGTTTATGTGCTCAAAAGGTTTTTAAGATTGTATACTGACCTTTCACGGTTTAATGACAGATAACCAGTGGTATAATGTGGTTACATATCGTCTGGTTATAGTTTAGATAGTCTATGCTATTTTAGTAATAATTAGTGCAATATATGATCTTTGCATGTGTCGGAAAATTTTGTGATCATTTTTAGTCGAATTGTTATTGACATGTGTGAACTTAGTATCGTAAATTTTAGTTGTCTTTGCTACTGTAATCTTTATTGGTACAGGAAATACCAAACCGCATCTGCAGCAACTGCCTATTTTGTCTCTAACTCGCCTGCCTTTACATTGTTGTCTCCACTTCGTAGAACCAACAGCATGCCGTCGAACCCTTTTAGATAATTATGTCAATGTCAACAGAACCTAGATATCTCCCATTTGTTTTGAACAGTGTAGAGATGAGTTCAGAAATGGTGAGATGAATGCAAATATCGGTGCGATATTTTTAAGGCTCTGAATTACCGTACGACAGGCGTAACACGGTTCTTGGCTGGCAGCACCTTCCCAGAAACTTCGTCGTCAGCTAACATGCTGACAGGAGCAACAAGCGGCGCGGTGCATGCAATTAAGCGGAGAAGCAGGTGGGGGGGGGGTCGCAACACTAGTCTGATGGGTTTACAGAACGACCTCCCCTGGGAAGCCAGCTAAATCGCTACTGCCATTATACAGATCCCTCATTAAGCACTACCACAGTATCAGCGACATTTTTCCTGTGTTGGACAGATCTAACTGGACTTTTTTGTATGGTTTGTTTTAGTAATAAGGTATTACGACGCTATTATGACCAGTTCGAAGAGGTGCTTCTCTGATCGGTGACGCGTCCAGGATTTGGTTCTGAGGGGGCTATTAAAAAAAAAAAAAAAAAAAAAAAAAAAAAAAAAAAAAAAATAAATAAATAAATAAAAAAAAATAAAAAAAAATAATAACGCCTAATGAATTTACACTCCTGGTCATTAAAATTACTGTACGACGAAGATGACGTGCTACATATGAGAAATTTGACGAAGTTGCTTTCAGCTTTGGATTGGGAATGATACAGCCACGGTGACACAACAGATGTCATCCCAAACGAAAACCACCGAAAGGCGTAAAGAGAAATTCAACCGGCTTTCACAGCAACAGCATGGGGCAGAAAGTACAACAACAGAACGCACCGTGATTACTATGACGGCAAGAAACATCGACGCCGGTGCCATGTCGGCTCTTCAGAAGGGACTGAACTTTGCACCATCTCCGAGGAGTATTCCTTTCGCTGATATAATAAGTGACGAGGAAAGAGCAGTTCGCAAGATGCCCACTGAAACCGCAGAAGAAATTCGTCGGAAAACGAGCCGCAGTCTATCGAAATCCAAGCCACGAAGAGGAGAGGAGAACGCAATGTCCTTCGCGAGCTCTGGAATGATCGTCTTATCGTAGACTTACGAGCTGACAAGGGCAATGCAGCCGTCATAATGGAACGAGACAACTATGACGAGAAGATGCTGGAGGAGGAGACACATCAGATATTAACAAGGAACCCAACATCTAAAATATTGAGGAAGACGTCCGAGCTGCTCAAGCGATCTTCACTTAAAAACAGTGTTATTAAAAACTTACTTCGACAGGAACCTCGACTACCTACACTGTATGGACTCCCAAAGGTTCATAAAATGAACACGTCTCTTCGTCTAATCCTGAGTACGACTTACAGCCTACTTTCTCCACTCATCAGTCACTGTGTGCACCATTTTAGAAAATATCGTTCATGCGAAACACAACTAGTTCTTTAGTTACACGAAGTGATGAGTGCCGTCGACAAGGGTTTCAGTATTTCTTGATTTCCAAAAGGCTTTTGATACAGTACCTCACAAACGGCTTTTAATCATATTGCGTGGTTATGGTATATCGCTCCAAATTTGCGATTGGATAGGGGATTTCCTGTCACAGAGGACGCAGATTGTAGTAATCGACGGTAAGGCTTCGACTAAAGCAGAGGTCAGGCGTTCCACACGGTACTGTTTTGGTCCTCTGCTGATCCGTATTTACATAAACAATTTGGGAGAAAATCTTAATAGCTCTCTTACGATGTTTGCAGATAATGCCATCATTTACTGTCTAGTAAATTCATGTTAAGATCAAAACCAACTGCAGAACGATCTGAATAAGATGTCACTACGGTGTAAAAATTGGCAATCTCTAAATAATGAGAAGTGTGAAGTCGTTAAACTTTGAATAGCCAGCCGCGGTGGCCGAGGGGATTGAGGCGCTCCAGTCACGGTCCGCACGGCCACTACGGTCGGGGGTTCGAATCCCCCCTCGGGCATGGATATTTGTGCCGTCCTTAGTTGTAAGTAGTTCATAAGTAGTTTGCAAGTTTAGGGACTGATGACCCCGTAGTTAAGTCCCATAGACTCTACAAACATTTGAACATTTTTTGAAACTTTGAATACAAGATAAATCAATCAAAAGTGAAGGCCGTTAACTCCACAAAATACGTAGGAATTACTAATACTTCAGACTTAAACTGGAATGATGAGACCTGTTAAGTATGATGTAGGCGTAAGAACACCGGGAGTGTATAAAAAAACTTGTGCGCACTATTGAACAGCGCTGTGTGGAACACGAAAAATGTTATCGTTTGCGTTATCCCGATGTCAGCAATTGTAGAGCAGGTACTTGAAAACATGCATCGTATTGCGTTTGATGAGACATCCATTATTACACGAACGAACAGTTTCTAGGATAATGTAATAAAAGAGACGATTGAGATGAAGATTGCTGACACTACTCTTAATAGAGACGGAGGCTTGCAGATGAGCACAGCTTGGAACTGGCTATCGGAAAGTTCAAGTGGGCGTGGCAGGCACGTGACCAAAACATTGCCTTTTATGGTCATGTTGCGGAGCACCAGTGACGTCAGAGCCAACAGTGCAGCTATATAAGAACAACAGCAGCAATCATTCCATAGTCAACACTTGACAGTAGCCGAGGAGATACCGGCCGAAACGTCGTTGTTTGTAAACCACATGACACGGCTGGTAACCCGAGAAAATATTAACATAACTCGCCGCGAAACAATGCAATCATACATTTTATATTTATATTTAAAAGCTGTAGAAATAATTCATAGTAATGAAGTCGGCAGTTGCGAGACGCTTGGCGTCGAAGCATTGAGGTGTGTTGCTAGGCAACTGGGTTTGTATTACTCATAAGAAAATGCACATTCCTGCCTTTCTGTAGAAAAAAAAGAGACAATTTGATTGTTGTCGTCAATACTGCTCTTCAATGCGTGCAAAAAAATTAAAAGTGGTTTAAAGAAAGGGCAAAGTTCTTACTTAAGATTTATCTTTTACACCCTGCAAATAAGACTTAACTATGCTCTCTCTCGCAGCGGTATGCAATAAGAGAACTCCACAAGGCGGAATTTGCTCTCGCTCAAAGTAATTTATTTAGACTAGACTTACTTTTTGGTCACCTGTTGAAGGTTTGCCACATTGAGGATTCTATTAATTGGACACAAGTTAATTTGTAGAATTTGCAATGAAAATAGAATTTGGTGAAAAGATCGCCACAACAACGACCCGTCAGAACGTCAAACAACAAATGCCTATTGCCGTCGTCACCGGCCCCAATGCCTGTAAATCACCAGTTGTGGTAATTTGGTAAAGTTGTTTGCTAATGAAACACTGATAATATATAATATCCGCCTTTCCTACACTTCATGCAGTGTTTGGTCTTCAGTCCGCAGACTGGTCTGATGCAGCTCTCCACGCTGCACTGACCTGTGCAAGCGTCTTCATCTGGTAATACGTACGGCAACCTACACGCTTTTGAATCTACTTACTGTATTCGTCCCTTGGTCTCCATTTGCGTCTTTTATCCCATATACTTCCTTCTAATGCTAAATTAACGATTCCTGGAAGTCTCAGAATGTGACCCACCTACCTATCCTTCTCTTAGGATATGAGAGAAACTCTTTTTCTGTTGAAAACCTTATCATTGATCTACCCATCTAATGATCATCATTGGTCTGTAGCACCACATTTCGAAAGCTCCTATCATCTTTTCGTCTGAAATCCTTATCGCCCACGTTGCAGACCCATACAGTGCTACACCCCAGACAAACGCTTTCACAAAGGACTCCTAACGTTTAAATTAATATTGGATGTTAAATAGTTTTGCTTCTTCAGATAACAAATTTCTTCCCATAGCCATTCTGCATATAATATCATCTTTACTTCGGCCATCAGAAGTTATTTTGCTACACAAAGAACAAAACTCATCTACTAGTTTCATTATCTCATTACCTAATCTATTCCCTCACTGTCGCCTGATTTGCTGACACTACATTTCATTACCCTCGTTTTAGTCTTGTTTATTTTAATATTATACCTTTCTTTCAAGACAGCGTCCTTTCCGCTTAATTGCGTTTCCAGGTAATTTGCTGTCTCTGACAGAATTACTATTTCGTCATCAAACCGCAAGGTTTTTATTCCCTCTTTCTGGACTTTAATTCTCTCTCCAAATTTCTCCTTGCATTCCTTCAAGCTTGCAAAGTGTGGCGATTGAACAACAGTGGGGAAAGGTTACGACCCTGTCTTACTCGCTGCCCAACCACTGCGACCATTTCATGCCTTTCGACTCTAATAATAGCCGTCTGGTTTTTGTACAAGTTCAGTGTAGGACTTCGCTCCCTATATTCTACCCCTGCTACCCTAAGAATGTGAAAACGTATATCCCGGTCAATATTGCCATGATATAACCACTTATTTCACAGGTTTTATAAATGAATATTACTGACTATTTTATTTTGCTGTCTTGGTCAAGGAATACTGAAAATTTCGTCTCAGGTATTCTGTCCTATGACACATCTGGTCATAATTTAAACCTCTATGAAATCCTTTGCATAGGGTTATATGTCTGAATATTTTATTTCTTTTATGTTGTCCAGCATTTGAGGTTCTTTTCTTCTTCTTCCTCTTCTGCCTTTCCTCATTCGCGGAGGGCAGAGGGTACAAAATTTGCTGATGTTGGAATAAAGTAAGAGAGAGCGACCAACTGTTAAATGACATCAACATGGTTCTAGATGTACACGGAACGGTAATCAATAAGAAAACGAAAATAATGATATTTGGAAGGAAAGGAAGCGACATAAAACAGAGCAATTAGGTAACATATTACATATCAGCAGTGAGATCAATTACTTTATGTACCACTTAACAATGACTCGCGGTAAATATTTCTTAAGTGCATGGTGCATAGATGTGGTCATTACTTAAACAAAATTAAGGAATATTGGAAGCACTACGTGAATAGGTGAATTCGTAATACCGGGTGAGAAAATGTAGGTATTCAGAAGAACTGGAGAGCAGCGAATTATGTTGAAAGTCATTTGATGGACGCAAATGACATGTACGGAGACGGACAACATGCAGGGCTACAGAACTAGAAGTGATCTACATAGATTTCAACTAAATTGCGAGTACGTCGTCACTTCTGTTTCCGCAGTCATGGAAATTCGTCCCTTATAAAAGCGACCGACAAGGTTAAACTGCCACAGCAGAGAAAATTAACATTACACTGAGTAAAGCTGGGCAATGTAGATTTAAAGATAATAGGTTCCACATGTTTGGTTGCGTGACCATATTCCACACCAAAAATCGAATTATTCTTTTTTCAATAAGGAATGCCTTTTTCCTGCGGCGATGTTCAAATGTTTGTAGAACTTATTGGACTTAATTACGGGGTCATCAGTCCCTAAGCTTACAAACCACTTATGAACTAGCTAAGACTAAGGACGGCACAGACATCTATGCCCGAGGGGGTATTCGAACCCCCGACCGTAGTGGTCGTGTAGACCGTGACTGGAGCGCCTCAGTCACCACGGCCACCGCGGCCGGCCCTGCGGCGATGTCTTTATTCTATCCAGACGCATTTTGCCCTGTTCTGTGTCATGGCATCAGCAGTAGATTGGTTTATGGTTTATCGTCCTGCGAATTTTTTTCTTTGTTATTTTCCAAATGTTCAAAACGTTCAAATGTTTGTAAATCTATCGGACCAAACTGCATGGTCATCAGCTCGTAGCTTACAAACTACTTTACCTAAGGTAAATTAACCTAAGGACAAAGGCACACACCAATGCCCCACGGAGGACTCGAACCTCCGATGGCGAGCAACCTCGCGCTCCGCAGCGAGGCGCCTTAGACCGCTAGGCTACTCCACCGCGGCTGGTATTTTCCAACGTCACCACAAGTCAATGTCACACAACTCCACAATCTGTGCAATTTCTTGTTCATTCCTTTACTTTTTGGGTCTATTACATTTAATCGTTTCGGTATAGGGTAATAACCCTTATATAAATGCACTGAAAATGGTCTGAAATAGAAGACGCCGAAACGTATTGGGATAAATAAATTACTGGATGAAACAGCATTTTCATTTGCAAAAACGAATAATACGTCCAGACTCTCCATGAAAAGATGTCAGCTTGCTTTGGAAAAATATGCTTGTGCTTCATACATACCACACTATCAAGTTGAGTTACACAAATAATAACAATTAAACATAAGAAATTGTCCTTATAAGCTAGTGACCTTACAGTACCAAGCAATCTGAATACCAGTTTATGTGTGCATAGTGGTTGTTTTTTTTATTTTTATTTTTTTTATTTTTTTTTTTGCCTGTTTTCCGAAAACTGCACTTTCTTTACACTCCTTTTTTCCTGACGAGTTTTTCTTTTCTATGGTCAGTATACTAGCTACAGCATTGTCGGTTGTTGTTTTCAGTTACGAGTTTAAGCAACTTAGTGGCATGAAGGATCATTCCTCATACGCCGGAGCTCACTTTCTCCAGGGTTTAAACCACACTGCATTTTCCGTAACCATGACCAGAGTGCCCTTTCCTGCCGAGGCCCTGAAAAAATAATGCAGCCAGCATGGCGTCGAGGGGCATTCAAATGGCAGACTCCAGCAGCAGCCAACGCGGGTATCCGCTAAGCGGAAAGAGGATTAGGAATTACCGTTCCCTGATTCATTTGAAGAGGATTGTAATATTTAGTAACCGACTCCGCGGTCGTTCAGTTTAGCTTCAGTTCCATAAAGGTCATATAATGCCAGTGGACTAGCTGTGTAATCTTCTTTCGGATTAAGAATTGTTTACATGCTGTGTACTTTGGAGGAAGAGACCGCTGACATTTTCACTGTTGTGTTCCACTCACGTACCGTGTAGATATATGAGTTGTGTAATTGATACATTTCTTGTTCTCTCTACAGTGTCAAACTATGATACAATATCGGATCAGTAATTTTTATGTTAATGGCAACCTACATCATCATTTACATACTACAGTTTGTAGCACCTGGTCGTTACACTTTCAGCCATGTCTGAAATATCGTCTAAGGGTATGTGCCTTTCACAGTTTTCAGTTTTCTTGTT
Organism: Locusta migratoria; assembly: GCA_026315105.1. NCBI lineage: Eukaryota > Metazoa > Arthropoda > Insecta > Orthoptera > Acrididae > Locusta > Locusta migratoria. Next base: position 208,785,088 of record CM048747.1, on the reverse strand, counting down.
CAAGTGTTCCTGTTCTATAAGTGAAAGCTTCACTTTCCTTCCTAAGCTATTGTACGCCGTATTTTGTCAACACCGTCTGCCACTGCTACTTTGTTAACTTCCAGTTATAAATGTATAATTTCTGTTTGACTTTGTTTACATTTTTCCAATTTTGAAGTAATCTGGAGTTCGCTGCGGAGAAAATTGATATGCTATGCACTCTGGTGTAATACGCAATCGTGTGGGAACGCCAATGACGTTTCTACAACTACTTGCGACTATCATAGATCTTTTTTCAGTATTTAAGATTGGGAGCTCTTAGTGATTATAATAAACTCTATAATTTTAAGCCTCAGGAGATATTTCGTCATCTATACAGAGGTTCGTAAAAACTGCCGTGTCACGAATGAGGATTGTTACACACACACACACACACACACATACATACATACATACACACATTTACAGATTTCACTGGCCATCACTTGCCCCAACGTCTAAGCTGTTTCTTACCTCACCGTCTTCTTGGACTCTGTTATTCTCTACCAGAAAACACGGTGTTATTCCGGTGTATATTTATTCTAGTATTCAGTTAGTCATCGTACCCCTTCATCTGTCCATCCGCCCCACCCCTCTCTCTTCCTACACCAGCCTCTTTCACCCCCCTCCTCCTAGTTCCCTCTATCCTCCTATCCAACTGCCATCATTACATCTTCCGCCAAGTCTCCTCCTGCCCCTCTCTCGGTTCATCTGGTCCCTCTCCTGCATATGAATAATTGAAACAACTACATGGCGATGAGCCAAACAGCATCGAAATTTGGAGGAAGCTACACTCTAACACAAATCGTAGGATATGTTATGCAAACAGAGATGTTTCTCTTGTTTTGAAGGTCGAGTGTGCAAAATTCAAAATTTCATCACGAACGGAATATAACATTAGATTAGTGTAGGAGTCTGTTCCAAATTACACTCGCTCATTTGAGACTGTGGAGTTCCCTTTCTTTATTTTTTCCTTTTTTTTTCAAGTAGCGTTGCCCCACCATTAATTACGAACTCATATTCTTTTCCATTTTCAGGTTTTTCTTTGGATTTTTCCCTCTCTCTCTTTTTTTTTTTTTTTTTTTTTTTCTTTTTTTTTTTTTTTTTTTTGTCTTTCATTCTGAGGCGCCTTTCTATGGAGCGCGTCGTTGTTCGTTGTCGGACGCTCGAGTCCTACCTCGGAGGTGGGCATAAGTTAGTTTAAGTAGTTTGTAAGCCAAGGCACTGATAACCGCAGCAGTTTAGTCCGTTAGATTAACAAACATTTGAACACTTATTTAAAGAAATTGTTGAAACTACGTCTCATTATAGTGATAGTTATGGAAAAATCCACATAAGAAAATATTCTTATCCCTTTTTCTTACAATTTGAAATTACCTTCACGATTATTAATTATTTGCAGTAATACATACGATATAGGTTTCAAAGACGTACGGAGAAAAGTTAATTCTAATGTATAGGCATTCTTTGGAAGCATATGAAGAGCATCTCTGACCATTAATCAGCAGAAGTCAGTTATTGAGTAGCGTTGGCTGTGGATAGAATATGTCTTATCTTGTATGTACACTCCAATAGTAATAAATAATTGTTTTGAAGTATAAGCCTAAATACTCGTGTGTTCAGTTTTATGCAGGGTTATAATTACGTAAGTAATGATTTTCCCATTGAAATAATCACAAATATGAGACTAGACCAATGATGAAAGAAGATACAGTGAATCATATGAAGCATACAGTCACCAATTTCTTTTAAAATAATAATAAACATAGGAATATGATCCCTAATGCATCAAAACTGCTCGTCAATCTAAATAAATAGCGTTATTGTCTGAAAATAATTATATACTTATTTCAAATTCAAATGTTTCAAATGTTTGTATAGCTTATGGGATTTAACTACGGGGTTATCAGTCCCTAAACTTACAAACTACTTATGAACTATCTTACACTAAGGACGGCACAAATATCCATGCCCGACGGGGGATTCGAACCCCCGACCGTAGTGGCCGTGCAGACCGTGACAGGCGCGCCGCAGTCCCCTCGGCCACCGCGGCCGACAAACTTATTTCAGATCGCATCAATGAACACATGTGCACCACACAGAAAATATACATTGTTCTACTCGGTGAAGCCATTTCTGAATTTTAGCGATACTAATGCACAGGAATTGAATTCTATAGAGAGAGATAATATATAGCAAAATGGTAGTAAAAAGAAATACATGAAAAATTGGAAAATCACAGTTAATGTCTAATGTAAATTTGGGAAAAACTGCGTAATGTCAAATCTTTCAATAGTTTAGTGTGGCTCAGAGTTTCGACTTAAACGCATAACAAATCCGTAGCCTACCACAACTATGCAACCGGGGAAAAGGGACCTGCAATTTAATGTGGAATCTGAACCACGTGTCGTTTCTGGCGACTTCTCACATAGTAGAGAGATGAAGACTATAATAAAACTCAAAGTGGAAAAAAAGGGGGAGGGGGGATCCCATCTAGTTCTAGCTCTCCAATCGAGAACCTTACCTCCCACCCAAAGTTAAAGAACCAGGCCAAGTATTGGATACTTCCCAGAGAAACCGCATGTTAATGAAAAATGTCAGAGATACAAACCTGACCTGAAATCAAACACGGCCCATGATGAGGAGAGAGGGCTAGTTAGAAATCATAATGTATGAACCTCCATTTATTGTTGCATATTGGAATTCCTCGCCAAAAATTGCCTACGGTTTGCTCGATACATTGTTTTTGATTCGCGATAGATGACGCTGCAATTGTTGAAATACGATATGCTTAGGCCCTAAATTTCGAAACATTACACGTTAAAGTGGATAATAAAAGATACTTTTCATTATTGTATGACAAGACACGGAACGGTGCACAATTTACCGCTACTGCAGTATTACATGAGGCTCTCCTGTTTAGTGATCTATGGAACGAACAGCTAATCTAATGTAATATAGAAAGGAGGACTTCGACTCGTGATAAAAGGTAGCACAGTGTGGTCGGGCTTTACGAACTCTGAGAAACGTCGGAATGGGGGCTTCACTGAATCGTTAGTTTTTTAAGAATCATTGAACGGATTGCTCTTATTACTTAGTCTAAAGTGTAATATCTGTAAAATAACTGAAATAGTTTTTGTGGATACAGCGCTATCTGCCACGAATGGAAAGTGATGATTCAAACAAGTACTATATATTTTTTGATGAGGAATCAAAATCTACAATAAAAATAAGGATTCCTAAGTAAGATTTCAAAATTACCCGTTCCCCTCAGGAGGTTGGGGTGGTGGGTTGATTACAGAACAGATAGATGTCCCACTTGGAGGTATTAATTACGTGTCTGGAACATTTCTGTGCACGGCCACGATGCGTAGTTTCAGATATATCCCAATTTATCTGGTCAGCGAATTTACTTTGTCTAGTACCCCACCGCCTATAGTATCTCTCTGAAGTATTAAAATTATAATACGAATATTAAAAGAGAAAACTCCAAAATTCTTCGATTCATTAGTTACGTGGAATTGGGCTGCTCTAATCTGTAGGAAATTCGGCAACGTTGCCCACTGTTGTCTCCTTGAACAGTCAGTATCGCTATAGCTGGACCCGAGAACGACGGGGGGCCAATTTAGTCTGCTTCTGCACACCTACGTCACGCGCTCTCCGACAGCCAATGAGAGTTCACTGCTACTCTCTACGCTCTGCTGTGAATGCTGTCACCGTTGCCAGCGAATTATTTAGTCGATTTCACTGTATTGTTGCAAGATATCATCGCTCATACTGCTGGTATGTATTAAGCTATACATATACAAAAGATTTCAGCTTTCTACAAGCGTAAAGTCTATTTATAAGCGTAACCTAATTGTTCCTTGAAACCAACAACAGTGCTGTCCCATTCTGAGTTCTATGCCTGGATATGCGCGACCAGCCACTCCTGGGTCGAAGCTAGGCTTTCCCGCATTTACTGTTGAATTAAGATACATGCTGTAAACAACGTAAGGAAAATAACTATCGGCGGTCGGAGAATTACGGCATAGTTTAAGTTAAGACCGTACATCTGTATTGAGAACATATTACTGGTACGTTATTTTCGTATATCAGTCACTGCACATGGGTTCTGATAGCCACGAACTGCCACATATTCCTATCAGGGCCTGCACGCACAATTGTGCATTTGTGATTTTGCTCGTATTTTTTATTTGTGATTCGCGCTAGGAAGTTGAAATTTTGGTGAGCCAGTCTTCACATGAATTTCATTTACTGCCTCCTTTAATTTATATGTGTCTGAGCCACAGCAAAGCGTGCCTGTGTTTCGCTAATTTTCCTGTACTCCACATATTAACCTGCATACCTGCCCGCTAGCTAACGTCTACTCGGTATATTACGCCGGTCTACGACGTTCAAATATTTCACTATTTCCAGGCGGGATTTCGCGTCTTTTACCCCTCTCCAGCCTTTCTATAGAAATCCATTGTTGTCAACAACATCTAACGACCACTTCGCATCAAATGTTTGTTAAGCTTATGGGACTTAACTACGGGGTCATCAGTCCCTAAACTTACAAACTACTTATGAACTACTTACGAACTAGGACGGCACAAATATCCATGCCCGAGGGGGGATTCGAACCCCCGACCGTAGTGGCCGTGCTGACCGTGACTGTAGCGCCTCAGTCACCTCGGCCACCGCGGCCGGCACTTCGCATCATTTTTGTGGATAGTAATCAACTTCTCCATCATTTCCCGTGGCTGTTTAATAAAGTATTAAAATGTTTGTAAAGCTATCGGTCAAATCTGGAGTGGTTATTTGTGTCAGACAACCAACTACTTAAACTAATTTATGCTAAGGACAACACACACACACACACACACACACACACACACACACACACACACACATGCCCGAGGGATGACTCGAACTCTGTATCGAAAGTAGCCGCGCGATCTTCAGCAAGGTGCGGCTAACTATGAATGTACATTTTCACGGCTGGAACTGACGATATTGCTAAAATTTTCCGGGTAATTACGCCGTGTTCTTGTTGATTTATTATTAAAACCCAATAATAACAAATGCACAAGACCGCGGCATAATAGCTGGGAAAATCTTAGAAATATTAAGGCGGGGCTGTTTAGAAGACAATATTGACAATCAAGAGAGGAGCGTTGAGAATTAAGGTGCCAGGTCACAAACACTTCAATCAGATGATTCAGATTTATGTTAAGAATAAAGTTCTCCAAATTGTCCTAATGTGTGCATTCAATACAATCGAAAAATACTTGAAGGAATGTGAGCGACCCAAAAAAACAATTTAAGTATAAGTAGACTGTCGACTTCACCTGAAATAAAAATTTTGATAAGTTCAAAAATGGTAAAACCGATGTCACTGCTATATAATTTCATTTGGACGACCGGATTCTATGGTTTCTGCCATCATCATCGGGTCAAAAAATTGTTTTACATAGCCGTCGTCTTGAAATGTCAACAGTTGTCGTATAAAATAATTTAAAGTGCATAAGTACACTATGTCATTGTAATAAAAGTTTACACATCACTATAAGTGACAGTAGGATACTCATATTTATTTGAGTATCCTACGGTCACTTAAAGTGATATTTAAACTTTTAGTACAATGACATAGTGCACCTATCCAATTTAAATTATTTCATTCAATAACTGTTGGCATTACAATCGTAAGGTGACATCCCTCTGCCAGGCACTTAAATGTGATTTGCAGAGTATCCCATGTAGATCGTCGAAAATTAAAATTACCCGGAGGATAGAGCACTAGATGTGAGCAGGTTTCTCGCATACCGAGGTCTCGGGACCTTACACCTCTGGATTTTTGATAGTGGGGATAGTTGAAATTCAAGTCTAAAAAAGAAAAAGAGCCAATTTGATCGACCGGATTACGAAAAGGGCAGCTCTCATAAAAGAAGAGAAATACGGCCTAAGAAGCGCTACCATGAGGTCAGTAGAGCATAAAATATGATCGTTGAAGTTTTGGAACTTAGAACGTCCTAAGTTGCCTTTGATTCAAAACTGTTTGGATGGCATACTGACGTATGCCTGCCTGTCGATGTATCGGAGTCTCCAAGCATACATGCAGCACAGTATTGCGCAAGGGCAAATCACGCGCCGCAGCTCACAGAGATGTCCGGAGATGCCTCACATAGAGAGCATCCAACGATGCCCGTAAGATCTACAACACCAACAATCGCTTCTCGGCTGTCACTGTCACATCTTACTTATGGTAATACAATGAACAATTCTGCATTAAACTCAAAATTCATACAGACTCCAGAACCTTTAGCTCAAATACGAGGGTTGGAACTTAAAATAGTGGCAGCTATTTGTTCACAATAGATACAAAAGCTTTACATTTTTACATGTTTGTACCTGTTACTGTGCTTCAAAGCAGTCAACAGCATTGTGTAGAATCCGTTTCCAGCATTGTGGAAGGCGTAGTATACTATTATCGGAGCCTGTTCTGTTGATGGTGCGAATGGAGCGGTCTACAGCCTGCCGAATCTCTGGAACAGTTCTGAAACGAATGCCACAATGTAGTTCCTTAATTTACGGAATCAAACCAAAATCACGAAGACTTACGTCTTGGTAGTATAGTGGATGGTACAGTACTTCCCAGTCCCAACGGCCGAACAGAGCATTGTCGTGCAGAATGATGGGTGGGTTGCGCAGAAAGTGTTGCCGCTTCTTTCGCAAAGCTGGTCGCAAGTGATGTTCCAACAACATTAACGCTGTGCATTGACCGTGAGTGGTGGAGTAACATAATGTGTCAAGATAACACAATCACAATCGTACATGATAATCACCAAAACGTTCACCAAACGGGACTCTGACGCACTTGAGATTTTTGGAGCATCACCTGCGACCAGGTTTGGGAAAGAAGCGCCAACACTTTGTACGCCTCCAATCGATTATTTGTCAAGACAATGCGCGGGTGGATAGAGCGCAAGCTGTGGCTGCGCTGTTCGGTCGATGGGACTGGGAAGTACTGTACCACCAAAAATACTCCTCAGACGTGTCCTTGTGACTTTGATTTGATTCCGAAAGCGAAGAAACCACTCCGTGGCATTCACTTGAGAACTGTTCCAGAGATTCGACAGGCAGTAGGCCGCTCCATTCGCACCACCAACAGGCACTGCTAACGGTATACTAAAGCCTTCCACATCGCTGGCAACGGATTCTACACAACGCTGGTGACTACTTTGAAGGACAGTAACACGTCAAACATGTAACGCTTTTGTATCTGTTGCGAATAAATAGTTGCCACTACTTAAGTTCCAACCCACGTACATACACCCTTGTGTTCATGTATATCTGCATCTACATCTACTCTGCAAATCAAATTTAAGTACCGGGCAGAGGGTTCATCGCACCACCATTATACCATTCCATTCTCGAATAGCGCGCGGAAAGAAAGAACACCTGAATCTCTCCCATCGAGCTCTGACTTTTCGTATTTTATTCTGATGATAATTTCTACCTATGTAAGTGGAAGTTAACAATATATTTTCGCATTCGGAGGAGAATGTTGGTGATTGGAGTTTCGTAAGTAGCCCACGCCGCAGAGATAAGCGCCGTTGTTGTAGTCATTCCCATCCCTGATCCTGTATCATTTCCGTAACGCTGTCTCCCCTGTATCGTGACAATACGAAACGAACTGCCCTACTTTGCAATCTTTCGATGTCATCTGTCAACCCCACCTGATAAGGATCCCACACTGCGTAGCAATAATCCAAAACTGCACGGACAAGCGTAGTGTATGCAGTTTCTTTTGTAGTTCTGTTGCATCTTTTAAAGGTTGTGCCAATAAAACGCAGTCTCTGGTTCGCCTTTCCCACGAAATTATCTACATGTACTTTCCAGTTTAAGTCTGAAGTAATAGTAATTCATAGGTATTTTGTGGAGTTTACGGCCTTCACTGTTGATTGATTTATCTTGTAAACAAAGATTAACGGATTTCTTTTCGTATTCATGTGAGCGACTTCACACTTCTCATTATGTTTACACAAAAGTGATATCTTATTCAGATCATTCTGCAGTTGGTTTTGAGCTTCAGATGATTTTACTAGACGGTAAATGACGGCGTCATCTGCAAACAACCTAAGAGAGATACTTATATTTTCTCTCAAATCGTTTATGTAAATATGGAAGAGCAGAGGGCCAATGACACTACCTTGTGGAACGCCCGATATCACCACATTTTAGTCGATGCCTTACCATCGATTACTACAAACTGTGTCCCCTCTGACAGGAAATCCCCTATCCAATCGCAAATTTGGGGCGATATACCATAACCACGAAATTTGATTAAAAGCTGTTTGTGAGGTACGATGTCAAAAGCCTTCTGGAAATCAAGAAATACGGAATCGATTTGCAAACCCTTGTCGATAGCACCCATCACTTTCGCATGAACGATATTTTATAAATCCGGGTTGACCTTGGGTTAATAGATCACTCTGTTTAAGATAATTCATAATATGTGAAGGATCTGTTCCAAAACCCTGCTGCAAATTGACGTCAATGAAATAGGCCTGTAGTTTAGTGGGTTACTTCTACTGCCTTTTTTGAATATACGTGTGACCTGCGCAACTTTCCTATCTTCTGGTGCAGATTCTTCTTTGAGATAGCGGTTGTATATGGATGATAAGTAAGGAGCTATAGCTTCAGCATAATCAGATAGAAATCTAATGGGTATAGAGTCCGGACAAGAAGACTTGTTCTTGTTAAGTGATTTTAGTTGCTTCACTACTGCGATGATATCTACGTTACTCATTATGGCCTTTCTAGAATACTGGTTTCGTCTTCTTTGGTGAATGAGTTTCTAAAAGCTATGTTTAGTAACTCTGCTTTAGTAGCGCTGTCATCGGCAGGATCACCATTACTATCACGTAGTGATGGTATTGTTTGTGTTTTGCCCCTAGTATATTTAACAAATGACCAAAATCTTTTTTAGTTTTCAGTCAAATTTCGAGAAAGAATTTCGTTGTGATAAGTATTGTAGGCATCTCGCATTGAAATCCTCGCTAAATTTCGAGCTTCTGTGTAGCATCGCCAATCCTGGTGATTTTGTGTTCGTTTAAATTTAGCATGCCTTTTTCTTTACTTTTGCATCAGTGGCCTGACCTGTTTTGTGTACCAAGGGGGATCACCTGCTTTTATTTATTTATTTGGTATAAAACTGTCAATTGCTTCTTTGAATTTGAGCCACATCTGGTCTACACCTACTTTTAGAGTTAGAAACTAGTGGAAGCTATCTTTCAAAGAGCAATATATTTTATTTTTGTCTGCTTTCCTGTACAAATATACCTTCTGTTTATTTTTTGGAAACCTTACGCATACCTATATCTCTGAACCCAATGAAGGTTAGAAACTTGTTATTGCAACTGTGCTATATTACTACGTTCTAAAATATTTACGCTTGGACCTTAAACATCCAGAATAGCATTAAAGATAAACGTGAAGCAATTAATTAAAACTTGCGGCCGGGAATCGAACCCGGACCTCCATGCTTGCTAGCCAGACTTTTTAGAGTTAGACCACCGCACCTGTCATGACTAAGGCGCCTCGTAATAATGTAAGTACGACTTCACGTCAAAAATTTTAATTCTGCTTCTGAGTTCCAAAGATAATTGTCTCTACTGCCAAGGCTCTCCATGCAGCGGAATAGCACCTCGGCAATTGACGTAGTGGAACATTCCTGCTAAGATGATATAAATATCAATTTAAATATAGATTGAGAACCCCTGACACGGTTTTTCGTCTCGAATATGACAAAGACATTAAAGATAAACGTGATGCAATAAATTAAAATTTGTGGTGTGGCGGGGAATCGAACCCGGGCATCCATGCGGTTGTCTAACGGTAAGACGTCTACCTAATAAGCATGGATGTCCGGGTTCGATTTCCAGCCGCACCGCAAATTTTAATTCATTGCTTCACCTTTATCTTTAATGTCTCTTACATATTCGAGACGAAAAACCGTGTCAGAGTTTCTCAATCTATATTTAAATTGAAACTTCCTGGCAGATTAAAATTGTGTGCCGGAACCGGGACTCGAACCTGGGACCTTTGCCTTTCGCGGGCAAGCGCACTACCGACTGTGCTATCCCGACACGACTCACGATGCCGCCTCATAACTTTACATCCGCCAGTACCTCGCCTCCTACTTTCCAAACTTCACAGAAGCTCTCCTGCGAACCATTCAAGACTAGCACTCCTGGAAGAAAGGATATGGTGGAGACATGGCTTAGCCACAGCCTAAATTGATATTTATATCACTTTATCAGGAATGTTCCACTATGTCTATTGCCGAGGTGCTATTCCGCTGCATGGAGAGCCTTGGCAGTAGTGAAAATTATCACACAGAGGCAGATTTAAAATTTGTGTCGTGTAGGGATGTCGGACTATTCCGAGGGGCCTTAGTCGTTAGAGGTGCGGTGGTCTAACGGTAAGACGTATGCCTAGTAAGCATGGAGGTCCACGATCTATTCCCGGCCGCATCACGAACTTTTATTCATTGCTTCACGTTTATCTTTAATGTCTTTGACATATTCTAGACGAAAAACCATCTCAGGGTTTCTCAATCTATATTTAAATCCAGAATAGCGCTAGCAGGTGGTTCCTCTCTCTTACGTGACATGCGCCTACATAGAAATGGCAAACCATCTCTCTCGCCGCCAGTAACGCATGCAGCAAATTTCACCTGATTTGCAAGCTTTCTTTAGGGTTGAAGCCGGTGCAAATAAATGCCCTTATTAAAGGTTCAACCCTGATTCATTAAGCTTACTACGGCTGCCAATCGGTTTCGTGTCGAACACATACAGACGTTCAATTCGCCGCGTCGGCGGGAGACGTGTGTGTGCGTGGACTGCGCTGATTTACACGCATCGGGATGCGCGGCGGAGTGCGTGTGTGCGTGAGGCGTGCGGCCGACAGCTCGCTTCAATTAAGCCGGCAGCAGCGGCAGGGAGACGACAGTGAACTGCGGCTAATTGAGCGGCAGCCACGAAAAGGTGGCGGCCACCGCGGCCGCTTCCTCATGCACTGCAGCAGCCAGCAGCTACCAGCCAGCTGCCTGCCGTCTAATAAATATTTCAGCCGACGCCCGTCCGTTAATCGGCGGCGCTGCCAGCGGCTTAGGCGGAGTGCGAAAAGCTAGCGCGTTAACACTCGTTTAGAATCGCCTCGCTGATTACTCCGCACTGTAATGTGTTACCAGCAGAAAGGAAGCACGACGTCTGCGACAAGGTAGTCATAATGACAGCTTGAAAATACATGATCATCATCATCATCATCATTAGAGACTGGTTATGCCTTTCAGCGTTCAGTCTGGAGCATAGTACCCCTAATAAAATTCCTCCATGATCCCCTATTCATTTATGTCGATGAGACCATACGATGACATCACAGAGTGTCGAAACCGGCCGTTTGGAATAAATAAAACAAAAAAATTTAATCAGAATAGCTTAAGACTCTTTTATTTCATGTTTTATAATAGAGGGCTAACATGTGCAATACACTTATGGAAGATGATAGTTAACTACCCTAGAGTTTATATTGTAGACATTGTTTCACATCAGCATTGCCTAAACTGTAATACTGTACATAGTACTTCTTCGTGTTACAAGTAATCAAATTTAAATGGGTGTGACACTGCTTTGACATATTGCATCGCTGTTGTTGCCAGCATTGTGGTTTGTACGAGGGGTTGTACGTTGTGGACGCCACCGTGTGGTTTTTGTAAGCAGATGGTGATTGATGGCTGTTCTTCCTTCCCAGCACTTTTATGTCCGTCCCCCTTCACCCCTCCCCTCCACACACTTTCCTCACCAGAATACTGTGTAGATAACTTGATTTTTGTGACTGCCAGCAATGTGTCACTAAACACTATCTTTCCTAACGATGTCAAAATATAGTATGGAAAATTTGGTGCAGCACTCATATAATTGTATAATGTAAAAGAAAGTTTGTACACAGTGATTGTAAATTTTAGTTGTATGTTTATAATTGTATAACATAACAGTAACAAAATATTGTGCAGGTTAAGGTAGATTTAAAAGAAAAAAATACCAGAGGGCGTGAGTGCGCATATGTGAGTGAGAGAGAAGTAGAATGACAACATCGCCATCTGGCGGATTCTCCAACTAATAACTGACGCAACGCTGAATTTAGTTTGCACTTGGCCATCCTACAGGGATGTTCTGGGGGAATTTTAAATTTTAAATTTATTTTATTTTTGACATATGTCTTTGACAGTCATTTTTTAAAAGGAATGTTTAGTTTCACTTTTTAATAAGTTTTAAAAGATATGGTGAGTGTGATTATTGTGTTCTCATTTATGTTTTATCGAAATGTGTGATAAATATTAATTCCATTGTTTTGCTGTAGCCTTCGATAATGACGCAACGTCGAAACGCGTAAGGCCTCAATAAATTTAAATTAGTGGTCAAGACTTTAAAGTTTATTCAAGTGCATCGCTATGACCACGTCTCATAGATCTCTAATGGAGACAGCAAAGAAAAAAATTTGAGATCTTCACATCTATACTTCTCTTCATAAACTATGATCGCTCCTTAAGATGAGCAACTTCTAAGTCGTTTGTAACGCTAGATATATGTAACGAAAGTAGTTAAGTGTCATAGATTTACAAATTTTGTTTACAATGGTCACTGAGGGTAGAATTTTACGTATCATGTCGCCGGCCTCACGTGATTATGTTGGCAAAATCAATAACATGATAGAAAATCTTTGCCCATTTGTTCGAATCACATAGAATTACTCGATTAGTGTATCGTACAGACCATGAAGTAAACAAATAATGGTTGACAGGTTCTTGCATGTACCCTCGTCCGCTCAGTAAAAATAATTGCCCTCGTAAAGCGAAGATTCCATAAGAAAACATCAGCGTTGTCAAGCGATAGGCTAAAATGAAAACTCACAGGATTCTCACTATTCAGCATCTGTTGCCAACAATATCATAGGAGGCCGCTGGGATATTTGGTAAAATGCTAACATTGGTGTCTCGTCTGATGTTACGCCTTTCACTTCAAAATCATTCTGCACCGAATCTGAGTACTTTCTTCTTGGTCTACCTCGACTCCTCTTACCCTCTACTGACGAGCTCACGAGTCTGTTAGGTAACCTTGCTTCTCCCATGCGTGTAACATGACCCCACCATCTCAGTCTGTTCACTCGAACTGCTTCATCTATGGTGTTCATTCCCAGCTTTTCTTTAATTTCCTCATTATGGACACCCTCCTGCCATTGTTCCCATCTATTGGTACCTGCAATCATTGTTGCTACTTTCATATCTGTAACCTCTACCTTATGAATTAGGTAACCTGTATCCACCCAACTTTCACTCCCATACAACAAAGTTGGTCGAAAGATAGATCGGTGCACTGCTAACTTAGTCTTGGTACTTACTTCCTTCTTGCAGAAGAGAGTAGATCTTAGCTGAGCACTCACTGCATTAGCTTTGCTGCACCTCGATTCCAGTTCTTTCGCTATGTTGCCATCCTGTGAGGAAATACATCCCAGGTACTTGAAACTGTCTACCTGTTCTAACTTTGTTCCTCCTATCTGGCACTCAATCTGTTTGAATATCTTTCCCACAGACATTGTTGCAAAAATTTTAAATCATTATATAAATACGCTAACACGAAAATTGTGGTACGGATTACTAATTTATTCGTACAAGAAGGCCAATGAAAGTTACATAATTCGAAAGATTGTTTGTGGTATATTTCACGAATATAAATGTTATGTGTGCATTTAGCCATTAAAAGTGGTAGTAGGAAGCAGAAATTTTCCTATCTACAACTTGTATCAAGTTCTACATTCTCCAACAGTCAGCTCACTGATTGGCTATTCGCCTCGACCAAAGACGCTGTAATGCAGCGCATCTGCAGTATTAAAATGAGTCAATACCGAAACATGGAGTGCTCGTAACCAAGGAGGTTTGAATACAAGGAGACGCCCTTACGCTGAAAAAGTGAAGCCAGCCTCAGCCGTATTGCTAAGTTTTATAGAAGTGCTAGAGCTATTGTTTTATGTCACTTAAAACAGGAATAAACCTCCCGACGCTTTTGCCGTGATGGACAGCGTGTTAAAAGAGTACAAAGTAGCCGTTAAAAATTAAGTTTCCAAATATATTGTGATGAGTATTTACTGCTATGTATTCAAGAAAGTATATTGTTTGAAAGTACATACTTTGCAGTGACTGTCAGTTCAATGCATTAACAGTAAGAGGGGCGTCTTGACGCATAGTTTTAACGGAGAAATAGCATTCCAAAACTGACCAAGATGGCGGACAGGCTTCAACTGACGTATATGCTTGGTATAGATAATGCCATCTCCATTTATTATAATCTCCTTGCTCCCAACTCACTTTCTTGTGCCGTTCAAATGTGTCATTTTCGCAGTGATTAAGAGTGGTTAAAGGTAAAGGATGTTTTCATATGAATGGCGATAGAAAGGAAGATGCACTGGGAGAGGCATCTAGCGGTGCTCGGGTGGAATTACGAAGTCGAGAACGCCGACAAAAATGGTTATGCGCCGGGAGAGGCATGTAGCGATACACGGGTGGAACTACTTGATATCAGCTCAGGAATTCTGAATATCTCAGTATCGAAATAACATTATTTCTTGGCGTTGTATAAATATACGAACACCGAAATTGTAGTTCCATTTCAAATATTACGCTAATGAAAGTTATATAATTCGAAAATGGCATGAGAAGTATATACTTCCGTTGTTATTTGTTGTTATTGTGCCAGGCATTTCCCTTAACACGTAAAAGATAGCATTCCATACCCCCCAGTGCCAGTTAAATTTTACCAAATATCCCAGCGGCCTCCTATGATAATGCTGGCAACAGATTCTGCATAGTGAGAATCCTGTGTGTCTTAATTTTAGCCAATCGCTTGACAACGCTGATGTTTTCTCATGAAATCTTCGCTTTACGAGGGCAATTATTTTTACTGAGCGGACGAGGGTACAGACAAGAACCTGTCAACAATAAAGCAGGAACAGCATTATTTGTTTACTTCATGGTCTGCACGATACACTAATCGAGTCATTCCATGTGGTTCGAACAAATGGGAAAAGATTTTCTATCGTGTTATTGATTTTGCCAACATAATCACGTGAGGCCACCGACATGATAAGTAAAATTATACCCCCAGTGGCCATTGTAAACACAATTTGTAAATCTATGACACTTAACTACTTTCGTTACTAATCTCTAGCGTTACAAACGACTTAGAAGTTGCTTATCTGAAGGAGCGATGTTATGTTATGAAGGGAAGTATAGATGCGAAGATCGCAATTTTTTTGTTTTATTTATTCAAGACGACCGGTTTCGACACTCTGTGGTCTCAGCGTATGGTCTCAACGACATAAAACTGCTTGTAATTGTGCTCCACATAAAATCTACTAGGTGTACTGGCTAATTGTTACCTGAAAAATTATATGTTGGTGGATAGAAGTTAAATGGATGGCTAGTCAAAATTAAAACAGTGAAATATACATAAAATAATAAACACCGCAGTGCACACGTCTGGTTGAGCACCTAGGTAAGTAGTAATATGTCGGTGCTCAACGAGGCATATGCACTATGTTAGTTGATTGAAACCATGATTATCAACAACGTTTTATAAAATATAAAGAATTACGAATAAACAAATTTTTGTGTATGTTTCGTAAAAATTATCACTAAATATTAAATATTGAAACACAAAGAAAGCCTTCCACTGCGGGATACGAACCACCGACCCTCTGGTTGTAAAGTCAGAACGCTACCACCAATTTTTCTCCATTTTTCCTCTACGGGTAGTTCTGTCCCTTGTGGTTGCAGTTCGCATTTGTTCGTTGTTGCTCGATGTGTTCTTGGCTCAGATTTATATACATAACGGCTGATCAAAAAGTTAAACTTAATATATCACGGAGTAATATCTCGTTATTTGAACTATGGCTATGGCAATCTCTTCTTTTGAACGGACCAGGGGGTCCACATCATCTGCATATGCACGATACACAAATTTATTCCCTCCTACACTGACGCCACTTAACGTTCGATGTAGTTGCATCAGAAGTGGCTCAATTGCAAGTGAAAATAGGCGCAGGGAAAGAGGACACCCCTGACTGACGGAGCATTGCGTAGTGATTGGTCTTGTCGAACTACCATTCACAAGTATCATTGACGTCGTCCAATAGAGAACTCGCATTACAGTCGCGATGAAACGTATTGGTATATCCATCGCTACCATCGTGGCTCGTAGGAAATCGTGGCTGACTGCGTCAAGAGGTTTTTCCAAGTCGACTGCCAGCATCGCGCTATGAATTCTGCAGGCTTGTTGTGCGTTTGCTATCAAATCACAATAATCACAAAGAGCCTTTTCGATTATACGGTCGTTACCAACGCCTGTCTGAGCTTCCCCTGTTAACACTATGAGGGCTGTTTCAATCGTAATGCTAAAAGCTGTGCAAAAATTTTATAATCGCTGTTGAGGAACGTCAGTGGTCGGAATTGGTGCACCGTGTGTCCTGTTGATGTCTTCGGGACGGGAATGATCAAACCTTGGGTAAATTAAGTAGGTATAATTACTTCCGCGTGCAGTAATTCTGCCTCAAAGTCGGTGTTAATACGTCTTGAAATTTCCTATAGAATTCTATGGGTAGTCCATCGAGGCCTGGAGATTTGTTTGGGCGACCTTTCGCCAGGGTCGCCTTCACCTCTTCCTCGGTCACATCTGCTTGCATCTCTACCGTTGTCTCGCGGTCCAGTTTCCGTGGCAGTGCCGCAAGCATGTCGATGAGGGCCGCCTCATCTGGAATCTTCTTTGAGTACAAACGAGCGTAGTATTCCACAAAACCTTTCCGAATTCCTGTCCGGAGTGCTCTGACGTGATTCTTCTGGGACCGTCTCTTTTCATACACTATGTGGCGCATGGAGGTTGGTTCGTGCACAACTCTGTAGTTCTGTCGAGCTCTAATGACTGAACCTCCCATTTTCTGGCGCATTAGTTGTAACAATTTGGTTTTGACAAGGTTGATTTCTACCAGACGAACCGGTTGTTGCATTGCACTATTGTATAAATCACGGAGGATACTCAAAATTCGATCGTATTGTAGTACCATCTCATTCTGTCTCTCGAGTAGCTCATCAGTGTTCTTCTCAAGGCCGGTTTGGCGCAGTCTAGCCACCAAGACAGCACCGACGGATTGGCCTGTCTACGACTCTTTTCCTGCGCCATGATCGTGATGTTGAGACTACATTGCATACGCTGTTCCCGTTCCAACCGGACGACGCTCAGGGTGACTATGTGAAACACCTCTTCACCAGGGTCGAAGAAGCAAGACAGCTGGCTCGCATACCCGACATTGGACGCAGAGGAGAAGGACTGTCAGCGATATAACGACAGGCCCAGGACACCAGGTAGGAATTTTTACCCCTGTACAGAAAGGTGGGCTATCGGAAAAGTTACAGCAATGCCACGTGTCTTCCTACGAAACTCGTGGTACAGTGGTTAGTATCACAGCTTTCTGTACTGGCGGTCCCCAGTTCAAATCCCACCACTGACAGAAAAAAAATCTATTGATATTTACCATTTCTAGAATGTTATACATGTTTCATATGTTTGATGTACTTCTAAGTTCTAGAAAATCTTTCTATATATAAATAGTGAAACACTCCAAGCAGGAGGCTATCTGTACTGAGTGTACTCTTGTGTTTGCAATAAAACGTGTTCTAAGTGAAAAATGTTGTGCTCTATTAATGACCAGATTTCGAAACCCGGACCATCTGCAATTTTCAATGTGACAATACGACCAAATACCTAGTATATATATGGAGTACACATAGCTAACCACTGAAGCGACAAATGTGCAAAATGACTGTGCATGGAGAAAAATCAGAGTGACATGTGAACAAAAGAAAATAAGGTATATGAATATCAAAAGCTCACTTGAAAAACTAGTATTCACCATACACGGAAGAGGTAAAAAGTGCTTATAGAAAGGACTACACAAAGGAAATGGAGGCAATACTGTAGCCACATCAAGGTGAGATAGGACTATTTATCGAGAAACATTTGACAGAGTTCTGGAAGACGTAATTCATAACAAGTGCCCAGAGGTAGCCGATATTTCCTCAAGGTTACCAATATTCTTGGGAAGGCCAGGTGGTGTCCCAAAGACAAGAGATAGGCGAAATGTCTTAATACTTTAAGAATAATACTGTAATATCAGTCTTAATGGAAGTCGGTGCAAACTAGTGCGATTCATCAGTTTAATCAATCCTGGTTCATAAGTAGTAGCCGGTGTTTAGCGGCCTAGCGCTGTAAAGCGCCTTGCTGTGGAGCCCGCGGTTGCTCGTCGGCCTAGGTTCGAGTCCTCCCTGGGGCATGGATGTGTGTGTGTGTGTGTGTGTGTGTGTGTGTGTGTGTGTGTGTGTGTGTGTGTGTGTGTGTTGTCCTTAGATTACTTTAAGTACTTTGTAAGTCTCGGGACATGAACATATCTGTTTCGTCCAATAGGTTTACAAACATTTGAATAAGTAGTAACACGAACTATTTACGGACAATGAAAAAATTTCCGAAAGAAGGAAAGGTAAGAAACTGAGGATTTGATCGTTGGAGACGGAAGTCACGTTCGGATATTTAAGAAAAGTTGGGGGAGAATATTAGGAGGTGTCCTTCATCAGATGAACCATCCTGGTATTTGCATGGAGTGATTTAAGGAAGTAACGAAAAACCTAAATCAGGATTATCATACAATGTAAACTTTCACGGCCGGCGTTGTCTTCAGGTAAAACTTCCGGGTTGTGAGGCTATGATCTAGGTGTAAGAATCACGGTGTGTGGAGATGGATTTGAACTACCGTCCTGCACTGCCACACTCGGTAAATTTGTAGAAGTATATCGCAGTGCCACACCATGAACCACAGACATTGCCGAGGTGGGGTGGCTTTCGTGCCTCTACGATACAGATAGTCGTACTGTATGTGCAACCACGGCGGAGGGTATCTGTGGAGAGGCCAGACAAACGTGTGGTTGCTGAAGGGGGGCAACAGCATTTTCAGTGTTACAGGGGAAACAGTCTGGATGATTGGCTGAGCTGGCCTTGTAACTTCAACTAACATGGCTTTGCCATGCAGTTACTGCGAACGGCAGAAAGAAAGGGGAAAGTACAGTCGTTACTTTTTCCGAGGACATGCAGCTCTACTGTATGAATATATGATGATGGCGTCTTCTTGGGTAAAATATTCCGGAGGTAAAATAGTCCCCCATTCGGATCTCCGGAAAGGGACTACTCAGGAGGATGCCCTCATCAAGAAAAAGAAGACAGGCATTCTACGGATCAAAGCGTGAAATGTTCTAACCCTTAATCGCGTAGGTAAATTAGAAAATCTGAAAAGAGAAATGGATAGGTTAAAGTTAGATATGGTAGGGATTAGTGAAGTTCGGAGGCAGGATGAACAGGATTTCTGGTCAGGTGAGTACAGGGTTATAAATACAAAATCAGTTGGTGGTAAAGCAGGAGTAGGTCTAATAACGAATAAGAAAATAGGAATGCGGTAAGTTACTATGAACAGCGTAATGAACGCATTATCATAGTAAAGATAGACACAAAACCAACACCAACTACAGCAGTACAAATTTAAATGGCAACTAGCTCTGCCGATGATGATGATGCCGGCCGCGGTGGACGAGGGGACTGAGGCGCTTCAGCCACGGTCGCACGGCCACTACGGTCGGGGGTTCGAATCCCCCCTCGAGCATGGATATTTGTGCCGTCCTAGTTCGTAAGTAGTTCATAAGTAGTTTGTAAGTTTAGGGACTGATGACCCCGTAGTTAAGTCCCATAAGCTTTACAAACATTTGAACATTTTGATGATGATGATATCGAATAAATGCATGAGGAGATAAAAGAAATTATTCCAAAATTAAAGGAGATGAAAACTTGATTGTGATGGGGGACTGGACCTCGGTCGTAGGAAAGGGAAGAGAAGGAAACGTAGTAGGTGAATACGGACTGGGAAAAAAGAATGAAAGAGGAAATCGCTTGGTAGAATTCTGTGCAGAGAACAATGTAATGATCACCATCACTTGGTTTAAACATCATGATAGAAGGCTGTATACGTGGAAGCGACCAGGAGACACTGGACGGTACTAGATTGACTTTATTATGATAAGGAATAGAATTAGGAAGCAGGTTTCAAATTGTGAGGCATATCCAGGGGCAGATATAGACTCTGACCATAACTTATTAGTTATGAACTGCAGAGTAAAGCTCAAGAGACTGCAGAAAGGTAGAAAAGTTTGGAGATGGAACCTGGACAAATTGAAGGAACCAGAGGTGGTGGAGGGTTTCACAGGAAGCATTAGGCAAGGATTGGCTGAAACGGGGTAAAGTAGTACAGTACAAGAAGAATAGGTACTTTTGAGAGATAGGGTAGTGAAGGCTGCAGAGGATCATATAGGCAGAAGGACAAGGCCTAATAGAAATCCCTGGATGAAACAGGATAAAAATGTTCAAATGTTTGTTAAGCTTATGGAACTTAACTACGGGGTCATCAGTCCATAAACTTACAAACTACTTATCTACTGATCCATCATATTTCGGGCTTGCAGCCGGATCATGTTGACGTCTTCCAACGATATTTCGGCTGACAGAAGTGCAGCCATCTTCAGGTGAGCACGAGACTGAAGATTACCGGTGTGCGTCGTTCTACATATACCGAAGATTGGCGGGGCGGCGCCTGCGCAGTGAGGAGGTACTAGCGCGCCGCCTGTCGAATTTGGCGCGCTCTGTGGTAGAAGCGGGCCGCGTCTGCGTAATGGTGTACTTACATTCGCACCATCTGTCGGAATGCGCTTTCGCATTTTAAGTGCGGTGGTCGAATCCCAAAAGGATCTTGTCGTTGTCAAATTTTTTGTTGCAGAATAATCCATGGAGTGTCTCGTGGAAATACGGCGGGAGTTTACAAGATCCCTTGTCAATTTGGTCAGTCCTACATTGGCCAAACTACTCGCACAGTACGAGAAAGATGCGTGGAGCATGAGCGCCACACACGTCTACTGCAGCCCATTAAATCAGCCATAGCAGAACACTGTATTTCCACGAGACACTCCATGGATTATTCTGCAACAAAAATTTTGGCAACGACCAGATCCTTTTGGGATTCGATTATTAAGGAGTCCGTGGTTGACAGAAGACCTGATTAATCGGGATGGCGGATTTCAAATGGATAAAGCATGGGACCCTGTTAATTCTTTAATTGCTTCGCAGAGACATAGGTCAACATCTAGTGTAACATCTGACAAAAAGTGATTTCCTTCGACCACCGCGCTTAAGATGCACGAAAGCGCATTCCGACAGATGGCGCGAAGGTAAGTACACCATTACGCAGACGCGGCCCGCTTCTACCACAGAGCGCGCCAAATTCGACAGGCGGCGCGCTAGTACCTCCTCACTGCGCAGGCGCCGCCGCGACAATCTTCGGTATAAATGGAACGACGCACACCGGCAATCTTCAGTCTTGTGCTCACCTGAAGATGGCTGTACGTTTGTCAGCCGAAATATCGTTGGAAGACGTCAACATGATCCGGCTGCAAGCCCGAAATATGATGGATCAACCAATACGCCGGGAAAACTTTAAGATACTTATCCACTACCTTATAGCCGGCCGCGGTGGCCGAGGGGATTAAGGCGCTCCAGTCACGGTCCGCACAGCCACTACGGTCGGGGGTTCGAACCCCCCCTCGGGCATGGATATTTGTGCCGTCCTTAGTTGTAAGTAGTTCATAAGTAGTTTGTAAGTTTAGGGACTGATGACCCCGTAGTTAAGTCCCATATACTCTACAAACATTTGAACACATTTACTACCTTATACTAAGGACGGAACAAATATCCATGCCCGAGGGGGGATTCGAACCCCCGACCGTAGTGGCCGTGCAGACCGTGGCTGGAGCGCAGTCTCCTCGGCCACCGCGGCCGGCAACACAGGATATACTGAACTTAATTGATGAGAGGAGAAAATAAAAATAATTCAGCAAATGAAGAAAGGAGAAGGCAGAAGGGAGTACAGACGTCTGAAAAATGAGGTTTACGGGAAGTGCAGACTGGCTAAGCAGGAATGGCTTGAGGAGAAATGCAAGACCGTAGAAGATGTAGATGCATCTGCATTTACGCTGTTACGAACTACCGTTTGGCACCTACTCGGTTTCAATATAGCGTCAAGCTCACCGCTTGGGCGCCCTCTGCTCTCGCTCGTGATTCCTCTCCGTTCCGTGCCCTATCCCTCCTTCCTTCCTTCCTGCTGGTGAGGCGCTGACTGGCGCCACCTGCGGCTTGGCTCGGTTCGCGCACCGCAGCCCGGGCGCCGGAGTCGGGCCACGTGTGCAGCCGGCGGAAGGCGGAACAAATCAAACCGACTGCAGCCGCTCTGCCGGAACGCGAATTTTCCACTCGGCAGCACGGACAGAATCCTGGTTACAACAGTTGGCTGCCTGCTAATAAATTGCAGATTTTCCGCCCAAGCGACGTAGTTGATAGCCATTCATCCGTTCCGTTAAGAGTATGCACAGACTCTGGCCCTATATGCAGTTCTTCGCCCCGTATTTCTTCCCTAAGCGCTTCATCCGCTGACAAAATTTCTGCTACGCGCTAAAGCTCTTTTTACTGGCCCATATTTCGGCAATTCCTTTCTTTTATGGAACTGCGCCATGAGTTACTATGTATTATGTGCTCTCTACAAACATATTTCAGCTGTACGAGAGCTTCGCTGTTAGTTCTGTATCTTATACGTTCGCACTGTCGGCAGTGGTTGTTTGCAACGTTGTTCAGCAACATTAAAGTGGTTTGGGCGGAGAGCAGTGTGCTACATTACCCTAGTGTTTGTGTTTGTAGAGTCTACGGGACTTAACTACGGGGTCATCAGTCCCTAAACTTACAAACTACTTATTAACTACTTACAACTAAGGACGGCACAAATATCCATGCCCGAGTGGGGATTCGAACCCCCGACCGTAGTGGCCGTGCAGACCGTGACTGGAGCGCCTTAGTCTCCTCGGCCACTGCGGCCGGCCCTTACCCTAGTCTGAGCCCACTAACTGGGCTGGTCCATTATTATTTCATTCCAGTGTATTCATGCATAATATTCATCTCGGGTTTGCAGCCGGATACCATCGTCAACTGAACACAATATTATGATTACCTGACATCGTCTGGTGTGGAGACGATCAATTCGTTTTATAGTTTCGAAACGATAAGCCAAGATCGCAAACTACCAATTTATTAAGTGACGACCGGTTTCGGTGCACTATGTCACCATCATCTGGTCATATACATTATAATCTGGTCATCTTGTTAAAAATTGGATATAAAATAAGAAGTGCGACATTGCACATATAGTGACTAAGTGCAATGTCGCACTTCTTATTTTATATCCAATTTTGTGTGTGTGTGTTTGACCAGATGATGGTGACATAGTGCACCGAAACCGGTCGTCACTTAATAAATTGGTAGTTTGCGATCTTGGCTTATCATTTGGAAACTATGAACTCAATATTTCGGGAGACCAACTGGCTGCCATCTTCAAGTGAGTGCGCTGATTACACTGACTCGCCGGAAACTGAGGCAGAACAGAAACAGCGGCCCCTTTATACACCGCTGACGTTTCACCGTGGGTGCGCGAAACTTAAAGTAGAGGCCCTCTAGGTGCAATAGAACTAGCAGCGCGCCGGTGGAGAAAATCGGCAAAATGATGGGTCGAAAACAAGACTAGTTAAAAGAAACAGCATGTCGAAGACCGTTTTTGCTTAATATTAGATAAGATTGGGTTCGAAGTTGTCCCATCTAATAATATTATCGGCCATACGAATTTCTATGGTTTCTTTAAGAACACATTCCCAGTAGCGGGAAGCAGGAGCAATCAGTTTTGTTTCATCAAATAACATCTTGTGTCCCTCATTCAGACAATGTTCAGCAACAGCTGACTTTTCAGGATGAAGTAAACGAGTATGTCGGTGATGTTCCACACACCGATCCTGAACTGTGCGATGTAAGTCTTACCACAATAACATGGAATTCTATAAAAACCGGGTTTCCTCAGTCCTAAATCATCTTTGACTGACCCAAGGAGGGCCCTAGTCTTTGGTGGTGGCGTAAAACACTTTTAATGTCAAAGCTTCTTAAAATTCTTGAAATTTTCGAGGAAGTATTCCCGACGAAAGGCAAAAAGGCAATAGACTTGTAGTGTTCCTCTTGGACAAATTGAAACGAACGACAAATTTGTTGAGCAGTGTGCCCGTTTAAAGACAACTTTGAAATGCTCCATTTCTTCACCCAGATGTTCGGCATCAGATGGCGTTCGCTCTTTTCACTAGAGTATGCACGTTGGTGTGGCGGATGACAGCTCGTCGCATGAAGATGAAGATCGGTATGTGTGGGCTTCCGGTACACGCCATGTTCTAAGGTCCCATAACTGTTCTTTTCAACCAAAGCTTTCAGAAAAGGAAGTTTCCCATCTTTTTCAAGCTCCATCGTAAGTTTAATACTGGAATGGAGGGCCTCTATTTTGGTTTCGCGAACGCGCGGTGGGTCGTCAGCGGTGTATAAAGGGGCCGCTGTTTCTGTTCTGCCGTGGAAGTTCGAGCCCTCCCTCGGGCATGGGTGTGTGTGTTTGTCCTTATATTAGTTTACCTAGGTATAAGTAGTTTGTAAGCTACGGACTGATGACCACGCAGTTTGGTCCGATAGAATTACAAACATTTGAACATTTGAATTTTTTTCTTTTCTGCCTCAGTCTCCGGCGAGTCAGTGGAATCAGCGCACTCACCTGAGGATGGCAGCCAGTTGGCCTGCCGAAATATTGTGTTCAGTGGACGATGGTATCCGGCTGCAAACCCGAGATGAACATCACCAGTTATTATGCCGGGAAAGTCTACGCAACCATATTCATGCATAGCTTTACTGGGTCGGTAAAAATAGCTTTACATGGCTCTGTAATGTAGAGAACCCAGAGTGAATACGTGGTTACACAACCTATGGACAATGTGAGGACTTCTGTTTTTGATATCATATATACATCTAAAGTTAGTGTACAGGATACTTTGGAATTAAAATGATGGAACCCTCCTTGTAATCTGTGCGTTTACTTTCCCATTCGTTAGATAATAGACTGAGCCACCGCAAACCTAAGATTTAGATAGAACGTACTGAACAACGGTGAGTGTCGTCTGGCGCTTGCGTTTGCTGTTGCGGGGTGGAGACGTATTGCCGCTGCGGACTCAGTTGAGCGACGCCTCGTGTGGGCTGGGCGCTGACACCGCGGCTGCAGGCCAACCCGGCGGCGGGCAGCTGGCCGGCTTACGGCCGTGTCCGCAGAGGCCGCGCTGTCACCGGACACACCGCAATCAATCACCACCCCGTGACGTCACGCCGGTGCTGCCCGCCACCCTAAAACCCCCTCCGCTGGTGGCGCCTGCCTGCGCGGACAGGTGCCGTCGCTGGCCGAATCTGATACAAGTAGCTGCGCAAACACTGCTGCTATTGGAGCTATCCTCGGTTTAATCTCTGATTAGTAGCTGACAACATGAGCAAGATCCCGTGTTTGTACGCTACAGGGCACAATCGATACACAGTAATGCATAGGTGATCTTTCGTAATAAGCAGAGGAAATTTCTGTCTCTCAAAGAGCACATTCAGATGAATACTAGACATACTATTACTATTTATGTATTTATTAGGATGACGTGGTGCAATCTACAAAAAAAATAGCGTCATTTTTCAGTATTTTAGCGTTCGTAGCGCTGTAAAGATGTCCATAAAGTGGCGATTATAAATTCTCTCTTGTCCGTTCGTAGTTCAGCATTAAGCTTTTTAAACATTTTTACAAGTCGTAACTATGGAATTCATTACCTCCAAAGTTGGATAATTCGTTGAAAGTTGGATATTCCTAAATGCAAATTTGCTCTACCTGATTTTGAAATAATTTTGCTTGTAGTTCCCAACAGTAATTTTAACCAATAGTTGGTAAAGCGACCTGTAATAACGCGTAATGAAAAAGAGAAAGTTTACGTTTTAGGAGGCGATCCCCTTATAATATTGTAGAAAGATATAAAATAGCCAAGATCGCTTATCATCAATTTTTTGTGTATAGTTTGTGTATAGTTAACATTGAAAAATTATATGTAACATTTCAATTACTTTTACCATCTTTTACCTTAGATCTGTAACCTAGTCACTGTGTATAACAATCACATAGACTGTGTACTAGTTTGCGACCCTAAAACCTAGACACTGTGGTTAACAATCACCTATTGATATTCCACATTGCCACCCAAAATTTTTGAAGTTGTATCTAATATCTGAACATGATACCACACTTTATCGTCAACCTAGAATACCATATCACATACTTCATAGTATATCACATCCTCAACCCGAACGCTTAGTTTCATATCCAAAACCTATTAAGTCACATCTCCAACCTTAACATTAAACATCATGTCTAAAACCTAGACCTGGAGCATTTTCCTACCTAAATCTTCAGCTGTTTCCCCCTTTATAAGCATTTGGTCTGATCCATAACTAAAACCTTGTGCTGTGTTGGTTGACCTATTGTGGTGTTGCGGCCATGACTATGTTTCGTGACTGCTGCGTTGTGGCTATTGTCATGTATAAAAAAGAGATGATAATTATGTTTTATTATAATGACATAGTGCACCAATGCACTTTAAATTGTTATATAACAACTGTTTGACATTACAAGATTATAGCCTTGTAAAATATTTTATTTGACCTGATGATGCTGACATAGTTCAGCGAAACCGGTCATCGTTAATAAAAATTGATGATAAGCGATCTTGGCTATTTTATATCTTTTTACAATAGAAAAAGGGAAATTAATTTAAACATGGGAACTGTCGCACGAGCAACCTCACAATCCGTGAGAACTCGCCCAGAAGATTTATTTAACCTATCAGTTAACTTCGACAAAATATGAATAGCTGGCATCGACCTCACCAGCAAAGATTAACATCTTTGGATTTCTACATCTGCTTTTTAAATTGATATAAGGGGAATAAAATTTCCTGAAGTCAGTTAAATTCAATAACAGTCAAGCCGTTTAAAGATGAGGAGAAAGATCATACAAAGATAGAAACTGATTTATAGTAATCTTACAATACGGCATCTCCATAGAATATTCTCGGCGCCATGAAATAGCAAAGCAGAGACTTTTTAAAATTAGGATTTGAAATAAAAATTTCTGAATAGAACTAAGAAGACGGACAATTATTCTGGACAGGGGAACAAACATTCACTTTTAGTTTTATAATTAGCTGCGGCGACTCGGAGTCATCTGGTAATGGCGGGTACTTATATAAGTGACAAACTTATCTGCCTTCCGTTCTTCTTCCTCCGAAAGGGTAATAAATGACTATGCCAAAGCAGAGGGATTATTTTGAGGAAAGAGAATAGATGAGTAAAATGTTTGGAAATCACCATCTGTGATCTAAAGAATAAAATACGCGACGCTTTAGCCCTTTGCGTGGGGTTGCAGGTCCGAAGGCTTAAGCACCGCCTCTTGTTTTTTCCTTGACGGATAAACAATAGTATTATTTTGAGAATGTGTGCTACAGGATACTGCTGAAAATTTGAAGGGTACACTGCATTACTAATGGTGGAGGTACCGAACAGAATTGGGAAGACCATAAATTTTTGGCATATCGTTACTATGAGAAGGAAGCGACTGACAGGACATATACTTCATGAGACGTCACTTTGGTGTAGGAGGGAAGTTTTTGAGATATCGCTAAGGGAGATCTATTGATGAGTTCAGTAAGCAATTTTAAATGGATGAAGAGGCTTGCGCAGGATAGGGTTGCGTGATTAACAACATGAAAGGAGTCTTGGAACGGAAGATTACAACAGCAAAGAGTAAGATATTGCTTTGCATGATCTAATATTTCTTCTGAAGCCAAACTGATTTTCACTGCGATATGTTGTTGTTGTTGTTGTCTTCAGTCCACAGACTGGTTTGATGCAGCTCTCCACGCTAACCTGTTCCGTGCAAGTCTCTTCATCTGAGAATACTTCCGGCAACGTACATCCCTTTGCTTACTGTATTCGTCGCTCGGTCTCCCTCTACGATTTTTACCCCACACACTTCCTTCTAATGCTAAGTTGACGATTCCTTGATGTCTCAGGATGTGTCCCTCCAACCTATCTCTTCTCTTAGTCAGAATACGCCAGATATTCCTTTTCTCCCCAATTCTCTTGAGCACCTCCTCATTATTTACGTGATCTACCCAACTACATCTGACAACCGTAATAATCTTATAATAATAATATTAATCATTATTATTATTATCAAACACATAAAGAAACTCAGCCGAGACCGAGCGTATTGAGGTGCTACGAACCCCTCGAGGGTTCGAATCCCCACCTCGGACATGGCTGTTTGTGTCGTCTTAAAGACGACACAAACAGCCATGTCCGAGGTAGTTCATATGTAGTTTGTAAGTTCGGGGACTGATGACCCCGTAGTTAAGTCCCTAAAGCTTGACAAACATTTGAACTAAAAAATAAGACAGCCTTTGGAGAGTATGGTACTGTAGCCGAATTTCTAAAAAATCAAGGGCCCAATTCAAGAATGGAGCTGGTTAGAGTTATTCAGAATACATGGGTCACTGGAGAAATTGCGGAAGACTGGAAGTGTGCTTTAATACACACTTTACAAACAAAAGGGGACAAACGTGATGATAATAATTAAAGAGGAATTTCTCCACTCCCTGTCACATATAAAATAATATCAGGCTGTATTCTTGAAACAGCACAGCTAGAGCCTAAAATATCAATTTTCAAGCTGGTTTAAGGCCGAAAAGTTTGTGCCAGAGGACACTGTTGTGGTCTTCAGTCCGCATACTGGTTTGATGTAGCTCTCCACGCTACCCTATCCTGTGCAAGTCTCTTCATCTGAAAATACGTTCGGCAACCTACATCCATTTGAATCTGCTTACTATATTTGTCCCTCGGTCTCCCTTTACGATTTTTACCCCACAGCTTACTTCCTATGCTAAGTTTACAATTCCTTGACACCTCAGAATGTGTCCAACCAATCTATCCCTTCTCTTAGTCAGTATAGGCCAGAACCTCCTTTTCTCCCCGATTCGGTTAAGCACCTCCTCATTAGTTACGTGATATACCCATCTAATTTTCATCATTCGTCGGTAGCACCACATTTCAAAAGCTTCTATCATCTTTGTATCTGAACTCCTTATTGTCCACGTCTCGCTCCCATACAATGCTACACTCCAGACAAATGCTTTCAGAAAGCACTTCGTAACATTTAAATTAATATTGGATATTAAAAAGTTTCGCTTCTTTAAAAACGCTCTTATTCTCATAGCCATTTTGCATTTTATATCTTCTTTACTTCAGCCATCAGAAGTTATCTTGCTACCCAAATAACAAAATTCATCCAATACTTTTATTGTCTCATTACCTAATCTAATTCCTTCAGCATCGCCTGATTTTCTGACATTGCATTCCATTACCTTCGTTTTACTCTTGTTAATGTTCATCTTATGTCTTCCTTTCAAGACACTGTCCATCCCATTCAATTGCTCTTCCAGATCTTCTGCAGTCTCTGAGAGAATCACTATGTCATCGGCAAACCGTAATGTTTTTATTTCTTCTCCCTGCACTTTAATGCCCTCTCCAAATTTCTTCTTCCATTCCTTCACTGCCTGCTCAATGAACAGATTGAACAACATTGGGGAAAGGCTACAACCCTGTTTCACTCCCTTCCCTACCTCTGCGTCCCTTTCTTGCCTTTCGACTCCAATAACCGCTGTCTGGTTTTTGTATAGGTTCAATATAACTCTTCGCTCCCTATATTTTACCCCTGCTACCTTCAGAATTTGGAAGAGTCTTTTCCAGTTGACATTGTCAAAAGCTTTCTCCAAATCGACAAACGCTATAAACGTAGGTTTCCCTTTCCTTAGCCTATTTTCTAAGATAAGTCGTAATGTGAATATTGCCTCCCGTGTTCCTACATATCTCCTAAATCAAAACTGGTCTTCCCCAAGGTCGGATTCCACAAGTGTTTCCATTCGTCTGTAAATAATTCGTGTTAGTATTGTGCACCAATGACTTATTAAACTTATAGTTCTGTAATTTTCACACTTGACTGCACTTGCTTTCTTTGGAATTGGAATTAAAATATTCTTGAAGTTGAAGAGTATTATCCCTGTCTCATACATCTTGCACACCAGATGATACAATTTTTTCGACTGGCTCTGCTAACGACATCAGTTCAGACAGAATATCATCTACTCCAGGGGTCTTGTTTCGATTATTATTATCAAACACATATATAAACTCAGCGGCCGAGCGCATTGAGGCGCTACGATGCGCGAAGCCGTTCCCCTCGGAGGTTCGCATCGCCCCTCGGACATGACTGTTTGTGTCGTCTTTAGTATAAGGTAGTTGATAAGTAGTTTGTAAGTTCAGGGACTGATGACCCCGCAGTTAAGTCCCTTAAGCTTGACAAACATTTGAACATTTGAAAGAAACTCAAAAATAGCAAAGCCTCTGGGAAGGATGGAACTCTAGCCGAATTTCTGAAAAATCTAAGGCCCATTTCATGAAAGGAGGTAGAATTATTCAGAATATATGGGTCACCGGAGAAATTGCGGAAGACTGGAAGTGTGCCTTAACCCTCGAGCGGCAGCGTTGGTGCAGATCTGCTACCACTTTTCTTTAAATGCTCACTGATGACGCAATACTGGAGATGCCGTATTTCCGCTCTACCTGTTTCTCAATTAAGCCTTAACATTGATGTAAGTTAAGGTTCTGAGTTTATAGTGCACGTTAGTGTCCACCCAAAAAATAAGGTTGTTAGAGGGTGCATCACTGGTGGCAGGTTTGCACCGCGCTGCCTGTGATGTAGGTAGATTCTAATTGTTTTGTGTTACGTCTAGTTTTAATTAAAATGGATTTGTGGCAGTTTCTAGTAAATATTTATTGTATAACTTTTACGTTACATATTAGAATGCTCAAGAATTTAATTTTATATCGTAAGTAGAAGTTTAACTCTCGATAAATTGTCATCTTGTTTCTTTTGATTATCCATGCTGCAGTTTCCGTCAATATCATTTTTAACCCTTTTTTAGTCATACACAATTCGAAAATATTCTACTGCATAATTTAATCTTTAGGTCTCGAAGACCTAGAATAGATGAGGAAATAGACTTCTTTCTAAAAGTAATGAAGATCTCTGTGATTTTTGTCTATATTACTCACCAGATCATGAACAGGATACTGTTATTCAAAAGTAAATCCTAGTTCCGATTCCGAACAAGATTTGAGACTCAATGAAACAGATATTGAAGACTGTACTACTCCGTGGTTTAAAACGCCATACAAACAGCACTCCAAAACACTGAAAAAGAATATCATAAAAATCTTCCGTGGGGGGACGCAACGGGCGTGAGATAAGAGTCGCAAGCTCTCTCATTCATGATGATATTGTGATTGATGAGGTCATTATGTGTACTAAGTTCCACATAACACAGACAAAAGCTAACACTAATTACTCAGAAAGTAACGAAAGAGGAAATGATAGTACCGCTGGGTCTATTATACATGATTATTGTACACTTTCGGAATAATGTTATATTTGTTATATTTATACACTAAAGGTAATTGATATACTAATTCAGATATTAACAAATGTGATATTTCTGCATTGACATTGACCTATTTTTGTCATTTCTATCATTTAGTAGCTATATGCTAGTTGTTAACACTCAGAATACACAGTGGTAGAAAATCTGCACCGCGCTGCTGCTGAAGTTATAATAATTGGCGCTGCCGCCAGAGGGTTAATGCACCCATTACACAAAGAAGGGGACAAACATGACGTGAATAATTACACAGAAATTTCTCTGCTCCCTGTCACATATATTATCAGCCTGTATTCTTCAAACAGCATAAGAACTGCTAGAGCCTAAAATATCAGATTTCAAAGCTGGTTTAAAGCCAAACAGAACGTATATATACATGTGGCGTCTGTTTGGAAAAAACAGACGTCACATTCTGATCCTGCAGCTGTTATTATTTAATATTCGTAGAATATATGACTTCAACTGCTATTGGGCAAAGCTGAAAATGTGTACCCAACCGGGATTCGAATTTGTATCTGACGGGAGGCGTGCATGGGTAGTCCTTGCAGGTGCGGTGATCACTGTGTCCCCAGTGGTGTAGGGGTCAGCGCAACTGCCTAGAAAGCAGGAGACCCGGGTTCGAATCCCGGTTGGGTACACATTTTCAGCTTTGCCCAATAGCAGTTGAAGTCATATATTCTACGAATATTAAATTATAACAGCTGCAGGATCAGAATGTGACGTCTGTTCTTTCCAAACAGACGCCACATGTATATATATAATATGCCGGTGACGGGCAATGATCCTATCGTTAGTGGGGAGGGGTGGGCAAGTTTGAAGCCCTTACTCTTACGGGAATTAGTTAAACTACGAGTTTGAGTACTATGGGCAGGGCGAAGCTGGGAATTTGTATCTGACGGGAGGAGTGCATGGGTAGTCCTTGCAGGTGCGGTGATCACTGTGTCCCCAGTGGTGTAGGGGTCAGCGCAACTGCCTAGAAAGCAGGAGACCCGGGTTCGAATCCCGGTTGGGTACACATTTTCAGCTTTGCCCAATAGCAGTTGAAGTCATATATTCTACGAATATTAAATAATAACAGCTGCAGGATCAGAATGTGACGTCTGTTCTTTCCAAACAGACGCCACATGTATATATATATAATATGCCGGTGACGGGCAATGATCCTATCGTTAGTGGGGAGGGGTGGGCAAGTTTGAAGCCCTTACTCTTACGGGAATTAGTTAAACTACGAGTTTGAGTACTATGGGCAGGGCGAAGCTGGGAATTTGTATCTGACGGGAGGCGTGCATGGGTAGTCCTTGCAGGTGCGGTGATCACTGTGTCCCCAGTGGTGTAGGGGTCAGCGCAACTGCCTAGAAAGCAGGAGACCCGGGTTCGAATCCCGGTTGGGTACACATTTTCAGCTTTGCCCAATAGCAGTTGAAGTCATATATTCTACGAATATTAAATAATAACAGCTGCAGGATCAGAATGTGACGTCTGTTCTTTCCAAACAGACGCCACATGTATATATATATAATATGCCGGTGACGGGCAATGATCCTATCGTTAGTGGGGAGGGGTGGGCAAGTTTGAAGCCCTTACTCTTACGGGAATTAGTTAAACTACGAGTTTGAGTACTATGGGCAGGGCGAAGCTGGGAATTTGTATCTGACGGGAGGCGTGCATGGGTAGTCCTTGCAGGTGCGGTGATCACTGTGTCCCCAGTGGTGTAGGGGTCAGCGCAACTGTCTAGAAAGCAGAGACCCGGGTTCGAATCCCGGTTGGGTACACATTTTCAGCTTTGCCCAATAGCAGTTGAAGTCATATATTCTACGAATATTAAATTATAACAGCTGCAGGATCAGAATGTGACGTCTGTTCTTTCCAAACAGACGCCACATGTATATATATAATATGCCGGTGACGGGCAATGATCCTATCGTTAGTGGGGAGGGGTGGGCAAGTTTGAAGCCCTTACTCTTACGGGAATTAGTTAAACTACGAGTTTGAGTACTATGGGCAGGGCGAAGCTGGGAATTTGTATCTGACGGGAGGCGTGCATGGGTAGTCCTTGCAGGTGCGGTGATCACTGTGTCCCCAGTGGTGTAGGGGTCAGCGCAACTACCTAGAAAGCAGGAGACCCGGGTTCGAATCCCGGTTGGGTACACATTTTCAGCTTTGCCCAATAGCAGTTGAAGTCATATATTCTACGAATATCAAACAGAACGTGCCAGAGGAAATTTTAAACCTAAAATTAATTACAAGAATACAGAAGATGTGATGCAAGCCTACAGTATATGTCTTTGTTGACTTCAAAAAGGCCTATGACTTAATCCACAGACCCACATTATTTAGGATTCTCGAAGAAAAATGCTTGGAACGGAAACTACAGAATATCATTCAGCAGACATTGACAAATACAAAATCCAAAGTGAAATTTATTGGAAAACTGTCAAAACCATTCGTGATACAAACTGGAGTTAGAAAAGGTGATGGGTTATCGCCTTTGTTGTTCAATGTAGGACAGTGTTATGGAGGAATGGGAACAGAAACTCGAAGAAGAAATTGCTGCAAGACAGTTTCATTAGGAATCAAAAAATATAACCTACCAATCCCCAACAAAGGCTTCGCAGACGATCGCATAACAATGGCAGATTCTAGTGAGACGGCTATAAAACAGAAATTCTAAAAGAATCTGCCGAGAAAGTCGACCTGCAGATATTACTTGAAAAGACAGTGTTTACAACAACATACCTAGAAATTTTCAAGTTGCAAACCAAATATTGAGAAATTAACAAACAATCACACTTTAAATATCGAGAAGAAATTATATCTGAAAAATATGCACAACAACAAAGAATAAAAAAAGCTCCTAAAGGTTTAGGATCAGTACAAAACTTCTATAGTCAAAATGCATATCTTTAATTGCCAAGATTGGACATATACAAAACATAACTAAACCATCAATGTAATATGCTAGCGAAATCTTGGCTCTAATCGGGAAAACTGACATAGAAACTCTAAGAATGAAAAATAATTAGGAAAAGTTTGGAACCAAGATGGAGCGAGAAAATATAGACTACAGAAAACAACCAAAATTGAAGAATATTCTAACAATGAGACAGACATAAAGAAAAGTCGCATCCAATTCTATGGCCACATTATGAGGCTTACCGAACAAAAACTAACAAAAAGAATAATAAAATACGTAGGTTCCCTTGCTATTGGAGGAGTATGAATCCAAAATCTTAAAAAACACTTGGAATTAACCATTATTACCAAAGAAGAAATTGACACAAAGAACAATTTTAGAATAAAAGTAGAAAAATGGGAAGTTAAATCGAGACAAAGGTACGAAGAACCGAAAAAAAATGGAACGAAGAAAGACGAGCTAAAAATCTCAAAAACAATGAAAAACGTATGGGCAAATATAAAGAACTGAAAATAGACCATATTTACTTAGCGTCTTCCAATCTGCTATCTTCGCGACTAATAATACTAATAATAATCATTACGACAACAGCATTCATCGCTGCGGTGTGGGTTACTTACGAAGCTCCAATCGTCAACATTCTCCTCCGAATGCGAAAAGATATTGTTGACTGCCACTTATATAGGTAGATATAAGCTCAATCTAAGAGATTCGGGTGTTCCTTCTTCTTGCACGCTATTCCCGAATGGAATGGGAGATATATAGTAAAAAGGTGGTTGCATGATCCCTCTGCCAGGCACTTAAATGTCATTTGCAGAGTATCCCATGTAGATGTAGATGTAGATGAAAAATACGGTTTTCTGTTCCGTAGGACCTAATTAAAGAGCAAGACTCCACGTTCATGGAACAAGTCAGTACATGAAGTTTAATACAAGAATGGTAATATAAAAATTTAGGGTAGTTTTATGCATATGACAATCTTAATTCTAAGTAAAAAGTTGTTCAAGAGAATCCATGAAGTAACTCATCAAATTAGATATAAAAGCACACGGGTTTGTACTGAGTTCTTGTAGCAGCTTATTGAAAATTCTGCACACCTTTCTGCACAAGAGTCAAGGAGGTGTGATCCAAATCTAGATTCGATTGCTATCTAGCATTCTTCGAGTGAAAACTGCTAACTCGTGGAATAAGCTGATATTGTTAACGACATTGTTACGCCAGTGTCAAAATTCTAAGACAAGTAAAAAGGGATCGACACGACGTTCGCGAATTTTCATCACATATTGCTCGAAACTGCCCGTTTCTATACTACCTTTTTGTATCAGCCGAGTTACCCCAAAAAAATAACGCCGTACGTCATAAGTAAGTCAAATTAAGCGTAGTGGACTACTTGTCGAGTTGCAAATTCACTTATTTCAGATACTTTCCTAATGTTAAATGAAACACAATTTCGTTTTTGAACATGATACTGAACATAGGCTTTCAACAACAACTTACTATCTATCTGAAAACCTAAAAATTTGAACTGTTCAGTCTCACTTATCATAAGCCCAATATATGTAATCAAGATGAAAGATTTTGTTCAATTATGTGTTAGAAATTGTAAAAACTGAATTTTACGTGATTAAAATCATTTATTTCCTACAAGCCTTGAACTCATCTCTTGAACAATATTATTTGATACTGTGTCAATGAAACAAAGAAATAAATCCTTCACTACCAAGCTGGAATCATAATCAAACCAAAATATTTTACAACCCACTGTTATACGCGAAGGCATATCATTTATATGAAACAGAAACAGCACCGGTACCAAAACAGTCCTCTGGGGCACCCCACACTAAAGTGTGCCCCATTGCGATTGTCGCTCATAGCGAATTATTTATTGCTTGGTTTAGCTGCGCGAGTGAGTCCGAGCTTGGTACGTATTAATAATTATTTTATGTAACAATTCATGATTTGATTGAATTTTGCAGAGTAAATACAATTTCACGTAATTTGAAGTGTTTGCCACTGATCAAACCTGTACATAACATTCCATTGACGCTATCTAAATAATTATTGTTTTCTAATTCATTTCCAATTTCAATCAGTAATCGCGTGCTTAATTATCGTTATTTCAAAATTCATTTTTTTCTGTGCGAGAATTCAAGGATTCGTAATTATTATACGTTAATAAATTTCTTCTTTGTGGAAGTAGTGACAACCTTCAGTTGCCACAACACTACAGTTTAATTATTTCTTGTACTAAAATATTTTACAGCTTAATATCTATTTTGCCCATACGGCTGGCGACCGTAATTTTATTTGCAAATTCCTAAGTTTTGGTTGACATTATTTCTTACATTAATTCTCCTGTCCACACAACTATGACGTATAAGAGTGCATAAAATGTGTTATCTTTTTTCAGTTATTCAAAATTGTATTTCCTTTTTATTAGTATTTCAATCCGAGATATTAGTTGTAACCGTTCTTTCCTCATTATCGGCTCAATGTTCTTCGGTGACGATAGCCTTACAGGATGTTAGGTTCACGCACATGCAAATACGGTCAACGTTAATTAGCAGTTATACAGCTCGGTAATTAAGGGGGAGGTTACAAACTGCTTACTACTGTGATCTGAAATTAACATTTTTGCAAAAGTGCCACATTAACTCAGTTTGGCAAAAATATCAGTTTTGAAAAATAGTAGTAAGCAGCTATCGTTTCGCGTTTACTAGGCCTCTATGTGGCAGCGAGTGCAACACATGACTATAAGAATCAAAGGAACCGTCTTTTACTTTGCCTTTCGTATTTTCTGCATCCTGTAGGCAAGCTCAGCAGTTGATGTGCACAATTAACAAACAAGCGGAACATATCCACTCTCATTTTGCTTCAAACACAACACTTCACTTAGTTTCAATGTGTCAGATTTCGCGCATGCGCACGAAATTTCAGCACACAGCGATATGAAATCTGCATATTGAACAAGTCGTGAAGAGGAAGGAAAGAAGGAACGAACCGTATGGTGCATTTTCTTAGATAGTTCCATGACTCTAATTCAGAGTGGGCAGGTCAACAAGGGAGGCAGATTAGTGTGTTACGGAGATTCTGTTTACAACCTAACTTATAGGATCTTTTCCCAGGTTTATTATTACCAGAGAGGAAGAAATCAGTACCATTCAGATATTCAAATGGGTTGCTCTGGGTGACGGTGATTCGAGAACTTAATCGCCTTGTCTGGAATGCCCTTAGTCGCCGCTGAATTAATGGAATAATTCTTATCCAAAAGTCAACAAAATCTCAGCCGACCAGTTGCATGAAAATGGTTTACATGCATAAACCTTGACTCAGGTTTCGGAAAAAGTAATTTCGCGTGCTTCAGAAGTATTTCATGTAGCTCACGTTGAAACAGTTGTTAAATAAAATGTGGCTGGCTCCATGTCATGGAATAATATGTAAAATTTAAAACATTGACATGGAGTCAGCCACATTTTATTTAACAACTATGAAATACTTCTGAAGAAAGCAAAATTACATTTGCTGAATCCTGGGTCAAGGTTTATGCATGTAAACCATTTCTATGCAACTGGTCGGCTGAAATTTTAATGACTTTTGGATCGTGTTCCACCATGGCTAAACTACAGCCATGTTTAAAATCTTGGAATAATTCTTCACATTCGCCTGCCAACATAATTTGTGTTTGTTCGTATTTGTATTATTGATATGGATATATTCGTATTTCAGCACGTACAGCACTTTTTGTAGGTAAGTAGAAGCAAAATTAACACCAATAATTTTCACAGACCAAATTTCAGTATAAATAGAAGAGTAAAAATTCCCAACAACAACAAATGTAACGTCTA
The DNA here is from genome assembly GCA_026315105.1 of Locusta migratoria. Lineage (NCBI taxonomy): Eukaryota > Metazoa > Arthropoda > Insecta > Orthoptera > Acrididae > Locusta > Locusta migratoria. The sequence goes on along the minus strand of CM048747.1, from coordinate 208,746,594 downwards.
ACATCTGACTTCGTGTGTATAATTCACTGTTTTTGACAGTATTATGCAAAATTTCGACAGAGGAAGCCAGAAAGACGCCAAAGTCTCACGGGGAGTGTCTCTCTTTGGTCGATTCAACAAGACACAGTTATTTTCAAGATGGTTAATTTATTTTTCTAATTTATTTATAAAATATTTGACTGTTTCTATGTAGAAGGCGAAAAAATGTAAAAACTAGCATTATACAAGCACCTCTCTCTCTCTCTCTCTCTCTCTCTCTCTCTCTCTCTCTCTCTCTCTCTCTCTCTCTCTCTCTCTCTCTCAGTGTGTGTGTGTATGTGTGTGTGTGTGCTTTTCTGAGCCTTAGAGGACTAGTTTTACTCCAGTTGTCAAACGATACTAACTTTCACGACATGGTGTGACGTGACTATATGTATTAGACTATTCTGTTACCTTGGCCCTTTCTTAATGAGATGTTCTAGTGAAAGGATGCAGAATTGGAGATGCAAAGACTGACAGCATTATACGTTGAATTTCAAATGTTCATATGTCTGGAAAGTTATGGGATCTAACTGCAATGGTCGTTGGTATGTAAACTTACAGAGTGCTTAAACTAACTTATCTTAAGATCAACAGACACACAGACATACACCCATGTCCGAGGGAGGACTCGGAGCAGAGATGCCCACAGGGGATAGAGGGAGGGTTCATGACGCAAACTGCGTCATTGATATTTCTTTGGTGGGAGGGGGGAGGTGAAAAATTAGTACTTTTGGCCAGACAGGAGGGGGGAGGGAAGGCCTTATAGCAACAATTTACAAAATGTGAAATAAAATATATTCAACTTTAATTTTTAATGGTAAAACCATATTTATTAGATAATAAACTAGGAATCCAGGACCTACTCTCTCGGGTGTGTGTGTGTGTGTGGGTGTGTGTGTGTGTGTGTGTGGTAAGGGGGGGGGTGGATTGCAGTTTGGGTGGGGGGAGTCATGGGAAAATGAGGGGGGGGGGCACCTCTGACTCGAAGTCACTGTTTGTGATGCTATGGCGGAAAAGCCAAAACAAATGTTCATGACGTTGTATATGTTGACAAAAACTCGGGTTACGTATGCCTATTTAATTAATCAATCCACTTATCAATAGAACAGATATTCCCGGTATGGAAATAATGGAGCCGTTAAATAACTATTACACAGTAAGGTTTTACTATGTGGCACGCAATGTACAGTTTGCAGCCAGTTTAAACCATTAGTTTTCTGCTTATTTGACCTACAATTGAAGATTAAAGCTTAAACTTCTGAATTATTTATAGCTGTAACTGAAGGTTCGAATAGGCCAATATTTTAACGCTTTAGAAATAACCAATCTTGAAAAAGAGTTCACTTGCTTCAACCTAGAATTGTTTTATTACTTTGTTTGTTTTATTTAGTTGAGCGAACTGATTAAGATAAAACCTCGCTGAAATCAACCTGTCATTTGTTCCTAATACAGAGAAATATAAAATTGTTTCCACACACATGTGTAATGATTATGTGTGTATTATGAGACGACTTTCACAAAATTTAAATCTCCAATCGCCGTTTAATAACTCGCGTTAAGGTTATTTCCCTGAAATTATGTGATATATGATATATTTCCTATTTTACTTCTATATGAATGTGTCCACAATCCCGTTCGTTGTATTTCCTTAACTATTTCCAATCTATCTAATTTAGAGAAAATTACCCCATCACATATTTTTAGCTTTTTCTGTTCCAGAAGCTTTTCCATTTTCGATATTCATATTTCAAATGTTTCATCTACCAACTTTTCCAACATCTGAATGTGTCAAGTTCTTTTACACCTTTAGGTACTTTGCTATTATTCATTTATTACAATTTTTGTTCAGTTTTAAAGTACCTACATCTCTATCCTGCTATTTCAGAAGCAGACAACTAGTAGCCTCAGGAGTGAACTTAATCACAACAAGACTTCTACTTCCGCAGTCTCTAACAACAAATATGCAAACAAACGAAAACTGATATGGTACTGTAGTGTAATTACGTGCCTGACTATTTAGGTTTGAAAAATTGGCCGTACAGAAGTTATTGAACTATTTTAAAATAATAATCAGTGACTAAGCCTTAAATTTAGACGATCTGTTAATTAAAAAATGAAATGAAGTGAAATGGCCAAACATTTAATAGTTTAAAACATCGTGCAGAGCAAGCAACCTACAGAATTCGACGAATAGTTACCTTAAACAGCGGTGTAGTTGATCGCGTTGATAAGCTGTAGTGAGATTGGTTGTAATCCGCGTAACTAACCGTAGACATTGGATGGAGGTTCGGAATATTAAGATTCAATCCACGTGTAGCATAATTTTGAAGGAATGTAATTTAATGAACGAAATAATTGATACAGATTAATGGCTAATCAGACTTCGAACTGTTCATTACATAAAAGCGATTGCAGGTTCTAAGCCAATAAATATTGCAAAATGTTTAATTACAGTCAAAGATACTATGGCAAGCTACACGAGATACGTAAGTTTAACATGTTTAATTACCGAACTATCCAAAGTCGTAATAGTTAGTTATACCTGATCACTAAATGGAGGGACTGGAAAAATAACTAACTGACTGAAGTTAACTTCAAATAAGGGGATTTATTAATTTGAACAGAAATCAATTATTGCATACCTGAGTATCCATTTTATATCTGAAGATTTTGTACAATCAGTTAAGAACAATAATCAATAGTTAATAATGTTCGTTTCAGCATATTGTAGTGGCAGATTTTATCAGTAAAATTGAGACAACAGAAGAATCAGAACAGAGCAGACAATAGAACAGAGTACACACTAGAACAGAGAGCGAGTACGATGGGATTATTACTTTTATAGTAAAAATAATAGATTGTAATTAGTTACAGTGATATTATAATTAGAGTTTCCTTGTATATATTTTACATAGCCTATCGATTTCATGGAAGAAAAAAATGAACTGAATATTTATCCTAATTGCATTTTATCTGATTTAATATTCCAGATGACTATAAAATATGTTATTTACGGGGTTCTTGCTATATGGTAATATGAAAGTACATACAAGAAAGAGGAAGTTTGTTCCACACAGAGAACAACATTTGTCACTTCCGATGTAATAGGATTAGAAACTACAATGAAGCTATAATAGAGGTGGTAATAAAGTTCCAGAGGTACTGCCTGCAGACAACACCGTCTTCTGATGAATAACTGACATTCATCTCTATCAGCTGAAAGCTTTAAATTATTAACGAAAATGCGTCAAAAGCTCGTTGTTCAGTTGTTGCTTTGAGGGTAAATCTCTATAATCTTTGCAAATGCATATTACATTATGAATTTCGTAATTACGCCTGCTGCTAAATATTAGCTTCCTTTACTGGCATAAATACGAAAAATAATAATACTAATAATAATTTGAACATCGATCAACTTTAAATATCTATTTCTTGGGAAAACTGTAAATACGAATTTCATAATTCTAAATTGAGTACGGTTTCCTGTTAACTTAAATAAGACTTCAAATTATACGCTTCTAGCAATGAAATAAAGCTTACAGATTCATTTTAGTGCAATAAATTCATACCTTATTTAAATGATTGATTGTGGATTAACATGGTATTATATACTACACATTGCCAGTATTGTTTTGTTTCATTTCATAGTCTGGAAATCGCTGAAAAACGTTATGTTTTTCTCTGGAACTACCCATTAATGTTAGTTATGGTCCAAGAATGTTATCACAAGTTAATTTTCATATAAGCTTGCTGTATCAATAAACATACCATAAAACGTGTTCCTATTGCAGGTGTATGCTCTTTGCAAGCTGTGACATGTTCAGTTGTGTACCCGATTACTAGAGGTTTGCCTAAGCAAATAACGGTCCCGCATGTACGCAAATATAATTAGCAGATTGTTGATAATAGGGAATGCTAGTTTCCACGTGCGCAGCGCTGAATGGACTCAGTACACCGAGTTGGCAAACTACCACCGTTACGGTGACCATAACATTACGTTTTCCCGATAATTTGACAAAAGTCCTTTAACAACTGCTACGTTTGTGGGATTCCCTTTGTTCTATTTTATGCGTATATTTCAGGCAACCGATTCGCTTTATTATGACGTAAAGGAATGGATTGGTGTTTTAAATCATCCCAGAGAATTAAATTTTGTCAACGTGAAGAGCTTTTCATGGTCAAGCTTAACAATGGTACTTTCAAGAAAATTACATAATGTGAAATTTCTGTTGGTTGAATAAAACTATTTTCTCCAATAATTTGTACAAATAATATTGAGATAATATAAAATGAGTCAGTTCTCGGAAAAATTAATCTAGTTATCTAGAGGCGGGTTTGAACTGCCTTCCTCCAAAATCCCATTCGAGTGTGCTAACGACTGTACCAACGCCCGCAGACCCCACTGCTTAATTCCTTCACCTCATTCCACTGCATCTTCTGTCATTATGTCATACATAACAATGATAAAGGATGGAGGAGATTCAGCAGTTCATTGTTACGGTCAGTTATTTGGGGCAAACCAATCCGTCTTCTATCCTGATTTCACACAGCTCACATCTCCTTCGTAGATCGTCATTCTCTCTCTCTCTCTCTCGTTTTATTATTATTATTTTTTTTTTAATTTTTTGTTCCTACTCTCTTTTTTATAGTACACAACATCTTGCACAATTTTTACACTGTCGTTTGAGTCTCGACAAAACTCGGTAAACCACCATCAGATCTTGCCCATATTCGTGGTACTTTTTCTTGCTTTAAGTCCCTCTTCATTCACTTTTCAATTTAATTTACAAAATCATTACAAATACCTTGCAATCAAAGCATCGAAGCATAGCAGTTCTATTACCGAATAGCTTTGGACCACTTCTATGTTTGCATTCTGGAACATAGGCACAGTATTATTCATTTCATCTATTCTTCAGGGACCTACCTTTCTTGCCATAGTTTTCTCATGATAGAACCAATTTGGTCCTACAGTTATAGCTACCTCTACCGTCTCCCAGTAACTTACCTACTTTTATTTCCCGTATTTTATCATCGATTTCAGTCCAGATTACGTTTTGCTCGTCTCCTCCATTACCAAGAACTCTAATTCTGAGTATTTTTCTTTCATGAGAATATCCCCTGAATATTTACAGAACACCTCATTATATTCCTCTACATTTCTATTTGGAGTCACGAACTCTGCAAAGTATTCCATATCTCATTGGCTCCTGCATGTTCAATAATTATTGAGCATTCTTCTGTTTTCCATTGTGCCTCTTTTCTTTGTCGTCCTAATTCCACTATCCCGATCCATCATTTTCTTTTCTTCTGCTGTTCCTTTCTCTTTATTCCGTATCCTTACCTTCAATTTCCACACTCGTATCCCTTTTTTTTATGACTCTCTGTCCCTTTCTTTCTTTAGCCCCTGTGCAACACACTAATAAAAGCCGATTATCACTGACCAACATTTTACATGCTATTACCAAAATACGTGTTCGTTTTCTTTGTACGTGCAAGTTAATTTCCCTGTTTATAGGGATGCAAACGATACATCGATGTTTTGAAAACATCGATGTTTCGTCCATAAACATCGATGTTAACATCGATGTTTTAAATAGCGATGTATCGCCGATGCATCGACGACAGAAGTCCAAAACTATCGACATCGTTCAACAATTGATTGGCATCTACATTATTACTTTATTAGTTGCTCAGCCAGCGTCAGCTCAAGTGTGGTGCTCCTGCTGTCGTCACTCGTCGCTGTTTTCATACTTTTGAAATAGTAGGTAAGTGAAATATGAAACAATCTGATGATTAATCTGATGTTTGTCCAGCACGGGCTGCTGTCATTGCTGAAATTTCACCCTCAAACATCAGTGGAATCGAATCTTTGACAGTGTTACCCAGTCAGACTGATATCGTACTGTCAAAACGTCAGTTAAATCATTAAACAAAAGTCGACGAAAAATCCGAGACAAAAACAAACAAGCCAAGTATAACATAGATTTTCATTTCAGCAAGGTACATGATTTGATAAATGTCATTGATGAATATTCATTTTAAAAATACATTATTAAGTAATAACTGAAAGATGCAAAATGTTTAATTTTCTCCACGTCGACAGCTAAGAAAAATGCAATATGTCAACAAAACAATAGTTATTTCGCATGTAATGAACAAATCGATGTAAATCCCAAGTAAAATCAGCGCAATAGGTACCGAAACCTTATTCCTAACTTCTTTTTCATTCTAATCTGCCATTTCGCTGCGTATTCGTAGCCTAGAGAAAGAACATAAATAAGGCAGGTACTTTCTGGCAACACAGCTTCATTTCAATGTGTTTTTCCTAATATTTCTTAAACGTATGAAAACATCGGAAAAACATCGATGTATCGTTTTTCAGGAGCGACGTTTTTTTAACATCGAGATTTTTCCGCAGGAACATCGATGTCTTAACATCGATGTTTTTATCAAAGATGTTACACCCCTACATGTGTAGCCTTTGTGTATATTCCTTCCAACCTTCTGCTTTCCCTTCTATAATTAGTACTGGTTTACTATCTGAGTTCTTAATAATCATGGATAATAGATGCCAAACGTTCCTTTTATTTTCTTCTAGGAAGTATATATACATCCCCCTGCCTATAAATTGTACTGAGGAGTTGCATTTGTACTACAGCGAACCGGCTTAGTCGATTTGAACATCATGTTAACCACTTTTATTTTTATTTTAAGCCTTCTCCTCCCTTTGCCTGCTTCATGTGCAGTATATTTGTATCTTCTCCTTTCATGAATAATTATTTCCAGTGTTATCCAAGTATTTCTAGCAACTCTCGTCGTTTTACCTGCATAATCGTATGCGTATTTAAGTATTTCGTTTCTCAAATCTACCCATTCTTGATCTATTATCTTCCCTTGGCGAACTCTACAGACCAGTGATGGACAGTTCAATGAAAACAATGTTAGTGATATCTGATTCTGATACATTAAATGTGTGGTAACGTATTGCAATTGATAATACCGATGAAAGGGCACAATATAAAACCCATCCTCACACTGGAAAGCTCTTGCTACAGGACAAATAAATGAGAACATAGGTCTTAGTAAATGAGGATTAACTCAACCAGCCCTTAATGAAAGAGAGCGTCTCTATAGAGAATATGTAAGTTATATTTTAATCAAGAGCACATTCAACTGATCCCAATTATGGGCAGCACACAAGTGCTACGGAGAGATTATGCGATCGAGATTAGCGCTTTCTATGAAGCCAATTACTTATACAGTTATGAATGACTCCACTTCACAATTAAAATAGTTCATGAGGGCTGAGATAAGTTTTAAGAAAAAAGTCGTTTAATGAGCGTGCACTTGCTTAAAGTCTTTAAGGTAAGACGGTAAGCTGAATTTTTTCAGAAAAAAATCTTTAAGACATCTGTCACTCTGTAATAATTTACGCCCCCTTTCCTAAAAAGGATTATACCTCCGGCACTTTTACAGTTAGATAGTTTGGATTTTGGTGTTTTCTACAGAAATATAAGGTTCATATGTTGGTTAAACTGCTAGAGTGCATTTCTGTAGTCAAATGTGTCTTGGTTGCTATTGTTTATCATATGAGAAATTATCATTTATTACTAAATTAGAATGTGTGGAGCGTGTTAAAAAGGGGATGGTATCCTCCTTCGTACACTCAAGAACAAACTTGGTGGCAAAAAGCTTTCTGATGGTAAGTCTATGAAGTATAGGGGCATTGATGACCTTGTAGTTTAGATTCCTATAAAAAAAACAACAACAGCAATGAAGTATAGGTTGACAGATAAGATTATCAATGAGATGCAGGAATATTATGGGAATGCCATTAGGAAGAATTCTGGAGATCTGGAGAAAATGAAGAAAACAGCACTTCTCGGGGATAGATCTGTAAGTTTTTTGTAGAATAAACGTGTTGTAAAACTTTGTCTCATTTTCTCAAAACTATAAATTCTGAAACATTTGCCCGTTTTCTCAGAAAATATCAGAGAAACTTTAATTAAAATTTCACAGATTGTAAGCAACACTGCATTAACGCTGTGGAACCGCATTCATGTTGATTGCATTTTGGCCGAAGAGTTATATTCAACTTGTTACAGAAACCAGACGGCAGTTATTAGAGTCGAAGGGCATGAAAGGGGCGAAATGGTTGAGAAGGGAGTAAGACAAGGGTTGATGCCTTCACTAATGTTGTTTAATGTGTACATTGAGCAAGCTGTTAAATAATGCAAGGAGATATTGAGAGAGGGTATTAAAGTTCTCGGAGAACAAATAAAACTTTGCTGTTTGACGATTACTTCGTAAGTGAAGGACCTGGAACAGCAACTGCAGGGAATGGACGATGACTTGAAAGTAGGTTATTAGATGAGCATTAACAAGAGTAAATCAAGGGTAAATGGAATGTAGTGTCATAAAAATCAGGCGATGCTGAAGAAATTGGATTAGGTAATGAAACAATAATTGTAGTTGATGAGTTTTGTTATTTGGGTTGCAAACTAAATTCTGATGGCAGAACTAAAGAAGGTATGAAATGGAGAATGGCTATGGGAAGAAAACGTTTCTGAAGAAGCCACTTTTGTTGACAACCAACAATAATTTAAATGTTAGGAAGTCGTTTCTGAAACCTTATGTCTGGTTTGTAGCATGGTATGGGAGCGAAACTTGGACGATAAGGAGTGGAGAAAAAAAGATAATAGGAGCTTTTGAAATGCGCTGTTACAGATGAGTGATGAAGATTAGATGGCTAGATACAAGCTCAAGAGAATTTAAGAGAAGAGTATCTGACATATCTTGAGTAAGAGAAGGGGTAGGTTGGTGGGACACATTCTAAGACATTAAGGAATAGACAACTTAGCATTGGAAGAAAGTGTGTGAGGTAAAAATCGGAGAGAAATACCGAGGGACGAATACAGTCAACAGATTCAAATGGATGTAAGTTGCCGTTCTTATTATCAGATGAAGAAGTTTGCACAGGTCAAGGTATGTGTATGTGTGTGTGTGTGTGTGTGTGTGTGTTATGTATAATTAAATATGATATTTAATAATTTTCAAATCCTTACAGCAAATGTTTTCTTATTGCGGGAGTAGTTAATATTGAAGTAGGTGTAGAAACATGGTACTTAAGTAAGGGCTGTCTACGATTGATAAGTAATTTGTCGATAAAAGTTACTTAAGCTGACTAAATCTGTAACGGTTGCGGAACCGTTGCTTACCATGTGGCACTTGCGTAAAAGCGTTTCTGAAGAAGCCACATTTGTTGACAACCAATATTAATTTCAATGTTAGGAAGTCGTTTCTGAAAGCATATGTGTGGATTGTAGCATTGTATGGGAATGAAACGTGGACGCTAAGGAGTGGAGAAAAAAAGCGGAGTGGTTTAAAGCGCCTACCTAATAAGTTGGAGGTCCAGGTTTCGAATCCCGGCCACAGCACAAATTTTAATTCAAAGCCTCTCATTATGCGTCTTTACGTAAGAGAATTGGGGACATCAAAACCGGTGTTTGGGTAGCCTAATAACACGGCCTTACGCCTCAGCAGATAAAGATAGCACGAAATTCTATTTTCATCTTCCGGAAGTTGTTTCTGTGGAGCGCGGGTAGCGGAGGGAGTCATTAGAATAGACAAGGTACTGCGGATTGTAGGTTACTTGCTGCTGCATGTTAAGCGGCGAGTAAAGCTTATCGGCCGGGCCGCAAACTGGCAAACTAAACAAGATTACAAACTGAATCGGCAGCAGCGAAGCCACCAGAGGGCAGTAAGCCGGCAAACAGTGCCCGAGGGGAGGGTGGCGCTCGCCGGGGAGGCAACCGCCGGGCAGGTGGCCACCGCAGCACTTGCCGGCTTCCTGGTAGAGGCGAGGGCGGTGGCAGACCACGTCAAACGCAGCTGCGAGGCTCGTTACACACTCAAAAGCACCGCAGCCCCGGTCCGCCGCCTCTGATCACTCAAACGGCGGCGTCGTTTTGCGACACTGGTCGCTTTGTCGGAGACTCGCCTTGGACACAAAACGCTGAAAGCATCGCCCACACGGCGGAAATGCTGTGATGGGTAATTAGGAAATTGCGAGTATGCACTTGTCAAATAACAATCAATACAGTGCACTTCATAATTTTTAATGTAATGACTTTCTTATTTCACAGCTGTTTAGATGCTATATGTTTACATAGCATCAAAACAGCTGTGAAATAAGAAAGTCATTACATTAAAAATTATTTAAAGAACCACTTTCTAGGACAGGTACCTATAAAAGTCATATAAATGTACAGATGCTGTGTGTGTGTTAGCAGCGAATGGAGAACCACTTGACAATGCCAAATACTGCAAAACAGCTGTAGTGGACAAATAAATAAAGCTAATAAGCAGCAGTAAAGGTTATTATACTTATTAAAAACAGTGCACTTGCTTTATGAAAAGTAGATGGTTTAAGTATATATACGTTTTTAAGATCAATAATGATATATTTCTTTCTACATTTGTTTATCAAAAATTCTGAAAAAAAAGTGTTATTGCCGAAGGTCGATTTAATGTATCTTTATTGTATGACCGGTTTAGAAATATCCAGGATATTATTGAAAATAATATAAATGGTGTATCAGCAGGGAAGGGGGGTGGGGGGGGGGAGAGGAGGGGCAGTCACCACCTCAACTTGAAACTTTGGAGGAGCGAGCCACGGTTTCTTACCCCCCCCCCCCCACCGGTATGTTTTATGGCAGCCATTTTTGCCTTTGGTTGAAGAATCTTGTAACAACTATTACATTCTGTCCTCTTCTTTCGTCCTATCAGTCCCTAGATTTTCAAACCAGCCAAATTTGCCACGCTGCATGGAAATTATTGCACTCAGATAGTTTTAGGCACCCAAAGCTGGCTACATCATGATGTGGCAAGTTCAGAAATATTTAGCGAAGCGTGGAATGTATATCGGAATGATACATCGGACACAACTAGAGGAGGAGTGTTCATCGCTCTGGACAAAGATATATTGAGATGGAGATTGAAAGTAACTGTGAAGTTATCTGGGCACGTATAAAAGGTCTAAAAGGAGTCAAATTAATAGTTGGGTGTTTTTACCGGCCATCCAATGCTGTTGTAGCAGTTTTAGAGTCATACAAAGAAAGTCTACACCAGGTAGTGCGTAGGTACCCGGGCCTTGTAATAATAGTCGAGTGACTTCAACCTTAAGATTATAGACTCTCTAGTTACATTTCAGGCGGTACAGACAAGCAGTCTTGCTAGCTACTTTTGGTCACATTCTTCGAAAACTATCTTGAGCAGTTAAACCGCAAACCCACGCACAATGGAAATATTTTAGACCTTATAGCTACGAAGAGGCCTGACCTTACTAACGAAGTCTGCATAGAGACAGGAATTAGTGAACATGATATCGTCATAGCGTCGATGATGACCAAGGTTCATAAACCAATCAAGAAGGCTAGGGCCTTTTTTTGTTGGGAAGAGCTGATAAGCAATTGTTAGGATCGCACTTAGAAAATGAATGGGCATCGTTTAGTTCCGGTACTATCGAAGTGAATTGTGGACTTAATTTTAATGCATTTTACATCAAGGGTTGGAGAAATATGTGACCGTAAAGTCGATTAAGGATGGAGAAGATCCACCCTGGTATATTAATAATATTAGGAAGTTTCTGAAAAAGCAAAGACTGTTGCAGTCTCGGTTCAAAAAATAACACGCAAATGATGACAGTCAAAAGTTTTTAGAGATTCGTGCGTCTATAAAAAGATCGCTGCGCGGAGCATACAATGATTACCACAGCCTTACCTTATAAAGAAATCTTTCCGAGAACCCAAAAGAATTCTGGTCCTATGTAAAATCGATAAGCTGGTCAAAGCCCACTATCCATTCACTCGTTGATCATTCCGGGGCAGTAATAGAAGAAAGCAAACGGAAATCTGAAGTTCTACATTTTAACCTTTAAGATATCTTTCACGCAGGAGGACCATCATTTGATCAACGTACTAATTCCGAAAGGAGGACATAGTAATAGGTATTTCCGGTGTCGAGAAGCAGCTGAGAAAGCTAAATACGAAAAAGTCTGCTGGTCTGGATGGAATACCAGTTCCGTTTTCCAAAGTGTATTCTGCGACATTGGCCCCCTACTTAGCTTGCATTTATCGCGAATCTTTATTTCAGCGCAAAGTTCGTAGTGATTTGAAAAAAGCCCAGGTGACTCCCGTTTATAAGAAAGGAAAGAGAACTGACCCACAATATTACAGACTAGTATCGTTGACATCAGTTTCCTCTAGAATTTTGGAGAATATTCGCAGTTCGAATATAGTAAATTTCCTTGAGACAGAAAAGCTACTTTCTGTGAATCAGCACGGGTTTAAGAAATATCGATCATGTGAAACTTAGATTTCCCTTTTTTCACATGACATCTTGCGAGCAATGGATGAAGGGCAAAAGCGGATTGTGTTTTTCTCGACTTCAAAAAGGCATTTGACGCGGTGCCACACTGCAGACTGCTAACGAAGATACGAGCTTATGGAATAGGTTCACATATTTGTGACTGGCTGGAAGATTTCCGAAGTAATAGAACGCAGTACGTTGTTCTCGGCGGTGAGTGTTCATCAGAGACGAGTGTATCGTCTGCGTGCCCGAGAAGAGTGTGATAGGACCGCTATTATTTTCTATTTATATAAATGATCTCATGGACTAAGTAACTTGTAATTTGCGGCTGTTTGCTGATGATGTTGTGGTGTATGGGAGGGTGTCGTCTTTCGGTTTATTGTGAGAATTTTGGGTAGATGTACTTCATCTGTAAAGGAGACCGTGTATAAAACGCCTGTACGACCACGTCTTGAGTATTGCTCAAGTGTTTGGGACCCACAGCAGATCAAAGGTAGACATATAAGCAGTTCAGAAGCGAGCAGCTAGGCTTGTTACTGGTAGTTCGACCAGTGAGCGAGTGTGACGGAAATGCTACGGCAACTCAATTGGAGATCGCTGGAGGAATAACAACGTTCTTTTCATTAATTTCTGTTGAGGAAATTTAGAGGGCTGGAATTTGAAGCCGAGTGTAGTACGATCTTGCTGCCGCCTACTTACATTTCGCGTGGTGATCACAAAGACCAGAGAAATTAGGGCTCGTACGGAGTCATATAGGCCTGCTTTTCTTTTTCTCGTTGTATATGGGAGTGGAATAGGAAAGGAAATGCCTAGTGGTGTTACAGTGTACCCTCCGCCACGCACATTACGGTGGAATGCGGAGTATGTATGTAGATGTAGATGTAGAAACTACTTAAACTAAGTTAAGCTAACCAAAGGACAACACACACATCCATGCCCAAGAGAGGATTTGAACCTCCGACGCGGGAGACCGCGAGATCCGTAAAGTGGCGCTCCAGACCACTCGGATACTCCTGGAAACGGAAATTGGAACACCTCAGATGATGAAAGTTCCATGACCTTCCCCCAGATCAAAGTCCTGTAATCGCCAAGCCGAAGTCAGTACAAAGGTTTTATTGTTCCTACTCTTAAGAAATAATTTGTACGCCACTGCTTATGCCTTTCATTTGTCTTTTTGTTCGTATTTTATGATTGGCTATTTTGTACATCCAATTGCGATAAAACTTATTCAGCTCATTGCTTGCACTCATGAAAAGGTGTAGGCACACTTAAATTAATTTTGTATGGTGCTTGGCCGGGCGTGCTTTACAATTAGTTAATTCGTTTCTTCGGCCTTCACGCTGAAATGACTGGATGGACATGAATGAAATTTATTTCTCTTTGTAACTCACCCCTGCATTAAAGCGAACAAGACAAAAATAATTACTTGTGTCTTGTTCGCTTTAATGCAGGGGTGCGTTACAAAAAGGAATAAAAGGGGAAAAGAAAGGTACAACTGCAAAATTTAAATCATCAAGATGTCAATTTGGTATGGGCATCGCCATTTTGGATTAGACTCTTATTTCATGTGCTTCCACTGCATCCATTCCATGATGGAGGGTCCCATACTCCAGAATTCGAGACCAAATTTTTTGAAACATATATGTAAAATGCTTGTAGAGGGGGGGCTAGGGATGAAAGGTGAAAGGGAACAGGAGGACACAGGCGGAAATGAGATCCGGTAATAGCAGGGGCAGTTTGAATGATGGGACCAAAAAAGCAGAGATGAGAAAAAAGCGGAAGAAGATAAGGAAGAGAAGGCGGAGGTGAGTAGATTGCGAGGGGGTGGGGGTGGGAAGATGAAGAGAGAGAGGACAGAAGAGTACATGGGCTATCTGAATACTGGAATAGATAAATACCCTAGCAACGCCGGTTTTTCAACTAGCTTACACAGAGATGCCTAAGAGAACAATAAGGAAGGTCAGCGATAGACACGGAGATGGGGGGAAAGGATGGGCAGAAAGAGTAACGTAAGTGTGGGTTGTAAATCTAATTTCCGCTCTTACTTTGTAATTGAAAAGCATTGCAAGGTTTGCTAGTTCTACACTAAAAATAGAGAGGCCGCGATATTTTTTTCGGGACCTACTAACAGCTGAATTTATGACTAACTATCAGTACTGTAAGACTGCTAGATGACCTTGATGCCCCATTTTCATAACCGACTCTATAGTAGTTTCCTGAATGATAATTTCACTGATCAGTGTTGTGTACTGTGATGTAAATTCCTTGGGGGTGTGTTCCAGAGGATGGAGTACCACAGCAAACGAATTAATTTACTTTATTTTGATACTTCTTGTAAATACTTCCACGTTGTTTTTGTGTATTTTTCGGAATGGAAAGAATTATACTTATTTTCACTTGATTCACAGAAATGTAAATTTTGCACAACGAGTGATTCGCATTTCAGGCATGAGACAATAGTAACTTATGCTCATGTAGAAAGGTTCCACTGTAAAGGCACTTTGCGAGGAAGTAGATTCTTTTCCGAATTTCTTAGGTTTAATTATTGCATCTTCTTCATTTACCTCTCGATTGGTTCCGGAAATGTTTTCAGGCTATGGGCTTATATATTGCTGACATGTTGTATTTAATATAAAACAATCTATATTATGTTCAGTGCAGAATTAATGTTAAACTATTATTAATACTTTTAACACAAAATAAAAATTAACATGGACCTATGTTTCTGTATTACAGAACCCGTAGTATAGAGACAACTACTGTACCTCCTCCGGTGACACCGACCAGCCGACCAAGTCTTTGCGACCTCCCCAGGAGAGTATTTGCTGGAGTTGTATGTCTCTGTTCGGATCGAGAGTGAATTCGACTTTATCACCAGAGGGCATCAAGAGCAGCGTGTTCTTTGAACGTCGCCGAGAGAAGCCGTGCCGAGAGAATGTGTGTGTGTGGCTGCGTTGGGAGTTCTGGAGGGTTCGGCCAACGATATGTGGAGTGTTTTGTGCGAAACTTTGGCTGTAGAAGGGAGCATTTGCAATCAGGTACTTTTTTGTAGTGGATCGTCACGGAAGTTTCCACAAGATAAAGGTTTGGAATTCTGTGTACAGCCACCACCGAGTTGCACACAGTGACGTTATCCTACGATGTGACGTTTTATTATGATTGTTTTTGTGTGGTGTTTCAGTTGTAATCTATTTATAAGGGTGTTTAACATTATTGAATGAGGATTACGTCAGGAGACTGCTTAATTTTGTCTCCGTTGTTGGTGTTTTATTGGGCGATAGGTTCTTAAGTTGAGTAAATTGTTCAGGTTGTCATTTGTAATTTATTTACAGATTTCTGCAAAAGAAAAGAAAAACCTTCACTGGATTATTTTCTTTACAGTCTTGCATTAAGTTGTTACTTGATTGACTAATTGTGTTAATTTCTACAAGAAATACATGTTATTAATGAAACACTATTGGCTATAAGTTATCGTATTTTAACTGAAGTTTGGGACTGTTTGGTTACTAGAATGAAACTTTCACTCTGCAGTGGAGTGGGCGCTGATATGAAACTTCCTGGTAGATGGAAATTGTGTGCCGGAACCGGGACTCGAACCTGGGACCCTTGCCTTTCGCGGGCAAATGATTTATCGACTGAGCTATCCCGACACGATACCTCCTCACAACTTTACTTCTGCCTGTAGGAGGCGAGGTAGTGGCGGAAGTAAAGTTGTGAGGCGGCATCGGGAGTCGTTTCGGAATAGCTTAGTCGGTTATCGGGCGCCGTGGCTCAGCGCGCCCGGTCAGAGGGCTGATCGCCCTCTGTAATAAAAAAAAGCTGAGCCAACACCACACCAAACAAGAACGAACGAAAACGATCAGCGTCAGAAACTAAGAGAATTACCCATAGAAAAAAAAAAAAAAAGTCGGTAGAGCGCTTGCCCGCGAAAGGCAAAGGTCCCAGGTTCGAGTTCCGATTCCGGCACATAATTTTAATCTGCCAGGAAGTTTCATTGTTTGGTTACTCATAAGTTTTGTGACAGTTTGTTGTTGTTAAGATATTTTTGTTTCTATATATGTTGAAAATAATGCTTTATCAGTTTTAAAAAATATATTTTGTAATAAACTGTTGTATTTAATTGTAGTTAATTGGCACAGTACCTTACCATTTCCTCAGAAGCCCTAGGTTTCCACTTTCTTCCAATAGTACTCGAAGATTAGGTTCGCAGGAGCTATTCTGGTAATTTTGGATGGCTGAAGGCAGGTTACTGGTGGAAGTAAAGCTTTGAGTACGGACCGTGGCACATATCAAACTTTTGTATTTCTGTGGGACCAAACTACGTTGGTCATCAGTCCCTAGACTTACAAACTACTTAAGCTAAAGTAAACTAACCTAAGGACAACACACACACACATCCATGACTTATCTACGTGAACCAATACAGTTCATTACGCAAAAGGCTGCTTATGTCTACATAAATTCTGTAAAAGAAATACATTCTAAAATTAATTTTAATAAATATATAAATTCAAACGTAAAACTGCAGAAAATGGATTTAACATTACATTATTTTATTAAAACTGTAAAAACTGAAATACTCTGTCCTTCAAATTTTACTTTGTGTCATGTTTATTGTTTACTGTGCATGTAATGGTTAAATCCTAAGTAACTCTCCAAAAAATTTCACAAAAACAAAAATTTCATTTTTGCTTTGTTGGTAACTTTTGTCTTTTCAAATGTTTTCTCTGCACTCGGTGCAAATTTTGGTAGGGCACTCAAGGGGCAGGTGGACATCTTGCAACAATGGCAAACATAACATGTCATCCTTTTCTTTTTTCTTTTTGTTACACATGGAGCATGTTCCACGTTTTACAGGTACCAATACAATTTCATCTTCACTTTCACACTGTTCTGAGACTGAATTATGTTCACTTTGAATCTCATAGTCACTGTCTGATCCCACATCACTTCCCAAAGGGTCATCAAACAATTTCAAAACAGTTTGCTCAAAATGAGGGTCTGTAGCACGCACAGCAGAGGAAGAGCTCGGTGCTGAATCCATAACGCAAAGGCCCAGGTGCGGCCTCAGAAACCGCTAGCACTAAAGAAGATGTAATAATACAGCTCCGATTCTCGTTAACGTGACTGCTGAAAATGGAAAACAGTGCAGGTGTTGGAAGCAACGATTACACAACGCTTTATTACCCTCCCCCACCACTGTCCACTGACAATTGACCAACAATAAGTGCTTGCGGAGGAGTAAAATATAGGGAGCGTAAAGTCATTTACAACTTGTACAAAAACCAGACAGCGGTTGTCAGATTGAAGGGAATGAACGGGATGCAGTCGTTGGAAAGGGAGTAAGGCAAGGTTGTAGTCTTTCTCCATTGTTGTTCAATTTGTACATTTAGCAAGCTATAAAGGAAAGCAAGGAGATATTTGGAGAAGGAATTAAAGTTCAGGGCGAAGAATTGAAAACATTGCTTTTTGCCGACGACATAGTAATTCTGTCAAATACATCAAAGGACCTGGAAGAGCAATTGAACGGAATGGACAGTGTGCTGAAAGGTGCATATAAGATGAAGATTAACAAGAGAAAAACTAGGGTAATGGAGTGCAGTGTAAGAAAATCAGGTGATGCTGAAGGAATTAGATTGGGAAACGAAGCAATAAAGGAGGTAGATGAGTTTTGTTACTTGGGCAGTAAAATAACAAATGATGGTCGCAGTACAAAGGATATAAAATGCAGAATGGCAATGGGTAGAAAAGCGTTCTTGAAAAAGAGAAATTTGTTAACATCGAATATTGATTTAAGCATAAGGAAGTCCTTTCTGAAGGCATTTGTATGAAGTGTTGCCTTGTATGGGAGTGACACATGGACGACAAACAGTGCCGACAGGAAGAGGATTGAGGCTTTTGAAATATGGTGCTACAGAAGAATGCTGAAGATTAGATGGGTGGATCGCGTAACTAATGAGGAGGTACTGAACAGAATTGGTGAGAAAAGAAATTTCTGGCATACCTTGACTAAAAGAAGGGATAGATTGGTAGGACACATTCTTAGACATCAAGGAATTGTGAATTTAGCGTTGGAGGGAAGTGTATGGGGAAAAATCGCAGGGGAAGACCAAGAGATGGATACAGTAAGCAGATTCAGACAGATGTAGGTTGTCGTTCTTATGTAGAGATGAAGAGGCTTGCTCAGGATAGGGTATTGTGGAGAGCTGCATCAAACCAGTCTCCGGACTGAAGACCACTACAACAACAACAAGTGCTTGCGGTCTGTGAGACCGCACCTGGGACGTTAAGGATTAACTTGGTGGCATAAGTATCGCAGTTATACGCCGTCACGCACGTTGTGGTAGTTTGCTGTTAGGTATGTAGATGCGTAGCGATGATGCGACATTGTCAGCGGACACTTGTCAGACAGCCGTCCGCCGGCGGCTGGAGGGGCGTGCTTGGTTCACCGCGGTGCGCCGCGCTGTCACACGCGGCGTGCCCGCCGGGACGGCCGCTCACCTTTCGGCCTCTGGGTCACCAGCCGCGACCTGATCCAGGTCATCGCGCGCTGCCGCCGGCTTCCTTTTCATCGCGGCTTAACCCCATCACTTCAGCCGCCACCCTAAGCTGCGGCCGCTGCTCCCTTTGAGACTCACTCTTCCCGATACGTCGATAACTTTCCATCGCATCCTCACTGTCACCGGGCCGTTTTAAGTCACAAGCGGCTGCTTGGGGCGTCAAGGTGAGGGAGGCACCAACAAGCCTGAGTTAAAGATAATAGAGAAGAAAATGGTTTGACATTGACACATGTTGTATTACTGTATGGTGACGATTTACAGTGTTGATATATTTATGAATATTTTTTTTCGCAATAGCGAATTTAACTTTGCGTCACTGTATAATGTATAGATGTTCTACCAAATGGTGAAATATGAAAATTTCTGCCGGGCCGGAATTCGAACCCGGGATTTCCGCTTTTCGCGAGCGGTCGATTTAAACCTCTAGCCTACCCGAACACTACACGCGAAAAGCGAGAAACCCAGGTTCGAGTCCCGCCCCGGCACAAATTTTCATATGTCACCATTTGGTAGAACATCTATACCTAATGCAGTGAAGCAAAGTTAAATTCACTATTGCAAATAAATAAATAAATCGATAAACATGTTGTTGTTGTGGTCCTGAGTCCACTGTCTGGTTTGATGCAGGTCTCCACGCTACCCTGCCCCGTGCAAGTCTCTTCATCTGAGAATACGTTCGACAACCTACATCCTTTTGTATCTACTTGCTGTATTCTTCCCTCGTATTCCCTCTACGACTTTTACCCCACACACATCCTTCTAATGCTAAATTGACAATTCCTTGATGTCTCAGAATGTTTCCTACCAATCTATCCCTTCTCTTACTCAGGATATGCCATAAACTACTTTTCTCCTGAATTCTGTTAAGCTTTTTCTCATTAGTTACGTGGTCCACTCATCTAATTTTCATCATTCGTCTCTAGCACCACATTTTAAAAGCTTCTATCATCTTTTTGTCTGAACTCCTTATCGTCCAATCCCATACAGTGCTAAACTCCAGTCAAATGCTTTCAGAAAGGACTTTCTAACATTTTAATTAATATTGGATGTTAACAAGTTTCGCTTCTTCAGAAACGCTTTTCTTCCCATAGCCATTCTGCATTTTATATATTCTCTGCTTCGGCCATCAGAAGTTATTTTGCTACCCAAATAACAAAACTCATTTACAACTTTTATTGTCTCATTACCTAATCTAAGTCCTTCAGCATCGCCAGATTTTTTGACATTATATTCCATTACCTCCCTTATACTTCTGTTAATGTTCATTCCTTTCAAGACATTGTCCATTCCGTTTAATTGCTCTTCCAGAGTCTTTATAGTCTCTGACAATATTACTATATCATCGGCAAACTGCAAAGTTTTTATTTCTTCTCCCTGAACTTCAACTCCCGCCTCAAATTTTTCCTTGCATTCCTTCACTGATTGCTGAATGTACAGATTGAACAACGTTGGGGAAAGGCTACAACCCCATCTTACTCCCTGCCCAACCTCTTCGTCCCTTTCCTGCCATTCGACTCTAATAACTGCTGTCTGGCTATATTATAGGTTCAATATAACTCTTCGCTCCCTATATTTTACCCCTGATACTTACAGAATTTGAAAGAATGTATTCCAATAGACACTCGTACACATTATAGTGCAAGTCCAGCGAGAGGGAGACACACCGTACTACCACCTTAAGCCTGTCACGACGTTGACGTTTATTATTAATTGTCTGTTCCAAAAAAACAGTGCCGGAGACACAGGTAAAAATTGTCAAGTGTTCCAGAGCAGCAGATGTAGGAAAATTTCGCAATTTGCTAGGTATGTGTAAACATAATACTCTTCTCCGTTCGTATTCTGTTCCTCGTGATCTGTTTCATCTTGTTTCTAAGTAATTACTGTAAACCGTTTCCGACATACCTGACATAATATGAACTTGAATGGTTAACGAGGGTACCGTCAGATCAGGCAGTAGCCGCGGTGGAGTGGCCGAGCGTTCCAAGGCACCTTGCTGCAGTGTGCGTGGGTTGTTCGCCGTCAGATGTTGAGTCGTCCCTCGGGCATGGGGGAATGTATGTGCGTGTGTTTGTGTGTATGTGTATGTGTGTGTGTGGTCCTTACGTTAGTTTAAGTAGTCAGTAAGCGTAAGGACTAATAACCAATATATTTACAAACAAATCAGTCAGGCCGTTCACCTAAAGATGGCGAATACTTGTCTCGCTGAAATATTGTGAGATTACTACATTACGATCCGACGGTAGTCCCGTGATCCATTCAGTAATAAGAATAAATCGTAAATCAAATTATTTTTTCCCCCAAGAGGATGCGCGTGTGGTCTGAAGACCCATATAATGGATTTCATGGCCGCTATAAAGTGAAATATACGCACACAGATCCAACACACAGACACACACACACACACACACACACACACACACACAAACACATACACACAAACACACAGCATTAACACAGGATGAATCACGAAGATATATAAATGTTTCAATATGTTATTCTACAACTAAAGAAAAAAATTTCATTTATCATAGGTCCACAATGTTTAGTTATAGAGTTATGGCCAATAATAGATGCGATTGTTTCATATTAGCAAGGTTGCTAAATTTCAGGCTAAATCTTTTTTTACCCATAACTCCATAACTAAGCTTTTCCGAACCTACAATGAACTGCTTAGTAGGATGATTCATTCTCAACGGTTAATATACCATTCTCAAGTGTCAACAGAGCTTAGCCAGTTGCTTAACCAATCATGTAACAAAATTGAAAATCTATAATATATATATATATTTGGCATCATGTATCACTTCCTACAGATGTTTTGCAGTGACTGATCGTTACCGATACCTGTAGCTTTGATATAATAAATTAAGAAGCTGTGATCAACATGTCATTAAAAAAAGGCCTGTACCATCAATAATAAGCATTAACATAAAAGCTGGATAGTTACAGCATAACATGTTCCTCGCTATATTCACTTAGTTAATATCAATACGATTTTATATTAATTACATTGTGGGGATTACTATTAGTCACTGACGTGAAAGAATCGGTTGCCGTTGTTATTATGCCAAAGAAACATACAAGGTTTTTCGTATTTTGCCAAATTTAACACAATGTTTCTACAGATTCATGTAATTTCTCGCACTTCTTTCGTGGTGCAATTTAATAAACAATATATGAAAATGTTTTGACATGAATGAATAATAATATTAGGATTTCATTTCACGTGCAGAAATTTGATACTGTAAATAATCACTTATATTAATGTATAGCTAAACAACCTTTTAAAAATTGGCAATTAGTTTGAAAAATCGAACAAATATCTCCTGGTAAGTATAATTGCAAACACCCTAAAAGCAGGGACGGGGAATGTATTAACAAAAGTGTCATGGACTATACTTACAATTCATAACAATTTATCGATAGTAATCCGTCATCAAAGACAGTTTTATTTGTTTTAACTCACACAGGTCGTTATCAAAGTTATTCCTCTATTGTGTCGTGACTTTGGATGTCCGAGCCAGATGTATACGATATAGTGCTAATGCGTGAATCTCCTTTCTCATTTGTACTTGATTCGGGAGATCTGTTGTCGTTGAAGACATACGACGAAGGTTCCAAATTAGAGTCTAATATGGACGCCTGTACTGAATTCCTCCCGCTGAATAAATTGCTCCGATGAAAATCCATCGCCGCTTGCTAAAGTTGTATGGAGATAAAACAATAGATGTGAGCAATGTGAGGCGATTGTTACGGTACTTTCAAGGTGGTGATATGGTTGACCTTGTACAGCTATCATCGCTCGCAATGAAGATCTTTATCAACTCATCCGTGCTGATCTGCGAATAATGCATTGGAAACAATGTTCGAGATATATTCTTCAATATTAAATGCCAAGATCGCAGATTAATAATTTATTCAGTGACGTCCGGTTTCGGTGAACTGTGTCACCATCATCTGATCATATATATTTTACAAACTGGTCATCTTTAAAAGTTAAAAAAAAATTGATATAAAATAATAAGTGTAACATAGCACTTAGTCAACATACAAAAGTACACAAGTTAAAGCATGACAGAAAACAAAATATTTTGTACTATCATGTTTTAACTTGTGTATTTTTATATGGTGACTAAGTTGTACTTATTATTTTACATCCATTTTTTTTTTAAAGAAGATCAGCTTATAAAATATATATGAAAGAATGATGGGTGACACATTTCACCGAAACTGGTCGTCATGCAATAAATTATTAATTTGCGATCTCGGCATTTCATTTTGAAGAATATAAAACTATCAGATCGCCTTCTAAACCGGCAATGTCAGGTAATGTCAATATTGGATATCTTGGTTATCGCATAGCCTGTGCGAAAAAGGTCCTGCAGATGCTTACACAAGAACAAAACCGTCATTGAATGTAAATTTATCGGGACCAACATTCTGAAGAGGACAATTTGCTGAAGAGCATCAAGATGAGGTTTGGTGACTTGCTTCAGCGAGTTATTTAGATCAAATGTTCAAATTTTTGTAGAGCTTATGGGAATTCACTGCGGGGTCATCAGTCTCTAAACTTACAAACTACTTGTTAACTAGCTTATGCTAAAGACGTCACAAACATCTATGCCCAAGAGGGGATTCGAACCCTCGACCGCAGCGGCCGTGCAGACCATGACTGGTACGCTGAAGACCACTCTGACACTGAGTCCGGCAGTTATTTAGAAACTCGGTATGTTCATCGCTGGCAAAAGTGATTTACGCGACTGCTGCAGTTTCCATGAATAGCTGAAGGAAGAATTCATTTCGGATTCTGTTTTATAACCGATCGTCTGTTTTTCATATAGTTATATGATTCATCTGTCTGTCAATTGTGTACTTCTCAAGGCGTGGATAGAAAGTAATAAGAACCTTTTTCCGCTTAAGATGATTTTATTGATAGAAAATTCAAATGTTTGTAAATCTTACGGACTTAATTATGTTGGTCATCAGTCCTTAGGCTTACAAACTACTTAAACTATTCCGGGGTAACTTATACGAAGGACAACACAAACAGCATTGCCGAAAGAGGACTTGAACCTTCGACGGCGAGCAGCCTCGCGCTCAGTAGCAAGGCGCCTTAGAACTCTAGGCTACTGCACCGCGGCTTACCAACCTCCAACTGCGCCCCCCAATACCCCCCCCCCCCTCCCCCGTTAGTTATGAGCTTTAGCCAAATTTCCGTAAGGACCGTATCCCATCTGGGATTCTTTTATGTTTATGTTCTGTATTAAGTGCGTTACGTCATATATGTCACCTCTACTGTTGTACAAGATTTCTCGGAAGTGGTTGTTAAAGTCTGGCAAAAACCTGTAATCGCAGGGGCTCATGTCAGATGAATTTCCTGAATGCTGCAGAGCTCTGATAGAAAATAGACAAAGGAGATCAGCACGCTTTCTTAGGCTTCCTTTAGTTAGTAACACAGTTTCACGGACATCATCAGCTAGCTCAAGTGACTAACGCTGCAGGAAATACGTTTTGTCAAAGTTCCGAAAGTGTACATTTCTTGCAGAGTCAACCAGTAAAGTGATTCCTCCGATATATATCATGCGAATAGATTACGAAGATATAAATAAAGAAATAAGAGCCCCACGAATACTATATGAGGCCAACAGACCGCTCACGGCACCCGCAGAGCATGTCGGCAGAAACCGCTCACTCAGCGGAAGCCCGCTGCGGGTAACAGCTGACGTGGCAGCCACACAGTGATGGCGGTGTCGTAGCGTCAGGCGTTGATACCTGCGACCGAGACACTAGGGCGACAGACGGGGCTGGAGGCATGAGGCTTCACCTGTCCAGTGACTTCCCGGTACCAGGCGAGCCACGCCGTCGTACCTTGTGAAGGTATTTTGCCACCAATGTTGTCCGTAGTAAGGCTTGATTTGGAAGAATACGCCAAGGCCAAATAAGATGAAAAAAAAGAGTGAATCACAGTGTTTGCTTACCGAAAAATTGCTTTCTTACATTAAGAGTATTAGAATATAATAAATAGGTTTACATTTCTGTTTCTAGCAGACATGGTGGAGCCTTCGATTGTAAGAATGATACAGGCGAATTTTGACACAACCGATCTAGCGGTTCGACAGGTTAGGCACACTCACTCGCCGTTCCGAATAGAAAGTGCAACACAATTTACGGCGCCCACAAACCCAAAGAGAAGAGGAATTAAATTACACTACCCTTGATTTTCGGGACATCTAGGAAGAATACCCGGTGGGCCAGTTCAGTGGCTGATCAATGGGCCCACCAGATCCACACAGACCAAGGTCTAAACGTGTTGCAATAACAAAGAATAACAGTAACGGGCACCCATAAGAAAGAAATCTCGCCAAACCAGTAATTATAGGACACAAATATTATAGCAACTCACCTAAGCCAGGAAGGCTTTATCCCTCAACAAACATAAATGTCAGGATTACAATGTCATTAGCAAAGAAGAATTTCTATTACATATAATAAAACACAGAGCCAGAACACTTATTTTAATTCTTACTGCATTTCCGTAAATAAACCAAGGTTCCACTTTTATGATGATAAATCGTGCACAGTGTCCTAGTGGTTAGTGAATGTGCTTAAAACACACGTCCTTCACTGCTGCTCACACTCTCGGAGCATAATAAACTTAATTTTAATTTAAAGAGAATAATAGAATAACGAACAATGGTTATCACACTAATATGGCAACAATCAATTTTTTTTTCCTAATAAATCTATTGCCAGCAAGAAAGTCTGAACCGTTTTGGGCACAAGCATTCTAACAGACACCTTCATGGAATTCACTTTTCAGGAACGGTAACACAATTAAAGTGGTCTCACTCACTCTATAGCCAGTATGTCATGGCTCAGCAATAAAACAATATAAAATACTATATGGGACAATTACGTGCGGCAGATACACCACCGAAGTAGTAACTACACAGTATGGAAAGTTACACATCACAGATGCCTAGCTTTGATTTCCTTCTCTGAAGGCATTAGCAGCAACCAAACAGGAGGTACCAATACAGTACTAGCAGGTTACGCCACATTTGCAAAGTGTCAATATGCGACCTGGCTTACAGATGTCGGCTAGGACCCCAGGAGCCCTGCAATTACGACTCTTCTTCTGGCAGTCCACGTCTGAAGGTAACCACGTAGACCACTTTCTGCCCCTCCATCATCATCGCGTAAATGGCAATATGTTATGACCACGTGTCGTGATTGTTCTTTCGCGTGTCATCAGTGTTTTCCTGTGTATCGTCAACGATTGCTCAGTTATAAACAGTAGCCCTTTTTGAACGCTTGAATATGGATTTTAATCATCTTCTGTTATATTTTTCTCTAATTATCAACTACGCTCACCTGACTCCTGTTTCTACATTACCTGATGTTGCATTTTTGTAAAACCCTGTTGGCTGCCTGCCTGCCCACACTGGGTTTCAAAATACCAATTAAAAAAGTAGAATTATAAAAAGAAAGAAAGAAATAGGGAATGACTGGACCACAGAGTCGGCCTCGCAGTAAAATATAAGACAGGATGCTTCTGTTATATTTTGCATTGGCGTCTGCAACGTGAATGCTTGCAGTATGCAAACGCTTCATTAATAATTATGATACTGTTTCTAACCAGTACAAAGTGCACCGTGTTCTTGATTGTGCTTGATAATGCAGAAATGGATCAGCTCAACTGTCGCCAGCCAAGTCCCAGGTAGGATGAATATACGTCGAGGAGTTGCCTTCGGCACTGGGATTGTGACTACAAGAGTTTCTGCGCATGTGTCAGTAATTGTGTTTCTCACTTATTACATTATTTCCATGCATGAAATTGGTTGTGAAAGCGTTGTGCAAATAGTTACATAACACTATTTTATTACTTTCTTACATAAAGAAAAAATATTAACAATTGTTGACTATGCCCTTCTTTAACAGTGTCAATGTTTGGAAAAGGATTTTAGAGGCATTTCGAAAGGTTTTCTACATTTTATGAGACGCGCTTTGCATCTGAGATGTTAATCAGAGTTTATCGTTGGATCTATCTGTTCTTAGGTAGAAGGATAAGTGCTGTCACTAATACTGTAGTGAGTAAACATAATTTTTCTGAAATCCACTTTTTCTACTTTTTTAACTTACAACAGTTTTACTGCATGCCTTGTTAGAACTGACGTTCCTCTGAGATCTCAGCGGAGGGTAGAAATAAAAGCTCTTGAGATAATGTATGAAATGAAAGAAAATTCATGAAAAGGTTAAATAATGCAGTCTGTTATTTATTGAAACAGGATATAGAGTGTGAGTCACCTAACATTACCACTGGAAATAATTTGCAAACCATTACGATTACTGAATAACTTATCCCACAGATCGAAAGTGAGGACCGGGGCTGGAGTTAATACAAACCATTAAAACTGCACAGAAGTATCGGTTTTACACAAACCTATTTTTTTAATGTAAACGTGTTATTGTTTTTTGCACAACTGATAGTAAAAAAGAATACTGAATCAATGCCTTTTGTTATATTGTAAAATGATAATTAAATCAATAGTTGTTTTAACCTAAAGTTGACGCTTCAGTAACTCCTTAGCCATTCAGTCGCATGTATCTGAGAGAACTGAATTAATTAGAGATACAAAAGTAACAGTTAAGTATCATAGATACAGAACAGCTTTGAACAGCACACTACGTCCACATGCTAACGTATTTATTAGGCCTTTCTTTCCGAAGAAAATGAGCATTAATTTCAGAATTTAGTTAAACTTACTATTTTGTTCTATTTTTTTAATTACAGAATATAAAAGAGTGTATCCTGGCATTTCAGGCCAATAACTGTTCAAAGTGGTGATCATCATGTGTTGCACACATTTGGATCCACCGTGTAATGACAGTCTTGCATGACGCAGTGAATGCGGTGTAATGTTGCCATAGGCTGCCTTAGTACTATGTTTCATATCTTTTGGGGTTGTAGGTACATCACGGAACAGTTTTCTTTTAACGTACTGCACAGAAAGAAGTCTGAAGTTGTAAGAACAGGAGAACGGGATGGCCAATTTATGCGTTCGCTACAACCTATAAAACGCACGTCGAACATTCTGTCATGGGTCAGCCTAGTGTTAATTGCAGAATGTTCAAGAGCACCATCATGTTGATGCTCTACATACGACTATGCTTTTCCAGTGGGATATTATCTAGAACAATTGGTAGATCATTTTGTAGAAACTCGATGTATTTTGAAGCCGTATAGGACCAATAAGATGATCATCAACTACGCCTTAGATGAGTATCATCTCCGCTCTTTTAGAGTTAGAATAAACCATTTTCACAGTTTTTACAATACTGTATACACTGTTGTGTTGTAGATCTACATAAAATCATTTAGTTCCTAACTTTACTACTATGCGAACTTGTATTCTTACTTGTACTGTACAGTACCCCATCACAGACGTCTGGTAGCATAGGGTACAAAAGTTATTCTGAAAACTTTGACCTCGGACGCTCGGAACCGCACGAAAACAATGCTTTGAATAACATGCAACCATAAAGGAGACAGTGGTGTGCGTCATTTCCATGCAAAACGTCGCATTGTACCTCAGGTAACATTTTAACAGATAGAAACAAAGTAACAAGATATCGATAGCATAGGAAGGAAATTATATGTAATTTAATGGCATCAGTGTATCACTACAAATTCAATCAGTAGCGCCTCAAAATTCCACAAAAATAGAACCTTATATTCAAATAACGTATTTAGTTTCAATGAATTTTCCATCATTATCAAGCGTAAGAGTATCACAAATTGCAAGAAACTAAACAGAAACTGACAATTGTCATATCAATAAATAATGAAAAAATGTAGTTTATCGAGATGCTAGAGCTACGCCCTCTAGATGAGTGAAAGTTCCCCCAACTGTCTGCTATATTCACAGCATATGGTATCAAACAATTTGCCATAATTTACTCCATCCCATTTTGCAACAGAGCAAGCTGGGCTGGTGAATTAGATGGTAATGAATTGCTGTGCTGCCTTAATTATATAACACAGCATGCACAGACAAGACTTTATGTAAAATCAAAATTATAGAAATAGGTTACATGTGGTAGGGATGGTGTCATAACTAATTAGTTAAAGGTATCTCATCGGAATCCTGACATATACAGGATCAAACCAAATGAATTTAGAACACAGTACGAGTATGTACTGAGTTCTAAATACAAGTTACCATGTAGTAGATGTGTACCCATTCAGCTGTCAATGAACTAAACAATATGGCATGGCTACAGTTTTCTGTTTGTGAAACCTACCACGAGAGGGCATGGCTTTTTATGTGCTACGATAACAGCTGAAGGCTAAAATTACAACAGCTAGAGGGCGACATCAGTCGAAATCTTGTAAACACAAATTAAGACCTAGTATCTGTTACCATTTCTAACCTATTGGTTACAAAATATAAATGTACTTCTCACCCATTAAAGATTAACTTAAATTAGAAGGTGTTTCTCTAACGTATTCAATCCACTATTCCTTTATTTTTATTTAGTTCATAACTCGGGGATATCATGTTATTTACAATCGGTCTAATATTTTTATTAATTTTATGTGTCTTAATCGGAGACCTTAGCTTGCGAAGTGACACATTCGACACTTTAATGTATTTCTATTTTCTATTAGTAAAGAGACTTTAGGCACTGTCACTTTCATCTGTTAGTAGGATCTTTGTTGACTTCTATGATGTAGTTACGTGAAAAAAAGTTCCAGTGTTTTCCTGATCTACTCATCATCATACATTAAAACTATAAATGCCCTGGTAGATATTACCTTATTTTCATGGAGTTTTATATTGATTGTTTTTAGTATATCTTCCTCTTTATTATTGTTTTTAGGATTTTTAGTTTCATTACTAATTGCAGTAGCCACATTAACATCAATGCTGTTTTAGGATTATTTAGCTTAGCGATTTCTGTTCCTATTTTTATTTCTGCCATTACCTCTTGCAAATTTTTCTTATTTAATTTCTGCAACATTCGATTATACCATATATCAGATATATAGTCGACACTTTTACTCCTATAGATTGCCTGGCTCCAGTTTCTAGAAAAACTACATTTTTTTCATAATTTATTAAGATGATATTCACAGTTTATGCTTAGTTGCTTGCAATTTGTGATATTCTTACGTTTGAAAATGATGACCAAGGTCATAAAATCTACTTAGATTATTAGAATATAAGGTTCTATTTTTGTGACTATGGTTTAACAACTGTATTTGTGGTATATAATAAAATAATTATTTGTCACACTCCTAGATAACAATGTCGAATATAATAACACTGACAGAGTTCGAATGTAATATATTCGATGATGCACACTGTGTGTGTGTGTGTGTTTGTGTGTGTGTGTGTATGTGTGTGTGTGAGAGAAAGAGAGAGAGAGAGAGAGAGAGAGAGAGAGAGAGAGTATGTATGAATGTGTGCAACAATGTACCTCTGGAACAGTGAAATTGTGTAAGTAACTATGTGTGGTGTGTGTGTGTGGTGTGTGTGTGTGTGGGTGTGTGTGTGTGGAGGAGGAAGGAAGCTTGGACTTTGACGTCCCATTGACAGCGTTGTCATTAGAGACAGAGCTTACGCTCGGTTGTTTGGGTAAGGATGTGAAAGGAAATCGGCCGTGCCCTTTCAATGGAACCATCCCGGCATTTGCCTGGAATGATTTAGGGAAATCACGGGAAACCTAAATCTGGATGGCCGGAGGTGGATATGAACCATCGTCCTTCCGAATGCGAGTCCAGTGTACAACCAGTGCGCTACCTCACTCAGTGTGTGTGTGCGTGTGTGTGTGTGTGTGTGTGTGTGTATGTGTGAGTGAGAGAGAGAGAGAGAGAGAGAGAGAGAGAGAGAGAGAGAGAGAGAGAGTGAGAGAGAGAGGGAGAGAGAGAAAGAGCCTTTGGATCAGTAGTGCGCTGGTGTGTAAAAATAACTCTGTTTTTGTGCATACGTGTGAGTGTGTGTGTGTGTGTGTGTGTGTAAATGAGAGAGTGAGAGAGAGAGAGAGAGAACATAAACCTTAGATCACCTACTGTATTATCATTAGCTACATATACATTTGCACATCAGAATGTATTTTCTGCGCCTTCCACTTGTCATCCAAATCAAGAGAAGCCAGTGATATTTCGCAATGCGTGGTTCTTGCGGCCAGTGCCCGGTAGAATCTCGGCCGCCCTCCTCGGCGCCTTCGAGTGTGGCGGTGGTGGAGAGTGGCGGCCAGGAGGCGGCGGCGGCTGTTTTTGAGTGTTGTGCGGTGTCAGTTATTGGGCCGGCGACTGAGGCCCGGGAGGCAATAAAACCCGCTCTGAGGCGGCGCGACGTGCAGCGCCACGCGCTGGCTGTCCAGGCCGTAGCAGGGCCGGCGATATTGGCAAGGCGAGCCGCGCGCTGTAAGGGTGGAGTGAGGGGGCAGGGGGACGGGAGCTGTTGACAGAGGCGGCGTGTGAGCCCAGCCGGCAGCCGGCAGGGGCACGCAACAACACGGCCACCCGCAGCACGCTGTTTGCACAGCGCCGCGCCGCGCAGATTTCTGCCCGCGCTCTCAAAACCTAGCGCCGCCTGCCGTGCATCCCCTTGACGGCGACCTAGCCGGCCGATGTCGATAATCGATGCGGTAGAGCTCCACAGTCATACAGAAATTGGATCTCCCATGGATTCTATCTGAAGAAAGAAAAGAGACTAATATTACCAAAGGCATGGAAACTGTGCTGGGTGATCAGTGGCTTAAAGGAGACATTCCAAGGTTACAATGGAGCTAACCATTAGGACAGAAAAAATGTTCAAATGTTTGTTAAGCTTAAGCGACTTAACTACGGGGCCATTAGTCCCTAAACTTACAAACTACGCCGGCCGCGGTAGCCGAGGTGACTGAGGCGCTCCAGTCACTGTCAGCACGGCCACTACGGTCGGGGGTTCGAATCCCCCCTCGGGCATGGATATTTGTGCCGTCCTAGTTCGTAAGTAGTTCATAAGTAGTTTGTAAGTTTAGGGACTGATGACCCCGTAGTTAAGTCCCATAAGCTTAACAAACATTTGATTTTTACAAACTACCTATGAACTACCTACAGCTAAGGACGGCACAAGTATCCATGCCCGAGGGGGGATTCGAACCCCCGACCGTAGTGGCCGTGCAGACCGTGACTGAAGCGCCTCTGTCCCCTCGGCCACCGCGGCCGGCAGGACAGAAAACAGGATTTTTCACTAAGTGCGTTTGCCTCTGTAACTTATAAAATGATAGTTGGCGGAAAATTTTAATGCGGTAGGTCAACACAAGAAATGTTACACTTTCTGCGGAGCTATGAACATAATTTATTGTATCATTTTCCAAAGAGTTACACCACAAAGATATAATTTTTTAAATGGAACAACAGCTATTTCTATCGTGCATTGGATTCGTTGAAACCAGCTGCGTCCAAATCAATTTAAACGACATTCCTCTCACTGTTAGTTTGGGAGCTACAACTCTTCAAAGTTCCGGGGGCGGAGGCTGCGATAGCGTAGCTGACTGGCCGAGTGGCTAGACCCTGGGGCCCGGCCCACTGTCTCATGACCACCAGTCAGTCAGCTATGCTGTCGTAGCCTCCGCCTCCTACATTTTGAAGGGTTGTAGCTCCCAAACTAACAGTTATAGGAATGTAGTTTAAATTGGTTTGGACGTAGCTGATTTCAACGAATCCAATGCAAGATAGAAAAAACTATTGTTCCATTAAAAAAAATATAGCTCTCTGCTGTAACTGTTTGGAAAATGATACAATAAATTATGTTCATTGCTCCGCAGAAAGTGTAACATTTCTTGTGTTGACCTACCGCATTAAAAATTCCCGTCACCTATTATTTTATAAGTTACAGAGTCAAACACAGTGAAAAACCCTATATATATATATATATATATATATATATATATATATATATATATATATATATATATGTGTGTGTGTGTGTGTGTGTGTGTGTGTGTGTATTTATATAATTCCTTTCTTTCATATTACATTGTTTAGCCCGATTAAAATTAACAAATTTCAGAATACATTGAATTTCGACATATGTATAATAACCATGTAACCAATCATGTTTTTAACGTCTGCAATATATCTAATTATTGTAAAATGTACGAATTGTAATTTGTTATATTATAATTGTAACAACAACTGTAAGCACTTGTATATATGTATTTTCTCTTTGCTTTTATTTTTTCCCCTCTTATTTTTATTTATCTAAAATAGTCAAATTATGTAACTTTAATGAACTGATGTATAACTATAAATGTACGTCCTGCTTTATATTAAAAGGTAGCAGGATTATAAAAGAGAAATAAATAAATAAATAATAGTATATATCTGTACTATGGTTAATCAAACCTCTCCCTGAATAACTACCACACTGCAGTAAAATTAAAATGTAATGATTAATTTTGGAATTATGCTGTTAGGGATATTTGATTAAAGGAATTGATTTCAGAACAGAACAGACTGCCCAGAGAATTACCACATGAAATTTACGTTTATTACAACACCAGCTGAAAACCCGCCGTTGCTCGGGAGTTATTTATTCCAATTTTCACTTCCTCATTCCTTTTCTCTCTCTCCACCTCCTCATTCTCCTGTCCATCTCCGCCTCTCCACTCTCTTTGTTTATCTCCTCCTCTCCCCTACTTCTGTTCACCTCCTCCTCCCTCTCTGAATGCCTAACTCCACCCTCTCTTTCATCTGCCGGAAATGGCCTCATATCTGTATCTAACTTCTTCTCCATCTCCTCAGCCCATTTACTCCTCCATTTATCAGTGAAAAATTATATAACTCCGTTAATTTTAATGGTGATCAGTGAAATGTTGTCTAAGTTCACTGCAAGTTACTCTCTAAATGTAATCTTCAGAACAGAATAAAGTGTCGTTTTGAAGGTGCAGTGTGCAAATTTTATCAAGATTCGAATAAAACCGTAGGTAAAGTACCCTCCATCATACACGATACAAAATATTATGCACGCAGTGACCATCCTCGTAGTTTGAAGTTCTAGTGTAGAAAAGTCATCAAGATCGGAATACAAATGTAGAATGTGACGAAGTCCACATGCAAAGTATCCTCCTTCATACACTATCCAAAATTTTATGTGACAGTGACCTTCCTTTTGTTTTGGAGGTCAAGTGACGAAAATGTCATAAGGAGTTTAGGATGAATAAAGTGCCCTTATTGGCATGTAGCATGTTGCCACAAGTTTTCAATCACATAATTGTTTATGACGTCATATGTCCTGAACTATATGTCGCAAGCAGTTCTTACCCGGACGTCAATTGTTACCTCATGGAAGGAATACGTGTAGCAAATTGTAATCGGTTCAGTGGTTTAGAAGGAGACGTCGCATGTTGCAGCACTTTTCCGCGTATTTCATCGTCTACTAGGTCATATCTCCTGAACTATTTGTCGTAGAGTCACTTAATGGTGCCTATGACCACCGCGAAAGTCAAGGAGTATGTTGACAAAGTTTCATCACAATCGGTTGAACGGTACGGCCGTGCATAAAATACGATCACATAAACATTTATTTTTATATATTAGATAACAATTTCTCAGGGCCGATGTGACTAGGCGTGGACACGACTCAGATGTGAGCAGGGTAGGGAGAAGGTGATTTCCTATCTCACCAACACTGATTCGACGTGGGCGTCAGGCGATGGATCGGCGCGGTGCGGTGTGTCTGGTTGTCGGCGGTGGAAGCGGTCGCGACAGCATCCAACACGACTGCTCTGCGCTCCCCGGCTCTGCAAATGTGTGGCGTGGCGCGACCTCCGAGGAAAGCCATCAGAGTCCAGCCTAGGCAGGAGCAGCCTTCATGTATTCTCGCTTCTCCGCGCGTCGGCTCCAGTGTCTTCTTCGGCGGTTTCGCACTCCGTCCCTTACCTCTTTAGCTACAGTTTCTCCTCGAATTTTGCTTGTCTTTGCCCATGCAATTAGTGGGTTGGTTTTGCAATGTAATCCAACAGCTGATCGGCGCTTTGTCGACCATGCCTCTCAGTTGTTGGTGGAAATTTTATGTGGGCTGAGAGTTGCAAACTGGCGTCTTTCCCACTTTTCAAGCGTGTTGCTTTTATCTTCTGCATTCCTTCTTTGCTTGAAAAAACATTTTTCTTTTTTTTTTTTGGGGGGGGGGGGGGGGCTTATATCTGCGTTATTCCTCTCTGGTATGCCATTTTTCAGCGTATTTCTCCAAGGCCAGAATCATTGTTTTGATGGAGCTGTAGTAAACTCCGTACCGGGTAGGAATGAGTAGGTCCGAGATTTTAAAGGAGTCGGGTCCGGATATGCATCGAGCTCTGCGGACCTGCATCCAGGTTCCGTGTCCGCTGCAGCCATATGGGTCCGGAGCTCTGTAGCCGGCCGGCCGGACGGACCGTGTCTGTCAAGTGGATACGTTTCCACTGGACCTGCACTGGTACAGCCGCACAGCCGGCGGCCGAAGCGTATCTATCGAGCGAATCTTCTCTAACTGAGGAGGATTGCGGTTGCGTCTCACAGGAATATGTAGAAATTTATTAATATATAGTAATGATGTAAAAGATAGACCAAGTTATCTGTGATAAAAAAGTTTTGTTGCCAGAAAATCACGAACACTGTCGCATTCTAAAAAAACAATCATCATTTGTTATACGTCACCCAGATCACATTAGTATTTTTCTAATTATTTGTACAAAACTAAAATGTTTGTGAACTAAGCTCTTACTGTAAAACATTTTGCAAAATTGTGTTTTCATCAATGAAGTGAGCTGTCTTTTAATAGAAATGATTTTGATTATTTTGTGACGCCCATTCATCAGCTGTTAAGACACATCTGTTCATCCCGTCAATAAATTTCCTCTTTTAATTTGTTGTGGATGGCAGGCAACAAACTGCAAGATACTGATTTTCTAGTTAGTATCTTATATGGTGGACAAAGTAAATTTATTAGTTTTCGGAACTCTAGATCTTCTACAATTTTAAATGGATGGTATTCTTTCACGATTATTTTTAATCACTGATTATCAATTTGCTTGGAACTATGAATTGTAATGAAATTTGATCTGATAAAGGGCTTGAATGCTGAAGTGGACGGTAAAATTTGCTCTGAACTGGATGGCACAGATTTAGGTAAATAATTGTGATTACTTTTAGTAGAATTGCTATTGGCAAATTCTACACTGCTAGGTAAAATTATTTAAAGTGTTTCACGTGTTCAAGTGTTTTTCCTCTTCATATATCAGACGAGATTTCCTCTTCGAGATGTTGAATTGTACGAAAGATCCAGACAGCAATATCGGCTGTATTATTTTGGACTGTAAACTACTTCAAAACTTTACTGCTCTTCGGTGATGAAAAATGAAATCTACGAAAACAAGAAAAAATCTGTTCTATAACACCTGGCCAGCACGGGCACACATACATGTGTGTATCACTAAAAAGCTTAATTCGTTCGGTAATTAAATCACTGGACCAAGATTAGTGTCAATAATATCGTATGCAATAGTCAAAATCTACTTGCAGTATTTGCTTGACAGACATGAGTGCATTCTCCATTCCTTGTTGGCACGCTTTAAAACCACATTATAAAATACACAAAAATCGTGAAATCAAATTTTATTACCAACTTGTTTGGGTGGTACAATCAATACTTAGTGTTATTCGGAATAACCTTACAATAATAATCTTCCGTTGATCAGTTGTGCAGTGAATGGCAATACAAATTCAGGAAATCGAAGAAAATCACTATGTTTGTTGAACTTTATCAGCCACATATCTGTTAGTAATGCGACACCTGTTGGAGGATGCAGCCGAAGGCTAGTACAGTCTCGGACAGAAAATATACGCCTGTGTGCGAGCCTCGCCTGTTGTGCAGAGCACTGCGAGGCCAGCGTCACGCAGAGCTGGCGGAATTCGGCGAGCAGGTAGCCGCCCAGCTACCCCAGCAGGTCGCCTCACCCTGCTGTGTTTATGGCGGGATCCGCATCCGGCGTGGGCTTTACAACTGTCTCCCTGCCACTCCGCCGCTGCGTTTCCAACTCCGGCCGCGCCTGACCTGTTTGCTGGCCTGCGTGTCCGAGGATGCGTGTCCGAACTGCACTCGGATTTACATCCGTCACTAGCGCAGCTGATGCGGGTCCGAGGAACCGTTCCCATCCGGACCTACCCATCTCTAGTACCGGCAACGTACCATAAGGCGGCGCCCTGAAAAGCGGGCAACCTGCAACACAAGCTCCGGAGCTATCGTCCGAAGCGTGGACACACAAACAAGCGGTTAGGCCGTCTTTACAAACGCCCTGGCCAGCGATGTATCAACCGACTCCATTGTACGACTCGCCGGCCAACCTGCGCTTTCAGTTCCTGGTCGATCCACCAGGCGGGCCAGCATCGCGACTTCGAAGCGAGTCTCTACAGGCTCCACTGGCGCCATCACGCTCTGCAGGCAAGCCCTTTTAAGACGGCCACCCGGCTTCCAGCGGCAGTCAGTCTTCGCCGATGATAACCGACGCATTAAAGAGTCCTCCTGAAGCCACGATAGATCAACACCTTTCTCGACGGAGCGCTGTCAGCCTACCTATACTATTATTGGATTAATTAATGGTTGTAATAAACTTCTTACTATTGCAGATTGGTTGTGTATTGATTATAACAGGAACCACTTTATCTATATCGCAAGCCAAGACTGCACTGCAGGGGTCCACAGTTTCTCTCTGATTCCGTCGCTTTTTAGAAACGACTCCTCTGGTATCTGCAGACAAGGGCTTTCTCTGCACACACGCTATTGTGACCATTTCGTTGTAAGGGCTTCTCTTCCTTGTGTCTGCTGTCGCCATTTATTTGCACACACTTAAAGTCAGGCTGGTTTCTCCATGTATATTTTTACGGGAAAGCCATGGAAATTAGCCAGGCTGCCCCTGGAGCATGAGAATGCAGGCCGACGGCCGGTGGTGAAAGCGAAATTTGGGGGTGCCTCCTGCTGACTCTGTTTGTTCTCCCAGGCCAGAGAGAGTCTGGCATGGCATGTGTGAATGCTTCCATCGGCAAAGTCTTTGGACAAAAGCATTCCTAGCTTCCGCGCAGTCAGTATGATCCTTGCTATCGAAAAAGGCCATCAACATCGGATTGATAGCCGACTTTTTAGGTGGGCTGAAATGAGCGCCATGACATTGACTGTTGGTTAGTCTCTGGGTCTATTGGAAGCACCAGCTACCTTTTCCTGTAATAATGGTTTCCAAAAATTACTGATGCTGGTGAGACATGTCGATGAAATCTCCAGATGCTGCCAGTGAAGTTTGTTTCTGCTCGTCTGTCAGCATGTGCGGTACAAACCGGCTTCAAATCTTCCACTTTCCCAAATGTTCGTCAACTATAGTGCTTACTCTATCTGTGCTGATCCCCAACTCCCCTGGTATCATTCTCAAAGACAGCTGTTAATTATCCACAAGCATCCGTCGTGCCCGTTCAATGTTGTCTGGGACTATGATTGTGGATGATCGAGCCGAACGTGGCTCATTTTCGACACCTTCCTTTCTAAGGCGTTTAAACCACTCAAACACACACTTTTTGCTCACCACTCGAACACTATACACTGGCAGTAACATCACATGGCTCTCCGACGCCATTTTACATAATTTGAAGCACAGCTTGATGTAAACAAGTTACTTGTTTGTTGCAGTGACATACGTTCTCACATCGACCATGTTAGCTTGGTCGCAGTATGCACCATCACTTCACTGCACTGCTTTGCCTGACAGGGGGCACTTGTATTCATGTCCCTCAATGTGTATACACGAGCACCTCATTCTCACAAGTGTGGTTTATAAGATATGGGACAATTCACCAAATGTATCAGACACACCTTGTATAATAATGCTTTTAAAATTGTTAAATCAAATGGATACAAGTGGATCCAGACAGCCACTCCCAATGCAGCTGTTTGCACAGGAACCACGCATACATCAGTTTGAGAGTGTATCCTTCATAAAATACATCTTCATATAGGCTTAAATGTAGTGTGATGAAGTGTGCATGAATCAGCATCTTGCATTTATCGCAAGTTGCGGCATAGGTGTACAAATTATTGCCTTTGTTAGTAAACTACGGAAACCCGTATTATTTTCCACATCCTCGAGCTGGAAGCCTTGAGGCCATTTCAACAATGTCTCTTACTGTATTATCAGTGCGTTTTACACTGATGATCTCTACAATTAACTACAGTGGCTATCAGTCCCTAGGTTCACAAACTACATTAAGAACAACACACACATCCATCCCCAAGAGAAGACTCGAATCTCTGGCAGGAAGTAACGGCAGGTTCTGCATCCTGGCACCTTAGAATGCTCAGCCATTCCATGGACAGCACATTCTGTTAATGTGTGACAAGGAAAGCTGATGACTTTTATGGTTTGTGATTCGATAGTCAGAAATTTGAAATAAAGATGTACTCAATCAAGATATCGAAATGTTTGTGGTAATACAGAAATATCGTGACGTCGGTAATGATACAAAATTTGTAACTTATAATGAATTGTTTGACATTTCTAAGATCTTAATGACAAATTACTGTCCAAAAGCCAACAGTACATCCTTTTTCAAAAGTGAAAATATAATATTACTATTATTTTGGTACAAAACACGTGAAAAACGAGCGTAGTCCACGAAATATTTGTTTCCCGCAGAGAAGAGCTGAGAAATATTGCTTTTATGTTATCAGAACCGAATGTGTTTCCTGCCTGTGAGAATATGTGAGTTACGGGTAATGAGCGTTCTGGATCAGTTCATTAGTCAATGAACCCACTGCCCCTCTCCCATATGAAGGTGTCTTAGGGAAAATGCACCCTGAGCCCTCCTCTCCCTGATAATGGTGCTCTTCGCGAAACAAAACATACCCCAATGAATGATTGACATCAGATATGAAATTACACTTAACTCCCCAGACCTCCAAACAAAGACAATTGACATCTAACATGGATTTCCAATTACATATACAATGGATTGCATGTAACTCCCCCCTCCAGATAACTGAGAACCCCATACCACGATAACCATTTTATTGGAAGACCACTACCCTGGCCACGAATACTGGTCACATATCTCACTTAAGGAAGCATCGCCCCTGCCACTCCCCCCAGATAGCATACTACTTTGACTACCTAACCACAACATTTCCTTCTTTTTATTGCTTTGCATAGTTAAACACTTAACTGCACAGACAGCCACCACCGACACCTTCCCAAACACACCCACTTTGACGGGAGATCCAAAAATAACGTCAATATTTTGACTTTTACTCGTTTTCTTTAGACCATCACCCGAAATTATTTGGCGGGGGGGGGGGGGGATTATGCCGCTAGTTGTTTCCTGTTTCCACCAAACTGTCCCATCCCCTCCGCTTCCTCGCCGTGAAAATGGAGACGAGTGAAGAGATCGCCCCAGCGGCATTTGCAGAATATGTAAATACTATTTATAAACATCCAACGAAAATGGCTTCTTTCCCGGATCCTGTGATATACATGTGTGAGGTGACACATCCTTATACATTAGGTGAGGAAATATTATTAAAAACCGGTAAATACGGCCATTTCGTCGGTTTACTTTGATGGATGATAAGAATGGCTTGAAAATGGTGTTAATGTTACACCGAAACCGATCGCATAAATAAAACAACATGGATTTAGGGCTGTTGGAGGATAAGTAAATAATTGCAATCAAGACCCGAAGAACCGCAGTCCAGATTTATTCATGAAATGTAGCTACATCAGTTGTTTGCTTATTGGTTAATATTGCCAGTTCCAGGCTGCGTTCGCGTCGTTTTGATCAACAGTTAACGTTTTTACACCGTAAAACTCGAGAAACTACAGAAACGTTGATATTGAAAGTAATATTTAGCCTCAAAGTTGTCAGTATATTTTAAAAAGATGGAAAAGTTTGGACCTTTCATAGTCACACAAATAATACTGAGAATGAAACAGAAATGTGCACTTTTAATACATTGATCACACATAAAAGTAGATAATTACTTGATGGTTGTAACCAAGTAAGAAAGGAAATCCAAAGTGCACTCACTAATAAACTCTACAGTTTATATTAAGTTACGTTAATCATAATTGAGTAGACGGAGTCGATTGCGGAGAAAGTCGCTGATTTTAA
This sequence comes from Locusta migratoria, assembly GCA_026315105.1. Taxonomy (NCBI): domain Eukaryota; kingdom Metazoa; phylum Arthropoda; class Insecta; order Orthoptera; family Acrididae; genus Locusta; species Locusta migratoria. The sequence goes on along the minus strand of CM048747.1, from coordinate 208,705,461 downwards.
ACTGTGCATTCTCTGAAACATAAGCACTCAATTATCTATAAAAAACACAACAGTAACCTTCAGGCATTTAAGTTGTAAATCCATTATTTCCTGTTTGCGGTAACTCATTGTTACCATCTTTAGACCCATGTTTAGTCGATATAATCATATAACTATGGTCCATGTAGATGTCCAATTGTATAAACTCATCATTTATATCTGTTCAACGAAAAATTTATTCATTTTCTTGCGGATCACCTTATCTCTCCGTCTAGACTAAATTTCACTCTCACATTACGCCTTCATCGGCGAGTTTCTACTCTGTAGTTAAATCTCTTGCAGATGTTTTAAAAACAATGCTGCACAACCATGTATTTTTAGAGATTGATTGAATTTAGAAAAGTTGTACTTCTTCTTTCGGAGAAATAAATATTATGAATACTGATGAAAATTAGTTTGTGCAACCAGTTTAAACTTAAAGCTTCACCTCTGACTGATTAAAAACGAAGAAAACAACAACAAATCTCTGCTAATACTACTGAATATCGCGAATACCCGACTTCTGCCTGAAAGACGGCTCGAAGTCTGTCGGGTAGTGACGTGGACGTTCAAGTAGCTTGAATCAAGAGGCCTGAATCGCATCATCAGAAAACTGGCTGCGACTCGATGCTGAATGTCATCTTTCTCTTATTATTCTGACTATTTTTGACCAAATATAACGAAACGAACCACTATCTTGTAAGCAAAATTACAGATAGTATTTTCATGTTACGTGCCTCAACAATCAGTGTTACGTCTGCAGCCGAGGAGTGAGGCATAACAAGTGACGGAGCGCAGTGGTAGTCTTTCTCAGCTAGTGGCGTTTCCGCAGCGGGTATTATACCCAACATAAGTTACTATACACACCAAATGTCTCATTTGGCTGAGGCAGACAAGGGTGCTAAAGCAGCACCACATGGAAAAGGATTTTCGAATGGTTACATAGCAAGGACTATAGACGTTCATGGGTCAACGGTTCCCAGTTGGATCAAACGGATGGAAGATGATAGTAACCTGGACGAAAGGCATCATTCTGGTGCTCGCCGCAAAACAGCAGCAGCTCGGGATCGACAAGTCCTCAACGTCCGACAGAGTGAGCAGGCTTTGATCTCTGCTGTTAGCAGTAGAACGGTCACTCATCGTCTGATCAAGAGACGCTGCTGTGAAAGAGACATTGTCTGCTTCCCACAGAGAAGACCGCCTTGCTTTTCAGTGCGCAAATATTCAAATGTTTGTAAATCTATCAGACTCAGCTGCTTGGTCATTAGTCCATAGCTTACAAACTATTCAAACTAAGGTAAACTAACCTAGGGATAACACAAACACCCATGCCCGAGGGGGGACTCGTACCCCGATGGCGAACTGCCTCGCGCACCGCAGCACGGCGCCCCAATGCGCCTGGCTAATGTCATGAACGTTGGTTCGCCTGACGAGCGGACAACCCGCAGTGCAGGGTACCAGCACGTGGATGCGTAACAGTGAGGCGCCCCACAGCGGCGGTTCCGGAGTCACCAGATAACACAACGAGCACCGCCAGAGAGCAAACTAAACCGGAACTATCTTCCTTCGCACAGTCACGTGAGATCAGCTCGAGACTGCCACGTATCAGTGCGGGGTTGAGGGGGGGGGGGCGCATTGTAACACGGTGGCAGTTCTCCGCCGACCGCCTGCGGGAACCATAGCCACGAGGGAAGAGTCCCTGCCAGCGACGCCAAGCCTTCAGGACTTCCCACAACGGAATACGTCGTCCAGCTCCCTGCCCGTTCTCTCTGGGCTGTCGTCATTTCCCTGGCTTATACCTAACTGGTGCAGAAGAAATCTTATAGTCCCTGATTGTTGCTTTTGCCTTAGTTTCAGAAGTTTGCTAGTTTGTTTTGTTTCCAGAAGTTGATTACATTGTCTTGTCAATAAACACAATTTCCGTATCCGACAGTTTCTTTCAGTAATTATCTCCGAGGCGAGATATAGCAGCTAATCCGCTGTTTACTAGTTTACCGGCCGAAAGGTGCCAGGTATAACCCCAAATATATATACAGTTGCCGAAGACGGTAACAGTGTGGGCATGGAAATCTGTCTCTTGTAGGAATTGTAAATAAAACTGAATGCGCGCAACTGTATTTCTGTTCTGGAGAATGTGTTGTTGCTTTCCGCGGCAGCGAGATTTCGTGACGAACAGGTCATTTTTCAACATGATCGGTCGCCCATACACATGTCACGATTTGTTAAGAGGTGGTTCGACAACCACAGAAATACTACTGTACTGGAATGGACACCTAAAGGAGCTGACACGAATCGCCTTGAGAATGTTTGGGTAGAAATTGTGATAATAGTAAAAGATAAATAAAATTACTGTCCAGTTGCCGCCAGCTTTTCTGGTACGTTTCAAACTCTTGGAAGGAGTTACTTGAATGTCTAAGTTACGTGGGTACAGTTGTGGGTTCACTGCTCGACAGACTTCAACCCGTCTTTGAGGCAGGCTATACGCAATATTGAGCTGTATTAGTAGAGGTTATTGTTCCTTTCTTCGTTTTTTAACCAGTCAGAGAAATTATTTCTTGTGAAGGAGTTTGAACTGGACGCACAAACTAATTTTCATAAGGATTTTTCGGAGAGAAGTAGTACAAAGTTTCCTAATTTAATCAATCTCTGAAAATACTGACTGCGGCCACTAAGATCGGGGCTTCGAATCCCCCCTCGGGCATGGATATTTGTGTCGTCCTTGGTGTCAGCTAGTTCATAAGTAGTTTGTAAGTTTAGGGACTGATGACCCCGTAGTTAGCTATACAAACATTTGAACATTTTTTTGAACCAAAAGAGAACCAATGGAAATGACATATAGTATGATATCTGCGATCTTTATACCGCTACCGAAGCGGAGGGAGGAATCCGTCCGCGATCGCTCCGAATATCATGGTGCACCGTAACCCTTAGCGCTTCGTAACAAAGTATTTACAACAGGCTCGGTTTAGTCTGCTCGCTCAAAGCATAAGTGTTGTAGTGTGACTCCAGCAAGTATGCCGGTGTAGTACCCACTAGATATTTGTCGACTTGCACTTGTGTTATGAAGATTACTTTAAGTGGCTAGTGTCGATAATTTGCTTCCCGACTTGTAATTTCAATTAATTCTATGCAACGCATGAACATTTTCTATTCGAAAGTGTCAGTATCGTCCGACAATGTTCACGAACTGCAGCATCTCAATTCTTATTGCTGCCTTCGTTTACCGAAACTATAAGAAAAGAAATGTGGAAAGGAATGTGTCGGTCGCAAATAGCTTAAAACACTATGGCAAATCGCAAAGTCGTTTCTAAAATCCGTTTGCGAAGTTCTCTTCACGTCGCACAAAATACACGCGTGTTGTTACAGCTGGTTGCGATACTGGAAGATGACTGTTTTCCTCTCAGATGTCGTGTAAAACATACATGTAAACGAAAATATGTATGATCGTGTCCCCTAGCTGTTTACACTTTGCGGCTGCGCATAGCGATTAGGCGAAGGTTCTCGCGAGTTCTGCAATGACCGTACATTCGTGAACATCTACATGTATACTGATTACAATAGTCAACTACACAGGGGTCTGACGATGCAAACAACGAATTACCGAAACGGGTAAATTATGGATCTACAACATTGACAGCTGAAGGTGTGTTGGTTTATTTATAAATAATTATACAGCGTTTTCTGTGACACAACAACACACTGACCAATGCCGCTTTCCATTCATGTGTGCTTACAGTATGTAATGTAAAACGGTGATTTATGTATTTTGCCTTATTATTCGTAATTTTTGTACTTTATTGTGTATTTGTATATTTTATTTCTGTAACGTATTAGCATTGTCCTGTTAATGTGTAAAACTAAAATGTAATACCAAAGTAAACACGCTGGTTTGGCAAGGGCTTTGCTATTCTATAGAATCATCTATGAGTAAGGAGTATTAGCGCTGGTAGCGCATAAACGCACAGTGAGAGAGAGAGAGAGTCGTTGTTATGACGTAGTAGCGGACAGACGTAAGAGTGAGTTGGTGCGCGCAATGGTGTGCAGCAAAAGTACGAGACGAAGAATGCGTTTTGGTTTGGCACTAGCGGAGGAAACGGCGAACAGGCAATATTTTTTATTCAAACAGGCACAGCTCAAATAATTAACTAATGCATTAAGAGCAATGTTGTGGAACCAAAATCGTAATTAACATACGTCGCCAAGAACGGCCTGTGTTTGCCAATTGTTAAGTGCCAACAGCCTCCAATCAGCAGCACTACGTCGCACACCTAAAACTGTAAGATCTGTCTAGTTTGTCTTATCATGTACAGCTAATCAGCGTAATAGTGATAAATGTTCAATAGTAAACACTGTTTTTTGGGGACCTGTGTTGAAATCATTTCCCATAATCGTTGTCCAGATAGCTTCCTTCGTCATCCATTGTTTTATCGAGAATATACACAAAGGTATAGAAAACTAAAATCAAAGTCATCAAAGACAGTGTGACAGTGATTAATAATAGTTTGTTCAGAAAAGTGTTACTAAATGTAGCTTATGCTAGTATTGCTGATCAATTGGTTTGCTAAGTTGAATAAAACTACTAGACTATCTCTCAATGGGAAGAGATATTGCAACATAGCACAAAAGATTAATTATTTTCATTTGCATATAAATTTGAGGTAAAGTTTTTGCTTGCAAGTACTGAATAGTGAGAATAGTGAGAATAGTGATATACTTTTATACATAATTTCCGTCAATATTGAGGCACTTGTCATAATGTTATACAGGTTTTTGAATATCCTCCTCATAGAAGTGTTTGAAATGCTAATAATTCCTGGTTAAAGAGAAGGCAAAAGTTAATCAGACGGTTCAATTGTTCGTTTCAAAATATTCAGTGTTATCACGTGAAGTCATTAATTAATTTTTGAGCATGCTATTTCTCCAACATGAGGTATTTAATGTCTTATGTAAACCGTTTTCATTTCTATTATGGATGGTTCTACGAAGATGTTAGGTGGGAATCGAGACATAAATAAGAAATATACCTTGAACCAGCAGGTGGTACATCCAGTTGTTCCCAGACGTTTTGGCAAACTGTTTTTCACTATACTCCACAAATGAGACTTATTAACGCCATAGCAATCTTAAGAAGTTTCTTTCAGCTTTTAGAGATACTAAAAAATATATATGTAAATGTAAACAAAGACTATGTGATTTTCTGTTTATACACCCATTGTCATCCATTCCATGGAAATACGTATGGTTCTAAACTTGAAATTTACTGTGATTAAATCATTCTCCTTCACCCTTACGGTAATGGTCACATTTTGGGCCTCGCCTTTAAACCCATTTTCAGAACATGGTCGCCATAGGGTATATATCGGCAACACGTAAAGGGAAAAGGTGTCCCAGTTGTAGGAGTGGATTCATTACTACACCAACCCATAATAATCCATAATATCAGGTGGAGGACCAATATGGAAATGCGTTCTGATCAAGGCAGTCCAACTGTATATTAGCACCGTGGCTCCAGACTATAATCCAGGCACCGCAGTGGTGCAGGCAGCACTGGATTTGGAATGACCTAGTCTCCACCAACGAATCCTAGTTTAAGTTTCACCTCTGCGAAAGTCAGATTAGAGGCAGGAGAAACAACAATGACAGATTGTTGACCACTTTGCTTATGGTCATGCACCTGGGGGTACTTGAATGAATTCCAATACCGCTCCCCCTTTACTTACTTTACAAAGGGCTGTTTTCAGTGACGTGACCTTTACAAACTAGGCTGTAACAACTTCTGTCCTACTGGGTATTGAGTCTGGGATGGCAAGAAGTGTGAATTTGTTCCAGATAGCAATTTTAAATGCTGAAATTTGTTTGTTTATTGTTGTTACTTTGCGCTTATAACTGCTGGACGGAATCGCATTAAAATTGTGATGGACGTAGCTTAGAACCTGAGTCAACGCATAACCTGCTTTTGTTCGCCCACAGCTTGAATACTGTTCACCGGTGTGAGATCTAACGGAGGTCAGCGCGCTTCGTTACAGGATCATTTGGTAATAGAGAAAGCGTTTCGGAGATGATCGATAAACTCCAGTGGAATACTCTGCAGAAGAGACGCTCTGTCGCTCGGTACGGGCTTTTGTCGAAGTTTCGAGAACATACCTCTACCGAGAAGTCTAAAAAATTTTCAAATGTTTGTTACGCTTATGGGACTTAACTACAGGGTCATCAGTCCCTAAACTTACAAACTACTTATGAACTACTTACGAACTAGGACGGCACAAATATCCATGCCCGAGGGGGGATTCGAATCCCCGACTGTAGTGGCCGTGCTGACCGTGACTGGAGCGCCTCAGTCACCTCAGCCACCGCGGCCGGCCGAGGAGTCTAGCAGTATATTGCTCCCGCCTACGTATATCTCGCGAAGAGATCATGAAGATAAAATCAGATAGATTAGAGCCCACACAGAGGCATACCGGTAATCTTTCTTTCCGCGAACAATACGCGATTGGAATAGAAGGGAGAAGCGATTTTGGTACTGATGGTACCCTCCACCACACAGCATCGGGTGGCTTGCGGAGTGTGGATGTAGATGTAGGTTTGGCCACCATGTGATACATCGCAGAAGGTACCTTACAGTAGCCCTCGGCGCCATTGGGACGATCACCATTAAAGTTGAAACCTCTGTGTCTTTTATATTGGAGAGGTTTTTATGCATCGAAATCAATCACATTTTTCATGGTTCATGGCGCAGTACTCTTCGATAGTTTCATGGATCAGCGTGAAAGTTGTAAGAAAGTGGAAGAAGGACTGAAATTACATACCTCCTTGCTCTTGCGTTAAATTTGTATCAGGATCTTCCCTCATTCATTTATAGGTTCTGCTATCATGACGCTACGGTTTTGATTTAAAAGAAGCATATATTCTTAAGATGCTTAATGCGTCATTTTAGACTTACAAGACAGAAAATCGACTTACGAGTAAGAAAACGTAATGGAATGCGATAAATGTTAGATGTTTCACATATGTAATGGTTTTGTAGTTTTCAAGAAAGATGCAGTGATTATTGGATCCATTCGTCCGCTATTTCAATTAAAATTTACTATTTCAATCTCATAGAATGTTAATTATTGAAATAGAATTAAAAATAGTATTCCCATTACAGATAAAACTAATACCATACTTTTTAGAAAAAAAAGTTTGCGTCTATCGTAACTCATTGTAGAAAGCGAAAACAATGTATTCTTTTGTGTAGCTTATACCACTAAATGCACTGGTAACAATTTACACTTCTGAAAATCACCGGAAACTTCAAACTCCTTAAATACGTCTTTTGCGCAACATGTTCCTTTCCCAAACTCAAAGTTCTTCGTTGCTTTTTTCTTCTCATTGTGGTATTCTTCCTCAGGTACATAAATAGCGCAAATAATTTCAAAGATCACGCAAAGCAGAAGTTCACTACTGGACAAATGAAAAATTTTAGTCCTTTTTTCCCTGGTATGTGGAATCTCGTTTTACCCTTAAACGCTATGTTTGATTCGTTCTAGTAACTTCCAACTACGGTACGCTATAATTTTACCTCCCATCTACTAAAACATTGCTTTAACTGTGTTTCACTATGTAGCTTATATTTTCGTCAAACATGTAATTACCTAAATTTATCCTGAATGATTACGTATTAATTTTAGAAAAATTGTTAGGATTCCTAATAACATCTTCATTCTCAGCAACAAGAAGGAAGCAGTCAGCTCATAGCCATAATTACAGAAACTCTTTCGAAGTTACATTAAAGAAAGTTTGGAATAAATACATATTGTAGGAAACGTAACTGTGAATCGGACGTACCTTTACTACGAGACGTGTTTCTTAAGTAAGTACCGATTTGAAATTTAAAAAAGACGTGCTAAGATATCTCAGTAATTTTATTGTTACATGAAATCCTGTACCTTAATCTACTTTTATACATAATTTCCGTCAATATTGAGGCACTTGTCATAATGTTATACAGGTTTTTGAATATCCTCCTCGTAGAATTCTGCTGCCTGACTTATTAACCACTGCATCACAATTGTTTTGACTTCGCCATCGTCTTGAAGACGCTGACCACCTAGTTGTTTCTTCATCAAGTGCAGGAACAGATGCTAGTCTATTTTCTCTCACCTTATTGTCCACTTCCTGCACCAAACTTTCATTAACGATCGAAGGACGCCCACTCCCTTGTTCATCATGCACATTTGTGCGGCCAACTTTAAATGCTCTCACCCACTTCCTTACCACTTCATTTTTCTCCGTAAAGTGCACAGATCTCACGATGAACATAGATCGGTTTTAGGCCTTTAAGACATCTTCACAGTCGGCGGGACTCACGATTATCCGACGCATCTGAAACACTCATTACACAACGTAAACAACGAAAAATCAGATTGTAATGGCATCAGTAAGTAGACAACTGATGTAGGTACCCATTGCGCATGTGCAGAACGCCGACCGTAGCGCTGCGGACGCGGTGTGACAAAACGGTACTTACTTAAAAAAAAAAAAAAAAAAAAAAAAAAAAAAAAAAAAAAAAAAAACACGCCTCGTATTATCAAAATGAAAGGTTGATAATACAGACTGAGGCAGCAGTGAAGGATTATGGTAGGAGGAGGAGGAAGAGGATGGGGAAGATGAAGGGGAAAGTAAACGCTAGTGGTAGATAGAGGAATGGAGATGTATAGAATCGCAAATAGTCCTGAAATTATTTTCTCCTTCAACTTCTAGTGTATTACGTAATTTTCCAATTCGGATGTTTCGTTGGGACGTAAATGCATCGTACTGCAATAGATAGAAGGAAGTTCATTCTGTGGTGTTGCATGTATATGAATGTAGAGTTTCGGCATTGCATTTATTTAAAAATAAATGTATATGTGGTTGCCGAGTCAATGTCTTCCATAAGTTCTCTTTGTAAATTGACAAAGCAGAAAATTGGTCTTTCAGAAAAATTTAACAAATTACCCTATTCGTAAGACAGATTGAAAAACCTACCCCGTTAGTAAAGCATCCTCACCCATCCCTACTGCCTTCCTCCACTAACATTTGAGTTACATTAAGACATTCTTTACAGGCTTCAAGGAGAAGCAGATTAATACTTCATACTAGCAAGGTGGAGTATCTTGTCATCGGTAATTTGGTGTTCCCATGATGCCGCTATTATGGTCTTGTCATAGATATTTCGTCTTCAGTATATACAATTTTGCAGAGTGGGATGTTAGTAGAGTGTGACGTAATTATTATTCTATTACACGTCAGAAACTCAAATAACAGGATAGTAGTTATTTAACTAAGAGGCAATGGTTATATGCAACCATGTATTGGTGTGTCCGTGGGGCTTCGGGTGGTCGAATTATTGTAAAGAATCGCCCAACATCCGTTTCTAAAACATGTGATTTTATTATGATAGAAAGTTTTTCCATTCTAAACATACTATGTCAAGGTCCAACCAAGCGGTATGTTCGTATACACCATTCTATTCATGTTGGCAACCTTCCTTGCAATGTTACAACCATGAAAATTCTTTTAAAATTTTCATTTGGTTGTAACACTGTATGGATGGTAGTAACGGATGCCAATGAGAAACAAATACCTCACACATATGGATATTCTCAAATTGCAAGCCCTAACCTACCGCTTGGTGGGGCCTGCACATGGTAAAATTCGAAAGCCGAAACTGCCCTTCTACAATAACTCAAATATATGGCTGATTAGGATCTCTGAAATGGGTCATCAGGCTCTTTTTCCCCTGTGTTCCCACGGAAATCTGCAATATCGTTCTTTCAGTATGTAAGTAGGTTCTTCTTGCGAGCCTCAGCGTCTACGTGAAGTGTCAGCGTCTTTCTAGTTACGAACTGTATGATTCTAAGAACAGAATTTTATATGCTCGTTTGCCATACCATCCCAGAGAAGACATGTGCAATATTAGCTCTATCGACATGTTTTAACTAGGTCAGCAAAACACGAAGAAAAACCAGTACACCAGCAGCGGTTGTGCAGTTTTGGTGCCTGGCGATAGCAGCTGTAACACTGTTTTTCCTCTCTCTCTTTCGTTCCGTGGTTTGCTGTTCCTGTAATTACATGTCGCTAAACCGGACATCGCACTACAGTAATTTGTAAAGCGTTCGATCGAATGGCCACATAGAATTCCGCTTTAAAAACAATTTTGTGTCTAAAGGGAAACAAACATTTGCCTTCCGTCGACGCTTTGTGTGCGCGACTTGTCTGTGTCGACATCAAACACACAGATACCTCAAAAGCGTAACGCCATCGAAACAGTAAAAAATATATGTCTAATGACTTTTACAAGAGACACTACCTCAAAAAGAGAAATGACAAAAGAAAATCTATTTCGACAGATTACATGAAGTAAAACCCTAAAGGCCACTTGAGTATACAAGTCATTTACAGTCATGGCGATAAATCAAATCCTTCGAGAAATGGCTGGGATTCTGCCACACGTTGTATCGGAGGAATATCATATTTATTTATGAACCAACGCAGAAAAGCATTGCGATACTTAATATGGTGTTGGCTATACAATATTGACGTATTATCTCACCCCTTTCTCTCTCCCCATCTCCTCTTGCTCATTACCTCGTGCCACTGTTTCACATTCTCCCGCTAACTCCACCTTCCACTTCTTTTTCCCCTCTTCTCCTCAATCGTTAGTTTTCCGTATTTTATCCCCCTGACTAACACTAACCTTGTTGATAGATAAAAATAGATCCGAAGCTACAGCCGTTTCAAATGAATGTGCTTATTGGTTTGGGCCAATGGTGCCATACAACAGCCATCACCGCCTAGAAGACAATGCCTCACAACAGGCCCTGCCACGTCACACAGACAGGCCTCGAACGCTAGCTGACTGGCTGGCCGCTGGGTCGCAAAGATGTTCAAATGTTTGTGAATCTATCGGACCAAACTACGTGGTCATCAGTCCTTAGCTTACAAACTACTTAAACTAAGGTAAACTATTCTAAGGACAACACAGACACACACCCATGCCCCAGGGAGGACTCGAACCTCTTACCCGTTGGGTTGCTGTCCACCACCTCGTAGCGGCCGACCATAAGCTAGCGTTCGTGGCCTCTGTGTGACTTGGCACGGCCTGCTGTGAGATCTTGTCTTCTAGGGGTGTTGCACGATCAGTCTGCCTGGAGTTTCAGAAGCCCACAGGACGAAGTAAGTGACTCGCGTATATATAACATCAAGGCGTCGCCACCAAAACCTTCGAGCATAGGCAAGACCGACAGACGATGCGGAGTTGGCTACAAGAGCTCATTCTTGTAAGACGGATTTCTTTCTGTCAGATGATATTCGCGGTAACAGATCCGCATGAATGCATCAGCTACATTTATAGCAGCCTGCACAGGTTCTAAAGGCTCTCCGCCAAGTTTCTGAGACAATTCTTGCACCGGTTAATACTATCCCATCGCAAAGAGCATAATAATATTAGGAACACAAATGTATAGCCCACTTCCGCGATGGACAACTGACACCTTCCCGAGAGTACTCTGCTATATGAGCATATTCAAATGTTCAAATAGCTTATGGGACTTAACTACGGGGTCCCTAAACTTACAAACCACTTACGAACTAGCTAACACTAAGGACGGCACAAATATCTATGCCCGAGGGGGGATTCGAAACCCCCGACCGTAGTGGTCGTGCAGACAGTGACTGGCGCTCCGCAGTCCCCTCGGCCACTGCGGCCGGCTGAGCATATTCCTCTTCTCTCACCTCCCGTATCTAATTCCCCAGGCATTCGCCAGTGACTTTGAACGGATCTTCAGAAGATACATTTCCTTTGTAAGTGAATGTTAATCTGAAACCTGTGGATTTTTAGGAATACTTCTATGTAAAATTTAGGAGTGGCTTCGGTGATGACTGATAACCGTCGCTGTTTAGTCCCTTCCAGAAACCAACAACCAACCAGCTTCGATGATGAATACCCCAACACCAACAAACTGCCTAAAGCTTTCCTTTCCTACAACAGCCTACAGACATTGTTTGATATCCCAAGAAGTTCCTTTCGATGTTTCTAATCCCACGCCACGTAGAAGCATCCCCGTAGTAACCCTGTACTACATTGCCCTGAAATGCCACAAAAAATTGCTGTGTGACAAGTGTGACAAACATAAGTGAGGACCTGAAATGTGATCATCCCCCTACACCACCTAGAGGCCGCCCCCTCCACCTGTGGATGCTTATAACACTGCTAAACCGCCTATCTTACTTAAGGTTTCTTACCCATGCAATCAGTCCCGCTTAACCATGGAACCCCCCCCCCCCTCCCCACCCCAGTCACAACCAAATACTCCAACCCCACTATGAGCAAAACCTGCACGTTTCAAGTCAGGGTCACGTGCGCAGAAAACGCATGTTATCTACAAGCTGACCTGCAGAGCTTTTACATCGGAACGACACGATGAAAGTGGCTCTAAGCGTGAATGCTTATGGAAGAAATGTTTGCCGAGGGAACAGCGAGTATCCCTTGGAGGAGCAGAGCATTCGTTTCATGTAAACTCTCACATAGCAGCAGTTCGTCAGGGCTACAGAGATGGAAACGTAGAAACGTACCCTCCAACAACTTCTTTCTTGCTGCCATTTCGCTATCCACAGCCCTCTTGACTCGTACCGCCTCGAATTTTACTTACGAATGCCGTTTTCGCTTTGGTTTGCCGTTGGCGGCGGGAAATTGATCTTGCGCCTTCTCTCCTATTAATGGGTGGATCTGCTTCTGCTTGTTCTTCGTAAATGAATGTCTTTTAGTCAGTTTGTTAATAACATGGTTAATGTATGTTTTCCTTATGGGCGTTTCCTGGCGTGTTGGCATCGGTTTTGGTTTACGTGTTTCACCGAACATGGCGCTCGTGATTTTCGCCGGTCTTCTGTGGCGATGCGTTCATTGATGTACCGTGGGTGAGTCGGCGTGGTAGTGAGTCACACACCGGTCGGCAATGCAGTAGACCTCGCCTCGGGGAGCAAGAAGCGCCAGCAGGGCCGCGGAGGGTGAGTTTATGTGAACGACTGGCTCACATAACAATGACAGCCACACTCGGTACCCTCGGAAGGCAGGAAGTGCTTGTGGCGCGTCGGACATGACTGTTAGTTATAGAGGTAGCTAGCAATATGTGATCTCCGTTTAGGCGCCCAGTAATGTGTTTGTGATCGCGGCACACTTGTCTTGTGTTACTGTGTTATGCAAGCCGGGTGATTGAGTGTGTGGCACGTTGACCGGCATTGGAATAACATGTCGCCTCCAAAGCAGGAGGTGTTAGTGTCACCTAGCGGAAACTTAGTTTGAAACCTCTGTGTGTAGCGAACCGAACAGTGACTGAGGGAGTGACACGTCGTCCGGTAGTGCTGTCTCCGAAAGATGGAGGTGTTCGTGGCAGGCCCCAGAAGGCTAGTGGACGTTTTGGATTGCTGTGATGTAGTAAGGCGCCGGCTCGCCAAGAGGGAGTACTTGTAGAATGAAACTTTCACTCTGCAGCCGAGTGTGCGCTGATATGAAACTTCCTGGCACATGAAAATTATGTGCCGGAACCGGAATTCGAACTTCGCCCGCAAAATGGGAAGGTCCCAGGTACGAATTCCGGTTCCGTCACACAATAATAATCTGCCAGGACGTTACGGATGTACTTGTGTTTACCGCCTCTATTGACGGAAACCTGGGAGCAAATCTCCTCTTGTAACTAAAGCAATCAAATGCGCCTACTGAGAGGACTTCTTCTCATTTGGTAGATAGTTTAGACGAATCCAGAGGTGAGAGTTTCTAGGGGACCGTGGGCAGTAGGAATTGTGTTGCGTCTACAACCGGCCCCCTGGGTGAAGAATCCTGGTATTAGCGGTCTTATCGGTGATTTTCGGTTCTGTCTCTGCCTATTGACCTGTTGGTCATCGAATTAAATCTGCCATTAGGGCACTTAAAAGCACCAATGGTCTTTTCCTCCGTAGTGGCCGTCCACTTACTTGTAGCTACCCCAACGCGTGGGCGTATGTATAGGGAAGCTATTTTTTTCTTTTGTAGTAGATCTTTGAGTGCGGAGAGTTGAGTGTTGTAATTGTGGTTATTTGTCCTCACTTGATCTGTTTCGATAATTTCTCTTGTTAGGGAGACAGTTCCATCCGGTTGTGGTTGTCTGTAACGCCGTTGAGGCGACGGCAAGGCTGTTTGGAGCGGAACAAACCAGCTCAGGTAAGGAGAAAATTTTTGCACGCCAATCCTCCATTATCACCTACTGTGAAGGGTGTCCCCTTTCTTAATTGTGCCATCTGTGGTGAAGTTTTATTTATAGTGTATTGACATCCAGACTCCTACGTCAGGGGAAGCCTTACCTGTTCGGGTTCAGTTGTCACATTTATTGTAATTATGGTATCTACTGTAAGGACTTGCGGTTGTTTAGCAAGTGATCTAAATCATAGAATGAAGGCTTTCACGGCAGGTATCGTGATTACCTCCAAGGATGCCTTCCGCAGACGAGGGCGAAACGTCAGGGGAAAGTTTCATGTATGGACCACGGCATCTCAGCCCGGCAGCTATAAGTAATAAGTGATCTAAATGTTTGGTTTTTAATTGATTATTTGCATTTTTATTATTGGTCTTGCCATTTTAAAAGACACTGTTTCAGCTAAATTAATTACCTTGGTTGTTCAGACTTTAAATTACTTACAGATTAAGATAAATTGGTTCTTTTTGGTTGTGAAGGAATTGAAGGTCATTAGGGATTTCCAATTATTTTTTAATAAAACATTTGAATCTGTAATGATTAACTGAAGTTAAAAAAATTGTGAAGGAGCTTGGTCTTTGGAATTTGCGCGTTTAATATTAAACAAGTCATAAGTCTTAGCTGTTTGGAATTATATTAATAATCTATTAAGTGCTCTAACAAACGACAAGGTGTGTTTCTTTATGGTGGTTGGGTGTTTGGAGGGGACAAAACTGCTGGGTTATCAGTCCTTGTTTCTTTAGGTCCCAGTCCTGCAATGTGATTAATTGTTTGAGTTAAATACTCATGTTTAACCCACTTGTTTCTCAAATGTTTGTAAACCCAATTGGCCTAAATGTTGAAGTCATAGGTCCCTATACTAAAAAACTACCTTATCTAGGTTATTCCCAAGGAAGGACTCGAACCGCCGACGGGTGCGGTCGTGGACAAGCACCTCAAACCACGCGCCCTCTTGATCCTTCCCCTCGTTAAACATCTATGGTTTTTTGTGTCTTTCAATTTTTTTCTCTTTCTCTCAATCGTCATTATTGGATCTACTTTATATGGATCCGCTAACTCTACTTCTTGCACAATGTTCTTTGATGTGCAGGTACTAAACTAATTATCATGGAATATCTTTGACTTCCGCTGAACACTCTTCGCGGTTTCCTTGCTTACCTCATCATGCATGTTAAAAGTAACCTAAATCAACTTTTCCTTCTGTATTCTATACCCATACCCCGTCCCTTATCCTACACAATACCTTATGAAGGAAGTACAATTGTCACAGCTCAACATCACGTTGATTCTCGTCGCTTTAATGTGTTAGTATTAGCAATTCTGATCTGCGTTTTACACATTACTCTATCCCTTTTAATAAGAAACTCAGAATTAAATTTGTAATCTCGAAATGCGGGCAGCCGCCGCCAAATCTTATCATTATGAAAAGTAACTCCTTCTGAGTCTAACAACAGATAAAGCACCAGCGACTTATGGCGCTTTCGGGTGCTTTAAAGGAATTAATAATCCCTTTTTGAGACGCATGATGATGCGTCTGTAAGGCGAGCAAGCAGAAATGCTTTATCAATTGAAGTTTACAAAAGACTGAGCGGACTTACTTTTCATACATTTTTTAAATGTACTTAAAATCTAGCTGGAAAACGGGAACTACCCGGATATTGATTTATTCAGTCCATTTCATTCCTTCGTCTATTTTCTACTCTCTCTCCATGTGCTACTCCATTACATACATCCACCAACTTTCAGAACATTGAAAAGGTACCTACTTTCATAGTGGTTGGTCATACATCGTTTGTTGTAATGTACTCTATGTCACAGCGTTCGAAATTCTAAGTAGACAGTTTAAGTGTGAAAACTTTCATGAAGATCGGATAAAGCTCTAAACTATGTCAAGCTCTGTAGTTTAAGTACCCTCCACATGCACCATACGAAATTTTATATTGACTGTCGTCTTCCTCTTGTTTCGAACGTCAAATTTGCAAAATTTCATTATGATCGAAATAAAACTGTACATTTTGATGACCTCCGTAGATGAAATACATTCCGCCACTCACCATACTCGTCGTATCTCCTTATCTATTGCCGTAGGTATTTCTTGCCCCTATAGCAATTTGTATCTCACGTTAAGTAATTTGGTTGAAATAGGTCCCGTGGTTCAGGAGACATGCCAAAATGTCGTATGATGATAAACTTTTTCACGCATTTAATTGTTTATAACGTCATATCTCCTTAACTATGTATGGTATAGTGTTATAATTATGCCTATAACCGTCGCTAAATTGCAAACAATGTGTTGACTAGTTTCATCGCAATCAATGCACCATACGGTAATGAATAAAATACCAAATCCCGTGTTGTAGCTTCGAATCCACCCTCAGGTGTTGTCCTTAGGTTAGTTTAACGTAGTTAAGTAGTTTTTAATTACTAATTACCAAGCAGTTCAGTCCGATAGATCTACAAATATTTGTGCATTGAACAAAATACGGAAAAACATACACACTAACACAGAAACCAATTTTTATAAATTACATTGCCGTTACTGCTCCCGAGGACGTGAGTATATGATGATGGCATCCTCTCGGGTAAAATATTACGGAGGTAAAATAGTCCCCCATTCGGATCTTCAGATGGGGACTACTCGGGAGGATGTGATCATCAGGAAAGACAATACTGACATTCTACGGGTCGGAGCGTGGAATGTTAGATCCCTTAATCACGTAGGGAGGTTAGGAAATTTAGGTTGAAGTTACAAGATTTCTAGTCAGGCGAGTACAGGATTATAAATATAAAATCAGTTTGGGTTATTACAGGAGAAGGTCTGATAATGAATAAGAAAATAGGAATGTGGGTAAACTACTGTGAGCAGTGCAGTGATCGCAATATTGTAGTCAAGATAGATAGGAAACCAACACCGACCGAGGTAGTATAGGTTTATATGCCAAGTAGCTCTGCCGATGAAGAGGATATCGAAGAAATATATGAGGAGATAAAGGAAGTTACTCAGAGATTAAGGGAGAGGAAAACTTAATTTTGATGGGAGATTGGAATACGGTTGTAGAAAAAGGAAAGGAAGAATCATGAAGGATGATAGTATACATGGAAGAGACCAGGAGAGACAGGAAGGCAGCAGTTACACATTATAATGGTAAGACATAAATTTCCGAACCAGGTTTTAAACTGTAAGATTAACCCAGGGGAAGATATAGACTCGGATCTGCAAAACAGTAGGGAAAATAAGGAGATAGGACCTTGAAACATTGAGAGAATCTGAATTTTTTGAGAATTTCAGAGGGACATTTAGGCAAAAATTGACAGAAACGGGGGAAAATAAAATAGTAGCAGAGGAATGGATAGCATTGAGAGATGAAATAGTGATGGCAGAAGAGGACCAAATAGGTAGAAAGGCAATACCTATAAGACAGGGTTGTAGCCTTTTTCCATTGTTATTCATTTTGTACATTGAGCAAGCTATAACGGAGAGAAAGGAGAAACTTGGAAAAAGAATTACTGTTTAGGGTGAAGAAATAAAATCATTGCCTTCTGTAGATGAGTTTGTAATTCTGTCCGAGACAGCAATGGACCCGGAGGAGCAGCTGAACGGAATGGATAGTGTACTGAATGCTGCGAATAAGATGAACATTAAACTAGCAAAACGTGCAGTGTATGAAAACCAGGCGATGCTGAAGGAATTAGATTGGGTAACGAAACAATAAAGGTGGTAGATGAGTTTTGTTACTTGGGCAATAAAATAACACATGAAGGTCAACGTACAGGAGAGTATACAAGAAATGGTCGGTTCGTGTTAATCATACAGAAATTGATCTTTGGCCACTAAAACACACACGACACAGCTGTAATATTTTACAATATTTATCGATTTATACAGGTGCAAGTATTACTATAAACAAACTACAAAATTTGCAACAAAGAATTACATAAACAGCCAAAAGATAAACGTATTGTAGGAAGGTATACAAGGAACTGGTAGGAAATGATTAAGAATTGTACTCTGTGGGTAAGGAAAGTATGCGGCAATGTGAAAGGATTAATTACATGACAAAAGTAAGTGACAATTCGACAAAACATTAATTACATTGTTTGTTTGCGAAAAAGGTGGTCACATGAAATAATTATGGTATTTTGAACAAAAATTTGGAACTAGGGGGTAAATAAATATGTGACACTCATAAAACTATTACAAAACAAGTAGAATGATTAGCTGGGAGTATTAGTATTATCTACAGTTATAGGTTGAGTACCAGACTTGGGCAAGTAGCCATGTGTTTATTTATTTCCAATCTTTCTCTGTAGTTCATCTCCTTACATTTGTGAATGTGGTGGAAAACTTCTTATTGGACTTTATAACTGTGACCCTCTATAAAAAGTGGCCGGAAAAAGAGAAGTCACCCTTTCTATGTGTGTAACCTCTGTGGTGTTCTTTTAGGCGTGAGGAAATAGCTCTACATAAAATAAAATTTTTTGGTTTCTAGATTTTAATGTTCTGGCAACTTGTAGAAAGGCTTTTCGTATGTACACAACAATTTTGTGCACATTTTACCTAATGGTAAGCACAGCACACCGGTCTGGAAAAGGAGTGGAATATATAAAATCATTCGTGATTGTGGAAACTTCTATCCTAGAGCTATTTCCACATACCTAAAAGAGCATCACGGAAGTTGGAGACTCGGAAAGGGTGACTCCACTTTTGCAGACCACTTACTTAAAGATGGTCACAGTTACAAAGTCCAATATGAATTTCTACATCACATTCACAAAGATAAGATGAACTACCTAGAAAGATTCAAAATCAATAAACATGTGGCTACTAGCCTAAGTCTGGTACCCAACAACCAAATAGAGTTCCCTTATTGTACTTGTTTAGTAATAGTTTTGTGAGTGTCACACATTTACTTACCATCTCTTTCCAGAATTTTACTCATGATACTGTAATTATTTCATATGACCTCGTTTTTCGCAAACAAAGAATGTAATTAATATTTTGTCGAATTGACACTTACTTTTGTAACTGTTGTCGTGTAATTAATTCTTTCATATTGACGCATACCTTTCTTAGCCACTTTGTACAATACTTTATAATGTCGCAAACAATTATTTGTATACCTTCCTACAGTACGTTTATCTTTTGGCGGTTTATGTAATTCCTTGATGCAAATTTTGTAAAATCTTTGACATAACCTTTGTTTATAGTAACTCTTGTACCTGATGATAGTGTAACAGCCGAAAACTAGTTTATATAAGTCAATGAATATTGTAATTACAGCAATGTCGTGCGTATTTTAGAGATCATGTAACACATATTGCACCAACGGAACTTTCAATCAATGAAACTGGACTTTCATCAGAGTACTGTGCTACAAAATTCGTGAATGTTAATAAAATTGCTGTTCGGTTCATATTCTAGATTTAAAGACCAGATAAGACCGGAGAATTTACTTTCTGGTTCAAATAATAATTATTGGTAACATGCTACAAGACATGGATTGCCAACTCACTGGTCACTCACGTAATTCGACTGCTATTTCCTTAACCTTGTTATCTGACCGCGTATTCAAATCTTCTGTTGATACTAACAGTCAAGTCATCAATACCCATCAACACCTTCTACTACTACAAGTATGTCTATGTCGTGAATTGCAAATCCATTAGCATAACAGAAGATGGGATAAATTTTCGCGTCTCATGCTTTTAATTAGTTGCATAAGAAACCTTTGATTACGTAATATTACAAAACGGTTATTAACATTTTAAGTCAGTAAAAGTATTAGAACAATGTGGAACTCTCTTGATAGATCTGAAATTTAAACGCCACTAATTTCATTGGCTGCCTGTGCACATGGAAACACTCGTTCTGCCATGCAATTAATTCCTTTCAATAGCTGCTACAATTATGACTTCTATTAACACAATGTAAATTAATCTTCGTTATCGGTTGTACCACGTGCAATGTAACATGATCATAGACGTGTCAAAGGATGCAACATTATATCAAAAATACTGTGACATGAGGAATGAAATTCTGCTAGTTTCTTAAAGAATGCAACGTACTATATGTATACTTATAATCATAATTGCTTCTAAACATATATCCTGTTTTACACACAACACTAACAATGTCTATAGTTCTCAACAATTACAGGAAAGATTAATATAATTAGCTCTTATTATTTCGACATCGGACAGTCCGTTTTATCAAAAATATTAATATGTAGATTCATTAATAATGCTGCCTTCAAAGTCGACAGTTCAGCCTCCACAATCAAGCCACTCCGTTAACACAAGGATTAGACATTTCCCAATTAAGGGTTAAAGTTTGGAAGAAACGCGAGCAGGTTGAATTTGTCGATGTAGAACAGCACAAAACAAATTGTGCCGTCTCAGCTCTTTGGCCTTGACGGGAACAACGGCCGCGGAAATCTACGTTTAATCTTATTCGTCTTATTCACATATTTGTCCCCCTTCCCTCACTACCAGTCCGCCTATAATCATGCCACAAGACAATGCGAAAAAGGGGGGATTCATACGACTTAAACGTAATTTGCATTTTGAGATCACTAAAATTTCGTTGAATGTTTTTTAATAGAAGAGCAAACATACCGTTGCAATATAGTCAACTGAGATTTGATTCCATTTCCTGGAGGTGCTCCGCGACCACGCAATGATGAACACACCAGATGTATTTCGAAGCATTCGCCGTTAACGTTTAATTAAAAAAAAAAAAAAAAAAAAAAAAAAAAAAAAAACACAGATCGATTTCAATCACCTAGTAATCATCTTCAGTGTCCTTCAAACAAGCATATGAATGCCCTGACTGTAACTGCAACGGCAAACATAAAATTGCAATGTTTTTACTCGCTTATTCTAAATTAATTTCTGTTTGTAAATGCTATGAAATTCGACATGGTCGCACACTCTGTGGTACTTAAGAATAGTGAGCTGCTACCTCCTTGAACATCAATTTGTTTAGTGCACAGTATAATTAAAATTTGTGATGAAGACACCTTCCATCTCGCCATGACGCCACTGACATCTCGTTTCGCTGCTGCTTTCAAGTGTTCCCGCAGAGTAATGTACCACAAAGCATTTTGTGCCTGTCTGTGAATGAATGTATGTGCTTTCAGCTACCCATTGTGTATTTGCAAATTCCCTCCCACATTACCTCCATATTCATAAATGGCAGAAACAATTTTATTATGGGCAGTAATTACATGATTTAATACACTTTTGTACAAGGTGTGTGCTTAATTTGGTTTCCCCACATTAAGTTGCTTGTTAATTTTTCTGAATATATTATGATCTTAAAGTATGCTCCCTGTTCCATGTTTAATTATCTATTCATTTATTTTGTGTTTGTTAAAACGTAGGCTGCTCCCTTAAGGAGCGAGCAGTCATGTACTGTGGCCATTCATTAAGTAATTTGGAGCAGAAGTGAGCGTTTTAACCTACATTTGCAGATCGTAACTGCAAGAGATCTTGCTTATTTAATAACAGGCTATTTTTAACTGCCAACGCAAACTAAGTTACCTTTCAGGGAAGTAAATTCAACTGCAACGTAGTTACTTTGAAAAGTAACTTTCCCAACCCTGGTAAGAAGGGTAGTTTGCAACTCACTGAAACGATCGCTAGGCAGAGGTGCAGGCAGGCACAAAGGAGATACAGACAACTAACTCTTACATAACCGTTCGTTTACGTGCTTGTTCGAGGCTCAGATATCATCCAAACCACCGGTTAAAACATATGTTGATTTAGCAGGACGTATCATTCTTTTACATTTTGTTTGTTTAAAATATACAGCCTCCCTCCGCTCCTTTATGTATTAATTTGAAATAAATCATTCTAGAACTTTCAGAAATTTCTTGCAACATTCTTAGAGAATACGTTGTATTTAACCATTTCAGTCCCGTATTATGTAATCAGTTATGGAAAAATTAAAATTCAGAGTTTACTGTATTATACAGTGCAGTAAACATTAAAATATGTCAAAGACATTATTGATAGAGCTGAAGCATTGAATTAAAATTTGTGGTGCGGCCGGGAATCGAACCCGGACCTCCATGCTTACTAGGCAGACGTCTTAACCGTTAGACTAACACACCACTACCGATTAAGGCGCCTCGGAATAGTCCATGTACGATTTCCCTCCACAACACAAACTTTAATTCAGCTTCTTTGTTCCAAAGATAGTGGCAATTATCTTTGGAACAATGAAGCTGAATTAAAGTTTGTGTTGTGGAGGGAAATCGTACATAGACTATTCCGAGGCGCCTTAATCGTTAGTGGTGTGTTAGTCTAACGGTTAAGACGTCTGCCTAGTAAGCATGGAGGTGTTACAGTATCTTTGGTGAGCAAAATAAACAACACGGATTTCGGATAGCTTTTAAAATAATTAAAAGTATAGGAATAATTAGTATTTAAACAGTGTTTAGTTCTGCTAGAACACGTGTTTTGCTTCGTGTTTACGTGTGGTGTTTTCCATTCTGCTGGTGATTAACAGGATTTCGGTTTATTTTTAACCGAAGTTCTCCTGTTACTGGCATCATGTCTACTAATCTACGGAAGAATACACTGGTTTTTTCATTTGACAAGGAAACCCGCAATGTGCAGCCGACGTCGCTGGAAATTCACGATTGGATAACTGAGGTAATCGGTGTTACTGATGAATCTGTCCATACTTTTCAATTAGACAACGATAAATACTGTATATTTGTCAAGTTTTTGAGCCCTGTTTATATTGATAAACTGTTACTGAAGTGGGGTAATGAAGTCGAGTTTACTCATAGAGATAACAGGAAAAGCAAAGTATCTATTTGGAGAGCCGATATAGTTTATACAACCGTTAGAGTGTTGAACCTCCCAATTGAACTTGATAATGAAGTAATCAAGGATGTACTTAGTCAATATGGCACCATCAAGTCTATTACAAATGAACGTTGGTCGAGGCATTATAAATTACAGTGTTTCAATGGCATTCGTTCGGTGGAGATGGAAGTTAAAGCAAATATTCCGTCTCACATCGTTGTGGGTGGTTATAGAGCACAAGTAGTGTACTCAGGACAGGAACCTACGTGTCACATATGTAATGAGTCTGGACATTTCAGACAGGACTGTCCTCGGCGAGTTTTTGTGTTAAAAAGTAATTTAAAACAACGCCAGAGGCTTACTGTTAGTGATGTATTACAGCCTTCTGTTCTGGCGCAATCGGATGAGACTGAAAACGTAGCAAATATAGCAAGCTGTTCTGATGTCCCTCTCGAAGATAAGTCTCAGTTTCCACCATTAGTTAAGAAGCCTATTATTGACTCTGGTCATGATAGTGATGTTCAGTCGAAAAAAAGACCGCATGCAAATACTGACAGCTGTTCAGACGCGGAATTATCCGACACACCTCATTCAGTACGTAAGCAAAAACAGTGCGATGAGGTGATACAGCAAGAGATTCAGCACGAGGTTCAGAAAGAGGTAGTGTCGATGGAAATCGACACTCAAGTCTCGAAAACTATGTTAGAAAGCGAGTCCGCAAGTGGGGTTTTATCAAGTAACGTGCCCGAACCAACTGCAGAAGCAGTGGGTCGTACAGAACAACATTCAATTGTCTATAAAACTGTTCAGCAAAGTTTTCCTGACGTGCCCCCTACTCCTGAAATTTGCCCTCAGGAGATATATATCAGTGGTACTGAATCATTAGTTGATAAACAGGGCATAACAATTGACAATGGCAAAGAGAAGATTTCAAAAACAGAAAATCTCAAAGTAGAATTGCAACCTCACGATGCCACACGTCGTAAAACAAAGCCTCAGTCTAATCTCAATGTTCAACGCACTCATGTGAAATCTAAACCTGGGAAAGACACAACCAAATCAAAGAATGTGAGACATGATATCGTCAGACGTGGATCACAAAATGATTTAGCTGATGAATCTAACGAAACTCAATGCTGTTTTGATACACATGACAAATCTCCAGATCCAGCGAATGCAGCGAATAATGCATAGAACTGTTAGTTTTTCTGTTTTGTTTTGTTTTTCATTGCATAACTGATAAAGAGACCAGGTTACAAAAGTGAGTACATCATGCCTCAGGCCTATACTATCACCACTATAAATATAAACAGAATTCAATCAGATTTACAAATAGCAGCACTTAGGGAATTTTTATATGAATCAGGGACCGATATTGCCCTTCTGCAGGAAGTAGTGATTCCCAAACTGACAATTACAGGGTTTGTTGAATATATAAATGTGTCACACGACACGAGTGTTGGGACTGCCATTTTGATACGAGAAGGTATTCCAGTCACAACAGTAGAACGTCTAGAATCAGGAAGAGGAATAAGCTTACAGTTATTTGATTTGACTTTAATCAACATATATGCCCCTTCAGGCAGTGCCCATAGAACAGACCGAACGCAGTTTTTTAGTGAGGAACTTATATATCTGCTACGAAAAAATCCACAGAATCTGATAATGGGTGGTGATTTCAATTGCGTTCTTAATAAGAGGGACCAGCAACCAAATTTTAATTATTCTGCTGAATTAAAACAACTAGTCAAACACATGAATTTACAGGATGTGTGGGAGATCAAACATCCCGCATTTGTACAGTATACATATATTGCTCATAATTCCTGCAGTAGACTTGACAGATTTTACATTTCCAAGAATCTTGAATCATCTTTGTTAACTGTTGAAACTGTTCCTGTATATTTTTCAAATCACTCCAGTGTAAAGGCTTGCTTGAATCTAATGGTACAACCTATTCATCGTTTTAGAAATCAGTGGCATCTAAATGTCTCATTGTTACAAGAAACTGAATTAGAAGAAATGTTAACACATGAATGGATGATATGTCTGCGTGCTACAGGTAGATATTCCACAATATTAGAGTGGTGGAATAGAATGGCGAAGCCAAAGTTGAGAAGAGTCCTTATGCAATACAGCGCACAAAGGACCAAGGATATAAAACAAAGTATAGAATATTACTACAGCCTGTTGAGGAACCTTTATGATCAAGCATCAGAGTCCTCCTTTCGTTTAGTGGATATAAAAAAAGTTAAAGCTAAATTATTAACCATAAAACGCAAACAGATGGAAGGGCTGAAAATAAAATCTAAGGCTAAAACCGCTTCAGAAGATGAAATGACATCTTTATATCATTTGCTAAAGCACGCCAGAAATAGAAGGAGTACCCTTATTGAAGAAATCCGAACTACAAATGGAATGATCCTTAGATCACAAAAGGACATTATTAATGAGATTCATCACTATTATGAAGAACTCTATGCTGACAACCCTGTAAATGAAGACTCTCTTGTTGACTGCTTGGGAATTATCACGTCACAGCTTACCGAAAATGACAATGAGGAAATTCTTTCAGAAGTCAGTGAAGATGAAGTCCA
Organism: Locusta migratoria; assembly: GCA_026315105.1. Lineage (NCBI taxonomy): Eukaryota > Metazoa > Arthropoda > Insecta > Orthoptera > Acrididae > Locusta > Locusta migratoria. The sequence goes on along the minus strand of CM048747.1, from coordinate 208,679,783 downwards.
TGACGTTGTGAAAACCTCACCTCCAAGAAAATCTCCTGGACCTGATGGGCTGCCTATCGAGTTTTATGCACGTTATTGGTCACTTATAGGAGAGAAAATAACAGCCATTGCAAACGAGATTCTTCAGGGCCATACAATACCTACAGAATTTAAAGAAGCTAAAATTGTTCTTGTCCCAAAAACTAAAGAAAATAAAATGTTAAATAATTTTCGACCTATTTCTTTGCTTAATACAGATTATAAAATAATCGCCAGACTTCTGAATAGAAGAATTTCTTCGTTTGCAAACAAAATCATAAGTGTGCATCAAAACTGTGTAGTTGGTAGGACTATATTTCAAAACATAGCTGAATATCGAGATATCATTTCAATAACTGATGTGACTAGAATCAAATGTGCATTGATCTTTTTAGATTTCCATAAAGCATTTGACCTTGTCAATCACACATACCTGCTTAAAAATATGCAAAAACTGGGTTTTCATGAGAGGTCTCTCCGCGTGATTAAAAACATTGCAACAGGGATACATGCAAGAATAACGGTAAATGGACAAACAACGAAACAAATAGAAATAAAAAGAGGTGTTCCACAGGGAAGTCCTCTTTCCATGCTTTTATTCGCTATTTCACTTGATCCCTTGCTTCGCAATGTGCATGCAAATTTGACAGGCATAACAATGGCTGGCCATAAGACAGTAATCAGAGCTTACGCTGATGATGTAGGAGTTGTCGTCCGAAGTTGCAATGAAATAAGTACATTAGAAAACGTGACTAGAACATACTGTCAGGCTTCGGGAGCAAATATAAATGCTAACAAAAGTAAAATTCTGAAACTGAGAGGCTTTGACCATGTAAATGTTGATTGGGCAACCTCAGTCAGCCAACAAAAAACATTAGGAATAGTGCTCATGGCAAATGTGATGAAAATGGCAGCTAGAAACTGGAAGGACGCAGCGAATAAAGTACAAGGGGCCATAATGGATAACTTATCACGTCACATAAATCAAGTTCAGAGAGTAAAATATATAAATTTGTGGATACTATCAAAAGCTTATTATACGGCACAAGTATTTCCGCTCCCAAAAATGATAGCTAAAACAATTATGTCAAAAGTTACAAACTTTCTGTGGAGAGGAGAAGTATTTAGAGTCACTGCTAAAGTAGCCACTCTAGATCCCAGTCACGGTGGATTAGGCCTTGTAGACATAACTACCAAAGCATCAGCACTCTTCGTTAAACGGACGATGAACATTATACAGCAGCAACCTGGAAGCATTACAAGTAAACTTTTCGATGTTCTTAAACCGTCAAGTCTTCAACCTCCAATCGATGTAAGAAACATCAATGTTTGCTTACAACACGTGAGGACCTTTTATATCGAAATGAGTTATGTCAACCATACACTTTTGTGGTCAAGTCACCTAACAGCAAGGGCTATTATGAATGAAAGAAAGAAATGTGAAAGAAGGAATAAAATAGAAGATAGGTCAAGAAATGTGGACTGGGATGCTGTATGGCGAAATATTAATCTAAAAGGACACTCTTCGGACGTAATAACAGCTTGGTACAAAGTCGTCAATAATATAATTCCCACCAACGAACGACTCTGTGGAATCGGTATAAATCAAACAGATCTATGCCAACGATGTAATCTTGTTGATACAGTTATACACAGATTTACCTGTGGTGGAAACTTAAATAACTGGAAATGGGTGAGAGCGCAAATAGCACTCCTCACAAGAACTTCACCTGAATACGTATCTCCATCCATAATATGTAGACCAGATGCAAGATATTTTCCAGAGAAAAAAAATAACGCAGTATACTGGTTATTGGGAAAGTACGTGAGCTACGTCGTTAACAATCTTGGACCGGACACCACCATTGACTTCAAACTGTACATGCAGGATGAATATAAAAAACTTAGCAAGTATATGGACCAAAAATCCAAATATGGAAACATGCTTATTATCGTATTTGAACGAATGGGGATAGGTTAATATATATACATGGACTAATTGAATATAAGTTTATATCGATACCTACAAGAAAAAAACTGAAAGTGTTTGAGAAGCCTACATGCTAAGGTTAAATTATTTAAAAATTGAACTGTAAAATAGGAGTAAATCAACATGTTTTCTTTTTTTTATGATTGTTTATGTGTGAGTATATCATTATGAGTACCTGTGTAAAGTATTTTACTTGTGCATATGTATTCCAAGGTGTTATAATTGATGTTCTCTGTATACAGTACAATGTACAAGGAATAGAGTAAATAAAAGTTTATTTAAAAAAAAAAAAAAAAAAAAAAAAAAAAAAACGGTTAAGACGTCTGCCTAGTAAGCATGGAGGTCCGGGTTCGATTCTCGGCCGCACCACAAATTTTAATTCAATGCTTCAGCTCTATCAATAATGTCTTTGACATATTTGAGACGAAAATCCGTCTCAGGGATTCTTTCATTGTATTAAAATATGTGTTTTAAAATTTTTGGTCGAACTGATGATTGTTTTTATGTCATGTATTTATGCACAACACAGACGTTTGTATCGAGATAATTTATTACTTGTACGTTATTTTGTTGATAGTTGAGACTGCTAGATCAATAATCTTCGCCGCAGCACGAAAGAAAAGACAATTCACTGCCGGAATAAAGTAAAAGGAACCACACACACGCCCACATTGTCAGCCATGTACAGACATCAACATTGCACAACCTCCAAGATGGATACATTAATTTCTTAGAAGTGGCTACACGCCATACCAAGCTGCAGAATGTCGTACTAGAAGCATGTTGTTCATCAACAAATATGCAACTTTATGGAATGATGCACCAAATACGTTGTTGTCCAGAAACATCAATGGGAATGAAATATTTAAATACGAAATCAAAGGATTAATTTACCAAATTATTAACGAAATTTCGATTTGATGGCCCTTCGATTAGAATCCACGTGCCCTAAATGTACTGTTGTCTTATAAATTTGACACGACGTCTTAAAGGCAAACAAAATAAGATGATTAGAAGTTTTTTCCCAAATGCATATGTGGGCTGTACGTGATGGTGGTAACTTGCAAATTGGCACCACATGGTCTGTTACAGGCTGACATTTGACTTTCAGTTCCTGCAGTAGCACGTGAAACTGACTTGAATTTTTAGAAGAATAAATCGCTGCAACGTGGGAGAACCGTGACGTTTTTTTATGAAATTCCGCTTCTGAATATGCAGTGCCCTGATAAAAATGTAAATTGCGTTATAGCAATACAATATTGAATTGGCATCCCGTGTGACTCCTCGGGATGCAGTGCGCTAACCTAATTCAGCTGGGAACTCGATTACCGTCGCAGCTGGCTAAGAGAGCGTCTAGGTAAACGTCATTAGCGGCGCGTGTTGTCCTGCTGCTACTTCACAGCGCAAAGACGCGGCGGTGGCGCTGAAAACGCGGAGCGCATTTATCTGCATGCAAAACTATGCCTGCCCGCGCATAAATCTCCCTATTACGTGTACACATACAGTTGCTAGCGCGCATATTGCGCCATTAATTGAGTGGGCAGTTAATTATACTGCCGATTTTCCAGTGATGAACAACTTCGTGCACAATGTTGGCATTTCTACAGCATGTTTCCGTTTAATATTGTCCCGTACCTTAGAGTTGAAAAAAAAGTTATAAAAATTTAAAAATTATGCATAACTAAAGCACCTACTTCATCTTTAATTTGAATGTGATAGCTTCTGCTGGGTGCAAATAAATGGGGGTTCAGTAACACATAAAGGTATGAAAAAGTGAAATACATCTAATGTTAAAATTATGGGGTTCTTTGTGCAACATTGATTATTAATTGAATAGATGATAGATTCATTAATAATCAATGTGTTAATAATGAATAAACGAAAAGTCTGAAAACATTTTTCAGGATCCAATCGTTTGGTAAGTAATTCTGAAAAACTCTAAAAATAACTATACTTGAAACTTCTTGGCCGACTTCTTGTGCGCCGTAACCGGGGTTCGAACCTGGGATCTTTGCCTTTCGCTTTCCAGCAAAAGACAAAATGTCCCAGGCTCGAATCTCGGTTTAAGTACCATTTTAACCTGCCAGGAAGTTTCATATCAGCGCACAGTCCGCTGCAGAGTGAAAGTTGCATTCTGAATGACACGAAAAAATGTAGATAGTGAGGTAAAAATTGACACACAGGCTTAGAAAGACATGGGGTTTTATTAGTAAAAAAAAGTTCAAAAAAGTCCGACAGATAGCTCTTCATTTTATCAGAAAAGCAATAATTAGCATAACGAATTAAGACAAAGCAAAGATGATGTTCTTTACAGGAAATGCTCAATGTGTTCACCATCATTCCTCAACAGTGGCTGTAGTCGAGGAATAATGTTGTAAACAGCACTGTAAAGCATATCCGGTGTCGGATGTTGTCGGATGTTGTCTTTCAGCATCCATCACGACTGAGGTTGGAGACCTAGGAGGCCAAGCATGACGAAAGTGGCGGCTGAGCACACTATCGTTACCGAACGACGCGCGCAAGAGATCTTTCACGGGTCTAGCAATTCCTTGCATTTTTCTTTCTTGCCTGAAATGCGAAACAGTCGTTAAGAAAAGTGTATTTTGCTGTCGGAAATCATACAAAAATAGGGTAATGTGTTGCATTCTGGAAATACGCAAATATACTGTACACGACGTTCAAAGTCTTCGTCATGCATATTCTCGTTCACTTTTTCTGCTACAGATGTGCAGATTAGCCGCAACTGCAGCTAAAACACTTATTTGCACATCATCATTTGTTCCAGGTCGTGGTTGACGTTTCACTTGTGGCTTAACACTTCCTGTCTCTTTAAATAACGAAACTATACGACGAAAGGTCCGGAAACTTGGATAATGTCATCCAGGATAACGGTCAACATACATAGCACAGGCCTGTTGGCCAGTTTGATCACAATAACCACACATAAATACCATATCGACCTTGTCTGCAATTGGTAAACAGTCAATTTTAACACGAGTAATATATCACGAAGCAAATACCGTCCGCACTTGCGAAATGTTACGCGATACCACGTACTTATACGATGGTGACTATTACAGTGCCATCTATCACAAAGCGAAAAAAGTGTTCCAAATAAAACAATATGTAAAAACAGAGGCTACCTAAAAAATGCTGTTGATATTCGTTTACCTATGGCAGCGCCATCTAGCGGGCCGACCACAAAGCCATCTGTTTTGAAAAGGTTTGGTGGTTATAGTTTTTTTTTTCGTTTGATGCTTGTTTCGCGACATATTTGGCCTGTCCACTATCAAAGGACCACCCTGCATATAGGAAAACTCTAACTATACTATGCTAAGTACAAAACACACACATAAACATCAGTTGCTGAGTGACAGCCGGCGAGTAAACACGTGTCGCGCAGCAGGCAGCTCTTCAGTGTAAAGTTAACCGGCTTCTTACTAGAAGTCACTTATTTTCATTTCGTGCGTGCTTTCACTTACAGTTCATCAAAATTCGTGTACTTGCGTGTTTATTTATTCAGAATCGGTAATTGACAGACCAGTGTTGTTACTTCGATTTATTAGCTCGCGTATATATTTTTCATATTCGCCGTTAATAAAAAGCTTAGTGTTACGCATGCAATTTTCGAAGCTAACTGTTTATCAAACTTTTGTCTCCTTGATTGTATAATTAATCAGCTTTACAGCAAAGGAACTATTTAGAGTTCTCCTGCGTATACTTAGATTCGCGTCAACGTTACAGTTTGGTGTATTCTCCCACAGTTTAAATAACCACAGTCGTACTTATTTGGAACATACGTAGGTTTTTAGAATGGCTAGGAGCTGTGACTGCAGTGAACGCTGTTTTTAGTAATTCTGCGCTAGCCGTACTGTCATTGGTAGTATTACCATAGCTATCGCGTAGTGAAGTTTGCGTTTTGTCGCTAGTGTACTTCACATATGACCAGATTACGAGACAGGATTTCGTTGTGGAAACTATTATAAGCATCTCGCATTGAAGTCCGCGCTAGATTGCAAGTTTCTGTAAAAGACTGCCAGTCTTGGGGATTCTTTGTATGTTTAAATTTTACAGGCGTTTTTCTTTGCTTTTGCAACAGTGATCCGACCGTTTCGTGTACTACTGGGTCAGCCCCCTCTTTTATTAATTTATTTGGTATACATCTCACTAGTGTTACTGATATTATGTCAGTGAAAGTAAGCCACAACCGATCTACACTCGCATTTTTAGTTTTGAAAGACTAGCGACTATCACTCAGGAAAGCGTGAAGCAAACGTTTATCTTCTCTTTTGGATGGATTTATTTTTCGTTGATTATTGGTGCATTTGGGAATTTCGACGTTCGGTCTTTCTACTACAACGCCGTGTTCGCTAATCCCTCTATCTGTTTTGATGCTCTTTACTAGCTAAGACTTATTTGTTGCTAAGAGATCAACCATTTACAGTTCATGAACTAACTGTTCGAAGTAGTTTTCAGAAAAAGCATTCAGAACTAATTCGGACCATGTTTTATATTTGCCTTCGGTTTTCAGTACGTATTTATGCCAACATATCCAGGGTATGCTTCGGATACCTATTTGAAATGTGATTCAAGCTTTCTTTGAACATTTCGGCAATTGCATCGTCTGAGTCAGGGAGCAGATAAAAAGATCCAATTATTAATTTATTCCTTTTGTCAGGTATAACCTCTACCCAAACCAAATAATAGGAAGTATCTGCCACAATTTCACTACATCTGTTACTCTAATGCATCCTAGATCTGCATTCGTCCTTTGTCTGATCTGCACCCTTTGAAAAAAAAATGTCCAGTCCACGCCACATAGCCCCCGCTTTCCGTGTAGCCGCTTCCTGAATATAGTGGACTCCGGTTTAGCGGAACCCGACAACCCACCACTCTTTGGGTCTAGTCGAGGAATCTGAGCCTCTGATTCAGATCCTCCACTCGGCTCTGAACCAAAGGTCAACAGTCCTGTCGACTATGCTGCAGATGGTGAGCTCTGCCATGTTCTTGAAAACAAGACTGGCAGTCTTTACAAACTCTGATAATCGCTCAAAAGCAGAGAGAATCTCTTCCGATCCGAAACGACACACATCGTTGGTCCCATCATGAGCCACTACCTGCAGATGGCTGCGCCCTATGTTCTTCATGGTATCCGGAAGGACCCGATCCACATCTGGACTGGAATGACTCCCCCCCCCCTCCCCAACCGGTATGCAGCCATATCTCTAAGGGGTCCAATCACCTGCCTAACTTTGGAGCTCCCAACTACTAACAAACCCACCCTCTGTGAGTTCCCGAAACTTACAGGCAGAGGGGTGGCCATAGGACAAGCAATACTGTTTGCGTCAAGAACATCCTCTTCCACATATAGTGCCTTGAACCAGTTCGCAAGACTAACTTGGGAGGCCTCCACTTCGGTTCTCGGAAAGCCTGACACGTGCAAATCAGACCTTCCAATCCACCACGGATTGAGAGGCGCCCCCTTTTGGGCAGTGACTGGGCTGGCTACAGCCGCAGGCCGATCGGAGGGCACAACAGGCGCACAGGGCGTCTGCTACACCCCCGCGAGCGGGCCACAACAGTGGCGCCCACCGACCGCAGTCTCAAGCGTTGCCAGCGAAGCCAACGCCGCCTGAAGTTGCGAGCGAAGAGTCACCAACTCGGCCTGCTTCCGTTCACTGCAGTCACTGTTCCTAGCCATTCAAAAAATCTGTGTATGTTCCAAATAAGTACGACTGTTGTGATTCAAACTGTGGGAGAATACCCTAAATTTTAACTTTGACTCGAGTCCAAGTATATGCACGAGAACAAGAAACTGTTAATTTGATGCGAAGCTGACTAAGCATACGATCGAGGAGACAAAAGTTTGATAAACAGTGACCTTCTAAAAATGTGTACCTAACATTAAAATGTTCAAATGTTTGTTTAGCATATGGGACTTAGCTGCGGGGTCATCAGTCCCTAAACTTACAAACTACTTATGAACTAAGTAAGACTAAGGTCGGCACAATAATCCATGCTCGATGGGGGATTCGAACCCCCGACCGTAGTGGCCGTGCAGACCGTGACTGGAGCGCCTCAGTCCCCTCTGCCACCGCGGCCGGCACTGTTTATTTACGGCGAATCTGAAAAATGTATACGCGAGCTAATAAATAAAAATATCAACAATATCGGGAAGGCTTTTGACACTGTACCTCAAAGCGGATTCTAATGAAATTGCGCGTTTATGGAATATCGCCCCCATTTTGCGATGGGATTCATGATTTCTTATCGGAAAGGACACAGTTCGTAACAATTGTCATCGGGTAAATCAGAAGTGATATCTAGCGTTCCCAGGAATGCGTTATATGTTCTCTACTCTTCCTTATGTTTATAATCGATTTAGTAGACAATCTGAATAGCTCCCTTAGACTGTTCGCGGATGATGCTAACGTTTATCGGTTTGTGAAATCAACAGAGGATCAAGAGCAACTGCAAAGCGGTTTAGACAAAATATCTACATGGTGCGAAAATTGGCAAATTACACTAAATAATGAAAATTTTTAAGTAATACACATGACCATTAAAAGAAACCCGATGAACTTCAATTACACGATAAATCAGTCAAACCTTAAGGCCGTAAATTCTACCAAATACCTAGCAGTTACAATTACGAACATCTTAGACTGGAGAGAAGACATAGAAAATATTGTGGGGAAGGCGAACCAAAGGTTACGTTTCATTGGAAGAAAGCTGAGAAGATGCAACAGCTATACCAAAAAGACTGCCTCACAGTTGTGCGTCTTCTCCTGGAGTACTGTTGTCCAATGTGGGACCCTCACCAGGTGGAACTAACGGAAGACATTGAGAAGGTTCAGAGAAGGGCAGCTCGTTTTGTTTCAGGGGGGAAAGCGTCGCGGAAATGCTGCACGATTTCGGGTGGAAATCATTAAAAGAACGACGTTATTTGTTGCGGGGAGGTCAATTTGCTAAATTTCAATCACCCACTTTTACTTCTGAATGTGAAAATATTTTTCTAGCACCCACCTACATAGGAAGATTGACCATCCCAATGTAATAAGAGAAATCACATCGAAAACGGAAAGATTTAGGAGTCCTTTCTTCCCATGCGCTATTGGAGAATGCAACATTAAAGGAAGGTTATGAAAGTGGTTAATGAACCCTCTGCCAGGCACTTAAATGTGATTTGCAATCTATGTAGATGTAGATTACACACACATTGCTAGCCAGGACTAGAACCTCCGCCAGAAGCGGTGGCGCTATCTGTGACATGGCACCTCAGACCGCACGGTCCAAGACCAGTGTCCTATTGTATAACTACTAGAACATTTGTCGTACTGTAGCTATGTTAGTAAGAGGAAGAGCAGGTAAAATTCAACGATAGTAAGGATTACGTGTTCATTTATTGTCATCTTAAAACAGGCCCTCGTGTGCATCTAAAACAGGTCGTAAATACTCTGATGTAGACAAAGTTCTGTGCACGATAATATACAATTTATATTAAAATAATTAATTATGCACTAGAAATATAAGTACAGATATAACGAGAAATAGCAATATTTGAGAAGAAAGTTAGACGAAGATAATGGTGAAAAGCGGGAACTTTTTATTGTGTTACTTCTTATGAGAAATTGTGGAAAGTACTTTCAATTTATGGTTACTTCGGTCACCCGAGTGGAAAATCCGCCAGCACTTCTGCCTTCGATTACCGTTTGTCTAGATGTTTTGCTACTTGGCAAGAACATCGCGTCACCATTATTACTGTTATCGGTTTACTCACGTCTTTATTAAAACCTAACTACATTACAAATGATTACTCTCCTATTAACATTCCCCACAAGTGCAATATCTGGCTCTTCAACCCTTGTGGGATATGATGGTCCGGCTGCAATGCATCTTGCAAGTCTATCGCAAATATGCTCGCTCGGGTTTCAGTCCGGTGAACAAGCGGGCAATTCCATTCATTCAGTTCCCTTAGCTTCAAGCATGTTGTCCACCAGTGCACCTCTGTGAGGGCGATCGTTAACATCCACCAAAAGGAACCCATCTACTCAGACATCAGCTTACGTACAACAGAGGTCTCTATAACCCCGAGCAATCAAAGCGCTGAACACAAAACCTTGGCTTATCTGTGAACAGAACCCTGCACCATTCGTTACGATTCCAGTCGTTCCTCCACCCAGTTTCTGCGGGATAAACGGTGTCGTGCCTTCTATGGGTCACACACACCAGGCCTCCGCGCGTAGATGCCGTATTCCCGAAGGCGTTTTCTGACTGTTTGTGTTGATTTGCGTGTCCCGTTGCTGCTTGGAGGGCGCGTTGTATAACGCCATTGCCCAATTTTGACCATCTTTTAATAATAATATTTCATTTTTATGGTACGTAAGATATTATATTTCATTCATGTTACAATCGATTCCACTATTGTATCGTATGTGATGTCTGTACTTCATGTGCTTTGTATGTTTTATGAATATCTATATCATGTTTATTTTCGCATATTATTTTGGTAATTTTAAATGGCTACGGTAATGTCAGTTTTATTTTTGTATCGTTTTATGTATGTCAATATTATGTAAATTTGTAATGTCTCACGACCAGCGTGATTAGTAAAAGGTGTAGTGATTCCAATGTGAACGGAATTCCGTTGTAAATGAAAAGGTGGTATTGCTGCGCAGCTAACGGAGTCAGGGTAGTCAGTCGAAGGTTGGCATTCACAGCAGTCAGTCTGTGGTGGGAGCTCACAGCAGTAGTGAGCCTGAGAGTTTGGAGTGCACAGCATCAAGACGTAGTGGCAGACTTGTGCTACTGTATTCTGCCGAAATATTTGTTTCACTTGAGGCAGAAGACCAATCTACTGACAATGGCCTCGGTGAACGTGCTGATGCAATGTTAACACTTATACTGTCTGCATATGGAGCTAGGTAGAAGCTACTGGAAACCGCTGTTACAATGTCGGCTCACAAACTGCATAAAGGTGAAATCTGAGCTGTATACGCTGCGCCGCCACCACGCCACTACTCCGCATTAATATCAGGTCACAATATTTATTGTTACTGTTTATAAACTGGTCGTTGAGAGATTTAACTTGTGTTTTGAATGTTTTTCAATAGAGATTACATTTCTGTTAAAAGTAGTGTGTACGTAACCCTAATTTATCCCAAGTCACATAACGTAATAGAATTATTACCGAGTATTCATATTTTTTATTTTTTATTTTTTTCCTCAAAGCAGCAATCAATTTTTATAAAGTATATTTCTTGGAGAATCTTCTTAGTACAATATACAGTGCTGCAACTATAAATTTCATTGCTCTTGCACAATAGTATTGGTAGGAATAAGTTCATGTTTTGCCACATAACTAATTTAAATCATTTCATGTACCGGTAATTGAAACAGTTCAGACACGGACTCCTATGTTCCTATAAATTGTCAGTACAGTTTGAGTAACCTCATTCTAGATTCCAGGCTAGCAGATTTAATTAATTAATCTATTCAGCAAAGTGTTACTTAAATAATAGTTAACTGTAACAGAATCATTAATTTCATGGTAGGGAGAAAGATTTCAACAAAGTGATACATACTAGTCAGTTTTCTTTTAGTAGATTTTTGATCATAGGTCATAATCATAACCAATTTCTCACTTATATACACAGAACATTAGGAACAGCATTGACCACAACATCAGTAGATTTTATTTTATTTTATTTATTTATTTTTTTTTTTTTTTTTTTAGCACTGCAATACTGCATTCTACGCTATATTCTATAGTAACAGAGAGTAACTGATGAGGTGAGTCTTACCGTTACAATAATGTAAATAATTACTGCTTTCATTTAAATCTTTATTATTTTTGTGGTTGGTATTTTTTTATCTCTTATGAAACTTGTGACAAAGTTTCTTCCACACTTTATTTATTCTACATCAAGCTTCTAAATTAAACTGCAATTTTATCACTGCTTGGTATTCTTATGCCTCATTAGGCTGGCGACCGTGTATAAATTTTTATTAATGAAACATTTAGTTAATAATTTTTAATTATCACAACAATAGTATTGCAAGATTACCTAAGTTAAATTTTTGTTTCATATCAACCAGACTTCTTTTACTGCTATAAGCTACACCTATTTCAAACATAGTTATCGCTTTCCATAATTTATTTCCTGTTTGGATAAATCTTTGGGGAGTTTCGGTCCAAGTCTTGTCCTTAGTCCAGCACGGGTGCCACACTTAGTGGCCCATGACGGTTCGATTAGTCGCGGTTGTGTCACAGTTGCAGCGTAATAGCATTCAGCCTCCTGTTTCTTGCTGATGTTACCTGTGGAGATCTAGGCCTGGCCTTCTTTTGACGGTTCCTGTTGTCTTAACTCTCGGCCACGCCCTGTAAATTACACTTTGGGACACTCCGGTAGGCCGGCCGCGGTGGCCGAGGAGACTGAGGCGCTCCAGTCACGGTCTGCACGGCCACTACGGTCGGGGGTTCGAATCCCCCCTCGGGCATGGATATTTGTGCCGTCCTTAGTATAAGGTAGTTGATAAGTAGTTTGTAAGTTTAGGGACTGATGACCCCGTAGTTAAGTCCCATAAGATTAACAAACATTTTCACTCCGGTAGCTGCAGCCACCTCCCGCTGTTTCAAACTTCCTGAGGTTCTCCATAACGTAGCTCCGGATAAATCAGATAGTTGTTGTATTGCACTACCTGCTCACAACTATCTGGACCGTCCTGCATGTGTAATTCGTTTGATTGAAAAAACTCTAGTCAACACAACCCCTACGCGTCAGCTTCCTGTTATTACCACTGTATCGGTTGCTGTAATGTTATTGTGCCGGCCGCGGTGGCCGAGGGGACTGAGGCGCGCCTGTCACGGTCTGCACGGTCACTACGGTCAGTGGTTCGAATACCTCCTCGGGCATGGATATTTGTGCCGACCTTAGTGTCAGCTAGTCCATAAGTAGTTTGTAAGTTTAGGGACTGATGACCCCGTAGTTAAGCCCCATAAGCTATATAAACACAAATAGAAATAAATAAAAATGTTATTGTCTCCACTCCGAGAACCGGCAGAAAGACGTCGAACCATTCTAGTGCATCCTGAAGATGACAGTACGTCAGAACCTAGATATCTCAGCTGCTCATCTGTTTTGCCCAGTGTATTTGTAAATGACACTTCCTGTTTTTCTTTCTTTTTTTTACGGTATTTGCTAACAGTGCTCCATTGTGATGAATAGCACATTTACTACCTCTAAAAATAAAGTTCGGTGAATAGTCCTTACCATTAACACAGATGAACTATGAACTAATCTTGTTGTCCTTACCCAAATATACACAATAATCGCCAAATGTCAATCCTCCTGACTTCTGCCCATTCCGTCGACTCAAAATAGCTTTGAAAGGTAAGAGAGTTGAGGATATTCCTGGCTACCAACGAAACGTGACGATGCTTGTAAACACCATCTCAAAGGAACACTTTGTGCAGTGTTTCAAATACATGTATCGCAGAATTCGGCCGTGCATAGTTATGGGAAGTGCCTATTTCTAAGGACAAAAAGGTAACTGTTGTTCATAGTTCATCTACGTTAACGTTTCAGAAACATTGACCCAAATTCAGCCTCTGTTCTTTCATTAGCCTTCTGTAGTAGCACATTTTTTTAAATGGGAAACATGTTGTGCCGTATACGTATGATGCACAATGTTCGGTATAAGCTTAAAATGAATTCTACCCAACTCTGCCACCAGCTGAGAACATTTTCCCCAGGTTTCTAAGCCATAGTTTCTCAAACACATCCTGGAATTGTGTAAGAACTCAGTTCCGTATGATATATCAGCAATTTGTCTTGAAATATGAAGGCAGAAAACGTTTAAGACGTTAATGTCAGTGTACATAACAAGTAATGACTCTTCTTCAGTCACAAATTTCCATCTCTTCACCTTACAGCAAAATTCCTATAGTACATTACACACATATTACAAGTGTTTGATACATGGAGTAATTGTATATTAAAATGTTGAAGTATCCTTTTCACTTCTACATCTACATGGGATACTCTGAAAATCACATTTAAGTGCCTGGCAAAGGGTTCATCGAACCACAATTATGCTATTTATCTCCCATTCCATTCTCGAATAGCGCACGGGGAGAAAGAACACCTGAATCTCTCTGTTCGGGCTCTGATTTCTTGTATTTTATTCTGATGATATTTCTACCTATGTAAGTGGGAGTCAACAATATATTTTCGCATTCGGAGGAGAATGTTGGCGTTTGGAGTTTCGCAAGTAGCCCACGCCGTTGTTGTAATGATTCCCATCCCAGATCCTGTATAATTTCCGTAACACTGTCTCCCCTGTATCGTGACAATACGAAACGAACTGCCCTTCTTTGGACTCTTTCGATGTCCTCCGTCAGACCCACCTAATAAGGATCCCAAACTGAGCTGCAATACTCCAAAAATGGACGGATAAGTGTAGTGTATGCAGTTTCATTTGTAGTTCTGTTGCATGTTTTAAGGGCTCTGCCAATAAAACGCAGTCTCTGGTTCGCCTTTCCCACGATATTATCTACGTGTTCTTTTCAATTTAATTCTGAAGTAATAGTAATTCTTAGGTATTTTGTGGAGTTTACGGCCTTCACTTTTGATTGATTTATCTTGTAAACGAAGTTTAACGGATTTCTTTTCGTACTCATATGGACGACTTCACACTTCTCATTATTTAGAGTCAACTGCAAATTTTACAGCATACTGATATCTTATTCAGATCGTTCTTCAGTTGGTTTTGATCTTGAGATGACTTTACTAGACGGTAAATGACGGCGTCATCTGCAAAATTCCTAGGAGGGCTACTTAGATTTCCTTATTTTGTGTAAATAAGGAACAGCAGAGGACCAATAACACTACCCTGTTGAACGCCCGATATCACCTCTGTTTTAGTTGATGCCTTACCATCGATTACTACGAACTGTCTCCTCTCTGACAGGAAATCCCCTAACCAATCGCAAATTTTGGGCGATATACCATAACCACACAATTAGATTAAAATCCGTTTATGAGGTACGGTGTCAAAAGCTTTCTGGAAATCAAGAAATACGGAATCGATTTGCGAACCCTTGTCGATAGCACCCATCACTTCGTGTGAATAAAGAGATAGTTGTGTTTCGCATGAACGATATTTTCTAAATCCGTGTTGACCTTGGGTCAATAGATCGTTCTGTTCGAGATAATTCATAATATTTGAATACAGGATATGTTCCAAAACCATGCTGCAAATTGACGTCAATGAAATAGGTCTGTAGTTTAGTGTGTTACTCTTACTGCCTTTCTTAAATATAGGTGTGACCTGTGCAACTTTCCAATCTTATGGTACAGTTCCTTCTATGAGAGAGCGGTTGTATACGACTGTTAAGTAAGGAGCTATCACTTCAGCATAATCAGATAGAAATCTAATGGGTATACAATCCGGACCAAAAGACTTGTTCTTGTTAAGTGATTTTAGTTGCTGCACTACAACGATGATATCTACTTCTACGTCACTCATTACGGCATCTGTTCGTAATTCGAAATCTGGAATATTGGTTTCGTCTACTTTGGTGAATGAGTTTCTAAAAGCTAAGTTTAGTAACTCTGCTTTAGTAGCGCTGTCATCGGAAGGATCGCCATTACTATCACGTAGTGAAGGTATTGTTTGTGATTTGCCCCGAGTATATTTAACATATGACCAAAATTTGCAATAATACAAATGTGTAAGTTTACAGAATTTCGAGATACGTAATTTTTTGTCGTTATAAACTTTTCTGCAGCCATTATTCTGTCTTATTTATTCGATAACTATCTGTAGTAATGCTTTCTTTAAGTAATTCTTGTAGTGTGTCAGAATCCCATTACTTACATATTTTCCCCTGTTATAGACTTCACAGAAAACAGTAATTATTTTCATACAGAACTAACAATATCAGAAAGAAGTAACAAATTGCCATTTTAATTGAAATCCTTTCTTCCTATGCAAATGAGTTTCGTTAAAATATCAGTGTCGTATGTTTCCTCATTTATTTTGTTAAGAAGTACAAGGGTTCAAACTTTAATGTAGAAATTCCATATATTATAGAAGAAACCTGCGTTAGCTGCTGAACATTCCAATGCGACAAATATGCCTTACTGTTCCTATTTCTTCGGCGTCACGGTGAAATACTGAAACATGTGCGCTGCACTCGAAAGCTAAGCGGAACTGCATACAAACCAGAGCAGCGCATAGATGAGAAAGAACTAGAGTGGAACAATTCATTCAGCGGTAATGTTCAAACAAAACTTTCGCAAATCCGCTAGTAGCGGCATGACGAATATTTCCTGCGTGTAAACGCGGCTTAGAATTCCGGCAAATACCAGCACGGTTGTGAAATCCATTGCGCTTCCGACACAGAACACTGGCGGGCGCTAGGTAACAGAAGGGGCCTTGCAAACACGCGAACAACAATTCGCAGTAACGTTCACTGGTGTAATTTCCATCTGGGATGAGAGCTCATATACGTAATTGTGGCTAACTAATTCACATACGCACCGTGCAAAACACGCACTGGCCATACTTTCGGCATCTCAATACAACGAGTTCACCGTGCAAACGTTCCGCCGAAATAACAAGCGTATGGCCTGAACAATTTTTACTCTAATGGTCTACATATAGATGCAGAGGATTACAAGCAGTTTGGGCGCGCGTTTACATACGCTAAATAGTGACTGGAATCCCATCCAGCCCTCTTCCGCCCCCCCCCCCCCCCCCCCCTGCACCAATAAACAGACACGAAATCACACGCTCACACATTTCTACTTCGTACATTCTGTGGTTGACTTCTTCAAATCAGATAGAGATTTCTATCCTGTGTGCTGCCGAGAGAAAAATACGGTATGCAATAAAAATGAGAGGAAAAGTTATCTTGAAGTAAAAGGAAAAAGAATCAAATATTACTGTTTAATGACCCGTCGATATAGTCGTCATTAGAAATGGAGCACAAGCTCGGATAATTTTTCGCAAGGCTGGGGAAGGAAATCGGCAGTGCTCTTTGAAAGGAACGATCATGGTATATGTCTGAGCTAATGTACTTAACTCAGGGAAGAGCTGAATCAGGATGACCGGAGGTGGATATGAACCACCATCCTCCTGAATGTGACTCTAGAGCGCCACATGGTTCGGTCTCTTGTGGTAGAGTCAAGCAAAGTCACACACATGTGATTAGAGCAGTGATCTTCATGAATAATTAAATATAAAACTAATTTACATCGCCTTTATCTTTCAATTTGCTTACCGATTTCGAACCTGTAGTGCTGGATTAGGCGAACCTGGAAGCTAACTTGTCGAGCATAATATGAAGATGATGTTATCAACAGTCGAAACTGATAAACCAAAAAGAAATGCCATCTAGACTGGTTTTCAATTAATTTTAAACATTCGTGTGTTTTGATGTAGGCGCATTCATAAAAGAAAAAAGTTTTATGTTCATTAGCCCTCTGTTGTAATGAGAAAAATGCAACGAACACCATTAGCTGATTCAGTTTTATCGTGTTAAATGGTAGGTATTTGACCGTTTATTTAGCAGTGTTACTCTAAAGCAACCTAAAAAAGTGCTGGGTTTTGTTAACTTGTTTTCAGTTTCGTCCTCGAACGGGTAATAGTGCTTCCAGCCAACATTTAAACTGTCATACAAAACGATGTTCCACTGTCTTTTGAGGAAAATACGGCAATATTATGAATGTTTAGTAGACACTGCAAGCATATGTTAGCTGTGAACTAGTTTATTTATATTTTGATACAAGGGAAACCGCTGATAATCGCTTAGAGGAAGTCTCGAAAGAGAGATATTATACAAATTCATATTATACCGAATTCATATCTAGGACAATAGAAACGAATTGATCTTTACTGGGAAGAGGAGGCCCGGCTGACCGCTATGGATTGGACAACCAATCCAGAAGAAGAAGGAAAAAGCGTCTCCTGTACCAGTGAATGACGTACCATCTGTCAGTTCTGCTAGCATTCCAGATTGTAGGGCAAAAGAAATATGTAGGCCTTGTCATCGTGTGTACTTAACTGTAAGGCGTGGAAACTGTAGTATATTTCCGTGATTCGTACCGAATTGAACTTGTTTCACTCATTTCACATGAAATAAAGTTAATTACAACAAGAATTAAACTTTCACTGTGCAACGGAGTGTGCGCAGGTGTGAAACATCCTGGCAGATTAAAATTGCGTGCCGTAACCGGGACTCGAACCTGGGCCCATTGCCTTTCGCGGCAACAGCTCTACCGACTGAGCTGTCCCGACACGAAACACGGTGCCGCCTCACAACTTTACTTCCGCCAGTACCTCGCCTCCTACTTTCCAAACTTCACAGAAGCTCTCCTGCGAACCTTGCAAAACCAGCACTCCTGGAAGAAAGGATATGGTGGAGCCATGGCTTAGCGAGGTATTGGCGGAAGCTGTCAGGCGGCATCGTGAGTCGTGTCGGGTTAGGTAAAAAAAAAAAAAAAAAAAAAAAAAAAAAAAAAAAAAAAAAAAAAAGGTTGAGAGCTTGCCCGTGAAAGGCAAAGGTCCCAGTTCCGGCACACAATTTTAATCTGCCAGGAAGTTTGAAAATACAACAATTTTTACAAATGGAAGGACAAGTCGGTGGTATTTATATTGCAATATTAACGCTCGTTGTTTGGGGGGTACGATACTTGCAAGCAAGAAAGCCTATCATTTGGAAAAGTTCACGTAAAATGGTTCACATATAGGTCTAAATAAACTAACTTAACTTTTTTTCCCATATTTTTTATTATTGTTTTTATTTTTGCCTGATGTTTCTGATGCCAAATGAAGGAAGAGCTTCTTGGCCAGGATGTGAAGGACCAAAAGATGTCCACCGACCGCCCAGTCAAGCCACACCACCGAAAGTGATGGCTGCGGCACTCTCAAACAAAGTAGGCTGCGACCGTGTAGCCAACTCGGTGACCGCTGTGGCACGGCATTCTATGGCGCAGCGTAAGGCCGGCCAGAAATTTTGCACACGAGTGGTGCTGCTGCACATGTGCAGCTTCCGTACACTCTGCAGCCGTCTCCGCTCATATGGTGCTTTCTATGTACAAGAGTCGCCAGGGGTAAGCGAGACTTCGAGAGCCTGTACAAGAGAGAGTGGCCAACCAGCCTGTGGCCCAGTAGCGGACTAAGACTGTCGGAGGCCCGGGGCAGCGGCTGAAGAAAATGGGGCCCCCTGTCCAAATACGCGTATTACTATAAAAAAAGTAAATGGGATTCCATTATCTGGATGGGTGTGCTCAACGGCCAGAAAATCACTTTTATCAATAATGAAAGGAGCAGCATTAGCCGTAAAATCTTTTGCTTTACTTATGCAAATCGATTTCGGTTTGCTAAGAAACCATCTTCAGTACTGTCAGCAAGTTCAAAACAGCCTATTAGTAAAATGTATAGTAACATTTACGTCTAACAAATCAATTGACATAGATACATTTTGAGTTGGTTTACGTTTTAGGAGGCGATCCACTTATAATATAGTAAAAAGATATAAATTAGCCAAGATCGCTTATCATCAATTTTTAAAACGACAACCGGTTTCGCTGAACTATGTCAGCATCATCAGGTCAAATAAAATATTTTATAAGGCCATAATCTTGTAATGTCAAACAGTCGTTATATAACAATTTTCAGTGCATAGGTGCACTATGTCATTATAATAAAACATAATTACCACAGTGAGTGACAAATGCAAACATATCTTTTTGATCTGAACTGACATTTGACACTATCTGAAGTCATACAAATGCAGCTGGCTCAGTTTGGCTTTGTATGACACCAGATAGTATCAAATGTCAATTGATTCGTTAGACGTAAATGTTATTGTACATTTTACTAATATGTTGTTTTGAACTTGCTAACAGCACTGAAGACGGTTTCTTAGCAAACCGAAATAGATTTGCATAAATGAAGCAAAAGATTTTACGGCTAATGGTGCTCCTTTCATTATTGATTAAAAAAAGTAACTACTGAGATTTTGAAGCCCCCCAGGCGAGAGGAACGGGGCAATCTAAGAACAGTAGCTTCCGAGATTTGGAGGCCCCAGAACGAAAGACCAAGGGCGCCAAAAATTATATAATAATAATAATAATAATAATAATAATAATAATAATAATAATAATAATTGCTTTCCAGGTATTCGCAGGCTCCATAAGACAAGAGAACCAGGGCAGTTCGCCCCCTCCCCCCCCCCCCTATCCCCTTAGTCAGCGTAAACTCTATTTCAGAATTTTCTGCCCTAGGACTCGAGTCCGAAAATCAAGAGTTAAATGTGCTATTTGTAAAAAAATTATTTGTTTGTTCTTCATGTCTTCATTAATGTAATTGTTTCTTTCTGGGCATTTTTTCTTTTTTTCTTAAGTGTGATTTAAATGTTAATGTGTTACTTTCAAATATTTTCTTTTTAAATCATTTTAAAAATCCGTTTTTATTTGGGGTACACCTGTACCCCCAGTGTAGCAGACCCGTCTGTGAAAATAAGTGTAGCAATCCAGGGTTAAATTAGTCTATGAACATATATACTGCTGTCTAATGTACTGCTCTTCACTGCTACTACCACTACTACTACCGCTGCTTCTGCTTTCCGCAGCACGCGCCGTAAATCCCTTGACACTTCTCACTGTAGTATTTGTGGAACGATATATAACAGAGAGATTTTGGTACTTGATTATCACAATTACCCCTGAATATTGTTGTAATTTCACTTCACTGTGGATGAAAGGCATTCATCTTGATATATTTAGCGTCGTTCCTTTACCTAAACAGACAAAATGTGAGAAATCTTTTAAGACCTCCCTGGAATGGCAGGAATTCGTACTACCTCTTAACTGGTGTCACTTCTCTGTCACAAAGAATATATTACAGCTATTTCACCAGATATTTGGTCTCCGAAAGATAATTATGATTACACGTTCAGTCGACAACACGGTTATTACAGTGCCAGATCCGAAAGAATGTGGAGGAAGGACATGTAACATGTCTTGAAAAAAATGGACTTAAATTTCACAATAACCCAAATGTTTTACCGTATGTAGAATCCTGAATTTAGAGCATAATACTATATAAATTTTAGCTTAAGTAGAAAACGATTAATACGGTAGCATTTAAGACTTAAGAACTGCGAACAACACCCTTAACATTCATCTTAGAGAGCAGATTGTTCGTAAACACAAAAGACGATGAAGTTGTATGTCACTTCAAATGTAATTTATCTTGACCTAATGCGTGCGACGAAGGTGCGATGGCTATTTTACAGAGCTATGTAACGTGTCTTGTGGAACGTTTTATCTTTTTCCAAATGTAATTTGTTGTTTAAGGCATTAAAGACAACCATGAAAGACATATTCGTGTATATCAATGGTTCCCATATTGTGGTGCTCGTTCCCTCCATGGTGGTCGGATGGATGGACATGTTAATAATAGTAACAATAATAATAGTAATAATAAATATTCATTATAAGAAACAATTACGTTTATGACGATTCAGGTTCCTTTATCAACAATATACGAGAGACTGTTATATTACAGAATGTATTCAGAGACTTCCTTCTAAAATGCCAAGTCATTCTATTACGTCGAGCTTCGTAATAGCTGTTTTTGTGCTCTTTTAAAAATTATATGCCGAGCTGTACATATTTTTCGTTTCTTAGTTGCCTAGTAAATGAAAAATGTGGCCAGGAATTCTATTCGTATTATCGCTGCAACAAATTCTGTTTCTGTTGCGTAAAATACTTATAAAACTCGGTTTGGTAGAACAGAGAACGATTCAAAGAAACTTTTAACGAATTATTATTTTCATTATTGAAATGGGCTTGTGCGTCAACGTTTAGAGTATTGCTGCGCATTGTGCGATCCACATCAAGTAGGGCGATTTAGAGAAAGTTCAGAAAAAATGTTCAAATGTTTGTACAACTTATGGGACTTAACTACGGGGTCATCAGTCCCTAAGCTTACAAACTACTTATCAACTAGCTAAGACTAAAGACGGCACAAATATGCATGCCAGAGGGGGGATTCGAACACCCGACCGTAGTGGCCGTGCTGACCGAGACTGGAGCGCCTCAGTCACCTCGGCCACCACGGCCGGCAGAAAGTTCAGAGAAGAGCAGATCGTTTTGTATTATCTTGATCTATTTTAGAATTCTTTGTTCACCAACTTTCTCTTCCGTAGGCGAACATATTGTGTTAGTACGCACCTATAAAGGTAAATGTGATTATGTAATAAAACGAGAGAAATCAGATCGAAAACGGAAAGAATTAGGTGTTCCCTTGCATTATTAAAGAATGGATCGGTAGAGAAGTAACTTACAATTTGCTCGATGAACACACTGCTATGCACTTCAGCTATTGCAGAGTATTTATGTCGATTTAGATGACATTTTCCTCGTGAAGAAGTTTCAGAAGAAATCTTAAATAAGTTGAGAAGATCACACAAATAACATTTTGTTACAATATATGTGTCAATTTATTTATTGATTACCTATTTATTTTTGTAGGAAGGTTTGAACTTAAATTTTGGCAACAGCGCTGCGGAGAACTAGACAATGGAATCTACTCTTTTTGGCACACATTGTGACATACCTACCTTTTCTCTGAGCAAATGGACTAGTCCGTCCCATGTCACCGGCGTGCGCACAATCGAGAGGAACACACTCGTTTGTGAGCGAACGGTCTAGCGTAGCGGTGTCACTATGTTTTCGAGACAAGAACAACGGAGACCGTCAAAACACAATATTACCGATCGTTTTTGGAGCATCACCACGGACCAGCATCGAGGATGAAGCGGCAACGATTTCTGCACAACCTACCCATCATTTTGCACAATGCGCCGGCGCTGTACCATCCACTAATTCGCGGCATTCGCTTCAGAACTGATCCAGATTCGAGAGGCAGTAGACCGCTCCACTCACACCATCAACAGAACAGGCTGTACTAACGGTATATTACGCCTTCCACATCGCTGCGAACGGGTTTTACCAACGTTTGGGACTACTTTGAAGGACAGTAACGTATAAAAACATGTCACCCTTTTCTATCGGTAGTGGATAAATTATTGCCACTAGCTAAGTTCCAACCCTCGTTTATAGAATCCGGAGAAGTTTTCTACTTAACAGTATATTGAAGAATGTGCAATCTTCTTCTTTTTTAATTTTTTAAATTAAGTAAGAGACCAGTTTGGGTCCTTTACTAGCACCATTTTCAGGCCCCCGTTACGTAACGTTTCAAACGATATCTGTCGTATATGAGATAAAGAATACTGATACTCCATTTGCGTGTAATGTTCGAATTATTCATCTCGACAAATGTGAATTAATCATATGAATGCTGTTGGATGTTTGGTGTATAGTGTTTGGTTAAGAATAATTGTGTAATATTTTCATAAAATATTTCATAAATAATTTATCAATTATCTTGAAAAGACGGTAAATTAAAAAAAAATGGTAAAGCTACTATTTCAAAATAGCTTCAAGGATTGTCAGTCTATAAAATAGATAAATTCTGGTGCCGCATCAGTTGTTTTTCTTAAGATCACTCCTTATAGATCCACTAACGGTTTCACGTCATTACAGACGCACCTTCAGGTGTACTGTATTAAAACAAAAACTATAATTAAAAATACAGCAATGATAAAGTAATAAGCGTGCCAGGAATTAAACAAAGGTGTACTTACAAATTTGTTCATATCGAAATTTCTGTAACTAATTTGAATTATTAAACATAATCCTAATAGTTATCCAAGATTTCATCATAATGAAATGTTTGATGGTGACTAAGAAATTTACGGATACCGGAGATAACGACCACCCCTTTTAAAGTCACTATTACGTGAGACAGTTACGTGACGGTGGCCTGAAAATGGAGCTAGTGAATCACCGAAACCGGTGCAAGTACTTTCTTCAGGCTACCGAGTATTTCAACTATAGTCTCAATCCTTTAAGTACGGAGAAAATTAAACCTTTCTACTTGAGTGCTTCTAATCACAAAGGTTTGCGAAGGGGGCGCCCACATCATCAGAGTCTCACTAAAGTGGTGGGGTAGTTTGCTCTAAAAACTGTGCGATGTCTACTATTTCATATTGTAGTATCCCCTACAAACGCTTCGTCAGCTGGTGCCGTGCTGATTGGGGCACCCTAGACGTTCCCAACAAGTTGTCGCGTAGCGAGGCAGCAAGCTGGCTGAGCCGAGGTTTCGCAATTATGTGCCGCTGCACGCAGGCCGGGAGCTGGCGGGTAATTGCGCATGTGCAAGTGCGCCACGCACACTCGTGTTTAATGCATGCGCATATTGTTGATGGCGCCGCATTAGGCAAACATATGCCGAATAAAGCACTCGCGCTATCTACGTCATTAGGTCGCGCCGCGTGTTGCAACTGCATTTCCAGCACTGTACGCGCGGGTCCCGCGGCTCGCGTCGCGCGCCTGCAGGGCTGCTCGCTATTAATTACGGATGTGGCAATCGCTGTGCTGGGGCCAATCTGTCTCATCAGACGATGGGTCAGCGGCGTTCCAGCCAGCTTTTACTGGCACAGAGAGACAAACTCCGCGTTCATGTACCACGCAGTGCCGTGTGTCTCTTTAATGGAATGACGTGTTGCACTTCACGCCGGCAAGTACACCGTCTGGAAATCCCATGCAGAAGATTTATCAGTCAGAGAGCAATTAAACATGACATTTACTGTGGAAGAACTGCTTATTTCAGTAAATCATAGTAGTGCCACGACAAATAACGATCGTACCACACACTTTCTCTTCCGAATTCGAACATAATTTGTTTTCACCCACCTACATAGGAAGATAAAATCATCATAATATAAAATATCAGAAATCAGATCGAAAACACGAGCTATTAGAGAATGGAACTGCAGAGAAACGCCATAAAAGAGGTTCGATGAATCCTTTGTCATGCACTTCAAAGCCACTTGCAGAGTATTTATGTAGAATGGTTCATCGGTTCCTCAGAACGCCAACAACGAAACGATAAGAGTACGAAGTCTTTCAAGGCGACACTTCTGTATAAAACTTTCTAGGACTTCTTGCCGCGTCAATTTCAAGCTTTCGATGATATCCTCCATCTTCTTCGTCAGGAGCCGCTGACTGACAGTGCTGGTTTTATTTTTTCCTTTATTGAATGTTAATGCTCTAATACAGGCAGGCTGGCAGCAGCCGATGATGCTGCTCTACAGCCGAGCGACTGGAAACAATAAACAAACAGAGTATAAAATTAAAGGTGATAAAATGACGCTTTTATAATTACAAGATGAAAATATGGGAGAATGTTAAAAGACAACATGACAGCGGACAGAACATACATGGTTGTTAAAACAAGACATTGCCACGGTGGCTAAAAAACTCTCACTGCAGACGACGAGACATAACATGACGGCGACATTGAGGTAAAAAACACTGAACACTGGTCTACGCAACGTTAAAAAGCACTGGGCGAGGAAACACTATACACACAAAGCACTGAACACTTAAAAACACTAGCACTGTACTGGCTCTGCAGGGGGAGGGGGGTGGGAGGATGGGGAAGGCGCGGGGGAAGGGGCAGGAGGTGCGGGAGGGGAGAATGGGGGAAACCGGAAGGAGCTCCCGGGGAGGTGGAAAAAGGAGGGGGTGAGCCAAGCGGGGGATGGGAGTGGGAGGGTAGGGGAGGGAGGAGGTGGCGGCAATCCACAGAGAGGGGTCAAAGTTGGATGGAGGGATAGATGTCGGGACGGTTGTGGAGAACGTCGTCAGGGAGAAGTAGGTGGCGGAAACCACCCTCAGAGAGGACGTAGAGGGTGTGGAGGTGGAGGGAGGGAGGGAGGGATGTGGCGGTAAAGGTGTGGCAGGGGCCCAGGATCGAGGAGGAGAGATTAGTGGATGTACTGAGGCGGATGTGTTGAAGGAATTGGACCAGGTGTAGGAATGGGATGATGTCGTAAAGGATCCGCTTGGAGGAGGAGAGGCGGATGCGGTAGGTGAGGCGAAGGGCGTGGCGTTCGAGGTTTTTGAGGGATCATAATAGGAGGGGGAGCGGATATCCAGGCGGGATGGAAGCAGCAAAGGACGGGACGCATGAGGTAACGGTAGGTATACAGGATGGTGGAAGGTATACGTAACGTTAAAAAGCACCGACCGGAGAGGCATTTTAAGAGGTTAAGGCGGGAGAGGGCTTTTTGTCAGACGGTTTTGAGGTGAGGATTCCAGGAAAGGTCTCTATCTAGGGTTAATCCGAGGTAGCGGAGGGTCTTCGTTTGCGGGATGGGGTGGCCATGGAAGGTGAGGTACAGGTCTCGGTGGCGAAAGGAAGGGGTGGTGCGACCTATGATGATTGCCTGGGATTTTGTAGGGTTTACAGTATGGAGCCATTGGTTACACCAGGTGGAAAATTCGGAGAGATGGGACTGAAGGAGATGTTGGGAGCGAGCGAGGGACGGGGCAAGGGCAAGGAAGGTGGTGTCATCAGCCTACTGAAGAAGATGGACAGGAGGCTGAGGTCAGGGCATATCTGCTGAATATAACAGATAGAGGAGGGGCGAAAGGACGGAGCCCTGGGGCACCCCGGCAGAGGGGTAAAACAAACGGGAATCTTGCTTATTGACAGTGACATAGGATGGGCGTTTGGAGAGGAAGGAAGCAATGAGATGGACGTAATTCAAAGGAAGGGCGTAGGTTTGGAGCTTGAAAAGGAGACCGGAATGCCAGACACGGTCGTAGGCCTTCTCAATGTCGAGGGAGACGAGGATGGCGGAGTGACGGGAATTAACCTGGACTGAGAGAAGGTGAACAAGGCGAAGTAGCTGGTCATCAACGGAGAAGGACGGCCGGAAGCCACATTGGGAAAGGGGAGGGAGTTGGTGTAGACGGAGGTGTTCGTGGATACGGTGGGAGAGGATGGATTCTAGGACTTTGCTGAACACTGAGGTGAAACAGATGGGACAGTAGGAGGAGACTTCTGTGGGCGGTTTGTCAGGTTTAAGGAACATTATGATATGGGAAGTTTTCCAGAGGTGAAGAGAATGACATTGTTCAGTGAAGCGATGGCGGAATGGAAGGAGGGGGGACAGGCACGGAGGTGCCTGTAGGTAATGCGGTCGTGACCGGGAGCAGTGTTACGTTTTGTGCAAAGCGTGTGTACGATGTCTTGTGCTGTAATAGGTGTGTTTATGTCTGAGGGGGGGAATGTGGTCCAAATACTGAAATACAGGGACGAGCAGAGGGACTGAGGTATCGGTGCGCTCATGGACGTCAGGGAAACTGGAGTAGTCGAACCTGGGATTGTTGGGCAGGTCGAAAAGGTGGTCAGCGAAAAGCTGTGCCTTGCTGGCATTGTCAGGAAGAGGAAGGTTATTGTGGAGAAGAGGGTATGTGGGGACTGAGTGACTGCCAGTAAGGTGGTGGAAGGCTTTCCAATATTTGGAGGAGTTGATGGGCAGTGTAGCATTAAGACGGGTGCATGTCTGTCTCCAATCCCGGCGTTTCTTTGCGTTCAAGAGGTTTCTGATGTGTCGGCGTTGCCCGTGGCGTAGGAGTGTGTCTCGATCAAGGGTCCACAGAAAGGAACGGTACAGACGACGGGATTCTTGGAGCAGGAGGACGGCTTGTGGGGGGAGGGGGGACGGTGAGGATGGATGGCTTTGGTGCAACGGCGTCAGCAACAGTCTGGTGCAGGAAGGAGAAGGCATGGACAATATCATCAGGGGTATGGAGGGAGAGGGGGTGGCTAGCGACCGAGGTGTTAATGGAACGACGGTAGGCATCCCAGTCGGCGCGGGAGTAATCATGGACTAGCCGAGGAGGGGGCACAGGACGGGTGGTGCGGCCGGGACGGCCGCGGGGGTTGAAGGTGAGGAGATGGGGGCGTCGTCACTGCCAATAAGGTCGAGGACTTCCGCGTGCAGGCGTCCCAGGTGGTTAGGAGAGACAAGGACATCATCAGGAGTGGTATTGCTTTCAGGTCACGTAGGACTCGGGAGGGGAACAAGGTCGCCCTGAAGCGTGGGTAGGAACTGATGCCACCGCTGGAGTTCGGCTGCAGAGCGGGAATGAAGGTTAAGGTCGGCAGCAATCACATAGGTCGTGAAAGAGTTGTCTATGTGGGAAATGAAATCGTATGGGATGGGAAAACGGGCGCAAATGTAAATGGTGGCTATGGTAACGGTGAGGGAAGGGAGGAAGAGGGTCAGGATGAGGTGTTCGGCAGGATGTTTGACAGGAGGTTGTGGCCGGACAGGGTGGTGGCGGAGGTGGCCAATCGCCACTCCGCCTCGAGCCAGGGGGGGGGGGGAGGACCATCCGTGCGGTGAAGGGTGTAAGAAGTGGTAGAGACGGAATGACGGGGTTGGAGGAAGGTTTCATTTAGGAGGGAGGCATCCACGCAGTTTTGGGAGAGGGTATGCATAAAGAGGGGTTTGTTGGCGGGGAGGGAGCGGATATTGTGGTAAAGGATATGATGGGGCGAGCCTGCCATAATAGAAACTACTGAGGGGGGGGGGAAGGGGGGGAGGGGGAGATGGAAAGAGGTTAAGGGAGGTTAAACGAGGGTGGCTCACAGTGCTGGTGCTGTGGTGGCTTTAAATAGCCCATGGACGGCTTATGATTGGTCGGCCGCTACGTCACGCTGTCACAGATTCAGTCTATGTCTGCGCTCGTGGCACCACCCTTCCCGTAGTATCGAAGACGTTGAGCAACGTGTCTCTGCTGCATTTCTGTATTCAGCGCTCGTTTCCAATCACCGCTAAGATTATACCCGCTATCACGATTAAAATTGTTCTCACACAATCTTATTTCTACAGCCTGTTTGATTACAGAGTCCCAGTATGTGGAGGCTTGGGACAAAATTTTTGTTTCGTGGAACAAAATTTTATGTTTGTTAGTGAGGCTGTGATCAGCGAACGCTGATTTGCCTAGTTCTCTGTTTTTAATATGCCGATGGTGCTCTGTACAGCGATCGGAAATGGTACGAATAGACTGACCAATATAATTACTTCCGCACTCACATGATATGTTGTATATTCCAGGGATCCTAAGGTCAGGCTATCCTTAACGTGGCGCAGCATCTCCTTAATTTTCCTAGGTGGTCTGAAAATCGATCGTATACCTTGTCTCCCCATGGCCTATCTATTTTGCTCGATGTGGCTCCACAGAAAGGCAGGAAAGTCGTCGGTTGTCGATCACTTGGATCTTCAGTATTATCCCGTTTCCGTTTCTTTGAAAACGCTGTCTTTATATCACGTGCACTATAGCCGTTCTTACGGAACACATACTTGAGATGATGGATTTCGGATTGCAAATGGTCCTCGTCAGAAACAGTTTTAGCTCTATATATTAACGTGTTTAGAACGGCTCTCTTTTGAACTGGGTGGTGGAAAATCTGTGCGCTGAGATACAAATCCGTGTGCGTTGGTTTCCGGTATACAGAGTGGCCGAGACGCCCATCGGTTTTCCGTTGTATTAAAACATCTAGGAAAGGCAGCCTTCCTTCTTCCTCCAACTCGACAGTAAACTGGATGATAGAGTGGATACCATTCATGTGCTCCACGAAGTGCTCGAGTTCTTCCAAGCCATGTGGCCACATCATGAAAATGAAAATCTCATCGACATAACGAAGAAATGAAGATGGACGAAGAGGAGCTGAATTTAACGCACGTTCTTCAAAGTTCTCCATTTTTGCTTTCTCTCACGTCTCACGATGGCTAATGAGTACTGAGGTCGCTCACGTGGGTTACCCGGCAGTAGGTGGCAGGACAACGGAACATATAAAATACACTCCTGAAAAATGAAAAATGAACACCATGAGTCTGTCGTCCTAGGAAAGGGAATCTATATTGACACATTCTAGAGGATGTATACAACACACGATCACACAGGCAGAGCTATACGCACGTGGGTATAGCCATCTGAGCGTGAGCAGTTTCGACACTAGTAGCGTGTATATCCTTCTGTTGCAGTAATTCTTTCATGCCGACGATCGTAGAGGTACCAAATGTAGAATTACGGAATGGCTTCCATGTAGTTTCCATTTGGTACCTCAGTAGCGACAGATTTCTTGCCGCTCATGCAGATCGCGCAGCATGACGTTTCCTGCTCAATGGGGGGATAACGATGGGCAGGGTAGTTGAGCAGGTCGGGTTGTACGGATATGTGTGGATGTGCATTGTCCTCCTGGAAAAGCATATCGCCTTGTTTGTGCATGAATAGTGGCAAGACTGGTTTAATTATAGTTTCAATACACCGTACACTGTTCATTTTCCCCAAAGGAGAACGCTTAGTCTAAGACATGGCTCCCCACACCATGATGTCACGTGTCTTCCTCGTTTGCCAATGTGGTGTACACTCCAGATTTTTCCGCTCCCCTGCCCGTCATTGGCACCGAGGTAGTAGCGACACTCATCACTGAAGACGACATACGTCCCTTCTTCAGCGCCACCAGTAACACCACTGGAGGCGGGCTAAACGAGGTTGATGTGTGAGCGGAGAACATAGTACCGTTCTCCTCTAGTACATGGTACATTGAAACCATCGTTCAACCCATTTTCCCATCACTCATGCCCCAACAAGGTGATATCTTTTCCAATAGGACAGTGCACGTCCACATGTATCCAGTACCATCAAGGTATACGTCAACTACCCTGGTCAGAAAGATCCCCAGATTTCCCCATCGAGCATGCTTGGGACACCATGAAATGTCATGTTTGGCGGTCTGCATAAGTGCCACGAAATGTGGCCCAACTGAGGCGCCAGGTGGAAATTCATGGCTGGCTATCCCACAAGACCACATTCATTACCCTTCGATCGTTCCCATGGAAGTATTTCAGCTTGTATTCGAGCAAAAGAAGGGAATACACGGTACCAACGCCGACTTTACACACGCTTTGGTGGTTGTACTCCCTTGCGTATGGCTCTGCCTGTCTGATCGTGTGTTGTATGCATCCTCAAGAATGGGTCGATAGCACGAGGCGCGTCCAGAAAGTGAGTTCCGTTTGGTAATAAAATGAAATTGTATACAAATACAGAAGAAATTTTTATTGCATATAATTCTACAACTCTTAAACTACTTTTCCACATAACTGCCGACATTTTGCAGGCATTTGTCATAGCATGGCACCAGGTTTTGTATACCTTCTTCATAGAAATCTGTCGCCTGTGTCTTCAACCAGTTGGAAACAGTGAAATTTGAGGGAAGTCCATAGCGAGAGCACTAATTGTAAACCTACGGTTTTCCTGTATCTTCTCATCAATCGCGTTAACCAGTTCTTCTGTAACCAAAGGTGGACGCCCACTTCGTTCTTCATCGAGCACATCACTACGCCCGCCATTGAACTGTCGGACCCATCTTCTCACCATCGAATCACTCATCGCATTTGATCCGTAAACATCGCAAATTTTTCGGATAAATTTCACTTGGTTTCACTTTCCTAGGATTCAGAAACCGAATCACCAGCCTGATTTCACAGGTGGCGGGATTTTAAATCAACGCTGACATTTCAAATGAGCACAACAAAGCGTACGTACTTGACAGCGATCTCCAAATGGCGCACGTTCTTCTCCTTGATACACATCGTTTACAGGAAATGTGCGGAACTGCAGTCGCAGCGCTGCAGCGGAGATATATTGAAACGGAACTTACTTTCTGGACGCGCCTCGTATTTCCCTCTACTGTGTCGAAGAATTCATCGTGTTCTTTTTTTTTCAGTTGTATTTTTTTTAATATTCACAGAATATATGAAATCAACTGCGATTGGGCGAAGCTGAAAATGTGTACCCAGCCGGGATTCGAACCCGGGTCTCCTGCTTTCTAGGCAGTTGCGCTGACCCCTACACCACTGGGGACACAGTGATCACCGCACCTGCAAGGACTACCTAAGCACGCCTCCCGTCATATACAAATTCCCAGCTTCGCCCTGCCCACAGTACTCAAACTCGTAGTTATGAAACTAATTCCCGTAAGAGTAAGGGCTTCAAACTTGCCCACCCCTTCCCACTAACGATAGGATCATTGCCCGTCACCGGCATATACATGTGGTGTCTGTTCCGAGTGAACAGACGTCACTTCTGATCCTGCAGTTGTTATTATTATTTAATATTCACAGAATATATGACATCAACTGCGATTGGACGAGAGGTGTGCTTAGGTAGTCCTTGCAGGTGCGGTGATCACTGTGTCCCAAGTGGGGTAGGGGTCAGCGCAACTGCCTAGAAAGCAGGAGCCCCGGGTTCGAATCCCGGCTGGGTACACATTTTCAGCTTTTCCCAATCGCAGTTGATGTTATATATTCTGTGAATATTAAATAATAACAACTGCAGGATCAGAAGTGACGTCTGTTCTTTCGGAACAGACCCCACATGTATATGTATCTTTTTTTTATTTATTTATTTTTGGGTTGGGGGTGGGGTGGGGTGTCAGGACACTTTCGTTCAGACCTCTATTTTTATAGATAAGATGCGGAAGTTCGGTGTCTCCTCAGTTGACAATGACATCATTGACGAATAATTATATATGTCATGACCACAATAAGTCTATTTTTTTCTTTTTCTTGTTTCTAAAAAAAAATTAGGCTGGCGAATGTTTCGGGTGAAGCTGTTTCTAGAAAGTGGTGCGGGAAGACAGAAAGAATGTTCCCTCATTGGGCGCGCTCAGGCCTCGCCACGCAGCTATTTCAGCCGCCGCTGTCGGCCGCATTGTGGCCCGGCGCTCGCGCCAGGAGGCCGCGAACGTGCCAGGAGATGGATGCCGCGTTAAATGAGCCGGCCAGCCGCCGCGGCCCAGCCCTCGACGCGCATGCGCGCTGCAGCCGCGCCACTGGCTCCTAATGACCCGTGAAGCGAGACGGCCCCAGCAGCCAGCAGGAGCAGCCAGCAGGCTGCGCGGGACACCCTCAGCCGCCAGCAGCCAGCGTCTGCAGGGGCGCCCTTCCCTGCCACCGCTCAAACGGCGCCACACTCCGCAGACTGCCGCTGCCAGATTGCCGCGCCCTGCCAGCGGCTGAGAGCCTGAATCTCGGGATCTAAGCTTCTCCTCGATATTCCTCTTGAAGAGACCACAGAACACTAGACAGCAACAGATGGAACTAATGGCACGTTTGTACGACGTTCTGCGTTCGCCCGCATACTTTTTCGCGCCGGCAAGGCAAGAGCAGCACGAAGATCCGTGTAGCAGTTGAAACGGTCGTCGGTTGTTTCTACTGATCGCTGCCTCAGTAGATGTTTGGCCGAAAGATCTGAGGGCTGTGGAAATCTGGAGAAAGATTGGTGTAAATATCATAGTCATTATAGATTTTGGTGAATATTCTAAAGTACCAGATATACAATTATGACTGGTACAAGAGTATCAAAGAAAACGGTTTGTTTATCCGATAGTAACAATTTGCCTTGAGGCAGTGGATCTAAATCTACACTACATACATACTTCGCAATCCACCGTAAGGTGCTTGGAGCAGGGTACACTGTACAACTATTTCACTCCCATATAGAACGCGGAAACAAATAAGGTCGATATGCCTCCGTACGAGCCGTAATTGCCGCGATGGAGTAGCCGAGCGGTCTAATGCGTCTCGCTGCGGAACGCGCGGTTGCTCGCCGTGGAGGTTCGAGTCCTCCCTAGGGCATGGGTGTGTGTGTTTGCCCTTAGGTTAATTTACCTAGGTTTAAGTAATTTGTAAGCTACGAACTCATGACCACGCAGTTTGGTCCGACAGATTTACAAACATTTGAACATCTGAGCCCTAATTTCTCTTGTCTTTGTGATCACTAAGCGAAATGTAAGTAGGCGGCAGTAAGATCGTCTCAAATTCCGTCCCTCTAAATTTCCTCAACAGAAATTCACGAAAAGAACGTCGTCTTTCCTCCAGCGATTTCCAATTGATTTCATTTCTGTGACACTCGCACATTAGTCGAACGTACCAGTAACAAACCTAGCTACCCGCCTCTGAACTGATTCCAGGTCTTTCTATAAACTGATCTGCAGCAGGTCCCAAACACTTGAGCAAGATTCAAGACGTTTTATAAGTGATCTGCTTTACAGATGAAGTGCATCTTACCAAAACTCTCCCAATCTACAGAAGTCGTCTTCCCGCCTTATTCACAACTGTCCTCACATGTTCGTTCCATTTCATATTGCTCTGCAATGTTACGCCTAGATGTTTGAACGACGCGACTACATCAAGAAGTTCACTACGAGTGCTGTATTCGAACATTATGGGTTTGGTTTTCCTACTCATGCGTATCTCCTTACATTTTTGTACATTGAGAGCTAGCTGCCGTTCTTCGCGCCAACTAGAAATTTTATCTAAGTCATCTTGTGTCCTATTACAGTCAGTTAAAGACGACATCCTCCCATACACCACAGCATCATCAGGAAACAGCCGCAAAATTACAAGTTACTCTGTCCATCAGATCATTTATATAAACAGAAAATAATAGCGGTCCTATCACATTCCCATGGAGCAGGCCTGACGATACACTCGTCTCTGATGAACACTCGCCATCGAGAACAACGTACTGCGTTCTATTACTTAGGAAGTCTTCCAGCCAGTCACAAATCTGTAAACCTATTCCATAAGCTCGTATCTTCGTTAGCAGTCTTCAGTGTGGCACCGCGTCAAACGCACTTTTGAAGTCGAGAAAAACACAATCCGCCTGTTGCCCTTCATCCATGGCTGGGAAAGTTTCATGTGAGAAAAGGGCAAGCTGAGTTTCACATAAACGATGTTTACAAAACCCGTGATGATTCACAGAAAGAAGCTTTTCCGTCTCAAGAAATTTTATTGTATTCGAACTGTGAATATGCTTCAAAATTCTATAGCAAACTGATGTCAACGATACTGCCCTGTAATTATGTGGGTCAGTTCTCCTTCTTATAAGCGGGAGTCACCTGCGCTTTTTTCCAGTCAATAGGAACTTTGCGCTGAATTAAAGATTCGCGATAAATGTAAGCTAAGTAAGGGGTCAATGCCGCAGAATACTCTTTGTAAAACTGAACTGGTATTCCATCCCGAACAAGAGACCTCTTCGTTGCTTGTCTACAATGGAAATACCTATTACTATGTCCTCCATTTCGGATTAGTACATTGATCAAATGATGGTACATTTGTGCGGTCCTCCTGCGTGAAACATATTACCATTGCGCGTGGGTTGCGGTTTAACTGCTAAGGTCAGTTTTCGGAGCATGTGTTCAAAAGTAACTCGCAAAACTGCTTCTCTGTACCTCCAGAAATGTAAGCAGTCTATACTTAAGGCTGAAGTCACCCGTCTACTATTACATGGCCCGGGTACCTACGCACTACCTGGTGTAAACTTTCTTTGAATGATTCTAAAACTGCTACAGCAGCATTGGAGGGCAAGTAAAAACACCAAACTATTTACTATCTTTAGACCTGTTATATGTGCCCAGATAACTTCACAGTTACTTTAAACCTCGATCTCAGTAGAAACATTATCTTTGTCCCCAGCGATGAACAGTCCCCCTCCAGTTGTGTCCGATCTATACATTCAACGCCTTGCTAAGTATTCCCGAACTTGCTATATCATGATTTAGACAGCTTTCGGCGCCTAAAACTATATGAGTACAATAATTTCCATGCAGCGTGGCAAATTCAGGAACTTGGTTTTTAATACTCGAATTTTTTAGCCGAACGCCGCCCTAATTCGCTGTCTGAATATTGACAGGCGAGTGCTCAAATAGAGTTAACGCCTAGCCTAAAAAAAAAAAAAAAAAAAAAAAAAAAAACATGCGCACTCCACAAAGCTATCCGAGTAGCCGCTTCCTTAGTGAAGTGCACCTCTGTTCTATCTAGGGGCATCTTACAATTCGCCACCCGATAACGTATATCCAGAAATGCAGCCTTGACTGTCACAGAATCGGCGAAACCTCTGGTTTAGACCCTCCACTCGGCTCCAAAC
Source organism: Locusta migratoria (assembly GCA_026315105.1). NCBI lineage: Eukaryota > Metazoa > Arthropoda > Insecta > Orthoptera > Acrididae > Locusta > Locusta migratoria. The sequence continues at coordinate 208,643,837 of CM048747.1, read as the reverse complement.
CAAAGGACCCTGCTCAACGCTGGGAACAATGCTACAAATCGACAGCTCCGCTTGCACCCCGCGTGCGAGGGCAGCAGACTTCACAAATTCCGCCAGCCGCCTGTAGGAACTGAGGATGTCCTCAGAACCCAAGCGACAAGCGTCGTTGGTGCCGACGTGAGCCACACTCGATAGTTGCTGGAAATCCCGCCTCCACATCTCGGAGAAGGCCCCCCGGCAGACAGACCAATTGCACGTTGGACTTTTTTCTGGATCTCGATGCTGCACCGGCTTCCGTTAAGTCACCGAAGTTAAGCACTGTCAGACTTTGGCTAGCGTTTGGATGGGTAACCGACCGTATCTACCGAGCCGTGCAAACGGGGTGCACTCAATCCTTATGAGGGCAGTTGAAGAACTGCTTCATAGTGAAACCGACTCAACGCTCAGGAGTGCGGGGTGCTGACCACGAGCTCTCCATACTGCATCTGGTACATCTTCGGGTGAAGGATGACACGGCTGCCGTTCGGTACTCGATGGGACATTGTGGCCGGTTGGGGGACGGTGTTATGTCTTAGTTCAGACCAATTCATAATGGCCGTCACGTCGGTGTCGTAGCACTTGCATGGAGTGACAATCATGCACTGAAATTTGTATAGAGAAGCAGGCCAAAAGGTAGCATGTAGTCTACAGCGGCACCAAAAATGCATTACTTCCAGGAATTCTACCCTAAGATGCTGCGAGTGTTTTTACTTCGCTTTTTTTTTTCATTGGCTTAATTGAGGAGCTTCCCTATTTTCATGTAAATTGATGGATTTGCAGTGTTTTTTTCCTCTGCCTGTTAGACATTTCCTTTGGTGCTTAAAAATGTTTTATTACTTGATTTATTTCATCGTACAGTAAATCTGTCATATTTTCAGTCCGCAGACTGCATTTGTTTTTGTGACATTACGCAATGGTAATCCGTCACATCTCCTTTGTTGGTACAGTGTATTATATACACAGATAAACTGCACTTCTGAACTGTAGAACAAAGGCATGTTATGTTGTACAATAAACTGGTCGTCTGACCAAGGTAAGCAATACATGGATTTGTGCGGCACGAATTGGAAGCAGATCTCCCGCTTACCAAAATCATCGCATCGATGCTACGTACCGTGTCCTTGCTAATGCACAATTCCTAGGCAGTCAAAGTCAGTCGCCGATCTTGTGCCAGAATTTTTGAAAAAAAGAAGCTGCATTCAGCGAATATAAAATCTGAACAGGAAGATTACTTAAGGAAATGTTTTTATGAACTCCTGCTCTCATTAAAAAAAAATCTTCGTACAGCTTGAATGGTTTACTAGTGTCGGAAGCAATTGTTAAGAATTTAAACAACTTGCCCCCCCCTGGGTAAACTAATTAACCACAGGAAAATTTGCTTGTATAAACAATACATGTATGATAATTAAATGAATAAATGGGTCAATTTCAAAAACACATTTCAAGATCCAGCGGAAGTTATTTAAAACAACCATAAATAACCAAAAGGCCACGACAGGGCCGCTGCGGTAGTCTCGAGTAGTTGAGACTATAAAGTCCAGTGTGAAACAAGAGTTTAAAACAAATCGCGCTTATGCTTACGAGAGCGCCGTCACTCCACACAAATGTTTTATTTGTTTTCTATTGAACGAGAAGCGGCTTCAGTGAGAACAAAATGCTTAGCGTAGAGATAAATAGCTGCTCTTCTCAGGCGGATTATTTTAAATATGCCAGTTTCATTCTGTTCTGAAGCTTTTTTTGCACCAATTATGTGAAATAAATTTATCCTACTATCTGTAATTGATGTTTCTGTAGTATTGTTTTATCGTGGATCATGGGAATACAGAGTGACCGACTTGCCATTTATTTTTCATTTACTTTTTTGCGTCAACCTATAAGAAACCCAGTTCCTGGTTTCGACTTGTGCGAGCTTCGTAGACAGCACGGAATGCTACTATTAGCGCAGCGCAGATTGAAGTTAGAGCGAATTTTCACCGTAACGGAGATGCCCATTCGGAATAGTTTGCTACTGCTAGCTCGACTATTGGAGATTCCTTGAGTCTAGCCGTGTAACTGAAGCTTGCAGCAAGTTGGCACCATCGTTGCGCCGTGCAGCCTTTACAGGATTTCACACATGGGTGCCTTAAGAGGCTCCACTCAGAGCTAATTCCAGAATTCCAGGAACTGCGAACCGTTTCACAGGTGTTCTGCTGCTGAATGTTCTTACGCTCCAGCGCTAGAGATACTCGCAGCAAGGGTCAATTACGCGTGCACAGCTGTTCATCTCTTGCTGTCGTCGTAAGCAAGGAATCTTAATGGAAATGTAATCATCCACATCTTTGACAAATGTAGCGAAGGCTGTACTTTGTACCCCAGAAATATATTACGCCGAGAAGAAGTACAAAGAATTAACGATTGTTCAGTAGCTCCACAAAAGCATTTATCTCACGGAAAGTGATTTGTATGCTACAGAATCGTCATCAAATAACATTCCATTCAATGAACATAGTGTATGGTGACGGATAACTATTTCTCTAGTCCATCAACAAGTAGAGATTTAGTCGTTTGAAAGACTGTGTAAATTCTTTTGGTCGATGGGGGAAAGCAAAAACGTTTTCTGATGAACATTGTGAATAGTATTCAATCGAAAATCGAAAAGGATTTTCGTTTTCACAGCTCAACAAAAGAATATGATGTTCTGTCTAGAGTCAGACTGATAAGATGAGAACTAGCATCCTGATTTATCTACAGTTTCAGGAATATTTTAATAAAATATCCTGATATTTTCGCATATTATCGATATATCGCCGATATCTCAGCAAACGAAGCTCTCAGAGGTGGAACTGTGGGAGAGTGGGAGGGGGAGGGATAATATATGTTTCTTATTCAGTAAACTGAGCTGTTCAGGCATTGGGTTAAGTCAGGAAACATTTTGTGTGTGTGTGTGTGTGTTTGGACCGATTGTCAGCTACTTTGCATTTTTAGCTGCTGACTGGTTGTTTGTCTGTGGAATCTTACTTGTTACATCTGTTGGATGCATCTTATGTACTTAAACGTCACCAATCATAAAAGTAGCTGTACGCTGAAAGCAGTGCACTTACGGACTGTATAAACGCAATTGCATCATGTCGCCAGTGGATGATGTTTAGTTTACATTAAGTCACTGTTTAATAACTTTCTTTGAATTTAAGGGACAATGTCATATTGTTATCTTCCAATGTCAATAATTTTATACAGCGACTAACAAGACGCAGTAAGTGCATGTGTATTAACACTATAATTCATTGGCGTCTGGGTGCAAAGTGCACTGTTGCCAGATTTCCGCACCCCACGTCTTCCACCCAGGTACCGAAATGGTAAGTGCATGTGTATCAGTTCTATACACTTAATTGGCGTCTGTGTGCAGAGTGCATTGTTGCCAGATTTCGGGTACTGCTACGCATAAATTTAGTTTAAATACCAGCTTTTCCAAATTTCAATTAACAATTTTGTGTTTGCAGTTTGCATTCACATAGTCAGAATTTTCTTCTGTTTTAACTATAGATTTCTTTTTCGTAAAGTACATAAAGATAACAATCGATTTTCTTTTGTAGGAAGTTTCTACTGCCACATCACATGAAAAAAGACACCATGAATTCCTCGACGTAGCAGAGTGGAATTTTATTGACACTTTCTTGAAGTTGTTTAAAATACACGATCACATAAGCGGAGCCGTACGCACGTGAGTACAGTCACCAGAGCCTCCGCAATGTTGGCTTTAGTACCATGTATACCCTCCTTTTGCAGCAATGCAAGCTGTGATCCTTCATGGAACCAATCGGCCGGCCACGGTAGCCGCGCGGTCTGCGGCGCGTCAGTCACGTTCTGCACGGCCACTACGGTCGGGGGTTCGAATCCCCCCTCGAGCATGGTGACCCCGTAGTTGAGTCCCATAAGCTCAACAAACATTTGAGCATTTTTTTGCAAACAATCGTAGAGGTTCCGAATGTGGCTCTATGGAATGGTCTGCTATGCAATTTCCAGCTGGTGCCTCGGTTGGGCCAGATTCCTTGCCGCTCATACAGGCCGTCCAACATGATGTTTGATGCGGTCCCATACATGCTCAATGGGGGAGAGGTATGGGGATCGTACAGGCTAGGATACTTGACGTACACATTGCAGAACACGTTGGGTGGTACGGGATAAATGTGGATCTGCATTTTCCTGTTGGAAAAGCATATCACCTTGTTGGTACATGAGTGGTAGCAAGATGGGTTAAATGATGGTCTCAGTGTACTGTGCACTGTTCATTGTTCTCTAGACGATCACTAGAGGAGAAAGGATACTGTAGGATATCGCTCCCCTCACAATGATGCACGATCATGTGGGCCGTTACAGTATCCTCTCCTCACGCCCCAACATCGTTCAGCCCGCTTCCAATGGTGTGATGGTAGACACCTATGAAGGGACGAATGGAGACGTGTCGTCTTCAGTGATGAGAGTCGTCGCTGAATCGATGCCAATGATGGTCGTACGCGTTTGTGGTGCCGTGTAGGGGAGTGCGAAAATCTGGAGTGTACGCGACGGACGCAAATGAATCCAACACCTGGCATTATAGTCTGGGGAGCCGTATCCTACTTGGCCGATCTCCTCTGGCGTTCGTCGTGGGACAATTGAACAGTACATAGTACATTGGAACCATCATTCTACCCGTCTTGCCACCGATCATGCACCAACAAGACGATGTGCATTTGCAACAGGACAAATGTTCAAATGTTTGTTAAGCTTATGGGACGTAACTACGGGGTCATCAGTCCCTAAACTTACAAACTACTTATGAACTACTTACGAACTAGGACGGCACAAATATCCATGCCCAAGGGGGGATTCGAACCCCCGACCGTAGTGGCCGTGCAGACCGTGACTGGAGCGCCTCAGTCCCCTCGACCACCGCGGCCGGCTGCAACAGGACAATGCACGTACACACGTATCCCGTACAACCCAACGTGCTCTTCTAGGTACACGTCAACTACCCTGCCCATCATTATACCCACATCTTTCCCCCATTCAGCATGTCTGGGATCGCATGAAGCGTCATCTTGGCACGACCGGCAGGAGATCTGGTCCAACTGAGTCATCAGATGAAAATTGCCTGGCAGGCCATACCGTAAGACTTTATTCGGCACCTCTGCGATCGTCTTCATGAGCAAGTACCACGCTGCATTGCTGCAATTGGAGTGTATACGCGATACTAGCGTCGGCATTGTGTACGATCTAGTGACCGTGCTGACATGCATATGGTTCTGACTGCGTGATCGTGTGTTTTGTACAACCTCAAGCATGTGTCAATAAAATTTCGCTCTGCTGGCTTGAGAATGCATAGTTTTCCTTTTTCTTTTTCCATATTAAAACAGAAGCAGTGCACCACAATGCAAAATGTGGTAATATTTTGGCGATCACGGAAGAAATGAAAATTGTTAGAGTGCAGATTCATTAAACATTAATCACAACTATATCAATATCACAAATCCGGTCAAAATTGAATAAACATGCGGATATAAGGGACGCGTGAAATAAGATTAATGTTTCTTTTATATTCCGTAAGTGGAATCTGCGTTAGCACTAATTGCATTTTCAACAATTGTTTTTGTTCCTTGCCAAGACAGAAGTCGGCGTTTACTTGAAATAAAATGGATCATAATATATTTAAAACATGCTGAAAAATAAGAAGAAGACAAAGAGCTCAGAAAAATCATATATGCGACTCGAATTATCTAATGTTAATGATAATTAATATTATTAAGCAATGTAAGTAATCAGACACATATGAAATTTTATATTCTCCTGAATATGACAAGAATAGCAAACACATTCTATCATGACAACGACCCAAACAACAGAGAGTATTATTTTTCCATGCACTCCAGGTGCCAGATTAGATAATCGAAGACTACGTCTAAATCATTGTTCATCGTAGTTCACTTATCTCCACCTTCTTCTTAGATAAAATAGGTCTACGCAACTGACGTTACGAAATTAAGGAAATAAAAGTGTTCTTTACAGTGATTTGATGTAGTGTTTCATGTTTAAGTTTTATATTACATTTAATCAATCGTATATAAATTATTGTCCCGTCCCTGCAGTATTATAACGCCCCGCGAGGGCTGTGTGTTACAGAGGTTACACTCACAGGCTTCGTCCTAAGTCTGTTTGCAAACGAATTTCAACATTCTCTCATATGAAATTTGGTATCAAAACTGCATATTAGAGTAATGTAAATAAATGACAAAGAGTCACAAACATAACGAAATTAAATGACCCAGAATAAAACCTAATATGGTTCAATATACAACAGGGTAGATATACTATACGTTACACAAGTTGTAAATAAAATTTCAATAGTGAAATACAGTTTAGATTATGAGGAAATGGCAAATGTTTCTTTTGATTGATGTCTTCTTTATTTAATTAATTCTCTTAAACACTAGGCTCTACATTTTCATTAATTATTTTGTGATTTCCTTTATTTTGAAAATATGACATGTCATCAAAAAACATAAATATATAAAAGTAAAGGAAATAAAATAGACAAATAACTAAGACAGCTGTTGCAGCGATACATAAAATATTTCTAACGTAACTGAGGTACTTGCCGCTATCGATACCATTCTCTTTTGAAAATAAACCTCTGACTCCTTTTTTCTTCAACATTCAATTTTCACTGCAATTTTTTGAAGGAGAACGCAAATACAAAGTAGTCTTACGTTGTCTTTCACAGGCTTCGGCTGTCTCCCATGTTCCAGCCGGATGCCACGAATAAGTGTGAGTTTCACTTGAGGCTTTGTTCTGTAAATGAACCCCCATAGTTACCCATTTTACGATTTTGCATTTATTATTGATGATTGTACCCTTTTTTATCCCGTTATATATTAAATTGCTTACTAATTTTGCACTTCGTGTGAATATTAATCGAGAAAGAAAGTCTTCACCGGTAAATTCCTACCATGATTATGGTAACAGAACCTGTCAGCTATTAAATATTTTTTGGCCAAAGCCCGACAAACAGAATAGTTTCTTTCACGGTGTGATCAAATTTTTGAACTGTCAATCTATTGTTACATGAGGCTTAACATGGCAAAACGTCCTCCTACGGTTAGAAGTATCCATTGGACACCTCATTTAATATATATTTTTTTAAATTCCATCAGCTCCGACAGCATACAGGTCGAGATGATAATGGTGGTAATTTTTAGTTTCTTTTTACAATGGTATTTCGCGCCTGTGGTCACGACATTAATTCTTACATCCGTCATCTTATTTTAATTAATCATTGGTGTAACTGATTCCATCCTCAACTTATGAAGGTTTAAGAGTAATTACAATTCGTCACATTTTATTTAATTTATTTATTTTATTTATTTATTTATTTTTATTTTTTTTTTTTTTTATTTTTTTATTTTTTTTTTTTTTTTTTTTGTTCCACGCGGAGTTTTTAAACCTCGACCTATACATACAACAGAGCAGAGTATCTTCATTATACTGTCATAGACAATCTGTTATTATCATTTGTTGAATTTAATAAAAAATAAATGTAACTTTTCTTCTGTCTAGGAATATAGTTATCTTTGGTCGCACGTCACTAGTGAATTAATATTTGAGCTTATCTGCTCTGTTACACTTTGAAGACACAAGCATTGGTACACGTCACATCACCTTTGAAACTTAAGCAGTTCCTCAAGGCGATCAGCTGCGTAGCGTCATCCACCACACGTCCATAGGCTACGCCTACTTCTGTTACCTGATAGTAGCCTCTCTCCCTTCACGCTGTCGTCTGCCTATTGGCTCCCAGCCACAGTGCAACATCTACAAATCCATGATTGCCGATGGAAACTCAGGGTATAAATGGCAACACCATATCTCCTGCTCAGCAACATGGAAAAATAAAATGTGCACATGAGCATCATTTTTCTTGTTAAATAAGTCTTATAGCGATTTGCCGAGCTCATGTGTGTAATATGGTTTCATGTTTTTGTAGCTTTCGTGTGGGAGTGAACCAGTGATTTCTATAAAACCTGGATGTATAACTCTAGTCTCTGGGCAAATAACTGCAGCGTGACTGCACATTCCTATGTTTTTCACACGTTTCGCGTTGTCCGCCATGTTCGAATATGGATAACGAATTTAAGGTATTTTGTAACAGGCAAGATTTGCTGGCACACTTCTTGTTTCGAACTTTATGTTAATAATAGACTTGCATGGCAGTGGAATCGCAATGTGTTTTCAATCCTTGTTCTAATAACATTTAATAGTAGCCATATTTGAATTTGGCAATAAACTAAATATGCACATCTATGTCTGGTACGATCAGACAGCTGAATTTCAACATCAAGGTACTGTGAAACACGTCGACACATTGTGTGGTCGTGTTCCATTCTTATTTATTCTTTAACCTAAAGTGTTTCTGCACCATTAATTTTATCAATCTGTGTGTTAATTATCTTATTATTTTTATCAATTATCAATGCTCCATGTTTATATATGTTAGCCCCATATTTATAAATGTTTCCACCCGTGTGATTGAACTTGTGTGTACATGTGGATGTGAATGTGTGCTCTTAATATTGACTGACTGCCGCGCAATGGCTTACAGTCGCCGCCTCCCACTTTAGGCCTCGTTTTGCTGTAGTTAAGAACGCATGGCTTCGATCGTCGTCTGCGCTAGCGTCTGCTAGGTGGCCAGAGACAAGCTTACTTGGTAACATGGCGACTTGAATAAAACGCACGAACGAGTGAAAAAAATGAAACTAATTTTACCCATTACACAGGCGCTCCATGGTAAAGCAGCAATCAAACTTCTATTTAGCGGAGCCAACATTACTGAAGGCGCCACGACATTTAAGCTCGCGGATTTCCTAGCCCACTCAATATGGCGACTGAAAAACAGCTGATTCAGATCCTCAGTTTCTTTAATTAAAACAAAGATTCATGCTCATTCTAATATGTATACTTTTATTTCACGTTAGAACAGTCACTACGTCCACATGTGCCCAAGATTCTTAATAAGAAACAGAATCTGACAAGCCACCTACGCTTGAAATACGGTTGCGTATACATAGGCACGAAAATTGATTGCGGAACTGGAAAACCGCTTTATAGAAGTATATTTCCAGAATCGATTTTGGAGTGTTTACATGACCAACGAAAAGCGAAATAGGGAAATCGATTAAAGAAATCCTATTTTGGGAGCCCTTGTAAACGGAGTGATCGTTGCATGAGGCAGCAGTCTTTTACGAATCTCATTGTTAATGACGTAATATGTCCTGAACGGTGACCGCCCTCTTAGTTTGAAGGCCAGGAACAAGACTGAAGATTTGTATGCAATACGTACACACAAACACGCACACACCCAAATTCTGCTTTATATATAAACATGGCAGATTCGATTGAAAGGTTGCAAACTAATATTTCAGAGCTCGATCAGAGGTGTAAGGATTATGATATGAAGATCAGCATCTCCAAAAAGAAAGTAATGTTTGTGGGGAAAGAGAAGTAAACAGATTGAGTGCCAAATAGAAGGAACAAAGTTAGAACAGGTAGACAGTTTCAAATACCTTGGATGTATTTTCTCACAGGATGGCAACGTAGTGAAAGAACTGGAATCGAGGTGTAGCAAAGCTAATGCAGTGAGTGCTCAGCTAAAATCTACTCTCTTCTGCAAGATGGAAGTAAGAACCAAGACTAAATTATCGGTCCACCGCTCTATCTTTTGACCAAATTTGTTGTATGGGAGATACTGGATACAGATTAACTTATTCATAAGGTAGAGGGCAAAGACATGAAAGTAGCAAGAATGACTGTAGGTACTGATAGATGGGATCAATGGCAGGAGGGTGTCCATAATGAGGAAATCAAAGAAATACTGGGAATGGACACTGTAGATGAAGCAGAGCGAACAGGCGGAGATGGTGGGGTCATGTTACACGCATGGGAGAACCAAGGTTATCTAAGAGACTCATGAGCTCGGCAGCGAGGGTAAGACCAAGAATAAAGTACTTATATTCAGTGATGAATGATTTTGAAGTAAAAGGCATAACATCGGACGAGGCGTCAATGCTAGCATTGAATAGGGGATCATGTAGGAATTTTATTAAAGACTCCAGACACTCCAGATTAAACGCTGAAAGGCAGAATCAGTCTCTAATGATGATGATGATATAAAGATAACCCATAGAAACTACGCCTCGTATTTACTATTCCTCCTGAATCACCCTGTGTAGAACATCCAAACATAGTGTTTTGCGCATACTTCCCTATCATTTCCACGACTTTGCCGCAGTGTTAGAGGAATGTTTTCACCGCGGATGAACTGAGTTGAGGCTTACCCGGTGACACTTTTGAAATGAACCGTCTCTTGTCCCGCACAGCCGTCGCCCGAGCGCACATCCCATTTCGCTGCCGGGTGCCGTACTTTTTTCTTTTTTTATTAAATATGGCGCTTGCCCTGGCGGACCTAGCGGCTCGACTCCGGAAGTCCGTTATTAAATTTCGGCGAACAGAGGCTGCAGTGCGGCTCTGCCTTGCGGCTGTTGGCGCCAGAGCCGGCGTTTATTGCATGTTGTGCGGATCGTTTCCATATTTTCGTACCCCGTATGTCGTAATTCGGCATGCGCATGGGCCCGGCGCACACCTCTGCTGCAGCTGCCACTGGCGACGCGCCGTCCAAGACAACCCCTCGCTTTACCCTCCCCACCCCCTGCCCCGCACCCTTTCCTACCCCTTCGCCACTATTCCAGAGACTGTCCTGGACTCCTGCAGAGCGCCACCCTGCGGCAGAAGACTCCCCGCTCCTCGCCAGACAGTGGGACGGGGTGTTCGGCGTTGGCGCTTCGAGGGAGAGAGAGAAATTTTATTGCCACTGTATTGGATATTTCGTCGCGGGAAACGGGATATTCCGGAGGGAAGAAGATAGGAATGGGATTAAAATGCAGACGGTGCACCGACGGTATTGCTCCTCTTTTCTGCGGGTTTGAGGGACGATATCTCATATTGCTGAATAAACAACGGCTTTGGTTGTAGACACTGATTCAATATAATTTTGGTGGGTGTGAATACAAGAGGCTAGGTTCATATCTACGTACCATGACGCATGCCTCTTTGATATCACGAACACAGAGAGAGCTTTATCGTAAACTCTCCCTCACTTCGTGACCGCATTGTGGCTGTAAAAAAAAGAAGGAAGGAAGCTTAGGGTATAACTTCCTGTCGAGAGCTTGGTCATTAGAAACGGAGCTAATGCTCGGAGGTTTTGGGTGAGGATGGGGAAGGAACTCGGCCGTGCCCTTTGAAAAGAACCATCCCGGCATTTGACTGGAATGATTTAGGAAAATCACAGAAAACCTAAATCTGGATGGCCGGAGGTGGATTTGAACCGCCATCCTTCATAATGCGAGTCCAGTGCGTTACCACTGCGCCACCTAGCTCGGTTTGTGACTGTAGTTTCGCTCGAAAGCTACATGTTTACAGTTACAGCAGAATATGGCGTAAATACACATGACGTTAGCGGCGAAAATACCAACCAAGTGTCTGTAATTTCGCTGTCTTAGGTATAGTTCCCTGTCTCTTTCGGATATTTGAGTAAGATACGTAATACAAAGTGACAGTTTAGAATGTAAACAAAGCAGCTGATCGTGCTGTTCCGCTTAAACAGTCGGTTAGTGTTTACCGATCAGTCTGTTGATGACTCGTGAAATAGTTTGTAAATGCCTTACGTATTGTTCTACAGACTACGTACCTTTCAATGATTATTCAACTACTAATTTTTTTAGTAAATAATCAAAAAAAATGTTCAAATGTTTGTTAAGCTTATGCGATTTAACTACGGGGTCATCAGTCCCTAAACTTACAAACTACTTATGAACTAAGTAATACTAAGGACGGCACAAATATCCATTCCCGAGGGGGAATGCGAACCCCTGAATGTAGTGGCCGTGCAGACCGTGACTGGAGCATCTCAGTCCCCTCGGCCACCGCGGCCGTAATACAAAGTGACAGCTTAGAATGTAAACGAAGCAGCTTACCGTGCTATTTTGCTTAAACACTCGTTTAGTGTTTACCGATCAGTCTGTTGATTACTGGTAAAATAGTTTGGAGTTGCTTTTCGTATTGTTTTAAAGACTACGTATCTTTCAACGATTATTCAACTACTAATTTTTTAGTAAATATTCAATAATTACGTTCTTTAAATCATGTACCAGCTAAAAGATAATATATGTTTTGCGTCTCGGATTTTTCGGCCGACGTTTCTTTGATGTTGCAACTGTCGTTTCGCTAGCAGCAATTCAGACTCAGATTCATTAGCACTGTTAAAAGTTTCGCATTCCATTGTTCTTGAACGGTGAAACTTTGACAATGTCAGCAGCTTGTATTGGGCGAAACGTCTGACCAAACTTCGACAGAAAATCTCGAGACAGGCGCCATTGGACAACATGTCAACAAATGTTCATAAAAGCTTGAAATTTATATTACATAAGAATTTGGGACAAGTTTTTACGGTCAAATAGCTTCGACAGCTATTTATCTTACAACTGCCGATACCAATAGATTGTTATCAGTTCATTTAGTGTTCCTTTTCTGCAGAAGCAGAATAAGCTGCTTATAAAATATTTTGGCGTATATTGCCACATTACTTAAACATGCTTAGATTAGGGTAGCAACGTTTTTCTATATTAGCGCTAATGATCCCAACAATGAATAACGTATTTTGTCAAGTCAAAAATACACAAATATTTATCCCTATGTATGTAAATATAGATATACTTCGTTAAGCGACATTACCGATCTGAAAAGATTATTAAATTTACAATGGTTTGTTATTAGGACAGTATTTCGATAAACACACTCGGAAATCGTCACAATTTCGGAAATTACTACTCAAATATCTGTTTCGTCCTTTATTTTCTAATCAGTTGTAAGTATAAATAACACACAGAATTGCAGAATATACTTTTAATATAGGTTCAATTAAAATGTAAAAATGAAAAAAAATATAAATGACTAAAGGACTCGAACCTCTCAATTCACATACTTCACATTACGGAACTAGGACTATATCCACTACGCTGCATACATGTTCACAACGAAATTAGAAGTACATATCCCTCAATTGTAAGAGTTACATTGTTGATTTGTTACAAATTGTTATTTATTTGTAAGGTAAGCGGTTTCCTAATTACTCTTAAGGACTTCATAAAGGCATACTGCAAGTTTTAGTTCACGATTTCTCAATATGATGAATTTAAAATGACGCCTTTCTCGTCATGCCCAAGATTCTATGATCTGTATTGTCTCTGGTCCGCCTCTAACGTATACTGGTAAATACTACCGCTGCTTACCTGCAAAGGTAACAGCTCCACCACCAGCACAACTCCAAGATAATACCCAGCTTTTTCCTTTTTCTTCCCATAGTTTTCAGGGCACATTGTATAGATCCAACAGTGTTCATCATATATACGTTATTTTACATCTACGCCGACATAGCAAGAAACAATAGTTTAAATAACACACACTTGATGTGCAAACGCCTTATGTACTGTACATTCTGTGACTAACATTTATGTAGACACAACCAGCAGTCATAGCGAACTCTACTCCTACTCTTGAAAACGCACCTGACACCAATCTGCAGTTGTCGAACTTACTATTCTATTTTCTACAGAAATAAATTTTGTATTGTAGCATTACATTTAATATTTTTATTAAAATTTTCTCTGCGACGCTTGACGCTAGCGTGCGTTCTCTCTGCCAGTATGTCTCTGATTATTTTGTTTTAAAAGAGACTGGAGGGAAAACGGAATCGCTTGTCGTCTTTCGTCTTCTTACTGTGTAATAGATTAGACGTCTTTCAATAATTTTGTAATCTTTGTTTCAAGCAAGACGAATAATTAGTAAAATAATGCTTAGCCATTGTTTTGATAATTAGTTGTAACTGGAATTAAACATAGTCATGTTACTTCAGCATGCGAATCTTACGTAACCAATCATCAGTTTACACTGAAAAAAAAAAATATTTTTTCCATACAGGTTCCACTACAGTGATATGCTTCAATACAACTTGATTTCTTCCTGTAGGTAAAGAGCGGATTCTGCCATTTCTCTTGTAATGATGCTTAGTGGTGTCGTCCTTATGCTAACCACTACTATCGCTAAATCCTGATGCCGAAATCTATCATGTTTTTCTCTGAATTTTGGCGATTGGAGTTTCGCAAGTAGCCCACACCACAGCGATAAGCGCCAGATCATGTATCATGTCCGTCACGCTGTCTTCCCTGTATAGTGACAATACAAAACAGGCGGCCCTTCTTTGGACTCTTTCAATGGCTTCTGCCAAACGCACTTGATAAAAACCCCACACTGAGCAGCAATACTCCAAAAAAGGACGGACAAACGTAGTGTATGCAGTCTCTTTAGTAGTTCTGTTGTATCTTTTAAAGGTTTTGCCAATAGAACGCAGTCTCTGGTTCGCCTTCCCCACGACATTATCAACGTATTATTTCCAGTTTAAATCTGAAGTTACAGTAATTTTGTGGAGTTTACGGCCTTCACTTTTGATTGATTTATCTTGTAAACAAAGTATAACGGATTTATTTTCTTACCCATGTAAAGACCTGAAGTGACACACGTCGATAGTACCGACATGAGTATTCACCCGCGGTTGGTTGCACACTGTCCCCGTCATGACACCCGGAAGGACCACATCTGGCACGACTCCCCCGGTATGCACAAGGATTGCACATTGGCTTTCTTTTCCTCCTTCCTTATATGTAACATTCTCCAAATATGTACAATATGACGAATGGTGGACATGTCCGAAATGCGTTATTGAAGTCATACTGTACTTAAAGTAAGACCTGTAAGAAAAAAATTGTGAACTAGCTAGCTTATCGGCAGCACGATGTTCCTATTAATTGATATCAAGAGAACATCAAATTGAGCAAATTAAGCATGGCTGGCACCAGAGACTATAAAAGCAAGTAACGAAAAAGAAAAAATCGTTTCGCTATTCCATGCTATACAACCACAGGAGAAGAAACCGATTACAAACGCCCTTGCGATACATCATTTTGCCAGCAGGCTGCAAAGAAGACGTAGTAGTTTTCAAAATCCCCTACAAACGCTTCAGTTGATATTGAGTAATTTTACTCACCGAACAAATACAGAGATTTCCAGTCACGAAAACACCAAATAAGTGATACTACTCTAATCAAAATGATAAACATGAACGAAATATTCAGGTCTTACGACCGTTATTATTCAAATTAGTCGTATTCGTCTGAATTGCCTAACGACCGTAGCTGTTTCAGAGGCAGAGATCGATGTCGAGGGATAAGGTATCGAAGAATATATAATGCCATTCGAAGTCATTGCATTTTACGTGTAACTGGTTTGTCTTAAAATCTGGACAGTTGATTTCTTCTACCTTGTATTGCACGCAAGGATTGATCCGAAATGTTTGTACCCTAAACTGTGACATACAGGTTCAGACTACATAAAGCAGTGCATATTTCAATCAAAAAAAGGTAAGCAGTTCTTAAGCATACTCAGAATAAACCAAACGACCACTCTTGAAAGTAGAAAAATAAATAATTACTGCCAAATAACCAAATGAGTACGAAATTGTGGTATTACGCAGTTTCTCAGTAAAATGGAAATGCTTTTCTCCTGAGAGGTGAAATCAATTATTTTATTATCTTAAAGAGTTGGGAAACCGAAAGCAAATAAATTTGAAATAAATTAAATAATGGAATGTAATAATAAACAGAAGAGGACAGAATTTAACCCGTTATGGTATAGTTTCGATAACCAAAACCGCAAATATAAACAAAAGCAGTTTCAACAGCGATATAGCTAGCAGAGGGTAGCAGAGGCCGGGCCTACGTTTAAATTTACAATTTAAAAATGTATTATACGCGGTTGTTGCGGTAAATGCATTATAATGTTATGCTGGTGTCTGTGCCGTTGCATGGAAGCGACATTGCAGAAACAAAATTAGCTTTGTGTTATCTTGCGTTTAGCGTTCGCTGAGTTTGGCATTGGCTGCGGCTCTGTAATGCCATAAGTAAACTGTTTCAATCTGTAGCTGAACTGTATCAGTCAAAATACCTATTAATCTTGATGAAGACCTGCTAATTTCCATAGTTAAATTCTAATATCTCACATTACAGTGATTCAACAAACCAGCCCACCGACGTGCTTTCCTACTTGTGTCGACAGACATTAACTAGTCATTGTAAAACGGCAAAAATGACCACTGCTCTTAGAGTGAAAGGGCCCTTTGAGAGGGTGAAGGTCGGGGCGAGAGTTTAAAATAGGAAAAGATTAATTTTTAAAACTCACAACCACCAACTGCGAACCAAATTCCTAAACATGCAAAAACACTGGATCTGTGATTGCAACTGTTTTAACTCGTTTTCTAGGGGATGATATCACACGTTTGCAGCTTTCCTTCCCTGCATATGATTAACAAAAAAATTCATAATAAAGTCAAGTTCATGAAAGAAAAGGGTGTACTAACTACTATTTTTGAAAACACGTGAAAGTTCACTTTATGATGTTTATTTCAAAATATTAGAACCCTGTGACTGATACATCTGTACGTCGACACATTTATCAAATACGGATATAGCTCGTGAGCCCGCAGACAAAATGAATATTTCTCGCAAATTGTTTTCACACCATGTGCCTGTCTCAAACACCGTTTATGTTCATGCCTATGCGACGACGCTGTTACATTAACAAAATACAGTCACTTTTACTGCGATGCACACCTTGTTCCACCGGCTAAATATTCACAACACACAGTAACACTCGATACAACGTGGAGCGGTCTACCAGGAGCAACCACACTTGGCAATTGCCACACAAAATCTATAGTCTCCACCTGGAGATCCACATGCCAACTGCCGCAGTGCGACGCCGCCTGGCCACCTACACCACTTGCTCCCGCCTCATCACTTCCTGCCCTCGCGCGCACGCGCAACAAAAACCCAACTGCCGGGTTTTTTCCCTACGTCATCAACTTCCCCATGTGAGCTGTTCTAACAGCATTCCAACGTACAGCGCTCAGCCAATACATTTCTAAAACTTTACTTAAAACCAAAATAATTACACTACACATTAAACAAATATCTTCTTACGTTTTTATAATTGTGCAATTTCTTATATCACCGATAAGTGATTTAACTGAATATTTCAAGATAAAATACACAAGATTAATTGAAAATAAAATGAGAAATAGTTAATATATTATTTTTATAAACAAACATTGCCATGCTAGTTGTGTAACTGTCTTGTATTCATTGGTAATTTATTACTTTTCACTGTCAATTAAACATATTACGCCAGATGTGACTATATCAGCTAATGTATTGTTTATTTATAAATAGGCTATTTTTTAATGAGGGTCTTAAAGGTTCCTAACTGCATCGTATTACTTCAAATGCAAGTAGTATTAGAATTTTTATTTCACGCTGTGCACTGCACTGTGCCGGGCACTCGCCATTGTCCCTCTCTCTCCTCACCGGAAACGAACTGGAGAATCCTAAGCTGGAACAAGCCACCAACATCGGCCTGCTCGCTGGCATCCCATCAGCTACAAGCACACAGCAAATCTCAACGTGGAGAATTTCTACCTATGGCCTAACTATAAATGTTGTCATCCAACTGTGTACATACATTGCTACCATAATTAATAAGATTAAAATTGTGTAACATTTAGTGCATTGGCATGGTCAATGTTTGCAGTGAAATTCATGTTGTTTAATTATCAAATGCTATTAATTACCAGTATTTCTATTGGGCGTTAATCTCACACTTTTGAGAATGAGATACTGACAAATCTGAGATAAAAATAATAGGAAAATGACAATGGTATAGACAGTGATAGTGGTAGAGACGGAAAATGTGGTAAGCGAAAAATATGGATGAATATAGTCACAGTGAGAGAGCCAGAAAAGGAAAACTTCAATGGGAGAGGTAAGAAACAGTAGTAGAAAGACATTTAGGGTGAAGGAGCGGGAGACAATGTGGGTGTGAGGGGAGACTTGGTAAAATTATTTAGCATGCTCTGCGTTAACATATATCTTACCTGCCTGTGTCTCTTAAACAGGAATCTCTTTGAATTTTTCTGCTCCGACAAGAGCATTTTACAGCTCGTTCATTTGCTCCTTCATTCAAATTGGCTGCAAGAGACAAAGTTGGTATCCGTTTATTGAGTCTTTTCGAATATTAAAATGTTTTTCTCTTTTTCCTTAGCGTCTACTGTTAAGTAATAGATCGCTATAGCTTTCTTTTATAAGCACGTCACTACTGAAGAGTCAGCTACACTTCTGCGTTCACCTACAATTTGAGAACACACGACTGTAGAAATCGAGAGCAGCCTAACCTGAAAGCAAATAAGTAATTTGTTCAAGGTTTTTTTTGTAGCCGGTTGCATCCACTTACTGATGTACATTACGGTGTTGAATAGGTAATGAACGATTTTTTTTTTTTTTTTTCTAAAACCATTTCGATCTGGTATTCTTTGTTTTGCAGCCAGTTCCAAGACAAATAAGAGCTCCAATCACACAATTTTTTTTGGAATGTATTAATGATGTGTTCAAGTCCACAAGCCTTCGGTTACACGAATTCCGTAGGCACAATTTCTGCACAATAGTAGCAGGCAATTAAGCTCGGAAAAGAAAACGGCTATCTTTTTAATCTTACCCATGTAGACTCATAAACACATAATGTCATTTTTAGCTTTACGAAATATTCTAATCCTTACGAAATTAGTAAATAATACCATTACTTCGTGATTATTTACGAATGATTCGGCAGAAATATTAAATACATCGTAACCTGTAATAACACTTGAATCTTTTTAATAGTCCGCATGCACCTCTGACATATAGCCGAAAAATACAATTCAGCGCTAGATTACAAACTGTGTCTGGTCCCGACTATTTCCGCTCCCTTCCCAGTAAGACATAATGCTATCGGGTACGTTCACTATCTGGCAACAAAACATGACAATATTTAACCGTCGTAAAATTTTATTTTGCTCTGGTCGCCCCTCGTATCGCGGCAACAAAATTTCATGTTTTCTGTTCCAGGGATCTTATCAGAACTGCCTCCGAAGTACTATGTAACAAATGCTGGTGCTCCCTAATATTTCGAAGTATCTGCAGTTCTTTATGTTACCTACGACTGAAATCATGTATCGTTTCACTTAGAACTTCTATGAAAAATGTTTCCTGAACTATGACCTGTACGTTCCATCAGAAATAAAACAATTTACCGACAACATTCCTTTACTTCTTGCTCTTGGAGTCTGTTATAGCCCCTTTCCCTACAGCTAACTCTTATTTTCGTAATTATTGTAACTTGAATCTTTGACTCGTTTATATTTGTTAAATGACCGGATCGGCCAATCTGACCACCTTCAGATCTTTTTTTACGGTTACAGAGTAACTTGTTCCTTTCTGAACAAGATGTGCACTATCGTTGTTAAGAAACAGACAAGTTACTTTGTAAGTATAAAAACATATTCATGTATTTAATATACACCAGTTAAAGGCCGACATTGAAACAATTAATTTAAATCTGGATCTGGAAAACTTCCTAAGACGCATACGTCTAGTTGTGATAAACTGTTTTTGGTCAGAATTTCAACATTCTGATCCATTTTAAAATAGTGCTTTTCGTATGCAACTTATACTGTGGTTTTTCTTAAGTCTTGCTTCCATAGTCAGACGCAACATCTCAGATGCCTCTCTCTTACCCTTGTCGCTCCTAAAGACAAACTGATCCTCATTTAACATATCCAGAATTAAAATTTCCATTTTTCTGTATATCATGTTCGTCCATAGCCTGCATAAATTAATCGATAAACTTATTGTACTTTATATCTCAAGCTCATCTGCCCCTGTTATCTTCGCAATTGTGCGAATGTAATTTTTTCGAATATGTTTGGGTGTCATCAGGCTAATAAATTCTACGCTCGCATTTGAATTGTCATTTGTCTGACAAATCCCCAATATTTTTAATCGTATTAGAATGTTATCTATGCCTTCCACTTTATCTGAATTTCAAGTCCTTGATAGCTGTTTTAATTTGTAATTTTAGATCCACAAAGATTTCTTCTTCTTCCACATTGTGAAACGAATTTCTCAATCATAGCAGCTTCAACATATTTTCCCATCCATCAGCATTTTACTCTATATTTTTGACCCATGCGTGTGTTTCGTGCGTCCTACTCCGTATATTCATCGTAGGACCAAACTCTCTTATGAATTTTAATAATTTAGGGAGTGGTAAAACCCAGATTTCGTCACCCTACGCCGCATAGATGTTTGAAAAATTTGTTATATCGATAGTATCATGCGGTTAATTTTTGACACCATTATTTAACACCATTGTATCAGCAACATCAGCTTTTAAACAGGAAATAGCTTCTATGCTCCCTCAACGTTATTCGCGAAATGTTTGTCACGACAATTGAGGCCAAAAAGAACGTGAAATAAGGAAAATTTTGAGACCAGGCGACGCCTCATATCAGCGCGGGTTTCGTTTTTCTGTGAGCTGGAGAAATAAAGATCTATGAAGTGACAATGGGAAGCACAAAACAGTCACACCTCTGTCTGAAGAACTGCTAATACTTCCATGACACGACAACAGATGTCAGGTGCATCCCACTTAGAGAAGTTTTCTGCTTGTATCTTTGGTCGAGCTGAGTGGGCTGAAGCTTTTCTGGTGGCAGCGATATCAGCTTGTGACTTATGTCCAGTAGTTCGCGTCATTGAAGCTACGATGGCAAGTCACAATGGAGTGAGGAATCTGGTAGTGTGGCGACCACAGAGGGGAACGACGATTTTGTTCCAGTGGAAAATGCGGTGTTTCGGACGCATTAAACGGCAAACATAATCTGTAACATCTGACGATGAGTTACCTCTTACACAACGTAAGCATGTACCATTTTACTTATATTTTTGAAAAATAAGAGCTCAGTCTTCAGTACGTATTTCTTTGTTCTCTTCTTTAGGTTTCGGATTGACGATACCAACAACAAACTTCAAAAAACTGTGTAGTTATAATGAAAGCAAGTGTAGAATTTGTACAGCTGACCAAATGGCAATACAGTACATTGTCTGAGCTGCTCCCTCCAGGGGCACCACCTTGACGTAGCACTGTCAATGCTGAAGAAAGTAAGGATGTGCCCCAACGGTTCTTCGTCCTTAACCATTCCTGGTCCTTTTCTAGTTCCCAACCCAGGGTGTGTTACGATCCGTGGCACATTGTAAGATGAGTCGAGAACGGAACCTCAGGGATACCAGGCTACCTCACTAATACTAAAACACGAATATAAAAAGGAAACTGAGGAGTAAGCTGTGATCTCACGCAGCCGAACATCAGGGCCAGGATCTACAGAAAGCATCACTACTACTGCCCCATTGTCTAGACATGATCAGCAACCGGGAATTGCAGCTGGGAAGTTGAACCTGATTAAGATTACAGCCTTCTCTGGGACCAGAGGAGGGGACTTTTCATGGATCAGAAGCGATATGAAGAATAAAAATCTCTTCCCAAAGTGGAGGGAATTAAAAGGGTTTGAGATTCCTAAGACCACCAAGAAAGGACAGGTTCGTTGAAGGGGATGTCGCCGCGTTGGAGTAGCGGAGCGGGCTAAGGCGTCTCGCTGCGGAGCGCGCGGTTGTTCGCCGTCGGAGTTTCGAGTCCTCCATGGGGCATGGGCGTGTGTGTGTGTTGTCCTTAGGTTAGTTTACCTTAGTTTAAATAGTATGTAAGCTACGGACTGATGACCACGCAGTTTGGTCCGATAGATTTACAAACATTTCAACATTGGAAGGGGATGTCCCGGAAATAAAGGACATGTAGCACTGCAGTCTCGATTTGTAGGATAGCGGTTATCCGGAAAGGTTATCCACCGATTAACATCACCTCGCAACAAGAGGAGCTCGTACCAATGACATTATTTCGAAAGATTGGGGTACGTTTGTCCAGGAAGGTCTCTCTACAGCACGGTGCCTTCATTTTTGCCTGTGAGGGGATGCATACATGTGCCACACAGCCATCTTCCAGTAGTATCAATAATCACTTAAATTATAGCTATTTTTCATGTATTTCATCAGTACATTGGAAAGTGTTGTTAGTAAACTTAGTTCAATTACATGCATTTTATCATTACGCTGAAAGTGTTTTAATATACCGCTAGAAAATTATTTTCTGAGGAACTAAATATACATTACTAAGGTGGTAATATACTTTGAGGTTACGTACACGTAGGAAAAAGTATATCTGAAGGTGGACATTACTTCAGACGCTTAATCCAGAGTCTGGTGATATTTTGCAATAAGTGCTTCATTACTCAAACAGGCTGCGCACTTTTTCCTCGGCTCGAGACAACACCTTCCTACGCCGCACAGGGTCCCCAACTTTGGTGTCGGAGTAACAGGTGCGCGTTTATTACATACACGCAATTTCACATTCAGGAGGAGTTAGCAGGAATATAAAAGTCGCACATTTGCGCCGACAGGGGTCGGGCCGCGACTTCACTCGCTGAATTAAGTTCCCGTGAAGTCTTAACGTCCTTTATTTTCGCCTCCCCCTGTGCGAGCAGTTATTTAATAAAGGGAGAGAAAGAGTGGCGGGGTGCGACGCGGCGCTGCGCGGCCGTGTTTTAAACAGGCGTCGCGTGAAACTTTAATGAGGGTCCCCGAGGAGCGGGGCTCAGCCAGACCGCCGCGCGGGCAACGTTTGCGCCCCGCCCGCTCGCTTCTGCACTTCCTGCGGCGACACTTTGCAGCCACCTGTGCGACGCCACTGTCGCCAACCGTGCGTCTCAGACCCCACTGGTTTTCAGTCTTCCATTTATGTTTTGTTATTTGACACGTTGTCTGGAACAAGGTCAAAATATTTCTGAGTAAGTAGACACAATATCTATAGTTTGAACGCAAATTTATTAATAGTGATGACCGTGTTCAACTCATTTCTGAGTCATCTTCGGATCAATTTAGGTGTTCGTCAATAGTTATGTCTGCTAACATTGTTGTAAGTTGTCATATGATGATTGATAGGTCATACTGCCTGTTGGCAGACATAACTATTGACAAACAGCTAGATTGATTCGAAGATGACTCAGATATGAGTAGAAAACGGTCATAGCTATTAATAAATTTGCGATCAATATCACAGATATTGTGTCTACTTAATCAAACATTTACAATTTGGTTGTTTTTCAGATGGTCTAATGCAGTGTTTTTCACCCTGTTGGTCATGACCCCCAGGAGGATCGCAAAGTATTGCTCGGGAAATCGAGGGGGGGGGGGGAGGTAGTCGTCATAGAAAAGTGTGCTTGCAGCATAAAATACCTGGATGTTCAGTAATACAAAAACGTATGACTAACAAGGGAGGTACTTGGGCTCGAACAAACACATATACACCAAAATCGTTTGAGAGATAATGTACAGAACAGTTATTGCACTAGAGATACTCCCGCATCTGCAAAACTCAGCAGTCGTCCACTAGAGGCCTCTGCGTGTGCCTTGCCACATTGCATTTTGACCTGTCGGTTCGCCAGTAGGGATGGTGCAGTGTGCCTCCGAAGTTACGTTTTGTGACGTTATTTGTGTGGTGAAGCGTCAGATGGGGCGGCGATTGGTAATGAATGCTGCAAATGTATCGCGATTGGTTGAGTTGAAATTACGAAGAACCCTTCTTCGTGAAGATGGTATTAGTGTATAAGATGAATCATTCGCATGCTTTCTCGTATCTGTTATGGTAGAGAAATATGAGCATAAGTTAGATACTGTTTTAACACTAACACATGATGATGATAATAGGGATGATAATGACGAACAACTCATTGCAAGCGGTAGTGCGGTAAGTGAGGGAAGAGGCGATGGAAGCAGTGGAAGTGAATACCAACGGTCCTCCGAGAAGAAGGTTAAAGTTGCAACTATCATCACGGTTCTGACGACAATACGCTAAAGAACATGTAAGATGATTATTACATAAGTTATATTTAAGATATCTGCATTGCGTATGGCGTCTACAATTACACCTACAGTGCTATCTACAGCAAGATTGCAGCGTTTTACATAAAAATGACACCCACCAGCACATTGAGGTATACGTAGAGATCCTATAACCAAACTTTCATACAGATATGTTTGTTCGAGCCCATGTACTTTCCTTGGAAGTGAAATTTATGTAATGTAGAAATTAAGGCGTTTCTTGTGTGACATTAAGTATGAACTTAATATATCATAGTTTTATAAAACAGTGTGTTAATGATGCATAAGCTCAAAGCTTGAAAACTGTTTTCAGGAACAAACAGATATGTAAAAGAACATGACGCAATATGTAATTCTGGAAAATTTGGGAAAGAAAAAGCTATTTATCAAGAAATTGGGTACTTTCATAATGAGCGTAATTTCCCGGTCTTGCTTTAAATGCAAAACCCTCGATAGACAAAACTTATTTTTTGTTAAAAATTAAAATAGAATAATGCGTCCCCAAAAAATACACAGTACTACTTGAAGGGGCAAGAAAGCACCAGCAGCTGTATAAGAATTATTTATTTAATTTCACGCGATCGGTTTCGGTGTTAGAATCACATCATCTTCAGGCCCCCGTTGTGTATTTGTCAATAATAGCACATTTGAAAACGGTAGCCGTTAATACCGGTAGCCGTAAATTACTAGATAAAAAGAATCAACAAATTAGGGAAAAGAAATAACATGTGAAGTACTTATGGTTGTATAGAAGCAACATACCTTAGTCTATAACTTAGAAGTATAGCAGTAACGTACCTTAGTCTCTAACTTAGACTAAGTTATGGTGCTTCTATACAACCATACCTACGTCATATGTTATTTATTTTCTCTAATTCATTGATTTTTTTATCTAGTAATTTACGGGTACCGGTATTAACGGCTACCCTTTTCAAATGTGCTGTTACTGACAGTTGCACAACGGGGGCCTGAAGATGGTGTAACACCGAAACAGGTCGCGCGAAAGTGAATAAAATTCTGTATAGCTGCTGCCACTTTCTTCCGCCTTGAAATTTATCAGCTGTGCCCCAATCCATCGATTATGGAGATAATTAAACATTACTAATTTAAAAGAAAGCTGTAGGAAAATTTTCCTTCTCCTTTGAGACTACTGTTTTGTTAAGATTTTCAGGAGGAAGGAGGGGTCAGAATATTTGGAATGAGGTCGCCATAAAATGTTTACTTGGAAAATGGTCGCTTATTCCAAAAGGTTGAAATACACTGTTCTAATGTTTCTAAATCTATGGGACTCAATTTACCTACATATCAGTTCCTTGGTTTACAAACTCCTTAAACTTATTTAACACTTTGAGTATGCAAAGAAAGAAAAACAGTAATAAAATAAAAATGATGTACAACATTAATTTAATTCAAAATTTGACCATAAAAAATATTTAGTCCATCTCCTTTTCCCCTTTCTATCCATCAGCTTCCGCCTTACTACCTGCCTATTTGTTCCATTTTCATGCATCTCAATATCTATGACATTATATATCCTTCACTGTGTGTCCTAAATTAATATAATTTTCACGATTTGCAGAGTGCAATATTAGGAAACTGTATGCGATGGATAGATAGTGGTTGAATGAAGTCTTGAAAAACAATGTGTCGCGTTGTGGGAAGAAGAACCAGATGAAGATGCGATAGGAGATGATGATATTACGAGATCAATTTGGCAATGATTTGAGTCGAAGCAAGGCCCCTGGAGTAAATTATATTCCCTGTGAACGGCTGATGTCGTTCGGAGATCAAAAGAAACTGATCCACATTGTATGCAAGATCTTAATAACTTTGGAAAATCCCCAGAAATGAAGAAGAAATTATTATTACAATCCAAAACAGTGTAAGTGCAGATACGTGTGAAACTTACAGAACTATTAGTTAAATAAGTCATGGCTGGAAAATATTAAAATGAATTGTTTTCAGACCAGTGGTAAAACATGTAGCATCTTACTCAGGGATGAAATTACGTTTACAATGGGTGAAGCAGGGGAGATTTGCGTTTATAGATTTTGTAAATTTAGAGAAAGCTTTGGACAAAGCTGACTGTAATTCACGCTTTCAAATTCTGATGGTACCGCTCGTGAAATATAAGGAATGAAAATTTGGAAACGTGTATCAAACTTGTACACAAACCAGACGGCAGTGACTAGAGTCACAGGATATAAAAGGGATGCAGTGGTTGGGAAGAGTGTTAGACACGTTAGTAGCCTTTCCACAGTGTTATTCATCTTTACATTGAGCAAGCAAAGAAAGATAGCAACGAGAAAATTGGAGAAGGAATTGAAGTTCAGATAGAAGAAATTCAAAGTTTGACGCTTTCCGATGAAATGGTAGTTCTGTCAGATAGAGGACCTGGAAGAGCAAGTGAATTGAATGGAAAGTATTTGGAAAGGAAGGCATAAGTTGAAAATTAATAACAGCATAATAAGGGTGATGAAATATGAAGTAAGAAAATCAGACAATTCAAACTAAATTAGATTAGTTAACGAGACGCTGTATGTAGTAGACGAGATTTATTATTTGGGTATCAAAATAACTCTTGATGGCGGAAGTAAAAAATTTATAAAATTCACAAAGGCTATGCTAGGAGATGGACTCCTGAAGAACAGATATTTGTTTGCATACGATTCTAATGGAAATGTTAGGAAATACTTACCGAAAACATTTGTATGAAGTTTTAGTAGTATAATTGTGCAACCTCCCTCCCTATCTACGTATGTCATAGTCCTATAGTACTGTATAGTACAAGAAGAACAATCCACCATTTTAATACCACATGAGAGCTACAGAACACTTACGCTTTTAATATGCTCTTAAGGCCATATAGTACGTTTCTAATGAAGAAAATCTTACAGCATAGTAAATTTATATGCTTATAGTTAACAGTAAGAGCCAAGCAACTTAAAGTTAGTGATTCCATGGATATTATGAGATATGATACATTCACTTACTTTCTCATTTAAGACATATGTTGCTGTTTTAAATATTTACCACATTCAGTTAAAATACAGTGCAGTTATCGTATTTTCTGGTTTATAAATTGTATGTCGACATACAGTTACAGTAAATAATAGTTGTATTCGAAAACAGTTATGGAATAATGTTAAATTGCGACACTGTACCTCCAGTATTGCCCACTCTAATTTCTCGCATATTCTACAAAACCATATTTCAGAGAAGATTTTACGCCAAAAATGTGATTAATAACGTTGAACATCGAGTTTCGATAGATAACAACTTAATAAAGTCTCTCTGGTAGCATGCACTTTGAAATAAAGTGAATATTGCATGCTAAGGGTTTCATGTACGACTTCAGGAAAGAAAGTCGTACATGACCTTGCTTTTTCAGATATCCTGTTCACAGCTTGTCTTAGGCCTACATTTCCCGTGTTGAGACTCACATTCAAATTAAACACAGAACTAATGCGAAATAATGTAATTTAAAAACCACTAGCTGAGTAAGCTAG
Source organism: Locusta migratoria (assembly GCA_026315105.1). Classification (NCBI taxonomy): domain Eukaryota; kingdom Metazoa; phylum Arthropoda; class Insecta; order Orthoptera; family Acrididae; genus Locusta; species Locusta migratoria. Next base: position 208,616,284 of record CM048747.1, on the reverse strand, counting down.
CTGCACGAATGTTCACTTAAAATACAATTAACAGCATTTAGAATAACTCCTTAGTTGGTCAAAATAAAATCAAGAAAAGTAGCTTACTTTAAACACACTGTATGTCCTGTTATGTTAACAATCTATAGAATTAAAATAAACCATTGCTTACATGTATAGACTTATATTTTAATTTCTACCTCTCTGTAAGTATTACTATTTATGATACACATTTAAAAAAAGTTTTCTCCTTAATGTTACAACAATAGTTGCTTGATTTTTGCGTCTGGAATTCACAAGACGCCTTTTACGCAGATCTATTTTTGGAGTAAACCGATAAAACTTATAGGAGCCATATCTGCTATTATATGAGCAGTTTGGAGCAGCACAACCAAGCATTTCACACTCTGAAACAAAACAAAAAATTACAAAATATTCGCTAATCCACTTCGCCACACCACACAAAGCATACAAGAATGTCGTCGAATTGGGAATCAAAATGGCGGATAGTTCAGATCGGTGTATCTAGTGCTTTACATTGACCTGTGGCGTTATATCCCTGTCTCCAACCGCCCCTCCGCCCACCTCCTGTAACGCAGCTAGGGACCTTGTGATGACCCCTCCCGGGCTTCAAGCTGGAGACACCGGAGTCGAAGACCGCCAATTGCATAAAGCCCCACATACGCTCCCCCTCCTACCACACCCTGTACGACCGAGGGTGTTTAAGGGATGCCCCGCTCCGGGCTTCGAACTGCAGACACTGGAGACGGAGGCAGCCACACACTGAGAGATAATTGCCCACGGCCGCCTCTGGGAGTCGAACGTCACGCGGAGACACCGGATTCGGAGACCGCCTGGCCAGGTGATAATTGCCCCACCTATCACCGGGAGCCACAAGCGGCACGAGATGTTGGTAAAAGCAGGACAGCGTGTCCAAATACGTGTTATACGCGGTTTATGCCGATTGCTGCACCTTTTTGTCCACCCTTGTACGTTCTAAGGGTAAATGTTCGATAGTTCGCCCAACTGTAATGTTTGTATGTGACTTCTCACAAATTTAATGAGGCACAGAGCTTTAAAATTTAAGTCCTATGCGCTAATTCAACACAAGAAATCACATCGCTAAATCAAGCAGTTAGATTCCACTGTCACCTTATAGAGAAGCGGCACCAGGTATTGTACGTTTTGTGTCCCAACTTCGTCGCCGCTTTTGTGTCCCAGCCTCGTCGTAGGTGTCGGTGGCCGAGTGGAACGAGACCGACACACTGGTGCAGGTACGGAGGGGAGCAGCCAGAAACTATAAACACTCGAGTAAATTAGAAAGATATATATTGCACAGAATGAAACAATACTTAACTTTTACATAGTACTGCAGAAAGTTGATACATAGTTGTTAGAGGCCTGCCTAGTGCCTGTACAATAGCAAAGTCTTTCACTGGTGCCTATCTGATTACGAAGGTCCTAACATGTTGCTATCTCAGTCCGAAGTGCACTCTCGTCCCTCTCTCAGTCCGAAGTGCTATATATTTCCGTGGTGGCCACGAGCGGGGTTCCAGCAGAGGGCGCTCGTGGCTGTCGTCGGAAGAACGCCGCGCCGTGCATGCATGGCGGCGCGCGGCGAAAGTAGGTGGCGCGCACTTTGTACTTGTGCGACACCACACCCCTCCCCCCCAAACCGCCGCGCCGTCGTGGCGTAGGGCTGAGGGCCACGGCGACGGCACTGGGAGGAGGGCCTGGGCGGGGGCGTTACTGGTGGGACGGGCGTCGTAGCTGAGGCCGGGATCGAGACGCCGTCCGCGCCCCGGCATCCGCCTTGCGATCCTCCAGGGAACCCGCCGAAACCTGGGGAAGGGCGCCCGCCCCCGCCCAGAGGGAGCAGGTCATCTTCTTCTGAGGTGCGTGGCCCAAGCTGGGAGGGCCCGCACGGTCCCGGAGTCCCTCTCGGTGACGCTGTCATCTGCGGCGGCGACAGCGGCGGCGACGACTGCATCGGAGGTGCGTCGACCTCCATGGGGACGATCTCGTAGTCCGGGGACGAACGATGTGGCTGTGCTCCCTGGCGGTGAACTGGGTCTGGAATCAAGAAACCGGAGACAGGATCGCGCGGTCTGTGCAGGCGCAATTGGTTTGCGTGGCGCCGCAGCTCCGACCCTGTGGAAGAACGTACAATAAACATATTGCGACCAAGCACGCGCTGAATGGTGCCCGGCAACCATGTCTTCTTGTTTCCAGCAAACACCCTGTACAGCACCGGCGTGGAAACCTGAAAACGCGTAGCGCCATACGAACCGACTCGGTGCGTGGGAGGCTGCAGCAGGTGAAGGAGAGTGCGGTGACGGCGGCCGTGTAGCAGCTCGGCAGGAGACGGGCCGTCACGTGGCATGCACCGATACGTAGACAGGAAAATTTGAAGAGCTTGCTGCCTGGAGTGCTGACCTTTCATCTTCTCCATGTGAGACTTGAATGTTCGAACGAAACGTTCTGCTTCACCATTGGACTGAGGGTGAAAAGGTGCAGTGGTAATATGCTGAATGCCATTCACACGACAAAACTGTTGAAATTCCGCACTAACAAACTGAGGTCCATTGTCACTGACGATAGTTTCAGGCAAGCCTTCGATGCAAAACACTGATGTTAAGGCACTGATTGTACTAGAAGCTGTCGTTGAGTTCATGGCAATCACAAAAGGAAACTTGCTGAAAGCGTCTACAACGATTAACCAGCGCGTATTCCAGAAAGGTCCGGCAAAGTCAATATGTAAACGTTGCCATGGTCCCTTGGGGCGTGGCCAGTCCGAGAAACGTTGTGGAGGAGCCGCCTGATGCTCCGCACAAACAGTACACTGTGACGTCATGTTCTCTATCTGAGCGTCCATACCAACCCAGGTACAATGACGTCTGGCCAGTTGCTTTGTCCTAACAATACCCCAATGTCCTTGATGCAGGAGGCGTAACACTTCTCGTTGCAGGGAACGAGGAACAATCACTCTTGCTTGGTCGTTGTCGGTATGCAACAACAGTACACCCTGACTTAAAGATAATGCATGACGTTGTGCAAAATAACGTCGAACCAGAGGCCGATCAATGTCTTTGGCCCTGGCAGGCCACCCTGAGCGAACAAAACGTGCTACCACACTTAGGTCTGCATCCGCAGCTGTTTCCTGTGCAACCCGACGAGAGTTCAAAGGAAAGTCTGCGACAGCGGAAGCATCTCTGGAATCTATCTGACAACATGCCATTTCTGAAGAATCAAATGATACATCCTGGCCAACCGGAAGTCGGGAAAGTGTGTCCGCGTTGGCATGTTTAGTGGTAGGTCGGTACAAAATCTCATACTGATAATTAGACAATATCAAGGACCATCTCTGAAGCTTTTGTGCCGTTCGTGGCGGAATTGGCTTTGTGGGTGAGAACAACGACGTGAGAGGCTTGTGGTCTGTCAACAAATAGAATTTTCTGCCATAGAGATAATGATGAAACTTTGTGACGCCGTAAATGATTGCTAAGGCCTCCTTTTCTATCTGACTGTAATTCTGTTGCGTCGGCGTCAGTAGCTTGGATGCAAAGGCAATAGGACGATCGTGACATCCAATACGATGTGACAGAACTGCGCCCACACCGTACGATGAGGCGTCAACTGCTAGCACTACAGGCTTCTGTGGGTCAAAGGGAATCAAACATGCATCACTGAGTAGTGCAGACTTTAGTTTGTCAAAGGCAACCTGACAATCTTTAGACCATACAAAAGGAACATTCTTCCTACGTAAGTGATGCAGTGGAGCTGCAATCTGAGAGGCATTGGGAATAAACCTGAAATAATAATTAAGCTTTCCCATCACTGCTTGCAATTCGTGCACATTCTTAGGAGGAGGCAAGTCTTTGATTGCTCGAAGATGTGACTGTAAGGGATGGATTCCTTGGGCATTAATCACATGGCCTAGGTACTCTATTTCAGTTTGAAAAAACGAACACTTTGCTTTATTGCAACGTAGACCTGCTGCAGTCAACACTTTGAAAAGGCACTCCAGGTTTGCTAAATGTTCTTCAACTGTACGTCCGGATACCACAATGTCATCTAAATAGTTCGAGCAACACGGTACAGAAACTGTCAGCTGTTCCAAAAAACGCTGAAAAATAGCGGGAGCGGAAGAACTGCCAAAGGGTAGGCGTTGAAATTGAAAAAGGCCCATGTGAGTATTAATGACGAAAAACTTTTTGGACTCGTCATCAAGTGGAATCTGTAAGTATGCCTCTGCTAAATCAATCTTAGAAAAGAAGCGAGACTGTCCTAATTTGTCCATCAGTTCCTCAGGTCTGGGCAGAGGGTAAGTGTCTACAATTGTTTGACTGTTCACTGTTGATTTGAAGTCCGCACAGAGACGAAGTTTTCCTGACGGCTTGGGTATAATCACTATAGGCGAGGCCCACTGACTCGCAGAAACAGGAGAAATCACCCCACTATCTTGCCAACGTTTAAGTTCTTCGGCAACTGTATCACGCAAGGCGATAGGCACTGGTCTAGCTTTATGAAATTTTGGAACTGCAGATTCTTTTAAAGTAACATGTGCCACGAAGTCTTTTGCACAACCTAGTTCCGGCGAAAACAAGTCACTATATTTGTCACACAATGCATTGATTTTATCCTGAGGCACTATTGACGAAATTTGAAGCACATCTCTTTGAATTGATAAACCAAACAAATCAAAAGCATCTAGTCCAAAAATGTTCTGTGTAGATTTGGCCTGAAGAACAACAAAAGCAACTGTTTTCGTAACACCCTGAAAAGAGGCAGGCATGCTACACGTTCCTAGTACGGGAATATTTTCACCTGTATAAGCTGTTAACACTTGCTGTGACGGCGACAATTTTGGCGAACCCAGAAGTTCATAAGTATCTTTATTAATTAATGTAACAGCGGAACCAGTATCAAGCTGAAATTGCACAGTCTTATTGTCTATGGAGAGATTCACAAACAGTTGTTGCTTGCGGCGCTCGACAGGCGCGCGAATGTGGGCAACGTCTGCTACGGTTTGTTCGCTGCACTTGCGCGGGCCGCGTAGTGAAGGAAGCGGCTCAGACTCGGCACGCAGGGGATTAACAACACTGTCACTAGATGACACTACCGCCGGATCGGCGTCCGCGCAATGCGAGGCTACTGCACTAAAATTACTTTCAGTATCTACAACAAGTCTACTGGCACTATCTACACAGTACTGGGCACTTTTACAATAAGAAGTTGCAGAAGGCACTAGGTTCACTACAGGAATGCACTGTTCATAGTCATTTTGCGTGTCCCGAACCCGTTTCCGTTGCACTGTTTTACGCGCTCGTCGGCGCTTGCTACGTGGCGCACTATATAGTTTTGCCATAGGCGCAGAACTACTTTCTTGTAATTGAGAACCAACTAAAGCAGTGTTCAATTCCACAGCCCGTATAACATTTACAGAATGAACTGTTCTCGCACTCTGCGAAGCACTGTTTCTAACGTTACTGTTCGTTGAGTTTTTAATTTGCATACACACAGACTGCACATGTCCCGATTTGCCACATTGATAACAGGTTGCGTTGCGACTTGGGCACTGTGCACGTTTGTGGCGAGACACACACTGGGGGCAAGATTTACGTACATTTTTCTGAAATGAGCGTTGGCGCCCGTTATTCAAATTACTGTGTCTAACACTACGGGGCGACCTTTGCGTCGCACTTTTACACTGGCTACTGTTCACTGTCTGTTCAGCACGGCCGGTAGAAAAATAAGAATCACTAGTGCTATACTGAGAACTACGGCTAGGAAAGCGTCCGTTACGGCGCACTGAATTAACACTGTGGCTTTGCATTTCTACATCTGCTAAGTCAAAAGTATCATGCGCATCTATAAGCTGCAGTACACTGTCTAATGAGGGATCAGACTGTTTCAGAATTGCTGCCCTAATTCTGGGGTCCTGAATATTCTGCGTAATCGCATCTCTCAACATCACGTCACTATACGAAAGTCCACAAGAGCAAGTAAATTTACATTGGCGGGTTAAGCCCTTCAATTCCGTAATCCACTCTTGGTGTGACTGCTGCGGTAATTTTTTAAGGCTGAAAAATCGGTATCGTGCAGCGGCTACAAGAACTTTTCTCTCATAATGAGCATTCAGTGCATCTACAATTTGTTCAAAGTCTACATCACGAGGAGATGCGAGAGGGAAAAGTTTTTGCAATAGTACGAAAGTCTGGGGGCCCACAATCGATAAGAAAAGGTTCTTCACTCTCTGACCTGTAATTTGATGAGCCGCGACGAGTTCTTGAAACTGTGCGAAATAGTCGCTCCATTCTTCCTCACGTTCGTTGTACTGGCGGAACGTCGGAAGCGGTGCGGCGGCATGTGTGGGCTGCTGATGTGACGACTGTTGTTGTTGGTGAGCAGCCTGTGTCGTCAACTGCGACACGGCCTGGAGAAGTTGGGTGATTTGCGCCGTCTGTAACTGAATAATTTCCATTAAGTTTGGGTTCGGGGTAGTGGCCATGCTGACCGATTAGGCGCCGCGTATACAAGTAACTTATAACAAAACACAAATGCAATATGAAAGAGGACGCTCTGCAACAAAAAAGTCCACAAAACACGTAACAAAATATCTTCCCCCAAAAATCTTATAATAAGGGTGGGTGGGCGGGAGCAATTTTTGCGTGCTCCGACTGCTGCTGTCTGGCTGCTGCAAGCGGGCTGGTCCAAGGTTCTATCACTCCTCGTCGCCACTTTTGTGTCCCAGCCTCGTCGTAGGTGTCGGTGGCCGAGTGGAACGAGACCGACACACTGGTGCAGGTACGGAGGGGAGCAGCCAGAAACTATAAACACTCGAGTAAATTAGAAAGATATATATTGCACAGAATGAAACAATACTTAACTTTTACATAGTACTGCAGAAAGTTGATACATAGTTGTTAGAGGCCTGCCTAGTGCCTGTACAATAGCAAAGTCTTTCACTGGTGCCTATCTGATTACGAAGGTCCTAACATGTTGCTATCTCAGTCCGAAGTGCACTCTCGTCCCTCTCTCAGTCCGAAGTGCTATATATTTCCGTGGTGGCCACGAGCGGGGTTCCAGCAGAGGGCGCTCGTGGCTGTCGTCGGAAGAACGCCGCGCCGTGCATGCATGGCGGCGCGCGGCGAAAGTAGGTGGCGCGCACTTTGTACTTGTGCGACACCACAGTACGATCTCTAGCGGATAATTCGTAAGGTGCTGTAAGTACTTACTTCCGAAAGTTAAAAGTGTCATTCCGCAAAATAGTCCAGTCAATGGTGGAAAAATTCTTGTAGTCGCAAATTTTTGTACAAGGATAGGGAAGACCATCGTGGACGAAATACTAAAGGTCCCGAACTCTGGGGTGGGTATTAAAAGATACACTTTTAAACTTCCCCCAAATAACTCTAACACCGTGATCTGTAGCGAAAAACTATTACAGTACAAAACTAAACTGTATTCGATTTATTACAGAAAAGTTCCTCTTCATAATTACTCTAGGATGTATATTTTGCGAGGTACAGGAGAACAAAAATTAGTAAAACCTTGAAACCGATTGTCTTATGATATAAATGTAAAATGTAACGTTTACGATCAAATAAATATAACTGGATGTAGGCCCACACGTAACAAATGAACCCCTTTTAGCAGTCCTCATGATGTACAAAGCAGATACATCACTGCATGGATACTGTGATATTCCTGGCCTGTGGCCACTTCATATTTCTGGCCGCTGGCCGTTTCTTTGCCAACATTGTACGTGCCTTAAACGCGGAAGAAAGACAGCAGTGCAGCATATGTTGTAATGTGGGGTGGGGAGCAGTAGCATATGGCGCAGTAGGTGCTGGTTCCCGTGGGAAAGCCCGCCTATGTTACTGTTGCTCTCCTCGCATTGGCTGCTGCATTTCACGTCACGTGATTTCTTTCGAAATTACTTTTGTTTATTTTAATACTAAATAATAATTATTCAGAGCTGAGTATTAGTAATAAATATCTCTCAAGGACAGGCTAGGTTTTGACTGTTTAAAAAGTTTAAGTTGCCTTCTCTTATTGTAACAAGAGAAGAGCGATTTTGCAGAAGGCGCGCGGCGGCCCTGTTTTGGCGCGAAATAGAGCGTCAGGTGCCCTCTCGCAACGCGCCGCAGTTCCAGTCTCGAGCTGACACCGTACGCGCCGGACCGCTCCGGTCATGAGTTAAGATTTTTGTAATAGTGATGACAGTCGAGGTCTCAACATGAACTATGGGCAGCATAGGCCGTATCATATTAACAATAGTTGCTAATTTTTTTTATTATTTAGTTAATAAATGGCATCCCTGAAAATCTCGCGAGTCACTTATTATGCTTCCATCATACAGAACTTATTTTAGCCTCACTTGTATGCTGTAGAAGAACCTACGACCTGTGTGCTGTCTTCTGCGCTGGGGACACAACTATAGAAGACAACAGGTTAGTCAGAACTCTAAGCTTTCCGTAAAGTCTCGGAAAGCAAATACGGCACCTCGGGCTTACTGTATGGCGGTACAAACGCACACTGCTACGCAACAGCATCCGCAAGGATGTGGAGGTTTTAAGGGACTTGTGGGAGGAAGCGGTACTAACTTCTCCGTCCGCAATTAAAACCCTAGGAAGCTTGTACATGGCATCCCTTGCGGGGATCAACATTTCGGAACGAAATAGACAGATACAGTGAGGAAAGAAATGTTTGTAAAGTCTATGGGACTTAACTACGGGGTCATCAGTCCCTAAACTTACAAACTACTTATGAACAACTTACGAACTAGGACGGCACAAATATCCATGCCCGAGGGGGGATTCGAACCCCCGACCGTAGAGGCCGTGAAGACCGTGACTGGAGCGCCTTAGTCTCCTCGGCCACCGCGGCCGGCTACAGTGAGGCGATAAATGGTGGAAGTGATTCGCGAACTGTTAAACATCAAGAATTTTACTAATAAAGTGACCGTTAGCCAGTTGATGTACGCGAGTGAAGCAAGTGCAAGTGTTGTGTTCGCGGTCCATTGGATTACGTAACTTCAAGAATCGACGAGCTACAGATCGGCGGCGTCGCAACACTTCAACGGGCACGTCGACGGAACAGCCACGCTCAGCGCCATAGCAGACAGAAGGGGGTGCGGCGCCTGAAAGGAACGGCCGTAAACATCGCCAGCAGCGGCAGACGACGACTCCATCTATTAGCGGAGCTACAACCACCAGCCTTCACGTCGCAACAACTGCACATCGCGACGCGAGGAAAAAACAGGAGTAAGTGCCAACTCCTGTAAATTATAATTAATTGTGTATGTCTGTTAATTAAATTTGGAAATTAAAAACTAGCGTAAAAAGTATATTAGAAATGGAAAAACAGGGAGATAACGGGTATTATCTCAGAAGTAGGGACGGAGAATGTGTTCAAAAAAGAGGCAATGATCATTCAGGTCAACAACCTCAGATGCAGGGTGACAGTATCAGTCCATAGCGAATATGAGCGAATATGAGTGAATTACAATCTAATATTATCCAGGATATAGAGGTTAATCAGATCAATAGCACACATAATGCAGAACAAAGTGCTGTTCAAAATGTTGTAAGTGATGTGCAGAGAGATACACAAGTTTGTCAATCTGTCGCTCCTAACCATACTGACGTGGTAAATCTGGATGCAGCTGGCAGAGAAAATGTGTCTGGCGCCTGCATAACAGAGGAGCAGATGGACGTATCATGTGACAGAAGCCATAGCACAGCTTCAGCTGATACGTTGCCAGTAGAAAGTAGTGGAGAGAAGGAAACTGGTATTGACAATAATAGTATATCAATGCTTAGCGATATGTTAGCTAAATTAAATCATAACATGCAGAACATGAATAAGTTGGCAAACGATATTAATGCAAAATTTGATCAAAACGAAGAAGAACAAAATCAGAACATGAATAAGTTAGCAGAAAAACTTGACCAAAACAATGAAAGATTAGACCGTGAGGTAGAGGAAATGCGTACACAAATGGCTAGTGTAAATAATAAATTCCAGGGCTTAGAAAACAGGGTAATTGTTAATGAAGAAAAAACAGAGAAGTGTGTTAAACAGTTAGATTTGAAAATAAAGGAATGGGATATTTGCAAAAATGACATTGTGCACAAGGTGGACTCTGAAGTAAGCAAAATTAACGAAAGATTACAGGTTAATAGTGACACGCTGTATACTGTTACAAATAATGTAGAGTGTTTGAGAAGAGAACAGGCTAGCGTAAGTAAAACATGTAAAGACAGATATCTGTCACAGCAATCAGACATCGAAAAAATGAACAGAAATGTAGCATTAATTGACAATAAAGTGTCACAGGTAGGCACATCATATACAAGTAATGCAAATGCACTTCACAGTAAATTAACAGAAATCGAGCAGAAACTGAATGAGCTGCCAGATTCATGTAATTTAGTGGAAAATATTAGCACCATTGAAAATGAACTTAGGAGAAAACTTGAAGCGTGGGTGGAACAAGAACGTAAGAAAGGTATAAGTAACATCGTTGATGTTGCAAATAATCCTTATTCATACAAATTTCACAATTTTTCAAAGACAGGTAGTTTACATCCTGTTGCTTTCATCAGGCAGTTCGATGGTGTTATTCCTAATGACATGACAGAACAACAAAAGATGAAATTCGTAACAAGTAGGTTTGAAGGTGATGCCATATCATGGGGAACAGGAGCTATAAACATTTGTAAAACATATCAAGAATTTGTTACCGCATTTCTCAATCAGTATTGGTCTGAAAGTACACAAAATAAGATACACACTGAAGCCCGCATCAAAGCCTACAAGTATAAATTTAAAGTCAGGCCCAAAATAATTGAGGAACTTGTTCAGACGTTTCATGGAGTCAAGATATTAACAAGCATGGACTTGACTGCTAGCTTCTGGCAAATACAGCTAATAGAAAATTGTTGCAAATACACTGCTTTTATATATGGAAGAAGGTGTTGTCAGTTCAGAGTGTTGCCTTTTGGTCTGAAAATATCAACATCTGCCTTCATACACAAATTGTTACATGTACCTCAGGGGGCAATAGCGCTCTTTGCTTTGCCAGGTAACTGACGCCTACCAGGTACCCTAGTTAACTAGCAGCTTATTTCCTTTCCTTTCATGCTGTTAGTTCTTTCTCTTACTATTCAGTCTGATCTCTTTTCTATCGTCTTTACTTTCTTCTCTATCCATACCTCAGGGGGTAATAGCGCTCTTTGCTTTGCCAGGTAACTGACGACTACCAGGTACCCTAGTTAACTAGCAGCTTATTTTCTTTCCTTTCATGCTGTTAGTTCTTCCTCTTACTATTGTCTGAACTCTTTTTTATCGTCTTTACTTTCTTCGCTATCCAAATACCAGGTTGTATGAAAACACTGATTTACACAAGTAAATAAAAACAGGATTTGACATGAGTAAGCAGGAATACGAGATTTACAGACTTAATACGTATTGAATTTGACTTAATGTATGTAACAATTATGGAGCATGGTAAATATTGTGACTCAGCAGTAAACATCTGCATAGCACGAGTTACCTTTGCAAAGTTAGGTGGCAGACACAGATCTCCTCAGAACGAAACATAACATTGAAAATAGCTGACTACATTATTGGTGGATTTTTATTTATTTTATTCCAATACTGCTTACTCTGATTATTATAAGATAATATATGACGATGAGAAGAGGACGGCGCAACAACAGGTGAGTGAACTTAGTGAAAATGGCTGTTGGGCATAGGCAATGTAAAACACGGTTTTATTACGAATGTTATGAGAAACGAGGTGTATGGTCTGCTATGTGTAGTTTCAAGCATGTATTGAGAAGGTAGTATGAAGGGTCAAGTACAGGTGACTGATGAATTCGGCCTGGAAATAGGCTCATAATTAAGAAGGTAGTAAGGTGGTAAGAGGGGTCAAGTACAGGTGACTGGTGGATCCGGCCTGGAAGTAGACTCATTATGATTATATATATGGTGTTTCAGGCGGCAGTGAAGTCGCCATTTGTGGAATATTGAAAATAGGTAGGGGACGCAGTGTGTGCCTCACTCTACAATTTTTATAAATTAGGAATATACAGTAGCAGAAATGGCACCATTTCTTAATAAATTTGTCCTATGATCTTACACATACATATCTATGAATAAGTATATGAGTAATTATATGATACTTTGACCTGTTTCGCCTCCACATAAACCTCAGGAAATCATAAAAATTAGAGCGATAAACAACATGTACTATGGAATACGTATCTAATACATAATGGAATTTCACCGTCAGCTGTCAATGGAAGCAACCATCCATCAGTCGGAATTATATTTTGCCTTTATGCAGCAAATAGATTCTGTTGATTTCTGTGATCTGCATTTTGCATTAAATATTAAGCATCATGACAAGCTATATGTAGGCTATTACAGTGAATATAAACGTGGCATCTATTTGCCAACAGTACGGTATTAAATATTACACTTGACATGTGTTGCCAATTGTAATATGTGAATGGAGATAACAGTTTTTGACAATAGTATTGTCAGAGAATGAAGGGTCAGTGACCCAATTAGGAAACGGATATATATGACTTAATATATCTTAAAGCGTGTCACGAAAGATAATTAAATATAAACTGATGACAGAAAAGGTAACTGAAGAAATATGGGAAAGGTCAATGATCTCGTTGATTCAATATACAAAATGACTGCATTGATTTGATTTCATAAATGTATTTGTATGCATAAATTTTATGTACCACTTTATATATATCCTTTGTATGTACAAGCGTGTGAAGCCAACAGTGCTATATAGGCTGTGAGAAATGTTATTAAAAATATAAAGTCATGAGTTTCTAGTGTTGAATTTGCACTCAATGCGTGTGTCAAAATTGCAAAGCGGAAAGTGAGTAGGCAATTCAATTAATAAAACGAGAAAGAGTTGAGATGTTTGATGGACGGCAATGCGCCGAAAGTTAGTAATTTTATGTAAGGCAGTGTACTACGTGTTGTGGTGGTATTGATGGACGGCAATGCGCCGAAAGTTAGTAATTTTATGTAAGGCAGTGTACTACGTGTTGTGGTGGTATTGATGGACGGCAATGTGCCAAGAATTTAATTGGTGTTATAAGCGGCCATGAGCCGAAAGTCTAAATGTCAGATATGCAAATGGCAGGTGCCAATAAATTTTGTAAACATGGACGGCAATGTGCCGATTTGAAATCAAAACTATTGAGAGGCTTTATGCCTGATGTATTTCCTCGAAGTATTCAAGTATTACTTATCTATTGTTCAATCGTTAATTTTCTGTACATGTGTTAAGTAATTTGTAACTATGAGTTTCTGTGTGTGTATTTTCAGAAGGATATTTAGGTATATATCAACATTTACATGTAGTTTAATATATTGTAAAGTTAGTTAATTGATGGCTGCCCAAGTTCAATTTGGGCAGGGTTGTAATGTTGATGTTTCTATACTTTTTTGTGTAATCATTTGTTGATTTAGATGGGGAAATTCAGAAGTAATGGTTTCAATATTTATGTAAGTTCTTGAGAGATAATGGGTACTATTTTTCAATATTTAGAGGGTTCTTATTTCCAACTTGTCTGTTGTCTTTGAAAACATTCCAAGTTTGGAAATCTCCGAAGGAAGGTGTGAGATTACCGCCCAATAGAAATACTGGTAATTAATAGCATATGATAATTAAACAGTATGAAGTTCACTGCAAACATTGACCATGCCAATGCACTAAATGTTACACAATTTTAATCTTATTAATTAAGGTAGCAATGTATGTACACAGTTGGGTGACAACTGAGACTGAGGTAGGAGGCAAGTTAGATGCTGTGAAACAAATATGTGATCACAGGAATGAGGGCACTATGCAGGCGTTGGCTGAGGTTGACAAGAGGATGGTGGCAGGTACTGAGGAAACAAAAACTTTGCTGTCAGGAAAATTAGAGAATACAGAATGTTACTTTAGGAAAAAGATAGAACAAGTAGGACATAAACAATACTGAGATTGAGAAGGTGAACACTAGAATAAATAGTCTAGAATTGTGTACTGCATCAGGAAACACTAATTGGTCCATGGTGCAGACACCTAATGGCAGAAACTTTTCAGAAGTGGGTAATTATCATCCAGTAGATTTTTTGGCTGCATGCAAGGACCAGTTTGTGCCTGGTATGTCAGACCAGTGTAAAATGAAATTAACAAAGAGAATGCTTGACTGTTCTGCTCAAACTTGGGCAAATCAGTGTGCTGATAAATTTGTAACTTTTGCGGCGTTTGAAAAGTTGTTTTTAAATAAGTATTTGGGGGAGGCCAAGCAAGCTAAGATACAAAATGAATTCTTGAACGAACCAAACTATATGAAAGGGAACCCAGAATTTGAAGTAATCATTGAGGAGGAGCTGTTTATTCAAGATTTATTTGTCACAAAGGGACTTTGTTTAAATCTAATGTTAGGAAGTGATTTCCCGTGCAAATATGAAGCTCAGTTGAAGTATAAAGATAAAGTGTTAGCATTGAATCTGGAGGAATGCACGAAGAGGGTGAAATTCAAAAATTTTATAAGTGATAAAGATTTAATGCATGTTTACACAAGTAACTGTCATAAGTATAGATTCAATGCATTGTAGATAGTAGGTTAATAATTTGTGTATATTTATTCTGTGGTCTGTGTTAGTATCTACTTGTGTGTTTAGATTTAAGCATTGGGGTCAAGTTTACAAATAATCTTTGTAAATGTTTTTCTTTTGTTGTTTGTGTTAAAACATGTGCTTGTATCAGATTTGCAGTTCAACAGTGGTACATGAGGTAAATAAGTATGTATGTATGCCAACACCAAAGGATAGAGGAAGTGGGAGTGTACTGTTTATTTGTGTGTATATGTGAGTAGGGCTGGATATGTGATGTGAGTTGTGGGGTGACTTGGAGAATGAGAAAGTGGTGGACATTGATGCAGGCAGTGGGGTCTGTGGCTTAGATAAATTATGATGAAAATGTCAGCTGACAGTGTTGCATATGTGGGTGTGACTGACCATATGGGTCAGAAGTGAGGAATGTATGTTTGTTGTGGCTGTTTTGGCTAAAGGTGGGTTGGATTGAGAAATGTTTCAATGAGAGAAAGTGGTTGCTCTTTAATGTCTGTCTCTTTGAGTGTTTGGTAGGTAACATGTCTAATAGGGAATGCTCTGTATTGTTATACTAAATTGATTCTGATAACAGATTTTGGTTTCTTTAATGGTGCTCAACTGTTGACTGAACAATTTCTGC
Source organism: Locusta migratoria (assembly GCA_026315105.1). Taxonomy (NCBI): domain Eukaryota; kingdom Metazoa; phylum Arthropoda; class Insecta; order Orthoptera; family Acrididae; genus Locusta; species Locusta migratoria. The sequence goes on along the minus strand of CM048747.1, from coordinate 208,601,019 downwards.
AACAGCAGTTGATGAGAACTATTTTTCTGTCTAGCCTGAGTATCAATAGGGTTTGGTGATACTTAATTTAAAAAATGTAGATGTTTTGTAAGAAACTAATTTTGAAATTAGACTTTAAACTTAGATATTTTATTGTGTGGAGTACTTGTGGGAAAGCACATGAGGCTGATGACAGGGATCCAAATTTAACTTCACACCAGCAAAAATAAATTTTTTTCTTGGTGCGAGGGGGTAGGATTTGTGTTTATGCTTGTAGGTGTCATTTTGATAGAAGAGAAAATTCTCTATGATAACATTCTTTTGGTAGCATTATTTGAACCTTAAGATATATTTTAACACCGGCAGGTTGTTGGTATTGTATTTGATGGAGTAATACTCCAAGTAGGCCACATATTCTCTTGTCTGTCTCATCTGATGCTATGGCTGATGAGAGTGCAGGCATGGTGGTTTGGGTTAATCTGATAATGACTAACAACAGCCACTTTCAGTTCTTAATTCTGTTGATTTACATGTTACTGTACATGTCTCAATGCTTAGTTTCAATTGCACCAAGTCTGGATGGCAGGGGGGTGGGATACAAATCCAACCGAATCCTGGTGTCCAGACAAACTTTTGTCTATGTTGACTCATGAGTGCCTTCTGCTCTTCCTGTTCCATGTAGGGTGCATATGACGTGTGTGAACAAGAACGCTTGATACAGTGCCATGAATCTAAGCTGCAACAGCATGTTGGTTGAAATGACGGAGACATAGGACCGTACACCATGGACCAGAGTTGCTGCAACGATGACTCTGGGGTTCTCAGTGTCAAAGTGGTGAGAGATTTCCTTCAAACAAGTGGAGTGTACACCGTCAAAAGTTTTTATAGTGACAATTCTAGTTTTTCCATGTAGGACAAGGTTCTCTAAAGACTAAAGTTTAATAATATTATAAATTTGGTGCCAATTCTGTATATAAACAACGGGGACACTTAAAATTCATGGATGTAATTAGTTATAAGGATCCTTTTCTTAAAAATATACACACACTATAAGTGGTCTTAATGGTACAAATATTGGGAAATTATCTCAGTGCCCTGTTTATTTTTTATTTATCTATTTATTTATTTTTTGCATTAGTTGAGGTCATAATTGGTATAGTGTTTGAGTAGATCCGATTCAATAATTTTATAATTTTAAATTTTGCTCATTTGAAAGTATTAATTTTGGTGCTACTTGCGCCATCCTGCACATGGTTTGGATGCCGCAAGTGGGGGTATTGTGAGATTACTGCCCAATAGAAATACTGGTAATTAATAGCATTTGATAATTAAACAGTATGAATTTCACTGCAAACATTGACCATGCCAATGCACTAAATGTTACACAATTTTAATCTTATTAATTAAGGTAGCAATGTATGTACACAGTTGGGTGACAACATTTATAGTTAGGCCATAGGTAAAAATTCTCCACGTTGAGATTTGCTGTGTGCTTGTAGCTGACGGGAGGCCAGCGAGCAGGCCGATGTTGGTGGTTTGTTCCAACTTAGGATTTTACAGTTCGTTTCCGGTGAGGGGAAGGAAAGCTGCGAACGTGTGATATCATCCCCTAGAAAACGAGTCAAACAGTCGCAATAACAGTTCCAGTGTTTTTGCATGTTTAGGAATTTGGTTCGCAGCTGGTGGTTGTGAGTTTAAAAAATTAATCTTTCCCTATTTTAAACTCTCACCCCGACATTCACCCTCGCATTTGGGGGCTCGTCCGGGATAAGTTCACGTTGGACTTGCTCGGACGGAGAGATTAGGGTGTGTATAGGACAGTGAATAGTTACGAACAGTTGCAAGCAGATACGCAATCGCGTCGCGCGGTTAACGACGGTTAGTGACGCAGAGTTCGGGCGCGGGCATCCGTAACCGGCGATCGACGGCCCATCGGACCGGCAGCAGTGAGCGGTGGCGCGTGGGTTCAACGCACTCAAATTTCATCTTCTGCAACGGACGGCAGTGATCGTGGGGACTTCGCAAGTCGCCAACGGAGCGTCGGGGCCCAGCAGCTTCGATTCTACAAAGGATAAGGGATGCAGTGAGGACATATTCCAGCCACAGCTTCTACAAGAGACGGCAGCGAGCGTTGGGGACGTCGCAGCTTGTTGCAGCAACTTCTGGATTAAAAGATAAGTAAAGCAGCTGGCGCTATAAATCCTTGTGTGTTAATCAAGCTTTCTTGTGGTACTAAATCATGGAGCAGGTGTTCAAAAAGTCGCCAAGCGACGTAGATTCAGAAAGTAGCATACCAGAAAGTCCAGAGAGGGTAAATACTGGGGGAATGTTGTTAGCAGCCATGTTAGCGAGTTGTAGCTCAAGTTTAGAATCAAAAATAGAAAATTCATACTCACGTTTAGAATCAAAAATAGAAAATTCATATTCACGTTTAGAATCAAATTTAAGATCAGAAATAGGAACTGTAAAATCAGAATTGAAAGCAGACATTGGGGCATTACAAAATTCAATGTTTGCATTAAAGTCAAAAATAATCACAGACATTGACAAACAGATAGGAAGTCCAACAGAACGGTTTGAAAACAGGGAAAAGGAGATACATGCCAGAATTGGTGCTATTGAGACTGAGGTAGGAGGCAAGTTAGATGCTGTGAAACAAATATGTGATCACAGGAATGAGGGCACTATGCAGGCGTTGGCTGAGGTTGACAAGAGGATGGTGGCAGGTACTGAGGAAACAAAAACTTTGCTGTCAGGAAAATTAGAGAATACAGAATGTTACTTTAGGAAAAAGATAGAACAAGTAGGACATAAACAATACTGAGATTGAGAAGGTGAACACTAGAATAAATAGTCTAGAATTGTGTACTGCATCAGGAAACACTAATTGGTCCATGGTGCAGACACCTAATGGCAGAAACTTTTCAGAAGTGGGTAATTATCATCCAGTAGATTTTTTGGCTGCATGCAAGGACCAGTTTGTGCCTGGTATGTCAGACCAGTGTAAAATGAAATTAACAAAGAGAATGCTTGACTGTTCTGCTCAAACTTGGGCAAATCAGTGTGCTGATAAATTTGTAACTTTTGCGGCGTTTGAAAAGTTGTTTTTAAATAAGTATTTGGGGGAGGCCAAGCAAGCTAAGATACAAAATGAATTCTTGAACGAACCAAACTATATGAAAGGGAACCCAGAATTTGAAGTAATCATTGAGGAGGAGCTGTTTATTCAAGATTTATTTGTCACAAAGGGACTTTGTTTAAATCTAATGTTAGGAAGTGATTTCCCGTGCAAATATGAAGCTCAGTTGAAGTATAAAGATAAAGTGTTAGCATTGAATCTGGAGGAATGCACGAAGAGGGTGAAATTCAAAAATTTTATAAGTGATAAAGATTTAATGCATGTTTACACAAGTAACTGTCATAAGTATAGATTCAATGCATTGTAGATAGTAGGTTAATAATTTGTGTATATTTATTCTGTGGTCTGTGTTAGTATCTACTTGTGTGTTTAGATTTAAGCATTGGGGTCAAGTTTACAAATAATCTTTGTAAATGTTTTTCTTTTGTTGTTTGTGTTAAAACATGTGCTTGTATCAGATTTGCAGTTCAACAGTGGTACATGAGGTAAATAAGTATGTATGTATGCCAACACCAAAGGATAGAGGAAGTGGGAGTGTACTGTTTATTTGTGTGTATATGTGAGTAGGGCTGGATATGTGATGTGAGTTGTGGGGTGACTTGGAGAATGAGAAAGTGGTGGACATTGATGCAGGCAGTGGGGTCTGTGGCTTAGATAAATTATGATGAAAATGTCAGCTGACAGTGTTGCATATGTGGGTGTGACTGACCATATGGGTCAGAAGTGAGGAATGTATGTTTGTTGTGGCTGTTTTGGCTAAAGGTGGGTTGGATTGAGAAATGTTTCAATGAGAGAAAGTGGTTGCTCTTTAATGTCTGTCTCTTTGAGTGTTTGGTAGGTAACATGTCTAATAGGGAATGCTCTGTATTGTTATACTAAATTGATTCTGATAACAGATTTTGGTTTCTTTAATGGTGCTCAACTGTTGACTGAACAATTTCTGCAACAGCAGTTGATGAGAACTATTTTTCTGTCTAGCCTGAGTATCAATAGGGTTTGGTGATACTTAATTTAAAAAATGTAGATGTTTTGTAAGAAACTAATTTTGAAATTAGACTTTAAACTTAGATATTTTATTGTGTGGAGTACTTGTGGGAAAGCACATGAGGCTGATGACAGGGATCCAAATTTAACTTCACACCAGCAAAAATAAATTTTTTTCTTGGTGCGAGGGGGTAGGATTTGTGTTTATGCTTGTAGGTGTCATTTTGATAGAAGAGAAAATTCTCTATGATAACATTCTTTTGGTAGCATTATTTGAACCTTAAGATATATTTTAACACCGGCAGGTTGTTGGTATTGTATTTGATGGAGTAATACTCCAAGTAGGCCACATATTCTCTTGTCTGTCTCATCTGATGCTATGGCTGATGAGAGTGCAGGCATGGTGGTTTGGGTTAATCTGATAATGACTAACAACAGCCACTTTCAGTTCTTAATTCTGTTGATTTACATGTTACTGTACATGTCTCAATGCTTAGTTTCAATTGCACCAAGTCTGGATGGCAGGGGGGTGGGATACAAATCCAACCGAATCCTGGTGTCCAGACAAACTTTTGTCTATGTTGACTCATGAGTGCCTTCTGCTCTTCCTGTTCCATGTAGGGTGCATATGACGTGTGTGAACAAGAACGCTTGATACAGTGCCATGAATCTAAGCTGCAACAGCATGTTGGTTGAAATGACGGAGACATAGGACCGTACACCATGGACCAGAGTTGCTGCAACGATGACTCTGGGGTTCTCAGTGTCAAAGTGGTGAGAGATTTCCTTCAAACAAGTGGAGTGTACACCGTCAAAAGTTTTTATAGTGACAATTCTAGTTTTTCCATGTAGGACAAGGTTCTCTAAAGACTAAAGTTTAATAATATTATAAATTTGGTGCCAATTCTGTATATAAACAACGGGGACACTTAAAATTCATGGATGTAATTAGTTATAAGGATCCTTTTCTTAAAAATATACACACACTATAAGTGGTCTTAATGGTACAAATATTGGGAAATTATCTCAGTGCCCTGTTTATTTTTTATTTATCTATTTATTTATTTTTTGCATTAGTTGAGGTCATAATTGGTATAGTGTTTGAGTAGATCCGATTCAATAATTTTATAATTTTAAATTTTGCTCATTTGAAAGTATTAATTTTGGTGCTACTTGCGCCATCCTGCACATGGTTTGGATGCCGCAAGTGGGGGTATTGTGAGATTACTGCCCAATAGAAATACTGGTAATTAATAGCATTTGATAATTAAACAGTATGAATTTCACTGCAAACATTGACCATGCCAATGCACTAAATGTTACACAATTTTAATCTTATTAATTAAGGTAGCAATGTATGTACACTGTTAGGTGACAACATTTATAGTTAGGCCATAGGTAAAAATTCTCCACGTTGAGATTTGCTGTGTGCTTGTAGCTGACGGGAGGCCAGCGAGCAGGCTGATGTTGGTGGCTCGTTCCAACTTAGGATTTTACAGTTCGTTTCCGGTGAGGGGAGAGAGGGACAATGGCGAGTGCCAGGCACAGTGCAGTGCACAAATATTGTAATACTACTGGCGTTTGAAGTAATACGATGCAGTTAGGAACCATTAAGGCCCTCATTACAAAATAGCCTGTTGATAAATAAACAATACATTAGCTGATATAGTCACATCTAACGTAATATATTTAATTGACAATGAACAGTAATAAATTACCAACGAAGACAAGACAGTTACACATCTAGCATGGCAATGTTTGTTTATAAAAATAATATATTAACTATTTCTCATTTTATTTTCAATTAATCTTTTGTATTTTATCTTAAAGTATTCAGTTAAATCACTTATCTGTGGTATAAGAAATTGCACAATTATGATAAACAGTACAAAGGATGTTTATATTAATATAAAAACGTAAGAAAATATTTGTTTAATGTGTAGTGTAATTATTTTGATTTTAAGTAAAGGTTTAGAAATGTATTGGCTGAGCGCTGTACGTTGGCAAATCGGTTACAACAGCTTACATGGGGAAGTTGATGACATAGGGGAAAAAACCCCTGGGGGCTCACGAGCTATAACTTCATTTGGTAAATTTACCGACTTACAGACGCGACAGCCACAGGGTTCAAATATTGTGAAATAAACAACATAAAGTGAACTTTCACGTGTTTTCAAAAATAGTAGTTAGTACACCCTTTTCTCTCATGAACTTGAATTTATTATGACTTTGTTTTGTTAATCATATGCAGGGAAGGAAAGCTGCGAACGTGTGATATCTTCCCCTAGAAAACGAGTCAAACAGTCGCAATAACAGTTCCAGTATTTTTGCAAGTTTAGGAATTTGGTTCGCAGCTGGTGGTTGTTAGTTTCAAAAATTAATCTTTCCCTATTTTAAACTCTCACCCCGACCTTCACCCTCGCAAAGGGGATGTGTGATATTCCTGGCCTGTGGCCACTTCATATTTCTGGCCGCTGGCCGTTTCTTTGCCAACATTGTACGTGCCTTAAACGCGGAAGAAAGACAGCAGTGCAGCATATGTTGTAATGTGGGGTGGGGAGCAGTAGCATATGGCGCAGTAGGTGCTGGTTCCCGTGGGAAAGCCCGCCTATGTTACTGGTGCTCTCCTCGCATTGGCTGCTGCATTTCACGTCACGTGATTTCTTTCGAAATTACTTTTGTTTATTTTAATACTAAATAATAATTATTCAGAGCTGAGTATTAGTAATAAATATCTCTCAAGGACTGGCTAGGTTTTGACTGTTTAAAAAGTTTAAGTTGCCTTCTCTTATTGTAACAAGAGAAGAGCGATTTTGCAGAAGGCGCGCGGCGGCCCTGTTTTGGCGCGAAATAGAGCGTCAGGTGCCCTCTCGCAACGCGCCGCAGTTCCAGTCTCGAGCTGACACCGTACGCGCCGGACCGCTCCGGTCATGAGTTAAGATTTTTGTAATAGTGATGACAGTCGAGGTCTCAACATGAACTATGGGCAGCATAGGCCGTATCATATTAACAATAGTTGCTAATTTTTTTTATTATTTAGTTAATAAATGGCATCCCTGAAAATCTCGCGAGTCACTTATTATGCTTCCATCATACAGAACTTATTTTAGCCTCACTTGTATGCTGTAGAAGAACCTACGACCTGTGTGCTGTCTTCTGCGCTGGGGACACAACTATAGAAGACAACAGGTTAGTCAGAACTCTAAGCTTTCCGTAAAGTCTCGGAAAGCAAATACGGCACCTCGGGCTTACTGTATGGCGGTACAAACGCACACTGCTACGCAACAGCATCCGCAAGGATGTGGAGGTTTTAGGGGACTTGTGGGAGGAAGCGGTACTAACTTCTCCGTCCGCAATTAAAATCCTAGGAAGCTTGTAATACGTCAGATGGTGTCTCCCCCCCCCACACACACACACCTTTCTCTCCTGAGCACACATAGAATTTGAATTTTCGTAGATGAAGGAGTGAACAATTCAAACTTTCCGACGCAAATCATTGGACTTTTTCTTGTCATCAGTCACTTCGTCTATAGCTACCGCACGAAAGAATCACTTAGATTTAAAATCAAATTTCACTTCACCTGAATGTAACTGTGTGGAATGACAAGAAGTTGAAGACTGTCGCTCTGAAAGAGTGGCGCTCTGAAGTTTTTTAATGGAATGTCTTCTCGTGTGTTCTTTTCTGTAAGAATATTGATTAAAACTGTAATTCTTGTTCAGAAAACCTTGAGGCTCCCTAAGTTTTCATAAATAATTTGCATGAACTAATCCACTAATTCCTTTTTCCACAATGTTTCCAATATCACTGACAACATCACACTTACAAACTGTGAAAAATCACTCACAAACTGTAGACAAATTAATTAAAAATTATTAAGTACAAACACTATAAAGAACTTCCGCGTATTCACTGCAGAGAACTGAAGCTGTCATAGAAATGCTTCTCGGCTGTTGGGGCTGTTTAGCAGGCGTCAGGCGTGGGTTCGCCCAACAGGTGCATGTGCTCGGCCACACGCTACTCTATTCGCCTACCTGACACGTCACGGCGCAACCGTCTAGCACCCTTCCCTTCCCACATACCATATCGCAAGTCCACAATGTATCGCGTAGGATTACGCGATGCTATTAGGTGTCCATTACTGTTTTTATTCTATTGCAAACTACTTCCATCGAGCAGGAGTAAAATATAGGGAGCGCAAAGTTATTTACAATTTGTACGAAAACCAGACAGCAGTTGTTAGAGTTGAAGGTCATGAAAGGCATGCAGTGGATGGGAAGGGAGTAAGACAGGTTTGTAGCCTTTCTCCAATGTTATTCAATTTGTACATTGAACAAGCTATAAAGGAAAGCAAGGAGAAATTTGGAGAAGGATTTAAAGTTCAGGGTGAAGAATTAAAAACATTGCGTTTTGCCGACTACATAGTAATTCTGTCAGAGACAGCAAAGGACCATGAAGAGCACTTGGAATTGTATTATTTGTGCCAAGAAGTTTCCCTCTGCTGCGACGGCGCATTCATGGTGTTCGTTTTTCATTTTCCAGGAGTGTATAACATTATTATAAAGACCGATAGCTACACTTGAAAATGGCAATACGCTGAAACAAGCACGCTTGTCGTGCTAAATTTTATAATAAGAGCAAATAAAAAGATTTGAAGCTACTTGAATTTATTTCGTAAAAAAATAAAAAATAAAGTTTTATTTCGACGTCATAAATGCTGCTGGCTCTACCGACATAAAACCATTTCCTTATATTTTATCAGGCAGTGTGCAGCCAAGAATGATAAACAACGGCAGAAAATGGATCAGCAGTACTTTCCACGACGACTGCTGTTGCAGGGCGATGAGCCAAACGGCGCTTTAAAGAAATGCGGCACAAAAGTGCGGCTTTTGCCGCGTGAATTCCTGCGAACGCAGCGCCCGGCCGAGCGCCGGCAAACGCGCCAAGTACGCCGTAACTCTGCCGGTCGCGCCGCTTATGCGTCGCCTTCTGCCCGCTACCCGCTGCCTGCTGGGACCCTTGGCACTGTCTGCACACGGCCGCCCATTTACCGCCGGGGGAAATTAAAACGCGACGAGTGCCACAACATTTCCAGCGAACAGAGGAGAGCAGCGGCGATGGTATGTGGATGACTCTGCGGTGTTCGTAGATACCACTCCGCGTAATTTCGTCATGTAAAATGTGACTTTCGCTGATATTACATTGCTGCCCAAAATTTTGCAAGGTTACATTTATTTTGCCACAAAACAGTTTAAACAGGTAATAACTAGAATCAATTTGAAGAGTACAGTACGGAAACAAAGATACATAACGGTAGATGACAATCCTTTCTTCCAGTTTTCCAAGTTTTATTTTCTATGGTTTTAGGGCGCAAAACTGCTGATGTCATAAGTCAGAAGATAAGTGAAACGCATGACGACAAAGACTTATAAACGCACATAAAAGGAACACGCACTTTGCAGTCAGTCAACTTTCTAAGACGAATAAGAAAAAATATGTTAATAAAGAACAGTATAGAATGCACTAATTTATTTCATTCAACTAGTTTCAGTCTTATTTAGACCATCTTCCGGAATTTTGTCTCCATCGATGTTGTGGAGTTGGCAGGTAGCTGGGAGCCTTCCAGTGCGTCACTGCTCAGGCAATCCGTAAGTATATTTCTGTTTATTGTAGAAACGTGGCCGGGGGTGGGGAGGGGCTGCTACCCCAAGTGGTAACCAATCCATCGTCATCTAAGACGATGGACGCACACCTTCGAAGTCTGGGGAGCCTGCAGCAATATGCTTGGAGGTATTGAAGACTCCTGGAATGATAAAACAAAAAATCCGAAGCTGTTGGCCACCTTTAATGTGAACTCTCTTCTGAACGTTGGTGTGCTCAAACATCTTACAGATATGCTTCATCCACGTTGAATACTTCAAGAAACAAGATTCACACACGAACATATCTTTGTGTCAGTGGAAAATAAATTTTTAAGACAAAAAATGTTGTTAAAACCAATCCTAATCTCCCCTCAGGATTTATATTCAACAAGAAGATTGTAGATTGGCTTCAGTTCCCCAGGTAGCAGAGCATATACAAGTTCTTTCCAAATTACACACACATACAGCATCGTTAACGTTCACGCATCTACCAATCAGGAAAATAACAGGGATTCAAATGTTTCAAATGTTTGTATAGCTTATGGGACTTAACTACGGGGTCATCAGTCCCTAAACTTACAAATTAGCTAATACTAAGGACGGCACAAATATCCATGCCCGAGAGGGATTCGAACCCCCGTCCGTAGTGGCCGTGCAGACCGTGACTGGAGCGTCTCAGTCCCCTCGGCTACCGCGGCCGGCTAAGAGGGATTAGGAAGTAACAGATAAATTCTAGGATGAACTAGAAGACATCGTCTCTAAGGTCCCAGCAACCACATTTTCATTCTGGTTGGAGATTTCAATGTCAAGCACGTCAAGGATATGAACATAATTACGTGTCAAATACATTGACATGTGGCTACTGCTGTAGAGGAAAATCCCTATGAGATAAATGCAAAAAACATTGCCAACCTGAGGCAACAACACACTAGAACACCATCTAAGGGAACTGCGTTGTAATTGAAAAGCGTACGATAAACAACTTGCTTTACTTCAGTTGTCTGGATGTTTCATATAACAAATAAGTGGACAATAATATAAGCAACTAAGGAAAATGACAGCAAACAAATAGCAATGTTATGAGTGGCACGTAGGAGCATTTGATTAGGGCAACAAATAAAAAATTGTTATATCTTGGGCCCATAGTGTTACAGATGTCGTAGATTGACGTAATTGGTTGGTCCAAAACACTGTTATATATTTATTATTTATTTATGAACTAGGTATATCTTTTGGCACAAGTGCCGTATAAAGAGTTTTCCTGCAAAAAAAAAAAAAAAAAAAAAAAAAAAAAAAAAAAAAAAAAACAAAAAAAAAAAAAAACTGTTATTAATATGTAACCACGTACTAGATAAATACAATTTACACAAATAAAATTAAAAAATATCATTTATATAGTGCACTACTTACGGTATACATAGGCTTTGACTATTCGATATTTGTGAAGTGTTGTTTCAGTCTTTGAATCTTATACTCTCTTCTACGAATTTTAGTCAGTTATCTGTCATTGAAGGAGAATACTTTACGTTTAAACAAAATTTCCAAAGATAATATATGAAAGTAAATAGAGATGGTAAAATTTTATTACATCTGTGTGTGTAATTATGTAGGAAGTATGGTTAAATATTTTTATTAAAAATTTTAGGAGGATATATAGACGATAAATTTATGTCTGACAGGGTTTTCCTCAGTGCAAGTAATTTGGTTGACTTTATCATTACAGTACTATCTTTGAACAGTTGTAAGCTGTTAAAGTATCAATAAAACTATCGTGTAAATAAAGTTTAACTTATTTCTTTTAGGTGTCATATGGATGATTTCACATTTATCATTATTAAGGGTCAACTGCCAATTTTTGCACCATGCAGATATCTAAATCATTTTGCCGTTTCTTTTGATGTCCTGGTGACTTTACTGAGCAATATCAGCATCGTCCGCGAACAGTCGAAGAACAACTGTACCAATATTCCACAAGCACGAAGTTTGATAAGAAGACGCTAGTGAGGTACAGTGTCAAAAGCCTCCCGGAAGTCTACTAATATGGGATGAATTTGAGATCCCTCGTCGAAAAAACTCATCAATATGAGTAAGAATGATACTTTCTGATTTTGTGTGATTTTTGTTATGGGTCAATAGGTTTTTCTTACGCAAATACACTTCGGGGGTTTGCCGCCGGATGACATTGTGAGTCTACCACAATATTTCGTTGACATAACTGTTCAATATCTTCAGGTGGTGGTAGCTATCAGTACTTCAAGGCGCTACTGATGGTAATCGCGCGGCAGCGGCGGTATTTACCAGAGCGTGAACAGAGAATATGCAGGCGCGAGAGACCGTCCAGTGCTGGTCGGCGGCGGCGCTTATGGTTTGATCGTTTAATAAATTATTTGAGTCGCTAGTTGCTGAGCCGTAGCGTCGATCTTCAGACGTCTAATCTTTGGCTCGTCCGCTTCGATGCATCGGGCATGGTGTCTCTGGAGTGGAGTGCCGGGGAGAGAGGAGTGGCACTCACGGAAGGGAGAGTGCTAAGGAGGATGTGTCGTGGTGACACTGCGACAAAGCTGTGTCGGCAGCTTGTGTGTTGATGTTGTTGCTCGATTGCGTTGACATGTGTCCGGCACTAGGTCTGGCTGGACGACGAGCTACACGGATCCGTTATCGGTGTCTGTGCTCGGAAGTGGAGTTTAGTGGATTTACTGACCTCAGCTTGGCCTCCGGCAATATATTGGCTGTTTTAGTTCCTGGAAGAGTACTGCAGTAACTGACTGAAAAACCGGACGCATTTAAGGGAACCAGTAGGATGGATATTTGGAGGAAAATAAGTGCTGCTGATTCTGAGGCGGGTAAGCTCTAGAAAAGTTTTATTAGGTGAACTACCATAGTCCTGCGTGACGTTGTATATTAACAAGAATAGGGCGCTTAGTACTGTTGCTCAGGTAGCCCTTTGACTACTTAAGGGTCTGATCTTCTAGACTTGTTGTGTTATGAGCAATTATTGCTATAGCTTGTACATATGTTGAATGTGTGGAACTTGATTTCACTGGTGTGGGGCAGTTACGCGAATCTATCGGAACTTAGACATTAACTTGGTCAGTGATGTTGAGACTGAAATCAATAAGGCGTGTACAAGAATTGTTTGTCATGATTGGTTCCTGACAGTTCTATGTTGCAGGGTATGTGTAACGAACATTTTGTGCAGCAGTGCTGTTTCATTGTGATGACAGTTAGTGGGAAGCGCCAGTAATGGCATATAATGATGGATATTTTCCACTAATTTCGATGAACCCCATATTGTCACTTGTCACCAAGCCTGTATTCTGAAGTGCAAAGGAAAATGGCTTACGTGTACTGGAGCAGAAGTGGGACCTGCCATCAGGGTGAGGATTTGTTTCAATTAATTTTCAAGGCTCAATTAATGCGTCATTGGATTTAAATTGTGTTGGTGTGCTGTATGTCCTTGGTAAATTTTGTGTTTTGAAGTTTCACACTAAATAACTGTTTAACTTGCACCAGAAGTACAATTACATAAATTTCTGTAAAGAGTTCTGTTCGAACAGTCAAGTAAACTAACAGATTGCATATGATGTTGAATAAATGCTGCCGCGGCGGAGCCGCCGAGCGCATTGAGGCGCTATGATACGATGCGCGAGACCGTTCCCCGTCGGGGGTTCGAATACCCTCCTCGGGCATGGATGTTAGTGGTGTCAAAAAATCTGCAAATGTTTGTTAAGCTTAAGGGACTTAACTGCGGGGTCATTGGTCCCTAAACTTACAAAATACTTATCAACTACCTTAAACTAAAGACGACACAAGCATCCATGCCCGAGGGGGGATTCGAACCCCCGACCGTAGCAGCCGTGCACACTGTGACTGGCGCGCCGCAGAACGCTCGGCCACTGCGGCCGACTTTGTAGTGTCATTAGTATAAGCTAGTTCATAAGTAGTTTGTACGTTTAAGGACTGATGACCCCACAGTAAAGTACCACAAGCTTTACGAACATTTGAACATTTTTGAATAAATGCTTCCTCCGTGCCGGGTGTTCAACGCGTCTGCCTAGTAAGCAGGAGATCCCGTGTTCGAATCCCGGTCGGGCACTAATTTTCATTCGCCGCACATTGGTATTACATGTAAACCTAGTACAGTGAAGCCATAAGTGATCGCAAATTGCGATTTATTTCATTAAAGACTAATTATTTGTCTGAGTTAAATTTCATCTCCAAGTGAAGTCATAAACATTAATTATTTTCTACAGTTAAATTGTTTCTTGTGGTTTAAGATAATAAACTGGAAACTGCCAGATTGGTTCCATGTCTGATAAATAATGTTGCAGGCGGTTGTTTCCATAGTTACCTTGATCGGGATCAGTAACGTGGATACATATTTCTTCTAGAGTGTTCATTTGATATTCTTTCCGTATTATATGTAAAATTTCAAATGAATTTTCTATACTGCAATAAATTTTATTATAAAAGAAGACACGAATGTTTAATATCAACCCTCTAATGCTGAAATTTGATAAGTACGCCCATGCAGGTCTTAGGATGTGACTGGGCGGCGACATGGTTTGGTTTGCTAATTGAGGCGACAGTTGTGTTGACTTCGTTTTATATTTGGCTTTAACTTGCGACTTCTAAGCTGTAGAGTACGTCTTGATTTTCTCAGTTGTATTGGATGTATAAGTTCAAAATTATATTTGTCACCTCAGTATGAAAATTAAGTTGGTAGACCTGGTACTTCTTCGTAGTTAATAAAATTTATATCTTTTTCACTGAAAATATTGGTTCTCGATTTCATTATACTTAAAGTCCTTTTTTAATGTTTGAGCATGAAAATCTGTTTCTCAGGGGCCGATATTTAATAAATCAATGAATAAAAATTTGAATCATTGAGTCCCGGTAGTTCAGATAATTTGACGCCCGTCACAAAGATACTGTTTTTGCCTTATCCTTTTCCTTTATAGAATTATTCTTTAGAAAATGCACCATAAGTTTTTCCTGACCAAAACTGTTAGATATGTTCCTACTTATAGAATATGCTGGGACAATATTAGGGAACTAAATACTCGAATAACTGTTAAAGATTTTTTTAAGCTTCATAGATTCTCTTTTCTGAAATCAATAGTTACACTCACTATACTTTCACAGTACACAATTTATAAGTTCACAATTCGTTATTTTCGTCAAAGTGTGATTGTATTAATCTCTCTGGAATGTTCATCAGTTTATTACGGGAGGCAGAAGTTTCTAATTCTTCCGTCCTAGCCTATCCCGCTCAAACTCCACAGATAATGTTCGCTTTTGCGTATGATGACGATATGAAAGTTTATATTAAAGTTTAAATACGTTTTCGGGTTTTTCCTATCTTGGAATTTAACCGCGTATAATATTTTGCTAAGCACTGAGAGCTGGTTACATAGAGAGATGAGCACATATAGAAAGCTACGCATATGGAGAGCTAAACACATAAAGAGCTAAACACATAGAGAAAGCTGAGCACATAGAGAGATAGAGAGTAACTCAACTGCGGGTACTATTTATAATAGCAATCTGACAAATGATCTCTGATATACGAGATGTTTTGACCAAGTATTCCCTGGAACTTTTGCTCTGAATTACGTTGATATAATTTGAATTTACCAAAAATTTTGAAAAATGAGAAAATTCTGCCTCTTAGCAAATTATTAAAATTACATAACGATGAAAAATTTCGGAATACCGTGATTCTAATGCTATGGTCGCGGTGTGGTGATACAAGGAACATGTGTATCAACCCCAAAAAGGTAATTCATTAAATTCGGCTGTATGTCCATATACAGTAAAATTGGACACACGTCATTTGTGTTGCAATTACTCTATACCACCACCTTCTAAAATATTTTCCACTCCACGAGAAACACTGTGTACATGTATCTAATGAGACGTTTACACTTTCCGCAAATTTTTTCCTTATTCCGGCGTCGACGTGCGGCCTGTGCTCGTCGGCGCACGTGTTGTTCAGCAAGTGGCAAATAACCGAGCTGCTCGTTTCATATTTCTGCGGCAGAAATTAAAGCGAGCCGCGCGCCCCGTGTGGTGGGCTGGGCGTCCCCGCGGCGTGCCTCCGCCCCCCGCACACATAAAGGTCCGCCGGCATAAGTTCTGCAGGAAACGTGATTGGCATTCTAAATGGAATTCGTTTCTCGTTGCCTCGAAATTGGTTGCCGTCTCCTCGCTACCTTACAGAAAATCAGGAAAGAGAGAGAGAGAGATAGAGAGAGGGGGGGGGGACAGAAGAGGAGAGGTAGAGAAAGAGATTGGTACGGGGGAGGGGAGGGGGCAGAGAAGGGATGCAATGTACGATAGAAGGATGAGGACACATGAAGACCGCGAGAGACAAGGAGGCAAAGGGTACGTTGGACAGCAGAAGAGCAAAGGGTGCATGAGCCCCCGAGGTCCCGGGCCGGCGTTGTGAATAATGTATAGACGGCCGCAGTCGGCCGCGCGGCGGGCCGTCTGCACCTCGCACAGTGGCGCTCGCGTCGCCTCGTCCGGACGACTCCTGGCTCGCCTCCGGAGCTGAGCTCCGCCGACTGCTTTTTCCACTTCGGACCCCATATTCTGCACGCAGTCAATTACAGCGGCAAATTGCCTCGAATAAAATAGCTTTCTAAGCAACTTCAGTCGGACGAGTACTAAGTTAGATAATTGTTTTCAGAATCGGCCAAGACGGAGCTCGTCCAGGAATATTCATATCGCCGATTCGCTTTTATTTTTTTTTTTTTTCTACTTCATCCGTTTTTCCATTCGTCTCCGACTGCACTTCGGATTGAAATGGCGAGCGGCGTAATACCGGGGCACTTGATTGTTTGGTTGTAATCTGGATAAACCTTGTGCACACGCTTCACGGATCTTTGTAGAGTATATTTCAGGAGTTTTTGAGACTGAATAGGAGTGACACATGGAGACGAAATATACTGGCATTTGTACACACGGAACTCAATAAAGAGGTTTTACCATAAATGTGATACACCAAATTAAGAACGACCTATTGACTCATAATCAACAAGAAATAAAGTAGCATTCTTACATTAAGTGACGAGTGCTATCGGCAAGGGATCTCAAATCTCTTCCATATTTATAGACTTCCGGGAGGCTTTTGACACTGTACCTCACAAGCGTCTTCTAATAAACTGCGTGCTTAAGGAATATCGGTACAGTTGTCCGATTTCATTCATAATAACCTGTCAGAAAGGAAACGGTATATTGTAAATGACGCTAAGTCATCAACTACTACAGAAACCATATGTAGTTCCACAAGGGAGTGCTATACGGCCCCTACAGTACCTTACTTTTATAAATGACTAGCTTAAACCCGTGGCTCCGCTTGCGTGTTGGTTGATTATGTTAGATAAGCTATCTTTCAGTAATGTGCTATGAGATTTTTGAAAGATGAAATAAATACAATACCTTCTTCAGAAACAAACATTGTTAATCAACATTATCAGGAAAGTAAGTAGAGTTGATCAAATTACACGTAAAATGAATTCGTTTCGAAGAATCCAATCTCGAAATTCAACAATAATGATTGTAATAATATCACAGATCGATCACTTGACGTAATGCGCGAAACGTCAAATCGATTTTTAAAGACATGTATTAAAAGAAATTTTTTTTTCTTTATTTATTTATTCTTACATTTCCTTATTCGTATGCTTATCCTTACAGAGAAATAGCTGAAGACATTGTAGCACGCATAGACCAAAGATATGATCTGTGGCATCACGTTTCGCTGTATGTAACCTCCTTGCTATAGAGTCGCAAACATCATCGCTGGCCTTCAGTCCGAATTTTTTAATAATTTCACTACTTTCAACCTCCATATTTCCACCCCCTTGTAACTATCGGAATGGAACTACTATGGTGTACAACGGGAGACTTCGGACAACAATTACACAGGGACCATTCGTTTTCGTTCTTAATTCGCTGCATTGCGAAATATTAACACACACACACGTAGAATTTTATATACACCGATAACTTTCCATCCCAATATATTCCACCCTTTTGTCATGCAACCAATAAAACCATTTTCAAAGAGTAAATATAATTTTCAAAAAGTAATTATTGTTCCGCATTTTGCTTTATATTATTCAAATTACTAAATATCTAACAGATAGCTATAAAACCGTGCCTATAACCTTCCTCCTAGTAACTGTACAAATATTTAAGTCTCTGCGTCCTGTCGTTCGGATATGATAAGCGTACACCGAACAGAAATTCACATTAATATATATGTCCGATCACCATAAAACAGGGCCTAAAGCCTTCCCCGGGTAGACATTAGTAACTGTACAAATTTTTAGCTCCTCATGTTTTGTGGTTCAGACGTGATAAACGTACACCGAACAGACATTCATATTTATAGATATATAATTAGGAGGCAATTTGAGTAATGTCTTTGTTCGCGGACGAGGCTATCATTTATTGCTTAGTAAGGTCACTAGAACATTAAAAAAAAAAAAAAAAAAAAAAAAAAAAAAAAAAAAAAAAAAAAAAACGAAATGATTTAGATGAAATATCTGCATGGTGCAAGAAATTGGCAGTTGACCCTTAATAACGATAAATGTGAAGTCATCCATATGAAACCTAAAAAGATATCCATTAAACTTCAGTTACACGATAAATCAGTCAAAGCTACAGGCTGTCAATTGTACTAAATACCCAGGAGTAACAGTTACGAACAACATAAATTGGATAGAACACACAGAAAATATTTTAGGGAAGGCGAACGAATGACGAAGTTTTATTGCTAAAACACTTAGAAAATGCAACAGATCAGCTAAAGCAACTGCCTACAGTACATTAGCACGATCTATTTTGGACTATAGCTGCGCATTATCGAATCCATACCTGGTGGAACTGACGGGCTATTTTCAGTAAGTTCAGAAAAGGGCAGCTCGTGTTGTATTATCGTGATATAGGGGAGAGATAGCGTCACGGAAATAATGTACGAGTTGCGGCGGGATGTATTTGCGAAATTTCTTTCAGAAACTTTCTCTTCAGAATGCGATCATATATTGTTGGCAGCCACCTATATAGGAAGACATGATCATCACCATAAAATAAGAGAAATCAGATGCAAAACAGAAAACTTTTGGTTTTTTTTTTTTCCGCGAGCTATAAGAGAATGGAACTGTAGAGAAATATCATGAAAGTGGTTCGTTGAACCGTCTGCCATGCGCTTCATTGTGGCGTGCAGAGCATCTATGAAGATGTACGTGGGCCGTACCGGCTAATTTCTACAAGTGAACGTAATCTTGAACCTGAAAATTGAAATCTTTTAGTGGTTTTTAGTGGTATTGAACATTGTCGGATCGTATCTATGAAGGTAAAAAGCAGTCAACAATCCTAAGATTGGTTGAACACCACAGTGCTTTACTAGACATGGTCGTGCTTGGAGGTAGTATGCCGTTGCCTTCCTCCGACCTTCGAACTGACTCACCCAGCCAGTTATAAGGGGGGCTTACAGTTTAACGTGGGTTCCGAACCATGGTGCTACTTAGTATTTTTCACATGAGCAATATTGCCAGAGGTGAAAGAAGTGGAAAGTGACAGACAAAAATCCTAGGACCTTGCGGGGATCGTTTCTATTAAATAGAAATATATAAATGAAATAAAATATTAAAAAAAAACTGAGCCAAGTATCTGGTATCTGTTCCTGTTAGTAATTTATTTGGCGCACAGGCAGCATTGTGTTGCAATGTCGATATTTAGTTCCCACATCCGGCATCGGTGGCGCTGCTCTTTATCGATACTCAGTGCGCTGGAATCTTTTATGGGGCGTGGCGCGCAAGAAGCAGGAAGGGTTGTAACGTGCTGGTAGCCGGAAGGGGTGTAGTGGGCTGAAATGCTTCCGTCGGATTATGGTGCGTGTTGTGCAAAAAGCCGGTTCTGAACACTTTTTGAACTGAAGATGTTATTAAAAGGCACCCCGCAGTGTTCATTTGGATGCTGGATCGGCAGCTGGACCGCTGGGCTGACGGTCTCTGCATGTTCTGGATTAACGCCTGCTAGTGGTGCAAGCGTGCAATTGCCTTGGACTGGGAGTGCTTGCTCGGAGTGCTTTCTCGATCGGTTGTCTGGATCTCGTAGAGTGTACCTACTCTTCAGATGGTGGTGCTTTCCTTCTGTCATCGTAATTCTGCGAGGTTGCAAGTGCTTCTCTTAGTGAGTAGACAGTGATGTCACTGATTTCGCACCTAAATCTGTCGTGATGCTGTTTGTAGAGGTAACTGTAGTGATTATCGTTATTTCGGTATTGTTGTTTGACCCTTTTGACATCTAAATGGACCAGCGGAATTTTCTGTGGCCGTTCGAGCAATCGTAGCTTGCCGCGAGGCGTGGGTGTATTCTAGTGAGACATTGTGTTCCTGTACCTTTACTTTTTCGTGGACGTACGGTTTGCATTGGGAGATCATTGAGAGGCAGTATTCTTCGTTCTTAGTTAATTTTGTTGTTATTCTGTTAAGTGCTTCATTGGGTGGCTAGTGACTCCCGTGTTATCCCACCTTCTCCCTTGTTGTTCTTAGCGGCGTTGCGCCATGATATTACGGACTGCTGTGGCCGCACGTACACACGCTACGTAAGGAAAAGGTAGCTTTCACTCGAAACACCCACTACACCTTCAATAATCATCCTTCTTTCTCTACTACTGACATGTTTTATTGTATTATTGCTGAATATTTTAAGCCTCTGGTGTCGTTGAAGACGAGCTGTTTAGCTGCGTGTGTTAGAGACGTTATGTGCCTCAGCCTGGTATTTCACGATTTTGAGTGTTCATACTACGTACATCAAGGTTATCCTCAGTATCCTTTTGCGGTAGGCTCTAATATTTAAAATGTAGCGTAGGCAACTGGAGATATTTATAATCTGACATTTGAAACTGTGCTGGTTGTAAGGCTGCTTAAATATAGCGCTGGATAATTTATTAATTGGATGGGAAACTTGCTTTGTGAATTGGAGCCTAGGAATGTCAATTCAGGGCATACTTGACAGTAATTCTCATTGTATATTTACATCATAGCTTTCAGCAGGTATTATGTTAATTCATATTTGATTCTGTGTATTGAGTTTCTCTTGCTTATTTGATTACATTACTTGTCAGTTGCTAGTGGACTGTCACACTACTCTTTCTATTTATTCCTGGCTTGCTATAAGATGTATACCTGCGTGATTGGCTTGGTGCTAGCTTGCTGACTATTGAGAAAAAAAATTAATCTAAGATACTTAGCTACGTTGGTTATTAGTCCCTATGCTTACAAACTACTTAAAGTAAGTTAAACTAACCTGTAAACTGTTTATATAATGGTTCAGGCAAAAACATATTCTTCTGTACATTTATCTCAAGCCTCAAAATAGTTTTCAGTCGGGGAATTCCCGTCATGTTGCGCCGGATTGAGGCCCTAATTATTTTTACCCTTGTTTAATGGAAGTAACTGGAAACTAGGATTATGTACTTTGTTAACAAGGTTATTGTAATGTAAAGAATTTAACAAATCTGATCCAGTTAATGAACATTTTCTACGAAGTCGGAAATTGTGTTTTAGAAATATTTCACCTGACGTAAGTAAGGCAAACACTGCCTAATGACTTTAAATCAAAAGAAAACACACAAAAAACGCTACAACAGAATTACGCGCACAAAACATTTCCGACTTTCTGGTCTGTAATAATTTACGAAATGCGTCTTACTAGTAAACTAGAATTTTTTTAAACGTGTTAGAATAACTGGATATTTTTACTGTATAGGCCCATACGTAAATAAGTACATACACTAAATTAATTCCTATATAATTGTACTGTAGATAAATGATTTACCGAGTAAATTTATAGTGTACTGAACCATCAGAAACTGCCTAACAATTTCTATTAGTAGTACCTGTGAACAATATACAACTTACCTCGTCTCTCAGCTAAATTGTCGTATTTATTCTGATGTATGCTGATTTCAATAATCTAATGCTTCTAGAGGCGTGTGGGGAATCATCATTGCCATATAGAAGTGTGGTATGTTGGATAAAAGCCTTGAACGAAGGTCGGCAAATTGTGGCAGACATGGTCCTGGCGGGTCGTACTAGCGTCTCTGAAGAACTGCATATTGTTCGCGCGTTAGTGGACAGTGATCGACGCAAGACTATTCGTGAGCTCACCTACGAAACCGGATTAGCGCATCGACTGTGCTTCGTATCCTGAAGGAACGCCTGGGCATGGGAAAAATTCGATCCACGGGTTCCACATAAATTGACGGAAATGCAGATTGGGTATGCTACGACGCTGTTCAGACGCACTTGCAGTGCTATGAGCGTGAAGGAGAAGTTTTCTTACGCCGTATCGTAATAGTGTTTGAGACAGGGACCTCATCAAACGAGCAAAAACTGAAACGTCAGTCCAACGATTGGCATCATCACGGGTCGCCGGGAAAGTCAATGGTGTGTCAGAGCTTCGGTATGGTGAAAGTTCTGGTGATTCTTGTGTAGACTGTCATTGTCTTATTCTAACGCAGTACGGTCATCCACGGCAAACCGTCAGTCCACAGTATTACTGTTCGTTTTTGAAGGATCACCTTCGACCTGCTTTGCGAAAGAAGCGACAAAACCTACCCAACCCAGCCATTATTTTGCACGACAATGCGCGGTAGCATACAGCGCAAGCTGTGGCTGCTCTGTTCGGTCAATGGGACTGGGACTCCCTGGAATTAAGTCCTTGTGACTTTGATTTGATTTCGAAGATGAAGGAACCACTTCGTGACATTCTCTTCAGAACTGTTCCAGAGATTCGACAGGCAGTAGACCGCTCCATTTGCACCATCAACAGAACAGACTCTGCTAACGGTATACTACGCCTTCCACATCGCTAGAGACGGGTTCTACATCGCTGGTGACTACTTTAAAGGACAGTAACAGGTTCAAACCTATAACGCTTTTGTATCGGTTGTGAATAAATACTTACCACTCTTTAAGTTCCAACCGTCGTATACTTCTGTTAAATATTATTTCCTTTATTAGCAATTCGACCAGTTGTGTTTGCAAAGTAATAAAACAATATTTAATGGGTAATTTGAACTGATTAGTGTGAAGATTCGTACTTCCTACCTGAATCCTCCATTTCCATAAAATAATTGGAGAAGGAAGTTGTAGCAATTCAAAATAAAGTAATTAAATTTAGGAACTTACTTGCATTAACGCATGAAGTATAGACGCACAGAAATACCGTTTTTTCGTTCCCTTCAGTTTTCGTGTTCACATTCCCATATAATGAATGTCAAGAGCTTCCTTACACAATTGTAAAATGACGAACTTCACCTGGAGCACAAGATTCGTATTTGGCTTGTGGAATTAAGAATAGAAATGAGGGTAAAGTTATTCAGTCCAAGTCGCTGTCTTTTTGCCATAGCATCTTGGCCATTAAACGATGATATCTCCACTGGCATACGACGCAGCTACAGACATCATTTCAGAATACCTCACAGTACCCCACAGAATCACAGATATTTGGGTTTGCAAAGTTTTAATTGAATTCTACCGTCTGTGCAATTCGGTAAGGGATCTGACTTAGTGAAAGGTCAGAGATCAGAATGAACTACGGCGTAAGAACTGCCCTATGAACAAAATTAACAACATGTACCTCGACATCCACAGATCTAATTACGCCAAAACAAGAATTATAGGATCCCAGACACCGCCGACATAAGCCTAAACAGGGCTCGGAGGGGCGGGGGAGGGTAATTACAATACTGCAGGCGTAAATTATGATCACTGAATATAGATAGTCAAGATAGCGCTCCCTGAAAAGGATCAGATGTTTGTAAATCTTTTGGAGTGAACTAATGTGGTTATCAGTCACTAGGCTTACGAAATACTTAACCTAAGCACAACACACACACACACACACACACACAAACACACACACACACATACACACACACACACACACACACACACACACACACACACACACCCGAAAGAGGAACCTCCAAAGGCGAGCAACCACGCGCTCAGCAGCAAGGTGACTATAGCGCGCTTCCTGAATAAAGAAACAAAGAAACAGATTCCTTTAACCACTGGCGAATCCGGCAATGGTTCGCAATTGCTAATACATCTGTTCATCACATCTCCCACCTCCGTGCCTATGCCCTTGTTCTTTGTCCGCTTAGGATTCTCTGTATTAGCTAGTTAAATATCTGTGACAGCTCAAGTATCTATGTCAGATGGTCGGTGTATTTTCCATCTTCTCTCCCTGTACCTACCTCTGCCTCAGACTCCTCGTCCTCCGCCGCCACCTCGTATTTCTCCTGTCAGCTCAACCTCCTCGTCCTTTTTTATCCACCGTCAATCTCCCCATCACCGTCCTTGCCTTCCCCGCTCTACAAGTCTCCACCTCTCTCTGTTCATCTCCTTCCTCCCCTGTATATGAAACATTACATGTATCATCGCATTTCGTAATGAGAGTTCAACCCTATTGTAAGACGTCGATAATTCCCCCCAAGTGTAAAACACCTGTCACATTACTGATAATTTTGAAACTATTGTATGATGTCACGTCGTATAGACCACAGACACAGTGGTGACATGGCTTGCGTGCCTCAACGTATCATTGGTGCTATCAAAGCGGAAGGGTGTGTGTGGAGAGGCCAGACAAACGTGTGGTACCTGAAGAGGGGCAGCAGCCTTTTCAACAGTTACAGGGGCAACAGTCTGGATGATTGACCGAGCTGGCCTTGTAACATCAGCTAACATGGTTTTGCCATGAAGTTACTGCGAACGGCTGAAAGCAAGGGGAAACTACAGTCGTTATTTTACCCGAGGACATGCAGCTCTAGTGTATGAACAAATGACGATGGCAACCACTCAGGTAAAATATTCTGGAGGTAAAAATGTCCCTACTCTCCACCTCTCTCTGTT
The DNA here is from genome assembly GCA_026315105.1 of Locusta migratoria. Classification (NCBI taxonomy): domain Eukaryota; kingdom Metazoa; phylum Arthropoda; class Insecta; order Orthoptera; family Acrididae; genus Locusta; species Locusta migratoria. The sequence goes on along the minus strand of CM048747.1, from coordinate 208,576,338 downwards.
CATCTCCTTCCGCCCCTGTATATGAAACATTCTGGAGGTAAAAATGTCCCTATTCGGAACTCTAGGATGGAACTACTCAGGATGATGTCGTCATCAAGAAAAAAATGAAAGATTGGTATATCACGTAACTAACAAGGAATTTGTTAAACATAACTGAGGAGAAAAGGACTTTTTGGCATATCCTGACTAAAAGAAAGGATAGGTTGAAGGGAGAGATTCTGAGACATCATGGAATCATTCAACGTAGCATAGAAGGAAGTGTGAGGGATAAAAATCGGAGACCGTGGAATCATTCAACGTAGCATAGAAGGAAGTGTGAGGGATAAAAATCGGAGACCGTGGGACGAATACAGTAAGTAGATTGCAAAAGATGTAGGTTGCCGTTCGTATTCTCAGGTGAAGAGGCTTGCACAGGACAGGGTAGCAAGTAGAACTACATGAAACGTCTCTTCGAACTGAAGACCACAACAACAACAGTTAAAACTGTGTCGAAATGTTGAGTAAGGTACCCTCCGCTATGTACCGTTCAGATTTACTTGCAGTAGACAGCGACCTTCCTTCTGTTTGAATATGAGGTGTGAAAAATTTCATCCAGATAAAACTGCAGATTTGTGTCGTTTTGTGTTGTATAGTACCCTCCGCCACGCAGAGTACGAATTATTATGTAGACAGTCGCATTTCTCTAGTACTGATGATCAAGAGTGTAAAATGTTATGACGAACTGATAAATCTAGCAGCGCATAAAATACGAATCTAATCAGAAGTGATGAAGTCCATACAAAATTGGCGGTTTTGATTTTCTCGATTTTTGAGCTTGTTTCTATTCAAATCTGTCAAGCCATTTCCGAATTTAAGCGAGACTAACGCACAGCAATTCATTTCTGTAATATAGAGATATGACGTCAAATTCGTCTTCTAGTTACATCCCCCCCTCCCATCCAAGGGGCTCACGGCTTCTTCGTGAGTACGTGTGAGGCGAGCACGGGGCCTCGAGCTAATGCATTCCTTCTTTACTTCCCGGACTGCATTTCCCTTCCCCCTACCCTCCTTTCCTATCCTCACTCCTTCCCCTCCCCACCGGGGGACTGATAACCTCAGTCGTTTAGTCCTCTATAACAACCGAACAATCCAACCCCAAACCTAGTTACACTTTCTTCTTGGTGCAATGTTATGGGCGCACCCCGGCATACAACGGCAGCCGCGCGTACAGTAAGCGGCTGCGGCTAGCGGCTTAGGAGCGCTGAGTCGGCTGTCGGCAAAATGTCTGTCGGTGCCTGCGGGCCTCAAGTAAGTTGGCATTGCAAAGCTTGTATACGAGCCAGCTCAAAGAAGCTGGCGTAACGTTCAGCAGCAGCAGCGGACGGCGTCAAAGTGTGTGTGTGTGTGTGTGTGTGTGTGTGTGTGTAGAAGGGTTGGGAGGAAAGAGGGAGGAGGGGAGATGAGATGTCGGTGGCGCGAACGGTCACTGGCCGCTCCGTGGTTCATCTCGTAAGGGGAGACGCTGTCTCGCGAGGCTGATATAGCTCTACTGTTTACGACCGTGCAGGGCGTAGAGGTCGCCAGGCGGCGGTCAAACCGAGGTCAACGGTTCATGAGCGGTGATGACGGCGTGCAACTCTCCTGGGTGACTAATTGAATGGGGAGATTCTTTTGCTGTGATTTCAAAAATATATAATCTATATCTATAAATGTGCATGTCTGTTCGGTGTACGCTTATCACGTCTTAACTACAAGACATAAAGAGCTAAAAATTTGTACAGTTACTCATGTCTACCCGGAAAAGGCTTTAGGCACAAATGTTCAAATGTCTGTAAATCTATCGGACCAAACTGCGTGGTCTTCAGTCCGTAGCTTACAAACTACTTAAACCTAGGTAAACTAACCTATGGACAAACACACACACCCATGCCCTAGGGAGAACTCAAACCTCCACGACGAGCAACCGCGCGCTCCGCAGCGAGGTGCTTTAGACCGCTCGGCTACTCCACCGCGGCACTTTAGGCACGGTTTTATGGGGATCGGATAGCTTTTTATCGATATATATTAATGTGAATATCTGTTCGGCGTACGCTTATCACGTCCAAACGACAAAAAGCAGTGACTTAAATATTTGTACAGTTACTAATTTATACCTGAGGAAGGTCTTAGGAACGGTTTTATAGCGATCTGATAGATATTTAGTAATTTGAAGAATATAACGCGAAATGCGGAACAGTAATTACTCTTTGAAAATTATATTTACTCTTTGAAAATGGTTTTATTGGTTGCATTGTTGCTTTAGGGTTGATAATGATAAAAGGGTGGAGTATATTGAGATGGAAAATTATCGGTATACATAAAATTCTACGTGTGCGTGTGTTAATAATTCGCTCTGCAGCGAAAACTACAGAACGCACCGAATAGTCTGTGTGTAATTGTCGTCTGAAGTCCCCCGTTGTACACCATAACAGTTCCATGCTGACAGCTATGAGGTGGAAGATATGGTGGTTGAAAGTCGTCAAATTATTAAAAAAAATTTGACTGAACGCCAGCGATGACGTTTGCGACTCTATAGCAAAGAGGTTACATAAAGCGAAACGTGATGCCACAGAAAATATCTTTGGTCTATGCGTGCTACAATGTCTTCAGCTCTTTCTCTGTAAGGAAAAGCATACGAATAATGAAATATAAGAATAAGTAAATAAAGCAGTAAAAAGAAATTTCTTTTAATACATCTCTAAAAAATCGATTTGACGTTTCGCGCATTACATCAAGTGATCGATCTGTGCAAGTATTACAATCGTTATTGTTGAATTTAGTGATTGGATTCTTCAAAACGAGTACATATTTACGTGTGATTTGATCTACACCACTTACTTTCGTGATAATGTTGATTAAAAATGTTTATTTCTAAAGAAGGTATTGTATTTCATTTTATCCTTAAAAACCAGTCTCATAGCACACTACTGAAAGATAGCTTATCTATCATAATCGACCAACAAGCAAGCGGAGCCGCAGGTTTAAGCTGGTATGTATATAAGGCATTCCACGTTTGAGCAGGAAAGACACCACGGGGATTTTCGTTTCTGTATTGTCCATAACTAAAGTCGATAGCGAACCTCAACAAAATCATAAACTTAGAGAAACAGAAAAGCTGCACACGCGACAGGTTCAGTCAATGAAGTGCCTGGTGGAATGTTTAGCGACTTCTTTAGAAATATATGTGTATAGTTGTATTCTCTAGTAACTCGCGGAAGAAGGAACATCTTAATCTTTGTGTTTTCAAACTGATTTCCGTTGTCTTATTGTGGTGACAATAGCTGCCTATATAGATGGGCACTACTAAAAACTGCATTGGCTTAATAGAGTTGGCGACAGTAGATCTCACAACTAATAATTACTTTCTTTTAATGATTTCCACCACAAATCGTGCATCATTTCCCTGAAACATTTTCTCATGTATCGCGATAATACAGAACCAACTACCCTTCTCTAAACTATGTCTATATATTTCGTCAGTATAACCTGGGACAAATGCAGCAATACTCCATAATACGATAGGTGCAGTAAAGGATGTTTCCTTAGGAGATCTGTAGCATCTTTTACGTGTTCTACTAATGAAATGCAGCCTCTGGTTTTCATTTACAACGATACTTTCTACGTGATCATTGCAGTTAAAGTTGTTAGAATTGTAATTCCTAAGTAATTAGTTCCATTTTACGCCACTTGATATCATTTATATAACGTGTAAATCAAATTTACTTGGCTTTCGTTTATTGCGCATGAGGAGGACTCAGTACCTTTTCATCATTAGCGTAAACTGCCAATTTTTGCATCATACAAACATCTAAATCGTTATACAGTTGGACTCAGTACCTTTTCATCATTAGCGTAAACTGCCAATTGTTGCATCATACAAAAATCTAAATCGTTATACAGTTGGCCGAGGGGACTAAGGCGCCCCAGTCACGGTCTGTACGGCCACTACGGTCGTGGGTTCGAATCCCCCCCCTCGGGCATGGATATTTGTGCCGCCCTAGTTCGTAAGTAGTTCATAAGTAGTTTGTATGTTTAGGGACTGATGACCCCGTAGTTAAGTCCCATACACTATACAAACAATAAAGTTATACAGTTCCTTTTGATCTTTTCGAGATTTTTACCGATAAATGACAGCAACATCTGCGAGAAGTCAAAGAGAGCTGCTCAGTTTGCCTCAAAACACACCCAAATTTCTTAGAAGCCGCTTGTGAAGTACATATTCAAAAACCTTCCGGAAATAGAAATATTGTACCTTTCTGAGATCCATTATAGATAGTACACATCACTTCCTATGAGCAAAGAGTTCTGTTTCACAAAAACGATTCTTTCTAATCTGTGTTGATTATAGATCGTCGTTTTCATCGCGGTACTTCTCAATGTTCGAAGAAAGTACCTCTTCCAAAATCCTTCTGCAAGCCGATGGTAATGATGTAGGCTTGTAATTTTGCTGATCATACTTACTGCCTGTCTTGAATGGTGGAGTAACCATTGCAATTATCCAGTCTTTCGGTATGGATCAGACACTGAGAGACCGATCGCACGTATTGAATTCTTCTAGGTCTTTGGCAAAGTTCGGAACTGTCGTTGTGCAGACTGATCGGAGGATAGGAGCCCCAACGTGTGAACTGACAATGAGGAAGCATGTTATTTGACATGTTGTCAGGGAGGCGATCTTAATATTGTTGATGAAGTGGACAACATATGTAGTCTTGACTGCAGATTTATTAACAGTGATGACCGGTTACAACTCATTTCTGAGTCATGCTCGGATCAAATACAAATGTCTGTAAATCTATCGGACCAAACTTCGTGGTCATCAGTCCGTAGCTTACAAACTACTTAAACCTAGGTAAACTAACCTACGGACAAACACACACACCCATGCCCCAGGGAGGACTCGAACCTCCACGGCGAGCAACCGCGCGCTCCGCAGCGAGACGCTTTAAAACCGCTCGTCTACTCCACCGCGGCCATCCTCGGATCAGTTTACTTGTTTGTCAATAGTTGCATCTGACGTCAGACAGTATAACCTTATTTAATCATCAAATTACAACTTATAAAAACCAGAAACTAATGCAGTACAACATTTGAAGAACATCAGATTGGTTGTTGAACATATGAGACATGTTGGATAAAACATTTCTGAAGAACAGTAACTAACTTCAGGCATTGCTGGTTAAAAAAAAGTTTAAACCAACATGTGTCATGTGTGTTCGACAACCAGTCTGATTTTCTTCAAATGCTGTACCGCATTTTTATTTGTTTATTTATTTATTTGCCTTTTTTAAGCTGGAAATCGGTGATTGGAAGGTTATACTGTCTGATTGCAGGTACAACTATTGACAAACACGTACACTGATACGAGGATGACTCAGAAATGAGATGAAACCGATCAAACTGTTAATAAATCTGCGGTCTACACTATAGATATTGTCTGCTTAAAAGTAAGGAAGTAATCTGTATTGGATTATAAGGCTGCTTCTCTAATGTACGCTAGCTCTGATTTGCTGTCTGTGTATGTGAATTTCCTGCACAAAATGATGTATTCAAATGCATATGAAGTCGTTGCTAACTCGAATAACTCGTATCACAAAAGTTGTACGGTTTCTGAATGACTGAGTCATATATTCACTTAACCTTACTTACTGGAAATTCAGAGGCCACAGAATCATATCAAATATTTGTAAAGCTATGAGGTCAGGCTGCAGTGATCATCAGTCTCTAGATTACAAACAACTTCAATTACCTTACGTTGGGAACACACGCACACACACACACACACACACACACACACACACACACACACACACACATGCCAGAGAAAGTACTCGAATTTCCGACGAGGAGCAGCAGCGCGCTCCACAGGAACGCACTTAGAGAGCACAGCCACTTCCATGCGGCGCAAAGGCCACAACTGGAAAAGTGGGGGTTTTATCACACGATAAATGATGAGAGGCAACGTTTAAAAAAATAAGGCACCTGCTTGCTATCAATAATGAATTGAATATTATCATCGGATGTTTCTTTACCTGACCAAGCAGATCTACTAAACACGGAGGGTGGCGCGAGTAGACCGCATGGCTATGTGGAGGTGCGTTGTTTACAGTTCTGTTCACTTGTAGTTGCGTTTGCATAAAGGTATAACACGCCGCCAAAGAAACTGAAAATGGCTCCTTATGAACCACGGGTAATGATAATTACTTTGCACCAAGATGACTGTAGTGTCTGACAAATAGAAAAGAAACTGAAGATTTCTAACAGCTGAGTTGTTAAAATCATACACCGGAATCGAGAAACAAGCTGTTTTGAAGATCGTCCTTGCTCAGAAGCACCCAGTAAAATATGAGAACGCCAGGAAAATTATTTGGTAGTGACCAGTAAACTTAATAGATTCAATACTGTCCGTGAATTGACTGCTGAACTAAACGCAACGAGGGATACACCGTTGAGTAAACAGTGAGACGACGCCTGGCAGACGACAATCTCCGAGGTTGTGTAGCAACAAGGAAACCACTGTTGCGACCTATTAATAAGAAGTAAAGGCTTCAGTGGACTAAGACACACCAACACTGGACAGCGTAGGATTGGTAAAAAGTCTTATTTACTGATGAGTACGAGTTTGAAATATTTGGAAGTAAACGCCGTCAATTTGTACGCCGTTTAGCCCATGAACGCTTGAATCCTCAGTGCGTAATTCCAACTCTAAAGCACGTAGGGGTTCTATAACGGTATGGGATTCCTTTGGAGGAAATACAGTCGTACGTTTGGTGAAAATAAACGGAAAAATGAACCAAAAGGATTATCAGCCATTCTGCAGTGACATGCAGTAAGATGCCTGGTTTTCACCAGGTTGGGAAAGGGTTTTTCTTGCAGCAAGACAACAACCCAAAACATAAGTCTCGCTTGTGTCAGAAATACGTGAAGCCTCTAGAGGTTTGTAAAATATTGAAAAAGAATAGCCGCTCCAATCCCCAGATTGTAACCCTACTGTGGGATGAATTGGACAAGAGGGTCCGAAAACGGTAAATCATGGACACAACATTATTGTGGAAGGTCTTGCAGCAAAAATGGAGATTAATTCCAACTGAAACCTTGAAAGCACAGTATGGCTATTTTGAGGAATCGAAAATTTAATTTTTGTATCTTCTTGTGCATTATTTGAGCTTAATAAACTTTTGGAAAACAACAAAATACATGACATAAAAGTTTTCTGGGTATGGTACCGCGTCATGATGTAGGCTATTACTTATTTAACCAACGTTTCGGCCAACGTTACAGTGGCCTTCATCTGGGTCACCCAGATGAAGGCCACTGTAACGTTGGCCGAAACGTTGGTTAAATAAGTAATAGCCTACATCATGACGCGGTACCATACCCAGAAAACTTTTATGTCATCTGACTCTGGCCGCGGAAGCCTACGTAATTATAACAAAATACATTTTCATATTGTATTTCCTTATTATAACCCTAAAAGTATATGTCTATTGTTCAATTTAAAGCAATAAAAGATCCACTAAAGATGCTACAACTATATATGCACGAAAATAAAAACCAGGGTTATGCTCAAAGCAGATTCTAATAGCGTAGAAACGTAAAAAATAAGATGATACAAGGTTTAGACATGTAGAGCTGCAGACGACTGCTTACGACTAGATGTGCTGATCGCTTAACTAATGAGGAAGTGCAGAATTGGCGAGAAAAGAATTATCTGGTATATCTTGATTAAACGGATGGATATACTGGTGAGATGCATCCTGAGCCATCAAAGAATCGTCACTTTACCATTGTAGGGAAGTGTGAGGAGCAAAAATCACAGAGAGTGAGAGACGAATACAGTAAGCAGGTTCAAAAGGATGCAGGGTGCCGATTATGTTCCGAGATGTAATTGGATGCACATGATAGGGTAGCGTGGAGTGTTGCATGAAACCAACTTTGTGCTGAAGACCACAAGAACAATATTTATGGGTAATTTGTTTTGCCCAGCAATGCATTTTACACCTGTGACAGTCGGCTTCCTCACGTCCTTGCTTCGTCCATCGTGGCTTATTTTACTTCCAAGTATATAGAATTCCTTATTCTCGCTGTTTTCTTTTCTGATATTTCTAATTATTTTGGCTTTTTACCCACGTCCTCCTTATTAACATTTTGCAGTCATTAGAATATTTTGCTATTTCCATATACCTCACTATCGAATTTTAGCATAGGTATCCTTTCACCATGAAGTTTAATACGTTGGACGTTTTTATAATATAATTCATTGGTTGTTACATTTATAGATCGAACAGTGGTAGTGAATGACTAAATTCCCATCTCAGTCCCTTCTTAATCGGAGTACTTTGATCTTGGTCGTATTTTTCACTCCTGGTCTTGTACTCTTTCAATATTATCTGTGTTTCCCTATAGCTAACATCTTTTTTCCTCGGAATTTCAAACATGTTACAGCATTTTACGTTGCTTGACGCTTTCTCTAAGTCGATCGATCCTGTGAAGGTATTAAGATATCTTTTTCAATTTTTCTTCCATTACCGAGTGGAACGCACTGTCTCCGGAGGCTTTACCTATCCTAAATCCGAAATGGCTCTAACCTTATACTCAGTTTTTGTTTCCTTTACATTGCATATTGTGTTCGTCATTAGCTTCAATACAACCGTTAGTAAACTTAACTTGCGATGGTAATAGGAAATATCTATTATTGATATTTACGTTACCATTCTCATAAATTTTATTCACCACTTTTAACAGTCGCTTGTTTGCCACACTTCGCAATGATTTTAGTAAGAACGATTGTGTATCATCTATTCCTTCTTTCTCAAGTCTTCGAGAGCTTTTCAGAGCCGGAATCTGGTACTGGATGAAATATGTTTTTGATAACGTATTTACCTACTTCTTGTACCACATCATCAGACATCTTTTCACGTACATAGAGTCGTTCAATGTACTCGTCCTACCTACCTGCTGCCTCCTCTCCACTGTACAGGAAATTTCACTATACTTGCCTTTAATTTCAGATTTTAATATGGGAGCCAGTGATACGGTTGATCATTTGTTCTTCAATTTATTCAAAACTATTCCGCAGAGACTTGGCCTGCATTACCTATTTGTATTATCCACATTGGAATTTTATTGCTGTATTCCTGTCCATTTCTGAATATTTTTGTGCTTCTTTCTTTCACAGATCAACTGAAGTGTTTCTTCTGTGACCCTTGGTTTCTTTGAAGTTACCTTCCATGTTCCTACTTTTGTCTTTCTAACATTTGTGATTACTCACTTTAGATATTTCCACTCCTCTTCAGTTTTTCCTAATCACACTACACAAATGCTTACTTAATTTGAAGCCTGACTTATCTTTCATCGTAACTACTTCATTTTGATGAACTACCTTCCAATCTTCATCATCACTAAATTGTTCATTGAGACTGTGTTAGCGGTTAGGTGCCCTTCACATTGCAATTCTGACGCTTTCTCATTAGTAAACCAAGACATACCCAACTGAGCCTTTGAATCCCCAGTATGACGTTGCATGTTCGGCAGGTAGAAAATTATCCCTTTGCTGGTTATTCCACCTCTTCATGGTACTGTCCTCTTTCTTTTGGTAGCCGCGTCTCAGAAGTCGAATGGAGTGCTAGTTTGGAATCTTTTGCCAATTGAGAGCTTTTTATAAAACTTTCAGACCTTGCAGTCGACATGCCCTGTGAAAATAATATTATGCGTCCTTAATTCATTGGTTTCCGTTGCCTTATCCATCGTGATCCTACTGATCACTGCTGATTTTTCCTTTTTCGGGGTAGTTTCCCAGCACAAGGGTAAAAATCATGCTGTGGAATGACCGTCGATAAGTTCGTTCACAGAGCTATGGTGACTTTTAAGCTGAAAGTCTTCGTCGGCCATTTCTGATGCACTTCATTCAAACTTTAGTATAGGCTGAATTGTATCTCAGATTCCAGAAAGTTTTGATTATTAGATCAATACGCCATCCGTAGACTGAAGTGGCTTAAATTTATTTGTTTTGGAAATATTGTCACAGTTGAGCTACAGCTACTAAAATTTCGGGTTTATTTATATCGAACGATAATTCTTTTTTTCTTTTTGCTACAAAGTTGATACGGGTCACTTCAAATTATTTTAAATCATTTTGCTTAAATTAATTTTACGCATCACTGTCTTACTGTAAAGTTAATGTTCTGTAGAACACCATTCACTTCAATCTGCGTTAATGCCCCAGTCAATCGCTTGCGCCGGAGGTTCGAGTCCTCCCTCAAGTATGGGTATGAGCGTTGTCCTTAGTATAATTTAATTTAGTTTAAGTAGTTTGTAAGTGTAGGGACCGATGACAAATATTTTGCCTTAGTTGTTCATTCAACTGTTTTTTTGTTTGGCTGTCAAGACCACGTGTGTATTCTATAAGCTGTAGATGGTGCTCAAGTAATCAATGCCCTAGTATAGTTGGGAACAACAGTTAGATGGCATTTCCGCACATTAATTATCTACCTTGAAATATCTTTTCCAGAATGCACTTTAAGGCAACGGTTCTGTCGTTTTGACGACGTTATGGAACAATGCAGGAGAGAATTGCACATTACCGGGCATTGCCCGTATTGAGAAGGCCGTATTTCTCTAAAACTCCGACAGATGGTAGGCAGATGTAAACTGTACGTGAAGTTCTGAGACGTTTTCTCTTTGGAATTTATGGAGACGCATGACTGTTTAATTAACTACTGAGCGCCTACACAAGCACTGTTGTATTTAAACTAACAGCAATGGCCACAACTTGGGAGAAACTCGGTGAGTATAAAGGATTTATCTGACTGTGCAGTTGTATTGGTAGTGGTCTTTCGTGTACTAACACTGATTAATCAACCTAACCGACATTAAATTATGAAAAGGCAAAAGATTTTATCCAATACACAACGGATAACGCCAAAATTATAAGTTAGTGACCAATACGCCTACATAAGGAGAAAGGATACGTCTACAAAGTTTATCTCATCGTCGCTCATAGTTCCTTTATTTTATAACTTTCATTGTTTAGAATGAGATATTATGATCTACTAGCGTTTCAAATATTTGGATTACTTATAAGAAGGGGCAGTCAATAGTTACTATTAATGGAGGCGACACAGCGAGTTTCTTCTCATGTATTTCAAAAGAACTTCAAAACGGCACACGAAGTTGAATCTAACACGTAAATCAAACTTGGGGCTATAACAGGAACCTCTGACAAGATTATTGTAAAATTCTAGTTTTTTACAATATGCTATTAGTTCGTTACTCGTCACCATGGATAAGGAGTGGGTGGAAAGTAACTGCACACGTTTCTTAATAAGCAGTAATCGGAGCATTCTACGAAAGGGGGAAAAGTCGTAACTATTGAATGTTAAAGAACAACCGTTACCAAGTATTGGTTCGTGCAATAAGTGTGTGTGTGTGTGTGTGTTGGGTGGGGCGGGGGTTGGGGGTGGGAAGAGGCTAGCATATAATGGATCACAGAATCAAGTTACGCTCCAACTGCCATGCTAATTTTGAGCGTTGGCGTACTGATCTGGTGGTGAAGTTCATCTTTACTTGTTCCCGAACACGATAACGCAAACACGTGGGTGTACATTACAAAGTGTTAAGCAAATATCAGCGGGTCACAGACTCAACCGATGACACGCTGGGCTTGCTACAATCCTGACAGTAAAATTTCTTTCAACATCTCGATATTCCGTCGTGCTACAGGCAGTGCCTATACGATTTATGCATTTTACAACGTAATTACACTCGAGACTGCTCCTGAACGTACACGGCTACTTGTATGTTTCCTCCTGCCACCGATCCACGTCTATCACAAAGAAACTGCATAAATAGAGCAAAAAACTGAAAACAAACACGCGCGGCAAAAATTACTGATTATGATAAATTAACTGCACCGTTATAACCTTCATGGGGAGCGCTATTCTATCATTCATTCCCTTTGTACTCCACCCCTACATGGCCAACCGTTAAAACACGACATCATTGCGACAAAATTAATCAACTGTCACCGAGCTTATGTTAGGAATCTGCTTTTACAATTTACACGGAAGTGTGTCACAAAAAATACCCGAAATTACAAATTTCATCCAAACAAAATTATTTAATTCAGAAATATACATTCATATCTGATCGATTAAACTAATTCTAAAAGCGACAAACGCAAACGGTAAGAGGAAAGCCACGATATCATGTTCACCTTTTGTGCACAAGTACCAACTACCAAAATCTCGAAATTACACATAATTCCGCGGATTAATTAAATTCTGGCCCTCTTAAAGCGCTTCTCCAATCGAGCACTAAGCTCTGTACCTGGGAAGCGGCCAGAAACACCATTTCTGGCGCAATCATTACTAAATTTGGTCATATGATTGCAGCTCCCACAGTCAGCGTCCGTCCAGTCCCAAAGTCTGCTCCCGAGTACCGAAAATGACGATCTCCAGGCCCAAAGGCCCGCACAATCGAAACCTACTAAGAGGACGCGCGCGCCGGCCGCGGTGGCCGAGGTGACTGAGGCGCTCCCGTCACGGTCTGCACGGCCACTACGGTCGGGGTTTCGAATCCCCCCTCGGGCATGGATATTTGTGCCGTCCTAGTTCGTAAGTAGTTCATAAGTAGTTTGTAAGTTTAGGGACTGATGACCCCGTAGTTAAGTCCCATTTGAACATTTTTAGGACGCGCGCTAAGGGAACTTCCCATTCCCTAAATTTTCCAGCCTTCCCCGACATTTTCATTAGCAGCTAAAGCTTTCTAAGCCTCTTTGCTACTAAAAAATCAAATGTTCAAATGTTTGTAGAACTTAGGGGACTTAACTACGGGGTCATCAGTCCCTAAGTTTACAAACTACTTATGAACTAGCTAAGACTAAGGACGGCACAAATATACATGCCCGAGGGGGGGATTCGAACCCCGACTGTAGTGGCCGCGCAGACCGTGACTGGAGCGCCTCAGTCCCCTCGGCCACCGCGGCCGGCTCTTTGCTACTCTCCCACAAGCTACCAAGAAGTCCTTTGTTGACTAAATCACAGTGACTCTACTTAATTGTAAATATAGTTAAATTGAACCACAACACAGTAAACCACATTATGCTCCTAACTGCTTTCTCATCAATATTGTCGGAGGATAGATAGGACGGTGACTCACGAATGACATACAAATAACATCATGGCCACGTAATATACATTTCTATAAGCAATGCAGGGAAAGGTAGCGGAATGAGACTAACATCTGTTACGTATCCGTCCTTTGACACAGAAGGTCACTATAAAGTTCTCACCGGTTTCGCGCCAGTGTTGTGTGGCCTGAGTATTACGAACTGTGACTTCCAATTGAGTTTAACCCTGTACAAAACGAGACTAGCTGACTGGAATGTGGTCCTATGTATTCTTTTATTTTTCCTTTTTTGTTGCCTTGTTGATAGATGGAGGTAATGGAATTTCGCATTAAAATATGAAGCTTGCATTACAAGACTAACATTTTTTCTTTTTTAGGGAAGAGGTAATTCATTAAAGTTATCATATGGCCGGAAAAAAGATTAACCATCAATTTTGATGGTCTTTTGAAAGTCGTTTCTCGCTTGGGAACACATACCAGATATTAATTGTATGAAGGTCTCTCAATTCAAGTACAAGAAATTTACATAAAATTTGGACATAAATATATTTGTATACAATAAATGACCTATATGGGTGTTTTTAAGGTCTTCTTGCTGCGTCCTTCGCTAAGGAGCTAAAAGAGGTTTCATTCAGGGAGATGATCTCCGCTTCTGAACAAAGTGGTTGGATTGTAGCAAATTTCATATTTTCCTCCTATAGATGGTCGTTACTCCTGGAAACCCACGAAAGTCCTCCTTTTATGATTTAGGTGGCCACTGGTCACACAAGAAACTTAAAAAAATTTGGTATGCTAAAAATAATATTGCTTATATGATGAGAATTCGTCCTCATATTTCGCTCAGACCTCAGTAATCATACTATTTAAAGTAACTTCTTCTATGAAGGAAGTTCAACCGTTATTTTAAGAATTATGATTTTTGGTAACATAGGCCTAAATACTTCTTTGGAAACGCCAGAGGCTACTTCTTCGTCAACGAGTGAACAAATACCATCAAGATCTGCAGTTGGTATCTCGCCCGACATTATATCAACAACATTTTCAACCATAGACTCTGTTACTGCTTCTACGTAATTCAGTGGTCATGGAAGCTGCTATGCGCCCTTGTACCAAACAGTCGGAGACAAAATTCTTCCAGTGTTACAGACAGCAAGAAAGAAAATTGTCAGAAGAGAGGTGAAAAGAGTTAAATATTAACTGATATCCAAAGTGAAGATCTGGTAGAATGCTAGAGGGCAGGTTATTATAATATGAAGCTTCAAATGTAGCTTAACAAAAGAGAGGAAGATGCAAGAGATTCTTCTGAGCTGAAAATTTTAAAAATAAATAAACAAAAATATTGTGATATTTAATTAATAACAGCACTTCCAGACAAATATTTCACAGATGGGTTGATTTGAATGGATCAAGAATATCTTTACTATGTCTGACAAGTGTCACAGAGTTTTATTATGTTCCATTTGTTTCGATATAAACTCTCCAAAAAAACCAAAAACTACGTTTCGTTGGCAGAAAGAAGATGCAAAACTTCTACTAAAGAAATAGCTTAGACTACACTAGTGCGTGCAAATTTGGAGTAATCCTGTCTGTTGTGTTATCCCTACCAAGTGGGACTGACAGACGATTTAGAGAGAGTTCAGAGAAGTGTAGCTCGTCATACATTATCGCGATGTAGGGTTGAGACTGTCACTGATAAGATTTCGGGGGGTGGGGGGGGAGAGAGAATCATTAAAAGAAAGGCCTTATTCGTTGCGGCGAGATTTCAAAAATTAAATTTCTTTCAACCTTCCTCTTACTACCGTTAACATATCTTGTTATAACACACCTACACAGGGGTAAATGTTCATAGCAATGAAATAAGAGGAATCATATCGATAAAGGTAAGATAAAGGTGCTGCTTTCTCTCGCGCGCTATTATAGAATGTAAGAGTAGAGAAATATAACAAAATTGGTTCGATGAATCCTCTGCCAAGCACTTCAGTATCTGAGTTGCAGAGTATTTATGTAGATATACATGTAGTAGATATGTATAAAATTACTCCTATTTTATGAATGCACATTTTGACATTACAATTGTGACCTATTTCCTGTGGGTGTTTTTTTCCGTAAAAAGAATCTAAGCTGTTCAATGCTGAAGAAGTCTTCACTACTTGGTCAATTCCTTCCAATTTTACAATTACAAAGAAGTACAAGCGTGTTACACATGGTCGAAGTCTTTGTTCATATCTGTACTAGATGACCTCGCGCTTCGCCCTTAATCACACCCAGCATCTAAATAAACACTTTGCAAGTCACTTTAAAGTGTATGACAGAGGGTTCATAGAACTGCTTTTATTATGTCTTTCTTGTTTTTCATCAGTTCCATTCTCTAATAGTTCGCGGAAAAGAAATGAACACCTATATCTTTCCGTTTTCGATCTGATTTCTCTTATTTTAATACGTAGAATAAGACAGTCTAGATCACAATTTCTTGCGTTTATTGCTGGCCACCGGTTTCGGTTCTATACAACCATCTTCAGCCCTTTGGCACCTTGTTGGTGGAAAGTGGTGGTGGCCGGATCAGGCGTGTTTTGATGATCATGTCTCCATATGTAGGAGGGTGCTTTAGCATTAGGAAGAGAAACTTGGTGAAAGACATTTTGCAAATAGACGTCGTCGCTAAGAGTAACGCCTTTCTTTCGGTAACTTCCACCCCAACTTGTGCATCATTTCCGTGACACTCTCTCCCCTATATCGCGATAATAGAAAACGAGCTGCCCTTCTCTGTACTTTCTCTAAATCGTCTACCAATCCAACTTTGAGCGCAACAATATTCCAATATAGGACGCACAAATGTGGTGTAGACCAGTGGCGTAACTGTGGGGGTGTGAGGGGGATATGTTTTATAATTAGCTTTTATTGGATGGGAGTGAATTAGTTTCTTCAACGAGAGTGGTAGATGGCAGTCTTGTCTGGAAACTGACTAAAATTTTGCTCGTCCAGCAGATCTACCCCCCCCCCCCCCCAAAGCCAAGTCCTAGTTACGCCACTGATGTAGACAGTTTCTTTCGTAGAGCTGTTGCATCTTCTAAGTGTTCTACTAACGAAACATTAGTGTTTGGTTCGCTTTCTCTAAAAGATTTTGTCTGTTTTTTCCAATTTAAGTTGTTTGTAATTGTTACCCCTAAGTATTTAGTAGAATATGAATGATTTATCGTGTAACTGAAGTTCAACGGGCTTCTTTTAGTGGGCATATGGATGACTTCATACTTGTAATTATTAAGGGTCAATTTCCTATTTTTGCGTCAGCTAGTATCTTACGTAAATCATTTCGAAGTTGCTTTTGTTCTTCTGGTGACTTTACTAACCGATAACAATCTTGTGGAGCTACTCAGATTGCTTCCTAAATCGTTTATAAAAATAAGTAACAGTAGGGCCCTATAACATTCCCCTGGGGATGCCAGATATCACTTCAGTTCTGCGCAAAGACATTCCGGGAATTATAATAATAATTTCGTGCGGTTCATTCAATTGGACGCCACTTCGGCGCCTTGCGTGTCCCTAGCCTACCACATTTATCCAACCTGGGAAAGGGGACCTACAGTTTAACGTGGAATACGAACCACGTGCCGTTTCTGGCGACTACTCACATCGTTGAGAGGTAAAGAATGGGTTAAAGTGCTGACTGTGTGGTGTCGCACAAGTCTAAAGTGCGCGGCACCTACTTTCGCCGTGCGCCGCCATGCACGCACGGCGCGGCGTTCTTACGACGTCAGCCACGAGCGCCCTCTGCTGCTATCCCGCTCGTGGCCACCACTGAACGACATCGTTCACTTGGGACTGAGATAGGAATCAGTTAGGCACCAGTGAAGACTTGACTATCGGATAGGCACTAGTAATCATCACTAGGCAGGCCTCTAGCTCAACTATGTATCAGCATTCTGCAGTACTGAGCTATGTAAAAGTTAAGTATTACTAAGTCTCTAACAAATATATATCTCGTTCTAAATTAATTTAGTCTTTCTAGTTTCGGCTGTCCCACTGACTGCTCACTTCGTACCTGCACAAGCGTGCATCCTTTATTCCTGTGTCGGTCTCTTTCTACTCGGCCACCGACACCTACGACGGCAACGAGACACAAAAGCGGCGACGAGGCTGGGACACAAAAGACTGGTTTCTAACCAACGCCCCCTCGGTTTCCAATCTAGCTCTTTATCCCAAGACCACCGTGCCCGACTGATCAGTGAATTAAAACGTGCTGTGTCCTATCTGGCATGAAATCTCGAATCCAATTGCACAATTATGGCGACAATCCATAATTACGCAGTTTGACTAGAAGACGCTTGTTAGGTACAGTGTCGAAAACCTTCCGAAAATCTAGAAATTCGTAATCTGTTTTACATCTCTTGTCGTTAGCACTCATCACATCACGTGAGTGAGGGCCTAGATGTGGCTCCCTGTCGGCATGTGGTAGCGCGCCTCTACTCAGCCGCCACCCTGCTGCAGTGGGCGGCGGTTTCCCTCCACTTCCGACAGTGGATGGGATGCGCCGGCTCGGCTCCCCGCTGTGCAGCGTCCGCTCGACGTCGCGACGGATGGCGGCCATTCGTCATCGCGCTTGAGGAAAGCAGCGCGGCGCCACCAGCCACTCCCTACACGGCTTTTTCTGACACGTGAACGCACGCGCGCACACATTCCGTGACAGCCCTGACTCCAGTAATATACCGCACTAGCACTAGCACTGACGCTTACCGCTACATACACAACAATCAGCCGTTACTTGCATTTTTTAGAAGAACTCACTATTTTGATTATCTATACAATTTCCGTTCAGTTGCTTCTCTATGATGATCTGCCTTAAACGAAACACTGGTTTTCCTTTTATATACCCATACAGGTTTCGCTAAAGAATACGTTAAGTGGCTCTTTTTATTGCTTTCAAGTGAACAACATAAACATTTTTCACATGTTAGTACATGGGCGCCGCTAGGATTATTTGGAGGGGGTGCTTCTCGACCTGCAACACCGTTGCACCTTCCCCCCCCCCCCCTCTCTCTCTCTCACTCTCTCTCTTCCTGTTCTCTCTTTTCTCTCTCTCTCTCTCTCTCTCTCTCTCTCTCTCTGTGTGTGTGTCTGTGTGTGTGTGTTAGTGTGTTTATTCGTTTGCTTAAAAATTTAACTTACCTGTTCCGCCAATGAAGAATGTAAGTTGAACATATTTCATAAGAAAACATATAAACACCAACACACCGAGGTGCCATATACGTACAGTTAAATAGTACTAGACCTAACCATAAAAATAAAAAAGCAGATAAAATGTTTCGAAATAAAACAGTATTGTATACAAGTGCCATATAGTTGCAATGACAGTCAACGAAGATCTAAGCAGATAAAGTATGGAAACTGTAACTACTTCAACAAGTAGAACAGTTCTTGTACACATTTCTAATTAACAATACAATACAAACTTGTAAAATCTGAAATATTCCTATTGTTGAATTTACTGTAGTAAATAAATCGACTGAACATGTTAGAACTGTAGCGATATATATATATATATATATATATATATATATATATATATACAAAAACTAGTGTTTTGCTCAAGGCAGATCCGCATAGAGAAGCAACCAAACATGTATAAGGAATACACACATCAAAAGGGATTCAAAATCTAGATGATAATATTTTAGTTTCCTGATACTCGTTACTAGATGTATAGGAGCAAGTGAATACTACATATATTGATTCCCTTCAGGCCGCGGCGGAGCAGCCGAACGCATTAAGGCGCTACGCTACGATGGGAGAGACCGTTCCCCTTCGGGGGTCAGAATGCCCCTCGGACATGGATGTTTGTGTCGTCTTTAGCGTAAGGTAGTTCATAAGTAGTTTGTAAGTTTAGGGACTGATGACCCCGCAGTGAATCCCCGTAAGTTTCACAAACATTTGAACATTTTTGATTCCCTTCAGTGCTTGTGAAGGTTTAGAAATTATCAAGTGCGCTACAAGATACAAGTTTTCTTGAAAGGTATTAATAGACGGAAAGGCTTTATGTAAAATTTGTTCCTCAGCCGAGATTCGAATCCGGGATGCCCTGTTTCCCAGGTAGACACTTTACCATTTTATTATTTTTTTTTTTTTTTAATTTTTAGCGTTGATCTATTCTTTGCAGTTGGTCTTTGGTGTTCGTTCAATATTAGGCTCATTTTTTTCTATTACAGAAGGCGTCGAGCTCTCTCACAGAGCGCACTGATCTAACTGGCAGTGCACTCAGCCACGCGATGGCATAGACTTCGTAGGGCACGTCCTGACTTTCCATTCCACTATTCAAACTTCACCTCTGCCTCAATGATCCCCTGTGTAATGTGCATCGATGTTGCCGAGGCTCTCCAATGACGGGATAATACCCCTACAATGAACGTTAATGGGAATATCTGCCTTGTACCTAATGCAACACTAATACGTATTAGATTCGGGAAAATCGACGCAGAAATTTTGTGTTGCGGAGGGAGACGTGCCTTAGGCTTCATGTGGAATTTATAAGCAGTCAAACATTCGCTCAACTGTCTACGGACCCATTTGATGAATGAAATTTTTTTTTGCCAACCTGAAGTCACTTATGCCAAGTGCTCCCTATCATTTAAAACATTTTTTCATCGAGTTCAGTTATATCTCATCCAGGGTCTCTGAACCAATCGCAGCGGTGGAGTGGCCGAGCGTTTCAAGCCGCCTAGCTGCGGAGCGCACCACTGCTCGCCGTCGTAGGTTCGAGTCCTCCCTCTGGGATTGGTGTATTTGTTCTCCATTGCATGTTACTTTAAGAAGTTCGTAAGACTAGGGTCTAATAATCAGAGTTGTTCAGCCTCAAAGACTTACAATCGTTTGAACATTTTCTGAACAAATGGTATCGAAAGTAAAATACTTCTATACATATCTGATGGTCAAAGAAGAAGGAATCGCCCTTGGTAAAAGGTGTATGTATGAGTGACCTGGAATTTGGAGAGAGAACACTGACAGAAGCTCACCCTCCAATGTGGAAGCAACGTGGTGTAATGCTTCCAGCAGGAAAAAGGCAACTAATTAACAGCTGCACTACATGCATCTTGCAAATACGCTAATGTGTACGTCATGCAACTACCAGATACCGCGGATCATACATATGTTTACGTGCAAAAAGTTAAAGACATTTGGAAGATGACCTAAGAAAAGTTAGCTGTAATCAACAGAACCTCTCCAAACATCTCTTCCATTGCAGATTTTCTAACTCCAGATGCAGTGCCATATCACACAATGATATGCTGCAGCGCAGCTATGGTACACGCTACAATGAAGTGAAACGTGTTAAGTGGCCTAAATGACGTACGGTGCACTGCATTTTGAAGCAGGAAAATAAAAGCAAAGAAGTTTATTGGATGTACCTAATAACAAATTATCTGGAACACAATAAAAATAATCGAAAAAAATATTCATATTGAGTATATTAATATTGTGTAATATTCAGAAGATTGCAATACAAAAGATAGTAATATTCAAATGAAGGAAAATGAAACAAAAACGTGGACATAGTGCCTACCTAGTAAGCAGGAGGTCGTCGGTCAAACCCCGGCCATGGCAAAAATTTTAATTAAATGCCTCCTCTATCTATCCTACAAGGTGCATCTGAAAAGTTCGGCGAGTGGTACCATATTTTGAAAACCGTGCTGGCGAGGATGAGGTACCCGCACATACACATTGAGGGTGATGTCTACAAGCGCCCCCTATTGTCCAAAGACCTGCAGCGCAGCTATAGTACACGCTACGACCCAGCTAACAGGGTCAGCCACGTTCGGGTCAAACTTCCACAATCACAGCCCCAGACACCATAGAACGAGTGCGATGGATGGTTGCAGACTTCCTTCTGTTTCCTCGTCTTAAATAAGCCCTGATAGGCTTCGCCTCGCAACGGTTGCGGAGATCCAGCAACGTTTGACCTCAGTGCTTCGAGCGCTTCCAATAGAAGCGTTAGCTGACAGTTTCCAACAGCTGTATGACCGAGGCCAGAAGTGTGTTGTAGGCAATGGCTATTGCGTTGAAGGCCAGTAAAGGTATTTTGTTTGTTAATTTTGTTTCCTATTTTTCCAGAGTCCTTTCACCGAACTTTTCAGATGCATCTATTATATCTTTGCTGTACTGAGTATTTACGGTACGGTTGTAGTCCGCGTCATGTGGGAAGTCGGTTCATTCATCAGCCGTTATTCGCATCCCTCTCCATCATGACACTGGTAGCCAATAATATTCTTTCTATACGTGCGTGGCTGGCTGCGAGTTACGCATTTTTTCTCTGGCAGTCTCTGCGCACGGGTGTAGCTTTACCCTTTCACGCTTCTCCTGTTCCGCGCTTAGCCTCTATGGGGAAGCGCCTTCCTAGATGACGCCAACTATAGTAGGTGATATATCGGTGTTAAATTTCGGTTGATGGTTAGTCCGAAGTGTTTTAATGTGTTAGTAAGTTAGTTGGTAGAGCGGTCATAAATTGTAAGGTAGAAATCATGGAGGAGGAAACTGCGGGCGATTCTTCCTGTAATTTGCCTGGTTACACCAAAATGCTAAGAGAGTGAGGTGCAGTTAAGGGAGGGTTCGCACTGTTGACGATGGGATACAGAGTGAGGAGGTGATGTAGTGATACTTATCTTAAACATCAAATAAGCAATCGAGAACCCTGTAGATCATGCGCTGATCTCACAATGCTCCTCTATAGATGACGAACTTGTCCACTTTGCATCCAGTTCTCATGGATTCGTAGCTGGCAAAGGTCTTTTGCCAGTTCATCTTCCCTTCGCTTTCTGGTTTGTCCAATTGGACAGTTACCATCAGGTCTTCCCAAAAGAAAGGCATTTGCCGGTGAGGTGTTTGGTCTCCTAGAAATGCGGACTGCCAGACTTATTCCCAGTGCTTGCTTCATCAGATCACACAGTTCTTTGTTCTTTCGCCATCTCCATGAGTTATCTACACGGACTTTCAAACATTAAAGAGTTCTCTTCATATTTACTTGCTGTGCTTAGGGTTTCTGTTCCGCACAATAATATTGGTAATATTACTGCAGTGTATGTCTTATATTTGGTCTTTATTGACAGATTCTTTGTTATTATCCGCCTCATACTGAAATATGTTTTTGGCCAAATCACAAGGAGCTGGTTTGCTAAACGTTTTAAATCATTCTGTCTGTTGAACCATGCACACAGGTTCATAAAACCTTCCACTTTAGCGAAGTTCCAAATGCCTACCTATAATGGGATTTCATTAGGGGCTTCTCCGTTTTTACCGCATTAATCCATATCCCGATCTTACTAGCATTTTGCATTAGGTCCCCCACAGTTTCAATAATCTCTTCGTCTCACTCTCCTAGCACGGCAATGTAGTCTGCATATCCCGATAAATATGTTTTTCCATTTAGCTTACCCCTTTGCTTTCTCTTTTCATTATTCGGATTACCTTCTTCAGAAGTAGTGGTGAAATAACATCGCCTTTTCCCTTCCTTTATTCGTTACTTTATGTCCAAATGGGCAGTCTGGCGGGAGCCTACTACGCTACTCTTGAGCCAGGAAGTTACAATAGAGTTTACAAAAAGATAAAAATCATAGACGCTGGAGACAATAAATGCAAATTTAAAATACAATGGTGATAAAACAGGCGCATAAAATACATGAAAGCCATGACTTTTAAAAGGCACATATATACAGAATTAAAAATGACACAGTGGCTTAAAAATACACTGCAGATAGACAGAAAACGGAGACGATGACAGAGACACCGGTAAAACATAGGGTACCACTCGGTTCTGCCTGTACGATGATTGCAAAAATTTTAAAACCACATGATGGACATGACACTTTGCACAACACTGAACGGGGCACAGTTGAAACGTAAGCACTGTAACACCACAGGTGATATGGAAGGATTAAAATTGATACGATAGATAGATGTCGGGACCGTAACGTACCTGCTACTAACTGATAACTTCCATAATCTGAAGATAAATAAATGTCACTTTAAAGTCGCAATGGTACAATTACAAAATTATTAAGTTCAAAACATTACCAGACTGTCGTAGGTTGGATGTATCTTGTAGAATCTGCTTCGCCTGTATAGTTCCTCATATGTCTGATATTCTGGTTAAGGTTGCGTGCTGGGTGATATCTTACAGACTTACATCACTTGAACTCAAAACACAAGTCGCACTTTTCATAAAACTGTATTCAAGAAAACATTACATTGTTGGAATTAATCCACATACTGACATAGTGAATGCCGAAAGTCAGCCTTAATAATGACACCCCGAGTCTCTCTGCTCGGGTCCTTATATACTACTTTGACGTCTCGAGAACAATATATACTATTGTTAGAAACAGGAAGTTCTACATTTATTATGAACAACAGATTTGTTAAAAGATATTTTTCATATTGGTAAGTAAAGCATAAAATGTTTGTTCTTTTAAATACGATCATTTTGAGAATAGTTGCTACGATTAAGCAATATATGTATAAAAACAATATAATTCATAAAGAAGTTAATAACATGAGAATTATGAATACAATTCCTAACATGTACAGAGCTCTGTTTAGCAAGCTTTATTTTTGACAGTCTTTCCAGGTCTTTGGATATTATAGTTTTCAAGGAATGCTTAAATGTTGACCGTGTGGTCATGTCGGTTACAGATAAAGCCTTCTGAATGTATATTATAAATTATTGCTAGTATTGCATTAACTCGTCAGATGGCATT
This sequence comes from Locusta migratoria, assembly GCA_026315105.1. Taxonomy (NCBI): domain Eukaryota; kingdom Metazoa; phylum Arthropoda; class Insecta; order Orthoptera; family Acrididae; genus Locusta; species Locusta migratoria. Next base: position 208,552,456 of record CM048747.1, on the reverse strand, counting down.
TTATGTCCATGTACTGAATTTGGTGTAAGTATAATATTATTTAATTTGCTTTCTATTACAACCTATTATTGCTGCATGTGCTTAATTTATATTTCATAATACAGATTTAATATGCAATAACATTGCTTCCTACCAATAAATGAACATTAACTGAGCAGCTATTAGTTTTTGTAGTGAGTTTACAATCTGATAATATTCTTAATTCAATGTTATGTGATATCTGTAGTCCAGCATAGAGCTAATAAACAGGGATTTTCTTCTAAGAGTTACATACTGTACGAGAGTGTTGTCTAAATGCAAATGTACAGTGTTTAGGTGTCTCCCTAAGTGGTCTGTTACGTCTCAGGACGGAGGGAGTCATCCGGGTGAACAATCTGATGGAAGTTATCCTCGCAGTGGATGTGGAGAGTGTGGATATAGAGGGAGGGAGGGACAATTTGGAAACGGCATGGCAGAGGCCAGGGATGAGATAGTACAGGATCCGCGTGGGGGAAGAGAAACGAATACAGTAAGCGAGATGATGGGCGTGGCGCTCAGTGGTCTGGCGAGAAGAGGCGTTGGGTGGGGGAGGGGGGGGGGGGATGGTAACTACACAAGATGGGACGCATTAAGGATCTGTAGGTGTAGAAGTCAGTGCGGGTAGACAGTTTGAAGGTAAGGTTGTAATGTAACAACATGAGACTTCATCTAATGTAGTATACGATACCTCTCTTTACTGAAACCCAGGATACCCTTCTTTCCTTATGGTGTAGTTTAGCATACCATTCCCTATATACTGAAGCTCCGGATGCCTTTCTTTCCTGTAGTGAAGTTTATGATACCACCTTTAAACCTTTCTATCCTGTAATAAAGTTTGTGATACCACCCGTATTCATATCTACATTATAACAACTACATTGTTTATGTCACTAAGTATTTACCTCATTTTATTCCCATTAATAAAATCCATTAATTGCATAGTAATTACAGCTTTTATGCCCATTACTAAATTTCTATAACTTCGTAATTACTATTAGCATATTTTTCCATTATCAAACCTCATTAATTTCGTAATGACTATTACCATTGTTCCCATTATTATACCCCAGTAATTTCGTAGTATTTATTTGCAGCATTTATTTCCTTCCATTTCCTTTCTTAAGATTAGGTTAATTTTCGTAATATTTTTGGCTTGACCAAATTCCAGTAAAAAATGTAATTTAAAGTTGTTGTTACATCTAATTGTCATTACGGCTAATTGTCAGACATTGTAGTTCATTGTAAAGCAGATTATTTAACTTCAATCAAACAATAGTATTCACTTCATTTATAAAATATTAATACTATTTAATCAGTTATTTGTTGACATTGTATATCGAATACAAATTACGTGAATTTGTTGTTTATAAAAGAACCGATTCATAAATTATCATTGTGATAAATACGCATCACTTAACATTGTTAATAACGTAATAAATACATGTAATGCTAGGGACTGATGACCCCGTAGTTAAGTCCCATAGACTATACAAACATTTGAACAATTTTTGAACATGTAATGTGCGGGAATTAGTAGTCAATCAGTTGTTGTACTTCAGAATTAGAGTTCAGTTCAAGCCAGTTGTATCTTGTCTGTAGCAATAAATCGAAGTGGATTCCGAAGAAGCATTTGTTCTTTTTGAAAAACACCCCTTCACAATTAATATTTATCGTCAAGTTCAAATTTTATAACTAATTAATTATTAAATGTGGCGATCACCTTATTCAAACAGGTATCGTCATAAGGTTTCCAGGATAATTGTTAGGCCAAGGTACTTAATGGTTTTAGTTTGCGAGATAGCACGGTCATGGAGAGTGAGGTACAGGTCCCGGTAGCGGAAGCAGTGGGTGGTTGTAGGAAGTCAGTAAGGAGCCACTGGTTTCACCAGGTGGAGCAGGTGTAGTGAGCAAGCGATGGAGGGGCTAGGAAGGCGGTGTCGTCAGCATACTGAAGGAGATGACATCGCCTAGTTGCACACTTTTCTTGAGTAACAATTTTGAGATCCGAAGACGATTGAGGAAAAGTGGAACAGTGACTGAAAAATAAACGATGCCGTTCATCACATTTGTTGTGGATACCAGGGCAGCCGCTAGAATCCTCCGTGACGACTGTGTCACCTACAGCAAAGATATATATGTCCCAGTGCAAGTGGTATGGCGAACTCGTGTCGGCGCTGGGAGACAGCGGCGCGACAGCTGCCCGCCAGGCGTCGCTGGCGTCGGCGGCTCCCACGCGGCAATCCCATCACTCGCTCGGCTGACGGAAACACAGGCGAGAAGCAGCGACGACCGCCGCCGCAGCAGCAGCACCGCGCACCGCCGCTCTCGACGTGCTCCAAAATGGCCACCGCGGCTTCGCTGCGCCGAGGCTGCCATTTCAGACAAAACGTTTCTTTTGGGCAGCGGTGACAGTGTAGTACAGGGTGCCCCGAAATCTGCTAATGTTTGAAAACCCAATACTTCACCGTACTGTCAGGGGCAACTCCATCCAGCAAATAGGCCGTTACGCCGTTGGGCGACTGTTCCCACTGCTTATCCATTCGATATCAGTATAAAATTAAGGCACGTTTTCATCCACAACACAAATTATGATTCGATTTCCCCCACCTAATACGTATAAGTCATAGACAAATGTAAGGAAGGGGAGGTGTGTAAGGGGTCCAGACAACCTCCTTACTTCAAAAAAAAAAAAAAAAAAAAAAAAAAAAAAAAAAAAAAAAAAAAAAAAGAACGCGCTGACGTGTTTTACGGCCCAAATGTTTGTATAGCTCATGGGACTTAACTACCGGGTTATCAGTCCCTAAACTTACAAACTACTTATCACCTAGCTTATCCTAAGGACGGCACAAATATCCATACCCGAGGGGGGATTCGAACCCCAGACCGTAGTGGCCGTGCAGACCGTGTCTGGAGCGCCTCAGTCTCCTCGGCCACCACGGCCGGCTTTACGGCCCACTTTAGATTTGTAGTTTTATAAGTTTTTGCAAACATTTCGGACCAAAATAATAAAAAATTAATTAATAAGAGTGTTTGAAACCCTTTGAGGAACTAAAAGCCTTAGGTAGTGACGGGTTCCGAACCACCGCCCTTTGACATCATAGTCTAACGCCTTGCCCACAACGCTACGTCTATCAATCAGAAGATAAGTCCTATAACCTCATACTATTGATGGCCGTTGTTAACTGATGCTAATATGGCAATTGTAGACACTAGATTATCATTTATCGTACGAAGAACGATGTGTTTTTGTTAATTCTTCAGTGCGCCACTGCTTTGAAATGACAACGTGTAAGTTACAATAAGAAAACCATCAAATACGCAACGCAAGATGGCGTATGCCACAGAGAGTTCTGCGCGAGGAATGTCACGTGACATCTCCTAACGGCTGGTTTTCGTTAATTCAATAGAGGGTGTCAAATCTCCGTTATTTTTGCAAATATGTCTCAAACGATACGAGATATGAAAAAAAAAAATCAAAAACATAAGGGAGCTAAGTTGTAGAGAATTTTCTCCTCTACAAATTCGGTTACTCAATTTTTGTGTCAGATGAATAGTTAAGCCGTTATTTTCATTTAAATTTCGAGCTGTCATCAAAAGACGATCGCAAAGGCCCACTTTTAGTGTTACTACCGTAACCTAAAGTAGGCCAAAAGAGGCTGTGTCCTGTAGCTGAGTACTTTCCTGTTTAACTGTTGAATTGTAATATTTGAATCAAGTATGAAACGCCCTAGTTATACATTTTGGGTTTAGGTATGGTCAGTTGCCACTTGTCTGGAAGACCACGAACACTTACTACCGTTCTGTTTATCAGCCACATGCTAACCCTCCCTCCCACCCCATCTCCTTCTCCACTGTTCCTACATATCCAAGAATCCAACATATTTTCCATAGTACCCAGTGTCTAAGATACATGGATATTGTTTCATAGCTACATCAAATTGTAGTTTGTTATTGATGACAGTTGCGCAGGACTACAGAACCTTTCTGGGTAATATGGTTGTATCCATTTAAAGTCATTCTGATGAATTTCTAATGAATGTTCTTTTTAATAGGATGTTTGTTTATTAAATGATTGATACAATAGAATTACTTTATACAATCACTTTATGTTATCACTACAGGAATTTACATCTAATAGCACAAACACTAATACGTTACTCATAGTTTCACTTTTTTTACGATTAATCTAATATGATATGATTTTCTTCACTTTATTATCTGAAGTCACGATTGTAATCACATAATGTAAATGATGTACACTCGACGTTTTACTTACTGTTGTATACCTGCAAATTTGAGGATATTCTATAACAATACAGCAGCATTGTATTACACATGTACGTGTTTTGCCTGCACTTTTAATATGTTGTATAGCACATGTTGATAAACCTAGTCATCACAATGTTTACATCATCCCTGTATCCCAGTGCAGACCAAAGATTGTCAGACATATCGCAGCATAGTCTTTGGTGAAAAATATCCCATGTAATCCTATTTATTATCTTTGGTTTTAATTTTTATTACTGCACGCTTACAATAGAGTGCTTCAGTTTGTAACGATCAGTCACTGGAAAAACATCTTTAGCAAGTTAATTACAAAGCCAAATAGAGTATTTGACGACCCACGTTAATCAACTGGCTAAGCTTTGTAATGCCTGTAATTTGGCATAATATTCCATCAATGTTGTAGATAAGTGATAACTAATGCACTTTGATAACTTTTGTCATTATCAGTCTGGCGCTTGATAATGGTTATGAAAGTTTCTTGCTTGTCCTTCTCTCTTGCAAAATTTACGTCTGCTGCGAAAGTTGTGTTTTACCATATGATCTAAGAAATGTAACTGACTGACGTCACTTGAATAAAATGTAACTGAATGTGTTTGAACTTGTTCTATTTGAATGCCTTTGCACAACGTTGTGTTAATCTGACTGCGGTTTTTATTTTTTTACTTTTTTATTATTAATTTTTAACTGCATTCTATGTGAATGTCAAGGTATTGCAAAACCTATCTGACTGCATATTGTTTATTATAATGAGACACAAATTGCTAATTGTTCCTCTATGAAAATGTAACAAAGTTAACTGTCTGAAAATTACTGATACTACAAATCACCGTGTTAATAATTCTGGCCCTACACACTTGTTTCTGACTGAACTAACAATCTTTAACTGAATGTAACGAACACAGTATTTATCGATGGTATCTGACTCAGTACAAACACTTTTTAACCTGTACTGAACATTGTCTGAATTGTCCTACCTTGAAATCCGTAAATCATACTGAACTGTAAGCATGACAACAAAAACTGATTCTTTTTCACTTTCACTTACTGCATAAATTTGCGCAACACCAAACTGCTTCCTGCTGTACTAACTACTGGAAAGCTAACTACAGAAAACATCTATGGCACTTTTAATAAAAATGTGAGGAAGGATAAACTGGTAATCTGTTTAAGAAACTCGAACTAATAATAAAAAAATGAAATAACTGATTTATTTTCTAACTTTTGTAACTTCATGAAAATTACTAACAATGTCATGTTTGGGATTTTAAAATCTTTCTGAGAAAAATTTAACTCGGATATATAATCTGCCAACAAAATTATTTTAAACAAAGAGAAACATTTTTTTACTGTTAATAACTTTAACTCGATTCAAACAAACAATGTTACAACAATACCATATTTCAAAAACACAACTCATGAAATACCCCTTTCACAATAAATACTTCTCCTAAGACAGAAAGGGGTCCCTAACATGAATCGTGAGAACACAAGATAACAGTAAGATCGTGCCCGACCGTTACTGATACCATCAGTCAACCTAACAATGCGAAATTGGGCCATAGAAACATGCCAAGTATTTCATCAAAAACTTTACCTTATAAAAACTTCAAAAGATAGTTTCTCCAATGTCATCTAGTCCTTTCGTCTCCATATCTGAAACAGACAGCTTAGCTCAGCATTCAAGTCTCAAAATCTCATCTCCTCGGCAATCCCGTCGGAACGACAACTGCACACACCCACGGTCCCTACGCTTCTGCCTTTTTCTGCCTTAGCAAAGTCTGCACTCTCAATTATCACAACCTTACTTCCCGGCAACAATACTATCACCGTCTCCAATATCGATAGTAGTGACATCGAAAAATAAGCCTGCAACCAAAGATAAACGACCCATGCCTGGCTAGCTTGACACTGGTCTCAAATTCGCAGTACATTTGAATATGAAATGTATACCCTCCCATAGCAGGTATCTTACATCATCCCCTTTCTCCCTATCAAGAATTTGATAGGCTTTTGTTTGTTTTTAAACAACCTTCAGAGAGATAATAACCTTTCAGTTATTAACCGAAACCGGTAGCTTTTAGCTAAAAAAATAAGCAGTTGTGGCCTACATGACATTTTATAAAGCATATTTTTGTTGAAACAAAATGAGGTGTACCAATGACCAACAGGTGTAGGTGTAGGATACAAAAGTAATAAAGTCTACAAGCCGTGTCCGCAAGTTAATGTAGCGAAAATTGCCGTAAGCGGTGAAACGAAAACGTTCTTTAAAATTCGTACGAAGTTCCATGTAAACTTTTTAAATAAATAATATTCGCATGTCAACTTCCGCAGATTCTTTATTGCCGAGGTTTTAACTAGAAAGACTAGTATGATGCAACCTTACACGCTACCCTTTCCTTTGCAAACATCGTTGAATAATAACCCATTGCTGCATTTGTCTCTTGGTCTCCGTCTGGAATTTTTACACCGAACACTTCCCTACAATACTAAAGTGACGATTTCCTGTTTCAGAATTCACTTACCTTTCGATAGCTACATTTGGTAAAGATCTTCTCTTGTACCAGCGTATTTGAAAAGCTTCTAGCATCGTTTTGTCTGAACCTATCTATCACGTTTCATTCCCGATCAGAGCAACTCTCTAAATTCCTTCAAAAAGGACTTATCGTTGGCTAGGTGCTGACGTGGTTTTCAGAGCACCCTCGTAAACAGTCGGTGGCGTGAGATACTTGGTGGAAGCGGCACGCTGAAGTGATCGCAATCGGGCGCTTCCGATACTGTAGCCCTCCCCACTTTAACCTTTAACTGGGGATATGGGGTGTTCACAGCATTGCAGTTGTAAAAGTTTACTAGTATTTAGTGAAACATGTCGGCACAATGATGAGCGACTTGTTAGCTTCGTTCAAAGGGATGTAAATTGTTGCCAAACCATTGTTCGTGTTATTAATAGTACGCAACAATGTACACAACAAGTTGTAAACGCAGTGGTGCTGATAACACCCCACCTACGTAATAGTGCGACTTTATGTGTTGATTGGTGTACATCATGATGTCATATGTGGAGGACCAAAAACCTCTTAGAACGATGTTGGAGGAAGTTTTTAATGATAGTAAAGCCTGTGAGATTCCAGAGTTTGAAGATTCCGATAAGAATGAAGAAGAAGAGCAGTGCGAACTGAAAGTAATCAGTCCCATGATGATGCTGCTGAAGATCCAGCATCCTCAGCAACACCGGAAAGGTTTATGCTTAGTGAGGATAAAGTAACTAAAGGATGACTATAGCCAAGCATAATAATATCAGAACAAGGAATCAAAATACAGTAACTCAGCTACCTGGTACCAAACTAATTGCTAAAAGTTGCAAGACTGCTGTAGAATGCTTTTCTGTGCTCACAAATGCGCAAACGATTCGCTCAGTAGCAGAGTGAACCAACCTTTATATGCATCCTCAGGTCTTAATTCGGCTGTACCAAGATCCATCCGACTGAAGGCAGCTAAGTTCTCAAACACAGAAGAGTTTATTCTAGTAGTTCAAAGAAATAAATGTACATTAGGAAGATGCAAAGTTTGCCCAAGAAATGCTGACAAAAAAGCCAAGCTCTTCTGTTGCAAACGTAACTAAATTGTGTGTTTAAATCATATGAAAATCATCTGCAGTCAACATATTAATTCAGAACCTCCTTCCAGTGATGAAAATGTTCAACATGGAAATGTGATTTTTATCTAGTCTTTTGACATGAACGATTGTTTTCAGTTATATAAATATGTCTGTTGCTTTGTCTGTTAACATCTCTCTATAATTTGAAAATAGTTAAAGCTTTTCTTATTTGATTAATTTGAAAAATAGTTTAATACGAACATTTAAAAACATTTCACACAAGTTATTGACTTATTAGTTATGGATAATTATTCGAGTACCTCAGTGATTAAAATTGTTGTTAAGTGAATTAATGAAAGGCAAAATGCTTTGCTTATTGTATAATAAACAATTTAAGAATAGAATAGAAACCTTATAATGATATTTACGTACGGTCCTGTGAACACCCCACGTTCCTAGTTATGTCATGAATGCTCACCTCCCCAGTTACCAGTTAAAGGTTAACTGTCGTTAGAAATGAGGGCTGTAACGTGGACAATGAGGAGACGGGTTACGTGACTGTCACTGCCTGGACCATCCTGCGCCCTATATTGCGTATTGTGTGCGCTGGGAAAAGCACACTTCGCCCTACGGCCGAGGGGTGCTGCTGTAGGTGGTGACGTCGAACCGGTGATGACTGCGTAAGAGTCCGTGGGAGCAACTGCTGCGACCTACAGGGACAGGGCGACACAGTGTGGCTGGAGTCGTTATCATTGGCAAGAAGTCACCGAGTGTTGATGCCCTCGTTGCAGGCTGCGTTCGCAACGGCGGCGGCAGCGGCCGCATAGCTGCTGCCGGCCGCGGTGGCCGAGGTGACTGAGGCGCTTCAGTCACAGCACGGCGACTACGGTCGGGGGTTCGAATCCCCCCTCGGGCATGGATATTTGTGCCGTCTTTAGTATAAGCTAGTTCATACGTAGTTTGTAAGCTTATAGACTGATGACCCCGTAGTTAAGTCCCATAAGTTGTACAAGCATTTGAACATTTGAAACATTTGCGTAGCTGCTGCTCCTCAAGGCGTGTTATAGGGCAGGAGTTGTGCAGTGCAGATATTTGAAATAGGTGGTCTATGCTGCGTCACTGAATTTGCGCAGCCGTAGCCGATTCTGATGACGGTGGTGCGTGCCTGCGATGCCGCTATTATTATTATGCCATGAAATCTTCAAGGGCTATCAGCCAAATGGCGTAGTCTTCTAGATACAGCGTTTCAGTGGACTGCAGTACCCATCATTTTTAGGCCTGAAGATGATGAATACGCAATCCATTGAAACGTTGCCTCTAGATGACACCACTCAGCTGACAACTGTGAAGATTTGATATCAGAAATACGCCGAGTAAGCGTGCAATCATATATAGTATAATGTGCTCTGTCATATGATCTACGTACAATGCCAGTGCCGCGTTGGATTGGTCATGCAGTGTAAGGAGCCTTCCTTGCGGATCGTGCGTCTGCTCCCTCTCGGTGGTTCGAATCTTGCCTCGTGTATGGGTGTGTATGTGTGTGGTCCTTAGCATAAGTTAAATTAAGTAGTTTGTAAATCTTGGGACTCATGACCAATGACCGCTGTAGTATGGTCTAATAACTTTACACACATTTGAACAACGTCGGATGCCGATTAATATGGTTTGTTGCAGACCCTGTACTGAAGTTTATCATTCGCGCGGAACTTTGTCGTGAAGTTCTAAGTAGGAGAAGAGCGTCGTGGAGGATGTAAATATAAGATCCGATGGTGTCTCCCATGGAGGCGTTCTGCTGGTGAAATTCCAGGATTGGGTAAGTGCGATACGAGCAGAGGAACGTAAGCAATGCGTTGATAAATAATTGTTAAGGCTGGCGGGATTCGTGGAATGCATTGGAAACACAAAAGCTATTTACCATATCCATCAACGATAATCATCCAACGAAATAGTCCAGAAAAATCAATATGTATGCGTGCTATGGGGCATGAGATAAATTCTTGGCGCGGATTGGTCACAGTCTTATCATCGCGGCAGTGCGCATTGAGGCATTCAAATTTTATTGTACAGTTTAAACCACATGCAATGACGTGCGAGCTGTTTCTTGTGTACCATTCCTCATTGTAATCTGTGTAGAACATTTAACACTTGCTGTTGCAATGATGCTGGGATTACCAATCGTATTTGTCCATTAGGTGTCGGAAACAGAATCATATAGTTGAGGAAAGATAAATTGTTCTGATGCATAATATATCGATGTTCTACATAATCAAAAATACATAGCAGAGAGCGCGGCCAGCTTTTGAGAATCTAATATTTCAATAAATTTTAGGATTTGCTCTCACCAGTAGCTTGGGCGATCCGCTGTGAATGAACAGGAAAGAAATACAGTTCTTGCAAATCTGTAGAATCTATATGCAAGCAAGAATGTTCTGATTCGTCAAAAGATTCATCAGAGACGGCTGGTAAGAAAGAAAATTTTTCGGCATTTGTATGTTGTGCCGTTGGGCGATACAGAATTTCATGCTGATAGTTCGACGCAAGAAATTACCAACGTTGTAGCATTAGTGCTCTGCGGTCTGTAATTTACATTTACGACTTAAATAATACACTGAGAGGCTTACTATCTGTGACTACGATAAATATTCTGCCATATAAATACTGATGAAATTTGTCACATGATACATAATTGGTAGTCCCTCCTTTTGCAGCTGAATGTAGTTCCTTTGCGCTGAATTCGATGTTTTCAAGGCAGAAGCGTTAGGGCGTTCAAAGTTTATGGGACAAAATGGTCGCCGGCCGGGGTGGCCGAGGGGATTCAGGCGCTCCAGTCACGGTCTGCACGGCCACTACGGTCGGGGGTTCGAATCCCCCCCTCGGGCATGGATATTTGTGCCGTCCTTAGTCTTAGCTAGTTCGTAAGTAGTTTGTAAGCTTAGGGACTGATGACCCCGTAGTTAAGTTCCATAAATTCTACAAAACAAAATGGTCCCGATACTACGGGATGAGGCATAGCTGGCAGCACTAATGTTTTCGACTGATAAGTACAGTTGACGAAGACACGCAGTATTGAGCCTTTGAAATGCTTGTTCATATTCATAAAATGGCACATTTTTGCGTCTGAGGCAATACAGAATGGCTGAATTAGCGCCACGTCGTAATAAATTTTACGCAGTAAGTTAGTTTGTCCAGAATGGTTTACACTTCCTGAATATTCGTTGGCGAAGGTAGGTCGTGAATCGCTTGCAAACGCGTGGTAGTAGTATGAGCGTCGTTGTCGTCATTGATGTGCTGTTAATGTTAAATTCTTGTGCTTAGATTTAAGTTACATTTATGGCCGGCCTCAATCAAAACACAATTATCGAGATGTTGTTCCGGCGTTTGTCCAGAAACGATTATCTTATCAAAATTTGAAACTAGAATGTATTTCGAACGTGAATTGTGCCAAGAATTTTAAAATAACGCTGGCGCCGAAGTGTTTCCGAAGTAGAGGCGTTGATATTCAAACATGTCGATGTATTGACTGCAAAAATTTTTGTTTGCAGGTATGCATCAGCAAAGAATTTTTTTTTTTTTTTTTTTTTTTTTTTTTTTTTTTTTTTTTTTTTTTTTTTTTTTTTTTTTTTTGGGAAAGAATTGTCTTTCTGTGAGTCGATCCAGTGCGCGAGTGACTGTGTATTGGTTCAAATGTTTGTAAATCTACCGGACCAAACTGCATGGTCATCAGTCCCTAGTTTACAAACTACTTAAACTAAAATGAACTAACCTAAGGACAACACACACACACACACACACACACACACACACACACACACACACGCGCGCGCGCGCGTGCGCACGCCCTAGGGAGGACTCTATCCTCCGACGGCGAGGAACCCGCGCTCCGCAGCAGACCACTCGGCTACGGCACCGCGGTGACTGTATTAACAATGCGTTTGGAATCTCCACAAAGACGAACATTCACGTTTGGTATACGAATAACGGCAAGAGCTAAAGCTCATTGAATGGCTGTCATGGATTTCAGAACAACAATTGATTCAAGACTGTTCTATTTCATTCTTGTTGCGTGATGCGTGCGGCAATGGGCGTGTGCAATGGGCGTGTCAGAAAAAAATTACGATCCACATGCGCATGCAATGTTATGTTGGTTGCGAAATCTTTTGCACACCCTAACCAACCGTTGAATAAATGCTCATACTTTTCACACGCATTCTGGATAGCTGCATGGGAATCTTCCGCGTCAAATTCGTGCACATTACCTGTATAAAACATATAAAAGCAACGTTGACGAATATGTCAGGTAACATAAGTGAGCGAACTCGCGTACCTCTCCCAGGCGTCTTTCGTGAGACACCCTGTACTTCGTACGGCTCATAGAAAAACATATGTTCGTAAATCAATGCGACTTATTTGGTCACCAGTCCCTAGGCTTACAAAGTACTTAAACAAACTTAAAGTAAACTAAGAATAGCACACACAGACACACACACAGATACATGCCCGTGGGAAGACTCGAACCTCCGACTGGGAGCAATCGCGCACTCCGTAGCATGGCACCTTAGAGCGCTCGGCCTCTCCACCGCGGTACAGCGCGTGGATGTGCGCGCTAAAGTGGGCGCGCTCGGAGGCTTCCGATTGCACACCGTTCTGAATGTTGAATTTTTTCCGTAAGGCATTCTTCACGTTGTTTGTAATTTCTCATCACGTGTTTGTGCGGTTCAATGGTAAAGACAAAGATTAGCGAATTTGCAGTAGAGAGCAGACAACAATAAATTTTCATGTGCCTCTCAGTCTTTCCACATCAATACTACAGCACAAATAGCAACTAATGTTCTGGAAGTCTTTGATGCTGCTTATACTAAATACACTCCTGGTCATTAAATTTGCTACACCACTAAGATGACGTGCTACAGACTCTAAATTTAACCGCCAGGAAGAAGATTTTATGATATGCCAATGAGCATTCACACAGTGTTGGCGCCGGTGGCGACAACTAGAACGTGCTGACATGAGGAAATTACCAACCGATTCCTCATACACAAACAGCAGTTGACCGGCGTTGCCTGGTGAAACGTAGTACCATCACGTTTCCGACTTTGATAAAGGTCGGAATCTAGCCTATCGCGATTGTGGTTTACTGTATCGCGACATTGCTGTTAGCAGAATATGGAATTGGCGGGTTCAGGAGGGCAATACGGAACGGCCTCGTATCACTAGCATTCGAGATGACAGGCACCTTATCCTCATGGCTGTAACGGATCGTGCAACCACGTCTCGATTCCTGAGTCAACAGATGGGGACGTTTGCAAGACAACAACCATCTGCACGAACAATTGGACAACGTTTTCAGCAGCGGTTACGCCTTGACGCTGCATCATAGACATGAGCGTCTATAATGGTGTACGCAACGACGAACATGGGTGCACGAATGGTTAAACGTCATTCTTTCGGATGAATCCAGGTTCTGTTTACAGTATCCTGATGGTCGCATCTGTGTTTAGCGACATCGCGTTGAACGCGCATTGGAAGCGTGTATTCGTCATCGCCTTACTGGCGTATCAGCCGGCGTGATGGTATGGGATGGCATAGGTTACACTTTTCGGTCACCTCTTGTTCGCATCGACGGCACTTTCAACAGTAACCGTTACATTTCAGATGTGTTACGACCCGTGGCTCTGATCTTCATTCGAGCCCTGCGAAACCCTACATTTCAGCAGAATAATGCAGGATCGCATGTTGCAGTTCCTGTACGGGCCTTTCTGGATACCTGAAAATGTTCGACTCCTGCCCTGGCCAGCACATTCTCCAGATCTCTCACCAATTGAAAACGTGTGGTCAATGGTGGTCGAGCAACTGGCTCGTCACAATTCGCCAGTCAGTACTCTTGATGAACTGTGGTATCGTGTTGAAGCTGCATGGGCATCTGTACCTGTACACGCCATCCAAAGTCTGTTTGAGTCAATGCCCAGGCGTATAACGGCCGTTATTACAGCCAAGATTGTCTGTTCTGGGTACTGATTACTCATGATCTATGTACCCAAATTGCGTGAAAATGTAATCAAATTCAAATGTTTGTTACGCTTATGGGACTTAACTACGGGGTCATCAGTCCCTAAACTTACAAACGACTTATGAGCTACTTACGGACTAGGACGGCACAAATATCCATGCCCGAGGGGGATTCAAACCCCCGACCGTAGTGGCCGTGCAGACCGTGACTGAAGCACCTCAGTCCCTTCGGCCACCGCGGCCGGCAAAATGTAATCACTTGTCAGTCCTAGTATAATATATTTGTCCAATGAATACCCGTTTATCACCTTCATTTCTTCTTGGTGTAGCAATTTTAATGGCCAGTAGGTATGCCTACGTATTTCATTCTGACTTTCTGAATTTATTTTCTGATATCCATTGCGAATAATTAATCTCAGAGGCCTGTGAAATACTGTGAACATGGTTTTACCTCAATGATGGACAATGGCTGGCTCAGTGTGCTGTGCAACACGCCCCCAGCAATTATGGCGGGCCTTATTGTTTCACCTGGTGTTCTGCCAATTAACCCACGCTGCTAGTACAGGCGAGCGCTTTGTAGGTGCATAAGAGGGCTTGTTCACTGTGGTAGCCAAAGCACCAAGTGTGCACTATTAATACGCTAATAATGAGATGCCACGAGGGCAGCGATTGAATAAGAGTTGCTAATTATATTTATGACACTAGAAACACTAATGGTAATCGTCAATATAATATTTTGTATCTAGGCGTATTAATGGGGAAGGAAACAGAATGTCTTATACAAATTACAAGAAACGTAATTAATTTGAAATTAATGTTTTTCAAAGTCAGAAATGTGAACCAGCCAATGACATCATAACTTTTGTTATTAAAGAAATATGTTTGAAACGCTGATATAAAAATTACAATGTTTATTATTAATTGTCTGATACAATTAACCACTAGTTGGCGGTGATCTACATAATTCACCGTAAGGTCCATGGCGGAGGGTACACTGTACCACTACCAGGCATTTCCTTTCCTATTCCACTCCCAAACAGAACGAGGAAAAAAAGAATGCCTATATGCCCCCGTGCGAGCCCTAATCTCTCTTATCTTGTCTTTGTGATCATTACGCGAAATGTAAGTAGGCGGCAACAAGATCGTACTACACTCAGCTTCAAATTCCGGCCCTCTAAATTTACTTAACAGAAATTCACGAAAAGAACGTCGTCTTTCTTCCAGCGATCCCCAATTGAGTTGCCGGAGCATTTCCGTGACACTCGCGCATTGTTCGAACCCACCGGTAACAAATCTAGCTGCGCGCGTCTGAACTGCCTCTATATCTTCCTTTAATCTGATCTGCTGCGGGTCCCAAACACTTGAACAATTCTCAAGACGTGGTCGTACAAGCGTTTTATACGCGATCTCCTTTACAGGTGAAGTACATCTTCCCAAAATTCTTCAATAAACCGAAGTCGGCAGTCCGTCTTACTCAGAACTGTCCTTACATGTTCGTTCCATTTCATATCGCTCTGCAATGTTACGCCTAGATATTTGAACGACGCGACAGCATCAAGAAGCTCACTACTAATGTTGTATTCGAAAATTATAGGAGTATTTTTTCTACTCATGCTCATCACCTTACATTTTTCTACATTGAGAGCTAGCTGCCATTCTTCGCACCAACTAGAAATTTTGTCTAAGTAATCTTGTATGCTATTACAGTCAGTTACAGACGACACCCTCCCATACACCACAGCATCATCAGCAAACAGCCGCAATTTACAACTTACTGTGTCCATCAGATCATTTATATAGATAGAAAGTAATAGCGGTCCTATCACACTCCCCTGCGGCACGCCTGACGATACACTCGTCTCTGATGAACACTCGCCGTCGAGAACAACATACTGCGTTCTATTACTTAGAAAGTCTTCCAGCCAGTCACAAATCTGTGAACCTATTCCCTAAGCTCGTATCTTCGTTAGCAGTCTGCAGTGTGGCACCGCATCGAACGCCTTTTTGAAGTCGAGAAAAACACAATCCACCTGTTGCCCTACATCCATGGCTCGCAAGATGTCATTCATGTAAGAAAAGGGCAAGCTGAGTTTCACATGAACGATGTATCCTAAACCCGTAATGATTCGTAGAAAGAAGCTTTTCCGTTTTAAGGAAATTTACTATATTCGAACTGAGAATATGCTCTAAAATTCTACATGAAACTGATGTCAACGATATTGGCCTGTAATTGTGTGGGTCAGTTCTCTTTCCTTTCTTATAAACGGGATTCACCTGCGCTTTTTTTCCAATCAGTAGAAACTTTGCGCTGAATTAAAGATTCGCTATAAATGCAAGCTAAGTAGGGGGCCAATGCCGCAGAATAGTCTTTGTAAAACCGAACTGGTATTCCATCCGGACCAGCAGACTTTTTCGTATTTAGCTCCCTCAGCTGCTTCTCTACACCGGAAATACCTATTACTATGTCCCCCATTTCGGAATTGGTACGTTGATCAAATGATGGTACATTTTTGCGGTCCTCCTGCGTGAAAGATTTCTTAAAGATTAAATTTAGAACTTCAGCTTTCCGTTTGCTTTCTTCTATTACTGCCCAGGAATGATCAACGAGTGACTGGACAGTGGGCTTTGACCCGCTTATCGGTTTTACATAGGACCAGAATTTTTTCGGGTTCTCGGAAAGATCTTTTGCTAAGGTATGGCTGTGACAATTGTTGTATGCTTCGCGCATCGATCTTTTTATAGACGCACGAATCTCTACTAACTTTTGCCTGTCATCATTTGCGTGTTCTTTTTTTAATCTAGAGTGCAAGGGTCTTTGCTTTCTCAGCAGCTTTCTAACATTATTATTATACCACGGTGGATCTTTTTCATCCTTAATCGGCTTTACTGGCACATATTTCTCTAACCCTTTATTTACAATGCACTTAAATTTAGTCCACAATTCCTCTACATCCATAGTCCCGGAATTAAATGATGCCCATTCGTTTTCTAAATGCGATCCTAACATTTGCTTATCGGCTCTTCCCAACAAAAACACGCTCCTAGCCTTCTTGTTTGGTTTATGAAATTTGGTCACCATCTACGCTATGACAATATCATGATCACAAATTCCTGTCTCTACACAGACATCGTTAATAAGGTCAGGCCTGTTCGTGGCTATAAGGTCTAAAATATTTCCATTGCGCGTGGGTTGTCGGTTTAACTGCTCAAGACAGTTTTCGGAGAATGTGTCCAAAAGTAGGTCGCAAGACTGCTTGTCTGTACCGCCTGAAATGTAACAAGCGAGGTCCCAATCTGTACTCTTAAGGTTGACTATACCTATGCACTACCTGGTGTAGACTTTCTTTGAATGATTCTAAAACTGCTACAGCAGCACTGGGAGGCCGGTAAAAACACCCAACTATTAACTTTACTTCTTTTGGACATGTTATACGTGCCCAGATAACTTCACAGTTACAACCTCGATCTCAGTAGAAACAATATCTTTATCCACAGCGATGAACACTCCTCCAGTTGTATCAGATCTACCTTTCCGATATACATTCCACGCCTAGCTAAATATGTCTGAACTTGCCACATCATGATTTAGCCAGCTTTCAGTGCCTAGAACTATCTGAGCACAATTTCCATGTAGTGCGGCAAATTCCGGAACTTTGATTCTAATATTCTGTAAGTTTGCGGCTATTATTTTGATGTTAGAATTTTTGTTCCGAACGTGGCCTGAATTCGCTGTTTGAATGCTGACAGGCAAATGCTCATCAGAGTTATCGCCTAGCCTAAAAAAAAAGAAGAAATAAACCATGTGCACTCCACAAGTACTCTGCTACCCGAGTAGCCGCTTCCTTAGTGCAGTGCACTCCTGAACTACGAGGCGCGTCCAGAAAGTAAGTTCCGTTTCAATTTATCTCCGCTGCAGCTCTGCGACTGCAGTTCAGCGCATGCGATGTAGACGATGTGTGTCAAGGAGAAGAACGTGCGCCATTTGGAGATCGCTGTCTGTTACGTACGCTTTGTTGTGCTTGTTTAAAATGTCGGCGTTGATTAAAAATCCCGCCGCCTGTGAAATCAGGTCGGTGATTCGGTTTCTGAATGCGAGGAAAGTGAGACCAAGTGAAATTTATCGGCAAATTTGCGATGTTTACTGACCAAATGCGATGAGTGATTCGATAGTGAGAAGATGAGTCCGACAGTTCAATGGCGGGCGTAGTTATGTGCACGATGAAGTGGGCGTTCACCTTTGGTTACAGAAGAAATGGTTCATGCGATTGATGAAAATATCCAGGACATCTCAAGTCTTTCGTTGGCGGTCATCACTTCACCAATCACGACGATCTGAAAGAAACTGTTTCCAACTGGTTGAAGACACAGGCGGCAGATTTCTATGAAGAAGGTACACAAAACCTGGTGCCACGCTATGACAAATGCCTGCAAAATTTCGGCAGTTATGTGGAAAAGTAATTTAAGAATTGAAGAATTTTGTGCAATACAAATTTCTTCTGTATCTGTGTACAATTTCATTTTATTACCAAACGAAACTTACTTTCTGGACGCGCCTCGTATCTAGGGGCACCCTACAATTCTCCACCCGGTACCGCAGATCCAGAAATCTGCAGCCACGTCAGTCACAGAGCCGGCGAAGCCTCTGGTTCAGACCCTCCACTCGGCTCCAAACCAAAGGACCCCAATCAACCCTGGGAACAATGCTACAAATCGACAGATCTGCCTGCACCCCACGTGTGAGGGCAGACTTCACCAATTCCGCCAGCCGTCCGTAGGACCTGAAGATGTCCTCAGAACCCAAGCGACAAGCGTCATTGGTGCTGACGTGAGCCACGACTTGCAGTCAACCGCACCCCGCACCATCGATAGCCACCGGCAAGGCCGCCTCCACATCTAGGATGAGGCCCCCGGCAGACACGCCGATTGCTCGGACTTTTTTCCGGTCCTCGATGCTGCA
Source organism: Locusta migratoria (assembly GCA_026315105.1). Lineage (NCBI taxonomy): Eukaryota > Metazoa > Arthropoda > Insecta > Orthoptera > Acrididae > Locusta > Locusta migratoria. Next base: position 208,533,593 of record CM048747.1, on the reverse strand, counting down.
CCGGCTGCACGTTGGATTTCTTTCCGGATCTCGACGCTATCTGCTTAAGGGGCTCCATCACGCGCCTTACATTGGAGCTCCCGTGCACCTGCTCGGTCCCTGCTGAAGGGTAATCCGCAACAGTGGTTAATATTTACATATATACATCGGAAATCGCGAAATAAAAATTTCGCGATTTGATATCTGCTGCTCTTCTAAATAAGGACCATCGATATGCAACACATAAAAGTTTGTGACGGACCGGGTCTCGAACCCGGGTCTTACGGTTTCCGCGAGTAGTCGCTTTTATTTATTTATTTATTTTTCTTGTAGATCTATGGTTCGCGGTAGTTGATTCAGTTCGTTCTTCGTTGTTCGTTGAATGGTTGGCTCACCATTCGGCCACCCGTGCACGCTCACCGGCCAGACCAAAACTTCTTTTTGTTACAATACTCTCTATTCCTCAAGGTGTTGTATTCAGATTTGTGATTCCTCTGTTATTTTCCGGCATTACTGATTAACGATGCGATGATGCCGAAAACAATTTTGATGAATATCCCAGATATTTCATTCAACTGCGCAAGTTTGGGTAGTAATGTTTGCTGACTGAAGTCCAGTCGTAAAGACTAATAGAATAATGTTTACTCACAAAACTCTTCGTTCGTCCAACTTATCTTCCGTCTTCTCTAACGTTATTCTCCAATGAGCGCCATCTTCTCCACCCATTAATGTAGCTCCTCCACCTCCAATCCCTCCTTTTAATCCTTTAATAGACCTCTCTCTGTCGATCTCCATTCCGTCTGGTATAACCCGTGATACATAGGCACGTAGTTCACGAGATATGACGTCATAATCAATCAAATTCGCGGGAACGTGCCATGTCTCGTCGTAATGCTCTACATCTCTTTCTAAAGTAATGAACCGATTTCAACGAAAATTACAAACATACTTTATCATCTGGAAACAATGGCCGCCGGGGGAAGAACAATCTGCGACTAACAGAACATGAAATATGACTTCATAAACCAAGCATGGCCAAACACCGCCCGGTGGGCGAGGGCGCTCTCGCCGCGGCCGGAGTGTGGGGCAGAGTGGCGAGGAAAAGAAGGAAAGAAATGTTCAGATGTTTATAGAGATTATGGGACTTAGCTACGGGGTCATCAGTCCCCAAACTTACAAACTTCTTATGAACTGGCTAAAGGCTAGTTTACACGACGACACTACGTTTCATGAAACTGCGCTACTGGCCAGTGCGCATGCGCAGAAGGCGTACGCGCAACTCGAAGGCGAAACTAAACAGTTTCGGCACCTTCCAATTTTGGCGAAACTGATTGCGCGTGGCTTTAAGTTAGGTTATAACCAATACATAACAAAACACAACATAAAGAGGGGAACGGAAGAAATAATTCGGTTTTTGAACATAAATGCGATGCATACGTGTTTGTGCGATTTTAACGATGACAATTTCATGAATAAGCAACGCCGTGTTAATGCTCTTGGAGCAATTATTCGTGAATTAAATATTGATGTGTTGACGATTAGTGAATTGCAGACTAAAATACATTCAATTCCAAATACCTATACAAAGTAACTATGGCAATTAAGGATTTCTGAACACGGTACAGGTAGAGACGAATATCTACTTGATAAGAAACGTAATGCAATTTTTAAATTCAGTTCTGGTAACAATGCTTGAGGCATAACAGTACCTTTTTTTATTGCATTACTCACTTTGTTTAAAAGAAACGTAAACTGCTCTGGTGACATTCTAATTTGATTAAAATAGCTTGTAGTGTCTTTAATAACAATTTCTTTCAGGAACGTCGCTGAGCAACCGAGATGACGTCTTTTTTTAATCCAGTCCCAAATCCAAACACGTTTTTTTATTCTTTTCATGTTTAGTCTTATGCAGTGACTTCACACAGAGAAGCAATGGCTCCGCCACAACACTTACAGCTACCAAAACTTTCATTCTACGGCGACTATGACACTCACATAACAACGAAACTGAAGTGTACAGTATTGGCACTGTGTCTATAGACACACACGAAACCAGTTGCGTGCAATTCATTTCATGAAACGAGTATCGCAACCTGGTGTAGTCGCGTAGACTAGCCTTAATACTAAGGACGGCACAAATATCCATGCCCGAGAGGGGATTCGAAGAGGAAAGAACGCCGCTACAGTCAGGCAAGCAAAACTGAGTTTCATATTTGTAATGCTTTCAAATGTACTTACCCTTGTCGTCATAGCAACGGTTGCCATGAAATATTTGAAAAGTCTAAGTATCACTTCGCCTATGTCTCATTTTAAGTAGGCTTCACCAAATGATTAATTTCGTTTGGTAATTATTGTTTAAAAAGTTATTCAAATTTGGCACTTTGCCTTTTGAAACTTTTGTAAGATTAATTAACAAATTTATGAATGGACCTCACCTGCTGCTTATCAAATTTTAAATTGGGCTCCATTAAATGATTGGTTATCAAATTTTTAATGTTTTAAATGGGATTCACACAATGATTATTTCTAATAAATAAGTGATAAAGTATAAACTGTTTTGGTAACCCACGCATTACTTCCACTTGACTAAGAGCAAATTTGTGATCTCATTGTGTTTCCAATTACGTGAAATCAATTGTAACAATAACCCTAATACATTGTTCAGTTATGCATAATGATACCAAAGGACTTCGAAATTGTTTAGTCTACTGATGTACGTACAAACAGCGCTCACAAGTGCCACTTAAGCATAAGTAGACCAACGACCATTTTCTTTACTTTTTAGCAGTATTTACAGTTTCATTACGTAGAGGATCCCCTACTTAGTCAAAGAGTAATATCCCTTCCTCTGCTCAAAAATTTGGGAATTTTCAATAATAAATACATTTTTTAGGTAACGGAAACTTCGGGCTCATTTATCTCACACATTAAACTTCGGCGTATCACCTGATTACGCATAACACTGTCAGTATGAAATCAGGTCATTGTCAGACAAATATTTTAGTGCCCTTGGCTTGTAAATATATTTCTTCCCGTACAAGAAATTAATGGCATGAAATTGCTCATGTATTAAGTAGGGTTTTTCAAGTGTTTTGTCTTAGAGCAGTCTAATTTTTTGTAAATAAAAAGGATACTTTTATTAAACGTAATGTTTTCACATGCCCATCACCATGTTTTTCCGGCGTTTATACCCGCAACTCGATAGCCAAACCAACTTGGTCACGTGACGAGGTCAGCTGGGCTATGCTTACACTAGTGCGCTGACCATTGTTGCCGGCCGCGGTGGCCGAGGTGACTGAGGCGCTTCAGTCACGGTCAGCACGGCCACTACGGTCGGGGGTTCGAATCCCCCCTCGGGCATGGATATTTGTGCCGTCTTTAGTCTTAGCTAGTTCATAAGTAGTTTGTAAGCTTAGGGACTGATGACCCCGTAGTTAAGTCCCATAAGTTGTACAAACATTTGAACATTTTTTTTGACCATTGTTGCCTTTAAGTGCGAGAATGGAAGCTGAGCGTGCAAAGTAGTGTTCGTCGACAGGCGCGGCAGCTTGCGGTTCACACAAATTCGTTGACGAAGAGAAACAGATGGGATTGACCGTGCCGGTGCAGAAGGCGACGGAACGTGCTGACAAAATGTTAAAGCTGAGCAAGAGAATGGTTTCCAAATTCGAAAACAAGGACACGATGCCGAGCAGAGTGGAACTCACGCCGTGGAAGAAGAAGCAAGAACCTCACAATATCCATGATTTGGGTAAATGTATTATCAAGCAACAATTTCAACGGTATTATGAAAAATATAAAGAAATACCAACTTTAAGAAAACGCACGGCTATTGCCGAAGTGAGTTTCATAGCTAGCAATGAAACAAACATTGTTTTGTGTATGGGATTTCGTTTTAGAAGGTTCCAAACTAAATGAGCTGTTTTGTGCGAACGAGAGGACATTGCCGTGTAAAGGGCTTACTTTCTCAGGTTTCTAGGAAAAAATCTTGCTTCAGAATCAAAGCGAGCAGTGATTTACTTAGATGAAACATGGATTCACACGCATTATACCGTAAATAAATGTTGGTAAAGTGATAGTGCGCGAAGAGTGTTGTCAAACTAAAGTGACGGTCATCATTTAATAGTTGTTCATGGATGCAGAGACATGGGTTTCATTCCGGGTGCACTTCTGATATATTATTCAAAAACCAAAACGCCCGACTATAACTTAGAAATGGATAGCAAAATCTTTCAAAATACGTTGAAACCCAACTTATTCCAGACTTACCTCCAACAAGTATTGTTGTTTTAGATAATTCTCCATATTACAGTAAACTAGAAAATAAACCGCCTTCCTCTAGGTCTCTAAAATATGAAACACAATCCTAGATGACCAACAACAACATACGTTATGACACCGACCTACAGATAGCCGAACTTCTGGCGCTAGTTAAGGGGCACTAAACGTTTCCTGTTTATTGTATTGACAAAAGTTTTCAAGAAATGGATTTGCACTCCTCCGACTGCCTCCGTATCACCCAGTCTTGAATCCCATCAAAATTAATCTGAAATATTGTAAAAAATAAAATCCACAGTCAGAATATCTCAAGCGTTTCGCTCACTGAGCTGAAAGAGTTACAGCTGATGGTTTCGCTGCTGTGACATTAGAAAATTGGAGAAAGGCGGTATGTCACACAGAAAAGTGTGCGAGGAGTATTGGAGAAGAGATGCACTGATGGACGAAGAAATAGAAAAAATAATATCAGTAGGGATGGATTCGAGTGAGGAATTATCATCGTCAGCAACCGAATCAGCAGACGACGAATCGACAGAGACAGCTGAGGAAGACGTGATCAGCATGTGAGTAGTTCTACAGATACTGCCAGCGAAGATACTTCCAGTGAATCTCCGTGTTGCCTACAATAAAAGTTGGACAAGGCTATCTTTACCGAAAAAATATTGTGCAAAGGAAAACCAACAAGTGACGGAATGTTGCCACAACAAACTATTACACCAGATAACCCGTTCCTCCTATGCTTCTGATTTCTAGTTGAACTGATGTAATTTCAGAACAATCACATTCACACACGAAAGTATTGGAAATTATAAGAAGTAAGAAACAATGAAAGAGTATAAATCTTAATAAATTAACACGGTCGACAGCCCAATGGGGCACTCAGAGTGTGTTGTAATTAACCACGACAATTATGAATGGATAATCACAGACGTTAGTGTTGCACAACAGAAGGTTGGCAAACACTTTTGAAATTGAATAACTTTTACGGAAAATGATGCTATGGTTCTATCAGTTTATAGTAAGAAAGAAGAAAAACTATGTAATAATTTTGAAATGAACTGGTTTTATTCGGAACCAGTGTTGGATCGGAGGCCAATGTTTCACTCAATTATCAACGTCCCTTCACTAACACTCACCTGCATGAGAATTACATGAGTGGGCAGAAAAACACTTGATTCGCGGAATAATCAATAAGATAACCCAGAAAGAAAATACTCAAAATAACTTGCAACTAGATCACAACTGGACAACGCAGAAATACGAATCAACATAGCAAATCAATTTTACACATAAAATTTTCACCAATGAAATATTAAATAGTACTGAACCAATTATTTCAGAATTAATACATTTTACTTTATTTACTTAATTGTGCCTACTTCGTTTTAAAGAAAGCAGTTCTCTCAATCAAAAAAATTATTATGTTGAAATAACCTTTAAAATTTAAACTTTAGTTATTTAAATTTTATAGTTTGGCACTGAATTTAATATTCTTTTCACGTTCAACGACACGGGAAATTTCTGGTAAGGATAGGACCCTACTTGTTAACAATGTTTTAGGACAAAGACGTGGTAGAAGTTTTTCAAATTTTAGGTTTTTATTAGAAAAAATAATTTCTCAAGCACAATACTGGGCAACGTCTTACAAAATGTCTAAACTCTGTGTGGTCAGAAATTATTGGAGCCGTCTTACATTGCGTCCTCGTTGTTGAAGAACAGGATGCGGTGACTCCGACAATGCTGGAGATCAAAATACAAGCACGGGTCCAATCGAGCGATCAATTTGAGGGCAGAATCTTGACATACACAGATGAACTGCCGTGTACCTCCACTCATATTGGAAAGATGTGCGCTAATTATGAAACTCTGCCAACAAGGCATGGTAACTGCATGGAGCGTGGCGTCCGAAATGTTCAAACCACAGAGTTCGACTCCCTTCTCACTCCCCAGCTACTACTGCTGCTCCCGCTCTGTTTCTCCAAAGACCACATACGACACACACCAAAGATGTTTCCTACTTTCTCTGTCGGCGATTACCCAGATAAATAATAATAATTTACATAAATTCGCATAAACAAACTGAAAAATACTACAATATATATCAGTTATGATAATAAGCTTCAACCAAACCTATAAACATTTTAAATTTAATACATATCTGAAATACACATGCTAACGTCACATGCGTACTCGCAACAACTTTATCCATTCGGAATACTTCTAGCTATCGTAGGTGTTGGACGTGCTTGACTGCTGTAATATTCAACCAATGATAGCTTCGTAATTTTTTTCATAATGTGAGATGAATAAAACACTCAGAAACCAACATTGAAAGGATTTTTAAAATCTGACCACAGCATCGATCATTGCATTCGAATTTTCAAAATTCTTCTTCCCCAAAATTAGTCGTGAGTAAACGTGCTGCGTGTACCAGGCTAGCAGCGGCCCATTTACAAAACTACTGGAGTGTACATGTAGGCCATACTGCTCCCCTCTCTCTGTTTCTCTGGCGTAAACAACACGACGGTGCTGCCACCGTCGCGAGATTACCACTCGGCTTTGCCGAGTAATACCTATTTGAGAAACCATCTGCTGCTTATCTGATTCACATATTTCTTCGTTTGATTGTCGATATTACTGTTGTAAATATGAATGTTTTATTTCTTCACTTTGTGGTAGATGGTGCTGTAAAATAGCAGTAGCCTAACAATAATAAGAGGCGATGCCTTACAGACTGCGAAATGCAAACATTCAGGAAACGTTGAGCACAGAAACCATTCTTATATAATTTATCAATGTAATGGAATAGTTGCACACGACGTACGTTTATCACTCGGCTTGTACACGGAATCTGATGATGAAAAGTGTACTTCAAGAATGCATAGCAGCAGAAGGTTAATTTATTTAACCGGTTTAGAACTGAGCCACAGCGCCCGGCTACCACTTGGCTACCCTTGCTCGCCTTCCGTTCGCGTCAAATTCCCACATGTCGCACGCTATGGCTGTAGCGCCCCTGTCGTTCATGCCCACTTAAACTAGCTATTAATGGTTCCCCTGCGTGTTCGAACGTGCGTGTTCTGAAGTGAAGTAATTAAAGCTAACACCGTCTTCACGTGTGGTTTCTGTTCTTTCGGACACTTCAGAAACTGGTCTTCAGAAACACATACAGGGTGGTCCATTGATATCAACCAGGCCCAATATCTCACGAAATAAGCATAAAATGAAAAATCTACAAAGAACAAAACTTTTCTAACTTGAAGGGGGAAAACAGATGAACGCGGTGGAGTAGCCGAGCGGTCTAAAGCGTCTCGCTGCGGAGCGAGAGGTTGCTCGCCGTGGAGGTTCGAGTCCTCCTGGGGCATGGGTGTGTGTGTTTGTTCGTAGTTTAGTTTCCCTAGGTTTAAGTAGTTTGTAAGCTACGGACTGATGACCACTCAGTTTGGTCCGATAGATTTACAAACATTTGAAAACAGATGCCGCTTTGGTTGCACCGCTAGATGGCTCTGCAATAGATCTAACGGATATCAACTGAATTTTTAAAATAAGAACACCCATTTTTATTATATATTCGTCAAGTACGCTAATAAATATGAATGTTTTATTTGGAAATTTTTTTCACTTTGGGTTGATGGTACTGTAAAATTCACAAAAATATTGCTCACAATTTTAGACCAACAGTAACAGGTAGGTTTTTTTAAATTAAAACATATAACGTACATATGTTTGATCTTTATTTCGGTTGTTCCAACGTGATACATTTACTGTTTTGAAATTATCATACATTATGAGAACGCATGCTGTTACTGCGTGATTACCTCTAATTACCCCATGACTTCAATAAATGCTCAAAATGATGTCCTTCAATGTATTTGGCAATTCGCGTAACGAAATTCCTCTCAACAGCGAGTTGTCGCCTTCAGTAATGTTCTCACAAGCATTTACAACACCGATTCTTTTGAGATTTCCGATTCACAAAATGTTCAAATGTTTGTTAAGCTTAAGGGACTTAACTACGGGGTCATCAGTCCCTAAACTTACAAACTACTTATGAACTACTTACAACTAAGGACGACACAAATATCCATGCCCAAGGGGGGATTCGAACCCCCCGACCGTAGTGGCCGTGTAGACCGTGACTGAAGCGCCTCAGTCCCCTCGGCCACCGCGGCCGGCTTTCCGATTCTCGTTCAATTTGTCTGCTACTGATGTGCGGATTACCCGCAACTTCAGCTTAAGCACTTACCTGGGCATCATCAATTGTTGCAGGTCGTGGTTGACGTTTCACTTGTGGGTGACCATTTCCTGTCTTTTTAAATGGCGTAAATATCCTGCGAAATGTCTGACACTTGGATGATGTCTTCCAGGATAACGATCAACATACATAGCACAGGTCCGTTGGGCATTTTTATCACAACAGCCATACATGCAATTGGTAAACGGTCCATTTTAACACGAGTAATGTATCACGAAGCAAATACCGTCCGCATTGGCGAAATGTTATACAGCTCCATCTATCACAAAGGGAAGAAACTGTTCCAAATAAAACATTCCTATTTATTTACGTACTAAATGAATATGTAATAAAATGGTGGTACCTATTTAAAGAAATGAAGTTGATATCCGTTTGACGTATGGCAGTGCCATCGTGCGGGCCAACAATAGCGCCATCTCTTTTCCCCTTTAAAGCTAGAAAAAGTTTTGTTCTTTGTAGTTTTCTCGTTCTAAGCTTATTTCATGAGAGATTTAGCCCGGCACTATCTATGGACCACCCTGCATACAGCCTATGTGTCAGGTGCTTACTTCTCCAGGACTGCCATAGCTGCAGTCTGTAGCTGTACGTTGGTAACTGAGCATTTAATATACATGTCCGAAAGAACTGACACCACACGCGCTTCGCAGCCATTTTGAATTTCCAAATTATTGATAAAGGAAGGGAAGGTAGAAGGATTACGAAGAAAAGGATTGGCAGTGACTCCATTAGGACATTGAAACTAAACAAGGGCGGCAAGTGAAAATGTGAGCCGGACCGGGAATCGAACCCAAGTCTCCTGCTTCCTGGCCAGCAGCGCCTAAACCAACCATATATATATATATATATATATATATTTCCCAGGTAGATCTATGATTTGCGGGCGTTGGTTCAGTTTGTTCTTGGTTGTTTGTTGAATATGTGGCCCAGATTTTTTATTACAATGAGCGTTCAGCCCACTGACCGGGCGCGCTGAGCCACAGCGCCCGGCTACCACTTTGCTTACCGTGTTCGCCTTCTGTTTACCTCAGACTTCCATACGTCGCACGTCGCACGCTATGGCTTAGCGCCCCTGTCGTTCATGCCATTAATGTTTCCCCTGCGTGTTCGAACGTATGAGCGCATTAATTAAGTAATTAAAGCTAACACCGTCTTCGCGTGTGCTGTCTGTTCTTTCGGACACTTGTTGCCTTTGTTTAATTTCAATGCCCTAATGCGACCACTCTCAATCATTTCCTTCCTAATCCTTCTTCCTGCCCCTCCTTTATCATTAATTTGCAACTGAGCGATTGCCAACGTAGAGCCACAGAGTGCAGCCACGGCGGACCAGTGATGTCATAACCAGCCACATAGACTGTATATTTGTTTCTGAAGATAACCTAAGATAACGTCGAAACCTGTTAAATAAGCTTCTGCGATCTAGAATGTTTTTCAACATAGCATCTAACTTACCAACGCAGAGCCGTAATCTTTCGCAGTATGAGTTTAGGGAGCTCTATTGCTCTCACCTTTTCCAAAACATACCGTAATAATGGGTGTGAACTCCCAGGTAAAAAGTTGAACAACTGTTCGTATACTCAATATTTAGGTAGTCTCAGTTTAATATTCGTCTAACCTGCATAGAATCAATTGAAACTGTTTTGAGGAATCTCCGACTACATCCAACTTTGGCCTGATAAATAATCATAGGAATCGATAACTTATTAAAATGATTTCCGTTTCTTTCTCTGTATTTCTTGGAGTTTTAACTCCGGCAAGCAAGAAGAAGTGAGGACATAAATAACAAAAGTTTCTACCCGTCGAGATAGAATCTTAGTTTTTTTTACTTCAACTTTTAATGAGACTAATAAGTTAGCTGGAAACTCCCATGTTAATTGAAGAAGTTTGAATCTTTTATGCGCCCGCGAAATGGCGGGTCTGCTAATTGTTTTCTCTCGACAAGCAGCTCCTGCTATAACTTGATAGCATTCTGATGAACCGTCTTACGAAACAGTAAAGCGCTTGCTTCCATCACCACTGAAGGAAATAATAGATTTCCTATATAAAGTTTTTACAGTGTTTTTCTCAATTTAATGTTTCATTTAAAACCTTCGCCATCCGCACATTCATATATGTTCGCAGACTAATTTATTTAAATTCCTGACGCGTTTCCATTACATTAAATGAATGAGACTTTCAATCAAATGAAAAATGATTGTTATCCAACGAAACATGTGTGTGATGAAAATTTTTTGAACGATGTGTGAACTGAATCTCTCGTGTCGATCATTTTGAATGTGGCTCGCAGACAGTAATTGCTCTACTTAGGGTTAAAAATCGTTAGTTTGGCACTGTTTATGTATATTTTGAAGGTGTGAACAACTAAAAAGTTTTAGGTGTTACACAAGAGAAGAATGGTAATGATCTCAGTTAATATATTATCACGACTTCGAAATATTTAAACCTTTAGACCATTTCAGGGCATTGAAATAAATCCAGCGTCAAAGTTGAAAATTTGTGCTGGACCAGACTCGCACCTTGATTTCCCACGTCGTGCCCGCGGTTATTGTATGTAGTTTGGCTGTCTAGTCACACGTACCTTACAACCCAAATTCTTAGCTTATTGCTCACTACGATTGTAATACTCCCTGACCATAGTTCCTCTCACTCGCAGTCAATACTATATTTCCGCGAGGGATCTGCACTAAAACTGTCAATTGTCTGTTGAGGGAATATGTATAAGTATTGATATGGTGTATGTTCTTTTCAGAAATGTCCGACAGAAGCGGGAGATCCTGGTTGGTATCACGGTCCAGCACAAATTTTCAACGTTATTGCTGGATTGATTTTAATGGCCTGAAACGGTCGAAATGTTTAAATATTTCGAATTCGTAAAATTCGGGTGTTCATGGCAACAAATTGTGTCTGTTCTTTCGTACATATCCGAACAGAACAGACACCATAATAATAATGTATTATAATTTCAATTTTGTGCGCCTTTATAGCTCTGAACAGTTTTTCAGTTTTTTAGTTGTAGCAAATAACATTTTGATTTTACTTATTACTTATTACTGCAATAGAATTTTGCTTTTTTGAAAGTACAGTCTTTCGGAAGTAAGGCATCTAGTAAAGCTTCTTGTCAGATTAAAATTGTATGCCTGTACCGGGATTCGAACCTGGGACCTCTGCCTTCGCGGGCAAGCACTCTCCCACTTTTTTTTTTTTTTTTTTTTTTTTTTTTTTTTTTTTTTTTCCTATGGTTGGTTCTATTCATTGCGGACGCTGATCGTGTATGTTCGTTTTTGTTCGATGAGTTGTTGGCTCAGCTTTTTTTTATTACAGAGGGCGTTGAGCCCTCTGACCGGGCGCGCTGAGCCACGGCGCCCGGCAAATACTTATTATTTAGCTAACACTAAGGACGGCACAAATACCCATGCCCGAGGGGGGATTCGAACCCCCGACCGTAGTGGCTGTGCAGACCGTGACTGGAGCGCCGCAGTCCCCTCGGCCACCGCGGCCGGCCCCACTGAGCTATCCCGACACGCTTCACGGTCCGTCCACACAACTTGTGCCAGTACCTCGCCTCCTACTTTCCAAACTTCACAGAAGTTCTCCTGCGAACCTTGCAGAACTAGCACTCGTGGAAGAAAGGATATGGTGGAGACATGGCTTAGCCACAATCTAAGGGATGTTCCCAGAATGAAACTTTCACTCTGTAGCGGAGGTGAAACTTTTTAATCTGCCCCGAAGTTTCATATCAACTCAAGCTCCGCTAATTCTTAAGGCATCTAGTGATTATCCGTCGTAAGGGTTAAAACTGACTACAAAATTGCAGAGGTGGCTTGATAGATGTTTAAAGTGGTTGCCTTTGCCTTAATACCGCAATTGTTGTAATTCTAGGGAATTAATTGCTGCGGCTATTAGTTCCTAGCCTAACTAACTACTTAAACCAACTTGAACTAACGTATGCTTAGGACAATACACTCGTACTCATGCCCGAGGGAGGACTATAACCTCCGACGGCCGGCAAACGTGCGCTCCGCAGGAAGATGCATTAGAGCGCTCGGCCTCCAGACCACGGCTTACAGGGTTCGGTTTGATTGTTTCGGATTTGGAATTTCCCTGTTGTACCCTAATTGCCTGTGTATAGCGTTATACATGTGAAAGTGTGCGAAATGTGTAACTGAGTTGGGACCTTGTAACCATTCCGGTATTGATCTAGCATTCTAGAAGGATGTGGTGGAAATCTACTTATTCTTCTTTATTCTTCTTTATTATGGCTTTTGGTTACAGTGACCATACAGCCAGAAGTTATTACAATTGCAGCATGAGAATATAATTTACATTCTTACAATATTAAGAGTTATTACATTAAAATTAGAAACGTCACATTTTTAAGATAAGATATAAAACACTACACATCTAACAGTTGTACTTACTGACGTAATAAGACGAATGTGCAAACAGCACAAAACAAAATGACCTTTACTAGGACACATTGAGGGTCAAAAATATAACATAAAACACAAAATTACTCTTTAGGAAAGTGAAAAGGTAGGGTTTAAATATTTGTAGAATGACATGTTGACCACATCTGCTTAATTTATTAGCGCAAAGCTACCGGTGTCGTTTAATGCACCATTCTCAAGCGCCAGCAGAGCAACTGGCTAAGCTCTGATGGTGCTTCAGAATGGTACATTAAACGACACCGGTAGCTTTGCGCTAATAAATTAAGCAGATGTGGTCAACATGTCATTCTACACACAAAATTACTCCTACAGTTTCAGGCTATGCTTGTTCAAGGTACACATGAAAGCTACCAGCTCTCAATTTAGAGCTGGATGCCGGTGACTTTTAGGTAGTCCTTGACTGAACTGTGCTTAAACTTGTCGAAATGATGAAAGAAGACAGTGACACTTGTGGGGAGGGGGTGACCTTCGCAACCTGCTTTTTGTAGAATACACTTTGCGGTTCCGTGTACTTGGTGCATGTCAGTATAATGTGGTTGAGATCCGCCACTGCCGTTGGATCTTTGACGCAATTTCGAGGAGTGATGATTTTTAAACGGTGTAGGTGGGCAGAGTAACATCCATGTCCCAGTCTCATCCGAATGAGAGACGTTGCTTGGCGTCTACTTAATTTCATCGAAGAAAACCATGGTCGAGAGGAGACATTTGGTTGAATAGCAGCCAGGTGTCCTCCCTTAAACGCTTGAGAGACGTGCCATTCGTGGTCCCGGTGCTATAGACAGTGTGAAACCTACAGGCGTGGGGCAGATTGATCATTCCGTCATACTTCTGTTGGCGAGGCGATCAACTGTTTCGTTGTGGAGTATGCCTTGATGTCCTTTAATCCAAAGTAAATGATGTTGATACCCACGGTGCATCTGTTATAGCCTCCATGATGTCCAATATGTATTTGTCAGTTTCTTTGTCAAATGTCAGATGTAAGTTTTGTAACACGCTGTGAGAGTCCATGAGGATCAATATAGACTCAAATGATCGTGTGCCGTAATGAACGGCCGACTGGAAATCTACCTAAAATGTACTACATCCAGCCCGGCCAGCACACCGATCCCTTCGCTGGATATTCCCGCCTCAAGCAGTAGAGACTAACCGGACGTATAGTGGCAACGCCGCGGGGAGACAATTCCTGTGCGTAGTCCTGTCACGTCAATACAGAACACACCGCGATCACCAACTGAATGGCCGGACGATGGGAAACAACGCGTTTTGTCATAGCGACTAGACAGCCAGATGCCCCGTCGTTGCCTACCCTGTGCGACGTGACACGACGGCGGTCAGGCCTTACATGATTACAGAGTATTTTGTTAAAACATAGCTCATGATCCGTGATTGCTCTTAACCCTTTCATTGCCAGTGTTGTTCCTGGTTTACACAGAATACTATGTATCATTCCTTAAAGTCGCATTGTTGTTGATAAACAGCATGCTTCAAGTACGACATTTCGCCGCTTAGTACGATGTGTAGCCATTTTTGAGACGTTAATCTATTCATCTTGTCGTCTGTACAAGGCTGTGGGTGTGAGCGTTAGTGTGGTTCATGTTATTTGTGAATTGTCTTGTCTTTGGTGCTGTGGCGAAGATTTATGCTAGCATTATTGATGCTACAGTGTTACCTATCAGAAAAATAACGTCCTATGTAATACAATACCTCGGTACAAACGTCTGTGTTGTGCATGAAATACATGACATAAAAAAACAGTTCGTACAAAAAATTTAAAAACACTTATTTCGATGTTTATTGAATTTTAATTTTCCCAAAGTTGAATCCAAAATGTGGGATTGAAAGGGTTAAGAGAGTTTCTGATTTTAGTTTTTTCTCTCTTGACCCAAAATTTTGCTTCCTGTATTTTATACCCAATATCTAAAGAAGGTTACAAAATTTCGACGAAGTGTACTGTGTGTCTAGTTTCACTGATAAATGTAGTCATAGTGAAACCTGGAGAGCACTGTATGGAATTTAGGGGTGACTGAGTTAACTTTCGAGCGGGCGCCCCGATTTATTTATTTCTTTTATTTTTCTCTCATTTTTCTGTCGATAAGGAGAAGGGGATATACAGTACCCCGCGTTATTTGGTAAGTTATAATTTCAAAAATGTTCAAATCTTTGTTAAGCTTATGGGACTTAACTACGGGATCATCAGTCCCTAAACTTACAAACTACTTATTTACTACCTTATACTAAGGACGGCACAAATATCCATGCCCGAGGGGGGATTCGAACCCCCGACCGTAGTGGCCGTGCAGACCGTGACTGGAGCGCCTCAGTCCCCTCGGCCTCCGCGGCCGGCAGTTATAATTTCCTTAAGAATGAAATATTATTAGAAAGTTTTTTCAAAAGCTTTATTCGACACCTGAATGAAGTAATTAACAATAGAAATATAACGAAAGAAATGCGTTATTTAACATTACATACTTTTAACTTCATATAAAATTACTGGGAAATTTAACTGTCATTATTTTGTGTTAACTTTTGTCATATAAATTGTACCTGCAATAAAAGTCGCATAAATATAATAACGGATGATTCAGTCAGTTTTCTCTTGATAACATATCAGTGGGCTATGCAATCTGTAGTGCTTGACAATTAAACTTATTGTGCTTCACACGAAATTCCGCCATGTAAGTGACTTTCTTTCCTTATGCATAAGTGACAACAGCGTTTCTTCCTCTTCTTGGAGGTCGTAATGTGTCAGTGAGAGGATATTCCTCTTCAGAAATTCCGAATTATCGGTCGGCTGTAATGTGATTCTCCTTTTCAAATGTTCATTCATCAATGCATAACCTGAATTCTCTGACGCTTGTAATAAATACTGTAATCTAAAAATTCTTTCACAAGCTTACATAAAGTGAAAATGGCACACACTTTCAAAATTATCAGAAAGAGACCAGTATAACCCAATCAGGTGCGTGACCTTCCTTCAAAAACAATGCAATACTGAATGTGTCATTGCGTGAGGGGGATAGGGGAGGAGGAGAGAAAGAGTGACAGATTAGCAAATACCTAGGGTAGCAAAGTCGCACGTTTCTGCAATATGGAGCAGCACTTAGAAATTCTCAGGTGGGGTGCTCTGTATCCCAGCGCGGCAGCTCGGAAGTTAAAACCACGTTACATATTGCACACCAGAAGTGGCGGTAAGACGTATCCGTCATTTTCTGCTCTTCTAATTCTTCTCGGAAATGCGTATGCGTTTTAGCATTGTTTGTAAATATTGTAAGTGATACGTATATTATTACAACTGTATACTGGATAGGGCTCATTATTCAGATACAGAGGTGGTCATTTATTTCTTAAAATTCTGTACATTTTTAGAACTAGTTACTTAACGCCTAACTGGTTAAGCCATACTTCATACATCAGGTACTCACTTCTACCCTGGAACGAAAGGAGGACTTGTTCTATAGCGCACATGATATTTGCTGGTGAACTGAGCTTCTCTAATATCTTATTTTCTCTGCCTTGAAGCTGTAAATATGCGCTTTTCACCAACAACCTATATTTCATTTTTTAAACGTGAAACTCATTTTTGGTAATAATTCTCATTAATTTGATTTCGCTTATGTATTGGTATTCAGTACACAAATAATGAAACAGATAGAATATTAAGTACAGTATTAACTAGATTTACTCCATGTGAATTTGTATATCGTAGTCGTTCCTAGGTACATGATCAAATCGTACCTTGAAACACTTATTATATTTGAAAATACATTAGATTTCTGAATTATGTTTGGTTTTTCATAAATAGGCGGTGGCACATGAAGTGAAACGTTTCCGGTGAAAATAGAATAAGAAAATTCATTGAATATCTGTTACAGGGTCGGTTACAAATTACAGTCAAATGTACAGTCCTGTTCCATCCACGCCGTCAGAATTAATTCTTCCCTCCTTAAGCCTGTACTTCAGTAGTGTTCGGTTTCCGTCTGGTCTGCTTTTACAGCGCACCAGTTGTGCGATACCAGTGATACAGCGCAGCATTGACAGCCTTACTAATAAGCTGGCCGATGTGTACCATGTGTATGCGATTATTCAAAGCAATTGACGAGCGACATACGACGCTGTGTTGAGCTTCTCTGATGTCAACTGAAAATACACTGCAGTACGTTTCCATCCCGAACACTGGGTAACACACTTTAGTACTGAACGTTAAGGCAGATGCATATTGCAGGCCTTCCTTACGAAGACTTCATACAAACATTTGTAAATTTTGGAACAAACAATGCAAATCATAAGTATTTTTGATCCAACTAGTCCACAAATATTTCTGATAGTAAAATTCTCACCACATTCTGCCAAACAACCTTGCAACTGAAGGAAGAACTGACAAGTACATGAATAACTCCATGACAATACGCCACACAAAATTCAATCATATTTGCAATATTAATGATTCCAAATTAAATAAATGCGAATGTTCAGTTCGGGAGAAGCACTGAATGAAATTAAGATGCTGTATTCGACGAAACAGGACGTCGTCCAGAGCACACCTCTCCAGTGGTGTAGCAATAAATTATCAGTTGTAAGTGTAACCGGCTTCTCTCTAGAAGCTACATATTTTTACTTTTCAGTGCGTTTTCCCTTCAGTTCATTAAATTTATTGTGTGCTCGCGTTTTTATTTGATTCATATTCGCGTTAAATATCTGGTTAGTGTATTATTCTACCGTCTGTCTTTGTTTTGAAACAGTTACCGTTTGTTTACTCCAGTCAGTCGCCCAGCGGACGTCGTCCAGAGCACACCTCTCCAGTGGTGTAGCAATAAATTATCAGTTGTAAGTGTAACCGGCTTCTCTCTAGAAGCTACATATTTTTACTTTTCAGTGCGTTTTCCCTTCAGTTCATTAAATTTATTGTGTGCTCGCGTTTTTATTTGATTCATATTCGCGTTAAATATCTGGTTAGTGTATTATTCCACCGTCTGTCTTTGTTTTGAAACAGTTACCGTTTGTTTACTCCAGTCAGTCGCCCAGCGGACGTCGTCCAGAGCACACCTCTCCAGCGGTGTAGCAATAAATTATCAGTTGTAAGTGTAACCGGCTTCTCTCTAGAAGCTACATATTTTTACTTTTCAGTGCGTTTTCCCTTCAGTTCATTAAATTTATTGTGTGCTCGCGTTTTTATTTGATTCATATTCGCGTTAAATATCTGGTTAGTGTATTATTCCACCGTCTGTCTTTGTTTTGAAACAGTTACCGTTTGTTTACTCCAGTCAGTCGCCCAGCGGACGTCGTCCAGAGCACACCTCTCCAGTGGTGTAGCAATAAATTATCAGTTGTAAGTGTAACCGGCTTCTCTCTAGAAGCTACATATTTTTACTTTTCAGTGCGTTTTCCCTTCAGTTCATTAAATTTATTGTGTGCTCGCGTTTTTATTTGATTCATATTCGCGTTAAATATCTGGTTAGTGTACTATTCCGCCGTGTTAACCGAGTCGCGACAGTCGTTTGTCTTTATTTTCTGATTAGAACCGACATACAGTATTTTGATTTTCGTCTGCACTTTCTCGTCTCAATTTGTAAATTTATACTGTGCTCTCGTGCGTATTAGATTCACATCCGCGTTTTAACAATCAGTGTAGTTTTCCTTTGAACACATCGCGACTGTAGTTTTTGTTGCCACTGTAATCATGAATAGGGACTGTGACTGCTGTGTACGGATGCAGTCTGAGCTGGTGACACTTCGCTCCCACCTTCATGCTGTGTTAACCTCGGTTGCACAGTTGGAAGCTGCGATCGATGGGCGTCGTTGTTGTTGGCCGGCGGTGGGGACCGAACGGAATCCCGTCGACTCCACCGATCGGCCTGCGGCAGCGACATGCCCTGAAACTGCTTGCAGTGAGGCAGACATCCCACCCGTGGTTGCGTGGGAGGTTGCTCCAGTGCGTGGCAGGAGGCGCAAGACATTCCGGGGGACCGATCGTGAGGCCTCCCCGGTTCGTCTTGCGAACAGGTTTGAGGCGCTGTCTGCTCAGGACGACGTTCCTGAGTCGGATGGTGTCTCTCACCGTGTCACCACCCAGCCTGCAAGATCCGGTCTTTCACAGAGGGTGGGTTTACTTGTAGTTGGGAGCTCCAACGTTAGGCGGGTGATGGAGCCCCTTAGAGAGATGGCTGCCAAGGAGGGGAAGAAAGCCACCCGGTATGCACTCCGTGTGCATACCGGGTGGAGTCATTCCAGATGTGGAACGGGTCCTCCCGGATGCCATGAAGGGTACGGGGTGCAGCCAGCTGCAGGTGGTGGCTCACGTCGGTACCAATGATGTGTGTCGTTTCGGATCTGAAGAGATCCTCTCAGGTTTCGAGCGGCTAACTGAAGTGGTAAAGACTGCCAATCTTGCTTGCAAGATGAAAGCAGAGCTCACCATCTGCAGCATAGTTGACAGGACCGACTGTGGACTTCTGGTACAGAGCCGAGTGGAGGGTCTGATTCAGAGGCTCAGACGGTTCTGCGACCGTGTAGGCTGCAGATTCCTTGACTTGCGCCATCGGGTGGTGGGTTTCCGGGTTCCGCTGAATAGGTCAGGAGTCCACTATACGCAGGAAGCGGCTACACGGGTAGCGGGGGCTGTGTGGCGTGGACTGGGCGGTTTTTTAGGATAAAGAGCTTCGGGGAAATAGAAAATGGGCAATCTCAAAGGGTTCAGGTGGATCACAGGAGAAATGTAGATCCGGAAACTATCGGTATAACAGTTGTAAATTGTCGTAGCTGTGTCGGGAAAGTTCCAGAACTGCAAGCGTTAATAGAAAGCACCGAAACACACATCATTATAGGTAGCGAAAGTTGGCTCAAGTCGGAAATAAGTTCAGAAGAAGTATTTTCAAAAGATCTATCGGTGTTCAGAAAGGATAGATTAAACAAAATAGGTGGGGGCGTGTTTGTCGCCGTCAAAAGTAGTATTTCATGTAGCGAAGTTGAAGTTGATAGTTCGTACGAGCTATTATGGGTAGAGGTTGTACCCGAAAATCGTAAGAAGTTAATAATCGGTTCCTTTTACAGGTCTCCCGACTCTGACGATACAATAGCAGAAAGGTTCAAAGAAAACCTGAGTCTAATTACAAAAACGTACCCGACTCACACGATAACAGTAGGTGGTGATTTTAATTTACCCTCGATCTGTTGGCGAAATTATATTTTCAAATCAGGAGGTAGGCATAAAACATCGTCCGAAATTGTACTCAACGCATTCTCTGAGAATTACTTCGAACAATTAGTTCATGAGCCAACTAGAATTGTAAATGGATGTGAAAACACACTTGATCTCTTAGCAACAAATAATCCTGAGCTCATAACGAGCATCAAAACGGATGCAGGTATTAGTGAACACAGAGCTGTCGTAGCGAAACTGAATATCGAAAGTCCCAAAGTTACCAAAAATAAACGCAAAGTATATTTGTTCAGGAAAGTAGATAGAAACAAAATACATTGCTTCTTGATAGACACCTTCCACTCGTTTCTAACACTAAACGTAGGTGTAGACCAGATATGGCTCAAATTCAAAGAAGTGGTATCGACAGCAATTGAAAGTTTTATACCTAATAAATTAATAAAAGAAGGAGGCGATCCCCCTTGGTACACAAAACAGGTCAGGACACTGTTGCAAAAGCAATGGAAAAGGCATACTAAATTTAAACGAACACGAAATCCCCAGGATTTGCGATCGTACTCAGAAGCTCGAAATTTAGCGAAGACTTCAATGCGAGATGCCTACAATATTTATCACAACGAAACTCTTTCTCGTAATTTGACTGAAAACCCAAAGAGATTTTGGTCATATGTCAAATTTACTCGGGGCAAATCACAAACAATACCTTCACTACATGATAGTAATGGCGATCCTGCCGATGACAGCGCTACTAAAGCAGAGTTACTAAACTTAGCTTTTAGAAACTCATTCACCAAAGAAGACGAAACCGATATTCCAGATTTCGAATGACGAACAGATGCCGTAATGAGTAACATAGAAGTAGATATCATCCGAGTACTGCAGCAACTAAAATCACTTAACAAGAACAAGTCTTCTGGTCCGGATTGTATACCCATTAGATTTCTATATGATTATGCTGAAGCGACAGCTCCTTACTTAACAGTCATATACAACCGCTCTCTCATAGAAGGATCTGTACCAAAAGATTGGAAAGTTGCACAGGTCACACCTATATTAAAGAAAGGCAGTAGGAGTAACGCACTAAACTGCAGGCCTATTTCATTGACGTCAATTTGCAGCAGGGTTTTGGAACATATCCTGTATTCAAATATTATGAATTATCTCGAACAGAACGATCTATTGACAACACGGATTTAGAAAATATCGTTCATGCGAAACACAAAAAGCTCTTTATTCACACGAAGTGATGGGTGCTATCGACAAAGGTTCGCAAATCGATTCCGTATTTCTTGATTTCCAGAAAGCTTTTGACACCGTACCTCACAAACGGCTTTTAATCAAATTGCGTGGTTATGATATATCGCCCCAAATGTGCGATTGGATAGGGGATTTCTTGTCAGAGAGGACACAGTTCGTAGTAATCGATGGTAAGGCATCGACTAAAACAGAGGTGATATCGGGCGTTCCACAGGGTAGTGATATTGGTCCTCTGCTATTCCTAATTAACATAAACGATTTAGGGGAAAATCTGAGTAGCTCTCTTAGGTTGTTTGCAGATGACGCCGTCATTTACCGTCTAGTAAAGTCATCTGAGGATCAGAAACAACTGCAGAACGATGTGAATAAGATATCAGTATGGTGTAAAAATTGGAAATTGACTCTAAATAATGAGAAGTGTGAAGTCGTCCACATGAGTACGAAACGAAATCCGATAAACTTTGTTTACAACATAAATCAATCAAATGTGAAGGCCGTAAGCTCCACAAAATACCTAGGAATTACTATTACTTCAGATCTAAACTGGAAAGAACACGTAGATAATATCGTGGGAAAGGCGAACCAGAGACTGCGTTTTATTGGCAGAACCCTTAAAAGATGCAACAAAACTACTAAAGAAACTGCATACACTGTGCTTGTCCGTCCATATTTGGAGTATTGCAGCCCAGTGTGGTATCATTATCAGGTGGGTTTGACGGAGGACATCGAAAGAGTCCAAAGAAGGGCAGCTCGTTTCGTATTGTCACGATACGGGGGAGACAGCGTTACGGAAATGATACAGGATCTGGGATGGGAATCATTACAACAACGGCGCTTATCGCTGCGGCGTGGGCTACTTTCGAAACTCCAATCGCCAACATTCTCCTCCGAATGCGAAAATATATTGTTGACTCCCACTTATATAGGTAGAAATTATCATCAGAATAAAATAAGAGAAATCAGAGCTCGAACAGAGAGATTCAGGTGTTCTTTCTTCCCGCGCGCTATTCGAGAATGGAATGGGAGATAAATAGTATAATTGTGGTTCGATGAACCCTCTGCCAGGCACTTAAATGTGATTTGCAGAGTATCCCATGTAGATGTAGATGTAGAATATGATACTATGAGAGTTTCGTTTAGTGCCGGCACAGCACATAGGAAAAATCACAACATTAGTGACACTGACAGAAAAAGACGAACACAAAACATTAACAGTACTGAATCATATACAAAACAAGCATGAACAGAAAATAACGAAACTGATGGCGAAAAAATACAAGCACACTAACATACGTAGGAAGGACAAATCACCAGAAAACGAAGACACATTCCTTCCATGTGTTAGTAAAACTGACAGACACAAAATTACTTGATGAAGAGTAAATGCTGTTGGAAAAAGGGATGAAATATTCCGTCAAGTAAAGCCAGTACACAGAAAATCTCACAGTAGAAACTGACGACATTCTTACTTCTAAATAACGACGGAATATCCAAGAAATAACCAGATAATTATAACCCAGCAGTCCACAAATGCAGCGTAATACCGTGAGGCAAACCTAGATATGAATAATTAGAACGTGCAACTCTGCGATGTGTGTTAGTGGAAGGTAGAGTAGTAGAGTAGAATGGGGAAAGTATGCGCAGCGAGTAAGACTGCGCAAGGCATGTATCTCAGTTTTAAAGATCCAGCAGTTGGCTGCACTGCAAGGCACGAAACAGCCTCGGTGGCTAACTCTTTGTTGCCGTAGTTTGGTTGTTGTAGTGTTAACGGCTGTGCAATGCGGTAAGAAATGTTTTACATTATTTCCAGGTATAATTTTGTCTTGTCTTGCGAAATGGGACGGCATCATAGATTAGTACAAAAAATAAACCGGAGTCTAACGAAGTCGCTGAAAAGTCCATTCCGCCCCACAGCAACGCAAGGCTAAATAAACTCATTCCGAATCTGATACCGTGCCCAGGAGCGCACTCAGGGCCCCATTTCAGCATGAGCAGAACCCTCCCCCCCCCTCCCCACTTGTCCACACATACACTCATGCAGCTACATTTCTGCATTATTATATTACTGGCGTCAACCGGCAGTCTGCACAGGTTCCAAAAACTCCGAAACATTAATTCGCAGTTTTAGTGTAAAACTTGTTTTCGTAGCAATCTATTTAGACATTAAACAAAAATAGAAAATATATATTTCGCTGTTTCACTTCATCAATGTATTTTCAATGAAACTCTCACCTCTCTGACACTCCCTTAAAGATAGAATATCAAAAAATCGCTTCTTAAACGACGCCTACAGAATGGGATCACCATCGTCAAAAAATTTCAAGCTCACAGTCCAACGAATTGCACAGCCCTCCGGAAGACTTGGAAGATGGCTGCTTGAATCTAGATTCTACCAGTGCGAAGTCGGGCGGATCGCTAGTACATACGACGGTTGGAGCGTAAGTATTAGCAACTATTTACTGACAACCTATAAATAAGCGTTACATGCTTGTAGCTTTTACTGTCCTTCAAAGTAGTGACCATCGTTGGCAGCGATGTGGAAGGCGTAGTATACCGTTAGGAGGGCCTCTTGGTGCGAATGGCGCGGCTACTGCCTGTCAAACTCTGGAACAGTTCTGCGAATGCCACGGAGAAGTTCCTTCATCTTCAGATTCAAATCAGTCACAAGGTTCAAAATTGTTCAAATGTTTCTACAGCTTATGGTACTTAACTACCGGGTCATCAGTCCCTAAGCTAACAAACTACTTATGAACTACTTGCGAACAAGGACGGCACAAATATCCATGCCCGAGGGGGGATTCGAACCCCCGACCGTAGTGGCCATGCAGACCGTGACTGAAGCGCCTCAGTCCCCTCGGCCACCGCGGTCGGCCAGTCACAAGGACTTACGTCCGTGGAGTATGGTGGATAGTTCAGTACTTCCCAGTCCCATCGATCGAACGGAGCATTGATGGTTGAATCCTCCAAGAAGTCCAGCAACGAAACTTCTTGGGCGTTCCAGAAAACTATGAGTAGCACTTTACCGGCAAATGGAGTACTTTGCAACTTCTTTCGGACTGGTGATGACGTATTTTTCCACTCCATAGCCGTTCAACGCTTGTTCCGTATGCAACGCCCAGGTTTCTTCTTGAAGCTTGTAAAGCAGTTTGTCTAATATCTCAAGGTACTTGGTGTACTTGGAAATTATATAGCAAAATAAAAATATGTCTCATGTTTAATGTCTGATACTATCTTTTTTTTTTCTTTTCATACACAACTCTGCTCACAGTCGACAGGGGAAACTGATTTTCCAACTCCCCCTCGTACTAACAGACATCTTCGTTCTTCTCTGTCAACGCTTACGATGATACTGTCGCATGACCGCACTGAGCACCAACGTGCACGTGCGCTTGGGCCGTTTCACATTCTGCACGGAATTCCGGCGTGAAACACGTTGTGGGATATGCGCGCGGAAGGCAGCGGTCGGACTTAGCACCCGGAGGGCTTAGTGACGCTGATGAAGTTAGAGCCCGGTGTAAGCCGCGCTATGCAGATTCAGACGCGCGCGTTAACACAAAGTTAAACGCCGCTCCGGCTGCAGCCAGCGCGGCGTCCAGGACCTCTGGCCCACACGGCGCCGCAGAAGCCACGCCGGCCAACCTGATTACGTACGGGGCCAAGCGTGGCTCACCGGGGTTTTATGCGGCTGCGGCCAGCTCCGTGCTCAACACCGAGGCAGGGACCTCTGCTGCAGCACACCCAACGACTATGTCAATTACTGGGCAGCATTCGTAACTCATACACTGAGGAGACAAAAGCATACACGGAAACAAAGGGAGACGTCGTCCAGATACTGGTGGCGAGACCTCCAAGTACATGAAGTACACTTACCAGGCGAAGGAGCACAGGCAGTGATAGCAACAAATAAACAAATAAACACACAGACACACACACACACACACACAAACGCAAGCTTTCGCAGCCTAGCTGCTTCATCAGGCAGAAGGGAAGGAGAGGGAAAAGGAAATGATGAGGGTTTTAAGGGAGTGGGTAAGGAGTCATTCCAATCCCGGGACAGGAAAGACTTACCTTGGGGGGGGAAACAAATACACACACACATTTACACAGACGCAAGTAAACTTAGGCAGACATACTGTAGAACTGTAGAAAGCAGCTTCCATCATTTCCTTTTTCCTGTCCTTCCCTTCTGCCTGACGAAGCAGCAAGGCTGCGAAAGCTTGCGTTTGTGTGTGTGTCTGTGTGTTTATTTGCTTATTTGTTTATTTGTTGCTGTCACTGCCTGTGTTCCTTCGCCTGGTAAGTGGACTTCATCTATTTTTACGTGCCGGCCGCGGTGACCGAGGAGACTGAGAAGCTCCAGTCACGGTCTGCACGGCCACTACGGTCGGGGGTTCGAATCCCCCCTCGGGCATGGATATTTGTGCCGACCTAGTTCGTAAGTAGTTCATAAGTAGTTTGTAAGTTTAGGGACTGCTGACCCCGTAGTTAAGTCCCATAAACTATACAAACATTTAAACATTTTTATTTTTACGTATATGTTCCTGTTAGGAATTTTTCCTAATATATATATATATGGGTCAGTAGATGGACTGTAGTACCGGCGGCCACCACACTTTACCCCACGCTCAGTCAAACAAAACTTTCATATATATATATATATATATATATATATATATATATATATATATATATATATATATATGAAAGTTTTGTTTGACTGAGCGTGGGGTAAAGTGTGGTGGCCGCCGGTACTACAGTCCATCTACTGACCCATAGTTTGGCTCACTATGAATGGATACAGCTAACAACTACAGCTGAGCATTTATTTTACTTACATGAGATGAACTTTCCTGTTCTGCAATACAAAAATCGCGATTCTTACGGCTCTGACGAACTATTTTTGCAGATCCTTAAAATTTGAGGCAGGTGGATTCGATGACATATCACATTTACCGGGTTTCAATAAGAGAAAAAGTAGTTTGGTGAATACAAAAAAATTTTCAAATCTTTGTAACTCTATCGGACCAAACTGCATGGTCATCAGTCCGTAGCTTACAAACTACTTAAACCTAGGTAAACTAACCTAAGGACAACACAAACACCCATGCCCCAGGGAGGACTCGAATCTCCACGGCGAGCAACTGCGCGCTCTGTAGCGCGACGATTTAGATCGCTTGGCTACTCCACCGCGGCTTGGTGAAGACAATCGGGGTTTCTGTTACGATTTGAATACCACTCTTTCTACAATATCTGGTTTTACCACTTGGTAGCTCGTAAGAATGTAATTTTGTATGGGATTCGGCATTCCGCCGACTGTTTAAGAGCATATTAACGAAAAGACTTTTGACAAGAAAGTTTGAGTACATGCTATTAACGTAAACGTGTTTGCTAATGGGTAGATATTTCTACTTACTTGAAATGTTCAGAGAATTATCACCAGGGAGTCTGTTTCCCTTTAGTAATTTGTGTATGCAGATGTTAAAAAAATTAATTCTAATTTTATCAAACACTTTCATGAGGTTTAGTTTAAAGGACACAGATTGTCCCCTAGTCTGCTACTGTATAAATTAGCTGAACATTAATGAATAGACAAAAGATTATTTACATATATTTAAGACAAATTTTGTTTTCTTGAAACTTCTTACACTCAGAAAATGATACAAGATTCAGCAACCTCAATCTCATTAGTTAACCCTCTCCTGTTGCAAATATAATGCCAAAAAGGACTATGATGACAAGTATGGTTGGCCAGCAGCTGTGATAAACAGAATAAAACCAAATTTTCATGACATAGCACAGCCAGAATTGTTACACAAATGTCTACACGGAAAAACTCAGAATCCTAACGAGATCGTAAACAATTTAATTTGCATAGTGATTCCTAAAAGAGTGTTTGTAAGCATAAAAACACTACACTTTGGCATTTATGATGCAATAGCAACCTACAACCAATGAAACAGTGTGAAGTAAAGAAGGCATTAGGATTTCAGACTGGAGTGAACACTGTACGAGCACTAAGAAATATTGACAGAGAGAGAATAAAAGGAGCAGAAAGAAGAGAAAGAAATATGAAATATGATTTAACAACAGACTAGAAGAGAAGACCAAAACGGAAGCTCTTGGAGGTTGAAGAAGAAGAAGACCTACTGTTCAAATGTTGAAATGTTTGTAAATCTACTGGACCAAATTGTGTGGTCATCAGTCCGTAGCTTACAAATTACTTAAACTAAGGTAAACTAACCTACGGATAACACACACACCCATTCCCCAGGGAGGACTCGAACCTCCGAGGATGAGCAATAGCGTGCTCCGGAGCGAGGCGCCTTAGACCGCTCGGCTACTCCACTGCGGCAAGAATACCCTAATAATCCATCCTACAATGTAGGAATGTATTGAAAACCTTTTATAGCCGTTTCCCGTTAATTAGAATTTTCCGAATGTAAGGTATATTTTCTCAAAATCCACTCAATTTTCATGCAGAACTCCTAGTGGTCAAACTTAAATTGTAACACAGCCATTTGGCAATATCTTCAGGACTTTCATTTCAATTTTATTAAATACGGATTTTTATTTTATTTTGGTTCAATAATGAAAAAAATATTGAAAGGAAAGTAGAAAAGATTAATATCCCTCCTTCATAACTGGAATACTAAACCACTCTATATGTTGCAAAAATTTCAAATTCTTCGGTTTGGTAGATTGTTCATAAACGTTCCTCAAAATTAGTGATTTTAACATGGGCAGCGTAGGCACCTCCGGCTCCCCGGAAGTGTGCTGTAAATTTCAACATCAATTGTCTCCAAAACTTAGGTCCGTCGCAAAAAAGCGGATATCTTCATCCTCAGTGTATATCCATAACCCATCAAAATCCGTAATTTAGAATTATGATGATCCCCTGATGAGACTACGAAGTCGGTGGCCGAGCGGTCTGCGGTGTGTCAGTCACGGTCTACACGGCCGCTACGGTCCGTCTTTACTATAAACTACTTCATAAGTAGTTTGTAAGTTTAGGGGCTGATGACTCCTTAGTTAAGTCGCAGTTGAACATTTAGACTACGAAGTCATGGACCGAAGTTATGAACACTGTACTGTGCAAGCTAATGGTGGCTTCATAAAGGTGAAGGATGTTTTGGCATAAAACGGAATGGATCCTCCCGTCCAACTGAAGCGATCATCAACCACGTACTTAGACACCATTTGCAGCAGTACAGGTACTTATAACAACCATGTAACCATGTGCCACGTAACTGGGCCTCAAAACTTCATTATTGATTTGTAGAACATTCTGCACAATTACAGCTAACGACTTGGCCATATACCTCTCGATATGCATCCCATCATGTAATTGCGTGGCTTTTTTCAACTTATCGCGCTGAATGAATCGTCCATCATCTTGCAGCCGTGCATATTCAACTTCATCAACTAATATTTAGGCCGACCATCTTCAGTGTGAGTTGCAAGATTTCCCAAAGGTGCCAGGCGTGGAATTATACGCTCCATCGCGGCGGCTCTCCACATGCTAGTCACAGAGGTTGATCGGCAGCCCAGGTACATTAACTCATGCGCGCCCGAGTGACGAAAGCGTTAATGTATACGACTGGCTTATAAGTGTACGTTTGGGGACGGTATAACGACAAACTGATATTTAATTATTCCAAGTGAAGGATTCCAAGCCTTGTGAACTTTAAAACCACTGTCTCTGCATCTATCGGCCGCGCGAAATGGCCGCTTGGTCTAAGGCGTTATGCCACGGACTGGGTGGCCGTTCCCACATGAAGATGGAGCTCTCCATGAAAAAAAAAAGTTCAAATATTTGTAATTCTACGGGACCAAACTACGTCTGTCATTAGTCCCTAGACTTACAAACTACTTAAACTAACCTAAGGACAACACAAACATCCATGCCCGAGGGAGGATTCGAACCTCCGACGCAGGAGGCTGCACGATCCGTAACCTGGCGCTCCACACCGCTCGGCTACCCCCGCGCGGCGTTCTCCCTCGGAATGTGTGAGTGAGGGTGTTTTGTCCTTAATGTAGGTAGTTGAGAGATCGGTTAAAATATTTTTTTGCTTCCTTGAAACGCGTCTACAGAATTGAAAAAGTGGGGTTTGTAAGGTCACACCACTGTAGTTCAACGAATGAGCCGTATATACAGCGTGAGGTCAGAAAAAGGGTGTATGTTTGGAGGGGTGTTAGAGGCGTGATTTTTTTAAAGTAAGTACCGTTTTGAAATTAAAAAAAGACGTGCTAAGATATCTCAATAATTTTATTTTTACATGAAATCCTGTACCTTAATCCACTTTTCTACATAATTTCCGTCATTATTGAGGCACCTGTCATAATGTTGTACCAGTTTTTGAATACCCTCCTCATAGAAGTCTGCCGCCTAACTTATTAACCACTGCATCACAACTGTTTTGATTACGTCATCGTCTTGAAGTCCGTCCAGGTGTTCCTTCAAGTGCAGGAGCAGATGTCAGTCAGCTTACTGTAACACACTGCACAATTCAGAACAAAAGACGTGGCAAGTTGAGCCAGACAATGCCCGTGGGTATCTGGTGGGAACAAATATGGCAACTATTTGTTCAGAGCCGATATAAAAGCATTATACGTTTGGACCTCTTACTGTCCTTCAATGTAGTCGCCAACGTTGTGCAGAATCCGTTACCAGTGAATATCATCTGCGAAAGAAACGGTAACACCTTCTGTGCAAACCACCCAACATTTTGCAGGACAATACGGGGCGCATACAGCCACCACCACCTAGAGAGAAGGCCGCGGCGCTCTCGTGTGACGTCAGGCAGAGTAGGTTGCGCGCGGATAGCTGCCTGGCTCGCTGCTTCGGCATAGTGGGTCGTGCCCCAGCGGCTACCCAGTCAGCTATGCGCGCGCAACATACTCTGCCTGACGTCACACGCGAGCGCCGCGGCCTTCTCTCTAGGTGGTATTCATAAAGCGCAAGCTTTAATTGCTCTTTTCCGTCGATGGGACTGGGAAATATTGTACCATCCACCATACCCCCCAGATTTAAGTCCCTTGTGACTTTCACTTGATTCCGTAGATGAAGGAATCACTTCGTGGCATTCGCTTCAGAACTGTTCCAGAGATTCGACAGGCAGTAAACAGCTCCATTCGCACCATCAACAGAACAGGCTGTGTTAACTGTATACCACGGGTTCTACACAGCGCTGGTGATTACTTTCAAGGACAGTTACAGGTGCATACTTGTAACGCTTTTGTATCGGTTTTGAATAAATAGTAGCCACTATTTAAACTCCAACCCGCGTATACGAACTTTCATAATTTCCACAACGAATATGATAGCGGTCTTGCGAAGCAGCAATTCATCCTGTACAGTTCCAATTTACATGGGAGGCCGGAAGACCACCTTAGCGTGATATTCCTCTAGATGGTGACTTATCTTTGAGGAAAGAGCACCCACGTATGGCAAGAACGTTTTTGAACTGCACTCTATGATACACACAGAAAGTTCTTCGAATTTGTTGCTGGGCATATTCATTCGATTTAAAAACACTCTTCAGTCGTGGTAGCTCTCCTTGCAACCAAAGGTTTTAATACTAGAGTCAAACATTTGCAGGAAAGATACGATTTGAACCAATGGTGCTGGTTAATGGCTGCATAGACAGATCGTCCAGATTGTGAACTGAGGGAAGTTGCACTCTGAAACATCTTGAAACTGTCTTTGCTAGTATGAATCGTTTTGTAAGGCATCAGTTGCTTCTTTTTTGGTCTTGTGATACCCAAAGATCGTATAAAACCACAGAGATTTTCATTATAGACTTTCTCAGGCAGTGGGGCGTTACCGTTGCCTTCGTCCGTGCGTAGAAAAACAGCCTCAGTATCGTCATGGAGTTTTCGTATAGGTAACTTCTCATCTCTTTGTGGACTACGTTTCACGATTGCTCGGCGATTTCGCGTCTGATTTCTTCAACTGCAACCTCTGACAGCGGTCGGTGAGCTTCTTCGAAAGATGAATGTAAAATAATATAGACAAGATATTTGGACTGCGAGCAAATCTTAGTCCTTTAGACAGAGACTGCTGCTTCATCCAGCTATTTTCTCGGTGAATTTATAACAGGGCGGCGCTTCGATAATTTTCTAACTTGTGAAGAGCAAGCTTCGGTCTCGATTTTCATGGGAACTCCTCCAAATCTTCCGTGAAAAATCTTTCTTTCCCTTGAATAATTTTGTTTTCTTTCCTTACAGTTTACTTCCTAGTGTCAATCTGAAAAAGTTCATAGATTGTATGTTATCAAAAAAGTGTTATTAAATTCGCAACTGGTTCCACCTAATGATGTCAATGCCTAATCCCTTGGTGCGCAGATCACAGAGGTTATGGACTCTGGTGTCTAACACGAAGTACCTAGTCTTCTTATTGTCAATCTATAATGTGGCGGAAACTGTGGCTGACACGTATAGTCATGGATGTGTTGTGCCTGAAGAACGTGTTTCTTATTCTTAATCCAATATTTATTGAAAACGCGTTCAGTCTAAGCCATTATTATTTATTTCGTTTATCGCTACAGAGCGAATTACGTTTGCCACGAGGTTGTTTCATATCCTCGCATTTAAATCACCTACTACAATCAGAAAAATTTGGTTGATGTTGTGTAGAATTCAAGACATCTTAGAATTCCATATAGTTATAATTTCGACCTTCATCTGGAGAATGTACTCCGAGAGTCGGCCAATTACCTCTTGGTGCCTTTATTCCGTTAGAAATTATAATTTCATAAATGAAGATGTATGAGTGTACTTTATTTTAAAAGTGTTTTTTTCCATAGAATAGCAATTCCATTAGACACTTTCTTTTCGAGGGACTCCACTGTAGCCGGCCGCGGTGGACGATCGTTCTGCGTCGCGCCAGTCACAGTCTGCACGGCCGCTACGATCGGGGGTTCGAATCCTCCCTCGAGCATGGATGATTGTCATCTTTAGTATAAGGTAGTTCATTAGTAGTTTGTAAGTTTAGGGAACGGATCTGGAAACGACACTACAAATAGTTAGCTCAGATTCCTCCCCGCCAGCGAGACTTTCAACCTTCACCAACTCCGCCAACAGCCTGTATGAACTGAGGATTACCTCTGAACCCAACCGACAGGAGTCATTGGTGCGGACAAGAGCAACAATTTGCAATCGGATGCACCCAGTGCCAGGAGTGTATATGATATATAACCTACGTACCTGTAATGTTTTACTGTTTTTTTTTTTTTTTTTTTTTTTTTAATCAGGTCTCTCAGTTATAAAATGTAAATGAAAATATGACTCAAATAAGAAAATGAGGTACATAAAAAGATGCGTGTATTCTAGGGTAAGAATCTGTCGAAATTTCAAGACATTCAATCTAGAACGTTCGGAGATATGATATTAGGAATTTTTTTCATAAATTACGTAGAAATTTTCACAGAATGTTGTATATGATCTCGCAAATGTTTCTTAGCGCCGCTTGAACGGCACCTCGAATATATGTAATAAAAGCGCCGAGACTATATAAATATATTATTTAGAATGAGCGACTTGCAATAAACTTTAAACATGATTTCAAACTTTTATTAAACTTTTTCTCGCAGACAACCACATGAAAATAATGTAAGAAAAAAATGTTTCTCGCTTACTACTTTTCCGCTGTTGATGGAGCAAAACCATGGCATTCGGTATAACTTTACAATTTATAATTTATACACTACCAATTGTACTCGCAGGAAATTTTGCAGACAGAATAAACACTTAAAGCTGAATGTACGTTCGAAATTGTATCACAGTGCAACACGTAATTCATGATATCTGAGGACGTGAAGAGTAACGTTCATGGAAAACCACCCCGTCAAACATCAAGTTTTAATCTATTACTTCTTCACTACTAACCATATTCGCAACAGATTTTACTGACGTACAGCACTTATACAAATCAATAGATTCCTGCATAATGTAACAATTGTACAACATATCTATATTAATAATAAATCTGTAAATGTAGGCCTGTCGCTGTTCGCATCAATCTCCGAAACTACTGGACGAATTTTCATGCGGTTTTCACAGGAAATTTGAGCTTAGATTGGGGCAACATATAGGCATGATTTAATTAAAATCAGATCACCTAAAAAAAAGATACATCGCAATCTTAAGTGTTATCAGTAACTGTCCATCTATTAGAAATACCTAATCTCTTAAACTACTTCACGGATCTGCATGGAGCAGTCATAAAAGTGGGATCATGGAAATTGTTTTAATATGTACGTTACGCTTGAAGTATGGATTGCGTAGTACACCAAACAACCGATACAGGCGCTGTAGTGTGCCAAAGACCTAATAAGCACCGCTGCTACGTAATAAGTATGGAGTAGTACAACGTGGAAGCGAACGTTTGTGACAGAATTAAGCAGTCTTATGTATCCGAATACCAACAAACATTGAAGATAGTGTGACTGATTCCGCTTTGTGTATTAAATACTTAACGACAATTCTTTGCTTATTTTGGCACGTTTCTCTTTTTGTATCAAAAACTTTATGAAGATATATCGTTTCGGACTACAAATTTTACTTACATTTGACACCTTTATGATGATCAATTGTTTCTGATAATTACTTTTATTTAAATTTAACGTCTTGACTAAGTCAACTATATTTATTGACAGAGAGAGCCAAGAAGGATTCTATTTTTACTGACTGAGGTTCGGAAACCTAAAACGCCACGATACACACAGGCCCTCCATCAACAACCGTTGTGAAGCACGGGCATATAGGCTAGTATATATAACCTATGTATCTGTAATTTTGCTCATTTTTGTCAGATGGTTTCCCCTTTATAAAAATGTGTACATTTATATATGAACATATATTTTTGTCGCATTACACTTTGCAACGTTATGTCGAAATTTCACTTCGGTCGGCAACATTAGAATATTTACTACAAGGAATATCTACGTCGTACCTAAAGTACAAATACAAATGTACGTTTTTCAAAATCTCGAATATCCGAAAGCTGTTCACAAGAACCTTCGTAGATATAAGTCTCTTAACATTACACAAAACTAGGCTCTCGGTTAGAGTTGCAGGAGGAATTAGAGAAGTGGAGGCTGGTACAGCTAGTTGCTTGAATACGAAACTGGTTCGGAGCTTAAATGCGTGAATTTAGTGAGAGTACACATTCTTATCTTTCACTTTGTTTTATCACTTCACCAAAATTCCTCCCTCACTTTCCTTCCCAGATTTAATGTAAACTACATCAGACGTTTAGAAGAGATATGATTTTTGCTATTGTTCGTGAGAAGTGTTGGGCACTGTTGATTTGCATTATAATGATATACTGACGTCCCATAGTATTAATATATTGTCGGATTGTTTCTCCTCGTTAAATTTCACATCTGATAGAATACAATGTTGTGAGATTACCGCCCAATAGAAATACTGGTAATTAATAGCATTTGATAATTAAACAGTATGAAGTTCACTGCAAACATTGACCATGCCAATGCACTAAATGTTACACGATTTTAATCTTATTAATTATGGTAGCAATGTATGTACACAGTTGGGTGACAACATTTATAGTTACGCCATAGGTAGAAATTCTCCACGTTGAGATTTGCTGTGTGCTTGTAGCTGTGATGTTGGTGGCTTGTTCCAACTTAGGATTTTACAGTTCGTTTCCGGTGAGGGGAGAGAGGGACAATGGCGAGTGCCAGGCACAGTGCAGTGCACAAATATTGTAATACTACTGGCATTTGAAGTAATACGATGCAGTTAGGAACCTTTAAGGCCCTCATTACAAAATAGCCTGTTGATAAATAAACAATACATTAGCTGATATAGTCACATCTAACGTAATATGTTCAATTGACAATGAAAAGTAATAAATTACCAACGAAGACAAGACAGTTACACAACTAGCATGGTAATGTTTGTTTATAAAAATAATATATTAACTATTTTTCATTTTATTTTCAATCAATCTTTTGTATTTTACCTTGAAATATTCAGTTAAATCAGTTATCTGTGATATAAGAAATTGCACGATTATGATAAACAGTACAAAGGGTGTTTATACTAATATAAAACGTAAGAAAATATTTGTTTAATGTGTAGTGTAATTATTTTGATTTTAAGTAAAGTTTTAGAAATGTATTGGCTGAGCGCTGTACGTTGGCAAATCGGTTAGAACAGTTCACATGGGGAAGTTAATGACGTAGGGGAAAAAACCGCGGCAGTTGAACTTTTGGCGTGCGCGCGCACCTGGGCAGGAAGTGAGGACTCGGGACCACATGGTGTGGCTGGCCGGGCGGCGTCGCTCTGCATCAGTCTTCATGTGGATCTCGAGGTGGTGACTTCAGATTTGTCTATGGCAATCGCCACGTGTGGTTGCTCGTCGTAGACTGCACCAAGTTAAATCGAGTGCTACCATGTGTTGGTGAATATTTAGCCGGTGGAACAAGGTGTGCATCGCATTGAATTAAAGTGACTGTGATTTGTTAATGTAACGCGTGTCGTCGCATAGGCATGAACATAAACGGTGTTTGAGACAGCCACGTGGTGTGAAAACAATTCGCGACAAATATTCATTTTGTCTGGGGGCTCTCGAGCTATAACTTTATTTGATAAATGTGCCGACGTACAGACGTATCAGCCACAGGGTTCAAGTATTGTGAAATAAACAACATAAAGTGAACCTTCATGTGTTTTCAAAAATAGTAGTTAGTACACCCTTTTTCTCTCATGAACTTGAATTTATTATGAATTTGTTTTGTTAATCAT
Organism: Locusta migratoria; assembly: GCA_026315105.1. Classification (NCBI taxonomy): domain Eukaryota; kingdom Metazoa; phylum Arthropoda; class Insecta; order Orthoptera; family Acrididae; genus Locusta; species Locusta migratoria. The sequence continues at coordinate 208,497,454 of CM048747.1, read as the reverse complement.
ATGCAGGGAAGGAGAGCTGCGAACGTGTGATATCATCCCCTAAAAAACGAGTCAAACAGTCGCAATAACAGTTCCAGTGTTTTTGCATGTTTAGGGATTTGGTTCGCAGCTGGTGCTTGTGAGTTTCAAAAATTAATCTTTCCCTATTTTAAAATCTCAACCCGACCTTCACGCTCGCAATGTTCTCGTTGATATGTGCCGACCTTTTACTGTAAAAGTGATTTAGTTCGGCTTAAGGTCAGACGGGTTTGCGTTAATAAACATGAAGGGTACGGTAAAATATTTTAACGTGAAATCATAACTTTTTTAATAAACTCACAATCAAATTTAGTATTAAGTGAAGCGGAAATATTGGTCATTTTTGTTAAATTCTGCGAGTGTTTGTTTGTAATACCGATAAAAGGGCCCAACGTTTACAATGATGCGGTGTGCACCGTCAGGCTTTGAAAGTTGATACCGTCACTTACGGGAGACTGCCGCGGTTAAAAACGCTTATCCCTTCCAACAGACATTTTATTTGATTGGCATGATTTAAATTCAAAAAGCCTTGACGGGTAAAATTGAATTGCACTTAAAAGGGAAAAAATATATTTGGTGTGGAAGGTAACGAGCTTCGGCAGGGATTACGCTTTTAGGCTGTGACTCTTCACGGTGACACCTTTCCACAAATAGGATACGAAATTTATAGGTTAAAAATAGTGACCTACGCGCTAAATTAGGAAGTGAGGTCAATCACCTGTCTGAGTGCCTTTGCTCTTCTAATTGAGCCAGTCATCCGAGAGACATGATATTTGCCTTAAACTGACAACTATTTCTAGCTGAAGATACTTGGAACTCGTTACTGTCCATCTCACTGTTATAAATAGTAATTGACACTCTGCACTCAGGAGAATCGGCATATTGGAAACAAGAAGTAGGCTTTGAGCAAAATAAATAGGTTTCGGTTTCAGAGCAAAGGTAGGAATTGATACACATTTTATTTCACATGGTGCTTTATTACAACTACCCACCATATAACAGATTAAAACGGCTCTTTATATAGCCTCTTGGCCGCTGTGATGAACATTGCATTGTAAGGATCCAACAGTTGAGTTCTTCTCGTTGTTTCTATTTATTTTCCTGCTACCGTAACAGATTGTGACAACTAAAATGTAATAATTTTAATTTTAAGGAAAAACTGAAAATAAAATAAATCAAAATATTGTTTAAAAAAATAGATAGCAGGATGAAAGGTCTGTTGTTAGGAAGTAGCCATGAAGAGGTGTGAGCCAAATTTTGCAAGAAAAACTACGTGACAGGTATCAGGTCACAAACTGTTTCAAGCCTAGTGCGGGTCTTAGACAGGTGGTAAAGGATGTAGTTCCTTGTGAAAGGGTTTCACAAAACAGGATCATGTTGTGATAGTGGGGAGGGTGGGAAACAGCACTAACAGGGATCGCGGCTAAAGTACTGAGTGTGACCTGGTTAAAATAGCTTCCTCAACGACCCAGACAAATGTTGGGCTGTTGCCTACTTTCATGCGGTATGATCGATCCAAATTGAACCGCTCTGTCAGGAGGGTCAATATGGAGCTTCAACAACTGCTTAGGGCGGCTACTCTGTCAGACATAGGTCTTGTTCCTGTTGATGCTATTGTCAGTTGGGATTTCACTAGGCATGGCACTGTAGCGCAGTAGGAAAGGGAAGGTGAAACTGGCTGGGTTGATAGCAGAATCCTTAGGGAGGGGGATACTGCAATTTATGAAAGTACTTCTTTTTTAGGCTAAGTGTCCAGTGAGAAGCTCAGGCAGTCAGGTGCTAAAAATGTTGAAAAATCAAATGTTTCTCACAAAAGTAAAAAATAATGTTGGCATTTTTCACCAGAAAATTGGGGGACTAAAGAATAAAATAGATGAGCTTTTGGTTTGTTTAGATGATTTTATATATATATATATATATATATATATATATATATATATATATATATATACTATGCCTGTCTCAGCATCACATTGTCACTGATATTGAAAATGTCAATGTTAGTGGATATAAATTAGCTTCTTATGTAAGTAGAGATAATAAGGTAAGAGGAGGAGTTGCCATATATGTCAAAAGCTATCACAGTGTAAAAACGTTTTGTGTATAGCAACATATAGAAGCATGTGTCTGCCAGCTTGAACTGAATGATGATTATCTTATAATTGTAACAGTATATAGGTCCCCTTCAGGACACTTACAGCTATTTCTGGAAAATTGGAGGTCTTGTTGTGCTATCTGTGAGACAGGGAGAAGCAAATTATTATTTGTGGTGATTTCAATGTAAGAGTGTAATAGGAATAAAGACCTGGAAGACTTACTTGGCTCATTCAACCTGACGTCCGTTATTATCCGTTATTAATTTTCCTATTTGGGTAGTAAAGGACAGCAGTACATTGATAGATAACTTTTTTATAGACCAAGATAAGTTTAAGAACGTAAATTTTTGACCTGTTGAGAATGGTCTTTCCGATCATGGTGTACAGCTAGTAACAGTATATGACATAGCTTCGAACAGTAATTCGAAACAGTCCTCCTGAGTTGTGCGCACGATTAATGACTTAACAACTAGAAATTTCAAAGAAAGTCTACAGCAGTTAGACTGGGATGTGGTTTATAAGGAACATGATGTTAAATAAAAATATAACTTATTTCATGATACATTTTGATAAATGTTTCCCCAAAAAATTAGTTAAATTTAATTGTAAGAATTCATCCAAAAACCTATGGCTTACTAAAGGATTAAAAATATCTTGTAACCGAAAAAGGGAACCATATCTATCTGCAAGAAAGACTAATAACTCAGAAACAAAATGTTATAAAAACTACTGTGTTACATTAAGAAATGTTATATAAAATCAAGAAGGATGTGAATTAGATCTGAGATTTGTTACTCTGATAATAAATTAAAACAATTTCGAATATTATTAAAAGGGAGACATGGCACCCAAGAGCAGAGAAAGAGGGTATTACCATCAAAACAAATGAAAACTTTAATAATAAAAAGTCAGGAGATTAAAACATTTTAATGATAACTTTTTAAATGTTATAGAGAAAATAGAATCTAAATGTCCATTAGAAGGAGCAAGGCATTAATGGAAGAGGCCATACCCATACAGTTTGATAAAATTGAATTTCCACCCACCTCTCCCTCAGAAATTAGGAAAATAATAAACTCTCTCAAGAGTAAAAGGTCACATGGAATTAATGGTATTTCCAGCAGGGTATTAAAAGCTTGTTCCCAAAAAATAATTAGGATTCTTAGCCATATTTGTAATAGCTCATTAAAGCAGGCCACTTTCCCAGATAGACTGAAATTTGCTAACGTTAAACCTTTGCATAAAAAAGGGGATACATCTGATGTCAACAACTACCGCCCATCTCACTTCTGACCGCTTTATCCAAAATTTTTGGAAAAGTTATTTATTCTCGAGTTGCTTTATATATTAGTAAAATTAAAGTTCTAACAAAATGTCAGTTTGGTTTTTAATGAAGTTTTTCGAATGAAAATGCTATATATACCTTCACCAATGAAATGTTAAATGCTTTGAATAACCGGACATCACGGGTTGGGATTTTTTTTTTTGTGATCTCTCAAAGGCTTTGATTGTGTAAATCAGGGGATTCTTCCAGATAAGGTTAAGTATTGTGGTATTAGAGGGACAGTGCACATTTGGTTAAAATCATACCTAACTGGAAGAGTGCAGTTCACATGATATATATGAAACAATTAATTCCTCTAACTGAGGAGTTATAAAAAATTGGGTATCACAAGTTTCGCCTTGGGTCCTTTTTTATGTTCAAATGTTCAAATGTTTGTATAGTCTATGGGACTTAACTACGGGGTCATCAGTCCCTAAACTTACAAACTACTTATGAACTACTTACGAACTAGGACGGCAAAAATATCCATGCCCGAGGGGGGATTCGAACCCCCGACCGTAGTGGCCGTGCAGCCCGTGACTGGAGCGCCTTAGTCCCCGCGGTCACCGCGGCCGGCTTTTTATGTTCTCAATATATATTAATGACTTACCACTCTACATTCACGAAGATGCTAAGCTAGTTCTTTTTGATGGTGACAGAAGTATAGCTATCACACCTGACAAACAGAAATTAACTGATGAAATTGTAAATGATATCTTTCAGAAAATTATTAAATGGTTCTCTAAAAATGGACTCTCATTGAACTTTGATAAAACCCAGTATATACAGTTTCATACAGTAAATGGCATGACACCATTAATAATTTAGACTTTGAACATAAATCTGTAGCTAAGGTAAAATATTCAACATTTTACGTGTTTGCATTGACGAGTGATTGAATTGGAAGGTACATATTTAATATCTCGTGATCCGTTTGAGTTCAGCTACGTATGCTATCAGGGTCATTGCAAAATTTAGTAATATATATCTCAGTAAATTACCTTACTATTTTCATATGGGTTCATATTCTGGGGCAATTCAACATTGCGTAAAAAGTATTCATTGCACAAAAGCGTGTAATCAGAATAATTGCTGGAGGCCACCCAAGATCATCCTGCAGACATTTATTTAGGGATCTAGGGATCTTCACTGTAGTTTCACAATATATACATTCACTCATGAAATTTGTATTTAATAATCCGACCCAATTTAAAAGTAATAGCAATGTGCATAGTTACAACACTATGAGAAAGGGTGATATTCACTATTCAAAGTTAAATCTAACTTTGGCACAGAAAGGAATTAATTATGTTGCCACAATCGTCTTCGGTCACTTACCAAGTAGCATAAAAAATCTGACAGATAGCCAACAAGTAATTAAAAAGAAATGACAACTCCTTCAACAATGTAGATGAATTTTTAGATAAAACTAAAGAAAAAAATTAAGAAAGAGAAATAAAATAAAATAAATAAAAAAGTAAATAAAAAAACTTAAACGTATTGATTGGCATGCGTAGACAACTTTTACTAAACCTACACGTTGCACATCATTACGAAATGTCTTATATATGATCTATGAAACAAGCATTAATCAAATCTAATCTATATAAATCGTGTATTTCATATTTTAATTAAATGCAATGTTGCACTTTGCATTTAACCTCACATGTACTTGTAGGTGTCCGTCTTAAGTTAACGTAGGGCAGGCGAGTCAACTTCTGCTGTGGCAGTAGCTTCCGCGGCCATTTTTGTTCCAAGCGGCGACAGCGTGATCTTCTGAAAGGCGGAGTTCTTTGCTGTTATTGCTTTGAAATATCGCTTATTTCACTTCTAATACATATATAAAGAAGTAAATAAAGATTTGGATTAAAAACTAATCTGGTCTTAATATATTATCTTAATATTGCTTGAAACTCGTTTAATATGTGTATATTGGAATCTCTCCAGCTGGGTGTGTATCCGGAGCAATTTTATCGCATTGGTGGATTTAGTTTCAATGACGGCCAGATGCACTTTCATAAATTCGTGATAACTCAACGTTCCGAATGTGCTGTAATGAAACTGATCCGAATACAATCCCATGTCTGTTCTTTTTTTGGAGAACATTTTTCAAAATTCATTTAAGGCGCTTGTGAGGTACAGTGTCAAAAGCCTTCAGAAGCCTTCAGAAAATCCAGAAATATGGAATCGATTTGAGATCTGTTGTCGATGGCACTTATCACTTCATGTGAATAAAGGTGCAAGCTGTGCTTCGCAAGAGCGGTACTTTGTGAATCCGTGTTTATTGGTTAATAGGTCGTTCTCTTCGAGGTAGTTCATAATGTTGGATCAAAGTATATGTTCCAAAATCCTACTGCAAATCTACGTCATAGAGATTCGCCTGTAATTTTGGGAATCACTCCTATTGCCTTCCTTGAATATTTGTGTGACTTGGGCAACTTTCCAGTCTTTGGGTACGGATCTTTATCTGAGTGCTCGGCTGTATATGATAAGTCTGGAGCTACTGCATCAGCATACTCTGAGAGGAATCTAGTTGGTATACGATGTGACATGGAAGATTTGTTTCTGTTTAGTGACTTAAGTTGTTTTACTACCTCAGAAACATCTACTTTTCGCATGCTGGCAGCTGTTCTGGGTTCGAATTGTGAAATGTTCACTTCGTCTTCTTTGGTGGACGAATTTCGGAAAGCTGTGTTTAGAAATTCTGCTTTAGCAGTACTGTCAACTCTAGTGTTACCATTGCTATCGCGTAGTGAAGGTATTGTTTGTGTTTTGCTGACAGTGTACTTCACAAACGACCACATTTGGCTCGACGGGCGACTTCGTTCTGAAATTCGCTCACGTTTACAAGCACAAATGATAAAGCATGAAAACATAAACACGTTAATAACTTTTCATCCAATACATATCAGTAAAAATGCCTATATGCCGGCCGCAGTAGCTGAGTGGTCTGCGGCGCGCCAGTCACAGTTTGCACAGCCGCTGTGGTTGGGTTCCAATCCCCCCCCCCCCGGTCATGGATGTTTGTGTCGCTTTTAGTATAAGGTAGTTCATAAGTAGTTTGTAAGTTTAGGGACTGATGACCCCGCAGTTAAGTCCCTTAAGCTTAACAAACATTTGAACATTATTCTTACCTCCATATGTTATCAGTGGTGATCATATTTTTGGAGCATTGCAAAGATACAATTGATGTTATTTCGTAAAAATTTTGAATGTTTCAAAAAGATTGTGCTTTATTTTTTAGTCGGCGTAATAACGGTCAGCGTAGGTGCATCGCAATCTTACTAAATGATCGTAGTCAATGCGACCGACGCAGATCGTACACAGCGCTAGGAGGTAAATCGAAAAGAAGTTTTCAAGCGCGATCCGTTATGACTCTGAAACAAAGGGTCCAGTCGAGTTCGACTCCCTTAGTTGCAGTTTACGCACGAAATAATTTGGGTCGTTGACAAAACAGATGGCCACGCGTGGTAATTATAATTGAACCTTTGGGGTACAGATACAATCCAGCAGTCGATTACACAGGGGATGCATCAATTGGCTTCGGAACAAACTGTCACCGCCTAAAATTTCATTGGCTATCTCAAGCTTTGCCAAGATTGCACGGCTTCCCACGATCCAACAGCTGTTGCCAACGTAGCTATACCACGCATGTGTCGCGGATTGTAAAATTTTACCGGTATGTAGCAATGTTGTTAATCGTGTTTCAGTTAGATACCTAATAAGGCAAGAATTGAACGCAACGCAACGACGTTCGAAACGTTGTATTTTCATCCCACTTATTTCATTCTATCATTAAAATATGGTAATTCTACAATTACTTCGTATCTAATTGAAAAGCTCTTAAGTAGATATTGTAAACTAGGTCGTTATCCTTTGGCTAGAGTTGTCAGGTGTGAACTATATCCTTGGTTAGGAATTAGCAATTAATTATCTTGGGTCGCCACCATATTCCTCCAAAATATGAAAAATGGAAATGTTACTGATCTGCTTGATGTGATCATATTTTCAAACATATAATAAATATTCCTACTCGATTGAAATGTATCAGTTGTACCAAGCAAACAAAAATGTACTTGAAAAAAATATTGGTAAACTGTGGAATTTAACTGTTCTCTTTCCCCTCCAAAATAGTGAAAAAGGAATGTTTATAAATGAAAGACGATCTGCTTAAAATCAAAAAATAAATTACATTACATTTCCTATCATGTAAAACAGATAATGGTATTCAAACAATTTATTATTAATGTTAAAATATTGAGTCACAAAAATGACTGTCTGAGTCAAAGGTCGGAGGTTTTGCAAAAGAGAATGCTATTAGATTGGCTACACAGGGGGTTGAAATTATCGTTAGCCCTAAGCTCCTTAAAGTAAAGAGGCAGATCTCAAAAGAATAAAATAAGGGACCGAATCCAACAAGTCTGATTCATATAACCTTCCAGCAAGTGCGTCACCTTACCCACACAGATGATCATTGACGGCAGCGTCTCAGGCTCGCAACCAGCAGGCGGTGGGAGCAGATGAGCTGAAATTTGTATCCGACCGTAATTGCTGCGATCTGTTAAGCAGGAACGACATGTAACTTAACACAGCGTCACTGGCGTCGGCGGCGCTAGGCAGTTGCTGTGCGATTCTATCACGCTAGTAGACTAATCGATATTTTGCATAGGTGACACAAAGGCTACTTGGCACAAATCGGTCAGTCACTTGCGTAATAAGATCTGTAAAAACAATGCCCGATTCGCAAAGGTGCGAATGATCAAATAGAGACTTCTAGCAAAACGAAAACTAAACTGTGGCCGCTCACAGCGTAACCACAGGACAATGTAACGTCCGCGAAGTAAACACAAGTTCTACAAGGTCCGAATCTTCGGCATCACACATAAGTATAACCAGAGGACCGTTTAAGACGATGTCCTCCCCACCAATCTAAACGGAGTATTCCGTGTCTCCCGAGGTACGTACACTTCGGACGCTCAAACAGGAAACAAGCGAGGTCCGTACACTTTGGACGCTCAGACACGAGAGACTGTCCCTCCTCGCGCTCTGCCACAGCTCACGGCAAGTGACGGCGGCCACACCCACGCGTGAAAAGACGCACCAATATTTGCGTACGGCTAATAGTCAAACCAATCGGATGGCGTAGCGCCGTTGACAAATTGTTTAGCTGTAATTCTAAAAATAATTTGCCGAATCAGGACGCGTTCTTTGCGGCTGCCAAGAGGCTTCGCCCACGCCACCAAAGCTTCCCGCGGATTTCACCGTTCCCAGGAATTTAACCTTGCTCCTAGCTACGGTCAGACGACCTAAAAATGTTAACGTTGTGCTATATATACAGCCGCTGGAGCCAAACCCCTGGGGCGACAGACGGGCAGAAAGCTTTCCTCTCAACCTTATCATTTGTCACACTAACTGTGTTCAAACTATGCTGCTTTCTAGGATGTTTTTTAGATAACGCCTAAGACAATACGTCTCTATAAACAGCCCGGGACCCACAGTACTCTGCTATTGGTTGTATCCGGCTAATTACTCTCTTGCGAAACGGCCGAATGACTAAAAAGGCAGTCCCCGCTATCGCCCACCGTAAACCGTGGGCCAGCATTGTGTAAAGCGTTCCACACACTCTAAAAAAATTCTGCCAGGTACACTCCGCCGCCTGTAGCGTCGGCGCCAAACAGGTCAAGCCAGCCCCACTCGTCCTTCCCCGAAGACGAGCGAAAGTTAGTGGGAGGGATAGACCTCAAGAGCGTCTCTGCTCTGCGTGGCCTGACCGTGCCCAATACGTAAAACTACTTTTTAGCAGCCAAGCTGCGCCAATAAACATTAAAATCCCGAAATTTTCGTATAAACATAGAATGTACTACAATCCCAGGAGCCCATCACCCCTGATGTGTCCCCAAATGCACAGAAATCAAAATAAATAAAGATCTACAAAGAAAAAATGTTACATATTTCAATAATTAGCGTAAAGAGAAAGGTACAGTAACACAAGGTTAGTATGAAAAATAGACTAATTACAGCCCCCGTCTCACAATATACATGTGGTATAAGAAACATTTCTATACTGCTCGCTGCGAGAAAAATATGCTAAGCTGTGCTGTAAGCATGTGCGGTTTTGTTTTTCTCTTCGCAGTCATTTTTACATAAAACAGGTAAGTTGTTTTTTATGCCTACACTTATAATCATACCTGTTCGTACAATGCAACCATTAAACGTGCGGCCATTGAAGGTATTAACCTCACAGACAGAGCAGCTCGAAACGTCTCTCTAATAACCCGTTTCCAATTGATTTACCTGTCCACTTTGACTTCTATCCCCAATCAAGTTCCCGATTGCAATAACAATAAATAACATCGGAGAGCTAGGAAGGAGGAGACAGAGTATGGGAGAATGAAATGGACTTATAAAGGGTAGATGATATACACGCGGAGAGGAAAGGGAGGAGATGGATAAGGTGTGGGGTAAGAAAGAGTGGTGTGAAGGTAGAGGGAGGTGGAGATGCAGAAAGGAAGGGGAAGGAAGGGATAGACATAGGGAGAAGCTACTGCGAAGCGTTGCCGGGTTTGATAGTCTCTTTATATTCAATCTAGAACGCCCATACAAATTTCGATCGAAATCGGTTACCCACATATCGTAGCCTCTCCTTGTCAGTAGGACTGAGCATTGCGCATTACATGAAAGTGTGATACGAGCATCAATATGAGTGGGCAGACAGGCTCAATGGCTACCACTGTTGAGCCGTCGTCGCCTCTGGTGCAGAAGTGGCCTTCAGCAGTGAGCCGCTGCCACTCGCCGTGGTGTTAGAGGAGGCTGGCTGCTGTCGTGGGCTCCCTCGGCCGCCCCTGGAGAAATCACCGGCCGTGCCAGCTTATCGCCGCTCCCCTGGTAGGCGCCTGGGGGTGGGGGTCGATGGACCGCTGCCGTATTTTCCTCGCACCCTCCATATGGCGCTTCTTCTTCGATAGATGAAAGCTGCTGTCCACTAACCTAATAGCCTCCCGCCGATCAAAGGAAAAGATATATAAAGACGCCTTGCAGGTAGAATTTTGTTGGGTTTTACTACGTCTCTTACGAGACAGGTCGTAGGAACCGAATGCGCCAAATGAAGAGGCACGTCGCAGTTAGTAATCCGCTTTGTATACGTACAGGTAGTGTGGCCAGATATGGAAAAAAAGGTAGTAAAAGTCCAAGAATTTTTCTACGAAAGGAGCTTTAATGGCGCCAGAGACTGTGTGTCGGTGGTTGCCGTAAACGAAGCACGAGTGAAAATGTAGTTTTACATATAGAAAATGTGTAGCTCTACGTTGGTTCCAAGGTCTCGTGAACATTGACGATGAATATGTAGCATCTCTTGAGTTGCAATTATAAAATAGGCCAGAAGAAATGCACTCAATCGCCCGAAACCTGTAGTGGCAAATAAATTATTTAAGATTTTGTATATGTCTGGAGTCTCATATCAATTTTTCAAACGAATTGACCGCCATTAGACTGATAATTGTATATTTAGTTTCACAGCCAGGTTTCAGCCTTAAGCCATTCTCAAGTGCTGTGCATAAAACATTATTAGAATTAATATACAGTAATACGTAATACAGATATAAGGCAGATTACGAGTGGGATAAGTTAGTTACTTACATAAAAGTTGTCAGACAGGTTTTCTTATCATCTGTTTGGACGCCACCACACAATAGCTGTCCGATAGTGCACAACTTGCTGCCATCTGAGAAACATATGGTACTGTGCAATGTTTTATTTTTGACAATGTACATGTGTTTAACGATGCTTCCTAGCAGCAGATAAGTTTTGTGGTAGGTAGGAGGTTAGTTTCATTGGAATAATCATGGAACAGTCGTTAGTATATAGTGCCCTTATTATTCTACGTTTCATTATTTTACAGAACTTGATAATGGGATAATGTCGTCTCGAAAATGTAGTGTTGACATATATTTTATTATTGATAACTGGTGCGCGAAGTACAGTAATAGGTTTTCTTATGTCGTGGTCATGATAATAAAAGCAATAAAAACATTGGGAGGTGAGTCCATGTAAGAAGCATTAAATGGGTAGCACATTTGTCCCCGCATCTTACTTTAAGATAATAATACAGATATGAGTTTGCCACAAGATCACAAAGGTGACAGGTAGATGAGGACAGAGGCTATATGCTAGACTATCACAAAGACAATTGCAAAGATATGCCACCATATTCGTATTTGGAGTGGTGTGTCTGGGAATATAGCTTTAGCCTCTCCTTCAAAATCGTCGACTTGGTCTTCGAAACATAAGCGCACGACCGATCACTCAGCGAAAGATCCTTACCCAAAGACTGGAAAGCTGCCTAGGTCACTCCAATGTTCAGGAAAGGCAATACGAGTGATCCCCAAAATTACATTAACGTCGATTTGCAGTAGGGTTAGGAACATATACTTTGTTAGAACTTTGGAACTACCTCAAAGAGAACGACCTATTAACCAATAGTGAACACGGATTCAGAAAGTACCGCTCATGCGAAACACAGATTGTCCTTTATTCACATAATTTGATAAGTGCCATCGACAAGAGATCTCAAATCGATTCCATATTTCTGGATTTCCGGAAGGCTTTTGACACTGTACCTCACAAGCGGCTTCTAATGACATTGCGTGCTTACGAAATATCTCTCCAATTGTGCGATTGGATTTACGATTTCCTATCAGGAGGGATACAGTTCGTAGTAATTGACGAGAAAACAAAAGTGATATATGGCGTTCCACAGGGAAGCGTTATTGGTACCTTACTCTTCCTTGTGTTTACAAACAATTTAGGAGACAATCTGAATAGCTCCCTTAGACTGTTAGCGGATGATGCTGTCATTTATTAATTAGCTACGTCCATCAACGGCTGGTTACACGATGGTTTAGTTCAGTTAACTGAAAACGAGTCCCGCAAAGTTGGCTATTCATCGGTGTTAAACTATCATTGCGTTATCCCTCAAGAGAATTTATGCGGCAAGTCCCTCAAAATAGACATGTCATGAAGATAGTTGTCAAAACAGTGAACTTTATTAAGTTGATTAAGTTGAGAGGTTTGAATCACCGTCAGTTCCAAGAAAGTTTGAAATCTTTGGATTCAGGGCACGACAACATTTCGTAATATACAGAAATAAGGGAAATAAAAAGTGTTGAATATGTAGACGCGTCGGTGTACCAGGCGCTACCCTTCATAAACTGGAGACGATTAAAAAAAATTATTTTCGAACTTTCAATGCTAAGCAGTAGCTGAAGCGACTGCGGTTCAAAGAATGCAACATCAGTCTGAAGAGGTCTGTCGCACGATGCAGCGAATTCTTACCTTTTGTCTGATCGAATAGGGCTGTAGACGCCGTTGTGTATTCGGCGTGCTACAAGCTGAGGCTGATGTGGCAGCAATGAAGGTGCACGCTACGTGACTCCAATCTGCAGTCACCACAACTCGGCGCTATGGATTCCTAAACCCGAGGGCCAGTCTCCGTGCCGAGAGCCTTCTTCGCTCTCCTCCTGACCCGCGCGATCGCCAGGAGGCTAGGCAGGTACCAAAGCTGCCCTTTTTTCCAGCGGTCCTCTCGCAGCACTCACGACAAGACGGCACTGCCTGCGACGTCCGCATCTCCCTCAACGCATTTCTGCAAGCTTGAAGCTGGACGCCACGGAATTCACAACTGGCGGACGGTCGCGCTGCGTCCAACGCTCCACAAGCTGCCTCTCCCGTCCCCTTTCTTCTCGTATCGTCCACCGCCTCAGCCACATGCCGCTTAATATACTATACTGGATTTTTTTTAAACAGGAATATACACGAAAATTTAATGATAGTTGAATCAAAGTAATGATATATACCTATTGTAATTCGATATGATACGAAAGACGCTTGATGGAATGCTATTTCCAGATTTTACATGAAATGCAAGTAAAATTTTTCTTACATATGAAACAGCTGCGCGGGCCAAAATTTATCGGCCCGCGGGCCGCGGGCCGCGGGCTGCGGGTTGGCCACCTCTGATGTAGATGTAGATGTGGCAGAGCACCACGAATCTGCGCCGTTACAGAGGGAGGTTCTGGGAAACCTTGGGCAAATTTTCAAACCTGCGTCACAACGATAGATTATTACGTTTCGTCGTAACGCGACCAGTTAATTCTGTTGCTTGGTATACTCAGTTTCTATAAATGTTTACTGTCCAGTCACTCTGACCACTACGCCACCTGGACACAGTTGTCGACACGACTGCACGGACTACCCATGCACATCTCTCACCCAGCTCATTTTTACTCATTTCTGGCTGGAACATGGAACACATATCTGAAGGGATCCAAATATTGGCGATATCGAGGAGGATCTGTAATGGCGTCATCTGTCCAAAATAACATATATATAACGTCTATAGTGAAAAGTAGCGAGAAAGTCCATCCAGTTTCATGAGTCCCGAATCTCAACTCTTCTTCTGAGAAAACAACAATTATTTAAATAATGTTTCAATTACATCAGTTACAAAAAAAAGTGCATCCAGTGTGTGCAGTGTGTGATTTTCCACCTTGTAAAAACTCGAGGGACTTATCTGGTAATGGAATCACTACAGAAATGGCCCGACAATGTTTGTCCGGAAATGCATGGCCGTGATGGAGTGACCGAGGCCATAAGGTGGCTTGCTGCGGAGCGAGCGTTTGCTCGCCGTTGGAGGTTCGAGTCCAACCTGGGGCATGTGTGTCTGTTTTCCTTATGTTACTTTAAAAACTTTTTTAATCTAGAGACTAATTACTATAGCAGTTTGGTCCATTGATTTACAAACATTTGATTATTTGAAAATGTATAATGAGCGTGCTACAAACTACTTATTCCATCATAACACTGTTACAGAGACTACTGTCTGATAAGTGCTGTAAGATGCAGCCACAGTTAGAGTATTCAAGGTTCCCTCGTAGATCATTCTGCGCGACTGAAAAGTATCGACCACACAAATCGGAATATCAAGGGAAGCTGTCAGAACCCATCCCAGTAGCCACAGGAGTTGAACAAGGATGTTTGCTGTCACCTATCCTATTTCTGATGTGCTGGATTTTGTGATGCAGAAGGCAATGAATCGTCGACTAGGAATTCAACGGGGATTAACAGGCAGGTTGTAGGACTTGGACTTTGCAGATGACCTGTGTTTCCTAGTCATCAGTTACAAGGATATGGAAGCAATGCCTAATGGTTTAAAAACCGAAGCATCGGAGGTGGGGCTGAAGGTAAATGGAAAGAAAACTAAGGAGATAACCGAAATGAAGCACTATTTTTTTTAGAAAACCAAGAAATCGAGCAAGTCAAGCAGTTTTGCTACCTGGAAAGTTTAATCATCCATGAGGGGGGAACTAAGATATAGGAAACAAAATAAATAAGCCTAAAGGGGCATTTTCAATGCTGAGACAAATCTGGAAATCAAGGGAACTTATCAGCTATAAAAACTACGCATATTCAATACAAATATCAAGTCATTACTGCTCTATGGGTGTGAATCATGGAAAACCAGCAAACAGCTGATTAGCAGACTTCAAATATTTGTGAATTAAAGCTTGAGGAATATCTTGAGGATATGGTGGCCACAAATAATCTCCAACGAAGAACTAAGGAGAAGAACTCATCGCCGGCCGCGGTAGCCGAGGGGACTGAGGCGCTCCAGTCACGGTCTGCACGTCCACTACGGTCGGGGGTTCGAATCCCCCCTCGGGCATGGATATTTGTGCCGTCCTTAGTGTTAGCTAGTTCATAAGTAATTTGTAAGTTTAGGGACTGATGACCCCGTAGTTACATCCCATAAGCTACACAAATTTGAACATTTTGAAGAACTCATCAAACACCCAGTGATATTGAGATACGACGTAAGAAATGGAAGTGGATTGGGCATATATTAAGGCGCGGCAAAGACAACGTGGCAAGACAAGCCCTAGAATGGAATCCACAAGGCAACAGGAGAAAATGTTCAAATGTTTGTAAAGTCTATGGGACTTAACTATGGGGTCATCAGTCCCTAAACTTACAAACTACTTATGAACTACTTACGAACTAAGACGGCACAAATATCCATGCCCGAGGGGGGATTCGGCCACCGCGGCCGGCGCAACAGGAGAAGAGGCAGATCAAAGAATACATGGATGAGTGTAGAAAGGACTGAGAAAGGAGGGAACGCCTGGACTGAAATCAAGACACTGGAGCAGAACAGGGTCCGGTGGCGGAAATTCTTTGATGCCCTATGCTCCACTTAGGAGATACAGGAAATGTCAATCAAGTCATAGGCAGAGTGTCACAGAGAAATTCAATCGAAGATGCTGCCTACTGTAGTCTCATTCCTCGCGCACCTTGCTTGCTACTCGAAGTGAGTTGAGGTGCAATATTTAGTCTCGAGCTCCACACTTCAAAAATCGCGCCAGGCGGTCGGCACGCAGCGGCCATCTGTGTACGTGACGCGCGGGCGTTGGTACGCCTGCAGAGCGCGACGCGTGCGGCGGCCGGTGTCCGGCGCGGCTTATGGGCTCCTTGGGCGTCGCGGTGCCATGAATAATGCAGCCGTCGCTCCGCGCAACCCCGTATGCGGGCACCGTGCAGCCACGCCTGCCAACTTTCCAAACTGTATCGCCGCCGTCCGGCCGGCCTATGTTTATGGAAGCAAAACTTCCGCTGCGTCCGTGTTGTGTGCCGGTCGCGCGGGCTATACGCTCCCAGCCATCAGACAAACATCAGATTCGCTCTTACTTTGAATAATTTTTAAATTTAAATTCTTTTCCCGGGGTTTTTTCTTATAATTATTTATTACTAGATTAAATCCTAATTCGTTTGAGTTTGCGGAGAAGCAATTTTGGAAAAAGTCCCTAGCTTCAGTATATCGTTCGAAGACTCGTAATGAAGCACTGTATCATTCAGTCGATTCAGCTTATTTCTCAGTACGGAAAGTTAAATCAACGTATGAAAAGTTTGAAATTTGAGCTTATTACACTATACACCTGATTTCAAAACTCGCTAATAACCTACACACGGCCGCGGTCTAAGGCACTTCATTCCGGAGCGCGCTGTTGCTCGCCGTCGGAGATTCGAGTCCTCCCTGGGGCATGGGAGGGTATGTGTGTTGTCCTTAGGTTAGTTTACCTTAGTTTAAGTAGTTTGTAAGCTACGGACTGATGACCACGCAGTTTGGTCCGATAGATTTACAAAGAAACAAACATAACCAACACACCAAATAATGTGAATAATCCACATGATATATCACGCCTCCGTAGGAAATCTCAAGTTGATGGCATTAATTCAATAGCAAACTCAGCTTAGACACATTTTACACAGTAGGGAATCGATACAGGATTCTTCGAAGAAAAAAGAGGTAGATTTAACGCCTCATCGACAGCATGGTCATTAGAGGCGGAACTCACGCTCGGTTTGTTTGGGTAAGGATGGGGAAGGAAATCGGCTGTGCTCTTTGAAAGGAACCATACCGGCATTTGCCTGGAGTGATTTAGGAAAATCATAGAAAACCTAAATCTGGATGGCCGGACGTTGATTTGAACCAATATCCTCCCGCATGTGAGTCCAGTGCGTTACCTCAGCGCCACCTCGCTCGGTTGTTCTCCGAACGTGTTTTTCCACAATGGAAGTTCTCTTCACGCTCAATAAGTGATAATGCTGTCATCAGCGATAAAGTAATGAAGATATAAAGAAATCGTCTCGGAAGGTGAGTGATTCTAATGTAAATATTGCGACACAAATCGGTTAAAAGCTATAATAAATGAAGTGACTACGATATGGATGCTCTGTTTAAAATTCAGTTGCTCAACAAATTTCATGTGCAAGCTGGATATGAGTTTCTTGTTAAAGGAATCGCCAAAGATTAATATGAAGCTAACCGAAAGATTCATGAAAATTCTGACCTTAAAAGCTACAGTAAATTGACTATGTGCGGACTATTGACTCTCTGTTGACCTACAATGAACTGGTTAACCTTCCGCATCACAAAAACAATTTCACTGTTAAAGAAATCGTTTCTTTGTCCCAATACAGACAAAATAATTTTCCTCTTTCTGCTTTCTTTGGCGCAAGAGTATCTCGACAGCAACATTTTCTGGTGACTCCAATTGCAATGTGCGATTCTGACAAGTCTACGTCAAATGAGTCCCTGTGATTTCGATTGGTAGAACAAAAGAGAGAACCACTGCGAAGAATCCGAGAGAACAGCATAGATCACATTGTTCATCCGAGTGACTGGCGAATACAGGACAACAGAAATAGACGCCAAGGTGGTGTACGTCCTCTCGGACATTCATCAAATGTTCAAATGTTTGTATAGCTTATGGGACTTAACTACGGGGTCATCAGTCCCTAAACTTATGAAGTAATTAATACTAAGGACAGTACAAATATCCATGCCCGAGGGGGGATTCGAACCCCGACCGTAGTGGCCGTGCAGACTGTGACTGGAGCGCCCCAGTAACCTCGGCCACCGCGGCCGGAGGACATTCATCAAAAAGTCTTAAATAATGAGGACGATTATAGTGAAGGTCTGTAACTTATGTACCTCTGTCAACAAAATAATTTATGAGACATTAACAGTTCTCATTACTATTTATCTAATCCTTTTGACACTGTACTACCAAGTACATGTACAAAAAAAATAATTAATTAATTAAAAAAATAAAAGAAAAAGAGTGATTTGAGGCAGATGTAATTTAAAACTCCAAGAATAAAATTCAATGAGTTATCATAGTAGATTGTGCCGACTTTGCATTAGATTTGAAATTTTTAAGTACAGATATATCACTGCTCAAAACCTAATTGAAATTCCTAAAGAAGTTGCGGTAGGATTAGAAAATTATTCAAAAGAACAGAATGTATGAAATGCAACAAAGAAGTATCTAAGTTTTTGAACACAAAATATGGATGAATAAATAGGCTTTTTGAATTTCAATACTTCGGGGGGGGGGGAGCAATCATAAAAGATAACGGTCTGTAAAAAGTTGGAAACAGAGTTCGCTGTCAAAATTCAGATTAACACAAAATATTTACAATAAAAATCGCCTTGTAATTTCAGAACAATTACGGATTTCAGCACTGTAGTTAAACCTGAATGTTTACGTGGAGAAATTCAAATGTTTGTATAGCGTATGGGACTTAACTACGGGGTCATCGGTCCCTAACCTTACAAACTACTTACGAACTAACTAATACTAAGGACAGCACAAATATCTATGCCCGAGGGAGGATTCGAACACCTGACCGTAGTGGCCGTGCAGATTACGTGGAGAAGAAACCTTAATTTAAAAATAGATGAATGCTGAAGTAATTGGAAAAGAAGAAAGATTATTAGGACGATATTCTGCCCCAAAAATTGTGAATCAGAAACATAGGCTGAGAAGTAATAGAAGGATACACAGGCATACATGGTAACAAGAGAAAACAAAGTTTAAGATGTTATGGGCACATTAAAAAAATGGTACCCACTATGCTTGCAAATTCAGTAGTAGAATTCTACGAAAATATAAGTAGGGCCAAAACTGAGCTAATTGATCGATCGCTGCTATTAAGGAGGATGTTATTGTGGTATAACTCAGGGAGAACTTATAAGTAAAAAAAAAAAAAAAAAAAAAAAAAGAATCAGACAAAAGATTTCTGATTGGAATGTTGGTCAAACGTAACTTAGAAAAGTGTGTGGAACACCTTAGGCAGATGAAGGAGGGAGACTTCATTCTGAAAGGATGCTACAAATTTGGACACAATGGAAGGCGAACCAACAAAAGCTCTGTTGACTGAACTTCTCGTGGTTCTCTTGGGATCACGAGTGAGTAATAATAATAATAATAATTTAATAATTAAAATAAGACAGTATAGAACGCAATTTGTTGCGTTTATTACTGGCAACCGGTTTCGGTTCTATATAACCATCATCAGGCCTTTGGCACCTTGTTGGTGGATGGTGGCGCTGGCTCCGGCCACCAACAAGGTGCCAAAGGCCTGAAGATGATTATATAGAACCGAAACCGGTTGCCAGTAGTAAAGGCAACAAATTGCGATCTAGACTATCTTATATTAATTATTAAGATAATAACAGTGTCGTTAAACAATCTCTTCACAAGTTAAATCTTTTTATTGAAAGAATGATCAAAATTTCGAAAAATACAACCTTAAAACGATACAGACATAAAGTTCGTCATTTTGCCTCGTGTGTCGCTAGTGTCGGCAACGGAGCGAGAGAGATAGCTGAGGCCGGCCGCGGTGACCGAGGGGACTGAGGCGCTTCAGTCACGGTCTATACGGCCACTGCGGTCGGAGGTTCGAATCCTCCCTGGGGCATGGATATTTGTGCCGTCCTTAGTCTTAGCTAGTTCTTAAGTAGTTTGTAAGTTTAGGGACTGATGACCCCGTAGTTAAGTCCCATAAGCTTAACAAACATTTGAACATTTTTGAGATAGCTGCGGAATGAGTGAGACCGCAAAGCACTGCTTTGCGCTGGACTGTCCCGCGGTTAGATCCAACGTAAACGAAGTAACAGAGGAATCGCAGTTCTGTAATGTGGTCGAAGAACGGTAAAACAAGCAAACCATTTACTGTTTAGGTAACAATTGGTGTTTGTATGGCAGAATCGCCCCGCGAAGCCTTAGAAAAAATCCAAAACACGAATTAAAAATTTTGTGACCCAAAATTTCATTCTGTGGACATTCGTCATATTTACAATAGGATTCTTCTGAAAAATATGCTAATTTAATAATAATTTTGTGTAAGGGCTGTAGAATCTCAATCTCACGAGTAAATATTTTTTGTTAAAACACAAGTAGAAAACTAACAAAAAAATTGGTTTTAAGTGCATTTTCCCCCATTTCCTCTGAAAAGATTCTAGCGCACGGCCGGCCGCGGTAGTCGAGGAGACTGAGGCGGTCCAGTCACGGTCTGCACGGCCTCTACGGTCGGGGGTTCGAATCCCCCCTCGGGCATGGATATTTGTGCCGTCCTTAGTATTAGCTAGATCGTAAGTAGTTTGTAAGTTTAGGGACTGATGACCCCGTAGTTAAGTCCCATAAGCTACACAAACATTTGAACATATAGCGGACTTCGGGCGCGAGCTGTTTTGACGGACGGACTGCTTACCCCACAACTGCAATGCCTGCAGCATGTGTGGGGGTGAGATGGCTTTATGACAAACGCTGCAAGGAAGAAACGTAAGAAACCATTTTTTGCTAACAGTGAGGCTACTAAGTGGAGATGGCAATGTCGTAGTGTACTTTTATCATCGGGATTTTAGCATTAATATATATTTCCTGCCTTTTTTTCATTTGCCGAAGCAATACACTGTTTAATAAAATAAGCACATTACGCAGTATTCATGTGATTATCTTTCTTGAAAACCGAAACAATTTGTATTAACTTTTATTGAATTCCTTTCGTAGATGTCAGCACATCTCTCATCAGATTTTTCATTATAATTATTTCTTATTATTGAGCAATACATGGCTCTTAAAATGAAACGGGGCTGAGTATCAGGTGCGGGGATGTTTTAGTCGTTGGGAGAGAAGCGAGCTTGCTGTGTGAAAAGGGTGGCAGATGGCGGGCCTCCACCGGAGGGATGGGGTAATGGAGCGAAAGCAGGGCTGGCGTTTTACGATGCCACCGGCGTCGCCTCCCGCCAGTAGGTCAGGAGCTTACATGACGTAGCTTATCCGAAAAGTGAAACCGCCGTCCTAAGGGTGTGGGCTACATTGTTTGTCCCGCAGACTAAGGGCAACTGGCTGTCACCAGCATCGGCGATATCTCCCCTTCTTTCGTGACAAGCACGAAAATTACTCCAATAGTGAAGCTTGTACACCATTTTAGGCGGTAACACTGCCCGAGCGTGGGAATACCACTAGCTGCAAGGGCAGGACGTTAAAAAACCTTCGGAGGTCTCGTCAACCTTAGGGGCGTGGCCCCGAGGCATTTGGCTTCTTAGTTTCAGGGTGACTCTTCCTTTAGCTTCATCTGGGGAACGACTTCTCTCTTAGCTTCGGCAACTTGGACTTATAAATTTTTACAACCTTCAGAGTCCGTTCTGAAAGTTGAGCATTCTGTGTGAGTTCTGGTTGACCATTAATAAGGCCAGCCTGCCTTAGGTTTTGCTTCGTTTGCACAGGAGACAATTTGTTCGAGATTCTGGAGTCACCTTTGCCTCCAATAAATACTAGTGTAGCAGTTTGGAGTTGGGCACTGTGAGCTATCGAGTTTACAGCGGATGGTACGGTAGGAGTAACAGCTTTGGTGTTGCGAAGCAAATCGTTGTTTCCGCGGGCGCGAATATTGTGAGCAGCCGACCATCAGGTGCCACCACTGCTGTACTTCAACAACACACCACTGCTCCAGGTTTGGAAGCGTACCGCCAGCATTTGCCTGTGCCTGCGAGGAAGGCATGGGAATTGTTTCAGTCACTGAGGAGTAGTGAAGAACTTGCCCGTCACTGTTATCTAAATAACTGATAACATACATTCATGTGACACTAAATTAGAATTTATTTTATCCAGATATTTGTCTTTCAGACACTTACCAAGTTGTTTTATTGATTTTGTATTGATCTTACTTATTGTGTCGTTTTTTAAACAAATGATATATTATATTTGATTATTAAAGAATCGTTCTGAGAATATCATCCATATTTGGATGGTTTTCGAAGTGTTTCAGATAGCATTAATTGAGTGCAAAGTTTTAACATAGACTGTATTATAAATTAAGAATCAACAGTAAAACCAGAATCAGTTTACAGGCGGGTCAGCTGATCCTGTCAAATGCATTCCCTTCCCCACATAAACCTTTCATTTTCCGAACCCTACCAGAATCCTCAACACACAAAACTTACACAGTATATATCAATGACGACGTAGATGACATAAGAAGTTCAGGGACGCTTTTCGCGGATGGAGCTCTACTATATCAAGACGTTGCAACACTGGAAAAGGGTGGCGAAATGCAGGATGATCCAAGGGGTATTGACGCATGGTGTAGGGAATGACAGTTGAGTCTCAACACAAACAATTTGAAATAGTTATCATCGGAGTAGTGAAGCAACTTAAATCACTGAACAACAACAAGTCTTTTGGTCAGGATTGTATACACATTAGATTTCTATCTGATTATGCTGAAGCGATAGCTCCTTCCTTAACAGCAATATACAACCACTCTCTCAAAGAAGGTTCTGCACCAAAATATTGGAAACTTGCATAGGTCACACCTATATTCAAGAAAGGCAGTTGGAGTAACCCACTAAACTCCAGGCCTATTTCATTGACGTCAATTTGCAGCAGAGTTTTGGAACATATTCTGTATTCAAATATTTTGAATTATATCGTACAGAATGATCTATTGACCCAAGGTCAACACGGATTTAAAAAATATCGTTCATGCGAAACACAACTTGCTCTTTATTCACACGAAGTAATGATTGCTATCGACAAGGTTTTTCAAATTGATTCCGTATTTCTTGATTTCCATAAGGCTTTTGACACGCACTTCACAAACGGCTTTTAATCAAATTACGTTGTTATGGTATATCGCCCCAAATTTGAGACGGGATAGGGGATTTCCTGTCACAGGGGACGCAGTTTGTAGTAATCGATGATAAGGCAACGACTTAAACAGACGTGACATCGGACGTTCGACAGGATAGTGTTATTTGTCCTCTGTTGTTCCTTATTTACATAAACGATTTAGGCGGAAATTTAAGTAGCTCTCTTAGATTATTTGCAGATAAAAAATCAAATGTTTGTTAAGCTTAAGGGACTTAACTACGGGGTCATCAGTCCCTAAACTTACAAACTACTTATGAACTACCTACAACTAAGGACGTCACAAATATCCATGTCCGAGGGGGGATTCGAACCCCCGACCATAGTGGCCGTGTAGACCGTGACTGAATCGCATCAGTCCCCTCGGCCACCGCGGCCGGCATGTTTGCAGATAATGCCGTCATTTACCGTCTAGTAAAATTATCTGAAGATCAAAACCAACTGCCGAACTATGCAAATAAATTGACAATGTAGAAATTGACAATTGACTTTAAATAATAAGTCTGAAGTCGTCCACATGAGAACGAGCCGGCCGCGGTGGCCGAGCGTTTTGCGGCGCGCCAGTCACAGTCTGCACGGCCACTACGGTCGGGGATTCGAATCCCCCCGTCGGGCATGGATATTTGTGCCGTCGTTAGTATTAGGTAGTTCATAAGTAGTTTTTATGTTTAAGGACTGCTGACCCCGTAGTTAAGTCCCAGAAGCTCTACAAACATTTGAACATTTTCAACATGAGTACGAAAAGAAATCCGTTAAACTTTGTTTACATGATAAATCAGTTAAAAGTGAAGGCCGTAAACTCCACTAAATACCTAGGAATTACTATTACATTACACTTAAACTGGAAAGAACACGTAGATAATGTCGTGGGAAAGGCGAAACAGAGACTGCGTTTTATTGGCAGAACCCTTAAAAGATGCAATAGAACTACTAAAAAGACTGCATACAATACGCTTGTCCGTCCTTTTTTGGAGTATTGCCTCCCAGTGTAGAATCCTTATCAGGTTGGTTTGACTGAGGACATCTAAAGAGTCCAAAGAAGTGCAGCTCGATTTGTATTGTAACGATACAGGGGAGACAGCGTTACGGAAATGATACAGGATCTAGGATGGGAATAATTACAACGACCGCGCTCATCGCTGCGGCGTGGGATAATTACGCTGGCCCGGGTGGCCGCGGGGACTGAGGTGTTTCAAAATTCAAATGTTACAAACTACTTATGAACTAGCTAAGACTAATGGCGGCACAAATATCCATGCCCGAGGGGGATTCGAACCCCCGAGCGTAGTGGCCGTGCAGACCGTGACTGAAGCGCCTCACGCTCCAGTCATGGTCTGCACAGCCACTTCGGTCGGGGGTTCGAATCCCTCCTCGGGCATGGATATTTGTGCCGTCCTTAGTCTTAGTTAGTTCATAAACAGTTTGTAAGTTTAGGGACTGATGACCCCGTAGTTAAGTCCCATAGACTATACAAACATTTGAACATTTGGATACTTACAAAACTCCAATCTCCAGCATTCTCCTGCGAATGCGAAAATATATTGTTTTCTGCCACTTACACAGGTAGAAAAGGTCATCAAAATAAAATACGAGAAATCAGATCTGGAACGGTGAGATTCAGGTGTTCTTTCATCCCGCGCACTATTCGAGAATGGAAAGGGAGATAAATGCCTCTGCCAGACATTTAAATGTCATTTGTATAGTATCAAATGTTCAAATGTTTGTACAGCTTATGGGACTTAACTACGGGGTCATCAGTCCCTAAACTTACAAACTACTTAAGAACTACTTACGAACTAAGACGGCACAAATATCCATGCCCGAGGGGGGATTCGAACCCCCGACCGTAGTGGCCGTCAGACCGTGACTGGAGCGCCTCAGTGTCCTCGGCCACCGCGGCCGGCTGTATAGTATCCCATTTAGATGTAGATATAGAAGTGTAAAGTGCTAATTTGCAGTAGCAGTAAACACACCGGAAGCAGTTACTGCCGTAAAATAACTGGGAGTAGACATTAGGGACAATCTGAATTGGAACGACCATATAAAATCAGTCGTGGTTCACACGCGAGACTGAGATTCATTGGCTGAATCCCCATAAAGTGTACCCAACAGGAAATGAAGTAGGTTACAAAACTTTCGTTCGGCCGCCGCTTGCATATTGCTCATCAGTGTGGCATGGGGGTTGAAAAAAATTCAAGGGAGAGCAGCACAGTTCGTGACTGAGGTGATCAGGAAACTCCAGCGGCAGACGCTGCAAAAGGGGAGTTGTGTATCGCGGTACGAGTTTTTGTCAAAGTTCCAAGGCCAAAAGTGTCCTCAAGAGTCAACGAATATATTGCTTCCTCCTACATGTATTTAGCGTAGCGACCATACCCACAGGCATAGAGGCTATCATTTATCCCGCGAACCGTTCGCAACTGGAATAAGAGGAAGTGATTTTGTGTCTCGTCCGCCGGTAGACCTGGGTGTCGGTGGCCGAGTGGAAAGAGACCGACACAGGAATAAAGGATGCACGCTTGTGCAGGTACGGAGGTGACCAGCCATTGGGACAGCAGAAACTAGAAACACTAGAGTAAATTAGAACGAGATATATATTTCATAGAAAGATTACAATACTTATCTTTCATAAGTTTCATGACTGCAGGACGCTGATACATAGATTAATTGGAGGCCTGCCTACTAATCATTCCTAGTGCCTGTCCGATCGCCAAGTCTTAACTGTTGCCTATCTGATTCCGAAGTGTTAACTGGTTCCTATCTCAGTCCCAAGTGAACGATGTCGTTCAGTGGTGGCCACGAGCGGAGTTGTAGCAGAGGGCGCTTGTGGCTGACGTTGTAAGAACGCCTCGCCCTGCGTGCATGGCGGCGCGCGGCGTAAGTACGTGGCGCGCACTTCATACTTGTGCGACACCACCAGTGACAATAATACGCAAAGTACCCTCGGATACACCCGTAAGGTGAATTGTGCATTATGAATGTAGACGTAGATATCCTCAATAATGTTCATTTCTGGAATGTTTCATGGCCTGTGACGAGAGGAGGGTGTTCATGGAGCTACTTCACAGCAATTTCGGATGTGTGGGATGCCATATTATCCCGATGGACTAGCCCACGTCCGCCAGAATGTGCAATGGACATTAATGGATGCAGCTGTTCAACCAGGATTCGTACGTACGTGACATTTCTCAATCTAGAGCTATTAGGGTTCCCATAACAGTCCAGCTTAGCACGCCCAATACCACTGCGGAGCCTCCATCAGGTTGTCACTCCCCTGATTATATCCAGGGTCCGTGGATTCATGAGTATCTCTCCATACCCGTACACTTCCAACCGCAGTTGGCAAGAGTTCTCGAGTAGGCATTCGGCTCCGCAAGTCCGTATCAGTGATATTTCGCTGTATAGTTTGCATACTGGCTGTTGTTAATGGCCTAGCATTGAAATCCTTATCAAGTTGCGGAAAGGCTGCCCTTCCGGCATCTCAAAAATTTCTTTGCAGTCGCTGTTGGTCCTGCTTTTCAAAACTATCACTGTTATTTTTGTGCTGTTGTGGTCTTCAATCCGCAGGCTGGTTTGATGCAGCTCTCCATGTTACCCTGTCCAGTGCAAGCCTCTTCATCTGAGAATACGAATGGCAATCTACATCCTTTGGAATCTGCCTACAGTGTTCGTTCCTCTACGATTTTTACTCTAAACACTTTCTTCTAATGCTAAGTTGACGATTTCTTGATGTCTCACAATGTGTCCTACCTACCTATCACTTGTCTTAGGATATGCAAGAAACTCCTTTTCTCCCCAATTCGGTTAAGCACCTTCTCATTAGTTACGTGATCTACCCATCCAATCTTCATCATTCGTGTGTAGCAAATTTAGAAAACTTCTGTCATCTTTTAGTCTGAACTCCTTATCGTCCACGTTTCACTTCCATACAATGCTACACCCCAGACAAATGCTTACAGAAAGGATTTCCTAACGTTTAAACTAATAATGGATGCAAAAATTTCCCTTTTTCAGAAACGCTTTTCTTCCCATAGCCATTCTGCATTTTATATCTTCTTTACTTTGACCATCAGAAATTATGTTGCTACCCAAATAACAAAACTAATCTACTCTTTTATTGTCTCAGTACCTAATATAATTCCTTCAGCATCGCCTAATTTTCTGTCAGGGACACATTATCAATACACCATACAATTCAGTCCACAGACACGCGAACGGGTGGATAAACATGATTTGGTGAAAAACACATAATAAAAGTATAAATATTGTGCTTGATGTGAAAACAAATTTCTCGCACCACGTCCGACACTGTAAACAACATAACCACCACAACATATGTACATACTTTAACTGAATTTAGCACACCTTCCACCTAGATTTTTCACTCTTTTTTTCACTGTTGTACACTCTTTCTTCCTGCTTTCGTATTTGATATGTGTTACGTTTTTAACAGTATACCACATAAAAAATTGGTTCCATTCCATTCTGGCGTCTGGTGCTCTAACTGGTTATGAATAATATAAGGTTGTAATTCGTTGCAGCTGTGACTTATGATATTTTACCACATTTTTATATGTTCTGAAGCTGTCTGCCAAGGACTAAACCAAAACCACTAAAACATATTATCAAAACCGTAGCAGCATTCCTTCAACCAATACCAGAGAACATTCGAATTCACAAGTCTTCAAATTTTTCATATATCAGTATTACTTGGGAAATCTTGGATGTTCGGTATTTCGGCCTCTGCGAGAGCAAGCGTGAGAGGATCCTTAACGGATCATTCTCACCCCACCATGCCTTCAGCTCGCTGGGACACCAGCACAGATAAAAATATTCAGATAGGAAACATCCGTAAGGCCCCGGTCACACGCGCAGGGGTGCGGAGCTGGGGGTTTTAAGCAGTTACGTAATATGTCCCATGATGGCGCTGAGGTCAGCCATTTAAAACTGGCCAGAGCAGGCGGCAGGTAGCGGCTGTTCCCACCACCACTTCCCCCTCAAACACCGACACACCGGTCTCATCTGTGGCCTCCTGACAGATGGCACTAGTCCTCCCCTCCACGTTACCATGTGCGACAGGCATCCTCAGAAGCGCCTCTAGTCTGGCCTATCGGTACTAGCCAGGGAGCCGCCTGGCATATGCTAGTATCTGCGGAACTACAACAAGAGTGTAGGACAGTGGTTTAGGGTTGAGTTTCCTTTCTGTATAGTTACTCTGTGACAGCAGCCAAGCGGAGAACGCCACGGGGCACCAGGTATATTTACTGAAGCAAGCAGCAGAGCCCACTCAGCGGATTCCACGAATGCTGTCAATGCTACAGATCTATGTGGAAGGATTCCCCTGGGCAGTGGAGAGTTGGCCACGCTTTAGATGGTGGTTCCGTAGAATCCGCAGAACGGAGAGCTGATCCTTCCTAATGGAACCAAAATTTTTGACGTTCGACCGTTTTTGTTTTTGCCGCGACAGAACGAAATAAAGGCATTTTACTCGCCAAAACGCAAATTTGAGCCACTGCTACTGGTTAGTGAGATGTGGAGGCGGAGATTTTGGTGAAAAGTTTGATTCTTCGCGGGGGGTGTAAGGGAGATCGCCACGGGGCGTGGCAGCGTGCGGTTGTGTCTAGGAGGACTCAACTGAGTGTTGCAGCCTTAGGACGTGTTTTATCTTTTGTGCTAGACCATCGCCTGATGTCTCTGTTGGTTGTGTGCTAGCTACCTCTCCTGATTAGACGAATTAGTATTTATCTCGGCATGCTACATTTTCTGTGCCTGAACATTCGCTCTGAGACAATGGCTTCTTCCTTGGAAGCTAACCTCTCCGGTGTACGATCTGGACTAGTGACGTACGGCAGACTTACGAGGCATTAACTTGACAACGAGAGCTACGGGGACTCGTGGCTCTACTTAATTTCAATACATCAGCATCACTTTTGAATCTTCATCGGTTTTACATTTTTGGCGACGGGATTTTCAGCCTAATTCATGGCCGTCATCAACACCACGACGTTCCTCACCAGTTGCTCATGCACTAGTAAAGTACTGCAGCACTTCGCACTTCGGCCGGCTACGCAGTCGTTTTCTGTCGCTCACAGAGCCTACGGCACAAGCAGTTTGTAGCAGTAGCAATGGTCCCAGGTTCACAGAACTTGCTAATTATTTTGCGTGATTATATTGTGTTGGTATTCAAAGAACTTGAATTATTCGGTGACTCCCAATCCTAATCTCTCTTTCGCTGAACATCTAACATCCTCCATTTTTATAATTATGTATGTATCCACAATATCCTCCGCTAATAAATGTCTATATTGTGAAACTCTTTTATTTCAGCTACCCTCTCACCGTTATTAATTATGCAAGCGTATTTTGCCATTTTGGAAAGTGTTCATCAACAAGACAGGCAGGTAGCCTATTAATGTTCCATAATTGATATGCAGTGCCAGTGGCGGCTGGTTCTTCAGAAAACTGGGTGTTTACTTCTTCCAGCGCAGCATCATGATGGGTGCGCCCCTCCCCCCTCCCCTTCCACAGCGCATCTAGTGGCTCCGGGGGAAAGCTCCCCCCCCCTCCCCTGTTTGCCCATGCCCCTTTATATATATATTTTTTCGTTAAAGGATCTGCAGAATGTCTTACCTCGGCTTGTTTACGCTTGCTTGAACTCGAGCTGAGGCGTCGGCCTACCAATCTTCTTTATTTCGCACTTTCGTACCAAGCATATGGCTGAGTAATTTGTTTCTAAATGATACTGAACGGTGTTCATTTTTCTTTGATAATAAAAACCAAGAACACATGAATATGTACATGAACACTAAAACACAATAAGTAACTGAGTACACTGTTAAGTGGAAAAAAATGTGAGATCTTCTGCAAGCAAACTGCGTGGTCATCAGTCGCTAGACTTACACAATAATAATTACTTAAATAACTTACTCTAAGGACAACACAAATACTCAAGCCCGAGGGAGGACTCGAAACCCCGACCGCAGCGGCAGTGCAGACCGTGACTGGTGCGCCGCAGACCGCTTGGCCACTGCGGCCGGCACTGTTAACTGACTGCGCTTCACGTGACACTGTAAGCAGCACCCGTTCCTAACTTTACGCACGGATAAAGGCTGCTCTCCCCAACATTTTTTCAAACAGGTAAATATTTGTTACAACGAAGATTATAAATGGCATTTTCCCTCAAAATCGAGACACATGTGCTAAAACGTCCAAAGACATGTGGCAAGTACCAATACAAAACACTCCACACAATTACAAAAGTCATTATTGTTGTTGTATGTTAAGAAGGAGATCGCGTTTAAAAAAAAATTGCTTCCAGTCGATCTTGAACACACTACCTTGGACAGCAAAGCACAATGCCGCTAACCACATGGTTATTCTGCCAGTTGGAGAGTAGTAAGTTGATTATTATTCATGATCGGATATTCTGAAGGCTATTACAGTTAATGCGTCTTCAATTTGTGGTTTTACTAAACATGACGTTTTTGATGAATCTCCAAGGCACGAGGAAAAAATGAGAGGGTATTCATTGATGATTTGTGCATGCGCAAGGCGAGGTAGCTCAGTTGTCTTGCTTAAGGAACTATTCATGCCTAACTGTGAGAACTCGAGTAGTCAGGAGCTGGCTTCCTTACCAGCTCCAACGCTAACGTTAAAAGCGGCGTTTCCCCTCGCCCCACCATGCCGCGGGAGCGCCCATATGCTGCCTCCAGAGGGTTCAGAATTTAACCTCAGCCGCGAATGCGCATTGCAACGCTACGGCCACTATTAAGCGGTCGCGCTACGACTCGTATACGTACTGCCTCCGCGACGTAAAACGTTTCTCTTGCGATAGAAATACTTTCAATGTGCGTATAAAATGATCTGATAGAGGAACGAAACGAATAATGTTAGTTTAAAAACACTTTTTATTTATTAAACATAAGGAGAGGCATTGAATTAAAATTTGTAGCTGAATAATTTTTTTCTAAAATATACTGAACGCTGTTCATTTTTCTTTGATAATAAACACCAAGAACACATGAATATGCACATGAACACTAAAACAGAATAAGTAACTGAGTACATTATTAAGTGACCGTGGGTAACATGACACTGTAAGCAGCATCCCTTCCTAACCTTACTCACGCGTAAAGGCTGCTCTCCCCCACATCTTTTCAGTCAAACATTTGTTACAACGTTAGATTATAAATGGAATGTACTCTCAAAATCGAGACCCTGTGTTAGCTGAGTGGTCTAAAGAGCCTGCCTAGTAAGTTGGAGGTCCCGGGTTTGAATCCCGGCTACAGCATAAATTTTAATTCAATGCCTCTCCTTATTTTTAATGCCTTTGGTATAAGGAGACAATGTTGTCTCAAGGAATTTTATTACTTGTTGACACTTTTTATTTAATTTATGTCTTTACTTTTTTCATGACGTGCTTTTATCCGGTGGTTTACTGAAACAGTGAACACATAAGACGCGCCGCCACTGACAGGCAGGTAACTTATTAACGCTCTATATGTTCCATACATATGCAGTGTTTAATAAAAGATAGCAAAATCCGCAGTCAGTTCGTATCCGAGCGTTCGTCGCATTTCAGACGAGAAGAGGGCCAACAAAAGCAATATTAAATTTTAATCATTGAATGGACTAAGACATGTTACAACGTTTCCTACAGATTTAACGGCTGACTCTCCTTCGTACGTAATTGCGACGTAGATCAAGTACGGCGGAGAAATGCGGTTTCTCGGTAGACATTCGTTGCGAGAGCCGGGAGATGTGCATCAGGGGAATGAGGAGTCCTTCGCGGAAGCGCGGAGCTCGTCAGATCCGGCAATGCGTTCTGCCGTCTGCCAAGGGTCGCGGCCCGCGTCCTGGGCCGGGACCTGCATTATTCATGGCCCTCCGCGAGCCGCCACCGCCCTGAACGGTCAGTCAGCGAACCGCGGTGGGCGGTGGGAGGTCGCATTCGGGAAGTCGCATCTCTGGACACTGGTTTCTTCCTGGAAGCTCATGGAATCCACACAAAATATTGCTATGCTGTGTGGCTTCAGTTCTGCCGCTTCATATCCACAAATATTAAGTCAAATGTTTTGTGTCCCATCCTCGTCGCCACTTTTGCGTCTCGTTCCGCCGGTTGTCCTAGGTGTCGGTGGCCGAGTAGAGAGAGACCGACACAGGGAAATACGATGCACGCTTGTGCGGGTACAGAGTATGAGGTGACCAGCCAGTGGGACAGCAGAAACTAGAAACACTAACCTAGATTAGAACAAGAGATACATTTCTAAGATACATTATAATAACTTTGTTAACTGAAGACTAGTGGAATGCAGATACATAGTATAACTAGGTAGAAGCCTGCCTACTGATGAGTCCTAGTGCCTGTCCTAATCTCAAGTGAACGATGCAGTTCAGTGGTGGCCACGAGAGGGGTTGCAGCAGAGGTCGCTCGTGGCCGACGTCGTAAGAACGCCGCGCCGTGCTTTCATGGCGGCGCGCGGCGAAAGTACGTGGCGGGCACTTCAGACTTGTCAGATCTCATTCAACCTCTCACCATTAGCATCCTGTCGCATTTATGAATTATGCCCGTTGCATCATGCATCTTCGCGAATATACTTCCCAAACCTTTTTCAATTTCCTGTAACCCTATCTATGAATTTGTGCTGTAATTTAACAGTCTGTTGACGTGGTCCATTAACATTTTATCTCGTACAGTTTATTGGAAGCCCTGTAAACTGACTTCAAACACCATTTTAGCGTATTACTTAACTCCTAGGAAACTCAGGATGAAACAGAGTAGTAAAAATATTTAAATAGAGATCGTGCAGTGTGTATGAAAAATGCTTCATCACAATTTCGATAGAAGAGACGTGAGAAAGAACTGATTTGAATATAAGAGGGGTATCGGTAATAACAACAGATATGTTAACTGGGATGATAATAATAATAGTAGGACGAGAAAGCGTATGGAAATAGAAATGGACAGTGGGAAGGAAATAGTAGACCACAAGAAAAGAGAGGACAGGAGAACATACAGGGTCGTCCGAAGGTCATGTCATTGGGAGCCTGTTAGTTTGGGGCGAGAAAATGGAACAGAAATGAGCCAAAAGTTACAGAAAAAAAAGAGGTGGAGGAGGACAAGTTTATAGAACATATCTCGAAAGTCAGTTATTTCACTGACGCGTTTCGCCCTTTTGACTCTACATCAGATAATGTAAACGATATATGGTGAGCTATCTGTCATCGACGTAAAACAAACCATCTAGGAAGGAAACCTATCGTCATAGTCGGTTTTAGCATCCAACGCCCCTTCTCAGGTCTCACTACCCGTCCAATCACACCACAGAGAGAGATACCCACACACACACACACACAGAGAGAGAGAGAGAGAGAGAGAGAGAGAGAGAGAGAGAGAGAGACAGACAGACAGAGAGAAAGCGTGCCGCTCGCCACCTAGCGACCGTTGTCCCTGCTATCGAAATTCCAGTGCTCTCGTGCTGTCGGTGACAGAGGCAGGAATGAGAAACGCGAGAAGAGCGTGGCGGTAGTTTCTGAGTCGCCACGGCTCACAGGGCAACACTCGACACAAATGCTATCGGAAAAAACCTGATAACACATACATTAATATTCTGTGTACAGAGATTTCCCTTTTCCAGAAATATTAATCTTCTCATCGTCATTCTATATCTCAAAACATCTGTACTGTGACCATCGTACATAATTTTACTGCGCAAGTAGCAAAAGTCATATACCACGTTCAGTGGCTGGTTTGTTGTGGTCGTCAGTCCAGAGAATGGTTTGATGTAGCTCTCCACCCTACTCTAGCCTCTTCCTCTCCTCATAAGAACGGCACACTACAGCTATTTGAATCTGCTTACTGTATTGATCTATAGGTCTCTCTCTCTCTCTCTCTCTCTCTCTGCGACTTTTTACCCAACGTAGTTCCCTCCAATGCTAAATT
This sequence comes from Locusta migratoria, assembly GCA_026315105.1. NCBI lineage: Eukaryota > Metazoa > Arthropoda > Insecta > Orthoptera > Acrididae > Locusta > Locusta migratoria. Next base: position 208,463,527 of record CM048747.1, on the reverse strand, counting down.
CACGATTCCTTAAGTCTAAGAAAGTGTCCTACTAATGGAACCCTTCTTTTAGTCTACGTGTGCCAGAAATTCCTTTTCTCCGCAATTCTGTTCTGTACCTCCTCATTGGTTATGCGATACACCCACCTAATCTTCAGCATTCTTCTGTAGCACCACATTTCAAATGCTCCAATCCTCTTCCTGTCTGCACTGTTTATCGCCCATGTTTGCCTCCCATATAAGGCAAAAATGCTTTCTAAAAGGACTTCATTACGCCTTAATTACTATTTGATGTCAACAAATTTCTCTTTTTTAACAAAACCTTTTCTTTCCTTTCCCATTCTGCATTTTATATCCTTTATACTGCGACCATCATGTGTTATTTTACTGTCCAAGTAACAAAACTCATCTACCACCTTTATTCTTTCGATACCTAATCTCATTCCATCAACATCGCCTGATTTTCTTAGACTTCTTACCTAATCTAATTCCTTCAGCATTACCCTATTCTCTTAGACTATTTTCAGTTACCCTAGTTTTACACTTTTTGATGTTCAACTTACTCACTTTTTTCAAGGCACTGTCCATTCCGATAGTTGCTCTTCCGAGTCCTTTCATGTCTCCGAATGAATTGCGATGTCATCGCAAACGCAAGGTTTTTATATGCTCATCCAGACTTTAATTCCTTTTCGAGAATTCTCATAGCTTTCCTTCACAAGTTTCTTAGTGTAAACGTTGAGTAGCGTCAGGGAAAGGCTACACCCCTGTCTTACTCCCTTCACAACCAAGCTTTTCTTTCGTGCCCTTAGGCTCTTATAATTGCTGTTAGGTTTGTGTAAAAGTTGTAAATAACATTCCCTACATTTTACTCATGCTGACCTCAGAATTTTAAAGAGCTTTATGCAAGTATACAAATTAGGAATGCAAGTTTGCGACTCCTTTAACTGTCTTCTAAGGTATGTAGTACGTGTACTCGAGTTTCTCCTTAACCTAACTTCCTCGAGGTCAGCTTCCACCAAGTCTTTCTTTCTTCTATAAGTAATTCGGGTTAGAATTTTAGCAAAAAAATTTATTAAACATATAGTCCTGTAATTTTAACACTTTCCTGCGTAAGCGTTCTTTGGATTGTGATTATTGTATTTTTTCGTAAAGTCTTACGCTACTTAGCCTGTCTCATACATCTCGCACAACGGCTGGAACACTTTAGTTTTGTCATGCAGCGGTAGCAAAAGGAACCCATCTCCTATGGAACCAGCGTAGTGGACAAAAGATCGAACTATCTCGTCTCTAAACTTCTGAGCAGTCAAAGTGTCTTTCTGAACGACATAGACTGACTTCTGCCAACACCATTCGTCCACTACCATGTTTCCTGTAGATAACCAAGATCATTCCACGTTCTCTCGAGATGAAGGAATGACGATTGTCCGTTCGAATAGAAAATATTGAAACATTTGTCAACAGAACCTGGCTCCATTCGTTACGACACAAATCCTGGTGTTCCTCCGTTTCTGCGGGCTAAAGGGTGTCGTGGTTTTGATGGGAGACACATCCTATGTCTCCCTGCTTATAGGCCACATTCCCGAAGGCGATTACAATCTGTTTTTGTCGATAATGCTCATCATAAATCAGAATAAAAACCGTCTAGCCGGCCGGTGGCCGAGGGGACTGAGGCGCTTCAGTCACGGTCTGCACGGCCACTACGGTCGGGGGTTCGAATCCCCCCTCGGGCATGGATATTTGTGCCGTCCTACTTCGAAAGTAGTTCATAAGTAGTTTGTAAGTTAGGGACTGATGACCCCGTAGTTAAGTCCCATAAGATTTACAAACATTTGAACAATTTTAAAAAACCGTCTATATCGCTGAAATTACATTTATTGACGTTTCGGCATCTGCCATCGTTAGAACTAAATAGCTCTGTACTCGCAAAGTGAAGTTCAGCGGCAATATTAAAATATTTAGAAGGTATTTACCTACTAGGTAGATACTTTGTTGTTGACGCTGAACTTTACTGTGCAAGTTCAAAGGTTTTTAGATCGGATGTTGGCAGATGACGAAACGTAGTAATCAATAAATGTAATTTTAGCGATCTGGGCGGTTGTTATTCTTATTAAAAAAAATGAAGATCGCGGAATAGTTCAAAACATTCGTTTTCTTTATACAAAATGCTCGTCATGTTGCTGCCTGTAAGGTTCGTTGCACCTTAGTTGCATTCATCCTCCTGTCTCGACGGAAATTACACTTTGAGACTTCAATAGCTGCAGCCTCCTCCCTCTGTGTGTGTCCCGCTTTCAATCTTCCTATGGCTCTCCTTGCCATAGCTCGAGGTAAGTTATTTTTGCATTTATAATTCCTCGTTTATATTTTAAATAATATTTTTAAAATATTTTGGGGGTAAAGATTTATTTTTCAGAACAGGGATTGATTCAAATCAGTAGGGGTAAAATACAGGGAAAGGAGAGTTATTTACAACTTGTACAAAAGCCAGACCGCAGTTATTAGACTCGAAGGGCATGAAAGGGAAACATCAGTTGGGAAGGGAGTAAGACAGGGTTGTAGCCTTTCTCCGATGCTATTTAATTTGTACATCGAGCAGGCGGTGAAGGAAAGCAAGGAAAAATTTGGAATAGGGATTAAAGTTCAGGGGGAAGAAATAAAAACATTGAGTTTTGCTGATGACATTGTAATTCTGTCAGAGACAGCAAAGGACCTGGAAGAGCAGCTGAATGGAATGGACAGTGTGTTGAAGAGAGCGTATAAAATGAACATTAACAAGAGCAAAACAAAAATAATGGAATGCGGTCTTAAAAAATCGGGTGATGCTGAAGGAATTAGATTAGGTAACGAAACAATGAAGGTGGTAGATGAGTTTTGTTACTTGGGTAGTAAAATAACATGCGATGGTCGCAGTACAGAGGATATAAAATGCAGAATGGCAATGGGAAGAAAAGCATTTTTGAAAAAGAGAAATTTGCTAACATCGAATATTAATTTAAGTGTAAGGAAGTCTTTTCTGAAGGCATTTGTGTGGAGTGTTGCCTTGTATGGGAGTGAAACATGGACGATAAGCAGCGCAGACAGGAAGAGGATAGAGGCTTTTGAAATGTGGTGCTACAGAAGAATGCTGAAGATTAGGTGGGTAGATCGTATAACTAATGAAGAGGTACTTAATAGAATTGGTGAGAAAAGGAATTTTTGGCACACCCTGAGTAAAAGAAGGGATCGCTTGGTAGGACACATTGTTAGACATCGGGGAATCGTAAATTTAGCATTGGAGGGAAGTGTGTGGGGTAAAAATCGCAGAGGGAGACCAAGAGACGCGTATAGTAAGCAGATTCAAGTGGATGTGGGTTGTCGTTCCTATGAGGAGATGAAATGGCTTGCTCAGGATAGAGTAGGGTGGAGAGCTGCATCAAACCAGTCTCCGGACTGAAGACCATAACAACAACAACAACAACAGGGATTGCATAATTCAAAATTATTATGAATATAATATTAAGTTTAGGTCAAAGTAATTACGGTGGTACCAGCATGGAAGGCGAATATGGCCAAGGGTATTTTCTCTGTGTTGTCACATAAAAAAAAAAAAAAAATTCGCCACTGTTAAAGTTAGTTCTTTCTCTCGTGTTAATTTAGTTTTATCGTGTTTAATATCACGGAGCTTAAACCGTGTATGATGTTAGTCCTTAAATGCAATTATTAAAAGTTATAAGCAAGATTTAATGTCAAGTAATAGTTCCAGATCAGCCTCATATATATTACAGTAGTTTTTACATTCGAATTTTTTACTTCGGCCTTCGTCAGAAAATGATACCTTCACTCAATCACACCGACACCTATACTGAGTAATTGCATGAATGTATGTGTTTCTTTTTCTGACGAAGACCATAGCCAAAAATTTAAGTTGTGTGAATGTGATTATCTATTTTCGTGCCTGTCAGCAGCTCAGCGAGTCTCTTTATAGTGAATCGTTAACTGTCGTCCATTATTGACATTCCTATCGGATTTTCGATTGTTAAAATAGTTTTTACAATCGATATATATCGGAAGAACGTGTAAGTGTTGTGCAGACTTTAATTTGATTCAAATAGTTATGAGAACTATGATTAGGGACCAGGACGAACTTATTTATAGAGTTAAAGGGCATTTCATTCATTCTCATCGCATCATTTATATATCTGGACATACCAGAGAACTTACGAGTGTATACTTCATTTATATAGTTATATGTCTGGGTAAATGGACGGACGTGTGTGAAATTATCGATCGGCCTGTCGTATCGGAACATTGACTATATAATACTTAATAGGAATTAAGTATCGGCATACGAACTTTTGTAGAAATTAACCTGAAAAAGCCAATGGTCATCAACAATTCCATGACTACCATTTTGTTAAGCAACACCTAAGAGTTCCTTCGGCAATATTCACCACGTTTACAGTTCATAAAAATCAAGTTAGTTTTACAAGTGATGGCCGGAAGATCTGTTAGTTCTGGGACGCCTGCCAACGGCAGCATAAATTAAATAACAATAACGCTTCATACTTTGGGTTTACGCGCAGCGACACTAGAGGAATGTCAGACATTGCACAACCTGCTCATTACTCTATCTTAATCCAACTTTATGAGTAATTCGTTTGTTATAGTAAACGCAAGTCAACACCAACCCCCCTCTGCATCCACTATCTGTTATTACCACAAACTCAGTTACCGTAATATTGTGGCCTCCACTCCGTAGAACTGAAGGGAAAACGTCGAACCGTTTTAGTTAGTTCTGCCGATGTTTCATTTATCGTGTCAGAAGCACAGAGTAAAATACACAAAAATATAAAATGAACAAAGACAAAAATATGTTCCCTCATTTCATCTAGTGGCAGACCAGGAAAGGGTACGTCTAGTGCAAGTCTCTCATGGTGCATGCAGCTGGAGATGCCGGACATTGCAGCAGGTCGTTATTATACTGCACAGAACCACACCCGTAGAGAACTGAATCCACGGGAAGACCCCACTTCTGCAGGTTGGTTCTGCATACTGTGGTACCGGAGCGTAGTCTGTTGAAAGCCTTCCAATTTGTCCAAATCTCTGAGTGGCCAGGCGGGAAGCTCTTTCATCGCCATCATCCACTCCTCCGAATACTGACATTTTTCCCGCCACTTTGAAATCCTCGCTGTTTGTGGTGTCGCTGTTAGTGCGTCTGTAGTTGTCAGATTTCAGCCGAGATTGTAGGTTGTACAGTCGTACAGGGCTTCAGTAGTCATAGCCTTGATTTTGTCGCGCATAGTGGGACATTCATATGCGTTTCTTGCTAGCACTGTACGTGTCTTAAAGTCGGAAGTAAGACAGAGGTGCAGCATATGTTAGAAGGTGGGGTGGGGAGTAGTAGCGTATGGCACGGTAGGTGCAGCTTCAAATGTTTGTAAATCTATCGGAGCAAACTGCGTGGTCATCAGTCCGTAGCTTACAAACTACTTAAATTTAGGTAAACTAGCCTGAGGACACACACACAAATCCATGCTCCAGGGAGGACTCAAACCTCCGACGGCGAGCAACTGCGCGCTCCGCAGCGAGGCGCCTTAGACCGCTCGGATACTCCACCGCGGCCGGTGCTGGTTCCCCTGGGAAAGACCGCCTATGTTACTGGTACTCTCGTCGCATTGGCTGCTGCATTTCATGACACATGATTTCTTTTGATATTAGTTCCATTTATAATTAATTAACCATTAATTATACAGAGCTGAGAATTTTTATAAATATCTCTCACGGACAGGCTAGGTTGTGACAGTTTAAGAAGTTTAAGGTGTCTTCTCTTATTGTAGCAATAGAAGAACGATATTGCAGAATGTTTTGGCGCTAAATAGAGCGTCAGGTGCCGTCTCGCACCGCGCCGCAGATTCAGTGTCGAGCGCCGGTCCGCGCCAGTCATGAGTAACGTTTAACAGTTATGTTAACAAAATGTTCAAATATTTGTATAGTCTATGGGACTTAACTACGGGGTTATCAGTCCCTAAACTTACAAACTACTTATGAACTACTTACGATCTAAGACGGCACAAATATCCATTCCCGAGGGGGGATTCGAACCCCCGACCGTAGTGGCCGTGCAGACCGAGACTAGAGCGCCTTAGTCTCCTCCGTCACGCGGCCGGCAGTTATGTTAACCCTTGAGGTCTCACAATGAACTACGGCAGCATAGGCCGTGTGGTATTGATAATAGTTTCTTATATAGGAAGTAATCCTCATGTTAAGGAGTTTATTAATTATTATCAACTAGACGAAATAAACGGCATCACTGACAGTTGAATATCTCGCGAGTCGTTTCTTGTACTTCCATCTTTCCGAACTTATTCTAGCCTCACTCGTATGCTGCAGAAGAACCAACGACCTGTGTGCCGTCTTCTGCGCTGGGGAAGGCAACAGGTTAGTCAGAACACTATGCTTTCCATAAAGTTTTGGACAGCAACTACGGCACCTCGTGCGTACTGTAAGGCGGTACAAACGCACACTGCTACGCATCAACATCCATAAGGTTGTGTTGGTTTAGGGGATTTGTGGGAAGCAGCAGTGAGGAACTTTGTCTTCCGAAACTAACTTCTCCGTCCGCAAAATAAACCCTAAGGAAGCTTGTACAAAAGCTGCTGTCTCTCGTCTGATGAAATACTTCAGAACCTAGATAGCTTAACTGATATCCTAATTCTTTAGACCAGTGCATAATACGAGGCGCGTCCAGAAAGTGAGTTCCGTTTCAGTTTATCTCCGCTGCAGCGCTGCGATTGCAGTTCCGCACATGTGCTGTAGACGATGTGTATCAAGGAGAAGATCGTACGCCATTTGGAGTTCGCTGTCAGTTCCGTACGCTTTGTTGTGCTTTTTTGAAATGTCGGCGTTGATTGAAAATTCCCGCCGCCTGTGAAATCAGGTCGGTGATTCGGTTTCTGAATTCGAGGAGAGTGAAACCAAGTGAAATTTATCGGCAAATTTGCGATGTTTACGCACCAAATGCGATGAGTGATTCGATGGTGAGAAGATGGGTCCGACAGTTCAATGGCAGGCGTAGTGATGTGCACGATGAAGAACGAAGTGGGTGTCCACCTTTGGTTACAGAAGGACTGCTTCACGCGATTGATGACAAGATCACTGATGCATGAAATTGTTACCAAACAACTGAAATTCTGTAAACTTGGCTCACGTTGGGTACCAAAGATTCTCACTGAGTAACACAAAAAACAACGGATGGGTAGTGCACTTGAGATTTTGACCCGTTATGCTGAAAGCGGCGAAGAATTTCCGAGACGGATAGTCACAGGAGATGAAACGTGGGTTTCTTACGACACCCCTGAAAGTAACCGGCAATCAATGGAATGGAAGCACACATCATCCCCACCAAAGGTAAAGCCGAAGCAAATCATGATACCTCGGAAAATGATGTGCACAGTGTTCTGGGACTGGAAAGGCATCCTACTCATAGACTTCTTACCGCGTAGTCAAACAATCAAAGCAGATGCTTATTGCGAGACATTTCGGAAATTGCGCTGTGCAATTCAGAATAAGCGCCGGGGACTGCTGTCAAAAGGTACTGTTTTGCTTCACGACAACGCACGACCACACATTGCAAATGTGACGAAAACCCTCCTACAGGGATTTGGCTGGTACATGTTTGACCATCCTCCGTACAGCAGTGACCTCGCTTCTAGCGACTTTCATCTGTTCAAAATGGTTGTAACTCTATCGGACCAAACTGCGTAGTCATCAGTTCGTAGCTTACAAACTACTTAAACCTACGTAAACTAACCTAAGGACAAACACAACTGTTCAACTGTTCGTATAGTCTATGGGACTTACCTAGGGGGTCATCAGTCCCTAAACTTACAAACTACTTATGAACTACTTACGAACTAGGACGGCACAAATATCCATGCCGAGGGCCCGTAGTGACCGTGCAGACGGTGACTGAAACGCCTTAGTCTCCTCAGGCACCGCCGCCGGCCAAGGACAAACAGACACACACACCCATGCCGCAGGGAGGACTCGAACCCCCACGGCGAGCAACCGCGCGCTCCGGAGCGAGACGCTTGAGACCACTCGGCTACTCCAACGCGACTTTCATCTGTTCTTACATCTCAAGTCTTTCCTTAGCGGTCATTACCTCATCAATGACGACGAGCTGAAAGAAACTGTTTCCAACTGGTTGGAGAAATGTTTTAAACGATACCACATTTCATGAAGAGTAGTGACGGGCGTATTTGAAGAGCTAGTTGCTCGACTACCACTGACCAGACGTTTTCACTTGGTGAGAAATGTGGAGAATGTGCTGGCCAGGGCAGCAGTCGAACATTTTCCGTATCCAGAAAGACCCGTACAGGACCTGCAACATGCGGTCGTGCATTATCCTGCTGAAACGTAGGGTTTCGTAGGGATCGAATGAAGGGTAAAGCTACAGGTCGTAACACATACGAAATGTAACGGGCACTGTTCAAAGTGCCGTCGACACGGATAAGATGCCTGTCATCTCGACTGCTAGTGATACGACGCCGTTGGGATCCAGCACGGTGTTCCGTATTACCCTCCGGAACCAAAAAATGTTCAAATGTTGATATAGCTTATGGGACTTAACTACGGAGTCATCAGTCCCTACACTTACAAACTACTTCCGAACTAGCTAATCCTAAGGACGGCACAAATATCCATGCCCGAGGGGGGGGATTCGAACCCCCGACCGTAGTGACCGTGCAGACCGTGACTGGAGCGCCTCAGTCCCCTCGGCCACCGCGGCCGGGTGGTTGGAGATTCGGGTGGCAGATTTCTATGAATAAGGTATACAAAAGCCGGTGCCACGCTATGACAAATGCCTGCAAAATTTCGGCAGTTATGTGAAAAAGTAGTTTAAGAGTTGTAGAATTTTTCCCAATAAAAATTTCTTCTGTATCTGTCTACAATTTCATTTTCTTACCAAACGGAACTTAGTTTCTGGACGCGCCTCGTACTTTTACAAGCCACAACCAAAATGATGTTCCCTTGATGACTGTTAATGGCCGGTAGCAGATTGTTAGAGGATTTGGGGGCCAGGCGCTGCGTGCCTGGACGCCCGCAGACGGCGCCGTGGGAGCGATCGCGAGGCGCGAGGCGTGTAATCCTCGGCCTATAACGGCGATTAGCCGGGTCGCCGCGTCGCCTTGTCCCGCGACCAGACGCTAATGCGGGAACAGCGGCGGCATCCCAGGCCGATGTCAATTACGGCGCTCCACAGCACAAACATCGCGTAATCAACCGGGCCCCCAGATCTGGCAGTCCGATTAGTCGGCACACGGGCCTAGGTCAGTATCTCATACCGTCCGGGATCTAGTAAACAATAGCTATTGTTTGCTGTTCCCCAAATTACTAACTAAGAAGCAAACAGGAGTAAAATATAGGTAACATAAGGTTATTTACAACTTCTACAAAAACCACACAGCGGTTGTCAGAGTTGAAAGGCATGAAGCCGGCCGCGGTGGCCGAGGGGACTAAGGCGCTCCAGTCACGGTCTGCACGGCCACTACGGTCGGGTGTTCGAATCCCCCCTCGGGCATGGATATTTGTGCCGTCCTAGTTCGTAAGTAGTTCATAATTAGTTTGTAAGTTTACTGACTGATGACCCCGTAGTTAAGTCCCATAGACTATACAAACATTGGAACATTTGAAGGGCACGAAACGGATGCAGTGATGTCAGTGATAGGGAAGGGAGTAAAACGGGGTTGTAGTCTTTCTCCAACGTAATTACTAAGAAGCAAGCAGGAGTAAAATATAGGTAACATAAGGTTATTTACAACTTCTACAAAAACCAGACAGCGGTTGTCAGAGTTGAAGGGCATGAAACGGATGCAGTGATAGCAGTGATAGGGAAGGCAGTAAAACAGTGTTGTTGCCTGAAAATTCCTGGCCGATTAAAATTGTGTGCCGGAACCGGGACTCGAACTTGGGACCTTTGCCTTTAGCGGGGCAAGCGCACTATCGACTGTACTATCCCGACACGACTCACGATGCCACCACACAACTACTTCGCCAGTAACTCGCCTCCTACTTTCCAAACTTCACAGAAGCTCTCCTGCGAACCATGCAAGACTAGCACTCCTGGAAGAAAGGATATGGTGGAGACATGGCTTAGCCACAGTCTAAGGGATGTTTCCAGAATGAAACTTTCACTCTGCAGCGGAGTGTGCGCTGATATAAAACTTCCTGGCAGATTAAAATTGGCAAAAGTCCCAGGTTCGAGTCCCGGTTCCGCCAAAAGCCCAACTGCCCGGGTTTTTACCCTACGTCATCAACTTCCCCATGTGAGCTGTTCTAAACGACTTCCAACGTACAGCGCTCAGCCAATACATTTCTAAAACTTTACTTAAAATCAAAATAATTACACTACACATTAAACAAATTTCTTACGTTTTTATATTGGTATACACATCCTTTGCACTATTTATTACAATCGTGCAATTTCTTATATCACAGATAAGTGATTTAACTGAATATTTCAAGATAAAATACACAAGATTAATTGAAAATAAAATGAGAAATAGTTAATATATTACTTTTATAAACAAACATTGCCATGCTAGTTGTGTAACTGTCTTGTATTCATTGGTAATTTATTACTTTTCATTGTCAATTAAACATATTACGCCAGATGTGACTATATCAGCTAATGTATTGTTTATTTGTCAACAGGCTATTTTGTAATGAGGGCCTTAAAGGTTCCTAACTGCATCATATTACTTCAAATGCAAGTAGTATTAGAATATTTTATTTCACGCTGTGCACTGCACTGCACTGCACCTGGCACTCGCCATTGTCCCTCTCTCCCCTCACCAGAAACGAAGCCTGGAAAATCGTAAGTTGGAACAAGCCACCAACGTCGGCCTGCTCGCTGGCCTCCCGTCAGCTACAAGCACACAGCAAATCTCAACGTGGAGAATTTCTACCTATGGCCTAACTATAAATGTTGTCACACAACTGAGTACATACATTGCTACCATAATTAATAAGATTAAAATTGTGTAACATTTAGTGCATTGGCATGGTCAATGTTTGCAGTGAACTTCATACTGTTTAATTATCAAATGCTATTAATTACCAGGATTTCTATTGGGCGGTAATCTCACACTATTACCTCGAAACAAATTAGGAGACTCATTGGTTTGCTGTTCGTTAGGTAGGTCTATAGTAGGGGATTCACCTAAAGAGAGAGAATGAAGCAGATGTCTATGACAATTATTTGCTTTAGTACAGACGGGAAATACTTGACATACACCAATCAACATGATTTAAAGATACATATATTCAAGCAGCACAGCCTCTCAGTGAGGATTTAGTTTTGAGGTGCACCCTTGCCATTACGTTACGAGAATTTCAATGGCTGTTAATAAGAAGTGAGTGAATGAAATTATCGTGAAAGTACTACGGGAGGTAGATAAACGTGGAAATGATTTATTACAGGGAAATACAACAAGCCAAATAAGTCCCCTCCGCATCTAAGGAAAATCATCGAAGAATTTTGAAGTAACTGCAGGGTAACTAGTAGTGTCATTTCCTATTGACAATTATTGGTTTGTTAAACAATGACAAACTTAACCAATCGCCAAGGTCATTCTTAGAGTACACAGGTTATATCCCATGCCACGTCTCGTACCACAACTGAAAGGACCTCTGCTATCGTACTGCAAAGGAATAGCACATTGTATGATTCACGGCCTCTGCAGCATCTTGGAAGCCTAATCAGCCTTGCCCTGAGTTCCCACATGTTCTTGTAACCATCATAATGAGACTTGTTTCCCCGGCTGCTGGAGGCAGTAAATCGGTCGTGTTGGAGCTGCGTTATTGTCTCGGGCGGATACATGTTCCGTATGGATTGTAGTGTGCTGCGTGAAGCTCTGCTGAGGAAACACAATAGGCATGGGGGTGGCAGGGGGAGGCGAATGAAGATGACACGGCCGGGAAAGAATATGGAATTGTGTGTATTTTACGCTCTGCAATCTTTGATTTCATGTCAGGTCCATACATTTTTGTGACATTTCTTTTGTTAGATAACCCAGAAGATAACAACTGCAGCTTTGTTAACTACAGTGGAGTCTCTGATGCTCAGTGTCTGTGTGTACATTAGCTCGGTGTTTTAGCAATTTTAACAATGATGCAGTAATTTTTGCACCAGTTTTTAGAAGATACTTTCGTCTCTTTCCAATTCCTCCCGTGTTAAGTCACTCATACATACTCTAAAGGATGTCTGAATCGGTTAAGGAGTCTAGTACCCTATTAATTAAGTTTCCCATGTACCGGATAAACGATGTATGTGTTATTTTAAGGTTGGTTTCTAGGTTGATCAGTTGAGTCATCGTCTGCGCCTTGGTCCGTTGCTGACTCCACAAATATTTTAGTTGCGTTCTTGGTCTTAGCTAACTCGATTCGAAGGGATTCTTTGGTTTTGGAGAACGTTGTTAGACGCACAGTAAAGGTCAAAGTTAACTCATGAACACCAGTGTCGTGGTTGGAAATACTACTGACAATGAATGAGTATATTCCATCAAGAACACAGTAGATTAGACTCTCCATAGATGTCATTAAACACGCAAAACGATGTGAAAATCTACGCAAGAGTAAAGTCAGTGAATAGGAGTGGCTAAGAAGGATGATCACTTCCAGTCAAACCACCAGTAATTTTGTGTGAGGGTACTTCTGGCATGCTAGAAGGGACTCGCAACAAGAGAAGTTACTTATCGTCTCGGGGTGAAGCAAAGCAATGCTTTTATGACGTGGAGAAGTTTTAGATATACTGCAAATGTCGATGACTTGCGTACCTCTGCAAATGATTCATACCAGCACCACTAATTAGAGGAAGTTATGAGTGCTATCGACAAGGGTTCTCAAATTGATTCAGAATTTCTAGATTTCCAGAAAGCTTTTGACACCGTACCTCACAAACGGCTTTTAATCAAATTGCGTGGTTATGGATAAGGGATTTCCTGTCAGAGAGGACTCTGTAGCAATCGATGGTAAGACGTCGACTGAAACAGATCTGATATTCGCCGTTCTACAGGGTAGTGTTATTATTGGTCCACTGCTGTTCCCTTTCTACATAAACGATTTAGAAGAATATATGAGCAGCTCTCTTAGGTTGTTTGCAGATGACGCCGTTGTACATCGTCTAGTACAGTGATCTGAAGATCAAAACCAACTGCAAAACGATTTAAATAAGATATCAGTACGGTGTAAAAATTGGAATTAGACTCTAAATAATGAGAAGTATGAAGTGGTCCACATGAGTACAAAAAGAAATCCGTTTAACTTTGTTTACAAGATAAATCAATCGAATTTGAAGGCCGTAAACTTCACTAAATACATCAGACTTAAACTGGAAAGAACATGTAGATAATGTCGTAGGAAAGGCGAAGCAGAGACTCCGTTTTATTGGAAGAACGCTTAAAACACGCAAAAGAGCTACTAAAGAGACTGCATACAGTATGCTTGTCCGTCCTCATTTGGAGTATTGCTGCCCAGTGTGGAATCCTTATTAGGTTGGTAAACGGAGGACGTCGAAAGAGTCCAAAGAAGGGCAGTTCGATTTGTACTGTCACGATACAGGGGAAACAGCGTCACGGAAATGATACAGGACCTGAGATGGGAATCATTACAACAACGGCACTTATCGCTGCGGCGTGGTCTAAATGTTCAAATGTTTGTATAGTCTATGGGACTTAACTACGGGGTCATCAGTCCCTAAACTTACAAACTACTTATGAACTACTTACGAACTAGGACGGCACAAATATCCATGCCCGAGGGGGGATTCGAACCCCCGACCGTAGTGGCTGTGCAGACGCAGACTGGAGCGCCTCAGTCTCATCGGCCACCGCGGCCGGCGGGCGTGGTCTACTTACGAAACTCCAATCACCAACATTCTCCTCCGAATGCGAAAATATATTGTTGACTCCCACCTACATATGTAGATATGATCATCAGAATAAAATACGAGAAATCAGAGGTCGAACGGAGATATTCGATGTTCTTTCTTTCCGCGCGTTATTCGAGAGTGGAATGGGAGATGAATAGTATAAAGGTGCTTCGATGAACCCTCTGCCAGGCACTTGATTTTCAGAGTATCCCATGTAGATGTAGAATGTATAGATTATTGTTGTAAAACTTATTTATTCTAATTTCACAAAATAAGGAGACGTTTCTTTGTTTTTGTATTACATTTTTACTCAAAAGGTCATGTACCACTAGAATCGTGGTAATACAGTCCATTTTTATGTATGTATTTGATTTGACTATATTTCTTTAGACACCATGAGCGCAATTCCTTTGACCTGGTGTAGTTCGTCCTCATTGGCAGAGCTGACGAGGCTGGTGTGTTGTCGGTGGAGCACGACGTCGGTGGAGCGCTGCGGTGGCTCCTCGACTCAAACAGCGGGAAAGTGCGGCCTACCTTACTTTGCTTTAATTACAGTCTCTACAGAAGAAGCGGGAAGCGCACTGTAAATATCAACTGTTCTGAACTACTTTGACAACATCACACTACAACCGCACCATCAGCCATCGTCGATACACTGCAATTTGAAACTCTGCAACTTTCTTATCTTCAGACACCAGTATGTATCACAAGTATACAGTTAAGTCTTATGGTGCATTTAGCTGCAGCTTCGAGATGGTGACTGTCACGAGAGAGACAGACAGAGAGATCAGATGATTGAGAGAGTACATGTCTAATAGAATCCCATAGAAATAGGAAAAATCGTCCTATAGACCATCATCTAAATGTATCAGGCCCATCGTGTCATGGTTCGACATCCTGACCCTCCCAACGAACTCTTCAAGTACATCCTGCTCTCCCAGGTGAGGAAGTCAATTCGTTTGGCACTCGGTAAAATGTATTTCCGTTGGAGACGAAGGCAAGGGAGAGATGTTTCGACTTCTCACTGTATTTTTTTTTTTCAATGGATGTCTTATACCTCTTCAGGAATCCATATTTATTAGTGGAGATATTGATAATCTGTCGGAACCTTTAATCGACTTAGAGGTCACAGAATTTCATAGTGTGTGATAAATTATTGGACGATAGTTATTACATTCAGCTGGATTGTTCTTCCGATTCGAGACTGGAAATGTTTTACTAGATGTCCAATCACAAGGAATCCCTTTGGTGAAGAAATGTCAACCATTCACTTGAAACACAGTGCTTTGAGTTTTTAATGTCTACAGGTATGATAGTCATCAATAGTGGCAATACTTTGTGAGAATTGTGAAGGAGAAATTACCACATACTGCACTGATAATTCCTGTAACTGAGATTATACGTCTCTAGGCTCGAAACGCCGGACATTCTAGTAAATTTTCATGCTCTTTCACTTTTTACTCGAGTACCAGTGGAAAAATCGTTGTAGGTAATTGCTCAGTTTTTGTATGGGAAAGAGCCTGAGCTGTATGTCCATGTAGTAAAAAGAAGATATTTTTAATTTAAGGACATATGTTGATCAAACTGACGCTGTGGCTTGTGCAGTTTTCTTTCCCCTATAGTGGCCAAACATTTTATGGAAGATTTTGAAGACATTGTGCTTCAAACATATTCTCTTAAATTTAGATACATGGATGATATTTTAATTGTTCACCAACAATGATTGCAAGCTCTTGATCGGTTTATACATCATTTTAACAGCCTCTATTTCGATCGAAGTAGGAAAAATACTATTTCTCGGATTTTTTAGTAAACAAAAATGCTAATGGCGCTTTAAGACAAATTTTGTTCCGTATACCCATTAAAATGCAAGAATTTGATTAGCTTAAGGTAATTTTCAGACATTAGGATATACTAATCATCAATTCAGTCGATCTTTTAAATTAGGATCACACTTTTAAATCGCTTTCGTACCACATGTGGGAAGTATTTCTTTCAAAATTTCAAGAGTTCTCTGATAATAAGATATTGAAAGTGTGTTCTTACCTTTGGCAAAAACCATATCTTTCCCTGGACCTGTAAAAGATGATTTGGAGTTGAGGAAGCCTGCAGTATAAAACATTCTCTTTCATTCATGAAAGGCTTATGTTGAACTGAAAATTCGTATGGTTCATGAACTAAGTGTAGAATATCAGTGGCACACAAGTCTGCATGAACCTAAAAGTCTGCCTTGCCTGATCATTTCCTTAATGAAGGGCATAAGGCGTCACTCAAGACGCGGAAATTATTTCTAAAGTTTACCGTTACTAAGACTGTGTACTTAAGGAGACGTACGAAATACAATTATCCAGTGGTCTTATTAACAGAGAATAAGGGATCCTATCTTATCAGATATTTATGAACAATGGTATGGTTTTCGACCGGCTGTATTTTAGTTTCCGATTCATCACTTTTTCAACTTTCTTCTCTGCCCAAAGTACAGTTATGTTTCTTGCGCATGCTCAGTGTCCGCTACCCGGTGTATAAAGTAGTGGTTTTCCGAATTATGTGTTTTTTCGTACGCAGCACTATGAAATGTCTCAACTTACTCTCTAACGTTTTTTCTTGACAATAATGTTGTTATGGAAACCTAGTGAAAACAGTACCACAAGTTCTACATTTCCAAACTATGCTACAGTGACCTGTTCTTGTTCTCGTTAAGATAACTTCTACAGGGAATTTGACTTTGCTACCGCTGGGATATGCTTGATAGCTGGCAGAACCACCGTAGATTGAAAACGTTAGTAAATGAATTCGGTACGAAACAGAAAACCGTTGTACTGCAGCATTCTTGTTATTATAGAAAGGGGAACAACTTACATGTATTTAAAGCCACATTTCTAAAGAGAAATGGTAACTGCTGTAAAATTGTCTCCTGACAATCGTACTACAGTTTGCATCAACACATGATTTGAGGAGTTACAAGTAACGAATAACCATTCTGCATGCAGCTTCCGGGGTGGAAGAGAGGGAAGGAGAATTTCCCTTTCGACCCGCTCACAGCTTGTAGATGACTATACGTGTGAGTGGGAAGATGACGTACTTTCTAAATAAAACAATATCAAACTCAATATTGAATCATTCTTAGCGGCTCATAATTTCAAAATGTTATTCATACGAAATTATTAATGGCTGAGAAACAGGAACATACTGCTGGGGAAATTAATATTAACTTACGTGGCATGAAAACGTAAAGTAGGCCTATGTAAATTTAAGATTACGTAAATGTAAACAAGTTTTACTGTAGCTATACGACATTTACTGAAAGTTCCACGTTGCAAACTTCAGAAGAAACTGATAAATGTCAGTGTCCTTATTGTGTGTTCGTAGGTTTTCCCAGCGAATATGCTGAGTGAAGATCTCTCGGGCATGCAGTCGGACGAATTGATCGTTGTGGAACACTGATCAATCCATCTGGCTGCATGTCCGAGAGATCATCACTCAATATCCTTAATGGTTGAAAATCAAATGTGGGCTGCTAGGGAGGGGAGGGGGATCGCGGATAATTGCCACTACCAGAATTAAAACCTGGGAAAGTACTGAAAAACAGGCAACTTGCTGGTCTCCTACGTGACGCGGGTTGCCCTACCCACAGGCGATTGCCGTGCGTTGTACAGGGCACATGTGAATTTCCTCAACGTGTCGTTGCTCTTCTGCCCTTCACAGTCAGTCGAACAGTTTTAATATTATTATGTCCTTTCAGGACTTTTTAACGTGTGTGTAATGCTGTAGGCTCATTTTCAAAAAAGTGTACATAACGGGATCCTGTGATACGATGTGGTAACAAATAGGGCCAAGTTAACTATCCGTCCATACGTCACATTTAATGAGAAGCGTTCTGTAATATATATCTGAACGAAAGCATGTTGCATTTCTTCGGACCACTAATTGGAATTACGAGTGTTACTGATGCCTTCTCGAGTGCAATGGCTTCATCAATGAAGAGTAAAAATGTGACTTTCTAGTGGACAATTTTAACAATCTTTACTTCTTGCTCGAAGGTGTTGACGGACCTGTAAATGATAAGGGTGGAACACGTGTATAAGTAATGCCCGCCAAACTCTTGTAAGTTGAACTCCGATACGTGCAGAAGTTCTACCTGTAATACGATCTACCGACTGAATAATGTCTTCTACTTCCTCCGCGTCTGTTCATTTACACATAAAAATTTCATATTATTCTTCGGCACTGTACTAGTGTCACGAAATGTGTTGAACACACTGGTAAACGTTCTTGAATCTCGTTACCGGTTAGAATATCTTACTGTGTATTCTGTACATACAAATAACACCAGCGGTACCATTACAAAAACAGTACAGAAATATGTCAGCTTACTCATCATGTGTAAATACGGAACAGATATTTACACAGTACAGTTGACTTGGCTAACAAATCAGAATGGAAATTTAAATGCCATTTCACAACTGGACCATCGTCACTCTGCAACTGGCATTCCATAAATATGACCATAGCAACCGGTATACCAACACTTGAATCGAAATTGGATTGAACTCTGCTGTATCCCTCTACTCAATAAAAAGTGGACGCATGTTATGTAGCACTATTACTGAATTTCGTCTATAGCACCATCTCCTAAAGTATTTAGTAGTCCCACTAGAACACCCTGTATACCTCCTATCAGATTAACCTTCTGTCAGAAGCGTCTGATGTCACACGAGGAGGCACGTCTTGTAAAAGCCAAATACGATAAAAGGATACAGTTCACATCTACTATTACAATAAGAACTTCAGCTCCTTCCGACAACATTTTAACCCGCTATTCCGGCATACGTCGCCATTCATAACACTTTCCTCAGACGATTTTTTAACTTAGTGTGTAATTTTTTATTTGAGTGGTGGAACTTTCATGATATTCAAGTACGACGTTATGTTTTTCTATAGTCATCAAAAGTCCATTGCTTATGTGCTCATGAACATTAAATACTCGTTCTTGCCATTATCATTAGATTCCGTAAAAAATCTCCACGATTTCTGCAGTAAAATGTTTCGCAAATACACTGTGCGTCTGAAAAGTTCGCTGTAAGAAAGTATGGGAAACGATAGTTACACACAAAATTCCTTTAATGGCCTTCAAAGTTATCGCCATGGGTTACAATACACTTCTGACATTTGTTGTGGAGCTTCTGGAAACTCGTCAAATACTTCGTGTGGAAATGCTCGAAGCGCTGACGTCACACGTTGCTGGATCTCCGTTGCCTTGCAGCAGTGACGGATACGGAATTTTTCCTGGGGGAGTGGGGGAGGGGGCACAAGCCTGAAGAGGGTTAACATGTCCTTAAGTGCATTGTAAAACACACACACACACACACACACAAAATAAATAAATACAAACACTGGGTATTCAGGCTCTGAATTTAATTCAATATGTAACTGAATCTGAGCTTCGCCAGGTGGGTATATGCGAAATCCTATACAGAGGAAGTCATTCTAAATTAACAACTTTGGAATAATTGGACTCTAACACTGAATAAGACTAACCACTTGAAAATTAAGGAAAAATGCCGTTGAAATTTCTAATTTGCTCCAATAACTGGAAAATAGAAACGTTTAACTTCAAATAAAGGTAAAGCAGTCAACAATCCGAAGATTGGTTTGAACACCACAGTACTTTACTAGGCATGGTCCTGTTCCGAGGTGGTATGCCGTTGCCTTCCTCCGACCTTCCAACTGACTTACCCAACCAGTTATAGGGGGGCCTACAGTTTAACATGGGTTCCGAACCACGGTGCTATTCGGTATTTTTCACATGAACAGTACTGGCAGAGGTGAAAGAAGTGGAAAGTGACAGATAAAAATTCTAGGACCTGGCGGGGATCGAACCCGCGACTTTCGAATTTGTAGTCTGGCACTCTACCACTGTGCTACGGAAATAAAAATGTTTATAATGGGTGGGAGTACCATTTCTTAGTGTCTAGGAAAAGAATCAGACAAACCGTCTACCGAAAACATCTGAATGCGCCAACCTGAACGCAGCCCTTGAAATTCAGTTTTTTTACATAGTTAAATCCTTTATTTACTCATACGTAAAACATACACAATAGCTCCTTTATTTCCCAAGCAATGACGAAACAATAAACAACTTTTATTTATTTTTATCGTAAATTACTGATAAAAAAGAGCAAGAAGCGATTAAATGGAAGCATAACTCAAAAAGTCAAATTACGTTAATTATAGGGATTTTGCATTTTTAAACTCACAATTACAAACTGCCAGTAAGTAAAAGTTAATTATTATAATGCTAAGATTCTTTCCCTCCTTCCGTCACTCTCTCTCTCTCTCAACCTTTCCCCCCCCCCCTCTTCTCTCGCTCTCTCTCTCTCTCTCTCTCTCTCTCTCTCTCTCTCTCTCTCTAATTTTTCGTCGGGCCATCTGTGCCACCGCCCCCCCTCCCACCCTGAATCCGCCGTTGCCTTTCAGGACTAATTTTTAGGCGAGGAAACAGGAAGAAGTCTGCCGCAGATCATACGCAAGCATGCGTTGCACTCGTTCGATGATGTCTGGGACTGTAGTTGGGGACGGCCAACCGGAACGTGGCTCATCCTCCACACCTTCCTTTCCGTCCCTAAACCGGTTAAACCTCTGAAACACAAACTTTTTACTCATTGCTTCAAAACCATACACTTGCACTAACATAACAGGGGCCTCTGTTGAGGTTCAACATAATTTGAAACACAGATTCATGTTATCAAGTTCTCACACTCCTGTTAGGCGGGTCGCAGTATGTACCACCGCTTCACTGCAGTGCTTTGCACCATAGGAGGCGCTTGTTGACATCTCCTTCAATGTGTATGCGCCGGAATCTCATACTCGCTAGCGCTTTTTGTAAAATATGGGGGACATTCACCGAATTTTTCTGACGCACCTTGTATTTTATGCTACATTTAACAGGTATACACCGCATTTTCTCCAACCATCAACAGCGCCATGTGAATGGGTTAAGCATTTCAGTTTTCGTGCTGAATTAATATAGTTTCTGGAGGCTCAGTAACAAATGCTTCCAATTTTGTACTTTTTTGAAGGTAGTACACGTTAAAATACTCCAATACCGCCGGAATGACTTCCATTATTCCTCTCTTCGTTCCTTGTATCCGTCATCAAAGTGCATACAGACAACACAGAAAAGCTCATGACCACTCTAAGCAGTTTCATATTAGCATGATGATTTTTTCTTGTCCCAGTCAAATGATAATGATCCTCATCATGGGCAATATTTCGTATATCGCTACTGTTATATATTTCACGCGATAATTGATATGTCTCACTAACAGATGTAATATTTGCGAAGTTTACCACTTCACCAGTAGTTGTAACGTGTACTACTTACAAGAAGCACAATATTGATTAGTTGCGTCTATCAAATATACCTCTGGACGAGAAACAATTTTCACAATGTTTATTATCTTAATGTCTGAAAATTTAGCGCACTCACTCTTACACCAACAGATAGCTCTTAATTTTCCAGGAAAGGACTCCGGCGTAACTGGGATGCTTACGGCATCATATCAATCGTCACTCTCCAGTTCACATATACTGTCATTTAATGTTTTCATCACTCTAACTGACATGTCTCCCCCTCCCCCCCCCCCTGATCTGAAAAGGATGGCAATATGCTAGACATTAAATCTTTGAATTGACGTAAAATATATAATCTGCTCTTCATAGACGTACGTTATACCAGCTGAGCTATTCAGAGTAGTTCTGCCTGTGCCTCTCTCTCAAGTAATTCGTCAGTATCAGTCATCAGAAGGAAGATATTTGTAAAGGCATGAGACCAGGCTACACAGTTAATCTGGTATCCCCAAATAGCTTCTCGTGAGGAGTAGTATTTACATATACAGGTGGCGTCTGTTCCGAAAGAACAGACGTCACTTCTGATCCTGGAGTTGTTATTCTTTCATATTCACGAAATATATGACATCTACTGCGAATGGGCAAAGCTGAAAATGTGTACCCGGTCCGGATTCGAACCCAAATCTCCAGCTTTCTAGACAGTTGCTGGAGACCCGGGTTCGAATCCCGGCGGGGCATACATTTTCAGCTTTGCCAATTCACAGTTAATGTCATATATTCTGTGAATATGAAAGAATAACAACTGCAGGATCAGAAGTGACGTCTGTTCTTTCGGAACAGATGCCATATATATGCCGTTGACGCGCAATGATCCTTTCGTTAGTGGGGATGGATGGGCAAGTTAGCGGCCCTTACTCTTACGGAAATTATTTTCAGAACTACGAGTTTGAGTATTGTGGGCAGGGTGAAGTTGGGAATTTGTATCTGACGGGATGCGTGAGTAGTATTGTCTGATTCGGAGGAATCTTAATATATGTCGTTACTTTAAAAGGCACTAGATAAGAGTGACAATGTTCCAGAATGCAATAACGGTTAATCTTACAGTTGAGTGCCTACACTCCAGCACACAAGACAGAGATAAGTCCAGGGTAGGGCGGCAACGTTTAAGACGCTGTTACTTTGGTATATTGACAGCTTCCTGAAGCCATCCTAGCTACTGAGCCAGACAAAAACCTCAAATCACTGAAGCTGCTGTACTAAACTGATCGTCACGGAACCACCTGTAACACAAGTCATTGGGAGAAACTGAAAGAGAGTTCAAACAGACATGCTTACCGTGATGTATAGTATCGTCAGCCTTCTATGTACAAGAAGCGTAATCATTTTTTTATGGGCTGCTTACCTCAAATTGTTTGATGACGATGCAACGACAGTTAAATCTAAATATAATGTGGCTTCAGCTAGCTTACGGATAAACAATATAAGTATTTGGAGTTTTTTTTTTTCTTTAATCAGCTAGTTGCATTGACTATGAATAGGCCACGGTGGAATGGCCGAGTGCTATAAGGCGCCTCGATGCGGAGCGCGCTATTGCACACCGTCGAAGGTTGGAGTCCTCCCTCGGGTATGGTTGTGTGTTGTCATTAGATTTGATTACGTTACTTCTAGTACTTTGTAAGCCTCGGGACAGATAACCACACCAGTTAAATCCCAGAGATTTACAATCATCCGTATGTAAAAAAACATGTAGTAAATATACGCTGTTGTTAAAACAGCTAGTATTCCAGTTCAAAAGTACGATACAGGGACCGACACAGCATTTCCAAAAGGACCATGCCCAGCAAAGCACTGTTGAGTGCTTTCAACTTACCCACATTTCATAGTAGTTGCATGACAGTCAGTTCCAGTCAATAATGACCCATATTACTGTCGCGATAACAATGAATATTCTCTCCATGACACGAGTGAAACATCATTACTTAGCCTATACTCCACATAGATTAAAATTTCCCAAAAATATTTCATGTTACCATGTACTCGCTACCAGAAATCAGCTCCAAGATGTCAACATTTTCAATCCTGAAATTGCCTACTTATTTTTCGTAAAACGCATTACTAAGGGGTTAAAGGGTACTTTTACCCCCACGCACAATGCTCGAAACCATATAATATTTGTCAATTGTTCTTGATTTCTCATAGCAAGATACTATTTGAAAACGTACTCATGCGTAATGTAGGTCTAAAACCTAAAAATATCTTTAAGTACCTTCGCAACAACATAACGTGAATTAGGACGACGCAGATATGTTAAACATATTTTAAATGCAATTTTCGTTGTTTACTGTTACACAAAACGTGCTTTTTTGTGAGATACAGAGCTTTAAATAAGGCCATGAATATTAAGGTATTGATTTTTCCTGCAAGCTACTGGAGAATGAAACTACAGAGAAATGTCATAAAAGTGGTTCGATGAACCCTCTACCATGAACTTCTATGTAACTTGAAGAATATCCATGCACTTGTAGATTATGAGATCAATACAAATATCGCATTTTCTAATAAAACGTAAATTGTTTTAATGAAGTTCAACTGAAAATTCTAGAAAATTATAGTATCTGACAGGAGACATCATTAAAACCTATATATAATTTCTTCTGAGTGTTAACATATAATTTACCATGCTGAATTTCAATATACTTAGTGTGGGCATGGTACTGTGCTCAATAATATTCATACAAATAGAGTTCAAAAGTTTCTCAGAAAGGGACAGAAAGAAGCTACATACTCAATGAAAATTCTTCTTGTGTTTCAGTGATGTCCTCCTGTACACTATGCTCTCAGTGATTCCATTGCCTTCATATCAAATCAGCCGTCAGATTAATTTGTCACTCCTCCGTCCAGTGGAGAAAATTTTGAGCTTTGGGAGAAAATGGAAATCTTTTGGTGACAAATGAGGGGAATATCGCAGGTAAGACAAGAGCAACTGTCGATTTTATTATGTTTTTACTTGTTTTGATGAAAGACTACTATCTTCGTCACGTCATGCACCTTTTCGTATCTCTATTACCAGTTGGTCCAGGTACTCTCTCATAACTGTAATATTAGTGGGGAAATTAATTAACAGCAAAATTCGCGTCCTATAATTTTCTAGAATTTTCAGTTGAAATTCATTAAAACTATTTACGTTTTATTAGAAAATGCGATATTCGTATTGATCTCATAATGTACATCTACATGGATACTCTTCAAGTCACATAGTAGTCCATGTTAGAAGTTTCATTGAACCACTTTTATGACATTTATCTGTAGTTCCATTCTCCAGCAGCTTCCAGGAAAAATCAATACCTTAATATTCATGGCCTTACTTTCAGTTCTGTATCTCACAAAAAACTACGTTTTGGGTAAAAGTAAACAACGAAAATTGCATTTAAAATATGTTTACCATATCTGCCTCTTGCTAATTCACATTATAGGAGGCGTTTTTATGTCGTTGCGAAGGTACTGAAAGATATTTTTTTAGGTTTTAGATCTACATTAAACCATCACCTTTCCGGCTGATCAATCTACATTTGCTGGCGATTCAATTTGTCAAATATTGTTCTGAAGTTTCCATTGTTCCTGTGGCCCTGCATTAACAGGTGTGGTACTCGTCTATAACGTAATTATTGTCTCCTACGCAATTAAACTGCAAACACCTTGTGCACTTTAAGATGATATCCCTACAGCATCAACAATTTCACACAACTTCAGACGACGATCAGCCATGACCAACTTATGCAATTATTTTTATTTTATGCAGATATTTCTGCTTTGGCGGTACATCTTAGCTGACGAATAGGCGCATCGGTAACTAAGCTATTCTATCTGCTTGACAACGGTGGAATATGGAGGAGCTTTTTATTTCAATGCAATCCGGAAACCAATTCGCATTTACTTTGCTTTCCAGTTTTTTAAACATAATACCTTATCGCTACTGGAACATCGATTTTTTTCCATTTTCTCAATACATTACACGGAAACGATAACGAAAGACGTCCGCACCAAAAAGTCTATCTCGACTACTTACACGCGATGATCTATTAACAAGCCTGACCTTCGGTTATGATCGTGACAACTTTTCAAACTACTCTCTTATTAGCAAAATCCTTCTTATTCAAAATTACTGTAACCTTTTAGAGCCAACTTTTTGTGTATGAAGCAGAATCCTATAACACGTAGAAAGCTAAGGAACAGTAACTACGAAAATAATTATTTGTGGCAGCAACATATACAACCATTTACTTGCAACGCTTTTTAGAATAATAGGAATTTATTTTGGAATAATAATTATATATATTCATGTTCAATTTAATGGAAAAATGAAAGAGCCAAAAATGACGGCTACACATATGTTACCTTATTAGCATGTTCCTGTAGAGTAGGTTAGAGAACGTACATTAAATGCTGTAAGGAAGCAGAATCAAATCTGTGCCTGAGATAATATTGTTGTACAAAGATTAATAGCGATACGATTGTAGTAAAAACGTTTCAGTGGGGTGATGAATCTTCCATCTTCTGTAATGTTATAATGAGAACAGATTGGTACTGCATGTAGGGTTCCAAATAAAGAAGTTTGGTGGCAAAAATATTGTTCTAAACATGATATAAAATTATAGCAAGAGCTTCATTGAGATAAGGCGAGTCGTACCGCCCAAATGACAAAATTAACATTTACGTTTATGCATATTATGAAAATATGGGTATTTATGCTTAACATGGTGTCAGTTTTATTGAAATATCCGATTATTTAATATTTTGCATACTGGCAATGTTTTGTGGAACTATAAAGTCTAGAACACTGTGGTTTCTTTTGTTTTGTAGAGAACTGTCTGTTTCTTAAGTTGTCTACACTAGCGATACTTCGCAGTAAAATCTTTCAACTGTACATTTGTTTGTGTTTTACAACAACAGTTATTCACTAGCCGTGGTTTAGTTTATGTGTTTCCTGTGATAGTTTTCATCACGAAAAAACAAAATGAGTGTTCGTAGTTGTAATGATTGCAATTCTAGAAGACTACAGTTTGTGGAACTTCTTGGAATTCCTAAGGGTCACAAAACACTAAAAGTTTGATGGACTTCGACCAATTTCGAATCATGAAGTTAGAGATTGCAACAAACATTATGTCAAAGGAAGTCAGATGCAAGAGAAGGACACCACTGGGTGAAGAAGATGAAGGAGGAGATGGGGACTACCAGCTGTTATTTTCAGCTTATTGCACAGCAACAGAGTCACAAAACATGAGAGAACATATGATAAAAATCGCATTTAAATACTCAACAGTTCTTGAGAAAACGGATTATTTATATAGCCAATGTCGAAATAGGGCGTTACGACTTCCCTTAAAGCGTGGGCGCCTCAGGATTTTACTTAATTTGACCCTAAGAAGAAGCATCAGACGTCATTCTGTGCGAAACGACCAACTAAAGTATCAAAGAGACGTGAGGAAGGTGACTGTTATAGGGAAACGGTTTAATGTCTAGTGTACAAAGTGGTAGAAACCTCTTCCGGTATACCGTAACGCTGTCCAATCTATTTTCTCTAAAAGGACCCCCTGCAAAACCGCCACTGTTAAGCCTCAGTCAAGCTCTGGTACTTCTTGCCCGATGTTATATCACGATTGTCAGCTTATAAATCTCATCATCGTGTTATTAACTGAAAAACTGTTCGCTACAATAATAAAGCCTAAAATAAGAAGGCAACGTTAAATTTTGCCATTTATCTCGAGAACGTGCAGTCCCAAGATTAAGCTTTCCTCACAGTTCATCGAAAACAGCATTCCATCGTGTTCTTGTTACACAGCCTGTTTATGATGGCACTTCTGTTTTCATCACTCTCGCCCCTCCCAGGAAGAGGTCAAGTGAAGGAAAAACCCCTCGGCGCGTGTAATCTCTCCGGAGTCTTTTTGCTCGCTTCTTCCTTCCTGCTGGCTCGGCTCCTCCGTGGCGGAAATATGAGCCCATCAGTCAGACAAAGGCAAATAAGATTTATTACATTCCATTCGTCATGTCAGGGGCGCGTGTTTACACTGGGGCGTGGCGCGCAGCGGCGCTGCTCGGCGCCGGCGCCGGGCGCCGAGAGGGTTTTTGTGCCGCTGGAGATGAGCTGGAGGGGCCTGCAGCCACTCGACCGGCGGGGCAGCGCGTGCCCTGTGGAGGAGGCGCGGTCCTGCTGTATAGTGGGGCGGCACACAGTGGTAGGGGCGCGGACACTGCCCGCTAAACACTGTGCCCTGCCAGTCAGATACAAAAGCAGCACTGTCCAGTCACGTATGGTTTCAGGGTAAAACATGGTATGTGAAAACTTAAACACCAACAAGTTTTATTAACATGCAGATATTTATTTACTGCATTCGTCTATGGAACTGAAAGAAGACAAAAAATACAGGTGAAGCAATGAATTAAAATTTTTTTATGCGGCCGGAAATCGAATCCGGACGTCCATGCTTTCTAGGCAAAGGTCTTACCACTAGAACACCGCACCACTAGCGAGTAAAGCGTCTCTGAATAGTCCAAGTACGACTTCCCTAGTGGTACGGTGGTCTAGTGGTCAGACGTCTGCCTAGTAAGCATGAAGGTCCGTGTTAAGTTTTTTTATTTGCCTTACGAATTTATCTAATGTGTCTTTTATGGTGTCTATGATAGCCCTTGTTTGTCCTATACGTACCCTGTTTAGATGAATGCCTAACTTTTTTCTTCTTTTTTGATTATAATAATTTGTCAATGTAATAGTATGCTCCAGATTGCCGAATAATTTTGTTTATAGCCGCAAACTTTAGCTTTGCGATTGATGTCATTGTCCATGCTATTTCATTGTATATGGGCTACTGATGATTACTCGCCCTAAGAATTTCTGGATAAGATGAAAATTTGTTAGTGTGATTTGCCCATGTTTTTCCTTTATATGTCATCCTGCTTATACCTGCGCATAATGTAGTTTTATTTCAGATGTTTTCATTCACTGTGATTCTCACTGCGAAACATTATATATGGGCACATGTCACACCTAATTCACAAACGTCATCCAAACAGGTAACAAAGTAATTTATTGCAATTTCATTTTACAATTATTTACCTACTTCTGCTTTTATTCCGCCATAAATATCGAAAAGGATGAAACAAATCAGCCACAATTACCGCATAAGAGAGAATAAAGTGAAACTAAATCAGTGAAAAAATGTTCAAATGTTTGTAGAGCTTATGGGACTAAACTTACAAACTACCTAAGACTACAGACGGCACAAATATCCATGCCCGAGGGGGGATTCGAACCCCCGACCGTAGTGGCCGTGCAGACCGTGACTGAAGCGCCTCAGTCTCCTCGGTCACCGCGGCCGGCTAAATCAGTGAAAAAGGACAAAGTAATAAAAGAACTCATTAATGTGTTACTGTCATTTAAACAAAATAGTTCAAAACATTTTTTTTCTTCTCTTTCAAGGACACTAAACTTGATAAAATGTAATACGTAAAATTATACACACTCATATAAAATCAGGGTAAATGTTGTTATTTGTACATCAAATTTTAATAAACGTTATTTTTTAAAAAAAAAAAGAATGTTCCATTCCCGGCCGCATCACAAATTTTAATCCATTGCTTCACCCTAATCTTGACATGTTCGAAACGAAAAACAGTCTCAGGATTTGTGTATTTCCATTTACATGAAATAAGACATTTTTATTAAAACTAGGAGACACGGCTTTGGTCGCATTGAAACATTTATTTGAACTACAAATTAATTTCAGTCAGTGTCTGACCATCTTCAGTGCTAGAATCGAAACCCTGTGCACCCATAAATACTAGCATTTTGTATGTTAACATTATACAATAATTGAATACACTGGTTGTCATTCTAATTATATTCATTGAGTAACTCAGTGGATGTCAATCAGTTTTATTAATATGATTACATCCACTGTATACACTTCTCGTATAATCTTAACCTGCAAACGGATAGTATTTGTGGTGCCACAGGGTTTCGATTCTAGC
This sequence comes from Locusta migratoria, assembly GCA_026315105.1. Lineage (NCBI taxonomy): Eukaryota > Metazoa > Arthropoda > Insecta > Orthoptera > Acrididae > Locusta > Locusta migratoria. Next base: position 208,434,264 of record CM048747.1, on the reverse strand, counting down.
ACTGAAGATGGTCAGACTGTAGTGGGACGGATTATTGTCTCCGCTACATATCTCATGTCAGCTCAGTTTGTGCAAGATAACTTACTTATATTATTGTTCTTAAATGATTTTTATGTAAAGATTTAATGTTATGATTCTTAAAGAAGTTTTTTGTATGTTTTTTTATGTTTCATGTGCTGTGAGGCGATTTAACCTACGAGGGCAACATCTTCGACGCCGATTCCAAGGAGTAAATATCCGGCCACATCAAGTCGCGGGTCGACGGCCACGAGGCAAGAAGATGTTGATCTCTGCTGTTGTCGTCGCGAGAGTTGACATTATTGTCGACGTTTCATGATCAAACAATAAATTTTAAAAGTCAGTTCCCTTTTGTCTGTCGATGACTACATATGTAATGTCTTAGAAAGTAATAAATGTTATCGTGTTTAAACTTGACGAAAGTGTCAGAGTACATCATTTATGAAGAATTATTTTACGATGAATAATATATTAATGAAATGACCAGATGATTTAATTTAAATATTCTTCAATCTGAAGGAAGAATTTTTTATGAATTTTTATTGGTGGAAAAGTTACGTCAAGAAGACTTCGATAAATGTTTCTTTTAGAACTTTGATTAATCGATCATACACATTGATCGATAATCATTGAAGAAATATTTTTTCTCTGTGGCTATAGCAACGACCACAAACTGAAGAATTTATTTTGAACGTCTTATCTATGAGAGAACTTAGAAATATTTTAACAAGAGTGACTGTTAAAGACCTCTTACCTCGGCGCAAGAATCTGATTTTTTGAAATATTGCAATGTATAAAGATTTTACATGAACATATTTTATTTTTATTTTATATAACTTTTTATGAGCGAGTGGACACCTCAAGGATTACGAAGTCTGACACGGCCATATTCAATCCTAATCATACAGGACGAGTGCTTTTGAAGATAAGGTTTTAGCACACGTTCCGCCGCACGAAGAGGTCGTTCCGCCGCAAGACACTGACTGAAATCGATTTGTAATCCAAATAGAGGTTTCAATGCGACCAAAGCTGTATCCCCTGTTTTCATAATTTTAATGTGGTCGCTCTGCACTGGTCTTCTGATGGAGTTGTCTACATGTAAAACATTTTTTTTTCTTTTGCAGTATGCGTTACGTTTATTCATTTTTTTTTTCATTGCATCTTCAGTGGCCTGGAATATACAGGGTAAATCACCTTACTCTTGAACCGCAAATACTGCGGAAACGGAAAGAATAGATTGGTAGTCAAGGACTCGTATTGTTAGCCAATAACCATATTGTAAAAATGCCTAGGAAGTGTAGTTATTATGAAAACATACAATTTTTCAAATGGAACAATGTTTGTTTCTATCGTGCACTGGAATTTTTGACACCAGCTGTGTACAAAGAATTTTATTACACGTTTAGTTTGGCAGCTACAACCATTCAGTGGTTTTGGGGTGGAGGTTACGACAGCGTAACTGACTGGCTGGTGGTCATGAGACAGTGTGCCGTGCCCCAGGAGCTAGCCACTCGGCCAGTTAGCTACGCTATCGCAGCGTCCGCCCCCGAAACTTTGAACGGTTGTAGCTGCCAAACTAAACATGATAAAAATGTCATTCAAAATTATTTGTGCACAGCTGGTGTCAAACATTCTAGTGCATAACAGAAACAACCATTGTTCCATTTAATAAAACTGTATGTTTGCATAAAAATACTCTTCCTAAATAACATTACAATCTGTTTGTTCGCTAAAATGCGAGCCCCTGACTACCAATCCATTCTCTGAAAACCGCACATCAATCGCACTTTCCGTTTCCGCTATATTTGCGGTGCAAGTGTTAGGTGATTCACCGTCTACACATGATTATGTCGTAGAATATTTCATTTTTTTACGTTTTCAGTAGTATAGGTTATATACAACGGTGGTTTTCGACCTATTGGAATTTGTGATCTCGCTTTCAAGTAAAAATATTCTGGCGTTGCCTTCCCAAATCCTCGAAACAACTCCATGTATGATTTAAAATGCAACAAATTTAACTCGCTTCTGTAGTTCAAAATGTTCAAATGTTTGTATAGTCTATGGGACTTAACTACGGGGTCATCAGTCTCTAAACTTACAAACTACTTATGAACTACTTACGAACTATGACGGCACAAATATCCATGCCCGAAGGGGGATTCGAACCCCCGACCGTAGTGGCCGTGCAGACCGTGACTGAAGCGCCTCAGTCTCCGCGGCCACCGCGGCCGGCGCTTCTGTAGTTACAACTTTCTTGAAGAAGAAGTATAGTATTATACTTTAGAGCAGGATGCGAAATTTTCGGTCGCCAGCCTGCCATTGGCGATAGAATATTGGCTGCTGGCAATCAGGGTTCAGATTTGTAGAAGCCCGAAGAGGTAAGCGGTGATCTGAATCATGCAAGCTTACATATCGAGGTAGTTGTACGATTATTATTTTTTATTTTTTTATTTTGAACACCTTTCCTCAGTATTAGTGCAAATAACTGATATTAAACGCCAATTTTGTCTTTTACATCAAGGCTATTAGACCTCCTTTGTACAATGTAGGCCTTTTCAGGCAGCTGTCAGGTGCATGTGCAGAGATGAAATTATGTATAAGTTTGCGTCTTCTCCAGCGCCTTTTTTTTTTCCTGTATAAGCAATGACAGAAAGCAACCGAACTAGCAGACTCTAATCGAAGGTTTTCTAGCGTTTCCCAGCTGCTGGATACGAGAATGAGCAGAACTGTCTTATTTGGACTGCGGTTACACTCACGTGATTCGTGATCTATTTGAGGTTGAGTTCTTAAAAGTCTTCAAAGCTATTGCAATTGCCGGGTTGAACTATTTCACATTTATGTTTCATAGTGAATTGTAAGGCAAGTATTTTATATAATCCTGTAAAACACCTTTCGCCAGTTGATTCATTCGTGAGAATTCAACTGGAAATGGAACGAGACAAGAATTAGGAGAGCAAGCACAAAAATTAAATACTAACAGCAGCGTACAGGTCTTGGCGGAAGACAGATACATTGGAAGATTTGCGGGTAATATCTGTGAATTGAGCTCCATGTCTGAGTTGATCTCAAAGGTGCCACTGATAAGTTGTACTTCTCCGCAAAAATACAACACTACAGAAAAATGAAGTGCTAGACCGCTAGACTCTGGTACTGGTATGTATTTTTCTGTAAACAATTTGATATCGAATTATGTGTAAAGATGTTGTTAGAACAGGCAGAGAAGACGAAACGGAATCATTTCATATTCATGTAAAGGGTTTATGGCGACCAAAGTTGTAGGACTAGATGGCTGGTGACGTCAGAACTGAAATTTCGCACCCTGAATTACACAATAATATTTTACATATTTTTCAGAATGTAACACATCCTAATTGCAACCATATAATGCCGACAGAAAAATTTGATGTGTAACGCGTATTTTTCATTGAAGACAAGACGCAGAATCGAATTATCCTACTGTAGAGTCAGTGGGTAAAGAAAGATATCTCTTTTCGAATTTATCGAAATTTCTTTTTGTTGTTAATTTAATTATCGTTTTGTTTTAATAATGTTAAAATGTTTGTAACGTTATGGGACCTAACTGCAGTGGCCATCGGTCCCTAAACTTACAAACTACTTAAACTAATGTAGCCTAAGAAAAAGAGACAAACCCATGCCAGAGGGAGGAATCCAACCTCCGACGGCGAACGGCCGCGCGCACCACATCAAAGCGCCTTAGTGCGCACGGAAATTCCGGCGAGGCAATTGGTTTCCGTAAACAGTTTAGTTTCTTCATATTGAACACGATGTACTTAAGATAAACCGGAAATTACGTTACGTAATTATAATGCAAAATATATTTTAATTTTCTTAAGCCTATGATTTGTATTACGAAACACAATTATTTGAAAATGCACCGTGCTGGTTGGTTTATGATGGAATCTACATCCTCCTGTGATGGCGACCTCTTGAATAACGCTTTGCTAACCCCTGGGGGGGGGGGGAGGCGGGGGTGGCAAGCACAGGTTTGAAACACACTGATATATTGTCCTGATGCAGCTTATAATATTGACTAATGATCTTTTTCCTTTATTAGAACTTGCAGTTTTCGTATATTCTTATCTATATAGGTTTGTTGCCTTGAGTTTTTGTTTTTCTTTCATCCTTTATTTCGTTGGGATCTTCCATTCTAGCACTCCAGCACTAGTTACGTACCATTTCGTTTGTGTGGTGTTCTTGTTTTGGATTGCGTTGCAACAAACACAATTAGAAGAACATCTACGAAATATGTATATTCTAATACAGTCAAAATATCATTAGTGTCATACATAGAAAGGGTGCCAGAACTGTTATAACCTAAACTACTTAAAATGTACAAAAACAAAATATTGTAAACCGTAATCATATACACATTCCAGGCTACTGAATATGTCTTTATAATAAACGCCTATTGCAAAAGAATTTGTTTCATTTCAGCTACATAGACGGTTGATATAAATAAATACGAGGTTTGGGACTTAAATGGTGGCAACTATTTATTCAATACCGATACAAAAGCGTTACATGTTTGTATCTGTTACTGTCCTTCAAAGTAGTCACCAGCGTTGTGTAGAACCAGTTGCCAGCGACGTGGCAGGCTAGTATACAGTTGGCAGAGCCGGTTCTGTTGATGGTACGAATGGAGCGGTCTACTGCCTGTCGAATCTCTGTAACATACCTGAAGCGAATGACACAAAGTAACCACTTCGGAATCAACTCAATGTCCGGGTAGTATTGTGGATGATACAGCACTTCCCAGTCCCATCGACCGAACAGAACAGCCACAGCTTGCGCTGTATGCACACGCGAATTGTAGTGCAAAATGATGGGTGGCTTACACAGAAAGTATTGCCATTTCTTTCGAAAAGTTGGTCGCAGATGATGTTCCAAAAACGACCTGCCCGACGCACATCTGTCACAGTTTGCCCATCTTCGTTGAAGACATTTATCGAACATGCCACTGTTCTGTACAACAATGCCGATTCCCCGTACGACTCTTGAGGACCTTGACGACACTGACTTGCTGTACGATCTCTGGCACATTCAATTATGATCCAGTTCCGTTGTTGCTGTTTCGAATACGTTACGTCGCTTACAAGTGACTGTGTATCTCTCGATTGTGCACACGCCGGTGAGGTGTGACGGGCATTTGCTCGGAGGTAAGGTAGGTATATCAACAACGTGTGCTATCAGCGACAGTAGTAGATCCATTGTATAGTGTCTCCACAGTAGTGTTGGCACTATTTAAGTTCCAACTTATCCACGCATTTAATATAAGAAGCAACTGAGGGAACTAGGACAGAAAAAATTAACAGTGTTACCAACAATTTGTCTTTCCTTTACTTAAATTTTCTTTTTGTCTTGGTTGATGCTGTAGTCTTCAATGCGGAGAATGGATGCAGCTCTTTCAGATACTCAACTTTCTTGAAGGCCTCTTCATATCTGACTACAAACACACATTGATTTGAGGTTGATGTCAGTACACGTCAGTTGGTTTCCTCTGCATTAATTATGTGCGCCCTACGCCAATATCCTATCGTTCACAAACATGCACATATTCCCCACAATAAAAGCACTCTTGAAAGACTCATGAATACTGGGCTTTAGGTACATATGTGTGATATAGATGGGTATAATAAGATATAAATCACCTGCAAGCACTTCAGGTTCTTTGAAAAAATGTTAAATACTCTACAACAGAATCTATAATGCATATGTTCAACTAATTACGGATAAAAATTTGATAAATCATCAACAGTTCCTTTTCACTGGAAAAGAAATCAGCCAATCCCTTTGTATTTATTTGTAGTTTTACACATGTGTACCCTAGAGTATCGACTGAAGTCCAGAAAAATTCCATATTAGGTTATAGAGGGTGGTCCAAAAATATATTTCATAAATGAAACGGCAGGTAGAGGGGAAGGAAATAAGAAGATTTCGTGTAGGAATGTGTGGTCGGTAATGACATATTACTGCGCTAGCGTGTACAGGAGAATGAAATAAAGGAAACTGAAAAGGGAAGTAAGGATAACAAATTAATTTATTTATAGTTTAAAAGAGCTACTTAAAAGAGCGACCACCAACAGCGATAGAAGACTTACAGCGACGGTGCTTGGACTGGCGTGAATTGGAAAGGCGAGCGAAAATGGAAAAAGAGAGAAACGTAATTTAAGATTGAAAATGATGGCACGTACCAACACGTCGAAGTTGATGGATTGCATTCTTGGTATTTATATTTTACGTCAGACTGACGCAAAATGCGTTTTTCGACAGCTAATCTACTTTCGCTTTTGACAGATCCCATTTGGAGGTAGATCTCGTCAGGAAAGAGAGTGAGCATGATCGGCATTGCAGAGGACTTCCAAAAAGGTGAAAACAAAAAGGGGCCGTATACTATCAAGACTTCATATACGTTTACTTACAGGTATGAGCATGTCTTATAAAACTGTATAAAAGCTTAATGTACCAGGAAATTTAAACAATAAGGCATCAGTTTGTAAATTTATTTATTCAACAATTGAAAATTTTGTATGAAAAACTTGGAATTATTCTAGGTTAAATTAAATGTCTGTCGTCATCAAAATTACAACAATAGACTTTACCCGTTACTGTGGCCTCAAAAGAAATCAGTTGATTTAGAAATTCAGAACACACTCAGTTGGATACTACTTGATCCATTTCTTGTAACTTATTGCAGTCAACTGTTTCTTGATCCAAACATAGAGGAAAGGTTTTCTTGGTACTTTAAGCACGTGATATTTATTATGTAATAGTACCAGTATGTACTTTTTTCAGAAAATACTGATGAACTCATATAAAGTTTCCTAGGATACAATTCCTAATACGGTAAATATACTATATTTGTATATGTTGGTCTTAGTTACGAAGTCACCATACTGTTATTTGATCTTAATTTCAGCTTAGGTGTATTCATATCTGCTGTGGATTTTGTGCTAGGACCTAAAATGCTCGGTCAGCTCACATTCGTCATCAATTTTCTTCTTGTTGATGCTCAGATTTGGGAATAATACATCACATTCGAGAGTTCTGAAGATATTTCTCGATTATTGTATTATAGACAATTTACAGAAATCGAATTTTTGTTGAAAAAAGACGCGATTGTTAAGATATATTAATTAATAACATAGTAATGATGTTTAAGGCTTTCTCCCTTACTGCAAAAAATTCAAGCCTCGTAATCTAACAGTACCAAGGTCGAAAAAGGAACTGAAGGCATTTCTCAGAGACAGCTTGTTGTGTCGAAGTATCATTACTACTCAGTCAATGAGTCATGAACCTTTATTTCAGTTAGAATGCTCCATGGCTGTGTACTGCAGAGTATCATCAGACATTTAAAAATATTAATACAGTCTTAGTGAACTCAACTGTCTTATATCATCCAGATATGATTGAGTAATCTAAGTTACTGGCTGATACGTTTTCGGGTGATTTGGGAGACTGTTTAATCCAAACGTGTATTACTAATGGTAAACCAATATCTGAAACAATTCTTTTCGCCGTCAGCATATTGTCCAGCTGTGAAAGTAGTTGCACAACGATCGATTTGGGGCATAGTCAATGGTGTGGACGTGTAATATTGACTGCTATCTGTATTGCACAAGAACCATCGTTTATTGCAACCATTAAGCCATCAGCTTTCTGCAGACCTGTAAACATTTACATGCTCAGTTGTACCAATTCACGTTAACGCAGCAGTTTAAGTTAGTCCATATTGGTGGGAAAGAGAATGCAGTTGAGATTACCTGAAGGGTTTGTTCCGCATTCTGATTATTCTTTGCCCAAACTTCGTATTAATGATTTACTCCGCCACCCCTTGCGATCTTCGAAATTTTCTACGTTGATCTTCTTCATGTCCTTCTAGACCTCCTTTAGCCACTCCGTGCTGCATTTACTCATTGTTATGATGTGGAGTAGTTTCTTTGCTGTTCTGGTGTTCTCCATCCTGTAGATGTTTGTGTGTGTGTTTTGAACGTTCCTCGGCGTTTCCTGATTTCTTCGTTTATTGTGTTGGTTTTTGATAGAGTTAATTGTGAGGTTTCTTCATGCGAATGCTGTTTATGGTGATTACTCTGCAAGAATTATTCATTCATCTTTATCCATTTACTTTAATTTTAGATTCACAGCCAGTTACCACTGTTTCAGCTACGTATTTTGTTTCGGGAAAAATCACAGTTTTTTCAATGTCTTAATTTTGCGTCTGGCGAAATGAATTTCTCGTTTCAGTAGGTCCATGTCAATTTATGTAACTTTTGCAGCTTGATGATTTTTGTTTCATTGTCGAATCTGTTTAGTCCTAGATGTTGTGTGATGTTACCATGTTTCGAGATTAGTGGAGACTTATTTTCTGGCCGACTTTCCATTTGCTGACATTTCATAAGAAATTTTCAATTCTGTTTTCTGTGAAATTTCGTTCGATTTTCAACTGCGTGAATCACTTCTGTCCTGTTTGTAATAATCACAACATCGTCCGCGACGCAAATCATTTTATTTCACTATGTTTTTCTTTTTTTCTGATACCAATTTGGTCACCTTTCACCTGAGGTAGAATTAGAAGAATACTGAAAAGGATCGGGGATAATCCCTACTCCCTCCCGTACTTCGATTATAATTTCAAAAGTTTTCTATATCTCACCCATGAATTTCACTTTCGAAATTGTTCATGTTCCATGATTTTTGTATCTTTCTGTAGATTCTGAATTCTTCCATGCTTTTAAAAGGGTTTCGCCGTCTATTCAGTCATAAGCTTCAATGTAATCGATGTACGTAATTACTGTATTCCTGCAAGTTTTCATTTGTAATAGTGTTTTAAGGTTCCAGGTCTGTTCCGCATATTACCGCCTTTTTCCGAATCCGGCCTCGTATTCACCAAGTACCTGATTCGCCTGGCGTAATATTCTTGGTTAGAAGTACTTTGGAGACAATTTTGTAGGCCACTGGGGGCAAGAAGATTCCTCTGTCATTGTTTATGTCGGTCTTGACAACCTTAACTGGTGTATCAGAACAGATTTCCAGTATTCTGTTAGTTCCTCCGTCTCCCGTATCTATGAGATTAGGTGATGAAGTTTTTATGTCAGTACTGGGTCGTGTAGTTTACAGAGTTCTGCGATAATCCCAGCTTCTCCTGATGGTTTCTTGGTCTTTAGATGCTTGATTATCACTGTTATTTCTGCAAGAGCTTAGGTTTTAAGTCCATATTTTTTAATACCGGGGTTGTGAAGTTTTATCTATGGTATTCACAGTTAAGGGGACATAAATAGAGTGGTTTCCAACTAGCCGTCGGGTCTTTTGAAGCACAGACTTTGAGTGGCCTCAATGCGCTCGGCCAATTCACCACGGCTTGGGCGATCTCCACGGGTTAGTTCATGTTTAGGTTTCTGAAATTGAGTGCTCAGACCATAAGTGAAAATTTATTGATGAAGTTAGCATTCTTGTTGGTGCGTTTGTAGTTGGTATAAGGTCCTGTTATATTTCTGAAATTTCTATCTTTTCCTAGCTGCGTGTTAAATCGCTCAATAGGATTTCCACGTGCTACCTTGGTATTTTGTTGATTTATTCTACAACAGTTTTCAGTAAATTATGCACTGCTTCAGGATCCGCTTTGCTTTTTTGATTTTTGAGGGCGTATACAGTTAACGTGTGTAAGTAATGAAGAAGGCACATTGGTAAGCCAGCAATGGCTTATTTCGCATCCATTTATTAACCGCACTTTAGATACGTAGCATCTGAAATCAGTGGAGAAATAGGAATAATTTAATTCTTTATTTAAAGCTTTTCTTCCACACTATAATTTCTAAGCCATAAAAAATTATTTAATGACTTGTTAGGAAATACTTTCTTTTGTGTCACAGCCTCATCGCCGCTTTTGTGTCTCGATTCCGTCGTAGGTGTCGGTGGCCGAGTAGAATTTAACCGACACAGGGATAAAGGATGCACGCTTGTGCAGGTAGGGTAGTGAGTGGCCAGTGGGACAGCAGAAACTAGAAACACTAGAGTAAATTAGAACGAGATATATATTGCACAGAATTTATACAATACTTAACTTTTACATAGTTCTGTACTGCAGGATGCAGTACAACATAGTTGAGTTAGAGGCCTGCCTAGTGCCTGTCACATAGCCAAGTCTTCACTGGTGCCTATCTGATTCCGAAGTGTTAACTGGTTCCTATCTCAGTCCCAAGTGGACAATGTCTTTCAGTGGTGGCCACGAGCGGAGTTGTTGCAGAGGGTGCTCGTGGCTGACGTCGTAAGAACGTGCGTGCATGGCGGCGCGCGGCGAAAGTAAGTGGCGCGCACTTTAGACTTGTGCGACCCCACACTTTCTCCAATGAAAGCAACTATTACTTAATATTTGTTGTGAGTACAAAATAAGTATCACAGATTTGAGGCCGCCTTGGAAAACACTGTTTTGAAGCAAACTAGCTAGAAATGCTAAATAATAGTGGCCATGGTTCTGAATCACAACATGGGACAGAATTTGATTTAATTATAACAAAAAATCATTATTAGCACCCATGACTTGATATCAGAATCGTGCTCCCGTCATCTGAGTAAATTACAATAGGAAAGCAAGGCCTCGGTAACGCATTGATCACTTAATATTACACTCTAGAGGTGTCCTCTCACGGAAGGGTAAAGCGCACTAGCCAGTCCATTCTGAGAGGGAATAACAGTAAAATTCAAATTGTCGGTTCTCGAGTTTCAAACATTTTCATGTAGGCCACCAAACTTCGAATAGTGCAGTCCATATCTGAGTTGTACAACAGTAACCAAATAATAACCTAATAAAAAGTGAACATTATTACAGTGAAGCAGAAGGGCAGAGTAGCGCAACACGATTAGACGATGTGTCACCATTCGTATTATTAATGAGGGGCATTTTGCGAGTTTTTCTTAAAAGAAACGCGACCAGCAATATTTGCGCGATATTTTCATGACGAATACGATGTTTTGGTTGATATAAAGAAGTGCATTTGTAGGGTCCTGATTGTAACTCAAAATTGTTAAGTTGTATTGCCTTGTGACATACTGAGATATAGCAACCCAGACTCCACATGTAATTTAAGAGTAATTGGCAAACTACATTATTGGAGATCTGTATTAATACTATGAACTAGCGACCCACTCCAGGCTCGCACGGGTGTATTTTATTAATGAATAAAACGAGAGATTTTGAGAACGAATCAAATATTAAGTATGTTATTTCATAACATTTCTATCATTCAACCTGTCAGTTTGTAATTATACTTTCCTTTTTGCTTGGTGTTGCCGTTATAGTTAAAGTTAGGCACCACTATTAAAATTGAACAGGTCTTGAAATATTACGGAGAAAAATAATTATGAATAAGTGAACTACTGAACAATATATGTAAGATACCGTACTAAATGTTTAGCGGTCGTAATAGTTTGAACAAAGACAACACCAGAAAGTATCACTACATAAGAAAGTGGCCGAATCCGAACTTTACCTGACATATTAGATTTCCTGCACTTAGTTGGTCACCTACTGGATGAATCTACTTTGATAGTCTTACTGCATTTTGTAAGATGATGCTTGGTTTGTTTAGTGACCGATGCGTGAACTAAATTACCGTGAAAAATACTAAGTTGATTTTGTTTGTAGTAAAATTTGTTGAAATTGATCGTGAACAGTGAAGATTGTTTGCAGGCACTGCAGTAAAAATCTACTCACAAAGGTTACTTTAAATAACATCTAGAAACTTGTATTCGAATTACTATAATAACTGCAACAATGGATCCAAGCATCATTTTACAAGTCAGCGATACTGTTGAAAAAATGGAAATATGATATTAATCTGGTAGTGATAGGTCATGGTAAAATAAGAAAAGATATTCCACGAAACTTAATTATTATTAAGATATTTTTGCACCCTAAGCTCACACACTTACATGTAAGCGTAAAGAGCTCCAAGAGCGACGTCTGTATCGTACAATGGCTAGAACAAGAAAAGACGAAATGCAATTACGCTTTCTTCCCAGCTCGAGAGAAAAAATTGAAAATCAACAATAGCACACTATCAGTACTCGCTGCCAAAGAAAGCGGTTGCCAGCGACAAGCGTCGCAGATATATTTTTAATGAAAAAAATCCTAATGTAATACTACAAGTTAATTAAGAAGAGATTCATTTATCCGAATCTTCCTTACAATATGTTTGAGTTGAAACAAAACAATTTCAGTACGATCATGAATTTATTGAAACGTATTGAATCGGATTTGTAATAAGGAGCCAGTGTCCGATGCTTTCACATAGGAATTATTTATACACTGTTTCTGCATTTGCCATAATGGAATGGACTGAAATTCGAATTCCTGTTTTGAAAGCCATATGATGGTGTCCTTAACACATTCTTGGCAATGTTTGATTATTGAACTTTTTGTTATCCGTTCGAGTATTTCTTTATTTCAGTTTATTGTCGTTTCATCTCCTCTCGACTCCTCTTACCGACAGTTTCCTCTTACCCTTCTCCATGTTTAAACGGTGGTACTTTATCTAGTCCTTCCCCCTCTCGTTGTTCACCTACTACTCCTACCCATTTATCTATTATGTCTTGCCCATCCCTAAGTCCTCATCTCTCAAATTTTTCTCACATGATCATCCCTCCTTTCTCCGTCAGTATCATCTCCCCTACGACTCTACGTCAATCCCCTCCTCTTCCTCTCCAGCCTTACCATCCTACTTTATGGCCATATCCTCATTCTCCAAAATAATAAAAGTAACCGCCATCTTAATTTGTACTCGGTCAGTTTCTAAACTTACTTCAAAATAGTCGCTGACATGCCACAAATGGTGTCAAACTTTCCAAACAAACTCTATATTGACAATTACTAAAAAATAAATTAAACCCAACCAATTCTGTACAGCCGCTCTCATGTGACGATCTTTAATACATGCAGCAGTTGATTTATATTTATATAAGTATTATCAGGTAGGTTGCAACTCACAGAACTTAGCTTTTGGCCACAGATTACTGTATGTTAAAAGACACATTAGGTAAATTAGCTTTCGGATGTGCACCCTCCCAATGGAAAAAGAATCCTGTATGCGTCCTCGTCAATGTCAACATAAAATTTCGTGTAGTGGATTGCGGAGGGTTATAAGAAAGTTCTCAAAATATATGAGTATTTCCATGAATAGGATTTCGTTCAAACATAAGTCAGCGTATGTGGCGCGGCAAAGCGTAGAGGAATATGTGGTATTACGGAAATTGATCATTACGACAGAATGTATCAATCTGAAAATGTAAAATTTTGCTTGATCGGTAAATATATCCAACTTTATGTCATCAAGGATTAATTAGCAAACATGGTCTCTTCTTTAGCACAGAATTAAAAACAGAAAAAAAAGAAGGAATGTAAAGATTATCCTACCCGTGTTGTAGGTGGTACCCGTCAGGTATAAACGCATCTATTTTATATGGAAAGTACGGAAGTTTAATTGTTAGGTACATATATTTTGTAAATTGAGTTAAAAATTCTTAAAGGCATAATAATAATAATTGAATAATTTCTAGCCTCTGTCTGTGAGGGTAAACTATAACAATAATGATTAACAAAAGTACATATATTTTGTAAATTGAGTTAAAAATTCTTAAAGGCATAATAATAATAATTGAATAATTTCTAGCCTCTGTCTGTGAGGGTAAACTATAACAATAATGATTAACAACAGTAATATTAACAAAATAAATTACAAATCAATAATACAGTTGTTTCACTTACTTAAATGTGTTGCAACACAATAAATTCAAAAGTTAACAATTTCTTTAGCTTTTGTGAAGGAAACAAACAAGAGTTTGAGTCAATCGTTTTTATTTAAAATTATCACTATGTCTTCTACTTTCTCAAGCAAATCTCACATAAATTGTTGACAGCTGAGACGTCCTCACTACAAAGATCATGGTTCTAAATCCCATAGCTAATACAACATACAGCTCCTCGCCATTTTGCCCAAATTCTCCACAAACTAAGTATAGATCTCCATCTTCACTGCCAGGCAAGTCGCCAAGGTCCTTATCGCCACACAGCGTATCTTCATTTTGATGGTGTCACTGTCTTCGGAATCTGAAACATGCTTTGCATTATGGTAGCGCTTCTTGGTTTTTGTCTTCTTCGTTGGATTCTGTGCAAAAACAAGACAGTAATTACTAGTGTCGAAGGACATGAAAGTGTCGCATTTGTTGGGCAGAGAGTAGGTTGTAGCCTTTCCCCAATGTTGAGCAGTCTATATATTCAGAAAGCTGTGAAAGAATGCAAGGATAAATTAGGAGAAGGAATTGAGGTTCACTTAGAACAAATAAAATGTTTGCGCTTTGCTGATAACATAGTAATTCTGTAACAGACAGCAAAAGACCTGGAAGAGCAATTGAAGGTACAAGATGAACATTAACAGGAGTGAAACAAGAGTAATGGAATGTAGTGTCAGAGAAGCAGGCGATGCTGCTGGAATTATATTGGGTAATCGGACAATAAGAGTAGTAATTGAGTTTTGTTAATTGGGTAGAAAATTAACTTCTGATGACCTAAGTAGAGAAGATATAAAATGCAGTATGGCTATGGGAAGAAAAGCGTTTCTGGAGAAGCGGAATTTGTTGACATCCAATATAAATACAGATGTTTAAAGTCCTTTTTGAAAGCATTTGTGTAGAGTGTAGTGACTGCATGGACCTGAAACGTGGACTGTAAGGATGAAAAAAGCTCTTAATGTATGGTCCTGAAGACGAAGATTAGATGGGTAAATTGCGTAACTAATGAGAACTTGCTAAACAGAACTGGGGAGAAAATGAGTTTGTGGCATGTTAGTCGGCCGCGGTGGCCGAGGGGACTGCGATGCGCCAGTCACGGTCTGCACGGCCACTACGGTCGGGGGTTCGAATCCCCCCTCGAACATGGATATTTGTGCCGTACTTGATGTTAGCTAGTTCGTAAGTAGTTTGTAAGTTTAGGGGCTGATGACCCCGTAGTTAAGTCCCATAAGCTATACAAACATTTGAACATTTGAATTTGTGGCATGTTACTGATTAAGAGAAAGGATAGGTTGGTGGTACACATTTTGAGACTTCAATAAATCGTCAAATTCGCATTAGAAGGAAGTATGTGGGGTAAAAACCATAAATGGAGACCTAAGGACGAATACAGTAAGCAGATTCTAAAGGATGTAGGTTGCCCTTCTTATTCTCAGACGAAGAGGCTTGCACGGGACAGGGTACCGTCGAGAGCTGCACCAAACTATTGTGCGGACTGAAAACCACAAGAGCAACAACGACTACGACTCTACATTTGTAATAATATATATGCACTCTACATTCTCCCTGCCTATATTTTAACGAACAACCAAATTTATTTGATATTTGAGTTTAGCTTTGACAAACATAAACTTATTTTTAACTTTTACCTCCTTAATCTATTGTGTCCCATATTTTTGTTATCTTTCACCGTTAAAATATTATCATCTGTCTTACTGTAATAGTTTGTCCTCTTTTTCGAGATCATTTTCTTTTCCTGAATTGTCTTACGTAAAATCAAGTGACAGTGTCAAACAGCCGTTATTTTTTCATGTATCTCTGAAATGGTGCAGGAAAATATATAACACAGAATGTTCTCTAGAAATACTTTCATTCAATTTTCGTTTCGGATGAACGATTACGCCGCTATTTGCAAATAAATTTCGAGCTGTCAAAAGACCATCGTAAATGGCATATTTTTAGTGTTACTAAAGTATTTTTTGTGTGAGATCCTAGAAAAAAGAGGTTCTGGTCCTTCTGGTCCCTGGCGGCCAATAATTACGTCTGTAAAATTTGGTGCCGTTCGGTTGAACGCCGCGACCTAAAAAGTCTGAACACGTTACAGGCAGACAGTGTGAAATCGCAGGTATTCTTTGCAAGAATTTCTGAAACGATGCATGATATGAAAAAAAAAAAGAAAAAAAAAAAAAAAAAAAAAAAAAAAACTAGAGAGAGCCGTCCGCGGTGGCCGAGGAGACTGAGGTGCTCCAGTCACGGTCTGCACGGCCACTACTGTCGGGAGTTCGAATTGTAAGTTTAGGGACTGTTGACCCCGTAGTTAAGTCCCATAAGCTAAACAAACATTTGAACATTTGAGAGAGAGACATAATACTGTGGCGTTATAGGGCTGTATACCCCTCTACAGATTAGTTTATTCAATTTTCGTCTCAGATGAACGGTAATTCCGTTATTTTCATTTAAATTTTGAGCTGCCAAAAGGCGATAGCGAATGTCCACTTTTAGTGTTACTAAGGGGGGCAAAAAATGCGCCTGCAAATGCAACTTACGTTCCGTCAGAGTTGTGAAAACATAAGAACGAATATATCCAAGAATCACTTCTGTACCCCAACGATAATTCGTAATTCGATTAGGGACCGCCTGTTGTTAGTTGAGGGCCCTACCGGGTAGGGACACTTGTCAACAACACGCGTCACTCTGTTGAGCAGTGGCTTCCCGCTGAACGGTGCCACCCGACTCTCCCCTACCTTTCAATAAACATTGACTGTGTTACCACAAAAGTTACATGTACGCGATGTTCATAGGTAGGGGAAACGGTAGATGAAGTGGCCGAATGAACAGAGGACGAGGCGCTCGAAGGGAGAGGAGGAGGGAGGCGAAAGAGGCTGAGGATCTAAAGATCTGTTTTATGCGATCACGACTGCTTGTATTGAAACTATACTAAAGAAAAGGATGTCCCAAAAAGAATAACCCGATTTTAAATAGAATTATTTATTAGGATGAATACTAAAACACTCGCAAAAGACAGTAGTTTATAGAAATCCATCATAAAATATTTTCAATTTGTCCTCGATTGGCTGCACAGACAATATGTAGCCGATAGCCGAATTTCTTCCAAACTCAGCACAAGGTGTCTTCTGTCACTGAAACTACAGCAGCTGATATTTTGGTTTGTAGTTTATCAATGCCATGAGGTAAGGGAGGTACGTAAACACAAAGAAATTGTTTAACATATTCCCACAGGAAGAAATCACATGGTGTTAAGTCAGGGGATCTAGGAGGCCAAGAGTGTAAAGCCTGGTCTCGCGGTCCTGTATGCCCTATCCAACGTTGAGGCACGTTGGAATTGAGGAAACTGCTCACGTTGTGTCAGTGCGGTGGTGCTCCGTCTTGGCCGGACGCGGTGGCCGAGCTATCTGCAGCGCACCTGTCACAGTCTGCAAGGCCACAAGGGTCGGGATTACGAATCCCCCTCGGGCATGGATATTTGTGCCGTCCTTAGTATTAGCTAGTTCATAAGTAGATTGTAAGTTTAGGGACTGATGTCCCGTAGGTAAGTCCCATAAGCTATACAAACATTTGAACATTTTGCTCCATCTTGCTGACAGATGAAATTGGCAGAGTCAAGTTGTGGGAATAACCAGTTTCTAGCATTGCAAGATATGATTCCCCTATTACGGTTTCGTCCTCAAAAAAGTAGGGTACATAAATATTGCTTTGCGAAACAGCACAAAAAACATTCACACCTGGTGAATCACGTTCGTGTTCAATTGTATCATGATGATTTTCGAGCCCGCATATATGCACATTATGATGGTGAACCTTACTGCTAATATGTAAAGTTGCCTCATCGCTGAATATCAACCATGACATAAAAGTGTCATCTTTCGTGTCCTCTAGAAAACAATTGCTAAAGGCCACTTGCTTCATTTTGTCAGTATCTCGAAGAGCTTGTACTAGTTGTAATCGGTATGCTTTGAGGGCTAAACGACGACACGCCACATTGTCACGAGCAGTAACGCAAGTTCTCGGCTAGCATGACGCGTAGACTAGCGGGGGCTCCACTGTTTGATCAGGAACGCTTGGTTAGCCAGGACTTTTGCCTTTATAGAGGCACCTTGTTTCTTCAAACTGTTTATACCACCGTCGAATATTCTTTGGTGATGGTGATTTAGTACGAAATCGAATATGGAACGCCCACTGAACTGTGATCACTGATTGAGTACGACCAAATTCAATAACACTCTACGCCTTCTGTTGCCCGGACGCCATATTGCGCGAGATGGGCTGCACGCTCCAGGTCATGCTCGTAGCGACATTTAGCGAATTTTTTTCTGCAACTCTAGACCATGGCGATTACATGTAGCGCTGTTTCAGTTACCGTAAAACGGGGTGACTTGGGACAGTGGAGGGATATTTTGACAGTGTATCATTTTTTATTATTTTGGAAGCAGTGGGAGGCCAGAACTATGTTTTGCTGCTTATTGTTGTTCATGTGATGGTGTGTTGATGTCACAATAGTAACAAAAAAGTGATACTGAAATAGGAAGACCTGCTGGGTGTGGTGGATTAATCGTCGAAATATGGTTAATGTTTAAATGCGATCCCCACTTCTATCTTTAATAATAACCACATAAAGATAAAAATTTAAACCCATATTTTCGACTGAAATTTTATATTTTCAAAATGGTAGCATACATGGGGTGAGTCAGAAATTGCTGATTGTCAGAAACCTCTCATTAGACTTAACTAAAGAGACTTATATGCACAAAAACGCATTAAAATGAAATTGTTGGTGTTTCTTATACGTTCTATGCCTAGGTTAAAAGTTTCTGAAAACATTCATAGGGAAAATATGGGCCATAAGATTGCATTGTGAGGACCTCATTTACGAGAAAGTCTCAAAAGCAATCAGATATTTATGTTTTTCCAAACGAAGAAGAAATTCAAGAAGTTTCTATTTCACAAGTTATGTGCAAACTTATTCCCCTTTCTGTATGTCGTGGTCGTTACAAGATCCCGTATGAAACTGCAGAGTCATGTAGAAAAAAACTAATTGTTGTAATTAAAAACAACATGAAATAATAATTTTTTCTAATTTTACATGTGAAACTCTACTTAAGACAGTAAATATCGTAATTTTTTTTATATTCTTTTTTAACTTTTCAACATTAGTTGTAATTTTAATATATCGTAATTTTGATTATTTCACTTTAAAAGATACTTAAATTGGTAACAAATATTTAAAATGAAAAATGGAAAACTTTTTCAGTGTCCCCAGTCATCTCTTTGGTGAGGTGAATGCAGTTTTGTGGAAAAAATTGTATTGTAAGCCACCCCACATGTCGCAAGTACCCTACCCTGCGAGGTGACTTGGGACCCCCAAAAAAAATTAAATTAAAATTAAATGACCAAATTTAAGATAATATTTGATTCATAACTGTAATCTACTCACCCAGACACACACACACACACACACACACTCACACACACACACACACACACACACACACACACACACACATATATATATATATATATATATATATATATATATTCTTTTCGTAAGCTTCATGGGCTCTGAGAAAAAGCTAAGGAAACAAAAAGTGTCCCAAGTCACCCAGTTTTACGGTACCTTGTGACATTTGTCCCAATATTGTTACACGTTAGAATAGGGTCATTCTTTTTGGGACACGGTGTAGCTCACTGTTTACTGACAGGCATTCCTGTACTAAACAGATAAACCTGCCAGTCGTATAGGCCCCCGTTGGGGCTGTATTTTATTATGGGCAGCACTCAAGCGCCTCGCCCGGCCACAGTAGCCGCTAGGCCGTCAGGCGGTCGAGGGAGGCCACGGGCGCTGGTAATTTACGGCAGGGCTGGCGGCTCGCTTAAGGGGCGTCGTTAAAAAGCCAGCAGCGAGCCGCGCCCTCTGCACACCAGTGTGCTAACGCACGAGCTCTGGACTCAGGTACTGGTGCTGGGTGCGAGATACCCTCCCTGTAACTGAGACTTTCGCGTGTGTTTAATCGTAGGCAGGAGTCCGTGGAATATGGCACGGGGACAGTGCAGATTTACTAGCTCACATATTACATGGCGGATTTGTAGGATAAGATAACCCGTCTTTTACTCAGACTACTGAGCCAGCGTGTAGGAATACCTTCCGCATGTTACAGAAAGATGGCCGGCCGCGGTGGCCAAGGGGACTGAGAGGCTCCAGTCACGGTCTGCACGGCCACTACGGTCGGGGGTTCGAATCCCCCCTCGGGCATGGATATTTGTGCCGTCCTAGTTCGTAAGTAGTTCATAAGTAGTTTGTAAGTTTATGACCTGATGACTCCGTAGTTAAGTCCCATAGACTATACAAACATTTGACCATTTGAACAGAAAGATGTTCAAATGTTTGTAAAACTATCGGACTCAGTTTCTGGGTTATTAGTCCGTAGCTTACAAACTAGTTAAACTAACCTAATTTCAACACAAACACCCATGCCCAAGGGGGGACTCGAACCCCCGACGGCTATCGGCCGCGCGCACCGCA
This sequence comes from Locusta migratoria, assembly GCA_026315105.1. Lineage (NCBI taxonomy): Eukaryota > Metazoa > Arthropoda > Insecta > Orthoptera > Acrididae > Locusta > Locusta migratoria. The sequence goes on along the minus strand of CM048747.1, from coordinate 208,413,908 downwards.
GCACGGCGCCCCAGTACGCACGGTTGATCTGCTGCGGCTACAGAAAGATTCCCTCGACGTAATTGCCCCTCGCAGATTTTGTTTGCACATTGGATTTATAGTGACAGTGAAAAGTATAAGTTGTGAATACTAGAGCCGTAGCAAACCGTACGTATCGCATTCGGGAGGATGGTGGTTCAAATCCACCTCCGGCCATCCAGATTTAGGTTTTCCGTGATTTGCCTAAATCACTTCAGGCAAATGCCGGGATGGTTCCTTTCAAAGAGCACGGCCGATTTCCTTCCAAATCCTTACCCAAAACTCTGAGCATTAGCTCAGTCTCTAATGACCAAGCTGTCGATGGGACGTTAAACCCTAAGCTTTCTTCCTTCCAGACCTTCCTTCCTACTGAGTAACGAATACCTTGGATGATACGAAATACTGAATCGTTACTCATGATTATATTTCGTTACTCGTATCTATCGTACCGATAGGAGTTTACTCATGCATATATTTTGTTATTCGCATCTATCATATTGATACGATCTCTGTAACGACTGCGTATATTCTGTGATACTATTTATTATGAGATGAGTAATTTATATAGACATCCGTGACGAACATTAAGGGCATATTGGGTAGCTCTGTGGTTTTAGATGGTTATGTTAGTTTTCTAACATTTTCGATTATACTTTTTGGCCAGTGTTTGCATGTTAATCCTCGTGATCTGACGTCCGCTTTTAACGCAAAGTTTTACTGTAATTTTTACCTATAAAATTTTCAGTTTAATGGTTATATTTTTTATCTATTTACTATAAAAAGTATTGTAAAAAGTACTCTCAGTTTTCAGCTACACATGTCACATAATACAGCACATCAGACGACCGTTCACAAATTTAGTGCTGCTACTATGATCGGTCACACTGGCATTCGTCACGAAATATTCCGACTGGAGATCGCGCGTGGGTTTTGCTAATTGTGATCAATTTTTATGACAATTGTATTTGAAAAACGAGGGAAATGCACTGTACTGATCCTTTCCTCAGAGGTATAATTGCCTCAAAAGACAGTCATAGAGTATCTAAGAGGCAAATTTAAATGTTGACGTAATACTAACAGTAACAGTTTAAATTTTTTCACGGTTTCAGAGACAGTGTAGCAGCCGTAATTCTTGGAGGCACTGGTAAGGAGAGTAACGCTTAACGATACGTCTTTAACGAGTGCTATTTCTTTTAGTAATGGTTACAGACGGACATATGCCTTTTCGTTACTCTCACAGATCTACTAAATACGCCTTTTTCCATTGGGTATTTTCATAATTACACTCGTCTTTTCCCAAGATCATAAGAATGAGGTGAACGGATGAAGTTAGAAAGCAAGCTGAATTTTTCTTTCTCCTCGCACATGTTCTACCGGTGATTTTTTTTAACTGAAAAGAAAAAGATAAAGTTACTGCATTTATGATGTACTGTGGTATTTTTATTATCTACAACCGTCATCTCTAGGTGAGTTTTCGCAGGTAAACTGAGCTACACTTGGGCGACAAGTAAGAAAATAGATGAACGAAAAAATTATTTGTAATTTTAAAAATTTTTGAGCCTGTTTTCGAGATTCGGAGGCATCGTACATTATACCAAGAACTACACTGCTCAAAACAACTGGGGGATAACGGTAATTTCTTGTTGATGTTACACGTGGAGGACCTTAACCTTGCCTTCTTTTAACATTCCTGTTGTTTGAAATCGCGGCCAGGTCGTGGAATTTACACTTCGGACATTCCAATAGCTGCAGCCACCTCCCTCTTTGTCTGTCCAACCTTCATATGACTGCCCATGCCATAGCTTCGGCACTACATGTTCACTAGACTATCTTTATCACCCTGCTTGTGTAATTCGTTTGGTAAACAGAATATCAACACAACCCCCACTGCAGCAACCTTCTGTTATTACCACTATCTCGGTTCCCGTAATGTTGTTGTATCCACTTCATTGTGACGTTGATAATATTTAAGAAGCTAGTTATTTCAACTGAACGCCAAATTATTTTAATATTTTTGTGTGATAATATCGTGACAGATTGGACGGTGTTTTCTTTCAAAATTTTAGTACATATTAATGTAGTTTAGAACAGCTAGACTGCGAGGTAGCAGTAAGAGCATCTACGGTTTCCGAGTTAGACAAAGTTCAGATGGATCATAAGTCATCCGTTGAGTAACGAGAGGTGGCGTAGTTGGCAAGAAACTCCGTTGCTACCACTCGAGCTACGAACAGGATGAACTGGAATCATTGTATTGTTTTTAATATCAGCAGTCTTGTGGAATACAGATATTAGTAGAATCCTAGTGGTGATCAGGAATATTTCATGTTGCAAAATTTTAATACATTAAAGAAATCATTTGTTGCTGTGGTCTTCAGTCCCGAGTTGGTTTTATGCTGCTCTCCGCCCCACTCTATCCTGAACAAGCTACTTCATCTCCTCATAAGAGCGGCAACCCAAATCCATCTGAATCTGCTTACTGTATTCATCTCTTGGTCCCCTCCTGCAATTTTTCCCACACACATTTCACTCCAATGCCAAATTTACAATTCCTTGATGGCTAAGAATATGTCCTGCCAACCGATCACTTCTTTTAGTTAAGTTATGGCAAAAATTCTGCTTCTCATAAATTCTGTTAAGTACCTCTTCATTAATCACGCTATCTGTCCACCTAATCTTCACCATTTTTCAGTAGCACCATATTTCAAAAGCCCGTATCCTCTTCCTATCTAAGCTCTTTATCGTCCAAGTTTCACTCCCGTATAATTTCTTTTTTTCATAAAAGTTTTTTTCCCCATTGCCATTCTGCATTTTATATCTTCTGTATTGCGACCGTCATACGTTATTCTACTACCCAAGTAATAAAACTCATTAACCACCTCTATTGTTTTGTAACCTAATCTAATTCCTTCTGCATCGCCTGATTTTCTGAGACTGCATTCCATTACCCTCGTTTTGCTCTTTGTTAATGTTTATCTTCCTTTCAACACATTGTCCATTCCGTTCAACTGATCTTGCAGGTCCTTTGCTCTGAGAGAATTACAATGTCGTCAGCAAAACGCAATGATTTTAATTCTTCACCCTGAACTCTAATTCCATCTCCAAATATCTCTTCGCTTTCCTTCACAGCTCGCTCAGTGTACAAATGGAATAACATTGGAGAAAGGCTACAACTCCTTCTTAAGCCTTTCCCAACCACTGCGTCCCTTTCATGTCCTTTAACTCTAATATCTGCTGTGTTGTTAATGAAGAAGTTGTAAATAATCTTCCGTTCGCTATATTTTACCCTGCTGACTTCAGCATTTGAAAGAGTGTACCCCAATCAACATTTTCAAGTCTTTCTCTGAATCAACAATAGCTAGAAATGTGGGTTTGTCTTTCCCTAATCTATCTCTTAAGATCAATCGTAAGGTTAGATTTGCCTCCAGTCTTCCTACATTTCACCTAAATCCGAACTGATCTCCCTGGAGGTCAGTACCAGCCTTCCCATCCTGTAAATAATTCGTATTAAAATTTTGAACCATGACTTATTAAACTAACAGTTCTGTCATTTTCACACCTGTCTGCTTCTTCTTTCTTTGGAATGGGGATTATTACTTTTTCTGAAAGTCTGAGGCTAATACATTTTAATCACCAGTTGAAATAGTTTTGTCGTGGCTGGTTCTCCCAGAGACCTCAGTTGCTCTGAGGGTACGTCTTCTACTTCAGTGGCCTTGTTCCAACTTATGCCTTTCAGGGCTCTGTCAGATTCATCTCTCAGTATAGCACATCCTATATCAATCTGTCGGCGAGAGTCTGTTTTGTACGATTCAAGGTTTTGATTTGGTACAGATATCTGAATATTAGGGCAAGAGAACGATATTAATTTCGTATTACGGTTTCAATAGTAATAAATCCCTACATTTGGCGCTTCGCATTTTACAATCTCTAACAATGGAGTTCGGTGAATGGCGCTGTAACATTCACGTAGATTAACTACGAACCACAATTACCTTACTGACATACCAAAGTGTCACCTTCCATAATTATGCAGCGTTGAGCTCTGCGCTTCATATCCTGGATGCTTTGCACGAAGCATTCTTCTGATGGTGTTCAGAAGCCTCGTCACGTTTAGTAGGATGTCACGATTATCGTCGTATCTCTTTCCTTTCAAAATCAGTTTCAATGGATGGAATAGGGAGAAGTCTGGAGTACTGATCTGGCGTGTATGGTGGATATTCAAGTTGCACGAGAACGCTCGCCGAAAAACAACGAAAATCATCGAGTTTGGCATCGGTTCACCTCACTCTTATCCCCTAGGAAAAAAAGAGTGTAATTCTGAAAATACCCAAAAAATAAAGATGTATTCAGCACTTCTGCTTTGCACTATCACTCTAAATCCAATGTGCAAACGAAATCTGCACGGGGCAATTATGTCGTCAGCATCGTTCCGTACAGGTAGAAGGTATTCCTACAACGCTAAATCACTAATCTGACTCAATGACCGCTTAGCTTACCCTACAAACCAGAGATGTAAAGTGAGAGCTAGTAAATCTGCACTTTCCCCTGCGCCAGAGGAAGAAGATCAAGCGTTGCATAAATGCAGTGGATGTCGAAGAGAACGTTAAAATAAAAAAGGACCACTCATTACATGAAGCTGTGTTTGTAGAAGAAAACTACATTGTGGTTCCTGCAACAACAGATATACGACTGTGAAGAAAGTGGAGTGGATGCTGTGTGATAGGTGCATGGTCTAGATTCACGAAATTTGTATGGTGGCTGCTGATCGTCAACAGTATTGCTGTGGGAAATGGATGTAAGAAACACAGGAACATTCAATAAGTGTAATTAAAGATTCATCGTATCCGTTAAAATTATCCGGTCTGTTATGCCGTGGTTGGTTGAAATTGTTTTCAAAACTCAACCTTTCGCCCCCGTCTGCGGAGGATATGTTTACGGGGGCCTGTAGGATTTCAGGTGTTGTTGGACCTGCCATCACACCGTCCCCCGTGAAGATGCCCTCCGCATACGGGGACGAAACTTTGGGTTTTTAAAACAATTTCAACGGACCACGGCATAACAGCCCGTATAATTTTAATGGAGATGATATTTCCGGCTGTGAATGTCTACATTTTACTAAAGATTAATTGTCTACAATTTCTATGACAAATGACAATGATTCACAATGCTCCAGTGACGTTTCCAATAGCCCCAGAAATCTTTAACTTTCCCAGTATTCAACGTTCATCGACATCTATAAATACTGTGCAAATCACAGAGGAGTACATAGCAAAGTGTTCATCAAACCGCTTTTATGCCATTCTCTAATGCATACTGGGTGCGAAAAAGGAACATCTGGATCTTTATATTTTGGAATTCTCCTTTTTTTTCAATCTCCTGCTACATTTCGTGACACCTTCTCCCCTACATAGAGCGATAATACAAAACGAGCTTCCTCTCTCTCCATTTTATATCTTGCGTCACTCCCACTTGATAGGGATCGCATAATGTGCATCCTAGTGTAGGCACTTTCTTGTATGTAGTACTGTTGCATCTCCTAAGTGTTCTCTCAACGAAACGTAGCGTTCGGTTCCCCTTACTTACAAAATTTCCCCTATGTTATTCCGATTATAAGTTATCAGTTATTGTTATTCGTACATATTTAGTAGTTGAATATACGGCTTGTAGATTTGACTGATTTATAGTCTACATAAAGTTTAACGGATTTCTTTTAGTACTTAAACGGATGACACGCACTTATCATTTTTACGGTGCATTGCCAATTTTTCATTCTCTTTTTATCGTATGGTGACTGTATGAACAGATAAATGACAGAATCATTCGCGAACAGTGTAAGAGAGCCGCTCACGTTTCCTCCTAAGTAATTTGTAAAAGTAACGAAGACTTCCCAGAACAACTCGCGAGGAACTAAATAAAGTTACAGCTCAAGTGGCTTATAGGATGCAAACGCTGCCACAAAAATTCCAAACTCCAGGCTTTTAAAGCTTTTTCGAGCGATTTTCGGAGTGCTTAAATTTAAATGTGGATTTAGCTGAAAAGTATAGCAATTTTTAGGCTTGTAAACACAATACCGGCCTGTCTACCTCTGTTTGCTACTTATTTGCGGGCACACTCCCGTACAAATCATTATTTGTATGTCGTCTGTCCTTCTGGACATGATCGAAAGTACTGACATTACATCAACACTGCCATTAAAATTGCTACACCAAGAAGAAATGAAAATGATAAACGGGTATTCATTGGACAAATATATTATACTAGAACTGACATGTGATTATATTTTCACGCAATTTGGCTGCTTACACCCTGAGATATCAGTACCCAGAACAACCACCTCTGGCCGTAATAACGACTTTGATACGCCAGGGCATTGAGTCAAACAGAGCTTGGATGGCGTGTATAGGTACAGATGCCCATGCAGCTTCAACACGATAGCACAGTTCATCAAGAATAGTGACTGGCGTGTTGTGACGAGCCAGTTGCACGGCCATCATTGAGCAGACGTTTTCATCTGGCCAGGGCAGCAGCCGAACATTTTCCGTAACCAGAAAGGCCCAACATGTGGTCGTGCATTATCATGCTGAAATTTAGGATTTTGCAGGGATCGAATGAAGGTTAGAGCCACGGATCGTAGAACATCTGAAATGTTCAAAGTGCCGTCGATGCGAACAAGAGATGACTGCGACGTGTAACCAATGGGACCCCACACCATCACGCCGAGTGATACGCCTATATGCCGATGTCGAATACACGCTTCCAATGTGCGTTCGCCGCGGTGGAGTAGCCGAGCGGTCTAAAGCGCCTCGCTGCGGAGCGCGCGATTGCTCGCCGTGGAGGTTCGAGTCCTCCCTGGGGCATGGGTTTGTGTGTTTGTCCTTAGGTTAGTTTACCTAGGTTTAAGTAATTTGTAAGCTACGGACTGATGACCACGCAGTTTGGTCCGATAGATTTACAGACATTTGAACATTTTTGAAAGTTCGGCGATGTCGCCAAACACGGATGCGACCATCAAGATGCTGTAAACAGAACCTGGATTCATCCGAAAAAATGACGCTGTTCTCCGTCAGTCTTCGGGAAAGGAACGGATGAACTAAGAGGCGAGGGATCTGCGAACTAGTTCGCGTAGTTCACCTGTGTGAGCGCTCTTCCGAACTAGTTCGTTCGCGAACTACACAAGACGACACAAAAGTTCCAAGCTCCAGGCTCTTAAAGCCTTCTCGAGCTATGGGCGGAGTGTTTAATTTAGATATGGATTTAGCTGAAAAGAATGGCAATTATGGCTTGCAGACGCAGTTAGCTACTTATTTACTGGCTCACTCTCGTACAAATCAATTTTTTGTATGTCGTCTGTTCTGGACATGTAAGAAAGTACTGACATTATATCTATTAATTTTTTCACTTCACCGGCGCTGCATTCCATATTCTACGGAGGTCCGTTGCTCGATCGTAAATTTCCTGTTATCGTAAGCACGTGGATCAGACGATTGTGTGATTCATAGTGCCGCCAGTGCTTATGTCTGTATGCTGGCGCCACCGTTGTGATTCCTCGCCACCACAGCCATGGCTCCAACTCTGTATTTCGGTAATGCCTCCTGATGGTACGTATGGTGCTTGCGGTACCACAAGAGATAACTGTTTATCACTTTCGAACAACTGCGAAGACTGTCGATAAAACACGATCGAGTGTACACCCTCGAGTTTGTAGTCACGTCGGAAGTATTCTTCGCACTGTCATAGTTACTACAGCATGAAAATTCAATAGATATTACGATGAAATATAACAGTTGCATAGTATTAAAAACCAATTTTTTGGGCAATGGAGACTCTTGCCCAATTGGTTGGTTTATAAAGAAAGTCAAATGTTCAAATGTTTGTATAGCTTATGGGACTTAACTACGGAGTCATCAGTCCCTAAACTTATGAACTAGCTTAAGGACGGCACAAATATCCATGCCCAAGGGGGGATTCGAACCCCCGACCGTAGTGGCCGTGCAGACCGTGACTGGCGCGCCTCAGTCTCCTCGGCCCTCGCGACCGGCTAAAGAAAGTCAATCCTTTGTTGATACACTGCGGAAAAATACTGCATTTCTTAGCCACATGTGTCGCCTACCAAATATTAAGTTTGACTGTTTGACTACTTTTGGAACATTAAAACAAATAACAAGTGGTTTAAAGAAGTGCAAATGGATCTGGATGAATTGAATATCACCACACACCAAATTGTAAACAGAAAACTGCTTTTGTAGAACAAATGAACACAGCAGACATTCAAACCATCAGAAGGGAAGAAGTATGTTATATTTGCAGAAGAACGAGCAGCCAGATCACAGCGAATATTGGGAAACCAAGAAACTGCTGACTGTTAAGATCTAAACTTAAACATTGTAGACTCTGTTGTGTAATGTTTGATTTTAGTGCTCCAATGTGAGAGCAAACTATGTAAATAAATAAATAAATTTGAGGAAGCATAGCCGTAACGACCTAGTTTTGTGATATACGAAGGTGCTATGGAATGAATAAGTAATTTCAACTTTTAACAATTGAAATGTTGCAACGTTTTAAAATCTTTGGGATTACAAAATACTTGAACTATCTTACAGTAAAGACAACAAATACACCCATGCTCGAGGGAGGACTCGAACTTCCGACGGCGAGAACCGGCGCAGTACGCAGCTAGTCGCGTTATAATGTCCCGTCACTTCACCGCGGCTTTTAACAATTCCATCAGTGATACAACACAACGTCAAATAAACAGATTAAATATTTTTCATTTGGTGATGCTGTAATGGGTACAGCAACGTTTCAAAATAATCCGTTGCTTAGGTTTACAGCAGTTACGTTGATAATTCTGTCACTGTTCACCAAGACGATGGCGAGGGATTAATACAAATGAATAAAGGGAAATAAACAATCATATCGTTGGCTTTATTTTCTGGTGACAAACTTAACACAGGCACATAATAAGAAGAGTAAATAAATGTTTTCTTAAACATCTGTTAATACATATAACTTAAGTAAGAATTGTTCAACTCCGAACTGACCAATATTTATGGAAAATAAACGTGTGCCTTCATCCCTCGCTACTTTACTTTAATTATTATTATTATTATTATTATTATTATTATTATTATTATTATTATTATTATTATGAACATCTCGGTGTACACTACTGGACAGAAGTTTTCACACATGATGGTATATCATAAGTACATTTAATGTTTACTTAATAACATTTGTGAATACAAGCGACCAAATTGAAAGATTCTATTCTCCATGTATATCCGTTTAACCACACTGAAACATATATAATCATTAATAATGTTCCGAAAATAATTTAAGTCTTAGCAATACTGTGGTAATGGACGGTTATACTTATTCATACAGTGACTTACGTTGCACTGCATACATCTAACAGTGTGTACTCATTCCCATGCTTGTAATAAGAGCCTTCAGCCCGACCAGCATTGATTGTAAAAGCTTTCTTTTTACTGCTGTGTAATTTTCCCCCATTCTTGAACAATCACTTCCTTCAGTTGTGTTTCAATGGAAACGCGATGTTTTCTGAGTCTTCTCCTTCCAGTAATGTCCAATAGGGTTCATGTCTGCGGACTGAGGTGGTGTTTGTAGGGTGTAGGGGTATTGTACAGAATCCATAAAGGCACATTGTTTGCTGTATGTTTTGGATCATTGTCCTGTTGTCCTTTTGGAAATGGTAGTCAGTATTCAAATCTAGTTTTTCAGTACTGACTTACAAATTTCTCTTTAAAATGTCGAAATACACATACTCATCTACAGTTCCATCAATAAATACTAGGGTCCTCATACGTGACGCAGCCATGCACCCCCCAGCCCACGATACCGCCACCAGCGTGTTTTACAGTGCAGGCCATATTAGCAGGTTCCAACTCGGTATTTCGCTCCACACTAACATTCAGCCATCGTGATGGAAGAGGTTAAACTTGTTCTCGTCAGAGAAAATAACTCTGTCCAGAAGTCTTGAGTCCTTGGTCACACACTGATTTGCAAATTGCCACCTTTTCTTCCTATTTCCCAAGCTTACATAGCGCTTCTTTCTTCGAACTCGAGCTTTGTAGCCAGCTTAAAAGTTGTGTACGTGATATTTAATGTTGAATCTATCGTTTAATCTGACTACAAAGTAATTTATTTTAAGGTTACTCGTTCAAAACCTGATCTGGTATTAGTTGCAGTCCAAATGGTTGTCATATATTGTTAACAGTCAAGATTACTAAGTCATCAGATAACTTCATCAAAATGTAAATAAATATGTACATTGTTCATTAACACAGTAATTTGGTTTAATTATGGCCCCGATATTGATGTACATACTGTTAAATAAGAGACACCGTATTAAACTGATTATGTGCGCAACGGATCTTTTAACACAAGAGCTGTGACACGTAACCTGCATGAAACACGCACTGACTATACTCAAAATATTTGACTGCGAGAAAGATGTTAAAAACACAAACCACTTTCTTAATGTTCGATTACGAGAATTTTATGCAGATCAGTAACTAATTATCAAAATTCAGTATCATACTCAATTAACTGCAGTATTGCATAACAATCATTTAATACGATACCCATAAAGAAATCTGTTCAACAAGATTACCAAAATCAGCACTGCAATTTAAATCCACATATAACTAATTACCAAATAAAGGAAGTAGGTTAATCTTCTAACTAAAGAAAGGTCAACTTTGTTACTTATTATTAATAACCACCATTACATTACTTAAATGAAGCAATCTTTTCATAATTACATGAAATGCTATTACCTTAATTCCAGAGGTGGTACGTTTTTCACAATTATAAGAAAGACAATATATTCCAAATACAATCAAATGAACTAGCTGGCACAGCAGCCTCTGCTCTACATCGGAGCCACATACACAACACAACTGCTCTCTAAGCGAGCTGAACCAGCAGTCCGACTCTCTGACTCTCTGCACGAGCTACAATGTTATGCGATACATAATTTTTGCCAAAAATGAAACTTCACAGATTTATGTACACATATCGATACACACAGTAGAAGCAGTATTATACATTTTCTTGCAAGCAAGTTACTCGACACAAAATAGGAGGCACAATATTAGATATTTTCTTACAAATTCAGCAATATACATTTTCCATGGACACGTTTCAAGCTGAATGAAACATTCTCCGGTCTTTAGATGAAATTGTTACGCATACAGCTCGTCTATTTGTGCATAAATTTCTGATGTACTTATTTTAGGTGTTTTCATAATAATCCTTAAAAGGTGCCTCTCGTCTTTTTCTGAAACGTGAATATTTTGTACCCGTTAACAACACTGTACACATTATTACTGCTCCTCTTAACGCTCATTGCTATTTCGGCATATTATTTAGCATCTTCATGTACGTTTTCATTATCTCCATCCCATCTGGAGTTGTTTCCTTCCCTTTTATCTGCCCACGTTGTTGTCACTGGAGTATTTTTGTGTTCGGCACACTGACCTTGCTGCCGTCTTCAGTCAGAGACAGTCAGTTTGGAACCGTGGCGATTGTACTGCTGGTGTAAGAATACTGCTGTCTGTGTCAATTACAACACCTATCATTGTTTCGGTCTCTAGCTTTTGGCTAGTGCTTTGGATTTAAATAAATTTGTATATACGCAAACATGTGGGGCACATGGAGTGAATAATGAACATAACAAAAATCGACAGTTTGTCACTTTCATTATACAGGCAGAATCTACTACAAACAAGACTGTGTGTGAATACTTCTGTCCAACTGTGCATGTAGGGAAATTACTGGTCGTCAACTGCACTAATCCAGTCCGACTCGAGGGAGCAGAGTGGAGGGAAGTTCTTTTTTCCTCCCATTAATACTGACCTACCACGAACAGCAAGTAGGCTTCGACGCCGATAACACTATTCCTTAGAAAGGTGAACAGGTGGGGCATAACAGCTTTTACATAATTGCAAAACGACAAACTGACCATAGCTTTTTATTTTTTCTCAATGCTATCGGTTTCGGTCAGTTTACCATTATCAAGCGTTAGCCTGAAGTAGATGAAAGTTATCAAAGCATTAGTCAACCATATATAATGTTAACAGAATAGTACGGTAAGTTACATGTGAGATACTTACAGACATTATCAAATAGCTTAACATGTCGTAACACAAAAATTCAAAATTGTAAAATAAGTATTTGTTATCATTGCTCTACTCCTTACTGATATTTCCAAAGTGGCTGACTGTTACAAACTGAAGCATACATTGATGAGTATGCAATAAAAATTATTTAAAAAACCAAAGATAACAAAGGTGCTTACATTAGATCTTATTGCTCAAAGATTATAGGGCGTACAGTTATGCTCACAAACATACATTACTAGACTGGCAAACGTCCCTCTGTGACTGAAGCCTGATCCCGCCATCTTGCCTCACCTCACGTCAAAAAGTTTTCGTAATATGATCTTCTGATACGATATGACGTTCTAAGCTTTACTAATTGGTTTCAACATGATTTGCGATTGGGCTAATACTTCCGCAATAATTTAGTTTAACACAATGGTGTACATTCTTGAATCTTGTTATAAGAAGAATGTGTTACGTACGATTAAATTTTACTTAGCGTCCCGGCGGCCTGGAGTGATTATGTTGTCAATCACGTGAGGTTGGAATTAGCCAATCCCATAACAACGCAAATGTTTAGTCATGAAGTCTTCGTTTACGGGGGCAATTAGTTTTACTGAGTAAACGAGGATACATACAAGAAACTGTCAACCATAGAGCAGAAACAGCATTATTTATTTACTTCATACTCTGTACGAAACACTAATCAAGTTATCATGTGTGAATTTCTAAGAATATTAACATCTGGGCGAGGTCTTTCTACCGTTTTGTTGCTGTTGCCAACATAATCATGTGAGGCCGCTGGGACGGTAAGTAAAATTTTACTGTTATGTATAGTTAAAGTAGACAAACACTCAGAAGAATAAAGATGTATGTTATCCACGACAAATATCACATTTATAACGGCCATACTATTAAACGAACCGAAGTTGATCGAAACTAGTAACCGCTTAATAAAAACAGGAAGTGCGACTCATTAGTGTTTGTGTCAAAGCAGACTGTAGAACAACGCTTTTTGATGACCATACTACTAATAGAAACTCCGAAATTGAATTAAACTGGTACAGATTAATAATAACAGCAAATCAATACAACTCATTACGGCATGTGTCAAAGCTTACTCCAGTTGAAAAAATTATAGCCATATACAACACACGAATTTCCCATATGTCAAAAGTGTAAAGACAGCGTAGTTACTCCAGTTCATCTATATTTTTACGACAGTTTTCAGTAATAACGCAAACGACTGCTTGTACGTTTATAGTATAGTAATATAGCGGTCTAGTAATGTGTCTGTGGTTATGCTACGTCTATGACCATCTTCGATCTTCATTAGGATCTATGACTGATGTAAATAATGTGATTGCTATGTTTATCAAAAAGTGCTATATAACATAATGAAGTGGTAGTATGATATGTACATTTGTAATGGTATGGAGCTGTGATGTTAATATACTCTACAATTTGTAGCCATACATTACATCAATAGATAAAACATCGAGTGACACTATTTAGGTTATGTGACGAAAAACGTAATTTCAGGTAATGAAGTAAAGAAAAATGTAATTACAAAACCTTTTGAGTTAATTGACAATGGCCGGCCGCGGTGGCCGAGGGGACTGAGGCGCGTCAGTCACGGTCTGCACGGCCACTACGGTCGGGGGTTCGAATCCCCCTTCGGTCATGGATATTTGTGCCGTCCTTAGTATTAGGTAGTTCTTACGTAGTTTGTAAGTTTAGGGACTTATGACCCTGTAGGTAAGTCCCATAAGCTCTACCAACATTTGAATTGACAATGACACAAAGTGAATTTGCTCGTCTTGGCGCGCTATCCCTGGCAACCGAGAAATGTTAGCAGGAATGTGGCAGTACAATGCAAGCATATGAGCGCTCGAGGGCGTCGGCGCTCGCATTAGCGCATTATCCCACCCCTGGTATAGTTGTTTTATATAACAATCTGTGAGCCAGACTGTATCAATGTATACGTTGCTGCACAAGTTGTTTGATACGCATGTGATCAGAAATTATTAGATATTATATCGGTAAAATACGCAAGAGAATGTTGAATGATAATAAACCCAAAGAATAATGAGATCGAATCTTAGCGTTGATGGGGTAATTGGCCGAGGGAACAGCCGCGTACGTCAAGTGTCGGTGGAGACGGCGCGGCCCCCTTTGTCCGGAGTGAACCCTCCCTCTCGGCAGCGAGCAGTCAGTTGTTTGCTGCCGTCCAGTGACGACGGCGTCTGGCAGGAGCGGCAGCGGCTCAGCGGCGGCCGGCGGTGACTGGCCGCAACGTGATTACCAGGTGGTCGGCGCGGCGGCGCCAATTACGCGTCCTCAGGTAATCAAATTAGATGGCCGCCGCGTCCGCGGTCAAGCCGCCGCCTCCTGCTCCTCTGGCGCCCATTGTCCTGTCTGCCCGTCCGGTCAGGCGGACGCCAGCCCTTAGCAGCAGCTACCGGCGTGAGAAAATGGCCTTTCCGCTCCAGAACGTGTTCCACACGTTTTCCTGTAGCGATGGAGCGATAGCGTCCATCATTTTATATCTACATTGGGTCATTTGCAGGACGCGATTCCACCAGTAGGCTTTGACCTGTGGCATCGGCATGTTGTCGTGTGTGACGTCATCTCTGCGCCTTAGTTTTGAGGTGCGTGCGTGTTTGTAGGTGGCTTGAGTAATTATTTGGTGGCTGAGTTAAGGAGGATAGTTTGTTTACAAACAGAACATAGATTATAAGTTACGATTTTGTGTTTAAATTGTGATCTCTAGCATTAACTCTGATAGTGAAGTACAGGTTAACAGATAGGTTTTTTTCGCAAGTGAGAGCCGAATGCGCAAATTTTTGGGCTGAGACCTGGGGATGAACACCATAGATGAAGCAGTTAGAGCGAATAGGCTGAGATGTTGGGGTCATATTACACGCATGGAAGAAGCTAGGTTACCTAAGAGACTCATGAGCTCGGCGACGGAGGGTAAGAGGAATGGACGTAGACCAAGGAGAAAGTACTTAAATTCGCCGAAGAATGATTTTGAAGTAAAAGGATTAACATCAGACAAGGCATCAACGTTAGCACTGAATAGGGGATCACGGAGGAATTTTATTAGAGGTACTATGCTCCAGACTGATTGCTGAGAGTCATAATCCGTCTCTAAGATGATGATGATGACCTGTGATCGATGCTACATTCAGTTGCAATATGTAATTTACCAGGATAACCACAGATTATTTATTATCTACAATACATATTATGATATTCGTACATGTTGATGAAGTCATGGGTCAAATAAAAAGGGAGGAATGGTGTCGTAAAATAATGCCTCTTTGTTGACCTAGTAAATATTGTATTATCATAATACGTTGATGCAGTTTAGTCTGCATCCTTATAAGTCATTACCTGTGCAGTTGCACTCGCAAATGCAGAGCGTGCGAATACTATTCAAACGCAACGTCGTTAGTTACTTCCTATATGCAGGGTGAGTCACTAAATATTGCCACCAAAAATAACTCCAAAAGTGTGATATGAGCTGAAAAGTTTGTTCTACGAAAGTATGGAACAATGGGGGCCATGACATGACGTTCTTTTCGTTGCTAGGTGGGGTCGCTTCAGAGTTATGAATGTAAGTTTTGTTTATTTATTCATTTATTTTCAAATTGGATGCTACACTTTGGTACTTATTTTCTGGCAGCGGCTTATGTCGCATTAACTTTACAGCTCCTCTCATACTTTTGGAGTTATTTTTGATGGCAATAGTTGGTGACTCACCCTGTATACTTGGTGGTTATAATGTAACTTTCTGTATTTAAAATAATTACCGTAAGAGTACCAAACTTAGTAACATTAATGTCAATGACGCAGGAAAGAGAAATAATAAAGAAACAATTTAGACAAAACTCTTTTAATATGCGACTATGGCTGAATTACACTGAAATAGGTCTCCATCGAATTTTCGGGAAATACAATGTATTAGTTGGTTAGGTAGGAGTGGCATGTATTTCTGAACTACTCTTTGCTCGTCATCGCTTTGCTGCTATGCGCAGCTATGCAAGAAAGTGCTTGATGGCGAGAAGTCGTGGTTAGAAAGTCTCCGAAAAAAAAAAAAAAAAAAAAAAAAAAAAAGCACTAAGTGTGGGCTCGAGAAATACGGGACGAGAATTGTATATATTTTTATTTGTTCAGAAAATTGTTTGTAAAGCTTATGAAATTTAATTGCGGGGTCATAAGTCCCTAAATTTACAAAGTGCTTATGAACTAACTTATACTAAAGAAAACACAAACATCCATGCCCGAGGGAGGATTCGAACCTCCAACGCGGGAGGTCCCGCGATCTGCAACATGGTGCTCCAGACAGCTCACCGAGTCCAGCGCAGCTATTTTTATTTGCTTCTCTAAGAGATGCTTCAAGGTTTTTATTAGATTTCTTTGTGAGATGATTCAGAATACATGAAGGTTTGACGTAGACAAGAAAGGTTTTCTCTTCAAGGACGTATCTATTGGAAACATGATATTTTTATAATATTTTTACCTGTATAGTATGGTACATGTTTTGAATGAATATTTGTGGTGTAATAATTCGTTTGGCGCCCTAAAGACTAAAACGTACCTAAATGAGATTAAGATTTTGCTTTTCTTTGGGAAAGTAATGTTATTTTTTAATTGCTGTTTTTAACTATAAATGAAGGAACATGTTTTGGTTGAACATTTGTGGTGTTACTTTAAATCGAAATGCGGAAGAAATTGTTCATGTTTTCTGGAAACTTTGATGTCACAAAAATAAAGTTCATATTTTAAAGTCAAACCGTTCCTAGGCAGAGTACATGATTGACTTCCCTGCGAAATATCTAGTGAAAATACTAGTATTAGCAGTCTCACATGGCATATTGCTGACTGTAGTTGTTATATTTAGCTTGTAGCTTAATTAATAATTACTTTCTGTGGAGTATTGACGCCGCTTTGGAGTTGTATAATCTTGTAGCTAGTTAAATAACTAAAGTAGCTTTTTTTTATTGAAACAAATGTCACTTACAGAAAAACGTTACACATACTGCCTTACTGCCAACATATATAGTAATCAACTAATAGTTCTATTTTTCATTGTTCAACAGACGAGAATTAGCGCTACAGCCAAACTGTTGTATCTTGATATCACTGTATTATCTAATTACTGTGAGAACTGATACGTCTCACTGTCAAATTAGGTAAATGTTTGCATCATAAAAGACTTTACCAATAATGTCAGCGCAAATAATTTTATGAAAGAACACCACTGATCAATTGTATATATCAAATTTACCACTGAATATGATAAAATATTCATTCATTTTCTCTTGATTTGTGTGATTTAGTGCACTCACTTTCACATAAATACACAATTTCGAGTTTTCCAACAACTCCCGCATATGTTGTGCGTATTTCAGGCGATTACCGTCATCACATTCCTGTTCACGTTCAAAGTAATGGCTCTGATTTTCAATGTTCGCATTTTTCAAATTCTCATCATCTTTCAGGTCTGAAAAGTCTATAACAGTAATCTAGTCGTCTTATAAACTGAACAGAAAGAAGTGTTGAAATATTTATAATACTAATGGACAATACTGCAAGGTCATCGGTCAAATACACGCATGTCACAGGGAGGACTCTAACCTCCAGTTTTTAAACGGACTCAGTATCCCCCCCTCCCCGTATAACGGAAGTAACGTTTGTGTGCAGATATTCAATAATAAACAATAACAGAGTAAAGTTTACTTTTGTTACACTTATCTCAGTGTACTGACTGCTAGACAACAACTTCAAACTCATTCAGCAGCCGGCGAGCGTAGTGTTTTATACGTGTCATCACCTACTTCGACAATTAGAGATATGTATGAGAAACAATACATTTAACCAAAACCAACACGTGTAAGGACAATTTTGTGAACTAACGTATATTGTTAATGTATATTCAATAAATGAAAACAAATACGAAGCAGTTGAACTGACAGGATCGAGTCTGTCAACACTTATTCGATCTACTGAAATGATGACAACTATTTATTCACAACCGATACAAAAAAACGTTACGTGTTTGTAATTGTTATTGTCCTTCAAAGAAGTCACCGGCGTTGTGTAGTACCTGTCGCCAGTGATGTAGAAGGCGTAGTATGCCGTTAGCAGAGTCTGTTGGTGCGAATGGACCGGTTTACTGCCTGTCAAATCTCTGGAACAGTTCTCATGTGAATGCCAGGAAGTGGTTCCTTCATATTCGGAATCAGATCAAAGTCAGAAAGACTTAAGCTTTGAGAAAGAAGCGTCAACACTTTCTGCCCAACCCACCCATCAGTTTGGGGTGGATATAGCGACTGCTGTGGCTGCTCTATTCGGTCGATGGGACTGGGAAGTACTGTACCATCTACCACACTCCCCGGACGTAAATTCTTATGACTTCGTAGCATTCGCTTCAGAACGGTTCCAGAAATTAGACAGACAGCAGACCACTCCATTTGCACCATCAACAGAACAGGCTCTGCTAACGGTATACTACGCCTTCCACATCGCTGGCAACGGGTTCTACACAATGCTGGTGACTACTTTGGAGGACAGTAATAGGTACAAACATATAACGCTATTGTATCGTTTATGAATAAGTAGTAGACACTACCATGGAATAATATGTACAAGTATTGCCTGTGGTCGAAATTCGAACAGTTATGTTTGCAAAGTAACGGAAATGATTTTTTAAATGTAATTGAAATTTATTGAGCACTGCAAATTTATTGGTTTTATGTGAATGCTATGAGAACTCCAAGTGCTAACTGACTGAACTAATTTTACCTGTACCAGTATGCCACCTATAATGAGTTATAACAGTGTGGCAAAACTCATGGAGAATTTGGCGTATCATCCTAAAATTTATATTTCTTTTTTCCACTCTTAACGGCTACGTGCGCACATAATTATTATATTCGCAACATCTATGACAAACTACCTTTCGAATTATGTACGTTTCATTGGCCTTCTTGTATGATTAATATTATCTGTACCCTCACATTCGCGTTATCGTATTTATATAATGATAGAGTAGGTCTATAGGTCTCAGCACGTAAAAAGAATTAAACCTCCATATTAGACACCAAATTTATGCGACAAATAAGAGATTGATTATTGCTCTTAAGTCTAAACTTATTTATGTAGTACAAATTATTTGTATCTGAAGGGTGAGTCAAACAAAATCTTTACTCATTTCAGTAAACAATTTATTGGACAAACCTACACTTACTTTCCCTCCCTCCCTCTCTTCTCTCTCTCTCTCTCTCTCTCTCTCTCTCTCTCTCTCTCTCTCTCTCTCTCTCTCTCTCTCGTGTTAAATGGGTATTGAAGACAGGTGAACCAATTATCGTAAAAAAAAGAACATAACGTTGCAAAATCTAAATTCTTTATTTCCTTCGGATTTTACGTCTGCAATCGTCTACTGCATCTATTAAATCATTTTCAATGTTACCGATATATTGGGGTAAACAATAGATGCTTCTACATGTTCTTTCAAAGGTAGATAAAGTTCGTCGTTGGCAATACGAAATTCCATGTAATCGTTTATCATTACATTCCGAATATTCCTGGTGGCCTAGGAAAGCCGCGGCGGAGCGGCGGAGCGCATTGAGGCGGTATGCTATGAGCGAGGGCTCTCCTCTTCGGGGGTCCCAATCCTCCCTCGGGCATGGATATTTATGCTGTCTTTAATAAGGTAGTTCATAAGTAGTTTGTAAGTTTAGGGACTGATGACCCCACAGTTGAGTACCATAAGCTTTACAAACATTTGAACATTTTTGGCCTAGGAAGTTTTTGTTTCGCTAATTAGCAGACTGCGTTATTTAGTTGCACAATTATCCCTCTCTCGTTCACAGAGAACACAGAAAAACAGTAGCTTCCAGAGGGCATACAATAAATTTTCTGCGGATAAAGTATGAAGGTGAATTTCAGACTGACAAAAAGTTCAAATTATTATATGTAACTTACCTACGGGGTCATCAGCTTACAAACTACTTATGAACTAGCTAATACTAAGAACGGCACAAATATCCATGCCCGAGGGGGGATTCGAAACCCCGACCGTAGTACCGTGTAAACCGTGACTGGCACGTTGCAGACCGCTGGCCACCGCGGCCGGATATTGCAGACTGGCCATGTTTCTTAACTACAATATAAAAATGATCTAATTCACGATACTGTTTACTTATTCAAAGTATTTTCTTTTACCTAATATCAGTGAGGCCATACCATATAATGTGCTCGTCATATCATATCTACAAATCCAGTATGATGCTTCATACATCTCCTAACAAAAATGCTCATATCCGTTTCTAATAGGCCACCTTTTTTCCTTACACAAAGTGCCACTAAGACTCTTGATAACATAAACTGAGTTCACATTATTTTGTACACTCAGTCAGGTGTGAATTTCAAGCTACATTTTACTGATCTGAAGATGGTCAGACAGTGACTCAACTATAGAACTGGAATAAAATATTAATTTCGACTACGGCTGCAATTTGTAACAAAATTGTGGGAAACTGGTACCATTGAAATAACAGAACTGATGCCGAATCGTTCACATTTTTGTGTACACTCAATCAGGTGTGAATTTCAAGCTACATTTTACTGCTGTGAAGATGGTCAGACAGTGTCTCTACTCTAGATCTGGAATAAGATATTAATTGATACCACGGCTGTAATTTTTAACAAAATTGTGGAAACTGGTACCACTGAAATAACAGAACTGATGCCGAATCTAACAAAAACATTCCAACAGAACCACACACCCTCGTTTCACACACATTCCGGCGTCATTTCTGATTAAAAACTGAACATACGCTGCTGACAATAAAGCGCAGAATGGCTCGCTATTAAAACTTGATAATCCGTAATGGTGATCCGCGGTCCGGCGCAACTCGTAAAACGGTATATGGGGCAGTAAAGAACTTGGGGCGTTAGGACGCCGCCGCTAAATGGACTGTGTCGCTCATTAATAAAATCAGCAGATGCGACGTAAATGCGGACGTCAACACGGTTAAACCTGCATCTGAGAGCTGTTTTATGTGTCGTCCGTGTTGCCTTGTAAGACTTGGCGCCAGCGTAAACAATGTAGGGTCACAGTCTGGCTAAATATCATCGCAAACGGCTGTAGGCTTGTGAAGATTGCGCCGAGAGTAACCAAGTGTCAACAATACTTTATACTCGACATTGTAGACTGTTTTACGTACGAAATACGATACTTGTTGTATATCAGCTTGCATCTAATTAGCGCCAAATGTTTACGACTTTAAGATTCTTGTACAGTTATCGGAAGTCTGAAGCTTTATGATCCACAGGATTTTGGGTCTTTAAAACATCAGGCCATTCATGGATTTAGTCTAACGTGTGTAGTGACCTTTCTCCAGACTCCTTTCGATAATTTGATAGGTATTTCGTATTCGTAACTTCTAGATGCTTCGTTTGTCTATAGCATCTACGCTTGAGGTGAACCACATTGCTTTTTACTTACTAACTAAATGGTGAATTCATGTTACCAAAATATGAATAATTCGTTTTCAATTCATTTTTAGTTTTGAAATATTTCAGTATATGCCCAGATGTATATTATAATTGTCGGTCAAGAGTCTACTTTGACTGGCAAACTATCCAAGATTATAATACACTAATTGACTATGTTTCTCTACTTTTTATGTTCTTCTTGATTAGTCCGTTATGGTTTATTTCTCTTTCGAGGTAGCGGAATTCCTTTACTTCATCATTACGTGATCATCGATTTTGATGTAGAAGTTTCCCATTAAATTACTACTATTTACCATTACATTCGTCGTTTTGCCATTGATTGTTAATCCATATACTACACAAATTAGACAGTTCTGTTCGAAAACATCCTGTAATTCCTCAACACTTTCACTAAGGTTACCATGATTATCTCACCCCACCCTCAATATTTATCCCCACCTCCCTTTCTTATTTCCATCATTGCTTTTTTCACCTGTATAGTGGACAGTAATAGCGGAAGACTGCTTTCCTGTCAAAATCATTTAATCCAGGCAGCATTGCATTGTCGTTTCTGGGACTCCAATCATATTTTTCCCTCTTCATTCTTGTACTTGTTTCATGTTACCCTTTTCTTCTCGGTAGCTTAGTTTTATTTTTCACAATATTTAAATATGTTCCACCATTTTACATTCTCGAATTTTTTCCGTGTCAACAAACCCCGTGAATATGTCTTGATTGTCCTTCAGTCTTTCTTTCATTATGAGGGGTAATGCCAGGACTGGATGTCTGGTGCCTTCACTTTTCATGAAGCGTAACTTGATCATATTCTAAGAGTGCCTCAACTTTCCCATTCCTCTGTAAATTATTCTGGATATAATTTTTGTCAATAATTTTGATGCTTGAGTTGTTTAGGTGATTTCAAAATACTCCTGACACATCTCAAGACTGTCTGATACCGCTTTGACCTGTGGACACGTCGGCAGCCGAAAGCCACTACGTAAATATTATTGTTTAAATGTTTAATACTAACTTTATTAAACATGAGAGAATTTAGCTCTTTCTGTAAACGTCAAAAGTTTTAGTTTTATTTCTAATGAAGGCACCCTTAGTGGTTCAATTATTTTAAAGTAACTGCGGGACTGAATGTTCATATAGTACATTACGTTTGCTATTCTATATCTTCCTATTTTTCTTGCGTAGTTCGCTCTACCTATTTAGTTAAGATTACTATTTCTGTATCCCTCAACGTTTTTGTACGTTCTTCTTTTGTCAGTCAGCTGAAATATTCCGTTACCCATAGTGTCATCGGAGTTATCTTCCTCATTGCGTTGTTTTATCCATGATTGGTGTAAGATTTCTTGAGATGATTCCACTACTATTCAACTGAACTGCCAAATCTGATATTCCTTATTCTACATCTACATCCTTGGCAAACTTAAAATTCATCTCATATTGGTATACAATTACCTTCTACACTGGTCCTTCCAGTAGCTTCAGACTGCTCTTCAGCATTACTAAATTATGACTTTTTATCTCCTCCTAGATTCTCTGTATAGTCCTATAACTGATTTCGGAAATATCGTACTTTCCTCTGCCTCTGGGTCTTCTCAAAATACAACTTACACCTTCTCCTCCGCTTATGTTTGATCAGAATTTTCGTTATTACACCAGATATTTATTAAAGCACTTGATTGGTATTCCTCCTCGTCAATTCCTTTCGGAAAACACATGCTATCTCAAAACCTTTCCTCATGCCTACAACCGTGTACCAGTGACCAATAATTATTAATTTGCATCGCCCTCTCAATGCCGTATTAACGTTATCATACCTTCATATACTTTATTTACATCTTCTGATTGTCACATCGGGTTCTATACCTGATTTCAGTTAGCGTAAAAAGGTTTTATAAAATATTTTTAGTAAATGGAAAATCCAAGTAATTTAGAATATTTGACTGCAGGAGGAAGAACAAATTATTATCGGCAATTATCAGCATCCTATGATGGAAATGAGCCAATACCTCGACTAAAGAGAGTGAGGATAGATAAGGAGTTTGAGAAGAAATGCGGAAGAATGGACGAGAAAGGAACATTCTTAGTCGTAATTTGTATGCAGTGCAGAGTTCACCAAATTCATAAATAAAAAATATATATTCCCCATACCATAATTTCTCTGCCGATCACCTTCTACCTCTGTGCCTATTTCTTACCTTCCTTGCCTTTCTTACCTAGATAGGAAAAGGTTAAGATTCGCGTTTTGGCCCTACATTGGTTAAACGGACTCGACAGGCTGTCACAACGTTAAATTTTCGATAAAAATTACCGAGGTTATTACTCGAGAAAATTCCTATCCCATATTGTAATTTGGACCAAATCACACACAGTGTGCAAAATATCGAAGGCCAAGATAGGATAGATCGCTGTCTGTTGCAGCCTAACGTTAGCCGAGGTTTTTAATTACAAATTGCAATCTCATTTCTCTGTCTTTCTTTGCGCTGTTAGAGGAAATTAGAGGACTGAATAAGGTTTGAGTCTTGTTTACCTTCTCGTCTGAGTAAGAAATGTATTGATGTTCTCCATATTTTAAAATGAGCACTTCACGTCATTTGATCACCTGGAACATAAAAATGCATAATTTTAGTTAGTTTTACTTCAGGATCCGTCATTCATATTTAGACTGAACAGTTAATTTACATCTACCATGATATAGACTCGTTAAGTCACATAGGAAACAAACGTAAAATAGGTTTCAGAAATTACTGCTACCATTCACCTTTTTTTTTCCTTGCTGGAGATTTTTATTTACCATAACCGGTTTCGAGCTGAATAGCAGCTCGTCATCAGATGGTACATAGAATACATTTCAGTGGAATTAAGTTTCTTTGCGAGGATTACTGTGTATAATTAGTAGTTTCATTAACAGTACATCCATATGTGTGTCGCTTTCAGAATATATATTGCACAGAAATTTCCTTTTCTAAGTTACAGTCACATTGTTCGACATCCATAATGGATAAAAGAAATGTAAATTTTTTGTTGGATGTCTGCTTCAACATGTATAATAGTGAAAAATATATGTAATGACAATCAGTATTAAAAATCGTACACCAGGAGACCTATATTAACTGTAAGTAGAAAGTCATTTCAACACACACAAAATGCGACTAAGTGCATTGCGTCATAGATTTAATAAATGCTAACTGGTGATTGCAGTTCAGTTAGAGTGTAAATTAAGATGTAAAAATAATTACCTTTCAGAAATATAAATTGTCAACTAGCAGTAATCAACCACTCCTTTAATAAGAATTATTTGGTTCTGAATTGTCTCTGTCATCTTTGATTATCATTGAAAGTACCGCTGCTTTTTTTAAATTTATAATTTGTCAACAAATGTTAGTGCCATGTTTTATACAAAACAGCAGGAATTGAATTGTAGTTCAAATGTGGCTCTATATGAATATACCGTTTTTGATATCTTTCGAATATCTCACGCACAACGTTTCCTTATTGACATGAGCGGCGATACTGCGGTGTACAATAAAAGAAATAATCTGAGAATGCATCTGCTAATTCAATATTGACGACGGATCGCTACGTGGAAGAGATCGCGAGGTCCTTCGCGCCATGCCACCACGCCTACCGTTGGAGGTTCGATTCCTCCCTCGGCTGATGTGTGTGTGTGTGTGTGTGTGTGTGTGTGTGTGTGTGTGTGTGTGTGTGTGTGTGTGTGTGTGTATGTGAGTGTGTGTGTGTGTGTGTATGTGTGTGTGAGAGAGAGAGGGGGGGCAGAGAGTTGTCCTGAGTGTAAGTTAGTTTAAGTAGTTTTGTAAGTCTAGGGACCAATAACCTAATCATTTTGGGGCCTCTGGTTTACAAACTTTCGGTTTTGAGCGTTGAATCTGTTAACAACCTTGGTAAGTAGTACAGAGATAAATGCGGGATGCGTTTTGCTCTATAATAATGTTTGTTAGTTATCATATTTAGCTGCAACGTGCTTTTCATTACTCACTATGGGCATATCAAAAATTTGACAAAACATATTTTTGTCACGATCAATTCATTCGCTCGTTCGTGTCCATGTCACTTACTGCTAGGTCATCTATTGCTCTTTGTGTCTGTTTGGCCCCCGCCAAGCTGAGAACATTTTGCGTGTATCACATTCGAGGTGGAGAAAATATTGCATACCACGGAGTGAATGATCATAAATGTCGCGAAACGGACCAAGAGAAATGCAAATGAGAAATATTCCATTGTTTGAAAAGTTACAACGGTTGCTTGACCTCACCTTCTTTAATGGCAAGTTGTCTACAGTTCCAAAATGATGAACGTTGTTTAGGATGTCCTGAACATGGAATCATACATGAATGAAATTAGACATTCATTCTTTGTAGGGGACATTAAAAATAAAATATGATATCTCATTATTAATGACCAGAAGAAACAACGAAGCGAACTAACAATCGATGTATGTTTACATTACAAGGAAGCGATGCTTCATTCGAGGAAAATGCAATTTGTAGGTCTCAGTGGAACACGGTCTGTTAGTCCTTTGTTCTCCTATACACCCCATTAAATCATAGCTCCCGCATCTCTTTGTTTTAGATGGTTTGTCTTTTAAGCAGTGATCGCCGTAAAACTTGTAATCCTTCCTGTATTGTAAGAATTTTTAAATGTACAATGTACGGTGTAAGAAATGAACGTAGAATGTTAAGTCTTGTTTGAAAAAGTTAATGAAATGCTTATTGATACTGATTCTGACATTATTGGAATTTCAGAGCACTTTTTAAGTGGTGTGACAATTAAGAGACTTCCTTTGCCAGGATACAGGTTAGCTGCCTTCTACTCTAGGAGTTCCTTGCAGTGTGGGGGAGTGGCCACGTATGTAAAAAACGATTTTTCATCGGAGTCAATCGATTTTTCTAAACACTGCACAGAACAGATATTTGAATGTTGTGCAGGAGTTGTTACTGTTAATGGAACTAAACTAGTAATAGTTGTTATTTATAGATCCCCTGACTCAGATTTTAAAATGTTTCTGCCCAAGCTGGAATTGGTTCTGGGTTCACTGTATAGGAAGTATAAAAATTTAATTGTGTGTGGAGATTTCAACATTAATTGTGTAGGTGATAGCTCAAGGAAAAGTCAGCTGTTAGATCTATTTAATTCCTATCACATGATGCAAACAGTATTTTTTCCAACGAGAGTGCAAGGAAATAGCAGTTCTACCATTGACAATATTTTTGTTCATTCTTCATTATTAGAGGGGCACTCTGTCAGCAGAATAGTAAATGGCCTATCAGACCACGATGCCCAACTTTTAATTCTAAAAAGTATTTGTTCACAAACAAATGTTAAACATAAATATCAACTACACAGAAAAGTTAATCCAGTTGCAATTGAGACCTTTTTAAGCCTAATTAAAGAACAAGAATGGCAGGATGTTTATAGTGCTGATAATGCAGATGATAAATATAATGCTTTTCTGAACACATTTATTATGCTGTTTGAAAGTTGCTTTCCGCTAGAACGCTCAAAACAGGGTACTTTCAGTAACAGACAGCCAGGGTGGATGACAAAGGGGATAAGAGTATCATGTAGAACTAAGCGGGAGTTGTATCAAAATGTTAGAAGCAGTCAGAATGAAGATGCAGTAGCTCATTACAAACAGTTCTGTAAGGTTCTGAAAAACGTCATTAAGAATGCAAAAAGTATGTGGTACGCAAAAAGAATAGCAAACTCTCGGGATAAAATTAAAACTATCTGGTCAGTCGTGAAGGAAGTGTCTGGTCAGGAGCAGCAGGTAGAAGATATAACGTCAGTGCGTAGTAGGAATGTTTCTGTTACTGACAAGTTAGATATATGTGCAATATTCAATAATCACTTTCTGAATATAGTAGAGGAACTAAACAAAACTCTAGTTTCTACAGGTAATCATATAACGTTTTTAGAAAAAGCGTTTCCGAGGCTGTTACCTGAAATGATCCTTCATGATACTTCCATAGGTGAGATTGAGTCAATAATTAAATCACTAAAGACTAAGGACTCTTGTGGATATGATGGGGTATCTAGCAGAATTCTAAAGTACTGTTCTCCATATGTTAGCCCAGTACTAAGCCATATTTGTAATTTTTCCTTTCAGAATGGTCAGTTTCCTAACAGATTAAAGTACTCAGTAGTGAAACCGCTTTATAAAAAAGGAGAAAGGGATAATGTAGACAACTATAGACCTATTTCTATGCCATCGGTTTTTTCCAAAGTTATTGAAAAGGCTGTATATTCAAGATTAATTGATCATTTCAGTTCACATAATTTCCTGTCAAACGTACAGTTTGGTTTTAGAAGTGGTTTGACGACCGAAAACGCTATATTTTCGTTTCTCTGTGAGGCACTTGATGGGTTAAATAAGAGGCTACGGACATTAGGCGTCTTCTTTGATTTAACAAAAGCGTTTGATTGTGTTGATCACAAAATATTGTTGCAGAAGTTGGAACATTATGGAATACGGGGAGTAGCCCACAACTGGTTCACCTCTTACTTTAATAATAGACAACAGAAGGTAATTCTCCGCAGTGTAGAAAATGGCTATGTCGTGCAATCCCAATGGGGCACAATTAAGTATGGGGTGCCCCAGGGGTCTGTTTTGGGACCATTGCTGTTTCTTATTTATATAAATGATATGCCTTCGAGTATAACAGGTGATTGTAAAATATTTTTGTTTGCTGATGATACCAGCTTGGTAGTGAAGGATGTTGCTCGTAATATTGACACAGTATCAAATAATGCAGTTCAAGAGATAAGTTCATGGCTAATAGAAAACAAGTTGATGTTAAATCACAGTAAAACTCAGTTTTTACAATTTCTAACACATAATTTGACGAAATCTGACATTATGATTACACATAATGGGCATGTGATAAGTGAGACTGAACAGTTCAAATTTCTAGGTGTTCATATAGACAGTAAGCTGTCATGGAAAGCCCATGTTCAGGATCTTGTTCCAAAACTAAATTCTGCTGTATTTACCATTAGAACAATATCTGAGATAAGTGATTTTTCAACACGAAAAGTAGTCTATTTCGCTTACTTTCACTCACTTGTGACGTACGGCATTGTTTTTTGGGGTAACTCGCCTGATGCAAAAAGGATATTTCTGGCTCAAAAACGGGCGGTTCGAGCAATATCTGGTGTAAGTTCGCGAACGTCATGTCGACCCCTTTTCAGTAGTCTGGGAATTTTGACTCTGGCGTCACAATACGTTTTTTTCTTTAATGTCGTTTGTTGTTAATAATATCAGCTTATTCCCACGAGTTAGTAGCTTTCACTCGGTGAATACTAGACAGATTTCTAATCTACATTTGCACCACACCACCTTAACACTTGTGCAGAAAGGGGTGCAGTATTCTGCGGCATCCATTTTCAATAAGCTGCCACAAGAACTTAAGAATCTTAGCACTAATCCACATGCTTTCAAATCTAAATTGAAGAGTTACCTCGTGGCTCACTCCTTTTATTCTGTCGAGGAACTCCTAGAAAAGTTAAACAATTAAGCTAATTTATTTTTTCTTTATTGATTCTTTTCACTTTGTCTTAAGATTGTCGTGTGCAAAGGACTACTTAAAATTTTTCTATTACCATTATTGTGTAACAATTAATGTATTGACTTGTTCCATGACCATGGAGTCTTACTCCTGAAGTGGGTCCTATGGAACAGAAAAAACAAATTAAAAAAAAAATGAAACGAGGTATTCTTTCTGAATCAAACATCCAACGGTATCTGAATCTTCAGTTAATATTTAATACGAAAGAGGAGTAATTGTTCAGATGTATTAATGCGCAAAACAAATTTCTATTCTTTCCGTGTTACTTTTACAGTGATTCAACTTTTTTACTCTAAAACGTGGGTGTTGAATTCACATGATAACGGTTTGTAACGTCTTACTTCTTGGTATAACTACTAGTCACTCCAAACAGGATAATGCCGCGTCAAATGCGAATGTAAGGGCACAACCCATGGTGGGATCTTTTGATTTGACCGTGTGTGTACCTAAGAATAGGACACTCTTGATATGTATCGGACTTTGGACAGACTATTTGCCAACCGGGAACATGCTGTCTACAAGAATTCTTTAGTTTACTGAATGTTATTTATACCTGATTAGGCAATAAAATGTTCAAACTATTATTCATAACCTGATTCAAATCTTTCGTAAATGTTACTTGAAAAAAACTATGAACAAAAAGTAGAAAGCGTTACGTTATGGCCACATAAAAAACACAATGATCTTAATGGAGAGCAATATTTAAGACAAGCCAGACGAAATCAGTTGTTTACTGCTTAAATATTGCCATGATTGCCATGAATATGAAAGAAGTGTTTGCACGGTATCAAACAACAAATAGTTTTTGGACATAGGTGCCTCTAGTTCAGTCAATTCAGGATTGCACAGAAAAACTACACAAAATTAGTAACCACAAACCCATATTAAACTACCCTTTGATAAAGCATTATATAAATAATGCTACGGGAATTTTGCTCATAGATAGATTTTCTAAAGATATGGTGGTAACTCTCAAACTGAAACAGTACACTTCTCCACGGTTTCAATTAATTTTGAACCACATTAATCACATGTGCAGTTACTTTAAGCTATTTTTATCATTTTTAATCTATACTAATGTTATTAATTTGGTTTTTATAAAATTGGAGAGAACAAATATACTGCACTAATGATTTGAAACAATGAATCACAGTATACGATTACCGACTGATCAATACTGGCACTTTAATATATTTACTGTTATTTCAATTACTTTTTGTTTTAATTATCAATAAATTCAATTTTGAAATATGAATTTCGATCTTCTACTAGTATGGAAAAAAAATTGTAACTGTCTCTCACTACTTTTCAATTATCTACTACATAAGTGGAACTAAACATTTCAAATTATTAGCTCATTAAGAAAATTATTTAATTTTTTTAAATTATTTAATTTTTTTATCTATTCTCATATAGCACACTCGGATATTTACACATTAAGATAGTACCCTGAAAGGTAAGTGATAGGGATAAACAAAGGTTATCATAAATTTTTAGTTCATTTAAATGATTTTTTTAAAGAAGTCACTAGTTTTTGTCTGATCCATTCGCGCTACAATTCTGAAAGTACATAGCCTTGTCAAGTATCCCGTGCAGTGGACGAGCAGTTCCGTGATTGCACAACTGTAGGCGAATCGTTACAATCGTGGCTCTTGCTGTGTGGCACTATATTTTCTTCTTGGTGATGAATAAAGTTACACTGTGCCCATTATTGAATGGCACGATGGAATATACAGTCTACCAGCATCCGAGGCTAATTTTTGGAAACTTGATTAAATTCCAAACCTCCACTTTGCTCCCTCTCTTACGTGTCGTCACATACGTGGTCACTCACTGATTGTCCACACTCTCTCGTTAAACCACACTCTACGTATCCATGTTTCTTACGCGCCAAAACCTGGCGCCTTCCGTGTTAGCAAAGGGAAAGTACCAATGGTTTTACATTACACGTATTTTATTACATGCCCTGCGCTTGGACTAGACTACAATATTCTTACATTTTATACCAATACAATACAATCAAGTACAAGAACTGATTTTTAACTCTACGAATACTCCAATAAAAGTTACAAGGTAACATACATCCCTCCTTTCACGAGAAAAATTCACGATTGATATCTCAAAATTTATATATCGATTACTGCAAAAAACATGTGGTATTAAATAGTTCGAAAAATTTTTTAGTTATATGCATTAACGTTACAAGTTGTCGAAGGTCAGTTTTAGAAAATAGAGCTCAAGGACCTGTTACATCCTGTTACTCTGTGTTGTGTTATGGTCTTCAGTCCGGAGACTGCTTTGATGCAGCTCTCCACAATGCCCTATCTTGAGCAAGCCTTTTCATCTGCTCATAAGAACGACAAGCCACATCCACTTCAATCTGCTTACTATACGCGTCTCTTGGTCTCCCTCTGCGATTTTTACCTCACACACTTCCCTCCAATGCTAAATTTACGATTCCTCGATGTCTAAGAATGTGTCCTACCAAGCGATCCCTTCTTTTAGTCAGGGTATGCCAAGTATTCTTTTTCTCACTAATTCTGTTCAGTACCTCTTCATTAGTTATGCGATCTACCTACCTAATCTTCAGCATTCTTCTGTAGCACCACATTTCAAAAGCCTCAATCCTCTTCCTGTCCGCACAGCTTACCGTCCATGTTTCACTCCCATACAAGGAAAAACTCCACACAAATGCCTTCAGAAAAGACTTCCTTACACTTAAATTCATATTCGATGCAAGCAAATTTCTCTTTTTCAAAAATGCTTTTCTTCCCATTGCCAATCTGCATTTATATCCTCTGTACTGCGACCATCATTTGTTATTTTACTGACAAAGTAACAAAACTCATGTACCTCCTTTATTGCTTCGTTACCTAATCTAATTCCTTCAGCATCACCCGATTTTCTTAGACTTCACTCCATTACCCTAGTTTTTCTCTTGTTAATGTTCATCTCATAAGCACCTTTCAGCACACTGTCCATTCCGTTCAATTGCTCTTCCAGGTCCTTTGCTGTAACTGACAGAATTACTATGTCGCCAGCAAAACGCAATGTTTTTAATTCTTCCCCCTGAACTTTAATTCCTTCACCAAATTTCTCCTTGCTTTCCTTTATAGCTTCCACAATGTAGAAATTGAACAACATTGGAGAAAGGCTACAACCCTGTCTTACTCCCTTCCCAACTAATGCTTCCCTTTCATGCTCTTCGAGTCTAATAACTGCGGTCTGGCTTTTGTACAAGTTGTAAATAACTCTCCTTTCCCTGTATTTTACTACTGCTGACTTCAGAATTTGAAAGAGTGTATTCCAGTCAACATTGTCAAAAGCTTTCTCCCAATCTACAAAAGCTAAAAATGTAGGTTTACCTTTCCTTAATCTATCTTCTAAGATGAGTATTGCCTCCCGGGTTCCTACGTTCCTCCTGAATCCAAACTGATCTTCCCCGAGGTCAGCTTCAACCAGCTTTTCCATTCTCCTGTAGATAATTCGTGTTTAAATTTTGCAACCATGGCTTAGCAAACTGATGGTTCTTTAATTTTCACAGCTGTCTGCACCTGATTTCTTTGAAATGAGGATTATTACATTTTTGTTAAAGTCTGAGGGTATTTCGACTGTCTCATACATCCTACACACCAGTTCAAATAGTTTTGTCGTGTTTGGCTCTCCCAGAGACTTTAGTAGCTCTGAGGGTATGTCATCTACTCCTGGGGCCTTCTTCCGACCTAGGTCTTTCAGGGCTCTGTCAAATTCATCTGTCATTATAGTATGTCCTATTTCATCTTGATCTACTTCCTCTTCCCTTCCTACAGCATCGTCTCTAAGTTAATTTCGTTTGTAGAGCTGCTCTATGTACTCTTTCCACCTTTCAGCTTTCCCTTCTTTGTTGAGAACTGGTTTCCCATCTGAGTTCTTGATATTCGTAAAGTTGCTTTTCTTGCCCCCAAATGTCTCTATTATTTTCCTGTAGGCGGTATCTACTTTTCCCCTTCTTATACATTCTTCTACAGATTTGCAATTGGCTTCTAGCCACTCCTGCTTAGCCATTTTGCACTTCATGTCAATCTCATTTCTTAGTCGTCCTGTGATATCCAAGGATTTTTTGTAGGTCTTGCCTTTCTACCTATTTTGTCCTCTGCTGCCTTCACTATTTCATCTCTCAATGCTACCCATTCCTCTTCTACTGTTTTATTTCCTCCTGTTTCTGTCAATTGATGCCTAAATCTCCCTCTGAATTTCTCCAGAACTTCACGTTTCTTCAATTTATCTTAGTCCCATCTCCTTATTTTCCTACCTTTCTGCAGTTTTTTTAGTTTCAGCCTACAGTTCATGACTAACAAGTTATGGGCAGAGTCTACATCTGCCCCTGGGTATGTCTTACAGTCTATCACCTGGTTCCGGAATCTATGTTTTACCATTTAAAATCTATCTGATAAAAATATTTGATAATTGCAGTCCTTCAGTGTCATTTGAAATCTTTCAGATAAGATACTAGTATTACATATTTTTGCGTACACACTCTAGTTTTATCTCACAGGCTGAGTATTTTTGACCGGTATTCACAATTTTTGATCTGATTGAGTCCTTTAATGCGGCGGTTGATGTCTTACATTTTGGCAGTGTGAATACTGATACGATTTAGCATTAACGATATTTAATTCATTAAAAGCTCTGCAATGATATAAAAAATAAAAAGGATCTGTCCTTTCTAAAATTAATACTCTGTTCCATTTCTGTAATAGTAGAACGAAGAAAGTGAACTCTACTTTTCATTGTTCTTTTGTATTACAAGTAAAAACCTGTGTCACGGTTGATGGATAAAATTTCTGTATTTATGGTGGCCTTTTACAAAGATATAACGTAGTAGGGTCGCTTAACCTAATCAGACTTCTTGCTTCAAGAACATGGATCGTTTGCATAATCCTGTTAACTATAAGGATGAGTCTTTAATGTATTTGACAGTAGTAAGCAGGTTCGTTCCTATAATGTTTTGTGAAGGCTACGTCCATTTCGAGCTTACTTAGAATCTTGTAGAACAATCGATATCGACATATCACGAGACAATAAAGAACCCCGTTTTACACACGCTAACGAAGAATATTTGTAATATTCAAAGTACGAGGT
This sequence comes from Locusta migratoria, assembly GCA_026315105.1. NCBI lineage: Eukaryota > Metazoa > Arthropoda > Insecta > Orthoptera > Acrididae > Locusta > Locusta migratoria. The sequence goes on along the minus strand of CM048747.1, from coordinate 208,379,539 downwards.
ATAATGGGAAAGTTAGTTTTCTTAGGCTTTGTTGAAAGCAGTAGACTAGCAGGGTGAGATTAATATAGGTGAAAACAAAATAGCAGACGATTGAAAGTTTACACTCTAATATTTCTGAGCTTGATCAGAAATGTAAGATTTATGGTAAGAAGATAAGCATCTCTAAAACGAAGGTAATGCCTGTGAAAAAGAGCTTTAAATAGATTGAGTGCCAAGTAGGAGGAACAGAGAACAGGAGGAGAGTTTCAAGTATTTGTGATATATTTTCTCACAGGATGGCATCGTAGTAAAAGAACTGGAATCAAGGTATAGCAAAGCAGATGCAGTGAGTGCTCCGCTAAGATCTACTCTCTTCTGCAAGGAGGAAGTCAGTACCAAGACTAAGTTGCAATATACCGCTCTATCTTTCTACCAACTTCACTGTATGGGCCTGAAAACTGGATAGAGAGAGGTTTCCTTATTAATAAGGTTGAGGTTAGAGATATGAATGTAGCAAGGATGACTGTTGTTACTAATAGATAGGAGCAATGACATGAAGGTATCAATAAGGAGGAAATCAAAACTGGGAATGAATACCATAGATGAAGCAGGCGAACAGGCTGAGGTGGTGTGGTCGTCACAAGCAAGGGGAAAGTATGGTTACCTAAGGGACTCATGGGTTTGCAGTAGAGGGTAAGAGGAGTCGAAGTATACCAAGAAAGTACTTGGACTTGGTCAAGAATGATTTCGAAGTAAGAGGCTTAACATCAGATGAGGCATCAATGTTAGCATTGAATAGGAGATCATATGGAATGTTATTAGGGAGACTATGCGCCAGATCGAACGCTGAAGGCATAATCGTTATCTAATAATGATGATAATTATTATTATTTTCACCCTCGGTATTGTAGCTGGAATGCTGTAATATCACGACCATATAATATGAAGTTCGCGCTACAGAATGTTTTCTTTTTTATTATTATTTTTATGTGCAGCTACAGTGCGTAAGGGGAAACTACGGTCGTTACTTTTCCCTTGGATATGAAGCTCTGTTGTATAAAGATATGATGATGACGTCTTATTGGATAAAATATTCCGGATGTAAAAAAGTCCCCCATTCGGATCTCCCGGCGGGGACTACTCAGCAGGAAGTCGTCATCAAGAAAATGAGAACAGACATTCTACATGTCGGAGCGTGGAATGTTCTAACACTTAATTGGGTAGGTAAATTAGAAAATTTGAAAAGAGAAATGTGTAGGGTAAAGTTAGATATGATAGGGATTAGTGAAGTTCGGTGGAAAGATGAACAGGATTTCTGGTCAGGTGAATACAGGGTTATAAATACAAAAATCAGTTGACGGTAACACAGGAGTAGGTCTGATGATGAATAAGAAAACAGGATACGGGTAAGTTACTATTAACAGCATAGTGAACGCATTATCACAGCAACGATAGACACATAACCAACCCCGGCCAGATCAGTGCAAGTTTACATGCCAACTAGCTCCGCCGATGCTGAGCTGATCGAAGAAATGAATAGGAAGGTAAGAGAAGTTATTCAGAAAGTTAAAGGAGACGAAAACTTGATTGTGATGGGGGCCTGGAACTCTATAGTAGGAAAGGGAAGAGAAGGAAATGTAGTACGTGAACATGGGTTGTGAAAGAGGAGATCGGTTGGTAGAATTTTGTACAGAGCACAATTTAATGACAACGAAGCGCTCGTGGTTGACGTCTTAAGAACGCCCGGCCGTGCGTGCATGGCGGCGCGCGGCGAAAGTACAGGGCGAGCACTTCAGACTTGTGCGACACCACACAGGGCCATAAATTCTAGTATTTGAGCTTCCCCATTTCCCGGGCGTGTTCGGTGCGCATATTAATGTTTTCTATGGCGTACTTCGGTGGTCGTAGTCACCACATTGTTCGGTTTTTAACAGTTTAAATTTTCTTTCACATTCGTATTACGCACTATTTATCAATTACCATTAAACATTAATCTTCGGGATACCTTGTAAATTTATATTAAAATTAATTTATTTATTTGATTTATTCCGGGTACCTTGCATAGGATTTTATAGATAAATCTATGAAGAGTTGTATTTAGAAGTAGAAACAACGAATGCAGACAATGCAGACCAACCAGTCTCCGCGTGCGAAACAGCGGGAATTAAGCAAAGTTTTTTTTTTTTTTTTTTTTTTTTTTTTTTTTTTTTTTTTTTTTTTTTTTTTTTTTCTTATACATAAATTAAAGCCGTCTTCGAACACCCAAGTAGTTATTATTGTTATCAGGTGCAGTAAAAGAGAGGTGAAGGCCCACAGGCGATCCCGTTGTCCTGTTATATTGGCGTGTCCGCTATGCCGCCAGGACGTCAGCCTTGGGAGGACAGGACAGAGCAGGGCTTCGCCTTGGCCGCCGCGCCGCGCCGCGCCTCGCAGCTACCGCATTACACGCGACCGGCCACGGCTTTCATCTCCTTCAATTAGCGCCTGACCGAGAGGCGATCTGCCTCCCTGCCTCCATGGCGCCAGGGGCGGGAGGGGGGAGGGGAGGGGGAGAGGGGCCGAGGGTGCAGGCGAGGCGCTGCTGGGTCTGGACGACCGCCAGCGCTCCATCAGCACGCATCAATACGCTCTGCGGGGAGGCTGCCGGAGGAGGCGGCGCTGTAGTGGGACAGACACTGACAAGCCCCACTTTCGAACATCAGCCTGTTTTCCAGGATAAGAACAGAAATTTAACTGAAACTTCCTGGCAGATTAAAATTGTGTGCCCGAATCAGGACTCCAACATGGGACCTTTGCCTTTCGCGGGCAAACGCACTACCTACTGTGCTATCCCCATACGACTCAAGTTGCCGCCTCACAACTTTACTTCCGCCAGTACATCGCCTCCTACTTTCCAAATTTCACAGAAGCTCCTGCGAACCATGAAAGACTAGCACTCCTGGAAGAAAGGATATGGTGGAGACATGGCTTAGCCACAGCATAAGGGATGTTTCCAGAATGAAACTTTCACTCTGCAGCCGAGTGTGCGCTGATATGAAACTTCCTGGCAGATTAAAATTGTGTGCCTTAACCGGGATTCGAACCTGGGACCTTTGCCTTTCGCGGGCAAACGCACTACCGACTGTGCTATCCCGACACGACTCACGATGCCGCCTCACAACTTTACTTCCGCCAGTATCTCGTCTCCTACTTTCCAAACTTCCCTTAGGCTGTGGCTAAGCCAACTCTCCACCATATCCTTTCTTCCAGGAGTGCTAGTCTTGCATGGTTCCCAGGAGAGCTTCTGTGAAGTTTGGAAAGTAGGAGGCGAGGTACTGGCGGAAGTAAAGTTGTGAGGCGGCATCGTGAGTCGTGTCGGGATAGCACAGTCTGTAGTCCGTTTGCCAGCGAAAGGCAAAGGTCCCAGGTTCGAATCCCGGTTAAGGCACAGAATTTTAATCTGCCAGGAAGTTTCATATCAGCGCACACTCAGATGCAGAGTGAAAGTTTCATTCTGGAAACATCCCTTAGGCTGTGGCTAAGCCATGTCTCCACCATATCCTTTCTTCCAGGAGTGCTACTCTTGCATGGTTCGCAGGAGAGCTTCTGTGAAGTTTGGAAAGTAGGAGGCGAAGTACTGGCGGAAGTAAAGTTGTGAGGCGGCATCGTGAGTCGTGTCGGGATAGCTCAGTCGGTAGAGCGCTTGCCCACGTAAGGCAAAGGTCCCAGGTTCAAGTCCCTGTTCCTGCACACAATTTTAATCGGCCAGGAAGTTACTAACTCTTTCAATATTTGAAGCAAGCAGGAGTAAAGTATAGGGAGCGAAAGGTTATTTACAACTTGTACAAAAACCAGACAGCGGTTGTCAGAGTTGAAGGGCATGAAAGGGATGCAGTGTTTGGGAAGGGAGTAAGACAGGGTTGTAGCCTTTCTCCAATGTTATTCAATATGTACATTTAGCACGCTATAAAGCAAAACAAGGAGAAATCTGGATAAGAAATTAAAGTTCAGGGTGAAGAATTAAAAACATTGGGTTTTGCCGACGACATAGTAATTCTGTCAGAGACAGCAAAGGACCTGGAAGAGCAGTTGAACGGAATGAACAGTGTGCTGAAAGGTGCATATAAGATGAACATTAAAAGGAGCAAAACTGGAGTAATGGAGTGAAGTCTAAGAAAATCAGGTGATGATGAAGGATTAGATTAGGTAACGAAACAGTGAAGGTGCTCGAAGAGTTTTGCTACTTGAGTAGTAAAATAACATATGATGGTCGCAGTACAGATATTATAAAATGCAGAATGGCAATGGGAAACAAAGAATTTTTGGAAAAGAGAAATTTGCTAACATCGAATATTAATTTAAGTGTAAGAAAGTCTTTTCTGAAGACATTTGTATGGAAATTTGCCTTGTACGAGAGTGAAACATGGACGTTACACAGTGCGGACAGGAAGAGCATAGAGGCTTTTGAAATGTGGTGCCACAGAAGAATGCTGAAGCTTATGTGGGTGGATCGCTTAACTAATAAGGAGGTACTGAACAGAATTGGGGAGAAAAGGAATTTCTGACATACCTTGACTAAAAGAAGGGATTTATTGGTAGGACGCATTCTTAGACATCAAGGAATTGCGAATTTAGCGTTGAAGGGAAGTGTGTGGGATAAAATACGCAGAGGAAGATCAAGAGATGGATGCAGTAAGCAGATTCAGACAGATGTAGGTTGTCATTCTTATGTGGAGTTGAAGACGCTTTGCTCAGGATAGGGTATTGTGGAGAGCTGCATCCAACCAGTCTCCGGACTGAAGACCACAACAACAACAGCGACAGTTAAATGCTAAATATATAGTAAAAATCTCTTATTACATATTACAAGAAAAGCAAAAGATAAATTCAGACATAAACTAATTACTCTATTTCACATTTGGGACAAAAGTTATTTTTCAACAGTGTCTCTCTCTTGTCGATCCTGGCACAAAGTTTCATTCTCTTCCTTTCCCTGTTGCTCTATAGATGTGAAAGTTTTTTACCCATCGCATTATATACGATCTCCTATTTATTGAGTTATATATCGTACAATTGTATAATTTTTCAGGTATATATCGTTTGTATAAGTGATGAATGTCTGTAAAATCTGTTGCGAATACAGTTAGTAGTAAAGAAGTAGGTAGATTAAAACATGGTGCGTGATGGGGCGGTTTTCCACGAACGTTACTGTTTATGTGCTCATATCTCATGAACTACGTGTCGTACTGTCATACAATAACAAAGATACATTACGCTATATGTGCGTACACCCTTTATAAAATTTCCTGCAGATACAATTTGTGGTGTAGAAATTATAAATGGCAGCGTCATACCGAATGCCGTAGTTTTAGTCCATGAGTAACTGGAAAGTAGTACGCAAGATACATTTTTCCTTTCATAATTTTGTCAGCGAGAAAAGGTTCAAAAAATTTTTGAAATTATCTTTAAAGTTTTTTGTTAGTCGCTAAGTACTATCATTTCCATACACTACTTAGAAAGCCCACAGAGTGAGCAGCCAATCATATCTTCCACCAAGTCCTCAGTGCAGATAAAACAATACCAAGACACATCGGGTTTTGAGTAGCCGGGTGCTGCTTGATAGATTGCCTTCAAAGCTTTTGACGTCGTGTTCTGTTTTCCCCGAGATAATGTTTGAGCTTTCTCTTGGAATAGACTTCTGGTTACATTGTTCCCTACGTAACTCAAACTTTTTCTGCTCTGGATGTGTCTCATTTTAGGGGTTTTTAAGATATTGGTGAAGGATCTCTCAGAAAATGATGAAAGCTAAGCTGCGATTTCTGAGGCGCTTCACATTTATCTGATGACGTCTGTCTGTTCACTTTCACTTTATCGGCTATGCCAAGTTCACCAGGTTCCATTGAAGGCATAGCTTGCATCTCAGATTTGTCAGCCAGATCAGTAGCATTTCCATCGCCATCTATGGAGTCATGTTCAAATGTTTGTAGAACTTATGGGACCTAACTACGGGTTCATCAGTCCCTAAGCTTACAAACTACTTACAAACTAGCTAATACTAAGGACGGCACAAATATCCATGCCCGAGAGGGGATTCGAACCCCCGACTGTAGTGTCCGTGCTGACCGTGATTGGAGCACCTCAGTCCCCTCGGCCACCGCGGGCGGCTGTTATTTTTTCGACATGGTTACTTTCCCAGTATGAAGATTTACTCATGCCAAAATGACGCAAAGGGTTTAAACAAAGACCTATTAATTCTCTATAGGGCATGGGTTGTGTTGCTTGGAAGACAGTAAAGATGGGATAAACAGGCGTGAGAGCCCAATAAGGGCACTTCGGCCTTAACAAGGCCAGCGTGGCCTGATTGGTCTACACACAGTTTTTGCCCATTCCGTACATATTTCGCAATTTCCAACCAGCTATTTTGAAAATACCTCAAATATTTCAAATCTGAAAAAATGCATCAAAAGAATCACCAGTTTATAAAGCAGCCAGAAAAATTAATTACTCCAAAGCTCAGGAAAAATTTACCAGTAGCTTAACAAAAACTTGCCTAACCAAAGTGTCACTTCTGCATCCTAATAACGGAAAGCATGGCGCTTCTTGTTTTTCATTTGTTACTAGAACGCTGTTTCCGGACATGTAGGTGCTGCCATCTGACGGATTTGAATGGAAGTTTCTGAAATAAAGGTTATTGGGGATTATGGTCTTATTTGGCCCACCTACCTTATGAAAGTCGATATATACATTTGTCTTTAAATGTTGTAATTTCATGATGCGATACTTAAAATGTGTTTTGTTTGTTTTCGTTCCGTTTCATGTACGATTAAGGTGCCGGAATGAACAAGGGTTGCTCCGTTGCCGCCACAGCCGACATTTTTGTACATGGTCACTACCGACATTTATCCGACGATTACGAGAATACGAAACCGACCGCGCCTTTTCTATTTCCACGCGTCGATCGTTTCAAAACAGAAAAATAAAGTTTTGTTATATCTTTATTGTCTGTCGTTCTGAGTTGACGTTTCTTGCGAGCATTGCCTTTAGCTTACGTGTTTTTTAACAGACGACAAATAAATGTGGATATGACTACGCTGTTTGGTCCGATGACCACGCAGTTTGGTCCGCTAGAATTACAAATATTTGACCTTTTTTATTTTTATTAATACGAAACTTCAATTTTAGCAGGCACTGCACGTCAATGTGTGAGTTTAAAAAGATCGATAGCAATTTACGGTGCCTGTGTTTGATCTTAAAAGTGAACTTACAATAACAGTTAAAAATTATTTTATTATTTTCACGGCCAGAATTGACAGTATTGTTGCTACGTACCATAAAATTTCGAGTTAACAGCCACCTACAAACAAATGAGGCCTAGTTAAAACATAATTTTTTTTTTTTTTTTTTTTTTTTTTTAGATATTGAAGCACAGCCACTGTATTTGTGTCCGTGTTTCATATTTCACACACATAAATGTATTAGTACCATCGTTGGTCAACTTAAAATTCATCTATTGTGTGTATTACTCATTTAATTAACTGACCAGGATGTTAATCTCTTTAATTTAATTTGCTATTTATGTTTTTCCCCTACACATTTATAAATATTCTTCTCCGGTGTGTGTATTTGTATATTTGTATGAATGTGGAAGGTTGCTTTAACATTGAATAATTGCTGTGCAATGGGTAGAAATCAATGCTTCCAGTTTTAGGGTCTCGTTTAGTAGTTAGTAGGGCATGCTGTCATTCGTCTACTCAGCCTTCTGCTGCAGCCAAAGACAGTGTTTGTAGAGAAGATGGCCAGTCGTTCTTTTTCTGGTAAGATTGTTCCAACCTTCTGTGCACCTGAGAGGTTACCTTGAGCAAACCGCTCAGAACTGTTAGGGGAAGTAAAAGTGTTTGTTTGGAAGCTTAATTTGGTCGTGAACAGCGATGAACGCACCCCACCGGAAATGTGGACAGGTAGCGTTCGATGATTGGTCTGGGATTCATTCTTCCTTGGGCCTTTGAAGTGAGAACTTGTCTTGAATCATGCTGAGAGGAGTGCATGTAGTTAGAACTTAAACCTTTTCAGATTGCTAGTTTTGTACTTCAAATTTTCTGTGTAATTCTTTCTCTATGTGGGGAGAAATGTTCAGTGGTTATGTGAAGTTTTTATTTTAAATTGTATTTCAGTTGCTTGCCCTGGTGAGGCCGATCGCACAACGTGCGTTCGCAACGGTCTGTGTCGGGCTGCAGCCATGAGAACCAGTTCGTTGCTTTCTTGTTTTAATTTGTAAATAGTTTTCTTATTTAATTCCACGTGTGTACTATTTTAATAACTTTTGTACTGTTGTGCAGTTACTTTCTTTGTGTGGTACTGCACATGGCTCGGTGGTTTGCATATGCCTCCTCGAACATGAATCCGCTAGGGAATCAGTTTATTTTTATTAGTGTAATCTCCCCTGCTGCTGCTAGCATCGCCGTTGTAAGATTTCAGTTAAGGTGTCGCCAACCATTGGCGTGTGATTGAGTTTTTTGAATGTGTGTGTTCTCTTGTCTGTATTAGAATGTTCTCCACCGGCAGTTTCAAGTTTTATTATGCGCAATAGTAAAACTAACTAAATTGTACAGGTGGTGTATTTCTTATTATGTGGTCCTCCCCTGCACTATGTTTTATTTCGGAATGTAGAGAATTTATTTAAAATTAATTTCCTCATTTCACACCTAATTTTTTTAATAATGAATTAAGCAGTTTTATTGTGTTTTTGATAACATTTGGTTGCTCACTTTACAAGTTAAGGAGTTAAATTTCCGTTGCGCTGAAGCAGAGGCTAATTTAATATTTGTTCATGGAGCAGCCATTATTAAGTTGTCGTCATTGCCAGAAAGTAAGTTTAATCTTTTGTGTTCTGTAAATGATTTTGTCTGGCGACGACTGTAGCAAATTATTTAGTTGGTTTGTGGATGGTAGTCCATTTGAGTTCTATATGCAGTCAAAGTATGAATCTGGGTACCACAGAGTAATTTAAAAATGGTGTTCATTTACAACAGTAACCAAACTAATATGGACGTGAATCACAATTTTATCATTGCCCGTACCCTGCCCCACTACACAGAAAGTGATGCGGATACTATCTTCCCCTTATTTTACATAACGTAAGAGGGTGGTCCCATAAGTGCCCCACCCAAAAAAGAAAACAGAAAATATTTGGAAAAATGATTTATTTTTATAAATGAGAATAACAATCAAATTTGCAAAGTTTCTCTATCGTACTTTCGTCAGATCAATACCGTAAGTGGAGCTCATATGTTGACCACAACTGAGTAACCAACCATCTTCCGAAAAGTATCCAACAACCTTCTGGAGCAAAGCCCTCGGTCAGATAACTATTATCAATCATTAGGTTCATGAATAACACTTAGGGAAATGTGCCAGACCAATTTTCTTATTTTTAAATATTTAAGCCTTGGATCACCGTTGGAACAGCGGGTACGCCCACTGCTCAAAACAATTAAGGGGTCAGGTGAGATATAATACACAATATACATACGATAAAGCTTTGTCTTCAGATAATGGTTACAGTTGTAATTTGTGTGTGGTACATTACGATATTTTACTCTCTCAACCTTTTACTTGAAGTTTAAATGGTGTTTACTTACAGCGAAGCACCATGGGGCCACTATAATAGCGAAAAAGTCATGCCTCATTGCATTCTAATATGGTGTATGATCACCTCGGATGACCTTGATGAGACTTTCCTGCTGTACGATCTCTGGCACATTTAATCTTGATCCAACTCCGTTGTTCCTGATTCGAAACCGTAGTGACACCGTTAAGTTAAACCGCTCGCTCGCAAGTGACTGTTTCCCTCATATGTGCGGTCGCCGGTGACTCGGGACTGGCGAGTCCATTCACTCGGAGGTAAGGTAGGTATGTCTACATAGTGCGTTATCACCGACAATTGTTGATTCCATTGCAATTCTCTCCACAGCAGTATTGCCACTATTTCAGTTCCGGCCCTCGTAGTTGCCACTATTTACGTTAGGTAGTCGCTACCCTCGTGTATTGATTTTAACTGACCTGAAATCTTCAGATGTCGTTGACTCAGCACAGACGTACCAAACACTTCTAGATGGGAGATTGAAAATAACAAGCGGGGACGCCAATGCTTTTGAATTTACTAAATTAAGTTGTCACCCATTATAAGAGGGCAGTTTCTTTTTAATTTTATTTTGTTAAACAACAGTCTCCACAACATGGTTACAGTAATAATTTCTCAAACTTATGATCTTTACGTATTTAAACTTTGTCCTGCTGCCCGCAGTTGACTTCATGCTGCTGCCTTGTCTTAAAGCCCACACTCGATTGTTTGATACTGAATTTATGTACAGTCCGCACTCAAATGACTCTGCCAGATTTACTCCGCGTTGACTGCCCATTTTGGGAACCAGGCGAACCTGCTAGAGTGTTCTTGTTTTATTATCTTATTTTGTAATCAACTGAGCAATGCAAATAACTTTTATGTAGCTCGTTATTGAGAGGAAAATTGTATTACTGAAAATTTCAATTACGAGGCGCGTCCAGAAAGTAAGTTCCATTTCGTAATAAAATGAAATTGTGCACAGATACAGAAGAAATTTTTATTGCACAAAATTCTACAACTCTTAAACTACTTTTCCACATAACTGACGAAATTTTTCAGGCATTTGTCATAGCGTGGCACCAGGTTTAGTATACCTTCTTCATATAAATCTGCCGCCTTTGTCTTCAACCAGTTGGAAAGAGTTTCTTTCAGTTCGTCGTCATTGGTGAAGTAATGACCGCCAAGGAAAGACTTGAGACCTACGGTTTTCCTGGATCTTATGTAACCAAAGGTGGACGCCCACTTCTTTCTTCATCGTGCACATCACTACGCCCGCCATTGAACTGTCGGACCCATCTTCTCACCATCGAATCACTCATCGCATTTGGTCCGTAAACATCGCAAATTTGCCGATAAATTTCACTTGGTTTCACTTACCTTGCACTGAGAAAGCGATTCACCGACCTGATTTCACAGACGCCGGGAGTTTCAATCAACGCCGACATTTCAAACAAGCACAACAAAGCGTACGTAACTGACAGCGATCTCCAAATGGCGAACGTTCTTCTCCTTGATACACATCGTCTACAGCGCATGTGCGGAACTGCAATAGCAGCGCTGCAGCGGAGATAAATTGAAACGGAACTTACTTTCTGGACGCGCCTCGTATAATACTTCTTTCTTAAATATTCATAAATGAAATATAAGGTATCACACTAAATAACTGAGCATCAAAAAATCACATTAAACATTTACTATTTTGGCGATAATTCTCACGTAACTGATTCTCGGTCAACGATCTGTCTCTCACTGAACGTGTTACGTAACTCCTTCTTTCCTTTTTATCTTAACCAAGTTGCGGAATTATATTTAGAACATGATGACTCAAAAACCTGAATTGTCACAGTGTAAGAGTGAATATGTCTTACAAAGAACTCTTCAGTTTCAGTCTCTAGAAAGAAGCATTTCAAAGTGTCCTGTTAACAACCATGACTAGAAAAAAAAGCTGTTTATCAAGATACTTGCGTGCTGAACATCTTTGTTGCATTTATACTCTCAGGTAATGACACACAGACAGTTGTTTTCAATATATATGAGTGCATGTTTACGCGGCGATATCCATTAATGAAATCTTCTCGGGTTACAAGCCGCGTCATGTGGTTTACTGTCCACGAGCTTTCGACAGAGATCTCCTCTGCCATTGTCAAGTCTCCACTTGACAGTGGCAGAGGAGATCTCTGTCGAAAGCTCGTGGTCAGTAAACCACACGACGGGGTTTGTAACCCGAGAAGATTTTATTAAATTGTTTCAATAGTTTCATTATTGAACTAAAATTTGGTATGATGAAGTATATCTCTTTAAAGAGATGTGTGTTTATGGCATAATTGTAGCTGTCCAAAAGTCACACTGAACCATTCCCATTAGTCATTAACAAAAACCAAACAATTGTTTCTTCCCGTTCACCAATCCTGAAAAAGGAACGTTTAACACAGATCGAAAAGGATTTCTTTTTCAGTGCTATCATTTGTTGTATGCATGTACGAATTGTACTGGTTGGTTGGATATATTGTTAATGTTGATTGAGATATAAATGAAGTTATAAGTAACTTCCCACATCCTGACATGTTTACTGTAAAGAAGTCAGGGTTTTCTAATGACAAACCAGACATAATGTAATGGCTTCTGATGGTAAAATTGTGATTGTATTACTTTCTGTAAAACCGAACCTGTTTGTCGCACCTTCCTTAATTGGCTGGGATGGTTAAATCTGGTTTCACATTAAAGGTCCTGAATGTTACAAATACTTGCTTTTTGATGTCCATACTGCCTTCCTACAGTGCGTTGCTGCCACACCACATTTTGATGGTGGTGACGATCGTGTGACATTTGCGGCGGTTAGACCCCCAGCCTGACTGGTGGAAGTCTGTTTACTTGACGCCACTTGCGTGTCAATTATGATTAAGGTGGTATTCGGACCTTTATATCTTTTGTTGCAGTTTCTATACAGATTTCATTGGTTTAATGAATTAATTGCACGTATGATTTTTGACTTACCTAAAGTACAGGCTCGTCGACAGAAACTTAAAACACACACAAAAACACACAAACTTTCGAGCTTTCGCCACCACTGGCTGCTTCTTCGGGGAAAAGAGGAAGGAAGGAAGGAGAGGAGAAAGGGAAGGATACGGGTCTTAAGGAAGTGGAAAAGGAGCCATTCCAATCCCAGGAGTGGAAGGACTTATCTAAGGGGACAAAAAGGAAGGTAAACAAATAGACACACACTCACACATATCCACACGCAAACACACCTAGGCAGACATTTGTAGAAACCAAAGAAGTTGGACCAAAGTTGTTTACCTTCCTTTTTGTCCCCTAAGGTAAGTCCTTCCACTCTTGGGATTGGAATGGCTCCTTTTCCACTTCCTTAAAACCCGTATCCTTCCCTTTCTCCTCTCCTTCCTTCCTCTTTTTCACGAAGAAGCTGCCAGTGGTAGCGAAAGCTCGAATGTTTGTGTGTTTTTGTGTGTGTTTTATGTTTCTGTCGACGAGCCTGTACTTTAGGTAAGTCAAAAATCTTTATTTTATACATATTTTTCCCACCAGGAAAGTCTCCTTGTGTGTGTGTGTGTGTGTGTGTGTGTGTGTGTGTGTGTGTGTATGTGTGAGTTGTGTGAATGTCTGTTCGGTGTACATTTATCACGTCTGAACCACAAGACATAAAGAGCTAAAAATTTGTACACTTACGAATGCCTACCCGGGGAAGGCTTTAGGACGGTTTTATGGCGATCGGATACCTATTTATCTATATACATTAATGTGAATGTCTGTTCGGTGTACGCTTATCACGTCCGAACGATAAGACGCAAAGACTTAAATATTTGTACAGTTACTAATTTATGCCTGAGGAAGGTTTTAGGCACGATTTTATAGCGATCTGATTTATAGAAATTTGAAGAATATAACGCGAAATGCGGAACAATAATTACCCTTTCACAATGGTTTCATTGGTTGCATTGTTGCTTGAGGGTTAATAATGATAAAAGGGTGGAGTACATTGCGATGAAAAGTTATTGGTGTATATAAAATTATACGTGTGTGTGTGTTAATATTTCGCTCTGCAGCGAAAACTACAGAACGCAAACTAATGGTGTGTGTGTAATTGTTGTCTGAAGTCTCCCGTTGTATAGCATAGCAATTCCATGCTGATAGCTATAAGGGGGTGGAAGATATGGTGGTTTAAAAACGTCAAAAAATTCGGACTGAAGGCCAGCGATGAAGTTTGCGACTCTATAGCAAGGAGGTTACATACAGCGAAACGTGATGCCACAGACCATTTCTTTGGTCTATGCGTGTTACAATGTCTTCAGCTCTTTCTCTGTAAGGATAAGCGTACGAATAAGGAAATATGAGAATAAATAAATAAAGCAGTGAATAAGAAATTTCTTGTAATACATCTCTTTAAAAAAATCGATTTGACGTTTCGCGCATTACATCAAGTGATCGATCTGTGACATTATTACAGTTATTATTGCTGAATTTCGTGATTGAATTCTTCGAAACGAGTGCATTTTTACGTGTGATTTCTTATTTTTTATATATTCCCTGATAAATGTAACATGTTTTTAGAAAAAAGGAGATGGCCAGAGAGAGAGTGGATAGGAAAAGTACTAACTCAAGGCTCCAATAAATAAATAAATACCGGGCAACGCCAGGTTTTCATATATATATATCCTAACCAAACGTTATTCGTCCTTTATTCTAGGCTGTGTTGTGTGGTACAAAATGGGGAGGCAAACTAATTTTTCACGAACGTTGAGAACCACATGTTAGGATATTCAAGGACAGACGTGAAGGTCTCGTGCCTTGATGGTGTACGTTTTTAGAAAAAATGCAAATGTTCAAATGTTTGTATAGCTTCTACGGGGTCATAAGTCCCTAAACTTACAAACTACTTATGAACTAGCTAATACTAAGGACGGCACAAATATCCATGCGCGAGGGGGGATTCGAACCCCCGACGGGGAGCCGCCAGTCGCATAGCAGCATAGCGCCTCAATGCGCTTGGCCACTCCGCCGCGACAAGTAACGTTAAACTACACTACGCAACCTACAGTTATGCTTCATTACAATATAACTATTAAGTTTTGAAGCCAATCTTATGCATTGCGTGTTTGTATCATGACCTAGCGAAGTGGCACAGAGGTGAAGCACTGGACTTGCTTGAAGGACGGTGGTACAAATCCACCTCCGACCATCCAGATTTAGGTTTTTAGGTGATTTCCGTAAATCACCAAAGGCAAATGAGGGATAGTTCCTTTCAAAGGGCACGGCCTATTTCCTTCCCTATCCTCACCAAAAAAGCCGAGCGTCAACTCCGTCTCTAATGACTGGACGTTAAACCCTAAGCATCCTTCCTTCTTGCATGCATCAAAGGAACCCTACATATAACAAAATATTTCCATGGTCATCACAATAAAAACACGTGGTGTGCTCCGTGGTACGTCAAAGACCGGAACTGTGTATGTGTGTGAGAAACAATAATTTACCACTATCGCAATAAAGACGTTAGTTACCAAGAAGCACGTTAGGGAACTCACTCCTGTCAAAGTAATTCAGAAATAGGCAAATCATAGCTCTAATTGTATCTTCTTCTGCTGCTACTGCATTGAGCTTAAAGTGGTGATAAACACAAAGCTATCGCCTACTGCGTGGCTGTTTGCTTGTTGTCTGTGTCTGTGTGAGTGAATGTGTGTGTGTGTGTGTGTGTGTGTGTGTGTGTGTGTGTGTGTAACTGGGGGTGGCTGTGTGTGTGAGGTATATTTCATATCGTCCCACTCTTCTTTCAGTGCTTCATTTTTCGTTTACCGTGCTGTATGTGACACCTCTCGCACTGTTGAGCTCTTCATTTCCGCATAGGAAATGGAAATGCTTGCCCGTAGATTAACGAGATTAAAGCTGGAACTACAGAGGGCCGACAGGACTCCCCAGAAATATAGGCATAATGGAAATGACGCCTCTACCATCCTCTGAGCTTTGAATTCATATTAACATGATCATGGTGGTTACTGAAGGAGACCCTACTTACATAAATTCTTTTTTCTACCCCCTTCTCCGCAGTTGCAGCTATAAAATTTGTACAGGTTAGGTTACCGACTTTTGCAACTGTAAATTAGTCTACTTGAGACCAGTGTCGTTTCGCTTTATTTTAAAGGATTTTCGGTGGTCAAGTCTCTTATGCTGCCCTTTTCATGTGTTTCTTGTAGCACATTGCCACTTTCTGTCACTATCTGCAATTACACTATTTACAATTATACTTTTTTATAAGTTGACAAAACTCGCCAGGCTTCAGAAATGGTGAGTTATCGTGCACATAAAAAAAAGAAAAGTGGAACTGTAACTAGAGTTATTGTGAATAGTGACTGCAAGTGGCAATGTGCCACAAGAAATACATGAAGAAGCCAACACAAAAAAACTTGACCACTGAAGATGATTCAAAATAAAGCAAAACGCGTCTGCTCTCGACTAATTTACAGACCCTAGTTACTTGCGTAATCACTTCAAATGTTTGTTAAGCTTATGGGACTTAACAGCGGGGCCAGCAGTCTCTAAACTTACAAACTACTTACGAACTAACTTATACTAAAGATAGCACAAACATCCATGCCCTAAGGGGAATTCGAACCCCCGTCAGAGAACGGCTTCGCGCATCGGAGCATAGCGCCTTAGTGCGCCCGGCCATTCCACAGCAACCGTTCTCACTTCAACTGCTTAATTTCACACTTCGTAAATTAAAAACGAAGGGGAACTACACACATACTTATTTTGTCTTACGAAAGAGCGTTAAGAACGCACATACTCATTGTTAAAATTAAATAAAAACTGGTGCTCAAATGTTCAAATATTTGTAAATCTATGCGACCAAACTGCATGGTCATCAGTCCGTAGCTTACAGACTTCTTAATCTAAGATAAACTAACCTAAAGACAACACACACACCCATGCCCGAGGGAGGACTCTAATCTCCGACGGAAAGCTACCGCACGCTCCTCAGCGAGACGCCTTAGTCCGCTCGTCCACTCCCCCGCGGCTAAACTGGAGCATCGTCTGTCGGAGACTGTGCTCATTATACGTTAGTTGTGCATGTGTAAAAGTGTGTATGCGTTCTCTCTTATCGACAAAGGTTGTGGCCAAAATTTGAAAAGATAAACGACTGTGTGTTTGTCCTTTCTACGTGCCTGCCAAAAATTTACAATACCATTTACGGTGTGTTTCAACCTGTCCTCAATACGGTACCATGAACAAGAGAGTCCAATTAATAATAAATAATGTAATGCGGCTTTAGGAGTCATATATAGATTCTAAATGGTGACCTAAATGCTCATACTGCCACTAAAATATGTGTTCCCGTTATTGAAATATATGGTGAAGTTAGTGACAATGGGGATAGGTGACTTGAGTTCAAATACAAAAAAACAAACCTAAGTTTTCATGAAAGCTACTACTAAGAAATTTCTGGCATACCTTGACTAAAAGAAGGGATAGATTGGTAGGGCACATTCTTAGACATCAAGGAATTGTGAATTTAGCGTTGGAGGGAAGTGCGTGGGGAAAAATCGCAGAGGAAGACCAAGAGATGGATACAGTAAGCAGATTCAGACAGATGTAGGTTGCCGTTCTTATTTGGAGATCAAGAGGCTTGCTCAGGATAGGATATTGTGGAGAGGTGCATCAAACCAGTCTCCGGACTGAAGACCACAACAACGACAATAACTACTAAGACTTCCTGGCAGATTAAAATTGTGTGCCGGAACCGGGACTCGAACCTGGGACCTTTGCCTCTCGCGGGCAAGCGCACTACCGACTGTGCTATCCCGACACGATTCACGATGCCGCCTCACAACTTTACTTCCGCCAGTACCTCGCCTCCTACTTTCCAAACTTCGCTGCAGAGTGAAAGTTTCATTCTGGAAACATTCCTTAGGCTGTGGCTAAGCCATGTCTCCACCATATCCTTTCTTCCAGCAGTGCTGGTCTTGCGTGTTTGCAAGAGAACTTCTGTGAAGTTTGGAAAGTAGGAGGCGAGGTACTGGCGGAAGTAAAGTTGTGAGGCGGTATCGTGAATCGTGACGGGATAGCACAGTCGGTAGTGCGCTTGCCCGCGAAAGGCAAAGGTCCCAGGTTCGAGTCCCGGTTCCGGCACACAATTTTAATCTGCCAGGAAGTTTCATATCAGCGCACACTCCGCTGCAGAGTGAAAGATTCATTCTGGAAACATTCCTTAGGCTGTGGCTAAGCCATGTCTCCACCATATCCTTTCTTCTAGCAGTGCTGGTCTTGCGTGTTTGCAAGAGAACTTCTGTGAAGTTTGGAAAGTAGGAGGCGAGGTACTGGCGGAAGTAAAGTTGTGAGGCGGCATCGTGAATCGTGTCGGGATAGCACAGTCGGTAGTGCGCTTGCCCGCGAAAGGCAAAGGTCCCAGGTTCGAGTCCCGGTTCCGGCACACAATTTTAATCTGCCAGGAAGTTTCATATCAGCGCACACTCCGCTGCAGAGTGAAAGTTTCATTCTGGGAACAACTACTAAGTTAGTTGAAATCCATATTCGATTACATTTTCCTAAAGTAGATTACGCAAATGTAAATGATATCGTAATTATGAGAGGTAAATGCGTATCGGATCACTGCTTTCGAATCTCAAAAGCAAAGGTGTCGTGTTGAGATCGTAATCGAGAGGAGCTTTTATTTCAGTCTGAATGCAACTTCTGCAATCCACGAAATGATTCTATTGGGTTCCTTTATTAAAGTAAATAACTGTGTATGTCGAGCAAAGCAAAATATATTATTTTCCTTGCGGGGACCGGAAGGGATGTTAAAATTTGATGCCTGTGGACTATCTCAGTCACCCCAGGGGCAAAAAAGATTTAATGGTCAATATTTGTGTGTGTATTTCTCGATAATAATGTCAACGACCTCCTACTAACTACGGATATAATTTTAAATCTTTATAATACTTATTCTCCCCATCAACTCCACAAAATACTGAAAAGAAAAAGGTTATCACTTATTACATTTTCGCTGCTCATACAGTCAAACTTTATCACCTGCCATGACATTTCAATGTATTACCTTTTAACTTATAGCTTGCAGAGTGTAAATATTTCACTCAATACACATGCAGAGTTATGTTAATAACGGGCCATAGTTTAGGAATATCATGTGACCGAACTTAGACTCGTCAAAACCTGCCTTCTACGTAGGATGGTGTGAAATTTCAATTTGTTGCTACTTTGCTACATTCATCAAAAAAGTATTATAGAGCCAACATCCTATGGTTTTATGACTTTACAGAAAACATTTCAAATAAAGCATGTGCAAACAAAAGGGAAAATATAGAACTACAAGTTTAATAAGTCATGGGTGCAAAATACTATCATATATTTACAGACGAATGGAAAAACTGGTGCAATCCGACCTTGGAGAAGATCAGTTTTGATTTAAGAGAAATGTAGGGACACCTGAAGAATAACTCACTTTATGACTTATCTTATAAGATAGGTTAAGGAGAGGAAAGCCTACGATTTTAGCATTTGTGGATCTGGAGAACGCTATTGACAGTGTTGACTCGAATGCACTCTTTCAAATTCTGAACGTATAGGGGAAAATATAGGGAGGGAAGAGTTACATTCAACTTGTACGAAAACCAGACAGCAATTATTAGAGTCGAAGGGCATGAAAGGGTCGCATTGGTTGGGAAGGGAGTAAGACAGGGTTGAAGTCTATCTCCAATGTTGTTCAATCTGTACATAGAGCAAGCTATGAAGGGAGAGGTAATAAAACCTTTCGGTTTGCTGATGACATAGTAATTCTGTCAGAGACAGTAAAGGAGCTGGAAGAGCAATTAAATGGAATCGAGAGTGTCTTGAAAGGAAGATCTAAGATGAACACTGACATCAGTAAAAATAGGGTAATGGATTGTAGTCTCAGGAAATCAGACGATGCTTAAGGAATTAGATTAGCTAATGAGACGATAAAAGTAGTAGATAAGTTTTTTTCTTTGGGTAGCAAGATAAATTCTGATTGCCGAAGTAACGAAGATATAAAATACAGAATGGCCATCGGAAGAAAAGTGTTTCTGAAGAAGCAAAATTTGTTGGCATCCAATATTAGTTTAAATGTTAGGAAGTCCTTTCTGAATCCTTTTGTCTGAAGCGTAGCATTGTGAAACGTGGACGATCAGGAATTCAGACAAAAAGATGACAGAAGCTTTCGAAATGTGATGCTACAGACGAATGATGAAGATTAGGTGGGTAGATTGCGTAACTAATGAGGAGGTACTTAACAGAATTGGGAAGAAAAGGGCTTTGTGGCATATCTAAGAGAAGGGATTAGTGGGACACATTCTCTGGCATCAAGGAATCGTCGACTTAGCATTAGAGGGACGCCAAGGGACGAATAATATAAGCAGGTTAAAAATATGTTTGTGGGGTAAAAATCGTAGATGGTGGCCAAGGGACGAATACAGTAAGCAGTGGTTCATACTACCTGTTATGCACAGTTTGAGACGTTCTGTGGCAGCACGAAAATCGTTATTCATTTCTGTGGCGTTTCTCTCAGGGTTTCTCCGAATGTTATGGAAGCCTTAGGGTGGACTGAGCGAGAAATTTCCCTTCAATCCTCCACATCCGATCAACATCGCTTAGGATAATTCAGAGACATATGGACTCTTCCCTTGATGAGAGTCCCATATGACGTAAAGTAGCCATGACGATCAAACTTCGGAATTGACCTTCTAGGCATGGCCGAACCAAAGTTATCATTTCTTGGTTTTATGACTGGAACTGGTCGGCCGTTGACCGTTTCTGTGGCACTGAGGATGGGTGGTTCCTTACATCTTTGTTCGCGTCGATTGAAATCTGTGGACAATCTTTGTTCCTGATGTAATATACACCTTCAAATGTCAATGTCCAGGAGACATAGGAACTGAAGTGAGGCATAACTTTTTCTATATATGTACTAGTGTTATTAGGAACACAATCTGTATATTGATTGCGCAACAGTGTGGCCACCTCAGCTGACCACCATACGAAGTACATGATTCCCAGTCCCACTGATGTCATAGAATTTTCATCGGTGAGGGGACTGGAAAGCGGTTTACTTATCCCCCAGAGTTTATCTGAAGAGATATTTGATGAATAGTAACGGCCCAAAGTTAAGATACACCATAATGACCGTAAGATCAGAGTGCCGATTGCATGCCCCTCTATACCTTATCCAATGACTCTGGTCGCAGAGGATGATTTCGCCGTTAGTCGGACACGATTAGGGAATGGCGGTAAAGGACAAAGACGTAACGATGCCTAAAATGGGCCACAAATGACACCTGTCCTCGGACGCACCTTTGTTTTGGCGAGGGAAGAAAGTTCGCAATTCAGGAAACCATTGGGAAAAACAGCCGCATTATACGATACCTACGTTTGAACCCTAATGAGACGAAACGATGCATCAAATCGGATACGAAAGGAAACATGGGACCAAACAACATGACGATCCTAGAAGATCCAACGAAACGTAGAATGACGATGTTTTGGAGTATCTTTGGCGTAAGGTGAGGAAAAGCAGGAAGTCTTTAACCCCTCCTCCCCCCTCCCGTAACGTAGTCAGATTATGACTACAAATGCGAAGTTAACATATCCATTCAAAGACTTTACTCTCTCCAGATTCCGTCCTGTCTTATCTGCTGATATCTACGATATACGTGGCTGCCTTTGATTCTTAAGAATGGCGAATGTCTGTCACCTGTGCAGGGTATTAGAGCAACACTGTGGCTCGTTTTCTTTAGAGCAAGAACGAACGCCAATAAAAAATCCACAGAGACTTCACTGCTAAGCAGGGTACAAGTAGTTTAGAACACTCCTAACGATGAGCCTCCTCAGCCGATGTCCAATGGATTGCCATCGTGGACACTACGACATAGGCAACTGCAACTAACGTGGGCACACGATCATTGTAGCTGGATGTTGGCAGAGCTTTGCATGGTCGAATGGATCACGCTACATGCAACTAACGTGGGCAAACGATCATTGTAGCTGGATGTTGGCAGAGCTTTGCATGGTCGAATGGATCACGCTACCTTCCTGGTCGTGGGATTGCGCGAATCCGCCCTCATCCAGGAGAACTGCTCCTTGAAACCTTAACGCAAAGCACCGTGATGGGTAAGAAGTATTGTACGCCAGTAGTAGACCACATAGATCCATTCATGACGACCACCTTAACCAACGACAGTGGCGTTTATCAGCAAGGTAATGCACCACATCACAAGGGCAAGAGTGTGGTGGATTGGTTCGCGGAAGACAGTGGTGAGTTTCAGTTGAAGTGCCGCTCCTACCCCCCCCCCAATACCCCCCCCCATCTCAACACAAACGGGTTGCGCATGGTGTCGCTTCATAACCAGTTTTACTCGTAACTTTATAGAGTTCTGCTGTTTCCCCGATCATTTACGTAGACTTACGCAACGGTCGAATGTGGCCTTTAGTGGGAGTCGTGCCACCCAAAATGACAAAATTTCACAAATTTATTTTAAGCAAATTACAAATATATTGATGTTTATGCCTAATGTGGTGTTGTTTTTATTAAAATATTTCATTATTTAGTGTGTTATATCCATGAAGATGTGCTTCAACTCCGTGACTGCTTCTAATTCAGCGTTGAGAATAAAATCCGCTACAAGTCACATTAAAGATCGTATTATTTATTCATACACGATCTGTTTTGGGCTAGTGCCGAACTTCAGAATTCTTGAAACATTCAGAATATTACACGTGTAGCATGTGCGTCACATGGACAACCGCCTTTCTGTTTTCAAGTCATCTCGCACCTGCAATTGATTTCGATATTATTAATACCAAATAATTTGTTTTCAAACAGTGAATTCCACCAACATACTACATATGTACGAGTATTATTCTGAATGTTTTAAGCACCTGAAGATGGACACAAGCCCGAAACCGGTTGTGTGTAGACAAATAATACGATCTTTAACGTGACTGGTGTCGGATTTTATTCTCAACCCTGTATTCGATTATTTCTATTTAAAATAAAAATTTGAAAATAATAATGCACTGGCGATGGAGACTCACGATAGTATAAGGCAGTGGTAGGGAGTAAACCCTATGCTGAATTGTCAATTACAAAACAAGAGTGCATTAATTATGCTCATAAGAAGATGAGCACGAGACTATGTAGACTTGAAACAGCAGTTGGGAAGTACGAGTTATCTAATGGTCTAAGACGTCGACTGACTGATAAACAAATTGATTACATTATAAAATATGTATCGTTATTATAAGTAACACAGGTAATTCAGATGGTAGGAAGAGAACTGTTTGGGCAATTTATTTCCACAAGCTGTCTACGAATGCTGAAAAAAATACACATCCTGTTTTCCATTCAATGGTATAAATACTTGAAGGCAAAAGAGGAGGGTAAAGTACACACTTTATCGCACATAATTACTACACTAAATGCTGTTCTGCTTGCCATTGACCCTGTGTTTCAGCATCTTGCCCAACCAGTGCTGTCGAAGAAATGCCTCAAAGGCAAAACATAAAATGCGAATGAATCGTTTAACAATGTTGTATGGTCAAGGATACGAAATTGTGTTTTTGATGCTGTTTTTACTTTTAATAATGGCTATTATGGAAGACAACATGTTTTGGATTATCTTGGAATTCGTAAAGGTTACAACATCACTAAAAGTGTGATGGGCTTGGACCAACTGCAAATCATGAAAACCGAGATTGCAAGGGAAGGATGGCAGTAATGGATGTGGAAGATGGAGGGGATGAGGACTACCAACCAGGAGGATTCTTACATGTTTTATATCTATCAGTTGGCTGTTTCTTTAAACGCAATAATCTAAAAATTACATGTTCAGTATAAATACCTCTTGGTCTCAGAAACTTATGAATCTACAGCAATCACTTATTTGCCACTTAACAGAGATAGTACAATGACGTTGTAGCTCTACTTTAGTAGTATTTACTGTAAAGGAATGCAAGGAGCATTTGGAGAAAGAATTAAAGTCCAGGGAGAGGGAATAAAAACCTCGCGATGTGCTGACGACATAGTAATACTGTCAGAGACAGCAAAAGACCTGGAAGATCAATTAACCGGAATGGACAATGTCTTGACAGGAAGGCATAACCGAAAATTTACAAGAGTACAGCGAGGGTACTGGAATGTAGTGTCAGAAATTTAGGCTATGCTGAAGGAATTACTTTAGGTTATGAGACAATAAAAGTAGTAGATGTGTTTTGTTAATTAGGTACGTGACATTAAAGTTACAGGGGGAAGCTGATTGTTTCTATGTGAAAGGCGGGTCTTGTCAGCCTGTTCCCAGCTGACCGGCTAACAGTTTGGGCCTAGTGAACAGAATAAAGGTAGTTAGGAAAATCCAAATCTGCTCGGATACAGGAACGGCGGACTTGGCTGAGCGAGAGTGGCTATTCCAGATTGCATCTGAAATACAATATATCCACACACATTATTCTAAAAATCCATATCCAATCATGGAATGATCATACAGCAAATATAATTATATGAATGGATTCTGGAGACTTGGGAGAATCAAACGCCGTAATTACAATTTCAATATCCCTATTCTGTTGTTGTGGTCTTCAGTCCAGAGACTGGTTCGACGCAGCTCTCCACAATACCCTATCCTGAGCAAGCCTCTTTAACTGCACATAAGAACGGCAACATCTCTATCTGTCTGAATCTGCTTATTGTATCCCTCTCTTGGTCTTCCTCTGCGGCTTTTACCCCACACAATTCCCTCCAATGCTAAATTCACGATTCCTTGATGTCTAAGAATATCTCCTACCAATCGATCCCTTCTTTTAGTCAAGATATGCCAGAAATTCCTTTCCTCCCCAATTCTGTTCAGTACCTCCTCATTAGTAATACGATCCACCCACTTAATCTTCAGCATTCTTCGGTAGCACCAAATTTCAAAAGTCTCTATCCTCTTCCTGTACGCACTGTTTATCGTCCATGTTTCACTTCCATACAAGGCAACACTCCACACAAATGCCTTCAGAAAGGACTTCCTTAGTCTTAAATAAAATTCTAGGTTAACAAATTTCTCTTTTTCAAGGACGCTTTTCTACCCATTTCCATACTGCATTTTATATCCTCTGTACTGCGACCATCATTTGCTATTTTACTGCACAAGTAACAAAACTCATCTACCTCCTTTATTCCTTTATTGTTTCGTTACCTAATCTAATTCCTTCAGCATCACCTGATTTTCATAGACTGCCCTCCATTACCCATGTTTTACTCTTTTAATGTTCATCTTATATGCACCTTTCAGCACACTGTCCATTCCGTTCAACTGCTCTTCCAGGTACTTTGCTGTCTCTGAAAGAATTACTATGTCGTCGGCAAAGCGCAATGCTTTAATTTCTTCACCCTGAACTTTAATTCCTTTTCCAAATATTTCCTTGCTTTCCTATATATCTTGCTCAATGTACAAATTGAATAATATTGGAGTCAGGCTACAACCCTGTCTTACTTCCTTCCCAACCACAGCATCCCTTTCATGCCCTTCAACTATAACAACTGCTATCTGGTTTTTGAACAAGTTGTAAATAACCTTACCCTCCCTATATTTTACTCCTGCTTGCTTCAGAACTTGAAAGAGTTTATTGTAATCAACATTGACAAAGGCCTTCTCCAAATATACAAAAGCTAGATATGTAGGTTTTTCCTTCTCTCAATCTATCTTGTAGGATAAACCGTAAAGTGAATATTGCCTCCCGTGTTCCTACATTTCTCCTGAACCCAAACTGATCCTCCCCGAGGTCGGCTTCTACCAGCTTTTCCATCCTTCTGTAAATAATTCGTCTTAATATTTTGCAACCGTGACTTATTAAACTGGTGGTTCTTTAATTTTCACCTGTCTGCACCTGCTTTCTTTGGAATGAGAATTATTACATTTTTCTTAATGTCAGAGGGTACTTCACCTGTCTCATACATCTTACACACCAGGTGAAACAGTTTTGTCATGGCTTGTTCCCCCAAAGACTTCATTAGCTCTGAGGGAATGTCATCTATTCCAGGGGCCTTGCTTCGACTTAATTCCTTCAGTGCTTTGTCAAATTCATCTCTCAGTATAGTATCTCCTTTTTCATCCTCATCTACTTCTTCCTCCCTTCCTACAACATTGTCTCTAAGTTCATTTCCTTCGTAGAGCTTCTCTATATACTCTTTCCACCTTTCAGCTCTCCCTTTTTTGCTGAGAACTGGTTCTCCATCTGTGTTCTTGATATTCATAGAGCTGTTTTTCTTATCTCCTAATATATCTTTTATTTTCCTGTAAGCTGTATCTATTTTTCCCCTATTTATACATTCTTCTACATCGTTGCATTTGCTTTCTAGCAACTCCTGCTTAGCCATTTTGCACTTTCTGTCAATCTCATTTCTTAGTCTTCTGTACTCCATTCTGTCCGTTTCATTTACTGCATCTTTATATTTTCTCCTTCCATCGTTCAAATCCAGTATGTCCTGAGATACCCAAGGATTTTTTTTAGATCTTGCCTTCCTACCTACTTTGTCCTCTGCTGCCTTCACTATTTCATCCCTCAATGCTACCCATTCCTCCTCTACTGTTTTATTTCCCCCCGTTTCTGTCAATTGTTGCCTAAAGCACCCTCTGGAATTCTCAAGAACTTCAGGTTCCTTCAGTTTATCCAGCTCCCATCTCCTTATTTTCCTACCTTTCTGCAGTTTTTTCAGTTTCAGCCTACAGTACATGACCAATACGTTATGGTCAGAGTTTATATCTGCCCCTGGGTATGTCTTACAGTTTAAAAACTGGTTCCGAAATCTATGTCTTACCATTATAAAATCTATCTGGTATCTTCCAGTGCCTCCTGGTCTTTTCCACGTATACAACCTTCTTTCGTGATTCATAAAACCAGGTGTTTGTTACAACTAAATTATGTTCCGCGCAAAATTCTACCACGCTGCTTCCCTTCCTTGTCCTACAATATCCCTTACAGATAAAAATCCAATAAATTTCGGTAGTATAATAATAATATTATAAGACTTATGTCTACAGTTATTGATACGTATTGATCGCTAAAAGTTTAAGGAGCAAATGGGCATTATTGCACCACGCTATCTTAAGACGCACCACGTTATTTCCGTATTCTTTCAATAAACTTTGTTTTACTCACTTGTTCTGCTTTTTGTTGAGGAAGTAATATTCTGGTGTCACAACATAGATTCCACAACAGAAACACAAAACATGAACCCAGCAAAGCGCATTACATTTACATATTTATTTCATTATATTTAATATTATTCTTAGTAACCTTCGTTATACGTTGTAGAGTGACACTTAAATATTTCATGGCCGACTTAAAGTAGTAGATATGCAGCAGATAATTCATACATAAACAATTATGTGTTTGTGGACAAGAACTGAATATATCTGCATAAAAAGCCATGATAAATAAAATTCTGTAACTATATTTCGACGGCGGCAGCATATTTGAACAGTGAGACGCCAGGCTTAATAACTACCTGAGCAAAAAGCTTCAGTCTCAACCGATTTTCAATGTAAACAACATTTGCAGGGAGTTGGTCAAAGCATTGAATTCTGTGATATACAAATGTATAATATTTGGGAAGGGAAATTGTATTTTAAACGTGAGGCGTTAGGATGAGCGGAGGGATACAAGATCGGGAGCAGAGAGAGCACGCTTTCGAACGCTTGGGAAGGGATTCGTAACTAAGACGCGGTGGTGAAAGGTTGTGACGCTGGGCGGTCTGAAGCCGCGTTACGAACTTTTGATTTGAAGAGAGAGGCATTGTGGACTTACGGGACTGTGACTGCAGAACTTAGTCTCTGGTCGAAAAGTAGTAAACTATGGGCGTTAGTAGGGATGTGGAATTGTGATAATACAGAAATCGTGTACTCGTACGATGACAAACTGTGTCTTATAATAAATACTGTAATTAATCGCGGATTAATTTGGAATTGCAATGTTCATTGGACTTCATTAATTTACGAGTGATATTTTGGAACTTTTATTCTCGAGTGCGTGTGATACTTATTGTGGCTGTCATGAACAGTAGTTTGGGGAAATATTGTTATTTATCGATATATAAAGTAGGACCACCTCCGCATTTTCATGTCCAAAAATAGTAATAAAATCCATTATCTTATAATCCATATGTAGGTTATTCAGAGCTTTAATTTATGTTTATTCAACTATATTTTTCTCTTCATCATCTGATGATTGATAGAATGGCTAAACTATTGATTAATTATTGATCTTATTTAGTTTTGGTAGATTTTAGGGCATAGAAGCTGACTTACAAAACTCACCCCTCTGAACAGAGACAACGAGCCATAAACGTTTTACTACCTTGGGTTATATAATAGCCAATTCTTATTGGTGAGTGCTGATAGGCATATCGCAGGTAGCAAGATAACTTCTGATGGCAGAAGTAAGGAAGATATAAAATGCAGAATGGCTATGGGAAGAAAAGCGTTTCTGAAGAAGCGAAATTTGACATCCAACATTAGGTTAAATGTTAGGAAGTCCTTTCTGAAAGCATTTGTCTGAAGTGTAGCACTGCATGGGACTGAAACGTGGACAATGAGTAACAGACAAAAATATAATAGAAGCTCTCGAAATGTGGTGGTACAGACGAATGGTGATGATTAGAGTCGTAGATCACGTAACTAATGTGGAGGTACTTAACCAAATTGGGGAGAAAATGAGTTTCTGGTGTTCTGACTAAGAGAAGTGTAGATGGGTCGGACACATTCACACATCAAGAAATCTTCAACTTATATAGGAAAGTCGTAGAGGGATACCGAGGGACGAATACAGTAAGCAGTTTCAAATGGATCTAGGTTGCCGTTGTATTCTCAGATGAAGAGACTTGCACAGGACAGGGTAGCGTGGTGAGCTTCATCAAACTAGTCTTCGGACTGAAGACCGCAACTTCACAACTGTAAAGGTTAAAATTCAAGAAATTAAAATTGTGAAAATTATACCAAAAATTGTGTTTAGGCGAAGAAAATCATAACTCTTTTCTAGCTATTATTTGAAAGTGATTGTAGAGCAATACAATCACAAAACATGCGAGAACGTGGGATAAAAATACCACATTTACATACTCAACATCTCCTGAGAAATCGAGGCACTTGTAAAACCATTTTAAGTGTCGAGGTAGAGCGATACGATTCACCATAAACTACATGATCTGAATTTCTCAGCATTCCATGGAGTATTAAAAAGGACATTAGTGGTGGTTCGTAATACATGGACTACTCAAAAAGCATAATTAACGTGTCAGTGTATCTCCATTTCTGTTTCATTGCATACATGGCCTTTAGACAATACTTTATAGATTCCTAAATATGCATTCGTAACGACGAATACAGACAAAAATTGACTCTATCTACAGCACCAAAACTCATAGAACGACCGCAAAATATTTAGCATTTGAGGTAAGCCCTTTAGTTACTGGGAAAGTATTTAAATGGATTTTTAATGATTCCTAATTTGCAAGTTTAACACAAACGTATTAGCCTAAGCCACTAGCTTGAACCGGTACTTAATTTTTCGGAGAGTATTGCTATTACCCCTTAATATTATCGAGGATTTCGGTGAAAATATCATCGCCTGCCGAGAGGAGAACTGAGCGAATTTCGTTCTGCATGCAAGGACGGTAAAGATTATGCTACGTATATGGAATTCCGAGAACCCTAATGGCGCAGTGTTATAATTATAGCTCTTTACATGAGGAGAGACGGAGGGTTGGCGGGTGCGGCAATTTAGCCTTGTACCGGGGACAACTGTTGGGGATTACGCCGCAAATCCTCCCATTCATTCTCATTACACACTCCACTCCCCCCACGAAAATTTACTGTTTCAAAAGAGCCACACTTTTACCACTCTCACTGCCGGTGCACTTTCAGCACTCAAAATTAAAGTCGTAAGAGGAGCACAAAATAAAACGCAGTTGTATGTTTTCAAATGAATTCCAAATTGGCTTATTGAACTTCGTAATCACTGAAATAACAGCCCACCAGTTTTGTTCTCATCCGCTGACTCGTAAAAAGAACGCGAGAGAATGGAAACCGCAGTAGCTATAATAAAAGAGCACTAGAGCGGGATATTGGAAGAAGGTTAGTACTACGCGGTTACGAAGAGAGTTAGTTTTACAGTTAAGTGTGTTGTAATAGTATTATGACTGGCTCAGCAGTAAATTTTAATCGTATGTAAACAAAATTAATCTATTTCCGTTTAGGTACAGCAAATAATATAAATTGTTATGACCAGACCTACTGTTACATACATTCCATAGATACAACTTAAATTTCATCAGTAATCTTATTTCTCAGTCTGTATTTATTTCTATCAATGTCGATTCTCTTCCATACCAATGATCAGAATTTTTGTTTTTCATATCGTTGGAAGTGAAACCTGTTACAATAAACGATAGTAATTGTTAGTGCGACAATAATATTTAATTCTGGTGTATTTAGAAAGTTTATTAATTCTGTTGGAAAATTTACCTAAATACACTGATCAGATAGAACATTATTAGCACGTAGCAAATAGTCAAGGAGTTATCCTCGATTAACTAAATATGGCTTCTCCGTTATTATGTCTACTCACATATCATGAACGTAAGGGCTTCCAGTTCTACATCTACATCTACACACATACTCCGCAATTCACCGTAAGGTGCGTGGCGGAGGGTATATTGTACCACTACTATGCATTTCCTTTCCTATTCCACTTCCAAATTGAACAAGGAAGAAAAGAATGCCTATATGCCTCCGTACGAGTACTAATTTCGCTTATCTTGTCTGTGATCTTTACGTGAAATTTAAGTATGCGGCAGCAAGATCGTACTACACTCAGCTTCAAATTCCGGCCC
The DNA here is from genome assembly GCA_026315105.1 of Locusta migratoria. Classification (NCBI taxonomy): domain Eukaryota; kingdom Metazoa; phylum Arthropoda; class Insecta; order Orthoptera; family Acrididae; genus Locusta; species Locusta migratoria. Next base: position 208,349,051 of record CM048747.1, on the reverse strand, counting down.
TCTAAATTTACTTAACAGAAATTCACGAAACAAACGTCGTCTTTCTTCCAGCGATCCCCAATTGAGTTGCCGGAGCATTTCCGTGACACTGGCGCATTGGTCGAACCCACCGGTAACAAATCTAGCTGCTCGCCTCTGAACCGCCTCTATGTCTTCCTTTAAACTGATCTGCTGCGGGTCCCAAACACTTGAGCAATACTCAAGACGTGGTCGTACAAGCGTTTTATACGCGATCTTCTTTACAGGTGAAGTACATCTTCCAAAATTCTCCCAATAAACCGAGGTCGGCTGTCCGCCTTACTCACAACTGTCCTTACATGCTCGTTCCATTTCATATCGCTCTGCCATATTACGCCTAGATATTCGAACGACGCGACAGCATCAAGAACCTCACTACGAATGCTGTATTCGAACATTATGGGATTGTTTTTTCTACTCATGCTTATCACCGTACATTTTTCTACATTGAGAGCTAGCTGCCATTCTTCGCACCATCTATAAATTTTGACTAAGTCATCCTGCATGCGATTACAGTCAGTTACAGACGACACCCTCCCATACACCACAGCATCATCAGCAAACTGTCGCAAATTGCAACTTACTCTGTCCATCAGGTCATTTATATAGATAGAAAATAATAGCGGTCCTATCACACTCCCTTGGGGCACGCCTGACGATACACACGTCTGATGAACACTCGCCGTCGAGAACAACGTACTGCGTTCTATTAATTAGGAAGTCTTCCAGGCAGTCACAAATCTGTGAACCTATTCCATAAGCTCGTATCTTCGTTAGCAGTCTGCAGTGTGTCACCGCGTCGAACGCCTGCTATTGCGAAATTATGTAATAAGGGCTCTTTCAATCTGTGTAAATACAGACCTTCACATTTATTTATGTTGCGGGTCTATTACCATTCCCTACAACATGCAGATATTCCTGCATTTTGCTTAATTTTTACAGTATTACGAGTTCTCGATATACCACAGTATCAACCGTTAAAAGCCTCTTTGAACTTCTGATGTTAATAATGATACATATACTAACGTGGAAAGCAACGGTCCTATAACTATCCCTTGGGGTACGCCAGAAATAACATTCTCGCCAGAAAAGTTCTCTCCATTAACAGCGTCAGCTAGAAACTCTTCATTCCCCTCAAACACTTTGTCTGGTATTGCTTATGGATCCTCTTTGTTCATCAGGTGACGATGCTAAACAGTATGGAACCAAACCAAAATCAAGAAAGACGGTATCTCCCTAGGTGCCTTTAGCTACTGTCCTCTGTGTCTCGTGGATGAATAGCGAGACCCTATCATGCCCCTCCTTACAGATATGTAATACCGGGAAATTTCAGTAAATGATTCACTGACAAACTCGTTTTTCTATAATGGGCAACGTTTCATATTGTTAACAATATATGGAACCCATTCTGTTGATCGGTCTTGTAACCACTTGGTCCTAGCGGCGATTAAGGGACTTACATGTTTTGTACAGTTCTATTGTTGAAAATAATAAACTATGTGAGAATTAAATAATTTGTGTTTTGGAATAATGTTCAGATATAGCTACGTTCACTGTAATAATGTAGTAACTTGACTGAAAAATAAGCAAATGTTAGTCAATTTCTATAGATTAACGTTAATATTCACTACGAAATATTTTGATCGCAGACAATTTGAGCGGACACGATGGTCCTCTTCCTTTTTTTATACATCTCAGAGCATGTATTTCGTCATTGTTTACGCCTAGATATTGTATGGAGTGTTGTCGTGAATAAAAAAATGATGAAGTTTGCGACTCTTTTTGGTAAACACATCAATATATAATTCTTTTAAAACGAATATATAGCAAGACGTCCACACCAATGAAAGTAGGCACAAGACTAGACAAGTGATTCATCAGCTAATTGACCATCAAATGTTTTCCAAAAATTTGCTAATCATTCAAAGTTTATCGTTTTATTACAACTATCATCACAACATTAAATTAATCCTCTGACACATAAAAAAATTAATTTCCCTGGAATTATATAATACAGATTGAGAAAATATCAAATATTTAAAAATTCTTACGTTAAAATTATGCAATAAATATAAAAAAAAATTCCTTTCCTCCCCCGGTATAATACTCCTCTACCTCATGGTAAAACCAGAGTTAGTTTCGAGGGAAACCTGGGCATTGAAGGGTTAAACCGTGTTAATTCCTACAGCCTCCAGAAAAAATACTCAAACATAAAACATGTTCTAAAATTTTGCAACTCAACTACGTCAGAGATAGTTTCGAGCATCTGTTCGACAATCCTCCTTGAAATAGAGAATTATATATATATATATATATATATATATATATATATATATATATATATTATTTTAGTGATGCTTTGCTCCTCTAGAGAGCTTTGGTAGAGTTGGAGGTGGGTCCAATATCTCCGCGATTCCCATCATGTTCTGCAGCCTTTCCGGTATTAAGCAATTTCAGTTTATTTTCTAACCCTCTGACATTTATTTAAATGTCTGCCGTTTTGTTAACCACGTGATGGTTAAACTTCAGTGCAACCTTCCAATGTGAGACAACTTTGTAATCTTTAATGTTTTGTGTCATCACCTGTTTCAGCGCTTATACGGCGACAGTGCGCCTTTACATATGTTTGCGTTCCATTTATTTATTTGACGTAGGACCAAAAATTTTTATGGTTTCCTGCAAAGTTTGTAAACAGAACTTTGCTTTCGAAGTCATTAATCGCCTTTTGCATGGTTATCTTTATGCTAATTTTAGAATCGTTTGATACTGTATGTACATTTTATATATAAAAATGAATGTTTGTCTGTATGTACTCTGTGTGTTCATAAATCATTCATTCGATGGCAAAGGAACTTTGGTGAATTGTTCACCGTAAGTCCACCAAGAAACCTGATCCAAAAACAAAAGAGCAGGACACATGGCTTAGGAGATATTACGTCATAAATAATGATACGCCACGGTGTGAGAATACCAGATTTATGCGTCAATTATTGGAAAATGGGAGTAGTTACGGACATAAATGTTCAAATGTTTGTATAGCTTATGGGACTTAACTACGGGGTCATCAGTCCCTAAACATACAAACTACTGACGAACTAGGTAAGGACGGCACAAATATTCATGCCCGAAGTGGGATTCGAACCCCCGACCGTAGTGGCCGTGCAGACCGTGACTGGAACGCCTCAGTCCCCTCGGCCACCGCGGCCGGTAGTTAGGGACCTGCAACAAAGTTTTCATGTAATTTCAGATGTTTATGAAGCGTTTTGTAACTGTCCCCCCTCCCCCCACCCCACACACACAACAAAAATGATGAAACGAAAAGATGTCTACCGCTCACAACAGTTTCACTGTGGATGCCGCATCAGGCATGACCTCGTGATGTTATACTTGATTACTGCTGACTGTCTTCCCAACATATTTTGCATATAGTATCTATATATACCACTAAATGTGCCATCAAATTTATATCACAGTACGACACATACTTCACGACATATGATGTTACAAAAATTGAAATGCTTTTAAAAACTGACGAATCAGACATAAATCTTCGATTTATTACTTCTTCAGTAGTACTGCTATGCCCAAATAATTACGGAAACGAATTAAATAGGAAGCTATAAACAACCACGCGCGAATTCAAATGTAACGTTGTATCAAAATTTCCAAGAAATAGGACAACTTTTGGAGATTTGCGATCTGCAACGTCTACAGTATCTCTTCGTCGTTTTTTAATAGCAAATCTCAGAAATTTTTTAAGCTACTGATTTGAAATTTTGACGAAACGCTGCATTCTGATACAAGCATTTCAGCACATGTCTGTATGTCCTTTATAGATTCGTAAACTATGCATTTAATTATGTGATGATCTGTACCAAAGTTGTTGTGCATGAGCCCAGGAAGACTTCATAATTGGTACGACCAATTTTCGACTGATTGCGCCACTGTCATTCCAATGAATTTCATACATTGCCGTGACAGTTCATGCTGATTAGAACTGAAGCGAAAACAGCGAACGAATGATGACTTTTCAATAAATATGAGATCGTATACATTTCGATGGATAAAAACCTTTCAATATATAGAGCTACAAGGGGAGGAAGAGAATGGAACAATGTACATCCACCAAATACGGGTTACTTCTGGCAGATGTAGCTTTTAACTTCAAGAGACTGTAGTTTCCAGTGAGACTTGCATATTCTATTACGATTAATAAATCACTGGGCAACCTACTAAGTGCTGAAGAATGGTTTTGACATCTTCTTGTTTCTCACACGGACAGCTACAACAACAACTACATGTCGCTTGCTCAGGGGCTACAAAAACAGTGAAAAACAATAACGAAAGATGAAATGCCCTACCTCCTTCTCCCTCTCGCTCCCCTCCCCCTACTCCCATATTCACAAAAAACTAACACAAATAAAACACACACACACACACACCCATACTCACAAAAAACAAACACAAATAACAACACACACACACACACACACACACACACACACACACACACACACACACACACACACAGTCTACACAGACACCAAAACAAACAAAAAACAGCTGATAAACTCAGAGATACAAGGAACACAATCAAGAGACAGACGAAAAGTGACAGTTGGCAACACTAAACACTGTAAACAAACGTTCAAAAACGAGTACACAGTGAAGTGGTGATGCAAGGGTTTTCAACAAGACCGAAAATACCACATCCAACTGACGACCTCACAAACATCTCCATGAAGACACATATGGAGTAAAACAGAAAACCGTAAGTAGGGCCAAAAACAGTATAATTAAATTAACTTTGCAAAAGCTGGTGCTACAGAAGTTGTTTCTAACCTAGTAGATCCGAACTTTAGTAATTGTAACAAGACTGTTAAATGTCATACTGTGAAAAGTACCTATAATATTATGACTGTACTACAACATTATACAAAAATAACATGTATTACAGGCCACTGATGATGCTTCATAAATAAAGAAGCGAAACGCGTATGGCACACAAAAAACGCCTTCCATTTAGTTGCTAAAGACGGTAATACACCTCCACAAACTACCATTTTTGTTTGGATACTGCAGTTATTGTTTTCTACATTATGCAATACAGCCTTATTTCTTAAATACTCTCCAAGGATATGACACGTTATTAAAAAAAGGAGATGGACAGAGAGAGAAGGGATATGAGAAGTACTAACTCAAGGCATGAATAAATAAATAAATACCCGGGAACGCCGGGTTTTCAGCTAGCATTTAGATATAAATTACTTCTTCATTGTGACATACGTGATCCATAAATAATAATGTGTTCAAACATTTATTATTAGGTTTCTACTCAACCACGCTGAAGAGGCCGACCTCACTAAAAAGTTCGGCACACTTTTTCTTGACTAATTTGAAATTACTTCCTATCTTACACTATCATTTCAATTTACGTCTACCAGGCGGTCATATTCCTACTGACAACTACACATGCTGCTGCATTACGTTCAAATATATGTTCCGTTGACATGAAACAAAGAAATGCTGATATTTTCTAAGATTTCCTACGTATACGTACCTAAAAACCGTAAAATCTCCCCTATTTCTTTGTCGTAATTGGCACCTTGCAAATTAAATTACTGCTGCTACTTTGTTAGGTATTCCACAAACACACCATAAAATTCAGTTCAAGTGTCTGCTCCAGTACGTTGAAGTATGGACGATTACAAAATGATTTGCCTTCCGGTCACAAGATGGGAGTTTGCTTCTTCACTTTACTGTGTAAAAGCCAGAGAATGGTAAAAGATTACCATTGAGTCATTGAGTACACATGAACTTGGTCTTTTGCACCTGTCCCTGTGCTGACGTCACACACATATATATACCATCTAGTAATAAATAAAAACTTAAAGTAACACAAATGAGATCATAGGCATAGGAAATGCACATTCAACGTCAGCCGCCGGTCACCAAGTAATTCATACGTGACAAAACAGTGTTGTGAGAAGGAAAAACTACGAATCAAGTTGACAGTCATAGAACTGAACCCTCAGAAACTTCGCTAAGCGTTTTTTTTTATTTATTTTTTTATTTTTTTATTTATTTATTTATTTTTTTTTTTTTTTTTTGGACCCAACTACGGGCTCATCAGTCCCCAAACTTACAAACTACTTATGAACTACCTACAACTAAGGACGGCACAAATATCCATGCCCGAGGGGGGATTCGAACCCCCGACCGTAGTGGCCGTGGAGACCGTGACTGAAGCGCCTCAGTTTCCTCGGCCACCGCAGCCGGCTCAACTTTATTGCACTCTTCACAAGTGAGAAGAAAGCAAAACGATTCACTCACAATGTTTACACTAGATATCTGATTTTATTGATACGAGGCGCGTCCAGAAAGTAAGTTCCATTTGGTAATAAAATGAAATTGTACGCAGATACAGAAGAAATTTTTATTGCACAAAATTCTACAGCTCTTAAACTATTTTTCCACGTAACTGCCAACATTTTTCAGGCATTTGTCATAGCGTGGCACCAGGTAATGTATACCTTCTTCATAGACATCTACCGTCTGAGTCTTCAACCAGTTGTAAACAGTGAAATTTGGGGGGAAGTCCATAGCGAGAGCACTGATTGTAAACCTACGGTTTTCCTGGAACTTGTCATCAATCGCGTGAACCAGTTCGTCTGTAACCAAAGGTAGACGCCCACTTCGTTCTTCATCGTGCACATCACTACGCCCGCCATTGAACTGTCGGACCCATCTTCTCACCATCGAATCACTCATCGCATTTGGTCCTTAAACATCGCAAATTTGACGATAAATTTCACTTGGCTTCACTTTCCTTGCACTGAGAAACCGATTCACCTACCTAATTTCACAGGCACCGGGATTTTTAATCGACGGCAACATTTCAAACAAGCACAACAAAGCGTACGTAACTGACAGCGATCTCCAAATGGCGAACGTTCTTCTCCTTAATATACATCGTCTACACCGCATGTGCGGAACTGCAGTCGCAGCGCTGCAGCGGAGATAAATCGAAACGGAACTTACTTTCTAGACGCGCCTCGTATATTTGGCTTGATCCGATTAGGGTCATCAGGCCCTCTCTTACATCGGACCAAGATTTTACACATACACTACTTTTTACATCTATGTTACCTATAATATTTGATTTTAATAAACGATTAATAAGATGTTAACATGGTAATTTAAATGCATGAAATACACGTAAAAAGGATGTAAATAAATATTATTGAATAAACTCTAATAATATTTATACTAGCATTACTAGTGAGACAGCTCCTGCTGAGGCCGATGTGAAAATGGAAATAACAACATTGATATTGGCAGAATACGAAATGTACTTCTGAATATACATAAATCGAATATGACTTAGCGAATTGTGATAGAAGGAATTTAGGATATCTGCACCTAGCGAGAACAATGTCACTCGGAGAATATATGGGAGGAGGTGTGGATGTGACGTTTAAAAGAGATTAGGGGAACAGAGAATAGTGTAATCATTGCTTTAGTAGATTTTCCACTAACTGTCGTTTGAAGGTAGCAGTCTTATTCACTTCTCTGTTACAGTTACGCAGATCGTTCCGGAGTCTAGTTCCTGAAACTGAAAAGGATTGAGAAAGCAGCTGAGTGGTGAATAGAAAGAGTTTTGCTCTGATAGGAATGTGTATTTCAGCTATGTTGTTCAGGCAAGTGTTAAGGACGAGGAAAGCTATGAGGGACATGAGTGTTAGCAGAATATGGATTCAGGAGGGTAGTGAGGAACGCCGTGCTGGATACCAACGGCCTCGGATTACAAGCAGTCGAGATGACAGCCATCTTATCCGCATGGCTGTAACGGATCGTGCAGCCACGTCTCGATTCCTGAGTCAATAGATGGGGACGTTTGCAAGACGACAACCATCTGCACGAACAGTTCGACGACATTTGCAGCAGCATGGACTGTCAGCTCGGAGACCATGGATGCGGTTACCCTTGACGTTGCATCACAGAAAGGAGCGCCTGCTATGGTGTACGCAACGACGAACCTAGGTGCAGGATTGCCAAAACGTCATTTTTTGGATGAATCCAGGTTCTGTTTACAGCATCATGATGGCCGCATACGTGTTTGGCGACATCGCGGTGAACGCACATTGGAAGCGTGTATTCGTCATCGCCATACTGGCGTTATCACACGGCGTAATGGTATGGGGTGCCATTGGTTACACGTCTCGTTCACCTCTTGTTATCGTCAACAGCACTTTGAACAGTGGCAGTTTCATTTCAGATGTGTTACGACCCGTGGCTCTACCCTTCATTCGATCCCTGCGAAACCTACATTTCAGCAGGATAATGCACGACCGCATGTTGCAGATACTGTGCCGGCCTTTTTGGATACGGAAAATGTTCGACCGCTGCCCTGGCCAGCACATTCTCCAGATCTCTCGCCATCTGAAAACGTGTGGTCGACGGTGGCCGAGCAAATGGCTCGCCACAATACGCCAGTCACTGCTCTTGATGAACTGTGGTATCGTGTTGAAGCTGCATGAGCATCTGTTCGTGTACACGGCATCCAAGCTCTGTTTGACTCAATGTCCACTCGTATTAAGGCCGTTATTACGGCCGGAGGTGTATGTTCTGGGTTCTGATTTCTCACCCCAAATTGCCTGAAAACGTAATCACATGTCAGTTCTCGTACAATACATATGTCCAATGAATACCCGTTTATCATCTGCATTTCTTCTTGGTGTAGCAATTTTTATGGTCAGTAAATTGTTTCTTCTGTATCATGTGAACTGCTTATTTCAACTTTCTGCACTCTTCCAGTTTAGTATGATTTAAACCGTTTGTGCACTGTCCCACTCATACCACAATACTGAAGCTTATCTAGAAGAATCCCATGATTTACACATTCGAAGTCTTTGAGAGATCACAAAATATCCCAACTGGTGATGTCCGGTTGTTCAAAACATTTAATATTTCATCAGTTAAGGAATATGTAGCATTTTTGTTGAAAATTCTTTTTGAAATCCTAACTGACATTTTGTTTGATGTTTATTTTTACTAATATGTGAAGCATGTCGAGAATGCGTAACATAAAAATAAAATTGTAGCCGGCCGCTGTGGCCGAGCTCTCTACGGCGCGCCAGTCACAGTCTGCACGACCACTACGGTCGGGGGTCCGAATCCCTCCTCGTGCATGGATGTTTGTGTCGTCTTTAGTATAAGGTAGATCGTAAGTAGTTTGTAAGTTTAAGGACTGATGAACCCGCAGTTAAGTCCCTTAAGCTTAACAAACATTTGAAATTTTTGAAAAAAAAAAAAAAAAAAAAAAAGTATTAAGCCGTCAGAAGTGAGATGGAGCGGTAGTTGCTGACATCAGACGTATCCCCTTTTATTATGCAAAGGTTTGACTACTGAATATTTCAGTCTATCTGGGGAAATAACTTGTTTTAAAGAGCTATTACATACATGAATGAGAATACTACCTATCCCTTGGGAACAAGCTATTAACCCGCGAGAACTCGCGCCTTCATAAGTTAAGCGATCGATCGTGTGTACAACATTTTTCTGACAGTTAAAGAACATTTTGTAATGTACTTAATATGTTTAAATAAGTATTTCTAGTTGCGATGATAAAGAAACACACATATTTGACTATTTGAAATTGGTTAAATACCGATTTATGCCAGTCGTCAGGTATGTATAGGTCAAAAAAAATTGCAGGAAGCTGAATTTTTGGTATGTTGTTAGGACATATTAGAGTAGTATTAAACCAAGTTTGCAGCTTCGAAATCCTTTTGCGTAACTTTTAAGACCTCGTAATTTTCGGACTTTTTTCTGGTTTTGGCTTATAACTCGTGAAGGGTGGTTTTTCGACGAAAAGTCACTCACACCTCTATTAATGTAGATAAAATATTCTAAAATTTGACCCCAACCGCAGCTCTGTAAGTCCAATAGTTCCCGAGATATTGGACTTCAAAAATTGACTTATTTCTCCAAAAACTTCAAATTTTCGATTTTAGTCATCTTTCGGCTAGAATATTGGCTCTAATGGTCATCCCACGGGGAATGTCATACAAAAAAAAAGTTATAGAGCAGTTATTTAACTTTAATCTAAGTACTGAACAAAGTCCATAGGGCCAATAGATTTCTAGTTGTCGGTAAAAAACGAAAACTTGGAAAAATCGGAGTATTCAATAAATTGACCCACACGAATTGCAGTCCTCTTATCCTGTGTAAGTTAAAGAAAAAGGAAGAATTACTTATTGACGATGATTATTAACGTATTGTGTGTAAATAGGTGTAATTATGTGTTAGTGCATACAAATATATTTGTGAAGGTAGGTATTGCTGTAAGAAAAAAAGACGAAAGCCTCTCCGTTTTTGGGTATTGGTCAGCCATTAAGGGATTGGGTCTTTCGTTCGTAGCGAGGCCTTTTGATGTGCGAAGGTATCAATCCCCCTCCCGTCCTCCTTACTCAGAGTGGTGACTTAGCGGATGTTCTGTCCTCTCTCCCAAACTTCTTGCCTCCGAGGCCTTCCCCACTACACCCAGTCTGTCCTTAGAAACGGCCGTATTCGGATCCGTGAAGAACGTTTCAAACAAAAATCGTCTAAATCTTGATATTGGTGGCGTTTTAAGTACTTTCTGTTTTACAATATGTTGAAGCTACCCCCGTCGCATGTTTGTTTCGGGGTCGTCGGTAAGTGCTTGGAGAGGGAGCAGTGACAGTGAAAAAACGCGGAATTTAGCCGCTGATAAAAATGAGTCAGAAACGTGGGCTTGAAATTAACATGAGGATTTTTGTGCAGTTTAAACTAAGTGACCGTACATGACGCATGCAGGAAGAGGTACACTGTGGAAAGTAACGTGTAAGCATTTGTCCAGCGAGAAGGAGATGTTTGATTTGCTCAACCATCGTCTTCGTATGGGGAAAGGCTGAAAAGTGCATCGGATTCAAGGCGTCACATCATTGGATATTATTGTTTCCTTTGTGGTGAAAAATTTTCCAAGGAATATTTCTAGAAGCAAATAAAATTGCCTAAATATCTACAGGTTAAACTCCATCAAAGGGAAACACTGAAAGTGAAAGAATCGATTGTGGAAAAAGCTAGACAAGCTAGTGAATGGGGACAACACATTCTTCGGCGTCTTTCATGTATAATTGAACTTGTTGCTACTGAGGGTAAGTACCACAAACATTGCTACGTAAAATTGCACTCCTTATCGCGATCTGCTGGTGCAGGAGGAAGACGAGGCCGTCCTGAACATTCCTTCCTTATCGTAGGTATGGAGCTTATACATGCACACCCTGCAGAAACAAGAAGGGAAAACCAGTTTTCCATAAAACTTGTTTGCAGAGACCTTCACATGTGATTACAAATCAGCAGTTGCAAGTGTTCAAGCTCATCTAATAAAGCAATATGGAGGAAAAATTATTTTTGCGCAAGTTGGTCCGTAACACAGGCCAGTCGTGATGTCGTGATGTTCACAGACATTGGACAAAACATTCTTTATGAAAAGTGGTATAATCAAAGACTTAGCGATCCTGCTGAAGAGGGGCTTAGAGTTGTCAAAGCTGCAGCAGAGATTATCCTGCAAGACATTCGTTCCTAAACATTTGACACTACTCAATATCCCGCATCAGGTGCCTTTTTAAAAGACGCAGAGGCATCTTTCTCTTGAACAGTGGAAAAAGAAGTGCATAGGATTTGCTCATGCAATCATGGCTGCAACGAGGCCCAAATCTTTCCTATCCTCAATTCAAATAAGCTTTGGAACCTATTTGTATAGAAAATTTGAATCACAGCACCTTGTTGAACTTTGCCACTGTATGGGAATTTCTTGTACATATACGGAGGCTATGCATTTTGAAAGTTCCACTATCCTCCGCGGAGAAGTGGCCCAACCAGTCGACAAAGGAGCTTTCATGCATTTTGTCTTCGACAATGCAGATGTGAACGTTAACACAATTGATGGAGAAAATACGTTCCATGAAATGGGTGGTACAATGATCATGACCCCTCACTCATCCGTTCACCCAGACATAAACAAACCACGTTTGAAGTCTGTATGTGCCGAGTATCAGGTTCAGGCACTGCCACACACATTAAACATTCTTCTATTAGAAAGAAATTTGGCTTGTCAGCCATTTCAATTAACGAAGTGAAAATCGCTGAAGTCATTTTTCCGAAATCCCCGGACCTGCTGTGGTTGTTTGAAAAACCAACTAACATGCCAGGCATCCCAGGATGGAATGGATTCATGGAGCAAGTGACAGAAGATCTTCCTTACAAACGTTCAAAGATTGTATATCTCCCTTTTATCCATGCTCCCCCAACCGACTACGACACTGTTTTAACAGCACTTTCAGAAGCCAGTTAAAGAACAAGCATTTACGGTCAGGAAGCATGTTTTGTGACCTACGATCAACCACTGTACTTGAAAGCCCGAGACATTGTGGAGAGCCACCAGCATCCTCAGCTTGTCAACATAGGGGTGTGACTTAGAGGTTTTCACCACCTCACGTTATTCATGGGGACCGTCGGTGCCATAGTGGCAGGAAGTGACTCAAGGTGCTTCTTTGTTCAATTTTTGCGGAAAACAGTGTTGAAAAAATCCTTTTTATATACGATGCGTTAATAATCATCGTCAATGAGTAATCCTTCCTTTTTCTTTAAAATACACAGGAGAAGAGGACTGCAATTCGTCTGGATCAATTTATTGACTACTCCAATTTTTCCAAGTTTTCGTTTTTTAACGATAACTAGAAATCTATTGGGCCTATGGACTTCGTTCAGTACTTAGATTAAAGTTAGATAACTGCTCTATAACTTTTTGTATGACTTTCCCCATGGGATGATCATTAGAGCCAATATTCTAGCCGAAAGATGATTAAAATCGAAAATTTGAACTTTTTGGAGAAATAAGTCAATTTTTGAAGTCCAATATCTCGGGAACTATTGGAGTTACAGAGCTGCGGTTGGGGTCAAATTTTAGAATATTTTATCTACATTAATAGAGGTGTGAGTGACTTTTCGTCAAAAAACCACCCTTCACGATTTATAAGCCAAAACCAGAAAAAAGTCCGAATATTTCGATGTTTTTTGGCTCTTAAAAGTTACGCAAAAGGATTTCGAAGCTGCAAACTTCGTTTAATATTACTCTAATATGTCCTAAAAACATACCAAAAATTCAGCTTCCTGCAATGTTTTTGGACCTAAGGCAATTTTTTTTTTGTCTGGCCTAATTGTTTTATACTTACTGTGAGCGAAATGCTCACGCGCGAGCGCTCGCAGATTAATACCCTGCTGGAAATGCCATCAATTCCATATGACCTTTTACTCTTGAGAGAGTTTATTATTTACCTAATTTCTGAAGATGGGTGGAATTTCAATTGTATCAAATTGTGCAGTTATGTCCTCTTCCATGAACTGCCTTGGGATTTCTAATGAACATTTAGATCCTATTTTATCAGCAACATTTAAAAAGTCATCTTTAAAAATGTTTTCAACTTCTGATTTTTTGTTTCTAAATTTTTAATTTGTCTTGTTGGTAATGCTCTCTTCCTCTGCTCTTGGTTGCCAAATGTTGTTGTTTTTTTACAAATGTTTGTTAAGCTTATGGGTCTTAACTACGGGGTCATCAGTCCCTAAACTTACAAACTACTTATGAACTACTTACGAACTAGGACGGCACAAATATCCATGCCCGAGGGGGGATTCGAACCCCCGACCGTAGTGGCCGTGCTGACCGTGACTGGAGCGCTTCAGTCACCTCGGCCACCGCGGCCGGCTCTTGGTTGCCATGTCTCTTTTTTAATAATATTCCAAATTGTTATAATTTAATTATGAGAGGAACTAATCTCAAAGATGATGATATTTTTTGTTATTACACTTTCTCGCGGATAGATATAGTTTCCTTTCTCTTTTACAAGGTATTTTTATTCCTTTAGTAAGCCATGTGGTTTTTTTTTCCTTACACTTATATTTCACTAATTTCTTGTTGTTGTATTTTAAATTAACATAATGTTCCTTATTAACCTCATCCCAGTATAACTACTGTAGACATTCTTTGAAATTTCTAGTTGTTCAGTCATTAATCGATCGCACAACTCAGGAGGACTGTTTAGAATTACTCCACGGAGCTCTGTCATATACTCTTACTAGCTGTGCACCATGATCAGAACGTTGTTAAACTTATCTTGGTCTATAAATACGTTATAAAATAGATCTCGGGTGAACAGCCTGGTCTGTATGTGCATCAGCACACCTGATGGTGGCAACATGGTCGATTGCCGAAATATTGTGTCCTATGCACAGGCTGTTCACCCGAGATCTATTTCTTCATGAAATACGCCAGGAGAAATTGAAAAACCACATATAAAAACGTTATCTATCGTTGTACAGTTTTCCTTTACTACCCAAGGAAGAAAATCAGTAACGGATGTCAGATTGAATAAGCCAAGTTAAGACTTCCAGGTCATTATTCCTGTTACACTCTTTGAGTGAATCTACATTGAAATCACTACAAATAATAATTTGCTTCTCCCTATCTGACAGATAACACAACAAGGCATCCAAGTTTTTTACAGATAACTGGAAGTTTCCTGAAGGGGGCATATATACTGTTACAATTACAAGATAATCATAATTGAGTTTAAGCTGGCAGGCACATGCTTCAGTACGTTGTTCTACACAAAACTTTTTTGTTTCTAAGTTTTTTACACTGTGATATCTTTTGACATATATGGAAACTCCACCTCTTACCTTATTAACTATAATTACATTTGAAGCTAATTTATATCCACTGACATTGATATTTTACATAGCAGTGACAATGTGATGCTCAGACAGGTATAGTATATCTATTACATTATCAGTTTCTATATCATCTAAACAAACCAAAATCTTACCTATTTTATTCCTTAGTTCCCCAATATTCTGGTGAAAAATGATAACATTATTTTTTACTTTACTTTTGTGAGAAACATTTGATTTTTCAACATTTTTAGCACCTGCCTGCCTGAGCTTCTCATTGGACACTTACCTTAGCCTAAAAAATAAGTACTTCCATAAACTGCAGAGTCCTTCCTTGAGGATTTTGCTTTCAACCCAATCGATTTTTTCTTCCCTCTCCTATTGAGATGCGGGACATGCCTAGTGAAATCCTACATATCATCAACAGGAACCAAACCTATGTTTGACAGGGTAGCCGCCCTAAGCAGTTGATCAATCTCCATACTGACCCTCTTGACAGAGCGGTTAAGTTGGGGTCGATCATAACACACGAAAGCAAGCAACAGTGTGGGTAGTTGGAGAAGCTATTTTAACCAGGTCACACTCAATACTGTAGCCCTGATCCTTATCAATGCTGTTTCCCAACCCACCCACTATCACAAAATGATCCTGTTTTGTGAAATCCTTGCACAAGGAGCCTATATCCTATACCACCTGGCTAAGACGCCCACTGAGCTTGACAAAGTTTGTGACCTGGTAGCTGTCACCTAATTTTTCCTGCAAAATTTGGCCCACCGCTCTTCCATGGCTTCTTGCCAACAAAAGAACTTTCCTCCTACTATCTACTAGTTTTTTAAACAGTTGATCTCCTAGTGAAAGTCTCTTGTTTCTTAACTACACCTACTTCTAAAGGAGCTTCTTCCTCACTTAACTGTGGTAGTAAGGCTACTCTGTTGGTTGTGCCAATTGTGAAGCTGTAAGGAACTATGCTCTCTCTGTTGTTCCTGTTCGCTGCCACCACGTCCCACCCCTGCTCACCCTTCTTCCCCCTTACAGCTTGTACAGCTTATGGGACTTGTACAGCTTATGGGACTTAATGACGGGGTCATCAGTCCCTAAACTTACTAACTTCTTATGAACTACTTACGAACTAGGACGGCACAAATATGCATGCCCGAAGGGGGATGCGAACCCCCGATCGTAGTGGCCGTGCAGACCGTGACTGGAGCGCCTCAGTGTCCTCAGCCACCGCGGCCGGCCCCTTAATCTCGTAAGTGCTGCCATAGTACTATTCAGTTCAGCCTGAAGGGCTCCAATCTTCCCTTTCTGTTCGTCTGTTTTTCTGTCCCTTGAACACACTTCGCAAAACAAAAGAAGAGACTCGTTTACTTCCCCCTTTCCCATACCGCTACATCTACCCCAATGAAACCATTTGTCACAGTAGCTGCATTGAAACACAGCACGAACAAACCTACTGCAGTTACTGAGACAATGCGTAAAAAACGAAAAAAAACCATCAATGATCAGCTTGAAAAGCGCACTAATAAATGTATAAAATTATTTAAGCCGGCCGCGGTGGCCGAGGGACTGAGGCGCTCCAGTCACGGTTTGCACGGCCACTACGGTCGGGGGTTCAAACAATGTTCAAATGTTTGTAAAGCTTATGGGACTTAACTACGGGGTCATCAGTCCCTAAACTTACAAACTACTTATGAACTAACTAATACTAAGGACGGCACAAATATCCATGCCCGAGGGGGGATTCGAACCCCCGACCGTAGTGGCCGAGCAGACCGTGACTGCAGCGCCTCAGTCCCCTCGGCCACCGCGGCTGGCGTCGGGGGTTCGAATCCCCCCTCGGGCATGGATATTTGTGCCGTCCTTTAAGTAGTTCATAAGTAGTTTGTAAGCTTAGGGACTAATGACCCCGTAGTTAAGTCCCATATGTTCTACAAACATTTGAACATTTTGAACAATTAGTTGACTGTGTTAATGCACTTAAAATTATGGAGAAACTCTAAAACTGCACACTCGAAATTTAGGCCTGCCAAGGACGTTTGTACACAAACCGAACTTTTCGAGATTACTGGTAAGCTTGAAGAGAACACTGATAAATGTTTTTAGTTACTTAACAGTGTTAAACTACGTTTTATTTCTACCAAAATTACTTATCTTTTCCGATAGCACTGACACCACACATCTGGCCTTGCGCAATCAAAACAGATGACTCGTCATTCACGTACATACAATGAGAAGAGTATTGGACCTAATTCCGAGCCCCGGGTTACGCCTGAAAGTACCCTTTTCCAATATGACTCACAACACTACGCGAGTTAAACTAATGTACATTGGGAAGGTATTTGCGAATACGCACAGATAATGACAAACAAAAACGAACACCATTGTAGAGGTTTCCATAGTTTCTATTATTACAAAGAAAATGAGAATACAGAACAAAGCATACCGCTCCATGCCCCGTACAAATTTTACCAGGTGGAAAATACTCTGTCGGAGCACAAAAAAGGGAAATGTTTTCCTGTTTAAAAGGCTCTGACAGAAATGTGTGGGACCAGTAGCCGCAGTCCTCATTCCGCCTCCTGACGTAAAATTTTTACTAGCCAACGTATTCGCTCTTTTTTTTTATCACAGAACATGCTAAATCCTTTTACGTAGTCTCTTTTTCATACACAGCATCTCCCTGTCTACATATGCCACTCTCCAAATATACGTTTTTTTCACCCATTGGAAGTTTCTCCTGTCTGTCTCTTCCGTATGTAGACCTTTCTCACCACTATCTCATACACTATCCTCAATAAGTTTGGAAACACCTAAATAATTATAGACAATGGAAAGGAAATACAGTATGAAAATGCATTTTGTTGTTTTTCAAATGTCAATTAAGCACAAATAATACACAGGAATATACAACAATTATATTTTCGATTTCTCAAAATAGCCATCCTTAGCATTCATCACTACGTAGCACACTCTCTGCATGCATGGCAGTTATGTCGAGGTTTCAGTTGGAATTAGTCTCCATTCTTGATGCAGAACCTCCCACAATCGTATCCCACTCAAGATTTCCCGTTTTAGGATTCTACTGTCCATCGCATTGCAGTTTGCTTTGCTTATTATCAGGGGATTGGGGTGGCCATTTCACGTTCTTCAATATTTTACGAAACTCTATATACTTTACTTAGTTCTGACACAAGCGAGATGCATGTTTCGAGTCGTTGTCTTGCTGCAAGACAAACCCTTTTCCAAATCAGAAGCAAATCAGCTGTCTTAGCATGTCGCTGTAGAATGGCATGATAATCCTTTTGATTAATTTTTCCATATATTTTCACCAAATCTCATACTTTATTTCCTCCAAAGGATCCCCATACTATCACAGAACCTCCTTCATGATATACAGTTGGCATTACGCACTGGAGATTCAAGCGTCTTGGGGTAAGCGGAGTACAAATTTATGGCATTTACTTCCATAGCCGGCCGCGGTGGCCGAGGAGACTGAGGCGCTTCAGTCACGGTCTGCACGGCCACAACGGTCGGGGGTTCGAATCCCCCCTCGGGCTCGGGCATGGATATTTGTGCCGTCCTTAGTATTAGCTAGTTGATAAGTAGTTTGTAAGTTTATGGACTGATGACCCCGTAGTTAAGTCCCATAAGCTTTACAAACATTTGATTTTTTACTTCCATATATTTCTAACTTGGATTCATCAGTGAAGAAGACTCTTTCCCAATGCTCCACTGTCCGATATTTGTGTGTCTTAGGCCACTAAAGTCTTTTCTTCTTGTTAACAGGGTGCGACAGTGGTTTCCTTGTTGCTACTTAACGTCTGAGGTTGTCTGCCATGGGTCGTCTCACTGTTGACTCACTCACCGCTGTATCCCTAGTTGCATTACGTTCGGCATTCAATTCACTGACAGTTTTTAATTTGTTACGTTTACTGGTCACTACCAAATACTTTTTCTGGCATTCTGATATTTTCCTGAGTGCTCCTGAGCGAGGACGATCTTCAGTGGAACCTGTTTCTCGATGCCGGTATATGGTTTTGACAATTACGCTGATGGGAATCTTCAGTTTCTTTGCTATTTGTCGTACACTGTTGCTTTCCTGGTGCAAAGTGATTGTCATTACCGGGATTCATAAGGAACCTGGCCCTTTGTGGCCACTTTCAATTACTTTCGAGGAGTGTTGTACCTTTATGCAAACGCAACTACAAGTGAACAGAACCGTAAACAACGTACCTCTAGATAGCCATGCGATCTACTCGCGCCACCTGGCGTATTTAGTAGAACTGCTTGGAGAGGTAACGTCGGTTTAAATAAAACGAAGCAATACTAGTATATTCCAATATGTATGTATATGTACGATAATTAAGTGTACAATCTTGTGTCATTATTAACCCTTATTTCAACTTTCTATTCCATATTCTAACCAGTAACTCACTTCTTGCTCCTTTGTAATACGTAGAATGGTGTTTTCAAACTTATGAAGGGCAGAGTATGTCATGTGGAACCACCTCAAATAGAACTTAACCATTCACAATATTCTTCCCCAGGATAACCGCAACAGAACTGTCTCACACTGTTAGGGAACGACAAATATTGATTACTTTTTTATCTTCGCCCCCCCTGTGCAGTTCAGTACTACAGATTTAAATGTTTTAGTCCAGTGACTGCTTGACCGAGCGAAGTGGTTAGCAAATCGGATTTGCATTCAGCGGAAAGACGTTTGTCAAACCCACCTGCTGCCATTCAGATTGACGAGTTCCACGATTTCCTTAAATCGCTGCAGTCATATTCTGGTATGGTACTTTTAAAAGTGTGAGGGGGGAGGGCTTCCGTCCTGTCTTCGACAAAATAATCCAAACTTACGTTCCCACCCTAATGTCCAAGTTGTCGACGAGACTTCATACTCTCGTCTCCCTGCCTGTCTCTGTCTTCCTCTCTCCCTGTGTGTGTGTGTGAGAGAGAGAGAGAGAGAGGGGTAACAGTTTATTACTCGCAACAAATTCTAGTTAACTGAAAACAAGCCACATGTTGTGATTAATGCCACACGGCGTTATTTGCCGTTTTTCAGACACCTCATGCTACAGACGGCCTTCCCTTCAGGACATGGAGTACTATTCGCAGATTCGCCTGTTACAAGTTAAAGAGCTCCACAGCTACCTATGTCATTTCTGAGGCCATAAGAAACATTTTGTCCATTGACCTTATTGATAAACCCAGCAAGTATAGACGTAATTGAATAACCTGTGTACCCTGATGTCTGACATAAAGCAAACTGCTATTAAAACCTGAAATGTTATACGCTATTTTCAAAAGGTATAGAACACAATAGGCACCTCCCTAAACAAATCCTTTCTAGATGCTTCCGTGAGTTATTACACCTGCATGATATTATCCTTTTTCATGTTTGTTTATCGACGATATTTCGTTTTTAGTTGTTATTTTCTTACGATATTGTTTTACTCGAGCAGATTATTCACCTCATGTGTCCGCCACCGAAGTATGGGGCCTGGTTTCTATTCCCCGCAGGTTTATGGGTGTTGTTTGTTTGTCATCATCATCGACACGTAAGTCACCGAAGTTGCGTCAATAAAAAAAACTTACAGTAGGTGGCCGAACCCCGGTGGGGATATCCGATACGATCATTTCATTTCACTTCATGTAAAAAATTAATGATTGAAATCACTCGATTCGATAACTCGTGAACGATGGTAACGAACAGCTAATATGATTTTAAATTATGATCGTTTCCGCTTCGAATTAGAGTCCTATGTCACAGAGGACTTGTGTGGGCAAAGAAAATTATGATATTGATAAAACATTAGGGTGCACCATCTAAAGAGCGAAATCGTTCGCATCAAACTAAAAATTACTACGTAGAGGCCAATGCAATAAAATGAAACTTAACGTAAGGAAACAACTTATGGGGAGCGACATAATGTATGGTAAGTGAAGAGACAGTGGAAGAGAATCAAATCAGAAAACAAAGTAGGACAATTAGTAGCTGAGTTTTTCATGAATAGGTTACAAAAAGTGTTCCGTTTCTGCCAATAAGATGGAAGTGTGTCCCTTAGACCTCAATTCGGAAGATTATGAATCAGAGTGGCAACAAATTTTGCGCATCTATTTATCACTTCATACTGTTATGTGATTTGCGTAATATTTCTAAACTGTGTTCCAGTATTAATCGAAAGACACCTGTGTTTAAAATGATAGAATATCTTCAACTCGTAAGAGAATTAAGAATCGATAGATAACACGAGACGTGAAACTGAGTTATTTAAATGTAGTCACTTGAGGGATTTCCTTTCGGTCTTTATTTAGTTTTTTAAACCTGCTTCAAATGTTGCTTACGAGTGGTTTCGGTAATTCGAGATGAATACTTTGAATCGAGCCTCTTTTGAATTCCAGATGAATGCTTTGAATACAGCCTTTTTAATAAGATATGTATTTCGAGATGCTGCTACTTATTTTTCGCAGAAATTATGTACCTCTTAATTACAATTTAGCATTACGAAGGAGCACTTTATGCTTACAATCCTATTAATATATCGGATATTCTAGTTCTTTAGCGGTACAGTGAGAATGAGAGGTAGTTAATAGTGAAAATGTTACGCTCTTAAAGCCTCTTCTCCCAGCTGGTTAAAGGTCTACAGCAGTGGCTTTTAGCACCTCTTCGGGTGCTACCTGAAAACGTGTTTAACAGCTTGTACACATCTCAATTTGTGGACCTATAAACTGTGTGTAAGTGTTTCAGTAAACGCATGCTAAAAAGCTTTCTAACAGATAAAGTACCAAATAAAAGCCTTATGTTATACTCGAAACAGAAGCTGTAAGTACACTTAAAATTTAGACACGTCACCACAGTTTCAGTAGGAGGGGTATCCCGGGGCACTACTGTGCATGGGGCACGCTTAAGCAAAGCACTTGACTCGTAAACTAACCTTCCGAGAACATTACAGACACTGGACGATCAGTAATGTTATCTAGATATGGCTACCACATTCAGAGTATCACTGTAGTAAACGTTTTAGAACGAAGACTATGTTTCCGTTTTTCTGATAATTGAGTAAATTTACATTCAGAACTGAGAATATATGTTCTTTTACAGGATACTGTTCTACATTACATGGTACTCCTATATAATCTGAATGCTTAAAAGCTACCACTCTAGTTTCTAAAGTAATTTAAAAAAATTCAAATGTTTGTAGAGTTTATGAGACTTAACTACGGGGTCATCAGTCCCTAAATTTACAAACTACTTATGAAATAGCTAATACTAAGGGCAGCACAAATATCCATGCCCGAGGGGGGATTCGAACTCCCGACAGTAGTGGCCGTGACTGGCGCGCCACGGTCCCCTCGGCCACCGCGGCCGGCAAACTAATTCAAATGTGCCAATAGGACAATATTTATTTTCATTCTTGTATATATATCAAATAACCACAGATTCTCTAGTAAGCACTGCAGAAACTTTTATTTAATTACTTACGGTTCACTTCAAGGAATACCATTGAATGGTATTCCTTGAAGTGAACCGTAAGTAATTAAATAAAAGTTTCTGCAGTGCTTACTAGGGGATCTGCGGTTATTTGATATATATATATATATATATATATATATATATATATATATATATATATATATATATATATATATATACAAGAATGAAAATATGTCCTGATATACAGGTTACTGCCAAACTAGTCTCATGCAAGTGTTTTTAACAGCCCGTCACATTGTCGGCGGTCCTTTGAACGGTATTTGTGTTTGGTTTTGGCAAGTGCCCGTATAACAGTCCCCTCCTCCCCACCCACCCCCTTCTATTTTGGGGCGCGGGTAAATACCATTCACCTGCAATATCACATTCATTACGGGAAAGTCGATCGATATCAATCTAACAGTTGCCTAGTCAATGATTCCAAAGAGCTTTCTACCTATAGTACGTCAAAATTTAAGTTGATCATAACAGTACGTCGCCTTTTCAGTTGATCATAATCGAACTTCCATTCTTACACCCGTATCTCTCACACACAAAATAAAAGCCATTTAAACTCCTCATAATAATATTTAAAGATCCTTGTACGTAGCATCAATTCTCGATAAAAACGTAATGAATTGCCCTAAAGTAATTTACATACTATAAAAATCTGAACAGCGAATCCGTGAAATTTTAGTTGACTGTTTCATGGATCATCAAAACTCATAATCGATTATTCTTCTCCTTATGTATCAGATACACTTCAGTTAATACTTGAATGGATTTTAACAGTTACACAATTTCAATCAGATCTCTCCGAAGAAACAAAATCTGATCTCTCCTTCACAATTATAAACTGATATTTTTGCACAAATTAATAACGTTGTTTGTCATTCTTATGTTATAACAACATCTGGTACATTAGTCATTTTCAGTTAACTTTATTCAATATCTCTGGGGAAAAAATAGTCGCTAAAGAATGAAACCTTTAGCAAAAAAGAAAAAAATAATAATCAAATTTAAAAAATAAGTAAATTAAAAAAAAATGAACAATAATTTAAACAATAAAATCGAGAAGATATGCTAAATTTGGAAGCATGAGTCGGTTCTTGCAGTGCAAACAATGCCAAGCATACCTGTTACGCCAGGCCACGTAGGTACAATGCAACAAGTTAGACCTACGTAGTTGAAACCGCATTTCCTATACGTCAGAAATACAAGATCAACAATGATTCGGCCGGCCGCAGTGGCCGAGCGGTCTGCGGCGCGCCAGTCAGTCAACACGTCCGCTACGGTCGGGGGTTCGAATCCCCCCTCGTGCATAGATGTTTCGTCTTTAGTATAAGTAGTCTGTAAGTTTAGGGACTGATGACCCCACAGTTAAGTCCCTTAAGCTTAACACTTTTGAACTATGTATTTTGTCAATGGAGCTGTGAACATTGTTATATGTTAGCTTCTTTGAAAAGAACTATAGTTTCGCTGGCACTTTTTCATTTAAAGCTTCACCGTTGTTGCTTCTTGTAAAAGCTGAAACAGAAATATCGGTCTTTCCAACTTCACAACTTTAAACTACCCTATTTCCGGAGTAAATGTAACTACTATATTATCTTACTGAGGCTTGAAACATTCACACTTCCCATATCTGTCTCAGGATGCCTGAATCATTCTTAGGAGCGGCAATAGCCAATAATAACCATACTGTTTCCCATATTTAGAGTTTTTTTTTTTTTTAATTTTTCAATAAGTTTCATTGTCAATGAGTAGCTAGCGATATATCACTGTAATTGTCTTTTCAAGAGCTATTAGATAAACAACTGTTAAAAACGTATTTGCTTCAATATCTCGTGCGATAGAAGAGTTACGACTTTTTACACAAATCAAAGTACAAGCCCCTAACTGCTTAAAATAGATATTAGAAACTGTTCAGGAAATGTAAGATATGTTTTAGGTAACTCACGCTGTATATCCATAAGGTCACTGATTCCTTCAGAAGAGAGGCACATCGTGCTGGAGATCGTGGAAATGTTCAAGTAAAGAGGACTATGTCAGTAGTTTCGAGATATACATCAGGGTTGAAACTTAAATAATGGCAACTATTTATTCACAACCGATACAAAAGCGTTACACGTTTGCACCTGTCACTGTCCTTCAAAGTGGTCACCAGCGTTGTGTAGAATGCGTCGCCAGCGCTGTGGGAGGCGTAATACATCGTTAGCTGAGCCTGTTCTGTTGATGGTGCGAATGGAGTGGTCTACTGCCTGTCGAATCTCTGGAGTAGTTCTGAAACGAACACCATGGACTGATCCCTTTATCTCCAGAATCAAATTAAAGTCACAAGGACTTAAGACCTGGGAGTAAGATACGTTAGATGGTACAGCATTTCCCAGTCCCATCGACTGTACAAAGCAACCACAGCTTGCGCTGTATGCGACCGCGCATTGTCGTACAAAGTGATGGGTGGGTTGCGCAGAAAGTGTTGCCGCTTCTTTAGCAAAGTTAGTCGCAGGTGATGCTCCAAAAACGAATAATAATACTGTGCATTGACGGCCTTCCGTGGAGGAACGTAATGCGTTAGGATAACGCCATCACAGTCGTACAAGAGAATCGCCATAACTTCCACATACAGGGGCTCTAACGCGGCAACCTGTAATGACGCCTTTCGTTGGCTTGGCGTTTCAATTTTGGTTCAGTTTCATCCAGTGTTATGACACGGCGTAAGAAAGCCTCTCCTTACCTTTCATAGCGCTCAAAGGGCGTCTGAGCAGCGTCGTAACACATTCATGTCTGCATTTCCATCAATTCATGCGGACCTCGTCGCGATATAATTTTTCGCACGTCTTGGCGTTCCTTCAGGACGCGAAGCACTGTAATATGCGCTAATTCGGTTTCTTGGGCGAACTCACAATTGGTTTGGCGTCGATCACTTTCCACAAACGCGGCAACAGTTGCATTTCTTCTTCAGAGACGCTAGGACGACCTACCCGATGCATGTCTGCTACAGTCTGCTCACCTTCGTTGAATGCTTTTATCCAACGTGCAACTGTTCAGTACCGTAATGCCCATTTCCCTCACGCCTCTTGAAGTACGTGATGACACTGTGGTGCTGTACGACATCTGTCAGATTCATTCTTGATCCGATTCCGTTGTTTCTGTTTCGAAAACAGACGTTAGAGTCCATTTTCTCGGAAGTAAGGAAGGTATGTCAACAACGTGTTCTATCTGCGACAATAGTCGATACAAATGAATAGTGTCCACAGCAGTGTTTCTGTAGCATTACATTAAATATTTTCACTAAAATTATATGTGCGACGCTTGTTGCTTGCGTATCCGTTCTCACTTCAGTAGATATCGCTGACTTTCTGTTTTGCGATTATCGATTTTTTCAACCAATTTCGGGGGAGAGCGGAAGAGCTCTTCGTCTTTCTGTTCTGCACTCTTATTCCGATCAGAGCTTTTTTTATTTATTCTTATTGTAATAAAAACCCAGTTTGATTTCAAACATTTTTAATCCAAAAAGACATTCTCCTATTCCCATAATTTTTTATTAGTTGTTTTCAGCAAGCTGCGGTCAGTCGTAAAGAGATGCTTGGTCGTTATTACGATTCCCGATTGCATAAGTTTGGTTCAAACTCAACTCTTTCCTACATTAAATTTATATCGATTTTCGAAACCTGCAGTTAATGTTTATATTCAGCGAAGTCCGATTTTTATACTTTAATTTCTTTATTGTGTCATTAAATTAACGCTTCCGTGAAACCTTGTTACGCAAAGAGTATGAAAGCCAAGCATTGATATACGGCAGATAGTTTAATTTCATTCCATATTCCAGTACAAAACAAAGTCAACAGCTCATCCACGCCTCATCCTGCATGTAAACATGAATATTCGCGCGACTTTCTTTTGTAATGGTGCTTTCAGGTGTTGCCGTAACTTCACCAGATTCCTCCAGATATTCAGAAATTCATTCAATTCTATAAGTGTTATTTAATCCATATATTTACAACCCTAATCCAAAATACGAAAGCAACACTTCAATGCCACTATTTAAGTCCCAACCCTCGTGTATTGAAAGTTTGGATCTAACGAAACGTGTTTTAGGCTAATCGGTATAGTTATGCTGACGACATTGACCAGATGGAGTAGTGTTCAACAAAAATGCCTAGTAACCAGGATAATCCTGTTTCGGCTCACATTTTCAGTTCCCCCCATTTAAGCAACTCACTGCCCACAGGCAACTAATCTTTTAGAGTCCGTTTCATTTCTAGAAACAGTTTACTTTTAGCTGAAACAAAAATGGTGCTCATCAAGGACTGAGTTTGGAACACTGGCAGGAAGTACGCCGAGTCACTCAGACGAAGCCGTTGTCCTGCAGTGGCCGCCACGAATGAACTGTGACTGGAACGAGCGGTCATCCGTGAAGCAGCAGCTCGCAGCAAGAAACGGCGCTGCGAGGCGCAGACGTTCTCAGCCATCGTTAGAGGAACATCCGGCTGCGGGATTTCATAGCGAATATACCGTATTTGCCGGCGTATAAGACGCACTTTTTTCCTACAAAAATTGGTGCAAAAACTGGATGCGTCTTATACGCCGGTTAGCACGTTAAAGTACGTAACCACAAGTTCTATTTCGTTTCAAGGGATTTCGAAAAATGGTATAAAATACTGGAAATAACGTTTTAGGCGGGAAAATTTGCTTTAAGTTTCGCTTATCGTAGTTTTTATTTGAGATATGGACATAATATGCATCAAAATACCCGTCGGGAGCTTTATTTTATAGTAAAGGTTTCCTGTTTTTGTTCTATTTTTAGTACCAAGCGTAACTGAAATTGGTAACTTGATAGGAAGTAGAGACTTTCGACGTTATTTCATTCATCATAATCGATTTTTTTCAGCAATCCTGTAACTGTGTCATTCATTATCTGAATAATGAAACGCTGCTCAAGTTCCTTGCCCACGTCTCGCCCGACGATATTTGAGAATTTATTCGCACTAGTATTGCCTGTGCTCGAAAATCGACCAACTGTGTTTACAATGGTCACTGGGGGTAAAATTTTACGTATCATGTCGGCGGCCTCGCGTGATTATGTTGGCAACATCAACAAAACGATAGAAAATCTTTTCCAATTTGTTGGAACCACATAGAATGAAGTAAACAAATAATGCTGTTCCTGCTTTATGGTTGACAGGATCTTGTATGTTCCCTCATCCGTTCAGTAAAAATGATTGCTCTCGTAAAGCGAAGATTCCATGAGAAAACATCAGCGTTGTCAAGCGATTGGCTAAAATGAAGACTCACAGGATTCTCACTATTCAGCATCTGTTGCCAACATTATCATAGGAGGACGCTGGGATACTGGGTAAAATTTAACCGGCACTGGGAGGTATGAAACGGTATCTTTTACGTGGTAAGGAAAATGCCTGACACAATAACAACAAATAAAAAGGGAAGTATATACTTCTAATGCCATTTTCGAATTATATAACTTTATTAGCCTAACATTTGAAATGGAACTACAATTTCGGTGTTCGTACATTTATACAACGCCAAGAAATAATGTTATTTCGATGCTGCGATATTCAGAATTCCAGAGCTGACAACATGTCGATTTCGTAGTTCCACCCGAGCACCGCTAGATGCGTCTCCCGGCGCATCATCCTTTATATCGGCATTCATATTAAAACATCCATTTCCTTTAACCACTCTTAATCACTGCGAAAATGAAGCATTTGAACGGCACAAGAAAGTGAGTTGGGGGCACTCCATTTTTCGGTATTCACTTACTTTAATACGTTATTTTAATATTGCAGATGTGCTGTAATATAGCGTCTTTGTTCGAGGCGAATAGCCAGTCAGTGAGCTGATTGTTGGAGAATGTAGAACTTTATCCAAGCTTTA
Source organism: Locusta migratoria (assembly GCA_026315105.1). Taxonomy (NCBI): domain Eukaryota; kingdom Metazoa; phylum Arthropoda; class Insecta; order Orthoptera; family Acrididae; genus Locusta; species Locusta migratoria. The sequence continues at coordinate 208,320,910 of CM048747.1, read as the reverse complement.
GATCGGAAAATTTCTACTTCCTTTTACTACTTTTAATGGCTAAATGCACACATAATATTTATATTCGTGAAATCTACGACAAACAATCTTTCGAATTATGTAACTGTCATTGGCCTTCTTGTACGAATAAATTAGTAATCTGTACCACAATTTTCGTGTTGGCGTATTTATATAATGATTCTCAAGTACAAATATTCTGCGTCTCACAGTTGTCGTATTTTTTAAAATGGTTTTATTGGTTGCATTGTCGCTTGAGGGTTGATATGATAAAAGAGTGGAGCATATTGGGATGGAAATTTATCGGTATATACAAATTTCTACGTGTGTGTGTGTTTATATTTCGCTCTGCAGTGAAAACTACAGAACGCAAACGAATTGTCTCTGTGTAATTGTTGTCAGAAGTCTCCCGCCGGCCGCGGTGGCCGAGGGGACTAAGGCTCTCCAGTCACGGTCTGCACGGCCACTACGATCGGGGGTTCGAATCTCCCTTCGGGCATGGATATTTGTGCCGTCCTAGTTCGTAAGTAGTTCATAGGTAGTTTGTAAGTTTAAGGACTGATAACCCCGTAGTTAAGTCCCATAGACTATACAAACATTTGAACATTTGAAGTCTCCCGTTATACACCATAGCACTGTGCTGTATGCTGTATGCTGTGCCCCATACAGTGCGTCGACAAATACACAGACACAAACCATCGATTATTCTCTCAGTGTGTGGAACATCACAAAAATACTTACATAAATATTTGCACTTGACAATAAATTTTCAAAACGCGTCATTTTAAACATTAAGACCTCCTACTCGTCGCGCCAAGTTCGCGAAACAATACTCGGCGCGAAGTCTGATCGGAGCAATCGTAAGCAGAGCCACCTAGGAGTCAATGTCGTAAGCCTTTACGACGCTCTCGTCAACCATCGCATCATAGTCGGCGCGAATTGTAAACAGCGACAGGCGAAATCTATGTCTATAAATGTGAATGTCTGTTCGGTGTACGTTTATCACGCCTGAACCACAAGATATAAAGAGCTAAAAATTTGTACGGTTACTAATGTTTACCCGCGGAAGGCTTTAGGCAACGTTTTATGGCGCTTGGATAGCTCTCTCTCTCTCTCTCTCTCTCTCTATATATATATATATATATATATATATGTCTGTTCACTGTATGCTTATCACGTCCGAACGACAAGACGCAGAGATTTAAACATTTGTACAGTTACTAATTTATACCTGAGAAAGGTTTCAGGCACGGTTTTATAGCAATCTGATAGATATTTAGTAATTTGAAGAATATAACGCGAAATGCGGAATGGTTTTATTGCTTGCATTGTTGCTTGAGAGTTGATAATGATAAAAGAGTGGAGTATATTGGGAAGGAAAGTTATCGGTATATATAAATTTCTACGTGTGTGTGTGTTAATATTTCGCTCTGCAGTGAAAACTACAGAACGCAAACGAATGGTCTATGTGTAATTGTTGTCAGAAGTCTCCCGTTGTACACCATAGCAGTTCAAAAATGTTCAAATGTTTGTTAAGCTTATGGGACTTAACTACGGGGCCATCAGTCCCTAAACTTACAAACTGCTTATGATCTTCTTACGAACTAGGACGGCACAAATATCCATGCCCGAGGGGGGATTCGAACCCCCGACCGTAGTGGCCGTGCAGACCGTGACTGAAGCGCCTCAGTCCCCTCGGCCACCGCGGCCGGCCCATAGGAGTTCAATGCCGATAGCTCCAAGGGGGTGGAAGATATGGTGATTGAAAGTCGTCAGCTTAAAAAAAAATCGGAATGAAGTCCATCGATGACATTTGCGACTCTATAGCAAGGTGATTCCATACAGCGAAACGTGATGACACAGACCATATCTTTGGTCTATGAGTGATACAATGTCTTCAGCTCTTTCTCTGTAAGGATAAGCATTCGCATAAGGAAATATAAGAATAAAAAAATAAAGCAGTAAAAGAAAAATTTCTTTTATTTCATCTCTTTAAAAGAATCGATTTGACGTTTCGCGCATTACATCAAGTGATCGATCTGTAATATTATTACAATCATTATTGTTGAATTTCGTGATTGGATTCTTCGAAACGAGTGCATTTTTACGTGTGATTTGATCTCATAGCACACTACTGAAAGATAGCTTATCTATCATAATCAACCAACACGCGAGCGGAGCCGCGGGTTTAAGCTAGTATCCAATAAGCGCAAACTGTCAAGAAAGCCGGCTGCTTCAAGTTTATGAACACTACTCGAAGGCACTGGCTTAGATATTTGACGTACATGAAGAAATGTATTATAATTATGTTGCAATAACCGTTTTAGGTGTGATTTATTGTGTTCATAAAAACCAGTCTTAAAAGTGTGGTGCGTCTTATACGCCGGTGCGTCTTAGATGCCGACAAATACGGTATTCGTAGCGTGAGACGAACACAGAAGAAATATCGGTGACAATGTTAGGCAGGTATGATACAGTTTGAAGAAATACATATTTTCCATCAGTTGTACAAAATTTAATGCGTTTGCAATCCTTATCTGCATAGGGAACTGTAAAGGCAAAAATAAAGGAACAATTCACACGCAGAATAAATGAATAAGTGGCCGATAACATCGTGGTTGAGCGTCTCTGTTCACAGTTAACACTTCAATGAGAATAAATTGTGAAATTGATTATTGTAAAGATGTGAAAGTACTTACTAAAATTCTGTTGGCAATGTGGATTTAAAGAGATAATACATGCACTGAAACGTGTCTAGACTTCTCATGTATGGGTAAGTTCTTCGATGCAGCCGTATCAAAAGTGATCATTCCATATGTAACTACTTTCAGTACTCTTCTATTAAATCGTTGTGAAGTCAGTTTATCGCTGAGCAATCGCAGGCGTTTCTATAAACAATTTGTGTTGTCGTGAATGACCGCGCGATTTAGACTGCAATCCCTGCAGAAGTTACAGTTCCCCCTGGGGCATGGATCTGTGTGTGACGTCCTTCCTCTAAGATAGTTTAAGTAGTGTGTAAGTTTAGCGACAGGTAACCATAGTAGTTTGATCCCACATCTAAGAAAGAAAGAAAGAAAAAAAAAATAAAGAAAAAATAAAAATAAAAGATTCCCATGGTTTCGCTTTATCAAACGCAAAGTCGCAAAGTTTAATTTAATGTCCATCTCTTATACAGGTATTCTGTTTGTAAGTCCATATACTTACCGTGATTCCCTCGACAAACTATTCGTTTTATATTGTATGTATATTATTGTTTTTCTTTCAGTGATAGTCGTAATATGAAGATCGTTATTACGACATACATTAGTAGAAAATAATTAATACATTAGTACAAGTCTTGAAAAACATTAGTTAAAACTCTGATGGCTGTAACGAATCATGTCCTTAACTACCGTCAACATGTCAGTGTGTCTCAGAAGGAAGGAAGGATGATTAGCGTTTAAAGTTCCGTCGAGAACTTGGTAATTTGAGGGAAAGGATCCATCCAGGCATTTGCCTGGAGTGATTTAGGAAAATCACGGATAATCTGAAACAGGATGTCAAAAATGTTCAAACGTTCGTAAAGCTATTGGTCGAAACTGCTGTGATCATCAGTCCCCAGAATTTCACACTACTTAAACTAAACTAACGAAAACACACACCACCATGCCCAAGGGAGGACTCGAAACTCCGACGGCGAACAACCATGCGCTCCGTAGCAAGGCGCCTTAGAGCGCTCGGGCACTACAACGCAGCAGAGCCAAAGGCGGATTAGAACCGTCGTTCCGAATGCGACTCCAGTTACCTCGCCCGGCTGTATCTTAAGAGCGTCAAACTTAATTAAATGTTGCTTTCAGCGAACAACAAAGTTCTGTGGAGTTGTTTAGTCTGCTTAAGCTCGCTGCATCACACTACACAAATACTACCAAATTGTGTCTTTATGCAGCCAAGACGAAATTAACTAAAACTGCGAACGGATGTACATAACATCAAAGAATTGTAAGCTAGATGCAAGACAAAACTTCTACCCTCCTAAGAGGCGAAGTTCAAGATACAGTCAAAACCTATTGATACAAGTTTTATCTATGCTGCACTGATACCTCTTCAGCTCTGATAGAAGAAACTTCCTTCCCCCAGGAGCTCATACAGATATCTCCAACCAAAACTGCCGTCTGCAGCTCACGTCTGCTTCCCCACCGTAAAAATAAGTGGGCCAATCAACGTTGCTGTATCTCCTGTTCATACAGTATCTATCCTTAAACATGCTTCAGCCAACCATAGACCAGTTTCTCCCATGATTTTACAACTAATTTTCTCCTCCCACCCATCAAACCTGCAACCGGTAAGAATCGCGTACAAATGAGCTGACGGCTGACTGTTTGTCTCATTTATTGTTTCGCAGTCTCACCAGCTCGGCATCACACGTCCAGTGATACGTATTAACTATCATCAGAACTCACTTCGCTGCGGTTCTATAGCGACCACGTTATATTATTTTAAAACAATTCACCACCATCCCCAAATCACCAACCCTATATTAATAATGGTCACGTGGTTGTCTGAAAGTATGTAAGAGCCAGGGAAAACTCAAAAGGGAAGACTCTAAGAAAGGTCACAGACTTCTAGAGATATTATTAAGGAAAGATAATCCAGTAGTTGCATTCTATTGCAAATTACAACGTGCCTAATCGCTAACTATTGCTTAATCAGTATCTTTATGTTGTGTCACAGTCTTTTCGTTTTAATATGAACGTTTCATCTCAAAAGTATACACACTATTGGCCAAAAAAATTGCTATACCAAGAACAAATGCAGATGATAAACGGGTATTCGGTACAGATGCCCATGCAGCTTCAATACGATACCACAGTTGCTCGGCCATTATTAACCAGACGTTTAGAATTGGTGAGAGATCTGGAGAATGTGCTGGCCAGGGCAGCAGTCGGACATTTTCCGTAACCAGAAAGGCCAATGTAATATGTAGTCTTGCATTATCCCGCTGAAATGTAAGGTTTCGCAAGCATCAAATGAAGGGTAGACCCACGGCTCGTAACACATCTGATATGTAACGGCCACTGTTCAAAGTGCCGTCGATGCGAACAAGAGGTGACCGAGACGTGTAACTAGTGGCACCCAATACCATGACGGCGAGTGATACGCCAGTATGGCTATGACGAATATACGCTTCCAATGTGCGATCACCGCGATGTCGCCAAACACGTATGCGACCATGATGATGCTGTAAACACAACCTGGGTTCAACCGAAAACATGAGTTTCTGCCATTCGTACAGCCAGGTTCGTCGCTGCGTCCACTATCCGCAGGCGCTTTTGTCCGTGATGCAGCGTCAAGGATAACCTCAGCCATGGTCTTCGAGATGATAGACCATGCTGCTACAAGCGTCGTCGAACTGTTCGTGCAGATGGTTGTTGTCTTCCAAACGGAGATCGAGTCGTGGCTACACGATGCGTTACAGCCATGCGGATAAGATGCCCGTCATATCGACTGCTAGTGATACGAGGCCGTTGGGATCCAGCACGGCGTTCCATATTACCCTCCTAAAACACACTGATTCCATATTCTGCTAACAGTCACTGGATCGCGACCAACGCGAGCAGTAATGTCGCGATACGATAAACCGCAATTGCGATAGGCTACAATCCGCTCTTTATCAAAGTTGGTCCGCATTTCTCCTCCTTACACGAGGCACCACAACGACGATTCACTAGGCAACGCCTGTCAACTGCTATTTGTGTATGAGAAATTGATTGGAAACTTTCCTTATGTCAGCACATTGTAGGTGTCGCCAACCTTGAAAAGGTAATCATTGGCATATCACAGAATCTTCTTCCTGTCCGTTAAATTTCGCGTCTGTAGCACGTCATCTTCGTGGTGTTGCAATTTTAATGGCAAGGAGTGTAGCTTCTCTAACGAAATGCGAGGTTTTGTGTTGCAGCTCCTGTATTTCATGGCATATGGTGTATTTAATAGTTAATGTAGCACTCCGGGAGGCATAGTAAGAGCCCTCATGTCATTATTTTGACCTTTAGGTCTCTTGTCTGCATTAACAGACATTATTAAGTAACATAGCAAAGCTCTATCAGTGCCTTGCGATGGCATCAAGTCAATGGCTGCTGCTGTCCACTCCTGAGGTCACGAGTCGTTTCCCTTTTGACTACACTGAGTTTGGCAAAATTTTGCCTGAAGAACACGATCACCTAGCATATAAATAAAGTTTAACTAGTAGTACAAAGCCGTACATGAGAATGTCAGTTTTTCTGAACATCCACTATAACGCGATTAACTCATATCAAACGTTATCACAATACAGAGTATAGCTTGTGTTGCAAGTATGGTGACGTGCCAATTATTACCACCGTACACCTGGTTGCGTCTGACGGGATCATCAGTTTTACAATTTTCATTCTTAATTTAGGAACTTCGATTTTTTTTTTCTAGTGCGCCTCAAAGTAAATGAAAAGGAAACCGTATCTTCCAGCTTCCACGTGACTCAGAGGCAATGTGGACATAAACCGCAAATTGCATTCAGAAATCAGTTGCTCTCTTATTACCCATTTCCAAAATATCTTGGCGTAACACTGGATCAGCCGTGCGAGATTGAGTTTGCGTCCAGAGCCGCCTTGCTGCGAAGTGTGTGTCTTGCTTTCCTTTGGAGGTTCGAGTCCTCCCTCGGGCATGGGTATGTGCGTATTGTCTTTAGCATCAGTCAGTTTAAGTGCTTTCTCTGTCTAGTGGCAGTGGTACAACTCTGGACTCGCATTCCGGAGGACGGTGTTCCAAATCCACTTCCGGCCATCCAGATTTAGTTTTTCCGTGATTTCCCTAAATCACTCCAGGTAAATGCCGGGATGGTTCCTTTGAAACGGCACGGCCGATTTCCTTCCCCATTCCTTCCCACAAAATCAGAGCCTGCACCCCGTCTCTAACGACTACGCTGTCGACGGGACGTTAAATCCTAAACTTCGTCCTCCTCAGTCTAGGGACAGATGATGACTGCAGGCAGGTCCCACAGCTTTACAATCGTTTTCAACAATCGAGCACTGGATCACTCCCTGACACAGCCTGGAAACTGAGAACCAGGAGTAACATATTACCCAAATTTTCTGGAACAAGGCACCAGTTCAGAAAACACCTGTGCTGTCACTTGTGTGTTCTATCGAGGAATAGTGCTGTCCATCCCGTTTGAAAACTGCTCTTACAGATGTGGATGACAATCGCTGGACGTAGGCATGAGAAGTATATCTAGCACCATTAAGTCTACAATATACCAGTATTTTCATGCCAAAGTGCAGGAAACTCTCCTGGGGACTTGTTCACTTCTAGACGATTCAAGTCAGAAATAGCATGGTGGGACAAATGGTTTCCAGGCAAGAGTGAAGACCTGATTGTCGATCCGACAAGTGCCCATCCCCGATTACACCTACCCAAGAGGCTGTTAACCACCTTACATCTCATACGCTCCAAGCACGAAATATGCCAGGATTTGAAAAGTGTGACTGCGGACGGCAGCAACAAAGAATTACACTACATAATCATAGAATGTCCTCTACATAAATGCAGTAGAACTCTGTCCAGCATACATAAGGCCTCTGAGGACGCTGTCTCCTCTCTGGAAATTCCAGATATCGATCTGTAATACCTGTTCGCAAATGCTTAGAGAACGTTACTTGTCCATTATAATTTTAAGATCTGGTTAACCATTGTATAACAAGAAGTATATTTCCTTTTATGTCATTATTGAGCTATTGACTTAATTCAGAACTTTCCTAATCGGGAATAATATTTTTAACATACTTTTTGGGCAACAGTGATCTATTGGAAAATTTAGTGTTGTTTGAAGGAGTTCAATAAGTTCAGTAAGATGTCGGAATATTTTGGTTTAAAAATTATTTGTGAAAATGTCGATGGTTTCTGTTATTGGGTTGTTGGTGTATAAATTTTTGATATCTAGGGAGGCGAATCTAGCACCTGGATGTGTGTAACGTACCACAACTTTATACCATACTCATTAAAAAAGTAACAGTGCACAGTGGTGCAGGTCCCACAGTTTATAATATTTAGGTTTATAGATGGAAAACCATCTAGACACAATAATTAAAATCCATAAGCTCACTTTTTGGAACTATATTCCAGTCACAGTTCATATGTAACTAATAATGTTTCTATAACTTTACATGTATATACTTACCGTCAATTTACTGGCACCAGCACACTCTGCTAAGCAACATCGCCGTTGCCTCTGTATATCGGCGATTACACGCCATCGTCAAGAGAACGAAAATCATTTCCTATTCTATTTATTTCTGCGGGCAACTAACTAGACTGTGATACCTTCAAGATATTGGTTTCCACGATGGTACGTACCTCCTAACGCCAGCAGACAGCGATTGACCACAAGCTGTTGTATCATCTTTGCAACAACAACCACGTACCATCACCATGGTAACAACTGGCGTACACTGTATACATCTATGGCAAAGGCAGCGATCTTGACCATGCTATCTCCCCGGAAACTGCGTCCCCGGGGATACTTTTTGACGCCAATAGATGGCGATCGTTTATTAAAACCCATTGCATTATCCTATTAATATAAACCGTAATAATTTTATCTTAGTATATTAATATCAGGAACTAAATATTTGGGGGTACTATATTATGTATGTTACACTTTATTTCTTGACGATGTTTCTCTAAATAATTTTTTTTAGTGTTTACTAAACTAATGAATCACAAACGGTATTGTTCTTATAAAGTTGACAACTCATCTTCAAGTGCAATTTAATACTTCCTTTTTATAGAAACATTTCCCAAAATAATGTCGTACAATATTTCATTCGTTATTTCAACACCACCTTATGTGAACATTTCCTGTTGGCTAAGGCATATTCCACGCGGCGAAATGCGCGCGCTTGCACAGTATTTAACCCATGGCAGCTCAGCCTGTAGCAGCAGTTACCGCATGGCGCAAGCGGTTGCTCCGTGGACGCCAAGCCTACGCACCATAGATAATGCAACTGATGCATATTTTAGTTTTTATTTCATGTATAAAATTTGACTTGCCTTACAACCTTGTATGCTTAATACCTTACAGATCTGAAGATGGCCGTGTAAACAGGCCAAAACCGGTTGTCATTTGTATATATATATATATATATATATATATATATATATATATATATATAGTGATTTGTAACTGTTTTTACTTATAATTAAAAAGGATTGAACGTACTTACTTGTTCCTGTACTTTGAGCGTATTCAAACATCAATGACATTTCTGTTCAATCCATGTAATGCGTCGCCGATGCCATACGAAATAATAATAAACATTTCGCTGAAGGAAGGATAGATAACTATTCTTTCTGGGTAGAAACCCGAGAAGATGCTCGCTGTCTTCTACATGCATAAACAGGAAGAGAAAAAAATAATTCCACTACGCTGTGACGGTCGTCTGTTCGCTCTTTATATTTAATTTTGAGATGGTGCCATTGGCACCATGACGTGTACCTGCATTGATATGGTGTTGATGTGTATTAATGATCGCTGCATATGCAAGTTGCACATGTTACCTTATCTCGATGCCTCTCTCGGTGTGTTGCATTGACGGCTACCAGTACAGTATGCAAATCTACTTGAACTGGAGGAAGCATAAGGCACAAAACGGCAAAAAGGCTTCATTACTCAGAACAGTACGTAATGTTAGGACATTTGCCAGGCACTGAGCAGTACGTTTCATTTCGAGATATGGTGGAACTTTTGTACAAGTGTCGGAACTCTTGTTCCTGCTCTTTTCTGCTGGACGGCGGGCGGCGTTCTTCGGCGGTCCTCTCTCTGTATCAGAGCGCGCCTCGGCGCCTCCATTCATTGGAAGTTAACTGGAAGTAATACCCGTTTAAATGGCGGACGCCGCATAATGGAGGGCTGGCGGCTATTGTAGCCGGTCGCCGGTCGCCGTTTCCACACGTTAGGGCGCGCTAAATCTCGCCAGTCGGCACCGGAACTCGCCGCGCCGCGCCGTGCTGTCCGGACCACCGAGGCGCCGTCTGGTCACCGCCCAGCGTCCTGCCGGCTCCACACGCTCTGTAGGCAGGGGGTTCACAGCCCTGCTCTGCGGCTCACACAGCATACAGTGTCAAGTACCAGTAATTCATATTACAGAACAGCCCCAAGTCCACATTAAGAAAGATCGGCATCACACACCGAACAAATTCAAATGTTCAAATGTTTGTAGAGCTTATGGGAGTTAAGTACGGGGTCATCAGTCCCTAAACTTACAAACTTCTTATGAACTAGCTATTGTTAAGGACGGCACAAATATCCACGCCCGAGGGGGGATTCGAAACCCCGCAGACCGTGACTGGCGCGCCGCACACCGCTTGGCCACCGCGGCCGGCTCCACACCGAACAGATAGTTGTATAGTAACTGGCCGTAATACCGGGCATTGCCCGTTTACTAACTTTTTTCAGTCTTCCTTTCGTCAATCTCCCCTTCTCTATCGATCTTCTCCTCCCTCTGTCAATTTCCTCTTTCCCTCCCTCTGTCCATCTCCTCCTGCACCTCAGTCTCTCCTGCCTTCCGGTTCTTCTCCTTGCCCCTCTCTTTGTTCATTTCCCCCTCCACTACACTCTGCCCAATTTCCGTCACCGTCTCAAATATCTGACACCACCACCGCCAATCTTGGCGGACTTACGGACCTATATGCCGTTCATCTACATCTGCATGAGATACTCGAAAATCACATTTAAGTGTCTGACAGAGGGTTCATCGAACCACCTTTCTCTTATTTATCTCCTACTCCATTCACGAATAGCGCGCGGGAAGAAGAAACACTGGAATCTTTCCGTTCGAGTTCTGATTTCTCGTATTTTATTTTGATGATCATTTCTACCTATGTAGGTGTGAGTGAACAATATATTTTCGCATTCGGAGGAGAATGTTGGCGATTGCAGTTTCGTAAGTAGACCACGCCGCAGCGATAAGTGCCGTTGTTGTAATGTTTCCCATCCCAGAGCCTGCATCATTTCCGTAACGCTATCTCCCCCATATCGTGACAATACAAAACAGGCTGTCCTGAACTCTTGTCGATGTCCTCCGTCAAACCCACCTGATAAGGATCTCACAGTGGGCAGCAACACTCCAAAACAGGACAGACAAGCATAGTTTATGCAGTTTCTGTTGTAGATCTGTTGCATCTTTTAAGGGTTCTGCTAATAAACCGCAGTCTCTGGTTCGCCTTTCCCACGACATTATCTAGGTGTTCTTTCCCGTGTAAGTCTTAGGTAATAGTACTTCCTTGGTATTTTATGGAGTTTACAGCCTTCACTTTTGATTGATTTATCTTGTAAATAATGTTTAACGCATTTCTTTTCGTACTCATGTGGACGACTTCACACTTACTATTTACAGTCAATTGTCAATTTTTACGCCATAGTGATATCTTATTTAGATCGTTCTGCAGTTGGTTTTGATCTTCAGATGATTTTACCAGACGGTAAATGACGGAGTCATCTGAAAATAACCTAAGAGAGCTGCTTAGATTTTTTCCCAAATCATTTATGTAAATGAGGACCAACAGAGGATCAATAACACTACCCTGTGGATCGCTGGATATCACCTCTGTTTTAGTCGTTGACTTACCATCGATTAATACAAACTGTGTCATCTCTGAAAGGAAATCTCCTATCCAGTCACAATTATGGGGTGGTATACCACAACCACGCAATTTGACTAATAGCCGTTTGTGAGTTACGGTGTCAAAAACCTTCAGGAAATCAAGATATACGGAATCGGATTGAGATCCCTTGTCTATAGCAGTCATCACTTCGTGTGGGTAAAGAGCTAGTTGTGTTTCGCATGAACGATGTTTTCTAAATCCGTGTTGACCTTGGGTCAATAGATCACTCTGTTGGAGGTAATTAATATTTGAATACAGGAAATGTTCTAAAACCCTGCTGAAAATTGACGTAAATGAAATAGGTCTGTAGTTTAGCGGGGTTACTCCTACTGCGCTTTTTCTGCACAGGGCTATGGAGACCAGATCTTTCGTCTTTTAGTTGTGCCTTACGCTGGTGCCACACAAGATGCATTCCTTCTCGTAGATGAAAATGGTAGTTCCCTCAGAGCTACGCGGTTGGACAACCTGCGTGAAGCTGAGGGAATTGAACGGAGTGGCTAGTTTGTTCACCAGACTTAAACCAGATTTAACATGAAACTTTCCTGGCAGAATAAAATTGTGTGCCGGAACCGGGACTCGAACCTTGGACTTTGCCTTTCGCGGGCAAGCGCACTACCGACTGTGCTATCCCGACACGACTCATGATGCTGCCTCACAACTTTACTTCCGCCAGTACCTCGCCTCCTACTTTCCAAACTTCACAGAATCTCTCCTGCGAATTTGAATTTAACATGTTTGGGATGCAACTGGCAGACGCACTTCAGGCAGACCAGCACCTCCCACAACGTCTGCACTGCTGTATACTGCACTCAATGAAGAATAGCCGCCGCTGGTGGAGTGGCCAAGCACATTGAGGCGCTATGCTGCGATACGCGAGGCCGTTTGAGGGTTCTAATCCCCCCTCGGGCATGGATGTTTCTGCTGTCTTCAGTATAAGTTAGTTCTTAAGTTGTTTGTATGTTTAGGGACTAATGACCCTGCAGTTAATTTCCATAAGCTTAACAAACATTTGAACATTATGATTTATAGCCAAATATGCCTCATGAGCTGATTGATAACCTCAGATTGCCCAAGCCACGCAGGTGTGTAGTCCGTGGTGATCACACACCTTATTAGAGGGAAAAAAGAATGAGTTTTTCACTTTTAAGATAACGGCAAATTGTCTAGTTCCTAGTAAACGCCATCTAAACGTCAAGTAAAGAGTTCAGGCAACAAAATATCGTATCATACACAAATTACAATTGTCATCACTATCTGAACAAAATGCCATACCATATGTATCACAACTCACGAGATCCGATAACTGATTTGAGCAGTGTATAACACGGTTAGTGGAAATTGTTGTTGAGAAACACTATCTTACGCAGGCTTCCTAGTGTTTACAGCAAAGTACCGCTAATGAAGCAGTTCACGAAACAAACCACAGCCTTCTAGACTAAATAGTTCCAGGGAAATTACCAATATGTGAATTGACAGCAAGTAAACTTTGAGACATATCATTGCAAATATTTACTTAAATATTCAGATATTGCAATAAAACAAACACTAAATTGGACATAAATATCGATATTTTAAACCATTTGCTTAAAAAGAAAATAGTGCGCCTCGTTTGCACAGTGGTAGAGTGCCAAAGTGCAGATCAAAAGCTCGCGGGTACGATCCCCACCAGGTCCTACGATTTTAATCTGTCACTTTCCACTCCTTTCACCTCTGGCAGTATTGCACATGTATAAAACACCGAGTAGTACCTACGTTCTGAACCCACGTTAAACTGTAGGTTTCCCTATAACTGGCTGTATAAGTCAGTTCGGAGGTCGGAGGAAGGCAACGGCATACCACATCCAAACAGGACCATGCCTAGTAAAGCACTGTGGTGATCAAACCAATCTTCGGATTCCAGAATGAAACTTTCACTCTGCAGCAGAGTGTGCGCTGATGTGAAACGTCCTGGGTAGAGCGCTTGCCCCAGGTTCGAGTCCCGGTTCCGGCACACACTTTTAATCTGCCAGGAAGTTTCATATCAGCCCACACTCCGCTACAGAGTGAAAGTTTCATTCTGGAAACACCCCTTAGGCTGTGGCTAAGCCATGTCTCCACCATATCCATTCTTCCAGGAGTGCTAGTCTTGCAAGTTTCGCAGGAGAGATTCTGAGAAGTTTGGAAAGTAGGAGGCGAGGTACTAGTGGAAGTAAAGTTTGTGGGGCGGTGTAGTGAGTCGTGTCAGGGTAGCTCAGTGGTAGAACGCTTGCCCGCGAAAGACAAAGGTCCTAGGTTCGAGTTCCGGTTTCGGCACACAATTTGAATCTGCCAGGAAGTTTCAATCTTCGGAGTGTTGACTGCTTTACCCTAAAAAAAAAAAAAAAAAAAAAAAAAAAAAAAAAAAGTAATTTGACACTTGGGTTATATGACGACCCCTTTAGTAATATGTCATCAAGACAGTTTATATTTGCAGCTAGCGTTCGTGCGTCGCCTGCCAGTTACACAACAATTTCATGGATCCTTGGCGGGCACCTCGCGCATCCCTCGGGTCTTTGTAAACAAAGGCGACGCAGCGGCCCGTGAGGACTGCCGGCGGATGGACCGGCTACGCCCGTACTGAGACGTAAACGAGCCCTCCCCATCCCCCTACCACCGACCCACCCCGCCCGCGGGGAATACTAATTGCTCGCTATTGCTCGCAGTCGCCCAGCAGCCATTTGTATTCCGTGCCAGCCAGCAATCGGCTGTGTGTGCGTAACGGGGCGGGCTCGATAGCCGCTGCAGCCCGCCTGTGACACACACGTTCACAAGACACACCGCACAGCAGAGGCCATCATACGCAAACACTGTCCCACGGAGTCGTCTTACTAACAAAGAAAGTACTTGGGCTCGGACAAAAAAATATACACCAACATCGTATGAGAGATAATGTAAAGGTCCCTTATTACACTAGTGATACTCCCGCATCTGCAAAACTCTGCAATCGTCCGTTAGAGGCCGCTCCGGGGTGCCATGCCACATTGCACTTTGACCTGTCGGTTCGCCAGTAGGGACGGTGCAGCAGAGCCGTGCAGCGCGCCACTTTTACCCGCCCGAGCTCGCCTGCGCCCCGCCGCTGCGCTCTGCTGCCCGCACCGCGGGTAGTCGAGCTCCATTGCACCGCTATACACAGCGAGCGAGCTGCGATGCGCCGTCGAGTCCCGACACTTGCCGGGCGAGCGGGTACCCGCCGGGCCCGTGCAACAGCGCTACACAAGGCGCTGCGAGCGGGGGAATGCAGACAGTTCTGAGCAAGACGTTGTAATACAGCGTAGGCTTCACGCACCTTTTGTGTTACCTACATAGCAATTTATAAGTTATCGATCGTTATGTCTGAAATAAATAGCGAACAGGACAGATCGTACCAACGTGCAAGAAGTAGACGATCCGAGAAAGAAAAAGACCTTTCCAGGAAACTCGCGTTTAAAGATATCTGGAGACAGCATTGTATGGGAGTATTTTATGTTGATTCTAGGTAATGAAAATAAAACTGTGGGTTTTGCAGAGTGTAATGGCTGCCGTAAATTATTGTCGTTCCGTGATGGCAGTACCACTACGCTGTTATGGCACCTGAATAGCTGCAAAGCTTATCTGAGTACTGATTTGAACGGTTGTAGCAATAATCCAGGGTCAGCAAAATCTTTTGTGCTGGAGAAATAAGTAAGACTGTGTGCAATAGATTTGCGGTCCTTCAGCACAGTTGTGGGAGAAGGATTTCGAGACCTCGCACAGACTTTGATGGAGATAGGAGCACAGTACCCCACTGCAAGTGTCAAAGACGTTCTTCCTCATCCTCCAACAGTTTCTAGGAACGTAAAAAGAATAGCAGACGAATACAATTCGCAGACTACTGGCTTTTTAAAAGATTTCCTGTTTACCTTGGCAGAATTTTAGCTAGATTATTAGTTGGACAACCTTGAACAAAATTAAATATCACATCACCGTAGGGCATATAATTTTTTGTCACATACATGAAATACGTAGATTTACTAGCAACAAGGGACTGAAGAGATTTAAGGAATAATCTTGTTCTTTATGTTAGAGCCATCACTTAGTTTAACATGAAGTGAAAGTGAAACACAGTGTAAGTAAATACTGAGCAAAGTATAAAACTACCTACAAATTTGCTGGAGCCGGCTAACGCGAAGCCAACGACTTTCAACATGTTTAATATTTCAGGCGCGAGCCGATTCGGCTACCGTTTTGCTTCTGCACCACAAAATTGGACGTTCTGCTCTTACCAGGTGCATTAATGCGCACGTCTACTTTTTTTTCTCGCAACTGATAGTACACTGACAATTAAGTCAGTGAGGAAAAATCCCAAGTGTTTACAAGATACACGAGAGACTGTCCAGCGATATAAAACTGATAACTGCGACCTTGAATGTCACCTCTCGAATAGTGGTGACTCCCTTGGCGCTGCAGCTACAAAATGTTCAAATGTTTGTAAATCTATCGGACCAACCTGCGTGGTCATCAGTCCGTAGCTTACAAACTACTTAAACCTAGGTAAACTAATATAAGGACAACACACACACACATGCCCCAGGGAGGACTCGAACCTCCACGGCGAGCAACCGCGCGCTCCGCAACGAGACGCTTCAGACAGCTCGGCTACTCCACCGCGGCTGTATTTCAGCTACCCCCAGCCAAAGGGAAAGGGGGAAATATAAAATAAAGTAAAACGACAACAATGGTCCACACGCCTGATCGTGGAACAGTAATTATTTTACTTTCCTTGGAGTGGTTAAGCGTAAGCTGTATCTTCTGACATTCTACCATTTAATCGTTTCTAATGACCTCGATTGCAACTGATCGTTTGTTCTTACTTTTATTTATTTACTTATTTTTTTTCTTAGCAGCAAAGAAACATCGAGTAATTTTGCGAAATGTCCACAGAAACGCTGTTCGAACACGCGCTGAATGCGTATACTTGCTAACGTAGCACTGATGCTGCTCATTAACTAGCAATTACTCATGATTTGAGACAGCTCTATTGCACTCGCGTTAATGTGTGTTCTAAAATGCATCGGTCAGTAAGCTGCCTAGTATCTAACTTTTTCAATACATGATTTGTAAATGAAAAGTTTAATGCTTTGTTAGAAAGCTAAGTTGCTGTACTATCAGATGTCCTAAAATCAGATTTTTTAACCCTATAGTTTCTTCAGAATCGAGTGAAAAGCATTATGAAACTAAAAACTCACGCGGAATGAAACGCAGACATTTTACTTTTTCCAAGGAAAGTAAAGTTTGTAAGGAAAAACTAAGTTGATAAGCCGATGTGGGATGTTCGTTTGTAACGTCAACAGTTTTTACAGTGTGAAAATCGGAACAGTGTATTTCCCGCTAAGAGCGTAGCGGCTGTCGGGCGCGTGCCCCGGCTAGCAGCAGAGCGGCACGGGCGGCCGGGCGGACCGGCACTCTTCGGGTAGTTCGGGTACCCGCGCTGCCCGACACCGTCCGGAGGAGCTCGTGCCGGCAGGGCGGGCAGCGCGTGGCCAGGCCCGCCCGGGGGGCGTGGCTACGAGCCCGGGCGAGCAGCGCAGGCTCGCTGCACGCCTCTGCGGTGCAGTGTGCCTCCGAAGTTGCGTTTTGTGACGTTATTTGTGTGGTGAAGCGTCAGATGGGGTGGCGATTGGTAATCAATCCTGCTAATGTATTGCGATTGATTGAGATGAAGTTACGATGAACCCTTCTTCGTGAAGATGGTATTAGTGTAGAAGATGAATCATTCGCATGCTTTCTCGTATCTGTTATGGTACAAAAATATGAGCTTAAGTTAAATACTGTTGTAACACTAACACATAATGATGATAATAGGTATGATAATGACGAACAACTATTGCAAGCGGTAGTACTACGGTAATTGCGGGAAGAGGCGATGAAAGCAGTGGCAGTGAATACTAACAGTCTTCCGAGAAGAAGGTTAAAATTCTAACTATCATCACGGCTTTTGATGACAATATGCTAGAGAACACGTACGATGATTATTACAGAAGTTATAGTTAAGATATATGCATTACGTATAGCGTCTACAGTTACATCTACATCTACAGTGTCATCTGGAGCATGATTGCAGAGTTTTGCATAAAAACGACACCCACCAGCACATTGAGGTGTACGTAGAGATCCTGTAAGCAAACGTTCATACAGATGTGTTTGTTCGAGCCCATGTACTTTCCTTGTAAGACATACAGATGCATTGTGACATGTCGAGGGCCTTCACGTTGGTTGTCTTGTATTTTGGTTTTAGCTTGTGACTTGTAAGCTGTAGATTAGGCTTGACTTTCACAGTTGTAGTGGATGGAAGGGTTCAAAATTTTGTCACCTCAGTATGAAATTTAAGTTGGTAGACCTGGTACTTCTTCGTAATTAATAAAATTTATATCTTTGTTGAATTTTTCATACTGTAAATGTTGGTTCTGCATATCAATAAAAATTAAAGACTTTTTATAATGACTGAGCATGAAATTCCGTTCTTCAGGGGCTGATAATTAATAAACCGAAAAAATTGAAACATTGAGTCCCGGTAGTTCAGACAGTTTGAAGCCCGCCACAAAAGATATTATTTGTACCTGATTCCTTTCTATCGAATTTCATTAGAAGTTTCTTCTAATCAAAATTGTTAGATATTTTCTTTCACAAATTAACTGATTTATTACCAATTTCACAGATATATGTTCACTTTTAGAATCTTCTTGGACAATATTAGGGAACTAAATACTTGAATAATTGTTTAAGAATTGTTTAAGTGCACAGATTCTCTATTTTGAATTTAATATTTACAACAAAATCACATTCACAGAAAACACTTTATGAGTTTACAATACGTGATTATTTTCGTCAAAGTGTCATTTATATTAATGTCTCTGGATCATGTTACATTGCTTACATACTTTTACAGATACGTTTCTTAAAAGTTATTTCATTAAACTTGACAATAATTTCAAATTCCAAAATCACGGATGTTAATTAGTTTATTACGGGAGGCAGAAGTTTCTAATTGTTCCGTCCTAGCCTATCCCGATCAAAGTCCAAAGATAATGAACGCATTCACGTATGATCACGACATGAAAGTGCATATTAATAAATAAATATTTTTTCTCAGTTCCTTCCTATCTTCGAAATAAACCGTATATAATACTTGGAATCTAATCACGGAGAGCTATCTTTTCATTCTCCACTCCGAGGAGTGGAGCGGGCTGTTTGAGATCCGGCCCATAAAGAGTCGCGGTTCTATTCAGCCAGTTATCAGACAAGCTGATAGTGGGGCAAAGGGGGAATCCCAATTGGGAATAAGTGGGAGGGGCTTACCAGTTCCGGCATACGCCTTACAACCAAGGAAAACCTCCCGAAAACCTTGGTCGGAACCGGGGGATTGGGACCAATTTAATTTGTCTCACACTACGAGATCTAGTATCATAGAGTGCAAGTAACGTAGAGAGAATAATTCAACTGCGGGTACCATTTATAATAGCAACCTGACAAATGATCTTTGATATACTAGGTATTTTGACCTACGTATTCCCTGGTTACTGTTATTCTGAATTACTCTGATCTAATTTGAATTTACAAAAAATTTTGAAAAATGATAAATCTCTGCCTCTAAACAAGTAATTAAAATTACGTAACGATGAAAAATGTTGGAACATGGTGATTCTAATGCTATGGTCGCGATGTGGTGTTACACAATATGACCAAACTGAATGCAGTCACACGAAAACTATTGCTTGTATGGTTCCAGTACGTGTTCACTATCTTTATGGAATCACTGTTACCGATGAGGTATTCGTTCCTGTTTGATTGAATCACTTGGCGACGAAGCAAACGTTGCCCGATCTGAGTGTAGCTACTGCAAGATACCTGTCAGTACTATGCGTCACATAGGTACATCTATTAACCGTGTAATTATCGACAAAAGATTTTGTCACGTTGTACATTAATTTCAGGACTAATTAGAATGTTTGCAGTATTCAATATGTATCAAAAGCATTGCCATTAATCACATTTATCAAATGTTTGTAGAGTTTATTGGACTTAACTGCGGAGTCATCAGTCCCTAAACTTACAAACAACTTATGAACTAGCTTATACTAAAGGCGGCACAAACATCCATGCCCGAGAGGGTTGCAACCCCGACGGGAAACGGCCTCGCGCATCGCAGCATAGCGCTTCAATGCGCTCGGCCGCTCCGCCGCGGCACAAATTTATCGTAAATTATTTTTCAGAACTTATAAACACCTAAGTAATTACTAGGAAGAGATCGTGGTTGTTCTTTACTGGTGGCGGAGTATTCTGGATACGGGGATATTGATTGGCTTGTATATGGAATGTTAATGTATATATCACGAACGATCAATATAAGTTCCAACTCAAAAGTAAGTTCTGCGTTCGTCTGCAGTTATTTAATCTCTTAGACATGTAATTTCTGTTGAGCACTAAGGTAGCCTACGGGAGCTACCTCATCTGGAATTAAGGACTTGCAGATTATACACATGGAACTTTAACTGAAATAGATCGTAAAATTTACTGTTACATGAGACACAGAATCGTTTAACTGTTGGCAATTGCAGCTTCGGTAGTGGATTGTCTGTTCGGTGCAGAGAGACTCAATCCCGAGACTCTCTCTCTCTCTCTCTCTCTGTCTTCTCTCTCTTATGTAAAAAAAGAATACAAGGTCACACAATTGCAGACCGTGAATCGAAAACCTACGAGATGGATCGACCCCACAACGTCCAGCTTCTGGTGGTAAGAAACAAATAAATTGTTCTCTTACGGGATTTCTGCAGCATCTTATCAGAACCTGACCACAGACTTTTAAATTTCATAAATTCTAAAGAGAGAGAGAATTTGAAATAATTTATTATCTCAGATATATTGAATTTATCTATTTATTCATTTATTAATTTACACTGCACACATAAAAAGTCTAGTATCAACTTGGTTCCAAGGTATCAGATTGTTGGCGTTGAAAGTGTGTTTTACGTCATGAATAGAGTTCATAAGATTATTATAATGTGACGTAATGCCAGTAATGAATGCAACTGGTTATATTATTTAATAGGGAAAACATAAAATATACTCCAAGCCACATTTTGCTTATTAGAAAATCTTTTAATGACCTAACATTTAATGCGCAACTAGTTTCCACGTACTATGCCGTCATTCTCAAGTGCTTGGCATTGCTAAAATAAACCACAACAAGGAAGATATATAAAAATAAAAGGTTAAGAGAGATCTATAAAGAAAAACTCTTGAATAAAAGAATGTGTTGGTTGCAAAAACTGTTATTGGAATGACGCGTTTCGTCCGGTTAGAGCATATTCAGAATTCTTATCCGATGTCCTTGTGCCATATAGTAGGTCTTCGACTCATACACGACATGCGTCGGTATTCGTACTGGCACTGCAAGGGGCAGCGTTCAAACGTCTACTGAATTTCAATAAAAGTTTTTGCAACCAAGACATTCTTTTATTCAAATTTCGACTTAACACGGTTGCTGTACCACAATAAACAGAAATGGAATGGGAAGATATATTAAGTAGGAAACATGACATTTATGAAAATAGTCAAATGTTCAAATGTCTGTAAATCTATAGGACCAAACTGCGTGGTCATCAGTCCGTAGCTTACAAACTACTTACACCTAGGTAAACTAACCTACGGACAAACACACACACCCATGACCCAGGGAGGACTCGAACCTCCACGGCGAGCAAACGCGCGCTCCGCAGCGAGGTGCTTTAGACCGCCCGGCTACTCCACCGCGGCGAAAATAGTCAGAAGAACGATATGAAATACACTACTGGCCATTAAAATTGCTACACCAACAAGAAATGCAGATGATAAATGGGTACTCATTGGACAAATACCCAGAACAATCACCTCTGGCCGTAATAACGCCCTTGATACTCCTGAGCATTGAGTCAAACAGAGCTTGGATGGCCTGTACTGGTACAGATGCCCATGCAGCTTCAACACGATACCACATTTCATCAAGAGTAGTGACTGGCTTATTGTGACGAGCCATTTGCTCGGCCACCATTGACCAGACGTTTCCAATTGGTGAGAGATTTGCAGAATGTGCTGGCCAGGGCAGCAATCGAACATTTTCCGTATCAGAAAGGCCCGTACAGGACCTGCAAACATGCGGTCGCGAATTATCCTACTGAAATGTAAGGTTTCGCAGGGATCGAATGAAGGGTAGAGCCACGGGTCGTAACACATCTGAAATGTAACAGCCACTGTTTAAAGTGCCGTCGATGCGAAAAAGAGGTGTCCGAGACGAGTAACCAATGGCACCCCATACCATCACACCGGGTGAAACACCATTAAGGCGATGACGAATATCTGCTTCCAATGAGAGTTCACCGCGATGTCGCCAAACACGACCATCATGACGCTGTAAACAGAATTTGGATTCATCAAAATCATGACTTTTGTCATTCGTACACCCAGGTTCGTCGTTGCGTTGACCATCACAGGCGCTCCTGTTTGTGATGCTGCATTAAGGGTAACCGTAGCCATGGTCTCCGAGTTGATTGTCCTTGCTGCTGCAAACGTCGTCGAGCTGTTCGTGCAGATGGTTGTCGTCTTGCAAACATCCCCATCTGTTGACTCAGGATTTGAGACGTGACTGCACAATCCGTTACAGCCATGTGGATAAGAAGCCTGTGATATCGACTGTAAGTGATACGAGGCCTTTGGGATGCAGCACGGAGTTCCTTATTGCCCTCCTGAACCCTTATTCTGCGAACAGTCATTGGATCGCGACCAACGTAGCATTGTCGCGATACGATAAACACATAAATGGCGATAAGCTACAATCGGACCTGTATCAAAGTTGGAAACGTAATGGTACGCATTTGTCCTCCTTACACGAGGCATCACAACAACGTTTCACCAGGCAACGCCGGTCAACTGCTGTTTGTGTATGATAAATCAGTTGGAAACTTTCCTCATATCATGTTCTAAGTGTCGCCACTGGATCCAGTCTTGTGTGAATGCTCTACAAAGCGAATCATTTGCATATCCCAGAATCTTCTTCCTGTCGGTTAAATTTCGCGTCTGAGGCACGTCATCTTCATGGTGTAGCAATTTTAATGGCTGGAAGTGTTTAATGCTGCAGGTATCATTGTGGACAACAGTTATTTTTCCGATCTAATTGTACACTGACCTGCGTAGGTATACTGTCGACTGATATACTTAACCCACACAAATATGTAGACAACCAAGAACGAGCTGTGTCAATGCAGAGTAGTTAAGATGGCCGATCAGTTTCAGTCTTTAACAACAGGAGGGAAGTACACGTATTGTGTGACTGTTATTCTGTCTCGTCTAGAATGTCAGTTCCGACATTTGATCGTTTCCTTGTTGTTACACCTTGTCAGGAGAGTCTCTCAAGGGAACTTCCCACATTTTTCGTGGAGAGCAGAAGTGATTCTATTCGGATGTGGAGGAGGAACCGAGATACAGAAACCGTAGATGACTTCCCTTACTCTGGCAGCCCATAGGTTATCACAGCAGGAGATGGCCGCTACTTACGGATTTTTTTCTATAAGGAACTCTGAGCGCAACGTCACCACCATAAATAATGATTTTTAAGCGGTCTCAGAAGTTGACGTTTCGACTGAAACATGCAGCTTCACGGGTAGAAACCACGCAGATGGTCCCAACAGCATGCTGAATAGACTCGTCAGAACTGACACCAACCGCTATTCATAGATGAGGCAAGTACGTGCCGACAACCACACAATCATCGGAGTCCTTTTGCAAGAAAGCCTAGTTAGCCTGAATGACCTTGATGTTTTGGGGTTAAATTATGAGTTCGTCACCGTACGCCACGGGTGGTCGTACAATGATATCAAAAGGTGCATGGATGACTTCATCATAAAGCGACACTATATCGGCAACATTTCGGTGAGGGTTTGGTCTTAATTCTCGAGCTCATGTGCATTTTACGTGAATGCATTCCTTGCTGATGACGTTGCAAGCTTAGATTGGGCAGCATGTTCTCTAGACACAGTTGCGATTTACGGACATGGGGGTGTTTCTACCAGAAGACCCACAAACCAGTGTGAGAGAGCTACATAGAATTGCCGTTGTGGAGTGTGGATCTTGATCAAAAGTACAAATGTTAAAGTGTTCGTAATTTTAAAGGACTTAACTTGTGTGGTTATCAGTCACTAGACTTACAAACTACTTAAACTAACTTATGCTAAGGACTCGAACCTCCCACAACGAGCAACCGCGTGTTCCGCAGCAAGCCGCCTTACACGCTCTGTCACTCCAACGCGGCAACCAAAAGATCCTCGATTATCTAGTGGACATATGCCACGACTAATACAGGCTGTAGGGGCATGGAGATATTTCTTAATTTTATCAGTTAACAAGTGGAGTAATATTGTGGTTTTTCCTTGTACATGTTCTAGCTGCAGAAGGCGGCAGAAGCAGAAGGTGTTGAAACAAGTCTGCTGATGGCAACAGCCCGGAAACTGGGACGACACGATCGTCACCCTGAGATCATTGACCGACGGTATGCAGAGCCTCGGAGTTCGGTGTTCGCAAGTGGGCCATGCCGGAAAACACCTAAGCAGAAAAGCAGTACTTATAGGCGCTGTACTGGACAGTGGGCGTTCGGGAGACGCAGAATGCATTGACCGGAACGTATCTACGGCGGATGTCACCGACGCGACCCAACAGAGCAGCACGCCATCGACAGCGGGCGTCGAAGTCAGGACCTTCAGCGGCGCGGTTCTGGCAGGCCGCCACTCCTCCGACGTCATCACACATGCTGGGCTGGAGGCGGGGTTCCCTCAGTGGGCGCCGCCAGACACCACGACGCCGGTAGGCAGGTAGGCAGCGAGACGTCGTCAGCCTACATCTGCGTGGGGTCGGCGCCCACGGGGCGTATGGCAAAGCGGCGCGTGTCTCCAACGGCAACTTCAGCCGGCGCAGTTCCGTCAGCTCGACTCAGCGGAATCCGAGCTGCGTCTGTCGGTCGACCTGGCACCTTAGCTGGCGTTTCCGTCTGCCACTCGCAACGCCTGCCTGAGCCACGGGCAGAGGAGCCATTCAACCACAAGAAACTAATAAAGAAGTAAATTGTACTTTTCCCAGGCACCACGAGTCTTGTTCTGCCATTTCGCCACACCCATCCAATTTGCTACGGCCGTCCCCGTTACAGCGCAAGTGGACGTGTTATGGAGTTAAAAATGTTCAAATGTTTGTTGAACTTGTGGGACTTAACTACGGGGTCATCAGTCCCTAAGCTTACAAACTACTTATGAACTAACTAAGACTAAGGACGGCACAAATATCCATGCCGGACGGGAGGATTCCAACCCCGACCGTAGTGGCCGTGCAGACCGTGACTGGAGCGCCTCAGTCCCCTCGGCCACCGCGACCGGCTGTTATGGAGTATTAGGAGTGGTGTATACTGCAATTTGGAACACCAATTCAGAATGTGTAGGATGATGTCAAAAATCTTAATTTCTGTTTTTACGATCATGTCGTTTTTATAAGTCTGTATTCCATATTTTTGATAAAGGGCCCTGAACCCCAAAGACATTGTGATGCACGACGTTTTTATGTGTGTATTTTCACACCTGCGCCTAGATTTTTACCAGTAAATTGATGCGTATAATGTCAGCTACATATAATACTTTAGTAAGATATACTAGTGTCTAATTAATAAGATAAAACATATCTCTGTCACAGAGCCAAGTCCAACTCCTTTAACCACTGGACAGCTTCCTGACTGACTATATGGACTTCGGTCATCCCTCCTGAGAATGATCGTAATGGGCAATTAGTAATTATGTGGGTCATCGTTTGTATGTCTGCTCCACAGTCACATGACTGGTCGTCTGTCTGTCCCCATTTGAATTTCCAATAGTTACAGCGACCAACACCAGTTCGGAAACGGTTGATCAAAGACCATTCTCTCCTGGGAAGGTCCATTCCTTGGAGCTGCTTAGAGGGATCGTCTATCCAGATGCTGTTTTTTCCATTAAACGAATCCCAAATTCTTGCCCAGTTTGATTTAGGCGAGAAGCCACTCTCATGTAGTTGCACAGCTGTTTTAAGAGGTGGTTTACGTGATTTCAGCCGGCTTACCGGTGGTGGAAGGTCTTGCAGGATAGGAAGCTCAGGAGTGGACAAGATCTTATAATACTCTCTCATTAAGGCTTCCTTCCGTCTTAGATCTGGGGGAAGAATGTTGCATAATATTGGGAGCCATTGAAGTGGTGTAGCCATCAGAGTGCCACTGATCAATCTCATTGCTCTATTTAATTGTACATCAATGTCTCTCACATGAGCACTGTTGAGCCAGACAGGAGAACAGTATTCAGCTGCAGAGTAAACTAGGGACAAAGCTGTTGTACGCAAAACCTTAGCACTGGCTACCCAAGATGATCCTGCTACGTGCTGTAATATGTTATTCCTAGTTTTTAACTTTGTCTGCTGTTTTATGAAGGTGGTACTTAAAAGTAAGAGATCTATCCAAAATGACTCCCAGGTATTTTGGATGTTCATTATGTTCAAGTTGAACACCATTAAATGAGATATTAAGTTTATAGTCGGCCATCCTATTATTGAGATGGAAACAAGCTACTTCCGTTTTATTTGGGTTTGGCTTTAGTTTCCACATTGCGAAGTAATTTCTGAGGAGAGTTAGGTCAGATGTTAAAGTAGTTTCCGTCACATGGATGTCTCTGTGTTGTGACGCTATGGCAATATCATCGGCATAAATGAATTTTCTAGATTGCGTAGCTGGAATATCAGCGGTGTAAACATTAAAAAGAATGGGAGCAAGAATCGAACCCTGGGGGAGGCCATCGTGAAGCTGTCTAAACCCACTTTCTGTGTTGCCGAGATAGATCTTGATCAGACGGCCACTTAGCATTGAGTTCACAAGTCGCAATAAAATAGGGCAAGGAATGAGATTGTCAAGCTTCACTAGGAGGCCCTTCTTCCACACGGTATCATAAGCTGCCGAGATATCCAGAAAAGCAACGGAAGTGGTACACTTCTTTTCGAAACCAGTCTCAATGAAAGATGTCAGTGCTACGACCTGGTCACAGCAATTACGGCCTTGTTTGAAACCAGCTTGTTCAACAGGGATACTAGCAGTGAGAATGGGAACAATACGATTGTAGATGAGTCTCTCGAGCAGCCTGTAACATACACCGAGAAGTGCAATTGGGCGGTAGCTATCTGCACGTTCGGCTGGTTTACCAGGCTTCAAAACAGCTATTACTTTAGATCTCTTAAAAGCTTTTGGTAGAGAGCTGTCTTTAAGAATGTTATTGAACAACTTCAGAAGCCACAATCGGGTCTTGAGTCCAGCATGTTTAATAAATTCTGGGAAAATATCATCTATACCGGCAGCTTTCCCAGTCTTCACATCAGAGATAGCCACATGCAGTTCGTCTAAGCAAAAAGGTTTTGATACTTCCAGGGGAGCCCGCTGGCATTTCTTAATTTCATTTAGTTTATAGGATATTAATCTGTCAGACTGTTGCCCTTTTGACTTGGATAGTGCTACGATTCGTTTGGCTATGTCGGAAGGATCAGGGTGTGTGGGAGGCAGCTTTTTCTCGGATACACTGGTAGACAATTTCATCAGAAGTGACCAAGCCTTTCTGCTGCTGTGAGTGAAATCTAAACTCTGAACTTTTTTCACCCTTTTCTCTCTTCTGGCATTATCAAGGGAGCTCAGTAGGATGTCGGCAGTGTTTGAATCTTCAGTGCTGATAAATTCATTATACAGGTCTTCACACTCTTGGCTCCATCCCGGAATATATGTCTTTCTGTAGCCTCGAGGTATACAGGCTTTAGCTATAGCTTTAAGGAGTCCAGCGAATTTATCATAATTTTCTATTGTAGGAGGAATGAATCTAATGTTGTTCTCTAGTTTGGAAGTAAATGCCTCCCAGTCTGCTTTATTAAAATTCCACCTGGGTCTCGGAAAAGATCTTATTAGGGGAATCTTAATCCCAACTGATATCAGCACTGGCCTGTGCTGCGACCGTGGGAATGTGCCAAGTACCTTTCTCGTAACTGATAGAGATCTTAATGTCTGATCACAGGAACAAAAACACAAATCAGGTGAATATCCACGCTTCCAGCGGGCTGAGAAAAATGTGCTGGAGTCTTTTGCGTCAAAAACCAAGGAAAGGTTATTATTTTCAGCCCATTCAGCTAAGGCTATTCCATTTTCATTATCAGACGAGTACCCCCAATGGCTACTGTGGCTGTTGAAATCGCCGACATATAGGGAAGGGTGTTCGAAAACTGGGAGAACCGTATATTGCCACTGGATGTTGGGAGGCTTGTAGACATTAACTATGGTAGTTCCAGACACTTTCACTGCCAAAACAAATATGTCATCGTCACAGCTTTCATGAATTATAGATACATCATCCAAGTCCTGTCTAGCATATGTAGCCACGCCATATGTTCTATGGCCTATCTCTCCCACAAGTCTGTAGCCATGGATATTGCCTCTTGAACAACTTTTAAGATCTTCTGCATGGGTTTCTTGTAGAGCAAGGACGTCAATATTGTTACTCAGAAGATTTTTACTGAGGAAGTCACATTTTGACCTACTTATCCCCTCAATATTCAAATGGCATATGTTTAGGACTGGACCTATTGCTCTGTTCAGATCGTTTTGTTGACAATTTTGTTGGCCCTGACAAGAGCCATTCTGGATTGTCTTGGTAGCTGACATAGCTGGGAGATCACCGTGGTGACAGGACCAGCTACCAAAGATTGTTGTCCGTTTAGAACCACCCAGGGGGCACGTGGAGCTTTGAGGATTGCTTCCGGACGCGAACAACTTCGCCCCCCGATGCTGTTGGTAACGTTTGTGTTATGAACAATTGCAACACTCCCCTCTATATCCAGTGTTTTTCTTTAATGTCCCGTCATCATTGGCCAAATCAATACGAATATTGTAATTAAGAAAAACACTCTACTCCTTCTTCTTCAGCCTCCCTTCACTGCAGTTGCAGCATCTTTAGTGTGCATTTATTAAATTCTTCTCTGACATCTTTAAGAATTACTGATTTGCTACATTTTTTTTTCTTTTTTTTTTTTGGACAGGAGTCTTGTCTCTTCCCCAGTTTGTCACCTGCAAGTATCATGATGTCTTCTTGTTATAGAGTAAAGGATAAAGCATTAATTAACTGCCACTACCAAACCTTATGAACTGTGAATGAGTTAGTTCAACTAGAAAAAATAAATAAAATAAAATAAACAGAAATTCTGGAAAATGTACGTCACAAAATTAATAAGAGTCTACTAAAGGTGCTGCAACTTCAGTATAAGACATATGGGTAACAAGAAAAAGAAACACATTCTTTTGATGAAGGCAAACCAACCACTTTAAAATGCACATTAGTTATGTAAACACATACCACTAGACCTACCTGAAGCTGATTGGTACGAAATTCAAAATTACCTTCCTACCTTTTGATAAAGTTTACACTAGTTTCGTCTTTAAGAAATGTATGATCAGAAGTTGAAGGATATTTTTGAAAATATCGTGACTTACATCCTTTTGAGCTACTGAAAGGTATTTGACGGTTATCTCAAATTAACACATTCTAGATCGGCTTTCTTTACACAAATAATGTATGAGAATTTTGTTTCTGTTGATGTCGTCATTCCAATGACTGCTTTCATGCATCTGCCCCCTGCAAGATTCTTTCTCCCTGAGTAGCAACGGAGTTCCTCTTCCATTTGAACTTGCTTACTGTTCTCGTCTGTTTCAGTATTACAATTTGTATCAAACCCCCTTCTTTCCCACTCCCCACTTGCCTCCAAACTAAGTCGATGATTTCTCGCTGTAATTTTTAGTTCCCTATATTTTATCTCTGCTACCTTCACAATTTCAAAGAGTGCATTAAAAAATAATAATTCCAATGACTGCTTTCATGCATCTGCCCCCTGCAAGATTCTTTCTCCCTGAGTAGCAACGGAGTTCCTCTTCCATTTGAACTTGCTTACTGTTCTCGTCTGTTTCAGTATTACAATTTGTATCAAACCCCCTTCTTTCCCACTCCCCACTTGCCTACAAACTAAGTCGATGATTTCTCGCTGTAATTTTTAGTTCCCTATATTTTATCTCTGCTACCTTCACAATTTCAAAGAGTGCATTAAAAAATAATAATAAAAAATAAATAAATTATTTAATTAAAAATAGCCATCTTTATTTTAAACTTCATTGCAAATATAAGCGTAGCCGAATCTAATTTTCTTGGGCATAGGTGACCATCTCACATTGCACATCTCCAAGCGCTACAGCTCCCAAGAATTGTTTTCAACCATGACAACATCCACCGATACGCAACTAATGCGTCCAGTGTGCATGGAAACTTCATTTCCCTGCATGTTTTCACTTTCGTATAACACTCACGGAATTAATTTCACTCCCTGCCTGGTGAACGTGTATCTGCCACGTGTCGGCCAGTTGAAATGATTAGTATTTGAATTACAACTCATCAGCGGCCGATATCTGAGTATTTCCATTAGCTTTATTAGCAAACTCGGGATGTCAATAAACAGAGAATGCCTAAAAACATAATATTTGCAGTTTGCGAGAAATTGGTAAATTCTGAAGTTCTTCTATACATGAAATAAAATATTCGGTTTCATCAGTACTCTATTAAATTTTACTAAATTACTGCGTTTCAGCGAGTTTATTTCGGAGCAACCGAAACGAATAAATTACGTAACAGACACACGTAGATTGAAATATCAGGCGCACTGCGTTCAGTGATGATTTTAGTTGTATTCTCCGTACACCCGTCTCCAATAACGAAGATGTCGACAGGACATTTAATTATGATCTTCATTCCTTCCTTTCTCTGTGCATGTGACTCGTAGTTGAAGATTAACGTTCTTTATTGATAAGAATTAAGGTAATGTAAAAACTGCAAGTATTATTCACTTAACCCTTTCAGTCCTGAATTATTTTAAAAATACGATTAAACATATTCTTGAATAGATTCCATCTATTGTATATTTGAGAAAAATTAAAAATTTACATACTTGGTTCAAAAAATAAATAAATAAATAAATAAATAAAATAAAATAAAAAGTTTGACACTGGGACTGGAAGTCAATTAAGGATGTGAAATAAGAAATCAACAGTTATATATGTCACTCCGTATTTATTATGGAACTTCTATCGCAAAGTGAAATTTGTGAAAAATTCATAAATTAATACATAAAATAATTTCAACGAATGATACCATGTCTGACACACTCCGCAACGGGTCCGTCATGATAATTGTTTATCATTGTAGCACGCCATGCTGGTGACGGGTGGCAGCAAGAAGTGCCAAACTAAGTTTCAGCTACTCGAGCATTTCACTGACTAAAGATTTGGATTAAAACAGTACAGGTAGCTGCACAGTGTGACGGAACACCCTGCTACTCTCACTAAAAAACCGCAGATTTTTAAGACGAAGAAGTATATTTCACTCCTGCTAAACCAGAATCCAAACAAGTGAGGTTTCATCTGGAGAAAGAGAACTAAAATACCTACTTCGTATAACATACACAAGGGTCTTTTATGAGAAAATATACTCATCGAGAAAACACCATTCAATCGGAAAACTAACCTCACTTTACTGTCGCTGTAAAATGTTTTCATAACAAATTTCTTGTTGTACAGCCTCTACGTTGTCTACAACTTTTTTTGCCCATTTTATGAATAATCATAAATATCTGACATATAATTTCCCACCGATACCTACTTATGCAACCAGTCCTCCTGAACCAGCTCTTCCTTCAATTTTAATTTCCTAACTCCTTTTGCAGCCTTTCTTTCATCTCTTTTTCCTGCCCTTTTTTTTTTGCTCTTCCCTCACTTTTTGTCAATCACCTCCTCCCACCTGGCCAGTTTATCATCCCCTCTTCTTTCTCTGTTATCGCTTCATCGGTCACATTTCATTATGTGATGAAAACCGTATGGTGCACTGATGGCGTAATCGACTAATAATTAAAACGCTATCTTTATCTGGTTCAAACCCAGCAACATTTCCGATTATCAGCGGTGGCCGATGACTTCTCTGATGGTAACTTCGTTCTGAGATCGGCCTCGCAGAATGGAGGATGCACAGGCGGGATTCTCCTCTTGGAATTTTGGTGGGAAACTACCCCCTTACACCCAAAATCCGGATGAATGGACAATTCCCGATGACGTGCGGATGCAAAAGAAAATCATTGCGTTAAAGATACGTGTTGGTATTAACAGGACATATGGCCTGCTAATATCTAGTTCCATGCTAAATATTTGAATCGTTAAATTTTTCTGGGCCACCTATTTCTGATCTCCTGGAGAGAACAGCGAAAAGGAAATTGACTATGAGAGAAACTTTAAATAAACAAATTTCTGAATATGGAATCTCATAGCATAGTACGGAATCTAGAAAATATAATAATGGAAATGCAACTTGACAACTACTTATAATAGTGGTTAGTAGAATGGAAATAAGATATCGATTTTTTGTCATAAGAATATAGGATACTATAGACACTAGCTGAAATTGGTATAACAAGATTAGTATTCATCATCAACAGGAATGCAGAACTGAGGGGGCGCTACTGTTAAACTTTGATCGATGTTGTTATTCAGACCGATATCAAACGAAAAAACGATAGTTCGAGTATACATACTGATATGTGGAGCAGAAGATCTTCATGGAAGTTGATGGTGGTAAATAACCCATAATTCGCTTTGAACAGGAACAGAAAATTAATATGCAGATATTTATTTATATGTACAGTCTTTGCAATTGAAACAAAACAAATTTATTTGCCATTCGCGTTTCCCCTATATTTGCCAGGCAACTACTGTGGACTGAAATATATACATGATTATATACTACACATTTCGTTGCTTTTTTTACGTTGTTAGTAATTTAGTCTATAAACGTTCGCTATTAGTCATACCAAGAAAACGTAAAAAATCGAAATATGTAATACATAGTAGTGTTTATATTCCAGGCAAATTAAGATGCCTTGCAAATAAAGGCGAATCGCGAATTGCAAATTTGGTTTGTTTGTTTGTTTCAGTTGCATACACTGTTCGTATAAATAAAAATCTGGACATTAATATTAGAAGCAACTACGAGAAAGAGGACAGAAAACAACTGACAAAGGAAGAGGAAAATATAATAGTCATGGAGGAATGGAACAATGCTGTGGCCGAGGTATTACAAGAAAAGGTTGTAGGAGATACGGAGATACGTACCATGAATGAGAAAGAAAAAGGAGCAGTTTAATTCTATAATTAATTCCAACTGGTAATAGCGAATACTTTGTAGCAGTGAGACAAGAGCAGAAGTTATACTTGTATAAGGACTAGAGATACGGCAAAGTTTCAGATGGGTAACATTATGGTCAGACAAATATTAGTTGCAGGACAAAAGCAGGCAGAGAGTCAGATCACAGTAATATTAACACGTGAGATTTAGTGAATTGTGTGAAAGAAACGCTGTGGAATCAAATGGGAAGGTTAAAGTATACACTAATGTTGCTATGTAATCAAACTATGTGATCGAAAGTATCCGGAACCAGACAGAAAATTACTTATAAGTCATGGCGCCCTCCATCGACAATGTTGGAATTCAGTATGGTGTTGGCCCAGCCTTAGCCCTGATGACAGCTTCCACTATTCATTTATTTTCTGGAAGGTTTCTTGGGTAACGGCAACCCATTCTTCAAGGAGCGCAGCACTGAGTAAAGGTATCGATGTAGGTCGATGAGGCCTGGCATCAAGTCAGCATTCCAAAACATCCCAGAGGTGTACTATGGGATTTAAGGACTCTATGCAAGCCAGCCCATTACAGCGATGTTGTTGACGTGTTATCAATCACTCTGCTAAAGGCCTTGCATTAGGAACAGGTGCTCGACCGCGTTGAAAGATGCAGTTGTCATCCCCGAATTGATCTTCAACAGTGGTAAGCAAGAGGGTGCTTAAAACATCATCACGGGGTGGAAATAAAACCATACCTTAATACATCCGCCTCCAAAGTTAACTGTTGGCGCTACAAACGCTTGAAGATGACATTCATCGCGTATTCGCCATACCTACGCACTACCATCAGATCGTCAGATTCTGTACCGTCATTCATCACTCCACACACTATTTTTCCCACTGTGAATCGTCCAATGTCTACTCTCCTTGCACCAAGCGGGATGACGTTTGGCATTGACCTGTGAGATGTGTTGCTTATCGGCAGCCGCTCGACCTTGAAATCCAAGTTTTTTCACCTCTCGCCTAACTACCATAGTATTTGGAGTGGATGCTGATGTAGTTTAGAATTCCTGTGAGATGGTTTAGATCTACATCTACATCTACATGGGATACTCCGCAAATCACATTCAAGTACCTGGTAGAGGATTCACCGAACCACCTCTATATCATTCATCTCCCATTCCACTCTCGAATAGCGCGCGGGAAGAAAGAACACCAGAATCTCTCCGTTCGAGCACTGATTTCTCGTATTTTATTCTGATGATCATTTCTACTTATGTAGGTGGGAGTGAACAATATATTTTCGCATTCGGAGGAGAATGGTTGTGATTGGAGTTTCGTAAGTAGCCAACGCCGCAGCGATTCCCATCCCAGGTCCTGTCTCCTCTGTATCGCGACAATACAAAACGAGCTGCCCTTCTATGAATTATTTCGATGTCCTCCGTCAAACCCACTTGACAAGAATCCCACACTGCACAGCAATACTCCAAGAAAGGATAGACGAGCGTAGTGTATGCAGTCTCTTTAGTAGTTCTGTTGTATCTTTTAAGGGTTCTGCCAGTAAACCGCAGTTTCTGGTTCGTCTTTCCCACGATATTATCTAAGTGTTGTTCCACTTTAAGTCTGAAGTAATAGTATTTCCTAGATATTTTGTGCGTATTACACTGTACGACCCTCTTCAACTGTCGGCGGTCCCTGTCAGTCAACAGACGAGTTCCACATGTACGCTTTCGTGCTGTACGTGCCCCTTGACGTTTCCACTTCACTATATCAGAAATAGTGGACCTAGGGATGTCTAGAAGTGTGGAAATCTCGCATTACAGACATTTGACACAAGTGACACCCAACCACTTGACAATGTGCGAAGTCCGTGAGTTCCGCGGAGCACCCCATACTGCTCTCTCACTATGTCTAGTGAGGTGGCTGATACGGGGTACCTAACTATACCTGACAGCTTAATACGAAAAACTATTTTGTAGGTGTCAGGATACTATTCATCTCGTAGTGTATATGGAATTCTTCGACTGGGAATACCAGAAAAAGAATATAATTAAAGATGAGTGGACACCTCTGAAAGCGTAATCAATGTCAGTGGACAGACAAGCGTGTATAACAGGATAATGAACTGCGAAGTAACCTTGGCCTACATTTCATATACTTAAGCTGTTTGGCAGTGCAACAATGTTCCCTCATTGACAGGGGTACACGAATATAAATCCCTTAGAAGTGAAATATAAAGGAGATGTAGCGGAGCATGTCGACATGACTTCAGCGAAAATGAGCAATCGACTAGAACCGATGGAAGACTGAGTCAGCTAGACAGAAAAGTCAGTGCTGTCTGCAGTCAGGTTAAACGCAAGGGAGGTATCATTTAGAATGCAATGGGAATTCCACTGTTATACACAGAGAAAAAGCGTAAAGGGGGAAAGCTTACAATGAATGCCACTAACACGAAGAATAATTGTTTGATGACATGATAGTAGAAAAATATTGGGCTCGATATGACGACATGAAGGGTCCAGTAGTAAAGTCAAAATTGAAAAGAGCTGTGGAACACAGGGAATCAAATAAGGCAGAAGTCACAAACAGGATTCTCTTGTAATTTCTGCAATTATTGGGAAAGTGTCGACAAAAAATTTCAAATTGCTACCTACAATCTATTGAATGGATACTTACCGTCAGGCTTTCGAAAAACCACCATTCCGACAGCAGCAAAGGCAGATATGTAGGAAAACTGCAGCACAATCGTCTTAACTGCTCATGCAACAAACTACTGAAGATAATTCTAAATTCAATCCTCCCGACTATTCACTTCACTATCGTGGTGCAAAAGAATGCTTGTCTGAGATTCCTCGATGTATTGGTCACGAAGAATGTTGACGATAGTTTGGGGCAAGCTGTTTACAGGAAGCCATCAGACAATGACTTGTATCTGCCGGCTGATAGTTGTCACAATTAGTATAAGCGTGAAGGGATTCAAGGCTTACGCCATTTGAGACCATGAAACTTGTCAGATGTTATCCCATTTCAAAGTTACCGCTCATTAGAATGGTTACAGTGAAAGACCAAATGAGCACTACGCTTTCGACCCACCTAGGTGGCACCCAAGATAATGGCACTTCTCCCTTACGCTGGAATCATCTCCAACAGTGTTAGCCGTATTTTGCGAAAATATGATCTGAAATGTGTTTTTCAAAAAGCATCCTGAAAATGTATACTAAAACTAGCTAGCCTAATTGAAAGTCATGTGACAATACTCTGGACTGTGTGAATCATTGGCGCAGCCAGGAGTTGGTTCTGGGGGGGGGGATAATTGTTTAAAAATAAAGCCTATTGAATTTAATAAACTATGACTTATATTTTTTTTACTTTTTATAATTTAACCAATTATACTACGATAACAACTGCACAAGAAATAAAATGAGAAGGCTCCCATTAATTTGAAAGTGGAAGGGATACAAAGTGGTAGAAATGGAGTCTACATAATCAGCTCGTAAAATAATTAAGCGGCTTCTATGTTAGTATCATCATCATCATAATCATCATCATTAGAGACTGATTATGCCTTTCAGCGTTCAGTCTGGAGCATAGTACCTCTAATAAAATTCCTCCATGCTAACATTGCTGCCTCGTCTGATGTAATGCCTTTTACTTCAAAATCATTCTGCACCGAATCTAAGTACTTTCTTCTTGGTCTACCTCGACTCCTCTTACCCTCCACTGCCGAGCTCATGAGTCTCTTGGGTAACCTTGCTTTTGCCATGCTCTGCACGGCCACTACGGTCGGGGGTTCGAATCCTCCCTCGGGCATGGATATTTGTGCCGTCCTAGCTCGTAAGTAGTTCATAAGTAGTTTGTAAGTTTAGGGACTGATGACCCCGTAGTTAAGTCCCATAAGCTTTACTTATAATTAAATTATTTTGCCATGCGTGTAACGTGACCCCACCATCTCAGTCTGTTCGCTCTAACTGCTTCATCTATGGTGTTCATTCCCAGCTTTTCTTTGATTTCCTCATTATGGACACCCTCCTGCCAGTGTTCCCATCTATTGGTACCTGCAATCATTCTTGTTACTTTCATATCTGTAACCTCTATCTTATGAATAAGGTAACCTGTATCCACCCAACTTTCACTCTCATACAACAAAGTTGGTCGAATGATAGATCGGTGCACTGCTAACTTAGTCTTGGTACTTACTTCCTTCTTGCAGAAGACAGTAGATCTTAGCTGAGCACTCACTACATTAGCTTTGCTGCACCTCGATTCCAGTTCTTTCGCTATGTTGCCATTCTGTGAGAAAATACATCCCTGGTACTTGAAACTGTCTACCTGTTCTAACTTTGTTTCTCCTATTTGGCACTCAATCTGTTTGAATCTCTTTTCCACAGACATTACTTTCGTTTTGGAGATGCTGATCTTCATATCATAATCCTTGCACCTCTGATAGAGCTCTGAAATATTAGTTTGCAACCTTTCAATCGAATCGGCCATTACAACTAAGACATCCGCATATGCGATACTGCTTATTTTGTTTTCACCTACTTTAAACACGCCCTGCCAGTCTACTGTCTAAAACACTTGTTAATTCCTTCTTCCCTCCCTTTCTAAGATTGCTAATTACGCCCCAAAATGGTTTTCCCGCGGCTTGACCCAGAGATTCTAGCTTGTTTCCAAAGTCTTCCCATGATTTCTGCTTGGTTGCTGCAATTATCCGTTTGGCTTTGTTTCTTTCTTCAACATAACTTTCTCTGTCTGCCTGATTTCTAGTATGGAGCCATTTTTGATATGCCTTCTTTTTCTTTTTACAGGCTTCCTTGACTGTGTCATTCCACCAGGCTGTCTGCTTCTTCCTACCTTTACACACTACTGTTCCAAGACATTCTGTAGCTGCTTCCAGTAGTGTAGCTGCTTGACCTTCCTCTTCCAGTGAATGTAAATCATTACATTCAACTAACTGGTACCTTTCCGAGATCTTTGTTATGTATTTGTGAATAATGTCTTTGTCTTGAAGCTTCTCCACTCTTATCCTTCTACACATGGTTTTGACTTTCTGCTCTTTTGGTCTCACAAAACCAATTTCACTGCAGATTAAATAATGATCAGTATCATCAAAGAACCCCCTGAAAACACTTGTGTCCTTGATTGTCTTCCTGATTTCCTGGTTATAGTCAATGGTAGATCTGGTTCCCCTTCCTTCCCACGTATAGCGGTGAATGCTTAAAGAAGGAGTTTGTGATAACTAAGCACATACTGGAACAAAAATCTAAGAACTGTTTTACGTTCCTGTTGGCCTCCATATCCTCTCCAAACTTACCCATAACCTTTTCATAACCTTCTGTTCGATTCCCTAGCCTGGCGTTGAAATCACCTATGAGTGAAACACTATCCTTATCCTTCACTCTAACAACTACATCACTGAGTGCATTGTAAAATTTGTCCATCTCATCTTGATCTGTCCCTTCACAGGATGAATACACTGCCACAATCCTAATTTTCTTACTGGAGATGTCCAAATCTATCCACATAAGTCGTTCATTTTCATACCTTACGGAATTATGCTGGGTTCGATTGCTTTCCTGATGTAAAATCCTACACCCCACTGTGCTCTTCCTACTTTACCTCCTGACAGGTAGACATTGTATTCTCCGACTTCTTTCCCTCCCCTTGCGCTAACATCACTAACAGCTAAGACATCTAACCCCATCTTGAAGCCTCCGCCAGCTCTACCTTCTTCCCATTGATATTAATAGCTCCACATCTCATTCCAGATCGTTTTCCAAGTCGTATCTGAGGAGTCTCTGGTCTGTCAATTAGAAGTGGGACTCCATCACCTCCAATGGTCCGAGGCATTTTGCTCTGATTGTTGCCAGCATGATATTGAAGTACCTGGGAAGCAGGTTGCTAGCCTTCCTTACCCAGGCCCCCACAGGGTTTTGCCCCTAACGGTTGAGGTACTAACCGGTAAATTTGGTAGTCTTTGCGGTCTGAGCACAAAGGTGGCCACGAGATGCCCAACCTTTTTCCAAAGTAACTGGTATCCCAACTGTCAGGACCACTTACTTGGCCACTCATACGTTGCCCATGGTTCATGAAGTAGGACATGACTACAGGAACCCACACCATGAACCACCCACGTTAGTAGCCAGAGAGATAGATTGCAGTTTCATTAACATGGAAATCTATGTGTAAAAATTCAACTAAAATAACACTACTGTTGTTCATAAGATCCCACTCAAGGGCGCCGCTGACTTGATAAGCAGCGGTTCGCAGCATATGAACAATCGGTTCGTTAACTTGAGCATAGCAGTAAAAATAGCGGTAGCATCAAACCTGGTCGCCCGCTCCCAGTTACAGCAGTACACATTCTCAGTGGTGGCATCACGTTATCGACCCATTGTGACGTTCACTTGTGCTTGGCAAATTATAGTTACGTTGTGATTTATTACATGTGTACCATTTAAAATTTCCAGTGGCGACGAGTTAAAAAAAAGGAACAAAGAAAACTATAAAAAAAACATAAAAAATGTTTGGGCGGTGCTGCGCGGCAGTAAGGAGGGGGGGAGAGAGACTAAAGCCTGATTAGCCGCCCCCCCCCCCGGCACTACTGCAACACTGATGTACATTCCTGGCCATTAAAATAGCTACACCACGAAAATAGCGTGCTACAGACGCGAAATTTAACCGAGAGGAGGAAGATGCTCTGAAATGCAAATGATTAGCTTTTCAGAGCATTCAGACAAGCAACACCTACAACGTACTGACATGACGAAACTTTCCAACCGTTTTCTCATACACAAACAGCAGTTGACCGGGCGTTGCCTGGTGAAACGTTGTTGTGATGCCTCGTGTAAGGAAGAGAAATACGTACCATCACGTTTCCGACTTTGATAAAGGTAGGATTACAGCCTATCGCGATTGCGGTTTATCGAATCGCGCCATTGCTGCTCGCGTTGGTCGCGATCCAATGACTTTTAGCAGAATATGGAATCAGTGGGTTAAGAAGGGCAATACGGAACGCCATGCTGCATCCCAAATCCTCGTATCACTAGCAGTCGAAAGACAGGCTTCTTATCCACATCGTGCAGACACATCTCGTTCCCTGAGTCAACAGATAGGGACGTTTGCAAGACAACAAACATCTGCACGAACAGTTTGCAGCAACATTGACTATCAACTGGGAGACCATGGCTGCGGTTACCCTTGCCGCTGCATCACAGACAGGAGCGCCTGCCATGGTGTACGCGACGACGGACCTGGGTGCACGAATAGCAAAACGTCATTTTTTCGGATGAATCCAGGTTCTGTTTACAGCATTATGATGGTCGCATTCGTGTTAGGCGTCATCGCGGTGAACGCCCATTGGGAACGTGTATTCGTAACCGCCATACTGGCGTATCACCTGGCGTGATGGTATGGTATTGGTTACAAGTCTCGGTCGCCTCTTGTTCACATCTACGGCACTTTGAAAAGTGGCCGTTACATTTCAGATTTGTTACGATTCGTGGCTCTACCCTTCATTTGATACCTGCGAAACCCTGAATTTCATCTGGATAATGCACGACTGCATCTTGCAGGTCGTGTATGGGCCTTTCTGGATACGTAAAATGTTCGACTGCTGCCCTGGCCTGCACATTCTCCAGATCTCTCACAAACTGAAAACGTCTGGTCAATGGTGGCCGAGCAAGTGGCTCTTCACAAAATGGCAGTTACCACTCTTGGTGAACTGTAGTATCGTATTGAAGCTGCATGGGCATCTGTACGTGTACACGCCATCCAAGCTGTGTTTGACTGATTTCCCATGCGTATAATGGCCGTTATTACGGCCAGAGCTGGTTATTTTCGGTGCTTATTTCTCAGGATATAGTTACCCAAATTGCATGAAAATGTAATCACATGTCAGTTCTAGTACAATATATTTGTCCAATGGGTACCCGTTTATCATATTCATTTCTGCTTGGTGTAGCAATTTTAATGGCCAGTTGTGTAATTTCAGAATAATGAACAATAGTCCTACACATACCGTATTTCAGACTAATGTGCATTAGAGTAATTCAGCTTCGCGAAATAAACCCATCTTTCACTGTAACATTAACACAAATAAACAAGGCGAATAATTCTTCATTATGTTAATTTTGAATACCTGTTCGGGAGATGAGATCTTACTATACACAATACTATAAATATGTAATACAGCCCAAAATGGAACTGAATACAAATTTCATAAGTCCAAACATTTTCTATCTTCCTTAACCTTACGTCATAAATATATTTTAACTGTAACTTTTATAGCACCGAACTTAGCAGTTAACGTGGTACAATTAAATCCGAACAGTCTAGCTAAGTGAATTCCAAGTGAACTAATTGTTCTCTCAAATTCTGTATTAATGCAATTTCAGTCTACAAGTAGTTTGCACATATTTATTACCATGTCTTTAGTAATTGATCAAAAGTATATACGAAACATATTCTTCACTTCTAGAAAGGTACCTCTACTATTAAAGAAGGTTTAGTCCAAATTAAACTTTACAAACAAAACACTTACAAAAAGGGTAAATGACTTGATTGGCTGGAATACTA
Source organism: Locusta migratoria (assembly GCA_026315105.1). Lineage (NCBI taxonomy): Eukaryota > Metazoa > Arthropoda > Insecta > Orthoptera > Acrididae > Locusta > Locusta migratoria. Next base: position 208,279,368 of record CM048747.1, on the reverse strand, counting down.
TATTATTGACTCTTTTCGTTAGCAATACACTTGTTAATCAATCAGTCGTAAATAAGGAAAAGTTCAGTACAAAATTCAATCTTGTTTCCTCATCCTTATAATTGCATTGTATGATGACAATACAAATACATTTCCCCACGCAAAATTAAATCTACTCCTCGTCATATTAATAATGTATTGCTCATCACAGCTTGCCTCACAGACCGTCCAACCGTCTTTTAAGTAGCTCATGAGTAAATTTCAACTATTACTCTTGCCCTCAACCAGAGATAGTGCAGTTCATGTATACTCACAGATAATCTTCAGCATAGAAAATCCTATACACCAAAACTTTCACTAACAACTTTCGTTTCCCTAGAGAAGCTACAAGCTAACATTAAAGCATGATCTTGGTTTTGTAAGGCGTGTGCTTAGCGTATCCCAAGCAGTTGTGGCCGAGTCACATATTGTACTGTGGGTGACCGGTGTATTAAACATGAGCGTCATACGCGCTTACAACAGCCTAACAGATACGCTATTGCCTAGGCATAGGTCACCTACTGGGGTATAAAAATACGGACAATCTGACATACACTTCACATTTTTGGGTCGTGTTGGTAAGAAGCAGTAGGAATTAAACAAGCGAATAACCTTGTAAATGTATGATTTCCTCCTCATCCTCCTCCTCCTCTCTCTCTCTCTCTTTCTCTTTCGCTCCCTGTCTGTCAAAGGCCTGAATTAACGCCGCCTAACTTGCTGATTACTTATATTCACCACCAATGACGTTTACCATCTTTGGTTGTGTGATGCCTCTGCAGTGTCCTTTGTATATCTTTCGTATTTCCATTTAAAACCAAGGTATTAAATTTGGGTCAATGTTCAGTTTTGTCTTCAAAATGGTACGATGGCTTACTGACTAAATACTGGTGACCATCCATAAATCTGCTTTCATATCTATTTCACTTATTCAGCTGAACATCTGATTTTTATATCGTATTGTTAAGTGACAGAGTACTATATGGGGATTTTTTCTTCAGTAATTTTTGTAATATGATTCTTTCCATATCCGAATTTTTGCAGTCTTACATAGCCAGGTGCAGCAATCTTTAATGAAGGAAAAAAAAAACGTAAAGGCCCATAGTTAGAAGTGTCAGTAAATATTTATCTCATTAGCTACCTACGCATTTAGAAGTGTAAAGGCTAGCTTCAAATACATTGGCCACCAGTACAAAAACTGTATTTCGGTTTATTCGAAGAAATACGTATTGATTTCAAGTTCAACATCATTTAATTGAATACAGCGTTTAGACAGAAAAGTTGGTGTAGCGGATCTTCTAAGCGCTTTTGACGCAGCTTAATCAGTGGCCATACGTTGTGACGTACGTCGCCTTGTATATATGTATTCGTTGCCCACGATGTTCGCTGAATTCAGAGTAGATTAGATTAGATTAACACATGTTGGATAGATCATGAATACGAGATTTCATAATGATGTGAAATGTGTCAGTTTAGTAAAAGATAATATTATATGCTAAATTTTAATTTTTATTTATTTTATTCAAACTAACAATTTCTTAGCAAAAATTCATTTGCTGCGTTAAAGGAGTAATCAATCAGCAATTCTGTCAATTTCGTTTTAAATGCTACGGCGGAACAGCCGTGCGCACAAAGTCTCCTTACTGCGGTGCGCGCGGCCGTTCGCCTTCGTAGCTTCGAGTCCGACTTCGTGCATGCATGTGTGTGTGTGTGTGTGTGTGTGTGTGTGTGTGTGTGTGTGTGTTTGTGTTTGTGTTTGTGTTTGGATGTGTGTGCAAGCCAATTGTAAGCGCACTCATCTAGATCCGTGTTAGTGGCGAGCTTCATTGTTTTATGGATTGTCGATCCATCAATAGGCGTAAGCTTAGCTATAAAATTTGCGACGCTGGTCTTTTGTTTTCCAATATCCATCATTGTTGAATTCCCCACTTTGTACTAATAAGATAACGTGGTTGCAGATTGACGTTCTTCAGATTTGGCCCATTACAGCTACTTGGAAAACTTGCTAGAGGGGAGGGAACGGCGATGCACGGTATGATGGGAAAGTAACAGGGTCGAGCAAGTACACATTTCAGTTAAGCGGTCCTTTCGTTCATCGACGTTTCGATAATCTACGGTCTACTGTATACGTATTGTGAAGGTCCCTAGATCCTTAAATACGTGTATGCCAGATGATCTTGGCTTGGCTCCAGAAATTATTTTATGTACATGCTTTTTATGGAATGAATATTGTTTTCCTCATTGATGACCAATTCCAAAATATGATGCCACATGAAAGCAGTGTCTGAAAATAGGCATAGTAAGCAAATTTAATGGGATGTTTTTCACCAAAATTTGCAAATAACCCCAATAGCATAAGTTGGAAAATTCAAACATTCAGAAGATCGTCAGTGAGTTGCTTCTAATTTAATTTCTCATCAATGCACACACCTAAAAACTTTGAATATCTTCCCTTAGTTACAGGCGTCTCTTGACAGACTACATATTAACTGTGCCATGCCAGTATGGAATCGTATATGTTTTGTTTTATTACAAATTAAAAATAGTCCATCTTAAGAGAACCACTAAATTATTTTCTGAAAGACATTATTCACAATTTCATGAATCACTTCTTGTTTGTCGGGAGTGATTACCACACTTTTATAATCAGCACAAAGAAATAGCCTTACACAGTTGAAAATATAGAATCTTTCGTCTCTTTCCTTGTTTCTCTTTGGCCCTTTGACCATGTTTCCGCACATGCAGGGTCGGTTTGGTTAATTCGGGTTTATCGTTTTAATATTTATGGGGTTACCGAATGCCCTTTCTGTCTCCACCCCATGCCCCCTGGGAGGAAACGTGTATCCCAAAAGTCTGCATATAGTGTTATATGTGTCAAAAAGTATTACGAAATGTTTGCGAATCGACTTGGGCCCTTCATTAACCCACCTGGCGGATTCGAACAGATAGATCGCACGGCTATCCGAGCGGGTAGTTGAAAATATAGAATGTCAAATCATGAGTACATATCAAGAACACCTAAGGACACAACATCGAACATTGTGTGAGCCAATTCTTGATAGCGTCCCAGTTTGAGGAATGAGTAGATTTCTGCAGTTTACCCGAACCACTTATTTCAAATTCCTACACTCTTCCAGTTAAGAAACAAACCATTTGTGCACTGCCCCAGTAATACCATAGCGCTGAAGCTTATCTAGAAGACAAAATATTCTCATGTTTTTGCGCGATCATTTTAATCAATTAAGTATAACAGCTAAGATCGCTTATTATTTCATATTTAGTGGTTCGGCAGATTAAAGGAACTTTCATTTCATTCATCAGATCACAAATAAAAGATAATGATAGTTTCATCGTTGCATATTACTGAAGTGTACCCTCGCGAAGCCGAGAGTTTCAATCATGATTATGAGAAATTGCACTTCACTTTTTGTCCGTTGATGAGGATAAAGGATTAATACATGGTAAAACACTAATACTGTAAAATCATTGGAAATATTTGTATGTTTCATTTTTGTATTGTTTTTCGGCGAACTTTTTTTTACTTTATTATGATTGTTCCGTTAACTGAACTGTGTAACGGTCACGATATATCACTTCTGTCTACAGAAGACATTTGATACACGAAACATATTTAAATGGGTGTTTGGCCTCCCGTATTATGTGTTCACTGCTATATTACCGCGTTACGTTAATATTGGACTTCCGCTGTCTGCACCACCTGTCAATAGAGCTGGGCACTGACATTGGTTCCTGACTGTGTCAACAGCAGGATGACGCAAGTGTTGACCTGAAACAGATGTGAGCCAATCACATCTTCCTGTTAACGTTGCGACATTACTTAATGAAGCCAGTACTGTGACTTTCAGTTAAACTTTGAATTACTTTATTCTTGCACCGCTGCACACTCCCCTCCCCCCCTCCCCCCACCTTCCTTTTCTATCCAAGCAGGAAATGCGTGTACGCAGTTTGCTTATAATGTTACATACAGGTTGTGATACGTGAGGCGTAACACCGCCTTTATTTCGCAAATGGTTGCAAACATCGAAACGCGTTTTTATACACTTGCTAGAGCGTCGAGGGGCTTTAGCACTTGTACAAACTGAGCAAGTATGTTTTTCAGTGCAACGGCTTACATTTTATAACAGCATTGGTTAGGTCTTGAGAAGACAATTAGAGCGATGTAGCATTAGTTAATATTGAAATCTGTCTTTAAGAATTGAGAAATAATCTAGAATTTCAGACGACGCAGGCCGGAATCGGCGTTAGCAGCGCAAAAACTACCAAGCAGGCGTGCCGCAGCTGGGTGAATATTTGTACATCGTAAAGTAGGTCCGCGCGACTACAGTAAGGCTTTGTTTTCTCTTGAACAAACTTAGGACCTACAGTGGATGCAGGTGCACCTGCGAATGTCGTATATGAACATATGACTTAGGATAGCATCTACAGTATTACAAAGGACTTAGGAAAACTACTTTGCTTTTGTTTATCATCCTGGATGTACGTGAGCTGAAACAGAGAAAACACCTGTTCATTCGAAAACAACGAGGTCTTACATGCTGCAAAAACGCAACTACTGCATAAAATATCCAAATTATAGAAGAAATAACTGACCTATAGTTTCTTGTAGGTGGCTATGTGCTTCTAAGAGGTACAATAATAGTTCATATGATATCACGTCATAAATAGTAATATCTGTCCCATCTTGCGGCGTTTGATAGCGTGATTTTATTCGTCAACTATTTGAGAATGAGAGTACTTAGCGACTTGCAACAAACTTTAAACATAATTTCAAACCTTTATTAAAATTTTTCTCGTTGACAACCATAGCAAAATAATGAAAGGAAGAAATTTTCACGCGTACAACTTTTCCGCTGTCCATCGAGCAGAACTATGGCATTCGGTATGACGTTACAATTTATAATTATTACACTACAAATTGTACTCGCAGGAAATGTTGCAGAAGGCATACACACTTAAAGCTGAATGTACGTTAAAAAATTGCATCACATTACGACACATGAGATATGGGGACGTAAAGAGTAACGTTCATGGAAAACCACCCCGTCAAGCATCACGTTTGAATCTATTACTTCTTTACTACTAACCGTAGTCGCAACAGATTTTACCGACATACAGCACTTATACAAATCAAGATATTCCTGCAAAATTATACAATTGTACAACACATCTGTATGAATAATGAATCTGTAAATGAAAGCTGTCGCAGTTCGCTTTAATCACTGCACGAATTGTCATGCGGTTTTCACAGGAAACGTATGCGAAGATAGGTTCATGATTTAGGCATGATTTCATCAAAATAGAATCACGAAAAAAAGAGAGATATCGTAATTTTGTTTCCAATGACCGCCATGTCTGTCTGTTCATCTATTAGAAACCAATTATCTAGAAAATTACTACTTCACGAATTCGTATAGTCTTTTCACAGGTAACTGCAGCCTACTTAGTTTCATAAAAATCGGATCACTGTGCAAACTAATATCAAAATTTAACGTTTTTTTAACTACAACCATCATGTCTGTCTTTCTCTTTCATCACGTTAATATCCGATACTAATTGTCGAATTGTCAGAAGTTTTTCACAGGTAACGTGAGGGTGTCGTACGGTTATATAAACGCTTCCTTTCACAAAATCGGATCAGAAAAAGTAAGATATCACAATTTAAACATTTTTTTCTGAAAGCAATCACATGTGTCTATTAGTAGAGAGTAATCTCTAAAAGTATTAACCCGCTCGGTTAGCCGTGTGGTCTAACGCACCGCTTTTCCGAGTTGGGGAGGCGTACCGGACCCGGTTCGAATCCGCCCGGCGGATTAATGAAAGGGATCGGAGTGCCGGCCAGCCTCGATGAGGTTTTTAGGCGGTTTTCTACTTTCCCCTAGGTGAATACGGGGCTGTTCCCCAAGTCCCGCCTCAGTTTCACGGTTCGCAAACATTTCGTAAGACTTTACACTTTCGCACACTTATAACACTATACGCAGACATTTGCGGTACACATTTCCTTCTGGATGGCATGGGGTGGCGGCCGGAAATCCATTAGGCTACCCACCCTGTAAATATTATCCCATGCCAAATCCGCGTCATACACAGTGCCGACCCTGCATGTGCGGGAAAAGAGCCAAACAGATAGAATCTCTAAAAGTATTACACAAACATTCGTGTGGCTTCACACTAATTTCAGTGAACCAAAACGTAGCCTTCTTTTTATCAAAATCGAATCAGGGAAAGAAAAGATATCCCATTTCGAAGTTTTATGTGCACACTATACTTATAAGCATGGTGTAGTACGGCAAATATCTAAAAGTACTAAAAGAACATTCATGGGATATCACAGATAAACTGATATAGCCTGGGGCAACATATAGGCTTCATTTCATCAAAAGCAAATCAGGAAAAAAAAAGATATCGTAATTTGCGGTTTTATGTGTATTTCATGGTAGGAAAGAACGGCGCAATGCAAAAAAGAACCAGTAGACGCACTTTTACTTTCGTTGTGCACCAGAAAACTAATAGATAGGATTCAATGCAATGAATATAAAACTGATACAATTCATATACATATACGTATACGAATACGTACAACTGCTATGGAAGCTTAAGTCTCAAGCTCTCGGACGGGTTTGTGAGCAACACAACATAGGCTACAACTTCTTAGTAACAACTCATGAACTCTGCAACGCTAGTCCGAGTAATACAAACATTCGTACAACAGCGCGATTTACACACACTTTGCAATTTTAGAACTTTATACGGAACCTGAAACACACTGTGATTAGCACCAGGCAGTACAACACAATAAATAATTTTTCATACTTCAAGAAGCAAGCGTGATGTACCCATACGGTCTGATATACAAAACTTAACACAACATCTGACCATGACCAAGCTGGAAGGAAGCACCGCGTCCCATGTCGAAGGGAACGGTAGAAATAAAAAAAATAAAAAAAAATAAAAAAAAAAAAAAAAATAAATAAATAAATAAAAATAAAAAAAAAAAACATATCATCAAGAAGGTACAGTCCACAATCTAGGATGTAACTGACGCACTTAAGGTCAAAATTCGGAGTCGCGTGCACCTAGCTCCTAAAGTTTTGTGGACGCTCGACACGACTCCCACGACACAGTGCGTAAAAATGTCTCAATTCCTAGAGCACCACCGCTCCTGCGCGGACCAAGTTCATGTCCGCCGTCTTTCGCCGACCACGACCAACCTTCCTCTCTCGTCTCGCACGTGACGTACCGCTCGGCCGCCGGAGGGCGAGGCCGACCCGGCGATAGTATTTCGATTTCCCCAGCGGTACAAATGCAATCTCTGAAAATCGAAATTGATTCCCTGTGCCACGCACGGCACAGATACGTTGATTCGGAGGACGACTTTTACTTATATTAGACATCTTGGCTAGGAGAACTGAATTTATTGACAGAGCGATCCAACAAGGACTTTTTTTGACTGATGTCTGGAACCCTAAAAAGCCATGATACGCACATGCCCTACTTTTACAACCGTTGCAAAGTATGGGCATAAAACCTAGTAACCGAATAAAAGCATTAAAGAATATCTGAAAACAATTTGTAGAGCGTTATTGAAAAGGAAGTTTCTAAACCTATGTCAATAGGGCAACTAAACTTTTCAATAAAAGTTTAAATGACTCTTGTATTGTGAAACTGGTAAAATGAATTAAATCACCAAAGAAATGTCGTTATTAATAAAAAGGATTATGTGTATAAAATATTGTGAAACATTCATTTCGTAAAGATCATTGAAAGTTATAATTGTTCCCATGAAGGCAGCCTGTTTGGAAAGTGTAGTGCTGATAGACTTCCACCTGTTGACAATGGGAGGAGCCATCCAGGTCGCCGTTGCCGTGTGGATGCCATAGTTAAGGTGGCCACCTGCAGTCAGTGATGTCAACAGTTGTCAATTTCCGTGTACCTTATAGCTCGGTTATGCTTTTTTTTATTATTATTATTTTTTTCCCTACTCTTTTTAGTTTACTTGGGAATTCCATTTCATTATGGTTTGATACAGCGATTTCCTTCTGTCACTATCATAGGTCTATTTGAAGATACAAAAAGCTGGTATACATCCACATGACCTTCAAAATACTTTTCCTTGACGCCTTATAATGAAAATTTGGTCTGCTGAAGGCTTCGAGTATATCCTCTGTAATTGGTGCACACCGATGACTACGGCTAATACTTTTTACAGCACACCAACTAATGCAATACCACGATAGTTTTCACAATTTGTGTGATAAATTATAATTGTAGTAAAATAAATCTGTACTCACACTGAAAGATTTAAGTGTTCGTCTCTCCCGTAAAGAAGCAATTTTAAACTGGTCCGATGAAGCTCCTGCGAGGCAGTTAAGTGTAAACAGCAGAGTAGCCATGTGGATGAAGATGCAAAAATTTAGTTGTCTTGTGCCGAGCTCAAACCACTGACCCCGCAGGGTCACTGTAGGTCACTACTGTGCACCGATGTAAACGCAACAAGCAGTGAGCCGGTGCACCGGCTTGTGTTGACATCAATCAGCGACCTCGCAGCGTCGGTGTCCAACTGGAAATCCAGCGCCGTCCCATTAACGTCCGGCTGCAATTCGATACGCTCCAGCTTGTACGCTCCTACCTCGGTTATCGATGGGATACCGTGCGCCGTGTTGACAACCGATGTTAAAGCGCTGCGTCCCAGTCAGACAGAGAACAGCGAGGCGCCGCGGTTTGCGGCATGCAAAGGGGACCTCACAGAAAGGTCATATGACGCCGTTGCGCAGTACGGACAAGACCTGATGGCAATTCTTCTACTGGGGCCCCTTCAGGTCCTTTGACAACGACTTAGCAGAATCCCTGCTCGCATTGGGATACGATGATTACGAGCCAAGCGCTTCTATATTTGCTCGTGTACGGACGTCGATTGGCAGTTGAAGGCGTAGACTGCGAGTTATTAGTTAATTGTAGGGACAACAACGCCTCATCCTACAAGCAACTAGTTAACGCAATTGTTATCTAAACTGTGTACAAGTTCCTTCACTACACTGCCTGGTACAGCAACAGCATTTTCAATTCGAGCAATAAGAATGGTCTTCAGCAATTTTAAAATGGCCATGTTTCACCGACAAGCGTAAAATGTGAAAGACGGGACTATACACCTAAATTCCATACTTTCAAAACATTCTAGTCATGAACAGTGCAGTTTTCACAGTTTAAGTTTTTTTTTAAAAACCTGACATAAGCGATCACCCAATTTTATTCCATCATGTTAGACGATTTTAATTTTGACTAATGTTTTTTCCGTTATTGTAATTTCAGTTGCATAAACCGGCGCAGGCTGTCAGCGCACGTAGGCACTCCTCAGCTAAGAGATTAAAAACATCAATGAAAAGGAATTTATAAAAATAAAGGTGAAATCAAATGTTCAAATGTTTGTAAGTCTATTGGACCAAACTACGTGGTCATCAGTCCGTAGCTTACATACTACTTAAAACTAGTTAAACTAACCTAAGGACGAACACACACACCCATACCCCAGGGAAAATTCGAACCTCCACGGCGAGCAACCGCGCGCTCCGCAGCGAGGCGCTTTAGACCTCTCGGCTACTCCACCGCGGCGAAGATAAGGTGACAAATACAGAATATAATTCAAATTATTATGGAGACTTGAAAAAAGTATATATGACTTTAAAAAAGAAAATAAGTGGAGGCTATATGCATGAACATGACGATAATGATGAGGAAAAAAAATTGACGAAGAGACACTTCAGCACATAAGACATCTACAAGAAATCACCAGGAAGTGGGCTGGCTGTGCACTGTTCATAAAATATAACACCACACTGCACGCACCATATTCGTAAAGCACTCATTAAAAATACTGACGATCATTAGGTAAGTGGAAGGAGGCATTTGGGGAGAAGGAGGTGAGTATGGTGGAAAAGAAGGGAGGAGAATATGGGGGAATATGGGGAGGAAGGCATTGTGTGAGGTAGGAAGCCCCAGGAAACTGGGGGAAGAAAGACGGGAGGGATGGGGAGAAGTAGCCGGAGGGACATTTGGGGTGAGTAAGGAGAGGAGAAGGGAGAGGAGTGGGAATGGAGAGACGGCCGGCCCTCATAGGGAGGACAGGGAGGAGGAGGGGGTATCACAGATTGTAGGGTGGGTAAATTTCAGGACAGATGGCATCATCTGCGAGGTCTGCGAGGGGAGAGTGTGCAGAAATTTCCATGGGAAAGGATCCAGAGGGTGGAGAGGTGAAGGGCTGTGGGAACACAGTGATATGTACGTGGCAACGGACTGGGTGTAGAGAGGGGGGAGGGACTAGAGAGGTAATGGGGACAGAGTTGTTCAATGAAGAAGACGAGGAGGGGGGGTGAGGAATTAGTTCGTACAAGATCCGCATGGGGAAGAGGGATGAAGGTGGATGCGGAAGGCGAGGATGAGAGCATGGCGCTTCAGTATCTCAAAGGATTTGTTGAAGGACTGGTGGCGTCCAGGGGAGATGTGCGAATGAATGGTTAGTAGGTGTAACGAACAATGGAAGGGGGTAGGCCCAAGGTTCGATGAAGGAGGAGGCGTTCTCTTGGATGGTGCGGAGGTTCGGAGTCCAGGAGAGTTTGACCAATGACGTAGTCGGAATGAGTGCCACGAGCCACACAGTTATCTATTTCCACAGAAACTTATCTGTGTATGTATGTATACATGTATGTATTTATGCGTCTTCCATATGAATTTCAAGACGACTAGAGCAGTTTTGATGAATATTCCAAAATCTTTAAAATAGCCCAGCAGATGACCCTGTGAAGTTAGGAAGTGATAGGATCAAGATATTTATTACAAAAGCCATTATTGTGTTATGTAGTAATGACGATTGCAGCGCTAGCGTCGCTTCTGTGACAATGTTGGACAGAACATTGATAGAAGCTGTAATGACCAAGTGTTTGCCTTAACAACACATATTGATACGAGAAGAAATTTGTAAGCATAGCTGTTTTCTTGGATCTATCCGCCGCCTATGACACCGCATGGCGAGAAGGCGTTCTCGCGAAATTTGTGAGCATCATTCAGTGTCGGAAACTCACAAACTTACTTAGCAACATGTTAAGAAAATACTTTTCTAGACCTACTCCGATAACAACAGAAGCAGTCTTCAAGTTAAATGACGGAGGGGTACCTCTGCTTTTCAATTTATATATCTATGACCTGCCAGCCACATCCTCAAGGAAATTCCTATATGCTGATGACATCTGTTTGGTAACCCAAAGCCCTAGTTTCACTACTGCTGAAAGTACATTAAACGCCGACATGGAAATTCTGGACACATACTTCAGGAAATGGTGCCTCCGCCTAAACCTTCAGAAAATTGTCACTTCAGCATTTCACCTACGAAGTCGACATTCTAACTATAAACCAGAATTAATACTCAGAGGACAAACCTTGCAGTACTGCAGCACACCGAAATACCTTGGAGTAACACTCGACAGATCCCTAACTTTCCGTCAACATTTCTCCAACGTGGCTGCTAAAGTGAAGACTCATTATAATATCATCCAGATGCTTGCTGGTACCTCCTGGGGTTGCAGTGTTCAAACCCTACGATCAACTGCTTTGGCAATGTCATACTCTGTCGCTGAATACTGTTGTCCAACTTGGATGAACAGTGTTCACACTAAGAAAAAGATGTACAACTCCACCAGACATTGCGTCTTATCACGGGTTGGATATTACTCAAACTGCTTGGCTAACAGTTTTTAGTGACTTCCAACTTTCAGCTCTACGTAGATCAGAAGAACTGGAGGAACATTCAGATGAACCCCCAGCTACCCATACACAGCGATACATCAACAGCAGAATACCACCGTTTGAAGTCAAGAAAACCATCTTGGGAAACGGTACATCATCTTGATGTCACCAACTTTGACATCACTGAAACACGGAAAAGCTTACGGGAAGAATCGTCAGTGGTCAACATCATCTGATTCAAAACCCTTCAATGCCAGTTCCAGGTTTCACACTCCCCAGACGCCAGTGGAGAATCATAAACTGCATCCGAACAGGACAAGGGAACTGCGGATATCTACAGCACAAATGGGGTTGGGTAACATCTACCGAGCGTGACTGTTGCGCTGCCCTACAAACAATAAACCATATTGTAGGTGAATGTCCGAAACGAGCCTTTGGGGGATCTATAAATGACATCCACCATGCGTTACTTGAAGGGCTCACCAAGCTCACCTGATTGGACTTAGAATTCTGAGAACTTGTGTAATGTGTAATTAGTTTAACACTGTACATCTGATCCTGTGTCACTACGGTTGGGAAGTTTTAAATAAATTTGAAAAATTGCAATAGTGACTTCATCATTTCATAAGTTTAGGTAGTTTCAACACCCCACTCAGGGCGGGTTCAGATGCTTCTAAACCCTTCACACTGTCGTTTCAGTCACGTGTGACACGGATAGTAACATCGTAAGAGAGGAGGCGGCATACGATGCGTCACACTGTTTACAGGAAACAGTTGCAGTTATGTACCAAGACTTGTAACTCAGCAGCTCATGCTGCGTAGTGTAGTTTGTGTTATTGATGTGTAGACTAAATGTAACCAAATCACTTTGATGAGTGCAATTATAAGGCAGCGAACTACAAACACGGGCAATGGTAAAAGTAAAATAAAACAATAACGGGTGTAATTTGTGGTCCACGCCGTACAGTATCTGCTAGAGGTCAGTTACTGCATTGCAATCAATAACTGAATGAGTAAATAGACCTCTCCCATGTCTCGTCGAAGGAACTGAAGGCAGGCAGATGAGAAATAAGTATGTAACAAATGTTCGCTTGGCAAAAATTGTAACACTAATGACAGCTGTTCTTGCAGCTGCCGAGACTGTTCCTTATCGCCTTTTTTTGTCGTCATTCTCTTGTTGTTGTAGCTGCAACTTTTACTGCCACAATATTAGAAACTCTGGATCAATGCGTTACTGGGAATGCGTGTAGTTTCCAATTTCATCGTAGGTCTACTTTGGACAGGTAGAAAAGCATTTTACGGCCGCTTATCCTGAAGGTTAAGCAGACAAAGCTGGAAACAAACGTGACGTTTTGTTGGATAATGAGAAAGAAGTGAACTAATATCTTAAACGAAGTGGGGCGTAAAAAATTTGGTGTGAGAGTAGGGCCTACAATAGTTTCAAGAAAATTTCCAACTCGAATCAAATCGAAATTTTAAGCTAGGTATTTGACTACTTTACTACCGACAACTTACATTTCGAAAGGGTCCCAAAGATAAGAGAAATCAGGGATTCTGCACAATAAGAAATCCCTATTTGGGAATGGAACAGGAAAGAAAAATGACAGTAGTGACACGATTTGCTCTCCGTGACTCTCACAGTGGGTATGTACATACAGATGAACAGCCCAGGATGCCTGTTATGATCACCGTCAAGAGTCGGAGTATATTGTCGGTAGTGAAGCAGTAATACAAAAATGGATTGGTCAGGAGAGATCGGTGACTTTCAACCTGGACGAACAGTAGAACGTCAAATAGATATCCTTATTTAACCCAGATCGACTGTTGTTGACATTGAACAAAAAGTGCGAAGGAACAATCGCACCTAAGTCCAGACCATCGAGCATGTAAACAAATTAATGGAAAGAGGAGAAGGCATCATTCGTCAGTACTACAAGCAGTCCAGTTATGAAATTTAAAGCGTTTCATCAATTAAAAGAAGGCCATTCCATGGTCACAAGCTGTTTGTAAGCTGTACATTTATGTAGGCAGTGGTAAACAAATCTTGATGTGAAGACTGCCTAAAGAACGTTACCTTGCGTTGTGATAAGCAAGTATACCTCACACTAGATCAGAACTTCCTGGATAACTACTTTCGTTGATTTCGCCCCTTGGGGGAGAATGGGCTGCTATTCTTCCACAATAATTCAAACATCTCACTGAAGTGTTCACAAAAGAGGCTCAAGAACACCTTACGTTCATGTCCCTGAACAGGAGAATTGATGTATTTGATCAGATAACAGTATACTGGGTAATGCACGGAGATAAAAGTGTGCTATAACATGAAGATTAAAAACGCGAATCTCATTGTCCTATTAACCATAGAATGAATTCTGCTAAACACTTGTAGCATAGTAATGTTACCTGAACAACAATCTCAACTCAATTAAGGGCCAAATAAAGTCATTTGTCGGAAGAAAGCGCTGTTGAGTGTGACCTCTACTACTCCCTAAAGCAGGTGCAGTAAACTATGTGTATCCGTATGGTGAATGTTTTCAGAGAGTAAAGGAAATAAGCTTTCAAAAGTATCTTCTTTTGACCTTCAAACTAATAATTACTAGGAGAATGCTATTAACAGTGGTTGTAAATGTGTTGGAAGCCCATAGAAAACGCTTCTAGTCGTCGAATGAAGATCATGTTTATCCTGAAATCCTTTCGGGGCTTATTTAAGCCGGAGAAAGAAAAACAAATAGTGTTAACTCTTTCAGACCTAGTGTCCAATATATTGGAGAACGACTTTTTAATAATTTTAGAATACTATATGATTTCGCTTAACTCTGAGACCCATTGGCCTGTTTACTGGATATTTGTCGCTTTTAATTTTGTGCTTATTGTTGCCATCCAGACGCGAGGGAGTAGCCGAGCAGTCTGAAGTACCCTGTTGCGGATCGCGCGGCCTCCCGCGTAGGAGGTTCAAGTCCTCCCTCGGGCATGGATGTTTGTGTTGTCTTTAGTATAAGGTAGTTGATAAGTAGTTTGTAAGTTTAGGGACTGATGACCGCGCAGTTAAGTCCCATAAGCTTTACAAACATGTTGCCATCGATCACCAGAATGGCATGCTACAATGAAAAACAGTGAACTTGGCGGACCCAATGTGGAGTGCGCCATACATGATATCGGTAGCTGAAATTATTTTATGTTTTAATTTATGAATTTTACACAAGTTCCAAACAAATATGGAGTGACATATACAATTGTTGACTTCTTATATCACTTCCTAAACTGCCTTCCAGACCAGGTGTGCAATTTTGTGGACATTTTTATTTATTTATTTAGTTTTATCATAATTTTTTAAAGCCCAGTATAATATCCTTTAATTTTTGTGAAATATAAATAGGGTCTTGTAGGTATAAAAAAGTGCATGAATATGTTTTATTCCTTTTTTTAAATAAGAACTGAAGGGGTTAAAGAAAAAACGCCTTGGTCTGAGCAACTAATTTGAATACGCAGACGTTGCGGATATGCAACATCGCGTGACCAGGGTGTTTGGAGCTATTCCACAGAGTTATTGTCCAACCGCACGACAACCAATATCAGACGTGTGTTGTAGCTAATGGCGATGGCTGACATTAACAACCATTGATATATGAATGTTCCAACATCTAGGCTGTATAACGGCGTTGAATGAAATCATCGATAAAGTTGAAATTGGTACGAACCCAGATTTCCCGCTTTAATGATTAAGACTGCTTGCAATTTAACCGCTATCTCCGCAAGGGAGTCATTAATTGTGCAGTGAAATTGTCATTAGCCTGTTCGAGGCTCACACAAATACGGCGTTTGTTCTTTCGGACTGTCTAATGACAATTTCAGTTAAATTTGATCAATTACGGGAATTCAGGTAAAGTTTGAAGCAAGTGGAACAATGGACATGGAGCATAACTATAGCAGTGTACAATGAGTCAAGCAGTTGGTCTGTATAGCCGAATGGTTAAGCCACTGGCAGCCTAAACTGGAGAATCCGGGTTTGAGTCCTTCTACAGCACAAATTTTCAACTTATCTTTGGAATTTAATTCATCACCCCGAAACAGCCAAGTTACTGACATATTTATAATTAATAATGCTGATGAATTTCTAGTCGAATAATGGTAGTTTGTCTGTAACGAATGTTTGTTTTATAAGATACCTCTTCAGACCACCTGTGTAGCGTTGCTGTAACAAAAAACAGTGTTTATTTATTTATATATTTATTTATTTTTGTAGATACATATTTCTGATGACCCATATAAAATGACTTATAGACTATCTCATTTACAAAGTACTGACAGAATAGATTACTAGGTGAAACTGAAAACATAATAAATACGTATAAAATTTCTCATCATAACATTCAATATTTTATTTCCGCTTCTTGAAGAAATAATTAACTGTAGATGCAGTTTAAAATACATAAAAACAGGAAACATTAAATGTTTGTCAATTTATGGGACCAAACTACTGTGGTCATTGGTATCTAGACTTACTAACTTAAAACTGTCCTAAGGACTGTAAAGCTTGCTATATGTAGGCAGTATTTTTATTTTATACGAGGAGTTTATTAGCAGATTTTGTGCGCGAGTCGGCGGCATATTAGTTAGGAACAGGTAGGTAGCTTCCGGGCAGCAAGAGCCGTTGTAGTTCCTACGAGCCGGCCGCGGTGGCCGAGGGGACTGAGGCGCTCCAGTCACGGTCTGCACGGCCGCTACGGTCGGGGGTTCGAATCCCCCCTCGGGCATGGATATTTGTGCCGTTCTACTTCGTAAGTAGTTCATAAGTAGTTTGTAAGTTTAGGGACTGATGAACCCGTAGTTAAGTCCCATAGAAACGCAACCTAAGGGGTTGACAAAGGAGGTGGGGTACCGAAAGTTCCAGAACGCTGTATCCGTGAAATTGTCCGTTGCGGGCGCTGTGCTTTTACGCCGGTGAAGTGCGAAGCATATGACGCGAATCTAACATATTTAATTTATTGATGTTTTTCTATTTAACAATGTTTTGGCAGCATACAAACTCTTACAGTAGCAGACTAGGGGTCGACGGCAGTAGGTGCTGATCATTTCGTTTTCTTTAATAATGTTCAAACAGATCAATAAATGAATTACAATGCCTGTAAAGAACATTTGCGAATACTTTCGAAGATGTACTAAGTGTATAGATCTCGGTTGTACGCCACGGTAGTCAGTCGGCGTTAGGAAATGTCTGCACCTGTCTCAAAGGAACCATGCTTTAGTAACAGCAGTAAACTCGTGTTAGCCTCAGAATTTCTAAATAGTCAAAGGATAAAAATGCAGCCCTCGGGTGCAAAATTATTTAACCAGGTGTCGCCAATAACTATGATTGCCTTCATCAGAAATTATAAAATAAAACAAGTCACATAATCTATATAAATGTGAATGTCTGTTCGGTGTACGCTTATCACGTCTGAACCACAAGACATAAAGAGCTAAAAATTTGTACAGTTACTAATGTTTACCCGGGGAAGGCTTTAGGCACGGTTTTGTGGCGATCGGATAGCTATTTATATATATATATAATGTGAATATCTGTTCGCTGTACGCTTATCACGTCCGAACGACAAGACGCAGAGACTTGAATATTTGTACAGTTACTAATTTATACCTGAGGAAGGTTTTAGGCACGGTTTTATAGCGATATGATAGATATTTAGCAATTTGAAGAATATAACGGGAAATGCGGAACAATAATTACGCTTCATTGGTTGCTTTGTTGCTTGAGGGTTGATAATGATAAAAGGGTGGAGTATATTGGTATGGAAACTTATCGGTGTATATAAAATTCTAAGAGTGTGCGTGTTTATATTTCGCTCTGCAGCGAAAAGTACAGAACGCAAACGAATGGTCTGTGTGTAATTATTGTTGTCCGAAGCCTCCCGTTGTAAACCATAACAATTCCATGCCGATAGCTATAAGGGGTTGGAAAATATGATGGTTGAAAGTCGTCAAATTATTAAACAAATCGGACTGAAGGCCAGCGATGACGTCTGCGACTCTATAGCAAGGAGGTTATATACAGCGAAACGTGTTTTGCCATAGACAATATCTTTGGTCTATGCGTGCTACAATGTCTTCAGCTCTTTCACTGTAAGGATAAGTATACGAATAAGGAAATAATAGAATAAATAAATAGAACACTACTGAAAGATAGCTTATCTATCATAATCAACCAGCACGCGAGCGGAGTCGCGGTTTTAAGCTAGTAACATATAAACTCAGCTGTAAAGCTTACGTCACAAAGTTTAAAAAGAAATTCATAGAAAAAGCTAGCTCCTATGGGCTGCACGCCTGCACGGAGGCATCAGACTGGGGTGTGCTAAGTGGAGTTGTAAACAGGTAGACGTTACCTCGGTAGTGCCATCTAGAAGCCGCAATTACAACTAGGCTACTGTACAGATAGAAACAGCAATGAGAAAAAAATTGCTACAAAATGCTTTGTTTAACATGAGAGATGGATGAGGCGTCATTTTGGCAATACAATCTTAGTAGAGAGAATTAACGAGTAACAAAGTTGTAATAAGAAAATACTTAAAAATTGGAATTTGGAATACAAATTTTTTGGATCAAGGTGAAAGAAATATTTCGGACACTGCACGAAGTTCAACATCAAAGACCGAGTAACGGCTTAATACCGTTCAAATAGCTTCTATTACGTAGTTGTAACTGTTCAACGAAGGCTGCATTTTTATCCTTCGACGCTGTAACGGTCGCTGACGATAGCAACTGTTTTGTAAATAATAGGTCGTCTCTCATAAATAAAGACGAAATACCGCGATCTTGGCATTTCATTATTTACAAAATACATTTATAAGATCGCTCCCTGCCATGAGCAAATTGTATGATAGCAACTATGTTCAAAATCTCTAAACTGTCTTTTATTATGGTGTGGCTAGTAATGAAGCCCCACGATTGACATACCAGGATTTATTTAGACAAAGTAACTACCCGTAATGTGTTAGTATTTAAGCTATTTTAATAACACTTCCATCAGTTCTTCACTGTGCAGTTTAGCTGTGAAGGAATCACGTCAGAGAGAGCGTTTCCTACAAAACAGGTAGGAGGAATGTCCACACGTCGGCTCACAAGTCTGACTCAAAGACGAGTCAGCTTAACTTGCAGATCCCGGGTGGTCAGTGTCAGCCGATAAATCCGCACGCCCCCTATCCCATCTTCTATCGACTCCAGACTACGCCTTCACACTCACAAGTTTATTCGTAAGGAGGTGCTTCTTACAGGAAAACACACACACACTCATGTTTGAGGGAGGACTCGAACCTCTGGCGGCAGCGGTCGCGCAGCCCCTAACATGTCGGGTGGAACCGTACTGCCCTTCCCACGCGGGTAGGCCTGATAAATAAAGTACAGAAATACGAAAATTTCATACTGGTTTAAAATTATTTTTCCGTACTGCTCAAATTAAACACTGGGCAGTGCGGACACGAAATTATTGTCAGCGGGTAAAATGAAAAATGAGCTTGTTCGAACGCAGAATTACTTGACAACGTCAGTAGGAGTGAAATGAAAAACGAGCTTGCTCGAACCCAAAATTATGTGACAACGTTTGTATCTGTCACTGAATGCTATTGCTCACTCAGCTCTCAAAATCCGAAATTAATAGATAACAAATGACGTGCGGTACCGATGGAAACTCAGAGCGAATGCGGAGATTACTTGTCCATAATTATTTCATAATGTCGATAACGTAGGAAATTACGTGATCCAATAATTGATAAGCACTTCAGCACCAGTTACAGCTCCCAGCAACGACGTTAATGACAGAATCTCGATCTGCTGTTGCGGGAAGTCATTATCCTGCTGTAAACGGCCAGTAGAATGATTAATGGCATCACAGTGGCATCAAATTCCTGTTTCGGCGTGTATCACTGACGACGAAGCTCTCCTTTTACAAATTTCTAACAAAGACCATTTAGTTTTGATTCCAGTTATATACTTTTGAATCATTAGCGGTAATTCTACTATAGTGACCACCCACTTAGATACAATTTACACTATTTCCATAAATTTCAGTATAAAATGTTTTATTCATCATTCTTTTTAGTCGACATTACCATATATAATATATATTAGTATAAATCTGTAAATCCTTGGGTCCATAATTGCATAGGTGTGTGTGTGTGAATCAGATTACAGACAGAGCAATTGAAAAACTACGTATTTGTTAAATCAATGTTTCAGTCTCTAGTGATACGTAATGAAACCATGTACAAAAATAATTTTCTAAACAGATACAAGTTGTGTCCGTCTGTGCGTCGAACCTCCTAAACACCCTGCAGCATACACGCCTAACAGCCTGAATCATAGCCCTCTAATTGGCTCCATCCTCTCTTTTCTGTTATACAGTGGCTCATCAACACACCTTGCTGGACTAGTATTCAGTCATCAAAATTAAAAAGTCATCTTTGCCTTCCACAAGGAAGAACGTCCATCCAAACTTCCAGTTTGGCTTATTATGTTAAGGGACGAATAGAGGCATACGAAAACCTTCGAAACTTTTTAGTCTTTTAGGTATCTGTCGTTTTCATTTACCTTTTTGACCGACGAGTGTTAGATTCAGTGCTGCACCACGAAAATCGAAATGTATTGTTACCTTGGAGCTAAATAAACATTTCTCATATCTGATATCTGTCAGCATTGCCGTAAATACTGGTACAATATTGACATGTTTATAGTTCAACACAAACATGAAATATTGACAGAAAAGGACCTCTGTAGCACGTTTTAATGCCTCAGTTTATATAAAAATACAGAGTGCTTTTTTAAAATGGTGTCCAGGTTGGAAAATATCAATTTTGGCTTCATTCCGACCTAAAATAATGTTCAGATTTATTATTAAAGCTTTCCCTAATATACATTTAAAATTTCTCATTATTAAGTACTGAGTCCTGTCGAACCCGTTCGTAGCTTTATTGAAAATTGAGCTAAAATCTTGTTTACGGCAAATTCGTTACCATTACACCGCAAGAACGGAAATATCTGACAATAATTGAACCAGTACAATAATATGTCGGCGATTTATCCGTCTTCTTGCGGGCTGCGAAGAGATATTTCACCCGAGATATATTTCGGGAATTTAATTTTCATCAATGGCGATGAATGGTTATGAAGTCACTAATCTCCACCTAACAAGATTAGAGTTGTAGTTAGCGGCATTGCTTTGTCCTTTGGAAGGTATTGGCTTCGAGACTGACTACAAACATTTTTTACACCAAATCTTCTTTTTAATAGATATGGGAACAACAATGACTTTTGTATTGTTACTTGCTAGTACCTTTGGACGTGTTTGCAAATGTGTCGCGATTCTGATGGTAAAAGACATCTATACTCTTCGTTGTAACAACTATTTA
The DNA here is from genome assembly GCA_026315105.1 of Locusta migratoria. Lineage (NCBI taxonomy): Eukaryota > Metazoa > Arthropoda > Insecta > Orthoptera > Acrididae > Locusta > Locusta migratoria. The sequence continues at coordinate 208,258,204 of CM048747.1, read as the reverse complement.
ACTATTTGAAAAGATGTGGGGAGAGCAGCTCTTCAGCATTCGTAAGTTTAGGAGGGGGTGCTGCTTATAGCTTGTTTCTTCATGGTAATAAATTCATTTTGTTACCATCAAGAAACAGGCGATATGTAATCAGTATAAATTTCAAAAACTGCTGTACACAGCTCTGAAACACACGATAGGAAAAAACAAACTCCAGCCAATAAGACGGAGAAGCAGTAGTAACATGTAAAGAAGAGACATCAACACCACCACAGAAGATGTTTTTAAAATAAATAAGCGAAACGCGTCTGGTGTAAAATAAATCTCTTAATTGCAGTCAGCATAAGACAGAATACCTCTTATAATCAATATTGTAATCAGTTACTTACTGTTATTCAGTATTCATGTGCATATTCGTATGTTCTTGGTGTTTATTATCAAAGAAAAATTAGCAACGTTCAGTATCTTTTACAAGCATATTGCTCAGCTTTAATCTTGGAAGAAAAGTGTGAAATAAAGAAGCTTGATAGGCCTACGCCTCATCTCGAGTTGAAGCTAGTGAAAACAAGCCGAGGTAAGGTATTCTGCAGATCTTTTGACGATAATATATCTAAGGGTTGGAGGAAAACTGGGGCAGTTTCCCCTGGAGCCAATCCATGTCCTTTTCTTCCCCTCCCCCCCCCCCCACAAAAAAACAAAAAAAACTGAGTATGATAAAATTTGGGGAAATGAAGTCTATTTGCAGCAGTCTCAGTTCGATTGCTAGTTAACATACTAAAAGTCCCAGAAGCTCCCGGCTGTGGAATTGCGGTTATGACGTCATCAATACGGAGGCCTAAGAAACTGCAGACTAATTTTAGAACGGCTATAAATTCTCACAGGAGTGACATAAAAATGTCCTTTTTGCGCCAAATTACATAAGAATAGCCGAAAATATTTAAATAGTAATATCACATGTATATATAACATTTCTTATATTTTGTTATACTAACAAAAACGGAATAAACGTCATTTTTGAAGTATTTCTATTAATAACCGCGTAATTATGCTACGAAATGATATTTTTTTAAAACTAATTAACACATTCTTAGATATTGAAACAATAGTAATATGTTTTTCTATAATAGTAAGGAAGTTATCTGAATTTATTTACTGTAAGATGTAATTATTCACTAGTCTTACCGCATGTTAGAATTATAAGGACATATTTCTGAAAACCTTGTTCAAGGCTTGAAAGTACAAGCGAATATTCTCAAAAGATAGTGAAACGACTATTCCTATAAACATTACACGCATCTCATCATTTATTTTTACAAAAATAAATGATATATATATATATATATATATATATATATATATATATATATATATATATATATATAAAGAGCTGATTTGTATTAAAAATTTACATATGGATTCATTCATTTGTATGTACATATAAGTGTTTGTATTTACCAGCTTTTCTGATTAAAGGTGAGACATAAATTATTTTGTCAAAATAGTAACCATTACTAACAATGTTATTATGAATCAACTAATAAGGGTGCACTGTGACCAGCAATAATTAACGCTTATGTGCAAGAAATGAACAGGTTGCACACTGAACACCAATACGGAGTGCCACACACGAATACAATTGTTACAATATAAGTAGCTGAATGTCTTCATGACTTTGCTGTTAACATATGAATCACATTTTAAACATTTAGATCATCTTTCTCATCACACTCCTGCACAGAAGGTTCATCATCATCAACATCAAAATCGGAAATATTTGCTAGACCTAGTGCCAGTGCAATATCCACACAAAACAGAACACTGTAAACCAATACTGCAACAACGGCAATTTCGTTCACATGCAGATTCGCAATTGGAAGATATTAACTTTAAAATGAAGTCGGGGGCAGGAGGTTCTTCAGTTAAAACTGGCTGAAGAGAACCACTTTTAGAGACCCATCCCCATGAAGTTGGAAGGGACTCTTTGCTCCTCCAATGATACACCTAAAGATAAACACGTTTTGAATGCTCTCTTGCTAACCGCAGATGTTGGAGGAAGTCGAGCAAGATCTATCTGAGTGGAGACTGGTGTTGCCACAGATTTTAGATAACGCTGATATCTATGACTATTCAATGACGTCGTTCCTTTAGATGGGCCATACAATGCTTCCAGAAACTGCTGCTTCAGTTACGTCTTGAACATTCACGTTGTTATTCAATACAGAAGCAATTTTCTGAAGATTAAGCTGTGTTTGAAGGAGTCTGAATGCTTTTTTTCTTACCTTGGCTAAACAAGGACGATGTCACGACACATCCGGATACAGTATGCAAAAATAACATGCCTTGACATAAATCTCCAAGTGCTTCTTGGAGGGATGTTATAGGATAAGACCGTGGAGGGCCTTTCCCACAGACGACTTCTGAAAGTAAATGGGCACGTTACCAGAAGCAAGTGTAAGGACGAGTAAATCGACATCTGTACCAAACACCACTCTTTTCCCATCTCCATTGCTGTTCCAACAATCAGTTTATCAGCATCAGCCTGTGATAGTCGCTTTAAAACATTACCAAATTCCGGAAGACTTATTAAACCAGCAATAATTCATTTCTTACTTCCAGGATTGTTCAGAAATTTTTCTTGGCACACAGTGCACATCATGTTTTCTCTAAAGTGGATGTCAAGTGACTGAAATTTGGCTGACGTCGAATGTGCTCTTCGTTTTTTTGTGCTGGGCACGGAATAACCATCAAAAACGACAACGCAGTTATTAACAATGTTTCGTCACATGTTTTACTTACAGTCCATATAATTCTTTGTAAGTCTAACATTGTGACCAAACAACTCTTTGTAATACATATCCACAATTTACAACATAGGCACAATCTTGAGGAGATGAGAGATGCTTGTCACTTGATATATAGTTGAAAGTAGGCAGCTCTAGGCTGATTGTTTGCAATATTTTAGTGAATCCGGATATGTATTTGCCTTACGGCTTTATTTTGTATGTAAAATTAATCTACTTCGATAATCTCAGTTGATGTTTATAACCACTGCATACAATAATATCTTTGTAACTGCGATGTAGAACATGCGCTACAGCAGCATCTTTGACCGCTGAGGCGGGCAATGAACGGTAGACTAGTTGAAGGAGTCGAGTGGAAGCTAGGCTACAGTTCAGTCACTGTGTTGTACGGTTCGATTGGTTGGCTTCGATTCAGGTGGCGAGTGTGATTAATTGGATTATGTACGTATCAATGTAACCCGCCAGAGGGTGATGGAATTTCATTAAACATTGGAAAAGGAATTTTGTATTAACAGGAAGAGAATATTTGTATGGAACGGTATTGTAGAAACCCATTCTGACTACAATTATTGACGAAACAACGAGGTATGTTTCTTTAGCAAAAATAAATTCTTTAATGACTACTAATTTTCTTATTTCAGCTCAACATAGTCCCCCATTTTCCTGATTATGGCATTTTCTAATTTTGTTGCATGCTACGTGTCGTGTTTGAGATTTTCTTTGCTTGTAAATTTTCACATGTCAGTAAAGTAATTAGTTCTTGCCAATTAATTGTTATTTCCTAAAGTAGTGCTTACATAAGCACAGATTACTTTGTAAGTATAAAATTACTGGTTGACTGACGCAGATTCGCAGCTCCCTTTGTTGCATTTTTGTGTGTGTAGAAAATAGGGCCTAATTAACTTAGTACGTCGCGCATATATGTTTATAGAGACTGCTGATTTTATAGAGAGTTTACAGGGATATATGTGTTTAATATTGTGTTGGCAAACGAGAAGTAAAGAAATAATGCTGTTCCAGCTCTGTGGCAGATTTTTACGAATTCAGTTTGTGACAGTCTCTCACCAGATTCATTCAGGCAGATTTAATTAGAGCTTTTAAATAGCAACCTTGAAACTCTCACCAGTTTTACATTCAGTCCCAAATGCTTGATTTAGAAACTTTCACCTCACTTTAAATTAGAAACTTTCACCTTTCACTTTCAATTAGAAACTTTCATAGTTATCTATCATACAATACGGATTTTTGTGTTTTTCTCATGTAATAATCATCAAACAAGGATAAGGGATGAGTTCGCAGTTCATGGTTCAAGTATTCCTGGAGGCCATCATACTCTGAAGAATAGCTGCATGGCGTTAATAGGTGTAACAGTTTCATCGTTGAACTTGGCAGCGCTAGTCATGTGTGCTAATATCCGCACCTTGTTGCTTCAATGTAAATGAACATCCGTGAATGCTTTCCCTAAAATTCGATCCGTTAAAACGTATTGCAACGCTAACCTGAATGTAACGTAAACGACGTAGAGGAACCAAATTCAATAAAACTTTAATTCCTTGCCTTGGTATGATTCTCGTTTACACTCTGCGGTTTCCATAGTCGGCTATGCTGCAGCAAATTCTCCTGCTGATTACACCTGTATTAAGGTAAATAAACAATGGAGCTGATTTTGTTTGGTGTCAGGATTCAACCGGTCTCTTGTACTTGGTGACACTGCAGTCAAGAGTACTTAATAGCCGCGTGGGAGTGTCCGCGCAATATAAAGCGACTTCCTGTGTAGTGCGCGTCTTCTCCCAGTCGGAGGTTCGAGTCCTCCCTCTGCCATCGGTCTGTGTGTATGTGTGTGTGTCTGTGTCTGTGTGTGTGTGTGTGTTGTCCATAGCATAATTTCGTTTCAGTAGTTTGTATGTCTAGGGACTGATGACCACTGCAATTTGGTCCCACAGCTGTACAAACATTCGAACATTGGAAGTACTTAACATTTCACTATCGAGCCTTATTTGTGTGAATATTTTATATAGAAACAAGGATCAGCAAAAAGGCACAATTTACAGCTACAAAGTACACTCAACTTACAAAGTACCTTGCTTAGTGCTCCTTCGCGAGCTCAGTTATTGATTGAAAACCATTAATCGTTTCCGATATGAAATTTTATATCTTCTCATTCGGTCACGCGGAAAAACTCTTTTACGCTGCTGTAAATTTGCAAATAATGGTATACCTCGAAAACTTTTTCCCGGCTTGCAAAGTTCTCTCTCGTTTTAATGAGAATCTTATGAAACTTTCCCCCGAAGCTAAGATTCTAACTACAACCAAAATGTTAAAAGTAGTACACCCTTTGATTACCACCTTTAAAGGAATCTCTAATACTTCCCTTTCTTATTATACATAAGCGGAATCTACTTGTTTTCTTGGGATCTCATAAGTTCACTGTAGTTTCTCGAAAACTTGAAAGGAGGCTTTCGCTACCTGTCTTACGACCCTGTTAGTATCAGTCTTATGCAATTAAAATGATCAAATATTAAACTTACCTGCAGTACGTTTCAGGTATTTATGATTAACACAAACTGTTAATCTCTGGACTACATTGGGACTCCTTTGAGCTCGAGAGCCGGCCGCGGTGGCCGCGGGGACTAAGGCGCTTCAGTCACGGTCAGCAGGGCCACTGCGGTCGGGGGTTCGAATCCCCCCTCGGGCATGGATATTTGTGCCGTCCTTAGTCTTAGTTAGTTCATAAGTAGTTTGTAAGTTTAGAGACTAATAACTCCGTAGTTAAGTCCCATAGACTTTACAAACATTTGAACATTTTTTTTTTTTTTTTTTTTTTTGACCTCGAGCAATCATAAAACAGCGGTGTGCGTCACTCCATGCAAAACGTCGCACTTGCCTGCTAGCGCCACTGGATGATGGTGCCATAGTGGACCTGCACTAACCAATCGTCCAATTGCGTGAGTGGTATAGCTAAATGTTCAAATGTTTGTTAAGCTTATGGGACTTAACTACGGGGTCATCAGTCCCTAAACTTACAAACTACTTATGAACTACTTACTAACTAGGACGGCACAAATATCCATGCCCGAGGGGGGATTCGAACCCCCGACCGTAGTGGCCGTGCTGACCGTGACTGGAGCGCCTCAGTCACCTCGGCCACCGCGGCCGGCAGTGGTATAGCTGCAGTATGTTTTTGTCTGTTGGAGTGTTCGCAATCGAGGTACTATGTAAACTATGTACAATGCAGTGATATCATGAAGAGAATTAATCATACGCCTGTTGCACCCATTTCGCAAGCCCATCATTCAGAACGTTTTATGAATCAACCGAGAAAAACATTTAAAATTATTGTGTATATGCCTACTGACCATGTTGATGAGCACGTACCTGGTTCATAACATTTCAATTCAATAAATTTAAAAATTATCCATCAAATTATGATAACGTTTCCGACTTTTGAAATGAATGTTCGTTTAAGTACTCCTTGACAACAAATTTTTGGCACTTAGGTCACATTGGGCCTCGCAACCATTCGAGTGATCATTCAAGTACTGTGTCAATGCTTCACGAAGGGCTCTTAGCTTCTTGGTACTCTTTATTGTCAAAATTCCGATAACTTACATTCCATATCGAATCAACCAATAAATTTATACGTCTTTTATTATCTTACGAAAGTATCATGAGGGTACAAATGAAGATATACGGTCTCAAAAGGAGAAGCACTCTGCGTCTCGCACTCCGTTCGTGATAGGATTAGAACATCGACCTAATGGTATGTAACAGTCACACACTAGTACACTACGCTAGTTACTCTGAAGCGACTTATTGAGGTTAGATGAATCTGCAGCGTACAGACTTTTCCCCAATGACTGCATGTACTCTGGAGTGACCTGTATAGTTTGGATGAATATGTAAGAGACAGAATTTTTTTTCCATGGATCGCATGTACCCTGAAGAGAATGGTAGAGGTTGGATGAATGTGTAGTAGACAAGGATTATTCTCTGGCGACGAATTGTACTATGAATTGATTTGTAGTGGTTGAATGAATGTGTAGCAGTCATAAATTATCTCCAGCGACTGATTCCTCAGGTACCAAGACGTGCGTTTTCATTTTATGACTCCTAACATGACAAAGGATGGGTGTCGGTACGGGGTGTCAGTAATTGAGCTACGTGGATTAAAATCGTTATAACTTCTGAACAGTTTGCTTTAGAACGTTCAAGCTACACCGTCGTTCGCGGGGCGTGGTGGTAGTTAGAATGCCCAAGTGCATGTTCGTTGGTGCCTGGACGTATAGTGAATATGTAGCCCCACAATGCAAGCAGTAACACTCCAATTGCATCTCGAAGGAAGTTTGTAACCAAGTTCAACCTAAAGACAACTGCATCCATGTGTGAAACAAGTTAATCGGATAAGTAAGTTAGAAAATTGACAGGGATAGGTTAAAAGTTGGATATGATGGGAATTAGTGAAGTGCGGTGGCAGGATGAACAGGATTTCTGGTTAGGTGAGTACAGGGTTATAAATACAAAATCAGTGGGTGGTAACGCAGATCTCATAATGAATAAGATAATAGGAATGCGGGTAAGCTACGATGAACAGCACAGTTAACGCTTTATCGTAGCAAAGACTGACACAAAGCCACCCACAGTAGTACAATTTTAATTGCCAAACAGCTCTGCCGATGGTGGGGAAATTTATATATATATATATCCCCTCCCATGAACCACAGACATTGCCGAGGTGGGGTGGCTTGCGTGCCTCAACGGTGCAGATAGCCGTACCGTAGGTGCAACCACAGCGGAGGGTTATCTGTGGAGAGGCCAGACAAACGTGTGGTTCCTGAAGAGGGGCAGCAGCCTTTTCAGTAGTTACAGAGGCAACAGTCTGGATGATTGACTGAGCTGGCCTTGTAACATCAGCTAATATGTGGCATTGCCACACAGTTACTGCGAACGGCTGAAAGCAAGGGGAAACTACAGCCGTTACTTTTCCCGGGGACATGCAGCTCTACTGTATGAAAATATGATGATGGCATCCTCTCGGGTAAAATATTCCGGAGGTAAAACAGTCCCCCATTCGGATCTCAGGGTGGGGACTAATCAGGAGGATATTGTCATCAGGAAAGACAATACTGGAATTCTACGGATCGGACCGGGGAATGTTAGATCACTTAATCGGGTAGGAAAATTAGAAAATTTAAAAATGGAAATGGATAGGTTGAAGCTAGATATAGTGGGGATTAGTGAAGTTCGGTGGCAGGATGAAGAGGATTTCTGGTCAGGTGAGTACAGGATTATAAATACAAAATCAGTTGGGAGTATCACAGGAGTAGGACTGATAATTAATAAGAAGATAGGAATGCCGGTAAACTACTATGAGCAGCACAGTGATCGCATTATCATTGTCGAAATAGATACGAAGCCAACACCGACAACGGTGGTACAGGTTTATATGCCAACTAGCTCTGCCGATGATGAGGAGATCGAAGAAATATATGAGGAGCTAAAGGAAATTATTCAGACAAGGGAGAGGAAAACTTAATTGTGATGGGAGACTGGAATTCGGTAGTACGAAAAGGAAGAGTAGGTGAATATGGACTGGGCAAAAGAAATGAGAGAGGAAGTCGCCTGGTAGAATTTTGCACGGAACATGATTTCACCGTAGCAAACACGTGGTTTAAGAATCACAAAAGAATGTTGTATACGTGGAAGAGACCAGGAGACACCGGAAGGTATCAGATAGATTTTATAATGGTAAGACATAGATTCCGGAACCAGGTTTTAAACTGTAAAACATACCCAAGGGCAGATATAGACTCTGACCATAACTTGTTAGTCATGAACTGTAGGCTGAAACAGAAAAAACTGCAGAAAGGTAGGAAAATAAGAAGATGGGACTTAGATAAATTGAAGGAACGTGAAGTGCTGGAGAATTTCAGAGTGAGATTTAGGCAACAGTTGACAGAAACAGGGGGAAATAAAACAGTAGAGGAGGAATGGGTAGCATTGAGAGATGAAATAGTGAAGCAGAGAACAATGTAGGTAGAAAGACAAGACCTACAAAAAAATCCTTGGATATCACAGGAAATACTAAATTTAATTGATGAAAGGAGAAGATATAAAAATGCAGTAAATGAAACAGGCAAAATGGAATACAGACGACTAAGAAATGAGATTGACAGGAAGTGCAAAATGGCTAAGCAGGAGTGGCTAGAAGCCAAATGCAAATCTGTATAACAATGTTTAAGAAGGGGAAAAGTAGATACCGCCTACAGGAAAATAAAAGACACATTTGGGGACAAGAAAAGCAACTATATGAATATCAAGAACTCAGATGGAAAACCAGTTCTCAGCAAAGAAGGGAAAGCTGAAAGGTGGAAAGAGTACATAGAGCAGCTCTACAAAGGAAATGAACTTAGAGACGATGTTGTAGGAAGGGAAGAGGAAGTAGATAAAGATGAAATAGGAGATACTATACTGAGAGATGAATTTGACAGAGCCTTGAAAGACCTAGGTCGGAACAAGGCCCCAGGAGTAGATGACATACCGTCAGAGCTACTATAGTCTCTGGGAGAGCCAGCCATGCCAAAACTATTTGAACTGGTGTGTAGGATGTATAAGACAGGCGAAATACCCTCAGACTTTAAGAAAAATGTTATAATCCCCATTCCAAAGAAATCAGGCGCAGACAGGTGTGAAAATTACAGAACTATCAGTTTGATAAGTCATGGTTGCATAATTTTAACACGAATTTTCTACAGGAGAATGGAAAAGCTGGTAGAAGGTGACCTCGGGGAAGATCAGTTTGGATTCAGGAGGAACGTAGGAACCCGGGAGGCAATACTCACTTTACGTCTTATCTTAGATTAAGGATTAAGGCAAACCTACATTTTTAGCTTTTGTAGATTTGGAGAAATCGTTTGAGAATGTTGACTAGAATACACGGTTTCAAATTCTGAAGTCGACAGGGGTAAAATACAGGGAAAGGACAGTTATTTACAACTTGTACAAAAGCCAGACCGCAGTTATTAGACTCGAAGGGCAGGAAAGGAAAGCATCAGTTGGGAAGGGAGTAAGACAGGGTTGTAGCCTTTCTCCGATGTTATTCTATTTGTACATCGAGCAAGTGGTGAAGGAAAGCAAAGAAAAATTTGGAATGGGGATTAAATTTCAGGGGGAAGAAATAAAAACATTGCGTTTTGCTGATGACATTGCAATTCTGTCAGAGACAGCAAAGGACCTGGAAGAGCAGTTGAATGGAATGGACAGTTTGTTGAAGAGAGCGTACAAAATGAGAGCAAAACAAAAATAATGGAATGCGGTCTTAGAAAATCAGGCGATGCTGAAGGAATTATGTTAGGTAACGATACAGTGAAGGTGGTAGATGAGTTTTGTTACTTGGGTAGTAAAATAACATGCGATGGTCGAAGTACAGAGGATATAATATGCAGAATAGCAATGGGAAGAAAAACATTTTTGAAAAAGAGAAATTTGCTAACATCGAATATTAATTTAAGTGGAAGGAAGTCTTTTCTGAAGGCATTTTTGTGGAGTGTTGCCTTGTACGGGAGTGAAACATGGACGATAAGCAGTGCAGATAGGAAGAGAATAGAGGCTTTTGAAATGTGGTGCTACAGAAGAATGCTGAAGATTAGGTGGGTAGATCGCATAATTAATGAAGAGGTACTGAATAGAATTGGTGAGAAAAGGTATCTTTGGCATACCCTGACTAAAAGAAGGGATCTCTTGGTAGGACCCATTCTTAGACATCGAGGAATCGCAAATTTAGCATTGGAGAGAAGTGTGTGGGGTAAAAATCGCAGAGGTAGACCAAGAGATGCATATAGCAAGCAAATTGAAGTAGATGTGGGTCGCCGTTCTTATGAGGAGATGAAAAGGCTTGCTCAGGATAGAGTAGTAGAGGGTGGAGAGCTGCATCAAACCATGGAAGAAAATGTAGTAGGTGAATATCGACTGGGTAAAAACAATGAAAGAGGAGATCGCCTGGTAGAATTGTGTGCAGAGCGCAATCTAATAATCGAAACCACTTGTCTCAATCATCATGAAAGAAGGTTGTATACGTGGAAAAGACCAGGAGACACTGGAAGGTACAAGACTGATTTTATAATGGTAAGTCATAAGTTTAGAAACCAGTTTTTAAAGACATACCCAGTGGCAGATATATACTCTGAGCAAAACTTATTGCTTATGAAATGTAGATGAAAACTAAAGAGACTGCAAGAAGGTAGAAAATTAACAAGATGGAACCTGAACAAACTGAAGGAACCAGAGGTGCTTGTGAGTATAGGCAAGTATTGACAGAAACGGTAAAAAGCCATACACTAGGAGATGAATGGATAGCTTTGAGACAGATAGTAGCGAAGGCTGCAGAAGATGATATAGGTATAAGGCCTAATAGAAATCTGTGGATAACACAGGAGGTAATCAACTTTAGTGAGGAAAAGAGAAAATATAAAAATGCACCAAGTTAAGCAGGCAAAAGGGAGTACAGACGGCTGAAAAATGCAGGAGTGGATAGAGGTCAAATGCAAGACCTTAGAAGAATGTATAACTGTGGGAGAAATAGATACCGCCTACAGGCCTACAGGCCAACCTCCGTTTTAGCTCTTGTAGATCTGGAGAAAGATTTTGACAATGTTGATTGAAATACGCTATTTCAAATTTTGAAGGTAGCAGGGTGTAAGTTTACTGCCCAATAGAAAATACTGGTAATTAATAGCATTTGATAATTAAACAACATGAATTTCACTGCAAACATTGACCATGCCAATGCACTAAATGTTACACAATTTTAATCTTATTAGTTATGGTAGCAATGTATGTACACAGTTGGGTGACAACATTTATAGTTAGGCCATAGGTAGAAATTCTCCACGTTGAGATTTGCTGTGTGCTTGTAGCTGACGGGAGGCCAGCGAGCAGGCCGACGTTGGTGGCTTGTTCCAGCTTAGGATTTTCCAGGTTCGTTTCTGGTGAGGGGAGAGAGGGACAATGGCGAGTGCCAGGCACAGTGCAGTGCACAGCGTGAAATAAAATATTCTAATACTACTGGCATTTGGAGTAATACGATGCAGTTAGGAACATTTAAGGCCCTCATTACAAAATAGCCTGTTGATAAATAAAAATACATTAGCTGATATAGTCACATCTGGCATAATATGTTTAATTGACAATGAAAAGTAATAAATTACCAACGAAGACAAGACAGTTACACAACTAGCATGGCAATGTTTGTTTATAAAAATAATATATTAAATATTTCTCATTTTATTTTCAATTAATCTTGTGTATTTTATCTTGAAGTATTCAGTTAAATCACTTAACTGTGATATAAGAAATTGCACGATTATGATAAACAGTACAAAGGATGTTTATACCAATATAAAAAACCTAAGAAGAAATTTATTTAATGTGTAGTGTAATTATTTTGATTATAAGTAAAGTTTTAGAAATGTATTGGCTGAGCGCTGTACGTTGGCAAATCGGTTAGATCAGCTCACATGGGGAAGTTGATGACGTAGGGAAAATCCCCGGCAGTTGAGCTTTTGGCGCGCACGCATGCGTGGGCAGGAAGTGACGAGGCGGGAGCACATGGGGAGCTGGCCGGGCGGCGTCGCTCTGCATTCAGTCGGCATTTGTATCTCCAGGTGGAGACTTTAGATTTGTGTGTGGGAATCACCACGTGTGGTTGCTCGTCGTAGACTGCACAATGTTAAATCGAGTGCTACTGTGTGTTTGTGAATATTTAGCCAACAAGATGTGCATCGCATTGAATTAAAGTGACTGTGATTTGTTAATGTAACACGTGTCGCCGCATAGGCATGAACATAAACGGTGTTTGAGACAGCCACTTGGTGAGAAAACAATTCGCGTCAAATATTCATTTTGTCTGGGGGCTCACGAGCTATAACTTTATTTGATAAATGTGCCGACGTACAGACGTATCAGCCACAGGGTTCTAAGATTGTGAAATAAACAATATAAAGTGAACTTTTACGTGTTTTCAAAAAAATAGTAGTTAGTACACCCTATTCTCTCATGAACTTGATTTTATTATGAAATTGTTTTGTTAATCATATGCAGGGAAGGAAAGTTGCGAACGTGTGATATCATCCCCTAGAAAACGAGTCAAACAGTCGCAATCACAGTTCCAGTGTTTTTGCATGTTTAGGAATTTGGTTCGCAGTTGGTGGTTGTGAGTTTTAAAAAATTAATCTTTCCGTATTTTAAACTCTCACCCCGACCTTCACTCTCGCAAGGGACATATTAAAGGCAGTGAAGAGTTCTATTAATCTTGTACAAAAACCAGAGAACAATTATAAAAGTCGAAGGGCGTGAAAGGGACGCAGTGTTTGGGAAGGGTGTTATACGGAATTGTAGCATGTTGTCCGATCTAGTTGTGAAGGAATACAAGGAGAAAGAAGGGAGAAGAAATAAGTACCTGCAGGTTTGTTTTTGACATAGTAATTCTGGCAGTGACATCTGGAAGAATAATTGAACAGAATGGACAGTGTCTTGAAAGAAGTGTACAAGATGAACATTAACAAGGGTAAAACAAAGGTAATAGAATGCAGTGTACATAATTCAGGCGGTGCCGAGTGAATCAGATTAGGTAAAAGAGGCAATAAAGGTAGCAGATGAGTTTTGGTATTTGGCTAGCAAAATCTGATAGCCGAAGTAAAGAAGATATTAAATACATAATGTTTAGTGGAACAAAAGCGTTTCTGAGGAAGTGAAATTGGTTGACATCCAATATTCATTTAAAATTTAGGAAGTCCTTTGTCAAAGCATTTGTCTGGGATGTAGCATTGTATGGAAATGAAAAACGTGGACGATAAGGAGTTCAGACAGAAATATTACAGAAGCTCTTGAGATATGGTGCTGTAGACGAAAATTAGATGGGTAGATCACGTGGCTAATGAGGAGGTCCTCAACAGAACTAAGGAAAAAAGGATTCGTCGGTGGAACACATTCTGAGACATCAAGGAATCGTCATCACAGTGTTAAAAGGAAATTATTGGGGTAAAAATCGTAAAGAGAGACCAAGGGACGAATACAGTAGGCAAAGGATTAACTTCTCGTTCTTAATCAGAGATGAACAGGCAGTCGACGGGACGGCGGGAAGATCAGCATCAAACCAGTCTGCGAACTGTAGATCACAACAATAATAACGGTTGTAGAGAACCGGCAGTGTTCCTGTTGAGAGTGTTTGCAAAGTCGGTCGTCCAAAATGTGTAAAAACGCCTAAAAAATTTGAGAAGGCACGGGCTTTCTCAAACCAGCCCCAGGAAATCAATTAAACGAGTTACACAACAGGTGGCAATGTGCCAGAAGACTGTGCGACCAATTGAACAGTAGTGAAGACCTTCATCTCGTCCTAAGCATCATTCTCTCCCGTCAGTGATTCAGCCCCAGAGCTATGGAACAGCAGTTGTGTTTCGCCAACACAATTGTCCACGAAACTGACGAACAAAACTTTGATTTGTATACGAAGTCCACTTTCATTTGATCGGGATCGTCAGTAAGCAAAATTGGTACATTTGGGAAAGGGAAAATCCGCATTTCACCACAATGAAGTCTCATCACACTCATCGGATGTAATATCCTGTCACAAAATTATAAGGGTGCGATAATCCTTGATGGCATGGTGACAAGCGAACCGTCCGTGAAGACGTCCGAAGATCTCTTCTTCCCCATTAACCAACGTATCCCTGATCTCGACTGTTATGTGTCCTAGACTATTATTTTTCAACATTTTCGTACGTCTTGCAAGTAAAAATATTCCAAAGTTTTTGTATTTAATAAAACGCATCTTTAACCATCAGTTGTTTATTAAATCTTTAAAATCGACTCGTTTCGGTCCAGTACCATCATAATAGATAAAAGGGTATTAAAACAGGTTAGTCAACAACATTAAATAAAATAAATCTGATAGAAAACAGCAGGAGTCACTTTCACTAAAATTACAAAGGTCATACTGGATTATCTTATCAGTCAAATAAACATAACATACGAGAATCAAAAATATTCCGGCGATCCTCATTTCGAAGACTAACAATCTTCATTAGAACGTTCTCAGCCAATACTATTTTGGTGTCTCAGTGGCAAATAATTTAATTTTCTTTCTGTTGATACAACTTTCGTGTAACTTGTTAGAAATTTTCCGAAATAGAAGGCATTACACCTACTTCAATATCGCCAGAAATATAAATTTTTCACATCGCATTTTTCAGTTTTCAGGAAAGAATTTGAAGCGATTTACGCTCATTAAGAAATGTCCCACTGCATACACCTTTTGTGAGGCAGTAGATTCTTTTCCGATTTTTCTTAGATTTAATTACTGCATCTTGTTCAATTACTATCGATTGTTTCCTGAAAATTTTACAGGGTTTGAATTTATGTATCGTTAATGCACTGTATTTACTTCAAAACAATCTACACTCCTGTCCATTAAAATTACAAACACCACGAAGATTACGTGCTACAGACGCGAAATTTAACCGACAGGAAGAGGAAGCTGTGACAAACATATTATAAGCTTTTCAGAGCATTCACACATTGTTGGCGCCGGTGGCGACACCTACAACGTGCTGACATGAGGAAAGTTTCCAACCGATTTCTCACACATAAACAGCAGTTAGCCGGTTATGCCTGATGAAACGTCTTTGTGATGCCTCGTGTAAGGAGCAGAAATGCTTACCATCACGTTTCCGACTTTGATAACGACCGGATTGTAGCGTATCGCGACTGCGGTTTATCGCATCGCGACATTACTGCTCGCTTTGGTCGCGACCCAATGCCTGTTAACGTAATATGGAATCGGTGGGTTCAGGAGGGCAATATGGAACGCCGTGCTGGATCCCTACGGCCTCGTATCACTAGCAGTCGAGATGACAGGCATCTTATCCGCATAGCTGTAACGGGTCGTGCAGCCACGTTTCGATCCCCGAGTCAACAGATTGGGACGTTTGCAAGCAATAACCAACTTTACCAACAATTCGACGACGTTTGCAGCAGCATGGCCTATCAGCTCGGAGACCATGGCTGCGGTTACCCTTGACGCTGCAGGCAGGAGCGCCTGCGATGTTGTACGCAACCAGCCCTGATAAGCAACAACGAACCTGGGGGCACGAATGGCAAAAGTCATTTTTTCGGATGAATCCAAGTCCTGTTTACTGCATCTTGATGGTCGCATCCGTGTTTGGTGACATCGCAGTGAACGCACACTGGAAGCGCGTATTCGTCTTCGGCTGACTGGCGTATCACCCGGCGTAATGGTATGGGGTGCCATTGGATGCACGTTTTGATCACCTCTTGTTCGTATCGATGGCACTTTGAACAGTGGCCGTTACATTTCAGATGTGTTACGACTCGTGGCTCTAACCTTCATTAGATCCCTGCAACACCCCACATTTCAGCAGGATAATTCGCAACTGCATGTTGCAGGTCCTGCACGGACCTTTATGGATACGGAAAATGTTCGACTACTGCCCTAGCCAGCACATTCTCCATATCTCTCACCACTGGAAAACGTCTGGTCAACGTGGCCGAGCAACTGGCTCGTCACTATACGCCAGTCACTGTTGATGAATTGTGGTATCGTGTTAAAGCTGCATGGGCATCTGTACCTGTACACGCCATCCAATCTCTGTTTGACTCAATGCCCAGGCGTATCAAGTCCGTTATTACAGCCAGAGGTGGTTGTTCATGGTACTGATTTCTCAGAAACCATGCTCCCAAATTGCGTGAAAATGTAATCACATGTCAGTTCTAGTACAATATATTTGTCCAATGAATACCCGATTATCATCTGCATTTCTTCTTGTCGTATCAATTTTAATGGCCAGTAGTGTACATTCTATTCAGAATTAAAATTAAATAATGAATTATATACTTTTAACATAAAATCTATTTTGCTTACAGCTACGTTTCTGTTTTACTGCTCCCGTAGTATTCAGACATTTAGTTGTATGGTTGTTTTAAGATGCAACTACTTCGTCCTATACGACGACCCACCGACCAAGACTTTCCGACCCCTCTGGGTGTCGCGACCCACAGTTTGAAAAACACCCTCCCAGAGGAGCACTTTGGGCTTCACATTTTGGCCCTGGGGTACCCAGGCACGCATATTGAACAAGCGAGAGCCTAAATACGATAGATACCGCCTACAGGAAAATAAAACAGACGTTTGGAGACAGGAAAATCACTGGTATGAATATCAAGATCTCAGATGAAAAACCAGACAGGAGAGCTGAAAGGTGGAAGGGATATATAGAAGGCCTGTACGAATAAACTTGAAGGCAGTATTTTAGAAATGGAAGATGAAGAAGAGGAAGATGAGAGAGGAGTTACAATACTCCGAGAAGAATTAGACAGAGCGCTGAGAGATTTGAGTCGAATCAAGAACCCTGGAGTAGATGATATGCCATCTGAACTGCTGATATCCTTAGGAGAGGCAAAGAAATTGTTCCACCTGGTAAGCAAGATATATGAGATAGGGAAAATACCTTCAGACTTCAAGGAGAATATAGTAATTCTAATTCCAAAGAAAGCAAGTGGAGTCAAATGTGAAAGTTACAGAACTATCAATTTAATAAGTAATGGGTGCAAAATACTAACACGAATTATTTACGAAGAACTTGTGGAATCCAAGCTTGGGGAAGATGCGTTTGGATTTAGGAGAAATGTTGCAACACGGGAGGCAATACTCACCTTACGACTTATCTTAGAAAATAGGACAAGCAAAGTTTATAGCTTTTGTAGAGTTGAAGAGAGCTTTTGACAATGTCGATACGAATATATTCTTTCAAATTCTGAAGCTAGCAGGGGTAAAATATAGGGAGCCAAGGGTTATATTTAACTTATACAAAAACCATGCAGCTGTTATTAGAGTCGAAGGGCATAAAAGGGCCGCAGAGGTTGTGACGGTATAAAGACAGAGTTTAGGGAAAAGAAATAAAAACTTTGCATTTTGCCGATGGCATAATAATTCAGTCGGAGACCGCAAAGGATTTGGAAGAGAAATTGCATGGAATGGAGAGTGTCTGGAAAAGAGGGTATAAGATGAACATCAACAAAAGTAAAACAAGGATAATGGAATGTAGCGTCAGAAAATCAGGCGCTGCTGAAGTAATTAGATCAGATAATAGGACAATGGAAGTAGTAAATGAGGTTTGTTACTTGGGTAACCGGATAACTTATGATGGCCGAAGTAAAGAAGGTATACAATGCAGAATGGCTATGGGAAGAAAACCGTTTCTGAAGAAGCGAAATTTTTTGACATCCAATATTAGTTTCAATGTCAGGAAGTCCTTTTTGAAAGCATTTGCCTGGAATGTAGCACTGTATGGAAATGAAACGTGAGCGATAATGAGTTCAAACAAAAAGATGATACAAGCTTTCGAAATGTGGTGATACAGACGAATAATGAAAATTAGATGCTTAGATCACTTAACTAATGAGGTGCTTAACCGAATTGGGAAGAAAAGGAGATTTTAGAATATCCTAAGAGAAGGGATAGATTGGTAGAACACATTCTGATTCATCAAGAAATTGTCAACTTAGCATTAGAAGGAAGTGTGTGGGTTAATACTCGTAGAGGGAGACCGAGGGACAATTACAAAAATCAGATTCAAAAAGATGTAGGTTGCCGAACTTAGTCTCCCACGAAGAGACTTGCACAGTACAGGGTAGCATGGAGAGCTACATCAAACCAGTCTGCGGACTGAAGACTAAAACAACAACAAAAACCTAAATGCGAATTATATATAAGATATATTGTCTATAAGGAGTGCAACTGATAGAAGTTTTTTTAAAAGGATACATTTAAACAATGCTAAAGTCCCTATTTTGCTTTTATCTTTTGTGATATATATAACTTGTTTCGGTGAGACTGTGTCACTATTCTCATGTATCAACTAAATTTTCCACTACAAAATAATAAATTTCTATGTCTTAACAAAAATATACTTAAATACTAACTCTGTACTGCCAAAACAGTTATAAAACTTCCATATTAATATGCTAAGGTTGTTACGTCATTCCTGAAGTAAATTAACAGGTCTGGGCTGAACCACTTTTAGCTTTGTTCAAAATGAACATTTCTTTGTTCTCTTTACTGGTCATTTGTTTCTGCTCTTAACTAGACAGTCAAATTCAACCTAATAAGTAAATCGTTAAGTATATGAAACCTTTTCCCCTACAAATTTAACATCGTCATAATATTTTTTTCCTTCACAACTCAAAAATCACAAGTAAAATTAGAAAATAAATTACCTTACAAAACTGTCCCACCAATTTTGGGTTATTACAGAAAAAAATTTGGATACTTTTTTAAAAGGTTCCCCACGTAGATTTCTGACATACATTTATTAGATATGTTCTGTAATGACACAAAATTGGTGGAAATCAATTTCCAGGGTAATTTATCTTGTAATTTTACTTGTGATTTTTGAGTTCTGAAGGGAAAAACAATATTATAACATTGCTAAATATATAGGTGACTAGATTCAATATATACTTAACGATTTACTTCTTAGGTTAATTTGATACTCCAGTCATGAGAACAAACAAATGTCCAGTGAAGAAGTGTTCATTTTGAAGAAAGCTACTAGTGGTTCGGCCCATACCTGTTTCTTTACTCTAAAATGATGTAACAATCTTAGCATATCAATATGGATGTTTTTACAATTGTTTTAGCAGTACAGAGTCAGTATTTCAGTTTATTTTTGTGAAGGTGTACAAATTTATTGTTTTGTAGAGAAAAATTTTTACTTGATCGTAAGTACTTAAGATTGATGACATACTTTCACCGAAAGCAGTTTTACGTAATAAATGGCAAAAGATAGAAGTAAAATAGCGATTGTGGCATGCTAGTGCAATGTTTTAAATGTCTCCATTTTACTAAATGAGAACATTTACATAGATGTTTACAAGCTGGATAAAGTGTGTGCACTGTTTACTTTGTAACTAATTTACGTTTTGCTTCGTATAGTTCAAGAATTGTCACCCTGTACGTATACCTTCGTCTGATAAATGATGGAGGAAAACAAGTACAGAATAACATATTTTTGTTGTCAGGTTAGTTTCCATTTCGAATAACCCGATACTCATCTAATGCTATCGTCAGATAAACACAAAGTTAAAACACTTAACTTATTAGCTAAAGATGTTTAGCGTCCCTGAAATCAGGCAGACAGACTTAACAAACACAAAGGTACAGTTTTTACACCTATCGAAAACGGATATTCGTTGCAAGTATTTGTTGACCTGCACGTACCAATTCAGATGAGATGTCTCTAGAGACACTTTATTCTTCATGAATCTCAGTTGCACGTTTATCGAATGTTCTTTTATTTTACTTTCGAACTGCGATGCAGTTGCCCACTGTAGCAAATCCCCATACGTATAAAGGCTTTTCCTTTGGTACTGACGAAGCGAAAGGACGGTATTATTGTGACACTGTTTGAGGTGGACATGTACTGGAATTTATTTGGAGAGCCGTCGCAAAGTAATATTATTTTGCTTTATGAAACGCGCTTGTTTGATGGCGATTGTGTTGTGCCTGAGTGGGCATACGCGTATCTGTCATCCGTATGGCACACGAGGGAGGCGGCGTCGCTCTCCGACTGTGGTTGCGAGTAAATTAAATCTCACCCCGGGGAAAAGCGGGACCTGCTCGCGCTCTCCCTCTGTCACCCTGTACGGTTCACAATACCTCAATGTGGATTTCCTACGTCGCTAACTAAAACCTTGTGATAATGACAAGAATGTAAGTAACACCAAACTGATACTGTTGATCATACCTGAAAAATAAAGGTCAACACCCTGTGTCACCCTGTACGGTTCACAATACCTCGACTTAATGTTGATTTTCTACGTCACAAACTTAAACCTTGCGATAATGACAAGAAGATAAGTAACACCAAACTGAGATAGTTGATCATACCTGAAAAAAGGTCAACACATCACTACTCATTCGCGGCAGTCAGAGTACGAAGAGAGCCGTTTCTGTGGCCATGATTTCTAATTTTCTCGAACCCTCGAGCTATTAGAAGTGTCATTTTTATTGCTATTCGGAGTACTCAATCTGGGAACCCTATACTGGCGTTAATAATGGCGAAGGTTGAGCATTATTTCTCTTTCGTATAGTTAAATTCGAGAAATGTTTTCGGTTTGAAACTGGACGCACTATATAAATTAACATACCCAACCGATGCTATATATTTTGCATCATACATGTACGCAAATATTTTATAGTTTTTGGAGAATCAAAATTCACCGATTACCTTAACTCACTACATTCAACAATCACCAAAAAAGTTTAAAAAACAAAAGACGTGGAATACTTACAAGAACCGTGCTTTTGCAGAACATTTTGTATTGTGACGAAGAACTTTTCATTCCGGTTCCCGGGTTTTGTCCTGTCGCGATTGATTAGCTGTTGTAGTCGACACGATTGGCAATTAGAAGGTCGTCAAAATATCTTTGCAAAGCTGTCTTCACAATTATTTCAACGTATGTACGATACATGCAAACATACATTGCAAAAACAACGAAACAATGGTTCACTGGCGATGTACCATCAATTTCCGTTGTATAGCCATTCAAATTGCCTCCGTACTTGGTAAGTTTACCTGGAGTTCAAACCATTAAATCTCCACAGAGGATAATGATAATTCGCAAAAAAGGCGTTTTCACTCCAGACATTTTTCTACCTCTGTGCTATGTTTTAACTAATTAGTGCAAGTTCAAAACGTAGAACCGACGTATTTCTAAAACCTTCCAGATAACAACAGGTTTTATTTTTATTTATTATTATTATTATTTTATTTTGCAAAACGCTGCAATTAATCTCGTGTTCTTATCTCTAACCGGAAATGAGCACAAGTAGATACAGAATCACAATTCTCTACTCGGCGTTTGCATATTTTTACGGCGATACAATGCAGTAATGATTATTTTTGTTGGCTTTGTTCTTTTCGTGGAGTGGTTAAAATGTACTAGCGTTGGTGTAAACATTTCAACGGAGTCGATGTATTATGTAAGAAGAAGGCCACAGCCCCACTTAAAAAAAAAAAAAAAAAAAAAAAAAAAAAAATCTCTCTTTTAGCAGGCAATGACATTTTACTGTCGTGTTTAAAATGATATGAAGCTACTGGAGTGGAGATTTTAATGTGCTGGAAAGTACCTAAAATTTTTCTTTTTTTCTGGACTGTACTTTGAATCCCTGGCTCTGCGTTTTAATCGTTCACTGATTCAGTGAGCCAGTGAAAGAAAAAAAATTAGTTGAGTGTAAAAGAAATGTTGAATTGTAGGTATGTTTTAACCATCATGCTTGATTTCAGTTTCGTGTCAAGTAATTTTATGTGTATTTTAGAAGTATTTTTGTATTGCATGAGAAACTTTTAAGTCTTGGAGACAGCACGCATACGATTCATAGTGTTACCCAGGCATTGCCGAGGTTCCTGAAATTCCTGTCAGCCTATGGGCGTTTTTTCTCCAGGGAGGACCTAGGGTAAACGTCCCTAGTAACATGTGAGTCTGCGCTGGTGAATGCACTACGTCCTGTGGTACTTTGACGAAAACCCAAGAATTAGGTCTAACGCAAGACAGTAGACGGATTCAGAAAATTTCTTTCACAGTCAGCTCTTAACTTAAATTATGTGATGAGTGCCATATACAAGGGATGTCAAATAAAATCCGTATTTATACTTTTCTGGAATTCTTTTGGCACTGTACCTCACAAACAACTTCTAATCAAACTGCGTGCTTATGGAATATCGCCATAGTTGTGCGACTGGATTCGTGATTCAGAAGGGACACAGTGCATTGTAAATGACGGAGAGTCATCGATTGGAAGTGATATCTGGCGTTTCCCAGGGGACTGTTATAGGGCCCCTACTGTTCCTTTATAATCAGTTTACGAGGCAATCAGAGTAGCTCGCCTAGACTGTTCGTGGAGAATGTTGTCATTTATTGGTTAGTAAAATCAGCAGAAGGTCAAAAGCAACTGCAAAAAGATTTAGATAAGGTACCTGCATAGTGCCAAAATTGGCAAATTACCCTTAATAATGATATGTGTGATGACCACTAACAGAAATCCGTTAAACGTCATCGACAAGATGAATCTGTCAAATCTAAAGCCCGTCAGTTCAACTCAATACCTAGGAATAACAATTACGAACAACTTAAAATGGAAAGAACATACAGAAAATATTCTATGGAAGGCGATCCAAAGACTGCGATTTATTGGCAGAACACTAAAGAAACTGCCTATACTACACTATTTTAGAATATTGCTGCGCATTTTGGGATCCACACCAGGTGAGACTGAGTGACGATTTAGTGAAAGTTTTGAGAAGAGCAGCTCGTTTTGTGTTATCGCTATGTAGAGGATAGAGTGTCACGGAAATGATGGACGATTTAGGGTGTAAATCGTTAAAAGAAAGTAGTGATTTGTTGAGGCTAGATTGTGAAATTTCTTTCACAATCTTTCTCTTCCGATTGCAAATAAATATTTTGAGCACCCACCTATATAGGCAGACATGATCATCATAAAAAATAAGAGAAATCAAATCGAAAACAAAAAGGTATAGGTATTCCTTCTTCCAGCGAGCTATTAGAGAATGGAACTATAGAGAAATGTTGTAAAAGTGATTCACTGAAACCTCTGCCACGGTCTTCAATACTTGTAGAGTATGCACGTAGATGCAGAGGAACACAATGAAACTTCCACTCTGTAGCGGAGTGAGTGCTGATATGAAACTTCCTGGCAGATTAAAATTGTGTGCCGGAACCGGAGACTCGAACCTAGAACCATTGCCTTTCGCGGGCACGCTACCACTGAGCTATCTCGACACGACTCA
Source organism: Locusta migratoria (assembly GCA_026315105.1). Classification (NCBI taxonomy): domain Eukaryota; kingdom Metazoa; phylum Arthropoda; class Insecta; order Orthoptera; family Acrididae; genus Locusta; species Locusta migratoria. The sequence continues at coordinate 208,234,545 of CM048747.1, read as the reverse complement.
TGGTCCCGTTCCACAACATTAATTCTGCCAGTACCTTGCCTCCTACTTTCCAAACTTCACAGTAGTTCTCCTGCGTAACTTGCAAGACTAGCACTCGAGGAAGAAAGGATATAGCGGAGGAATTCCTTAACCACAGCCTACGGGATGTTTCCAGAATGAAACTTTAGATTAATATCACGCAAGTGACCTTGTGCATGCGTAAAACCACCCTGAAGGCAACATCCTTGTCTCGTAGTTGCTATTAGGGCAGTGTAGATTTATAAAAAACACGTTTTTCGTCAAGTTCCTTACAAGAAATTTATTACTTATCTGTCAGTGCCTTCAGAAAATCCTAAGGTCAACGTTGATGGGGACAATATGAAAGGTGCCTTTTAACGTCAGGCTTGAAGCTATTTTTATTGCATCTTTGCGTCTGTAACAGGTTCTGCAGCCAGGAGTGACTTTTGTATTGTTACTTGCCAAGAATGTTTGGCCCATTTTTCGAAGGTGTCGCGATTTCGAATGTCACTAACGTTTATACTCCTCGATGCCACACTTAATTAACTATTTGAGAAGACGTGGGAAGCAGCCTTTGCGCATGCCTAAGGTGTACTGGAGCTGCTTATTTGGAAAACTTTCTAAGACGATCTAGCATCTAATGTACGAACTAGTTCGTCTGGGCTATCTTGCTCCTATGGCGAACGTGCCACGGTCTCCCCAACACACGTCTGCAGATAGAAATAGAAACGTATGTGGAATGAAACTTTTCACTCTGCAGCGGAGTGTGCGCTGATATGAAACTTCCTGGCAGATTAAAATTGTGTGCCGGACCCGGGACTCATACCTGGGACCTTTGCCTTTCGCGGGCAAGCGCTCTACTAACTGAGCTATCCCGACACGACTCACGATGCCGGCACACAATTTTCATCTGCCGAAAGTTTCGTATCAGCGCACACTCCGTTGCAGAGTGAAAAGTTTCATTCTGGGAACATCCCTTAGTCTGTGGCTGAGCCATGTCTCCACCATATCCTTTCTTCCAGGAGTGCTAGTCTTGCAAGTTTCGCAGGAGAACTTCTGTGAAGTTTGGAAAGTAGGAGGCGAGGTACTGGCGGAAGTAAAGTTGTGAGGCGGCATCGGGAGTCGTGTGGTGATAGCTTAGTCGGTTGAGCGCTTGCCCGTGAAAGGTACTGGTGGAAGTAAAGTTGTGAGGCGGCATCGTGAGACGTGTCGGGATAGCTCGGTAGAGCGTTTGCCCACGAAAGGCATAGGTCCCAAGTTCGAGTCCCGATTGCGGTACACAATTTTAATCTGCCAGGAAGTTTCGAAACGTATCTTACTGGTAACCGGAATCGACGACGTTTGCTGGCTTCGCGGTGACAGCTGGAGAGGCGTGCAGCGCGCATATGTTGGCCAGATTGCGGGCAGTGATTTAGCGGGAAGCGGTGGGGGCGTGCGTGGGGCGACACCGGACACCGTCGGGCGCACCTGCCGCCCCGCTGGCGCGTGTCCGGCGCGCCGCCGCCCACTTCCGACAGGATGTGGCTGCGCGCTTCCGAGCCGCTCAGCTGGCCGCCTGTCAACCCAGCTACGGGGGCGGCGGGCAATTACTTCCAAATACACTGTACAAGACAATTAGGGGACCAGGTGAGGTATCATACACGATATACACATGGTAACGTTTAATAAGAGGTTTGCAGCCAAGATCGCTATCTTCATTTAATTACATAACCGGTTTCGGCGTGCTACACGCCATCTTCAGACCTATATACAGGGTGTCCAGAAACGGGCTCCCTGATTTCAAAATTAAATATCTCGAAAACAAAGATCGATAGAGCAATGTAGTAAACGGTATGTTGATTGTGAAAGCTGTAAGAAGTTTATACAGCTGTTTGAAGTAATAGTTGCAAAAGCTGCTAACAGATGGCGCTGTACGCTGTACTGCTCAAACAATCACATCACAATGTTTTCAAAATTTTCACCATTGGAACTACAGAGGTGGCGCAAACGAAGAATGAAATTCACCATCACATTTCGTAGTGTCTCAACCGAAATGGATTCACATGCCACAGAGATCGCCGATTCAAGCTCGTCCAACGTGGCGGGATGCTTTGGGTAGACCTAGAAATAAAGTCACATAGAGTCAAATCCGGCGAATATGGAGGCTAATTCATGCCTACACCAGTGAATTTGGGATATTCCAAAGCAATGACTCGATTCCCGAAGTATTCCTCAAGAAAGCGAAAAACTTGTTCGGTCCGATGTGGTCGGGCTCCATCTTGCATAAATCATTCAGTACCTGGTCGATCCTCTAACACTTGCTGTGTGGCGACAAATTGTTCCAAAATTGAAACGTAACGTGCACCAGTGACCGTTTCTCGAATGAAACAAAAGGGCCAATAATGTCTCTGCTGCATACTGCAGCCCACACAGTAACTTAGGAGAATACAGGAGTTTCGCTTCACACCAATATGGCTTTTCGGAACCCCAAAATCGCCAGTTCTGCTTATTCGCGTATCCATTCAGGTGGAAGTGTGCTTAATCTGTAAACCAGATGCAGCCAACATCAAATCCTTCAATATCAATAATTGAGAGCATCTGATTAGCAAAGGCAACCGTTTGTTGCGCAGCTCGTACGGGCATGGCCTAGTGCGTTTGAATTTTGAATGGAAACATGTGTAGGCTCTTTCTCAGTATTTCCTGCGTGCTGGAATGCTTCAAACCAGTCTCAAATGCAATTCTACGGACGGATGACATTGGATTTCGCTGAATAATTCCAGAAACTGTGGCGGTATTTTCATGCGTCACTGCGGTTAGCTTGCGGCCAACATGCCCCACTAGATCATCAGTTACGCTTCCTGTTCGTTGAAATTTTGCAAAGAACGTACGAAAGGTTTTCGCATCGGGTCATTTTGGAACATTAAATTGTGCTTGAAAACTTCGCCTTGTTGCCGTAGGACTCTCTTCTAATCTGTGGTACTCTAGCACCAGAAACGCGTTGTTCAATCGAGTACATGGTTTTAATCTCTTCCTGCGGTACGCTAACCTCCTTTCACGTTTCAATAGTGGAACTGATAGCTCTGGGCTTCGGATCACTATTTATACTAGGCATTACGTATGGCGATTACAGCGTCATCTGTTAGCAGCTTTTGTAACTATTATTTCAAACTGCTGTATAAACTTCTTACAGCTTTCACAATAAACATACCTTTTACTGCATTCCTCTATCGATCTTTGTTTTTGAGATATTTAATTTTGAAATTTGTGAGTCCTTTTCTGGACAAAATGAGCTACATTACATACAGCCAAAAAATCTTATCTATTTACAGCTACATAGTTACATACCTGTAGTAATTTGTTACATGTCTTCAACTGCTGTTACAACAACTTTTAACATAAGAGAAGTATAGAATATCACAATAACAAATGGATTGTGATATGTACTATTCATTACTAAGTACTGGACACAGCAGGTCCGCTATCAGTTCTCGTAGGTGTTTGGTAATATAATCTCGCATTGTTAGACGGGTGAAGATACCCCAACATTTTTTGTAATATAACATAATGTCTGCGAAATGGTTCTAATACCTTTGATATATAAATATGCTTACTACTTTACATATATATGTATGGATTCCCTTATATATTATAATTTTGTTGGTTATACTATATAAGGTACTATGATGTCTCTACTTGACCCGAGAGGCTAGTAGACCATGCCCCATTTTCTTGTACAAGCGAAATAGAGGATACAAAATATTACACTTTTATACTTTGTGGGATACTATACCTTATATAGAATCCATCTAGGACAATTACTTATGCATCCACTAACCATCAGTTTCTACATATAATCTCTTGTTGCCATTGTCTGACACACAAAGGGTAGAATGTGGTTAGCACATTCTATACTGTTTCTTTCTTTTCACATGGAAACTATTTTCCAGGGTATATTAATTTATAATAATTAAATACATAAATAAAATTAAAAAAAAAAAAAAAAAACTTGGTCCATTAGGTCTGAAGATGGCGTCAAGCTTGCCGAAAGCGGTTATGTAATCAAATGAAGAAAGCGATCTTGGCTGCAAACCTCTTATTTAACAATTCTAGATCGCTCCAATAATGTATTCCTTATATAACATGGTAACGTGTTTTATTCAGATAATGTGTGTGCGATACAGTACGATAATTACCTGTAGCAGCTCTTAACGTGTTTAATTTTTCCATGGTAGGACGGGTAGCCTTCTTACTTTGGAGTACTGAAATGCCAAGATCGCAATTAATTAATTTATTTTTTGATGGCCGGTTTCGGTACATACCGCGTACCATTATCTGGTCTCTTGTGTCCTATGCTTTCCATTTCCTGAAGGCACGCGACATTACAATAGATATCTTTTAACTTGTATAAATGGTATGATCTTGGCATTTCAAAACTTTTTTTTCTTTACTTGTTGTTTACATAGCGTTTACTTAGAGAGAGAGACCGTGGGACTACCATAATATTGAAAAAAATCCCGTTTTTCTGTAATGTGGTGTGTAATCACCTCGGACGGTCAGTAAAGCCCCATTTACACCGAAGCGAACAAACGAGCAGCAGCGAACGAGCATTCGCTCTGGTGTAAACGCTATGCGCGCGCTATTCGGTCACGCTCGGCTCGCATTCGCAAATGCTCGCTTGTGATCCGCTTTTTCATCAAAGGAAGTTCGCGTCCTCTCCGCTTCAACGCTAGCGTATGCGACAAACTGAGTATGCTCGCCTTGCGGCAGTGTGCTGTTTTCCGTTCGCTCCACTGTAAACGCTTATTCGCAAGTACAAGCCAATGCGTGAGCGCAAAGGTGAATTCCTGGCGAATGCGCATTCCCCTATGTTCGCTCGTGTTCGCTTCGGTGGAAACGGGGCTTAAGCTCGCACACTTGCTTGGCATGGACAGCATGAGGTTATCAATCAGCTCATCAACCGTGGAGGGAGGTTGTGGTCTGGTTACAATGCGTCTGCCAAGTGCATCCCATGCCAATTTGGTTAAAGGCCGGTGAAGAACTTGGTCACGCCAATCGTTCAATTTCCTAATTACCTCAGCTTCAAGCTTGTAGTCAACCATTGCAGCTCGGTAAGGACGAGCGTTAACGTCCACCAGAAGAAACCTATCTCTGATGGCACCAAAGTAGGGTACAACAAAAGCCGAATACGTCATATCTCTACACCATTAGGCAGTTAAAGTTCCATTCTAAAAGACAGAGCTCTGCACTCCTGCTCACACCATTCGTCCAGCACCATGACATGGCTATGTCTGTACCTAAGCAGGATGTTCCGAATTCCATGTTCTCTCCAGATGAGGGAACGATACTTGTCCGGCTGAACACAAAATCTTGACTCATCAGAACACGAAGACATTCGTTACGACTATTCATGATGTTCTTCCGTCCAGTTTCTGCGGGCTAAATGGTGTCGTGAATTTCATCGGACACACGTTATAGGCGTTCGTGCACGGAGACAACATTCCCGAACGCAATTTCGGGCAGTTTTTGTTCATAATCCGTATAGTTTGCACGTCTTTAGGGCGCGATCTGCTTTAATAGAAAAATGATGCCAAAGTTCGCTTTGTTGCAATTTTTTTTATTTTTGCACAACCTGTTTCAGGAGTCTAGCTGTTATCATCAGGTGCTCATTTACATCAAATAACACAAGCTTGTTGATGTTCGTGGATAGTGCTTAGTTTAAAACCTTGCTTTCTTCATCTTATATTCTAAAATACACGCCACTAATACGTCCAGTATGCTAGGAGACATTTTCAAATTAACGAACGTACCCCAGAGACCAACCTCATGTGCGTTCCTGGGTGCGATATTTCACAGAAGGCAGAACGTCATATAAGGACGAATCAGGGCAGTGTGGGTCTCGCACTAGCTGGTCTGTCGATCTAGTAAGTGGAGAAAGATGCTTTGGAGAGTCGCCGAAGGACTGTGGAACACAGGCCGCCGAAGTTTTTATATCTGTAGGATCTATGCATACAATCATGCCTCATGACCTGAAAATGGGAAAAGTGTACTCCAAGTAGGTGCCGCGCATGGTGATGGATGATCACAAGGTTGGGAGCGTGGCAATTTGGCTGCCATTGACGACGTGTGGTGACAGCATGATGGAACTTTCTTTTCATCGGTTGTGACAATGAATAAGACATGGATGCCATTCTTGAATGATGAAAAAAAGCGCCGTGCTGCAGTTGCATCAGCTATTTTCGAGACTACTAAAGAAGCTATCACATCGACAATTAAACCACGAGACAACTGCAGAGACATTACTTCCAGAAGTGACTGCAGTCTCACAGTTTGCGTCTGATGAGCAGGCAAAGAAAGTCGGAAGTGTAATAACTTGATTCCACATCGTAGTGGGCAGGGTTACTAAATTAGTAGTATGTTGATAAGTTGCGAATTTTCGTCTGGCGGGAAGCGTGCTGGAGTAGGCCTCGCAGTCGTGTCCTTTGTAGTGAATTGGCTACTGCGACTGCCAAGTAAACTGTAGGGCCCAGGTTCGAATACTGGCTGGCACTAAATTTCAACTTTCCTCGTCGATTTATTTCGATGACCACTAGCAGCTTTCGTATTAAATTCGGTTGGTGGGCACATCTAATAATTCGACCTACACTGGGAGTAGAAATTTGGAGGCTCCGAATTGCAGCACGCCCTAGTACACTAGACACAGCGTTCTTTTTTGTTACACTAAGTGAACGGTGCATCAAATGATAATTACGTAATACCGGACGTTTTAATCTGGTATATGTGTCAATACGTTTTAAAAAAATTCGTAACATCACACTTTGAAAAACTAGTTGGAATTGCGTCAACCTACCTGTTGCGTTGTATATACTGCGGTGGAATTCAGGTAAAAAATCATGTGTTTTACTTGAAATTTGCGTGAAACTGAATGAGGGATGTTAATTCGAAGCGACTGTTCCAAACTGGTTCCACAGCAGTAAACACTGCTACTGGGAGCTCGCTACAGTAATTTACCTTTTAGCTCGTTACCGAACTCAAAAAAAAGTCAAGATGAAATAACAAGGGAACTTAAAATAGCTACATGCAGAAAGTTGACACGGAACAAGCAGCACCTGGATCATAATTACAACTAGGTAAATCAGGCAGTGCTTCGGTGTGGCTCTGTACGATATGAAAGGCAGGACTAATTAAATAAAACAATTTTTGCAAAGATAGACACACTGAGAAAATATATCAGTGAAATCATTATACTGCATTTCGTTGCTGTGGTTATGTAAAACTAAAAGAAAGTTTCGAAAAGGTCAACTTCATTTCACAGAAAAAAACTTACTACACATCCACAGTATTTGCTAAATTTTTAGTTTTTCTTTTTTCCGCGTAAATATCGGATATTTTACAAGCTCTGCAGCATACCCTTCATTCATACTACTCCCCGTCCACCTTGTCCATCTCCCCCTCACCTATCTTCTTCCCCTCGAAGTATTCCCATCTTTCTCCATTTCCTTCTGTTTTCCATTTGCAACGACCATTTCTCTCTGACCATATTCTTCCCGTTCTTCTTTCTCTCTCTCTCTCCCTCTCTTTCCTTTCGTCGTATCAATTCATAATTAAATAATAAAAAAATTAAGAATGTACCTAACAGTTGTGGTAACAGTGGCAAGTGGCCATAAAGTTCCTCTTAGAAAATCGTCAGGGGGAAAATCTAAGTCAACAAATAACCTTATTTATAGACTTTATTCCTACGATGTTTTCCCTAAGTTCCCGAAGATTTAACGTTGTCGCTTCCATTAAACTAAATAATGTTTTGCCAAGATCACAAAATTAATTTTACTTTGTACCAGAAGGTACCTGTTTGGATCGAAACCGGAAGTCCTTGAAAATAAATGCGGGCGATCTTTCCTCGATGTTGATCAGTTCAAAGTGTATTTATTCCCGTTCTACATCTCCTAGATGCGAATAGTGGCTACTAGCCTGTACTGCTTTATCTGAGACGTAAGTTGAATACAGTGATTAGCACATTGGTTCGACGACCACTCACCTGCGCATCATCGATTCCAGTGAGCAAGTAAGAACAACTTCCAAAAACGGGAGTATAGCTGCAGAAATCATCTTAGGCTAAGACGTGTGAGTCGATACGTAATGACCGAATGTGTGCCACCTTGTGAGTGCAGTGTTAACTCAATAAGCCTGTTAGCCGCTATCACCTAGGTATTTACTCTTGTGAAACATTGAAGTGTCGTTATGAAATATTTAGAAGCTTCTCTAGACTTCTGTTGCAGTTAACAGACTGCTGACTGTAGGCTTTTAACTCGCCGTCGCAGCGACTATATTCGTCACAAGAAACTGGCGTTGGATTTACTTCATAACCGATGACCTGCTTCCGCCTACCTTGGCTGGCGATTGCTTGCGCAATCTAAGATTATAATAAGTTTGTCTGTAAAAATTTTGCGCTGTAACAGCACATTACGAGACACTTATTTGACTCAGCGAAGTCATTATACCCACGAAAGAAACTAACGGCTGGAAAAGTAAACTTCATTACCTCTTGTAAAATATTTACAGAAGAAAGATTTCTCTTTGCACTGACAGAATGTTAACAATTTCAGTTATTTTTAGTTGTTGGCCTATCGACAGTTGCATCTGCGATTACGGCCTACATGTTCGGGACTCAAGATTCACGATGTCTTTCATTGAACTTAATGCTTTTGGTCTTATTTATAAGTAGTAGATTAATGTGCTAGTTGAAATGTGAATCAAACCTTTAGTTCCTAATAGTGTGTGTGTGTGTGTGTGTGTGTGGTTTTTTTTTTTTATTTTTTTTTTATTTTGTCACAATTTATTAGAACCGTAATGTAATTTTGACTTAACTATATTGAGGAGGAATTGCATTAGAGTTTCGTTTATTTCATCTTATATTGTCAATTATAAAGAATTAATTATAATCCCACGATATCGAAACTTTAATATTAGAATTAATATTAGAACCGTAATGTAATTTTGACTTAACTATATTGAGGAGGAATTGCATTAGAGTTTCGTTTATTTCATCTTATATTGTCAATTATAAAGAATTAATTATAATCCCACGATATCGAAACTTTAATATTATACACAGAGATGCTATAACTTGATAAACGTGTATTTCAGCACCATTATTTTTTATATTTGCCATTGTAAGTTACTTAAGTGTCTGTTAACATCGCAATCATCAGTGGTAAATGAAAGTACCTCAGAAAAAACAGATACTCATTGTCAAAGAGAGGAGTACGAGATAGTTCGCTGCGAGTGTTGTGATACACAATTACTGGTGTCCTTTTGCTAAATACCAACATTCCAACTTTTATTACTATAAATGGACCATTGTTAATAGTAGTACATCGGCTTCAGGTGGTCTAAAACATGTTCAAATGTTTGTAAATCTATCGGACCAAACTGCGTGGTCATCCGTCCATAGCTTACAAACTACTTAAACCTAGGTAAACTAACCTAAGGACAACACACACACACCAGGGAGGACTCGGACCTCCACGGCGAGCAACCGCGCGCTCCACAGCGAGACGCTTTAGACCGCTCGGCTACTCCACCGCGGTCCAGGTGGTCTGAGAACGCACATGACAAATCAGTGTTCATAAACTGCCACACAGCGCAAAACTGAAGTGAATAAGAGATACGGTAGGTCCTCATAATGTGGAGTATAATTTCACAGACTGCTGAACGACTTATATTTTTCAGACCTTTCATCCACTTCTTTGTATGTGTTCACAATGACGTAGCCATAAGCAGTACTGACTCTACGAGCTATCTTCAAATAAAAGCTTTCACATATTTAGAAAATATATAACATTCTCAAATGGAAACTTTTTCTTCGAATTCGGAAAATATGAGGGGTCAATTATATAAAATGTAGCTGAGAGATGAGAATTTCACTAAAGCTACTGGTTGCGGTACACGAATTGTACGAGGAGTGCACTTCATTCTGTTCGTCGTGTGTATGAGGTTAACTTTGTTCGTAGCAGAAAAAGACCACCACATTAATTGAAGGCAACATACATTACTGGAAGGCGATGTTATGTAGTTTACAGTGCATGAAGTCTGTACAGCACTGTGTATGTACGAGACGAAAAATGATGTACCTCATAGCTTTAATTCGACCGACACCACAAAGAGTGTTTTTCGATTTACAATAGGTTCATCCTCATACGAAACCCCAGGAACTAGAAAGTAGAAAAATATGGATTGAAAATTAATATGACAAGTATTACTACGACGTATTCGTACTTAATTTCGTGTGCATTCAAGGATGAAACCGGAAGTAACAAAAATAACACTAAGCGAGTAATACTATTGAAAAGACTTAATGCAGTACGTTGATTTTTCAGTGAAATTACACCAAACAATCGTCGTGCAAATTATTCGGTTGAAGCAATAATATCCTTAAAGTAACTACGAATACCCTCTAAACAAGAATTTCAGTTGAGTTTCGTTCATTTGGACCATCAATAATTTCTAATCGCTGCGGAGAACAAAGAAAATCGTGGGAAGGACAAAAGACGCGGTGGAGTGGTCCAGCGCTCTAAGGCGCCTTACTGCACGTGGTTGATCGTCGTCAGAGGTTCGAGTCCTCCCCCGGGCATGGATTTGTGTTTTCTGCTTAGCATCGGTTAGTTCAAGGACAGAAGACACGGCAGAATGGCCGAGCGCTCTAAGGCGCCTTACTACGGAGCGCGTGATTGATCGCCGTCAGAGGTTCGAGTCCTCCCCCGGGCATGGATTTGTGTTTTTTGCTTAGCATCAGTTAGTTCAAGTTGTTTGGAAGCCTAGAGAATGATAACCTCAGCAGTGAAGTCCCTTAGATTTAGAAACATACCGAAATTTTTTGAAGAGCAGACGTTCTGAGGCGTGTTGACATCTGTCAACAGCTACCGTGGCATGCCCCAGACTATGATGTTGCACGTCTCTTTCTGTTGGTTTCGGTTCGGCACTATAGCGTCCAATGAGATTCCGATTAACTTTTTACCTTTGGAACTAAGGCCTAACAACGCGGGAAAAAATTTGTTTGATGATGGCGTCAAGGAAAAGGGAATGGAAAATATTGAAGTGTTTATAAACTGAAGGGACCAAACTGCTGTGGTAATCGGTCACTACCATTCACTGAAAAGGAGAAAGAGGGCCTCGTATTGCAGGCATTCAGTAAGGATGTTTGTAGTCAAACTTTTGAACAACTGAATGTTACACACTCTCTAAACGTCAAACTGTCATAAATAACTAATAAAACGCTCTGTTTTTGTCAAGAGTGCTTACATTATCAGATGTTACGCACGCAGTGCACGCTTTAATTACAATAAAATAGAATTTTTCGCGATCTAAGAGAATTAGTATCTGAAGCTTTGATGAAAGTGCCTGTATATTTGCCGGTTTTATATAAAATCGAATAACTTCAGTGTAAGGCAAATCTACATTTCCAATTTTTGACAGTTTCGACAGAAATGCGCTCGTTCAAATACTGCATTCACCGGGGGTAAAATATAGGGAACGTAAAGTTATACCACTTGTACAGTAATCAGGCATTAGTTTAATGGTCCAAGCGTATGAAAGGGAAGCAATAATTACGAACGGAGTAAATCAATGTTCTTGCTTTCCCCAATGCACTTCAAACTGTACATAAACAAGATGTGAAGCAAAGCAAGGTGAAAATTGGAATGGGATTTGAAGTTCAGTGAGAAAAAATAAAAATTATGTCGTTTGCCGATGACTGTAATTCTGTCAAAGACAACAAAGGTCCTGGAAGAGATCATGAACGTATTGGACATTGTCTTGAAAGGATCTACATGATGAACATAAACAAAACAACGGTAATGGAATACAGTCGAATTAAACGATACTGAGAGAATGACATTATAATGCAAGACTACAAAGGTAGCAGATGACTGCTGTTAATTGGGCGGTGAAATAACGTACGATGATCGGACTGTAGAAGATGTAATAAAATGATTTCCAGTCCATGGTGTACAGCAATCAGTGAGAATAAATATTCCTTCAGTAAAAAACCGTCTTGATTGCAAATTGTTTTATTAATTAATGACGCGTTTCGCCCTTTAGCAGGGCATCTTCAGATTATCAGCGAGACAGAATTTACACAAAATTACAAGGTGGAATTACAAACGTGTATAATGGTACATGGGCTTATGTTGTGTTGAAAATGTTTGTTAAGCTTAAGGGACTTAACTACGGGGTCATCAGTCCCTAAACTTAAAAACTACTTATGAACTACCTACAACTAAGGACGGCACAAATATCCATGCCCGAGGGGGGATTCGAGCCCCCGACCGTAGTTGCCGTGCAGACCGTGACTGAAGCGCCTCAGTCGGCTCGCTTATTTTGTGTTAAGAAGGCAGTATAAATGGTAAACAAAGCTTACAATGTGCTCTCCGTGGTGTGACACCGTCAGTTGTTTTGCAATGTTTCTGCTTTTCTAGACTTTTTGGATTTCCTACGCGGAGAGCACATGGTAAGCTTTTTTACCATTTATACTGTCTTCTTAACACAAAAGAAGCCCATGTACCATTATACCCGTTTGTAATTCCACCTTGTAATTTTGTGTAAATTCTGTCACGCAGATGATCTGAAGATGCCCTGCTAAAGGGCGAAACGCGTCATTAATTAATAAAACAATTTGCAATCAAGACGGTATTTTACAGAAGGAAGATGTAATACTCATAATGCCTTTTTTAAAATAATTCTTGTGTCCAAAGCTGTAAAACACTTTTATTTGTTACGCTCGACCGGTTTCGGCAATTGCTGCCATCAACACAAAATTAAAAAACATGAACAGTAACAAGATAACTTTTTTTTCTGAATACGGCAATGTACAATTTACAGTAATACCCCTGATCAGAGATCACCACGGCTTATATAAATAAAACACACAAAAATTCAGTTTCCTTCAAGAGAGAAAGTATCCATTCCTTTCAAATGATCTATGTAGGTGTAGGCCACATACAGACTAAATACAATGAAGTACATTAATACTACGTTAATAATACAAGGTACTAATTCCCCTTCTACACCAAAGAGTCATGTCTAATGACCATGATAACGATGGGACGTCAAATCCTAATCTTCCTTCCTTCCTGTTTTACACAGTAAAGGTAAGAAACAGAGAATTGTTGCTCCAGCAATGAAAGGAGCGTGACAGAATTTAAGTAAACACAAAATTCATAATAGTTTCTAAGCTTCATAGAAACAAGACAGTTAGTTACGTCAGTGAGAGTTGTGTTGAAAAGGTTCCACAACGAATTACGGCGTTGAAGTACATTACAAATTTAAAAAATATCATTTTCGTAAATTACGTTCACCAGAGTGAAGACAGTCAATTGTTTCACTGCGTGATAGTGATGGAAATATTCTCAATGTCTGTGCCGCTAAAGAGGCTCGAAAAGCTGGCCCTAAAAGAAGAGGAAAGTATGAAATCCACAGGAGTACTAAATGAAATCCGTAAAATTTCGGTTGCGAGATAAATCGAATAGCTGGAATTAATAACTAATTTCATTGGAAAGAAGTCATTGATAATTATCCTATTGTGGCGATGGCAAACCTTAGAGTGAGGTTGGTACCAGAGTACTTTCAAAACGCAACTAATCCGTAATAAAGCCTATACGACGCTTGCTCGTTCTCTGATGGAATATCGCTATGAGCTGCTCATCTTTGTACCTTCCTAATGCCCTCTGTCAACCCTACCTGGTATGGAAGGTTGCATTAGAACGGTACAAATATGAGCAGCTCGTTTTTTATAACGACGCAGTACGGTAGAGATTTGACTAGCGAGCTGTAAAGGCAATAACTAACACAAATGTATGTTTCGTTGAGGTGAAATCTATTTATATTTTTCATCTGTCACTTTCCACTTCTTTCACCTCTGGCACTGTTGCTGATGTGAAAAATATCGAGTAGCACTGTGGTTCGGAACCCAGGTAGGCCCCCTATAACTAGCTTCCTAAGTCAGTTCGAAGGTCTGAGGAAGGCAACGGCGTACCGAACAGCCTAGCAAAACACTGAGATTGTCAAACCAATCTTCGGATTGTTGACTGCTTTACCTTCTTACTGTATTACGAAGTACAATGATTTAATACTGACGATTACAGTTGACAAGCTAATAAACGTGGCACATCTTTGTATGCCTTCTTCCTTTTAAAAATAATTGAACACAAGCATATCAAGCGTTGCTGCAAATATGACTGGAAATAGTGTATAAAGTGAAAGTAATAGCACCATATAATTATTTATTCATATATTGCAGGGACTGATAACCTCGCCGTTAAATCCCATAAACTGTACAAAGTTTTGATAATATTATTTCATCAAACCCCGCAGGCGAAATGTTTCAAAACGTCTATACATAAATTGTGTAAGGTTTGACGCAGAGGACACCGTGCTCTAGGGTGCGGTTTCTCTAGGGGAAAGCTTGTCCACTGTTGGTCGAGCTGATCTCTATGAGTTTACGAGAGTAACTCGGGCGTCCGATACTGGATTGTCGTGAGTGCACTCGTGTTCTCCCGATAATCCATTTTTAGTCTGGGGCAAAGTCCCAGAGACAAATTACATTGGTCCCAATCCCCCGGTTCCGACCAAGGTTTTCGGGAGGTTTTCCTTGGTTGTAAGGTGTATGCCGGAAGTGGTAAGCCCCTCCCACTTATTCCCAATTGGGATACCCCCTGTGCCCCACTATCAGCTTGTCTGATAATTGGCTGAATAGAACTGCGACTCTTTATGGGCCGGATCTCAAACAGCCCGCTCCACTCCTCGGAGTGAAGAATGAAAAGAATAAGGGTTTTTTTTTTTTTCCAAGTATTACAACGGCTTGTTAAAAACAGGGAAACCTGTATTCCATAGATTAAAGGAGGTTACTATTACGCTTTATGAATCAAGCGATGCTCTTTCCTACATACGGCAATTCACTTTTATTAATGTAGATATTTGAATATATTATTGCTTCAAAGCCCGCAGGCGAAAGGTTTCAAAAAGTTTATATATTAATTGTGTAAGGTTTTCTTTGCCAAGTGTTGGAACGGCTTGTAAATTGGTATTCAAAATATGGGCCACTTTATCAAATCGTGTCACATAACGGCTAACTTAATGTCGAAACACAGTGGATTATTCAGATAGTACATGAGGTTTTAACTTCCCATATGCAAAACTGTATCAGTAAATATCGGCTGCCTTACCTTCTTCCTGTATTACGACGTGGAATGATTTAATACTGACGAAACATAGTAGATACTGTCGAAACATAGTAGATTATTAACATAGTACATGAGGGTTTTAACTTCCCATATGCAAAACTTTATCAGTAAATATCGGCTGCAGTTTTCGTCATTGAACTGGCTCATGACAGTCATGCATTTCTCATTCACGCACGTAAGCGTCTACCACTCGTATTTCCCATGTAGTGTGACACATGTAGCAAATGGTTGGAAGAGGGAGTGTTACATACGGTTGTAACATTTAACTACAAACAGCGATGGACTCCGAAATCTTTCATCAGGTTCCCTAAAAACAGGGAATCCTAGATTCCATAGTTTAAAGGAGGCTACTATTACGCTTTCTGAATCAAGTGATGCGCTTTCCTACATTCGGCAATTCACTTTTATTAATGTAGATATGGTAACCGGTTTCGATCTACTCTGAGATCATCATCAGACCGATTCGTGTCACAGTTGGTGCAGATCGCCTCGGCACCAACGTTGAGACGAATCGGTCTGATGATTATCTCATCGTAGATCGAAACCGGTTACCTTATTATAACATAAATTCGTAAAAAAATTTGCGAACTTGACTGATATTTTCAGTTTTGAAAAACATGTATGTTAATTTTGTGTTCGTTAATGAATGCAGTTACCCTTTCAGATCTGAATTATTTTAAAAATAGAATAAAACAGTTTTTCATGTCCATAAGACGCTATATATTGTATATGCGAGAAAAATTAAAAAATTTCGTACTTGTATCCAAAAATAAAAATTTCCACTGGGTCTGGAAGGCAGTTAATGATGAGAAATAAGAAGTCAACGGTCATATTAGTCTTGTGTAGTTCGCGAAAGAACTAGTTCGGAAGAGCGCTCCCACAGGCGAACTGCGCGAACTAGTCCGCAGATCCCTCGCCTCTTAGTTCGTCCGCTCCTTTTTCAAAGACTGACGGGGAACAGCGAGAAGACGCGACAGCGCGCAGAATCACGTGATTTCCTTCTGCCAGTTACCTTTATTTCGAGCTGAGATACAGCTCAACTGCAGTTTCATAGTTACGTTGTTGGTACAGCTTATGGCACTTACCTACGGGGTCATCAGTCCCTAAACTTACAAACTAGCTAACACTAAGGATAAATATCCATGCCCGAGGGGGGGGATTCGAACCCCCGACCGAGTATCATAGTTCACTGCCACAAGAAATCTATTTTAAAAATAAGGTACTACGAGTACTCTGTATGCAAAGTAGTTGAATACCGTTGTGTTACCCATTCGTGTAAATAACTGGTTTATTTGCCTACGTATTTGATGTCAAATTGCCCAAAAATACGGGTAATAGCACATGCTTTGGCAGAACTAATTCATTGTATAAAAAAGCTGTCATAAAAAAGCACTTTTAGTAGCGGTAGCAAAAGGCAAAAAGAGCGGACGAACTAGGAGCGGCGGACAAACTAGAAACAGCGAACGAACTACGAACAGCGGACGATTATGCCAAACGTATCTCGCTCGATAATTCGTTGGATTCTTTTCCGAAGACCGACGGGCAATAGCGAGAGGGCGCGTAGCAGAATTAAAAATCATGTGTTTGCCTTCTGCTGATGATTCATTTCGAGGTGAGCGTCTACCTGCTAGATTACATAGTTCAGTGCTACAAAATTTCTGTTTTGATGTGTTTTGCACTCTGCAATTTCTGACTAATAAATTCCACAATGCCAAGATATAGAGAAAATAAACTTAAACGCGAGAAATTATACATAAACTGTTTCTTTTGGTTTGCGTGATATCGTTAGCGGCTCAAGCAGCAAGCGCATGAAAGAAGCTAGGAGGGGGACCTTCCCCCTCCACCTGCACGCGCAGACCACGCCGCTCAGCCGTCACTGGGAGCGGACGAACTAAAAGAGCGAACTAGTTCGCGGCAGAGCCACGAACTAAAGTGGGCGCTCCCGATCGCGAACTATTATGCGGAAGTCTAGGTCATATATCTCACTCAATATTTTTATGTAACTCATATCGGAAAGTGAAAGTTGTGCAAAATTAATAATTTAATACATGAAATAAACTATTGATATGTCTGACGAACTCCGCAATGGGTCCGCCGTGTTTATGTTTATCATTGCAAGATGCCAATCTGGTAACAAATGGCAGCAAGAAGCTCGAAAGTGAAGCGACAAATGTCCAGTCAACAGGCTAATGTCTCAAAGCAAAGCGCATTCCTATAGTGTTATAAAATCAATACAAAGTCGATCTCCATTACAATGGACACCAGGTCGAAAGGGTAAAAGTGGGTTCTTTAAAATGAGTTGGACTCTCAAAGTTTAAGAATTCAACAATGAATACCGACACGGATTCTAGAATAGACGGTAGAGGTCAATCGCCGGATGCGTAGTCCTATGTCGTGCCACTGACGTCACCAGGAGACCAGCACAGTTTTCCCGCCGCGACCATAGTGTTGGTATTATGAGTGTATCTCCACAGAAATGGTTTCCCACTGGCTCTTTATAGTTTGTGTAAGTATTAAGTAGTTGTAAGTGATAAGTGATGGCTTATTAGTGACGATGGTGTGTTGTGCTGTTGCATGCTGTACGAACCACGGCAGGCAGAAGAATGCGATATTCCACATATTTCAGAGAGCTGAAGAGGTAAGGATGAAAGTTGATAAACGCGTGTAAGCGATTAGATGCTCTCAACCCTGATGCTGGTCATTTTAAAGAGTCTGATTATGTTCGAGACTTGAAAAATGAACTTTTACCAAAAAATGTTCAAATGTGTGTAAATCTTATGGGACTTAACTACGGGATCATCAGTCCCTAAACTTACAAACTACTTATGAACTACGAACTAGGACGGCACAAATATCCATGCCCGAGGGGGGATTCGAACCCCCGACCGTAGTGGCCGTGCTGACCGTGACTGGAGCGCCTCAGTCACCTCGGCCACCGCGGCCGGCCATTTATTGGTCATCTGAATTGCCGTGATTACCATTGGTGCCAACATAACCACTGCAGCCCGGCGGGAAGCTATGTTATATTACCGGTACGTTACGATTTTCTGTTATATTA
The DNA here is from genome assembly GCA_026315105.1 of Locusta migratoria. NCBI lineage: Eukaryota > Metazoa > Arthropoda > Insecta > Orthoptera > Acrididae > Locusta > Locusta migratoria. The sequence continues at coordinate 208,216,278 of CM048747.1, read as the reverse complement.
AATCTTTATAGGCCCATACACATTAGTTACTGTTCGGTACACTTAGTGTGTGCAATATTAAATACATTTCATTAGAAATATTGTTGAAAACTGGGTGAATAGGTCAACCATCGCCAACATAAACATTTGAACATAAATCTGTAGCTAAGGTAGAATATTCAAAATTTTTAGGTGTTTCCATAGACGAGGGACTGAACTGAAAGAAACGTATTGAAGATTTCCTGAAACATCTGAGTTCAGCTACTTATGCAATCAGAGTTATTGCAAAATGTTATGATATACATCTCAGTAAATTTGCTTATACGCCTATTTTCATTCACTGCTTTCATATGGGATCATATTCTGGGGCAATTCAACATTGAGTAAAAACGTATTCATTGCACAAAAGCGTGTAATCGGAATAATTGCTGGAGCCCACCTAAGAGCATCCTGCAGACATTTATTTAGGAATCTAGGGATACTCACTGTAGCTTCACAATATATATATATATATATATATATATATATATATATATATATATATATATATATATATTCACTCTTAAAATCAGTTATTAACAATCCGACCCAGTTCAAAAGTAATAGCACTGTGCATAGCTACAACACTAGGAGAAAGGAAGATATTCACTATTCAAGGTTAAATCTAACTTTGGCTCCGAAAGGGTGGATTATGCTGCCACAAAAGTCCTTGGTCACTTACCAAGTAGTATCAAAAGTCTGACAGATAGCCACCTAGTATTTAAAAAGAAATTAAAGGAATTTCTGAATGGCAACTCCTTCTACAATGGAGATGAATTTTTAGAGATTATATACATATATAGTTGTTATGATCTCCAGTCCGGAGACTGGTTTGATGCAGCTCTCCTGAGCAAGCCTTTGCATCTCCTCATAAGAACGGCAACCCACATCCACTTGAATCTGCTTACTATACGCGTCTCTTGGTCTCCCTCTGCGATTTTTACCCCACACACTTCCCTCCAATGCTAAATTTACGATTCCTCGATGTCTAAGAATGTGTCCTACGAAGCGATCCCTCCTTTTGGTCAGGCTATGCCAAATATTCCTTTTCTCACCAATTCTGTTCAGTACCTCTTGATTAGTTATGCGATCTACCCACCTAATATTCAGCATTCATCTGTAGCACCACATTTCAAAAGCCTCTATTTCAAAAGCCTCTATTCTCTTCCTGTCCGCACTGCTTATCGTCCATGTTTCACATTATCACATGTATTAATCTAATGTAATCTCCAGAATGAAACTTTCACACTGCAGCGGAGTGTGCGCTGATACGAAACTTCCTGGCTGATTCAAATTGTGTGCCAGAACCGGGACTCGAACCTGGGACCTTTGCCTTTCGCGGGCAAGCGTTTGGAAAGTAGGAGCCGAGGTACTGGTGGAAGTGAAGTTGTGAGGCGGCGTCGTGAATCGTGTCGGGATAGCACAGTTGGTAGTGCGCTTGCCCGCGAAAGGCAAAGGTCCCACGTTCGAGTCCCGGTTCCGGCACACAATTGTAATCTGCCAGGCAGTTTCTAATCTAATCTTCCAGATGCGCCCATGTTGGGGCAAAAATGGCGGACGATTCAGCCTGGGTTTTTAGGAGCCCTAGATCATAAGGTCACAGCGCACTGCCTGCCCCCCCCCCCCCACCAAAAAAAAAAAAAAAAAAAAAAAAAAAAAAAAAAAAAAAAAAAAATGTTGTTCAAATGTTTGTTAAGCTTATGGGACTTAACTACGGGATTATCAGTCCCTAAACTTACAAAGTACTTAACAACTAGATCCTAAGGACGGCACAAATATCCATGCTCGAGGGGGGATTCGAACCCCCGACCGTAGTGGCCGTGCAGACCGTGACTGGAGCGCCTCAGTCCCCTCGGCCACCACGGCCGCCCCCCCCCCCCCCCCCAATTGCGCGTGACGCGTGACCCCTACTATCCATTCTAGTATCCGTGAATACCGACGCTAAACGGTGGGATTCGGCTAGTGGCGGCCTGTGGCCAGTACTTGTGGCCGTTTCCTCCAGTACCCTCAGCCAGTTCCTGCCGAGGTTTCGGCAGCGGCCCGGAGATTGGCCGAGGAGAACAAAGCGGTGGCGGCGGCCGGCCGGAGCGGCGACCCCTGGCCCGCTGACCCATACATTATTCACGGACGGCGGCGGCGGCGGCGGCGGCGGCGCTGCCAACCTCGGCTCTCCACAGCGCGCGCCGCCTCTTCTGTCCGGCAGACGGACCGCCCGCCGCCGTCTCTGGACTCTCCTCCCCACTCCCTCCTACCTCCCTCCCCCGCCAGGAGTGGGGGCGGAGCGGGGGCTGCCTCGAGTGCCGCTACTCGTCTTTCGCGTCCCTCTGTCTCCCGGGAGCGACTTAAACGGAGCCCGGGGAATTTAATTCACGAAGTTTCCGTCTGCGACAGTCCGAAAACTTCCCAAGGACAACAAAGTGATCGACCAGAGGTACTATTGCCGGCGGCGCCTCGGGGCCGTCAAAGAGAGAGGCTCCGCAGGCGGCAGCATTGAAATGTGTCGCGCAGGCCCGCTCCCGGGGTCGCCTTTTCTCTTCACAGGAAGCAATCAGCCAGCCCGGCTTTCATCGGCTGCCTTTCCGGTGGCGGCGGTGTCACGTCCGTGTTCTCTTCCCCCCACAGCCCCTGACACTCATTGATTCCCGGACGGTCGATAGCCGCCGTTTAACTAACGTTGATGTGCCGTCTACTCTTTTCGTGCAACTGACTAGTGTCACAGTTTCTTGAAAAGACATTTATTTTAGTTTCTTTTAATCCATATGATAATTTAACCCTTTCAGTCCCACATTATGAAATCAGCTTTGGAAAAATTAATAATCAGTGTTTTCAGTATTAGTACAGTGCAGTAAACATCAAAATAGGTGTTTTAAAATTTTTGATCGAACTACAGATTTTTAATGTCATGTACTTCATGTACAGCAAAGACGCTTCTATCGAGATATTTTATTTCTTGGACATTATTTTGTTGACAGTTAATATTGACAGATTAATAATGCTAGCATAATCTTCGCCACAGCACCAAAGAAAAGACAATTCACTGTTGGAATAAAATAAAAGGAACCACACTCACGTTCACACTCTCAGTGATGTACAGACTGTTGCAATGCAACACAACCTCCAAGATGGACAGATTAATGCCTCAGAAGTGACTACACGCCTTACCAAGCGGCAAAACGTCGTTCTAGAAGCGTGTTGTTGATCAGCAAATATAACTTCAGGTAATGATGCACAAAATACGGTAAAAATCAACTTCTAATATGTTGTTGTGCAGGAACAACACTAGGAACGAAAGCGGTATTTTACTAACGAGCAGCTTCGATGGGCTATGTAACCATTATCTGGCCGTATGAAATTCTATAATGCGGACATCTTACGTTATTTAACAAATGGTTGTTAAACAGAACATCCAACATACACTACTGGCCATTAAAACAGCTACACCAAGAAGATGATAAATGGGCAGTAATTGGACAAATATGTTATACTACAACTGACATTACATTTTCAAGCAGTTTGGATGCATACATCCTGAGAAACAACCACCTGTGGCCGTAATAACAGCGGTGTTACGCCTGGGCATTGAGTCAAGCAGAGCTTGGATGGCGTGTACAGGTACAGCTACTGAGGGTGGGGCTAATTGGGCTGTAGCCTTCCCGATTTTTAAAAAAAATCATTAATTTTTATTGTTCTTATTATACTATTATTATTATTATTTTATCAGGCTTGTGCCGATTGTCCATATGTGGCGACCGCTGCTTAGCAGGTCAGCGGAGCCACTGATTGGAATCTTATGAAGGCCGCCAAAAACTACAAACAACGATAGTGTTACTTTAGTTCAATTTTTACACATAATTACACATTAATTAGTTACAACTTTGGTGAGCTTCTTATATTTCTGATAACGAATGATAAGAACCCTTTACCATTAATAAACTCAGTAGGCTTCATTTTTAACAAATGTGCTTCTCCCCCCCCCCCCCCCCACACACACACACCAGAACCAAATACTTACTGCGTCACTGCCAGGGCCTTTGCGGGGGTGTAGCGGCTGTTGCGGTCTCTACAGACCTCACAACAAGTCCGTGTTACGTTACACCGATAGGTTACCATCGCTAGCTGAGTGGCTGGCCGCTGGGGCACACCCACTGCCTCGTAGCGCCATCCACTGAGCTTATGATGGCGGCCTGTCAGTGTGACGTAACACGGACTTGTTGTGAGGCCTTGTATCTAGACGGTGATGGAGCGGCCTTGCGCTTGCAGCTGTCTTAGGCCAAATTTTGAAAAGTGGTGATACACAAAGCAAGTAAAATTTCACGTATGCAGAGAAATAGTGCGAACAAATTCTTACTTGCTCTGTGATGCTAAACAAGTTTGTCTCTGGTCTAATCATAAATGTAGTACTACTCGTGAATGAAAGGAGGGCGGAGAGACAGCCACAAATATAGTACGCTAGCCGCATGTTGCGCGAAATTAGGCAACGATGGAATCAACGCAGTGCTGCGCTACGATCAACACCCATTGTCGCTTCGGGTGTTTCCGTGAGTCTGCTGCTGTCTTCGGCTCTGTTCCTCACCCAACTCCACGCTTCCTCCCAATTGCTGTCGAAGGCGAAGGGACACCAGATGCGTCCAAAACGTTCGCCCACCACATCGTGTATCGGTTGCGGAAGCAAAGATTTTATGGTTTTGCGAGCATCCACATCCAAGAGGTGAATTATTGAATTTGTTTATGTTCTAGTAGGCGATCCAATTATGATATTGTAGAAAGATATAAAATATCCAAGATCGCTGATCATCAATTTGTATTCAAGACGACCGGTTTCGCTGAACTATGTCAGCATCATCTGGTCCAATAAAATCATTTTACAAGGCAATAATCTCGTAATATCAATCAGTTGCTACGTAGCATAATTTACAGTGTATAGGTGCACTATGTCATTCTAATAAAACATAATTATCACTGTGAGTGAATTTTTCTTTGTTTATTGTTTGCTGATGAGAGAACCAATAACATCAAAGTCTCCAGAGGGTTATTATAGAAGTTCTATTGTCTTTTTTTCTCTCTTTCATTAAGATCACTGATTCAGGGCGTCGTGATAGAGACAGAGGGCGAAAATTTGAATGTGGAGCCGAAAAAAAAACTTAAAACGAAATTACGAGAAGAATTCCAATAAACGCAAAAACGTGACCTACAAATATTTTGTGCACCAGATCACAGTCGTTTGACCAAACATCGAAGACACAGTGAACAGTACCAACGACAGGAGAAAGCAGAGAGGAGGAAGCTACAGAACGAGAAGTTTACCTAAGGACGTCGATCATTTTAATGCTAAATCTGTGACAGTGTTTTCATCTTTTGAAACAGATACGAAAGAAATATCACTAGCTCCGTCAGAGTCAAATCCAACCAATCCTTTGGGACTAGCAATTGATTCGGTAAAATGGCCAGACGTTATTAATGTTTCAGTGACAGAAATTTTGGTATAAAAAGGTACTGTCGAAATTCCTTCGTCATTCACTTTCCCAAGAAACGAAGATAGTTGGCGCTTTTCCAAAGATTATTGCCACTACACATTATCAAACGGTGATATTAATTCAAGAACTTGGCTCCTTTAATGATGTCGCAAACTGCTTCTGTTGCCGAATCTTCTTACTCAGAGGCAAAACCACTACCTACCGGCCGCCAAAGATAATCTTACTTCACCGGAACAAAGATGGCTGTATAAGTTGTTGCCAACCTATATAGCGTAAACTTAGGATTCGAGATTTCCATTCAGTAGTCCCCTTACAACACCCTTATTTCCTCTTCCTCCCCTCTGTCTCCCTCCTCATCTACCTACGTTTGTCCACCTTCTCCGTCCCCCGACCCCCAAATCTCTGATCATCACATTTACTCCACTCATTGGACATCTCTTATGCCATACACTATGTATTTCCTTCTCCCTCCTATCTGTGTCCAAATCGTCCCTCCCTTTCTTTCTATCCATTTATTAATTCCTCCCCTCTCTATCCACCTCATCCGCCTCTTCATCTGTCTCTTCTTTTCCCCCCTCCTCCTTCCTCGCCTTCCATCCACCCAATCGTCCCACTGTCTCTGTCATTACCTCTCCCCGTTCTTTGCGAGTGTCTTCTGTCGCCTCTCTCTGTCCTTCTCCTCTCTCCCCTGTATACGAAAAATTACATTTATTTGCTAAATTTTATGGTAATTGTTGAAATGGTGTTGAAGTCTGGCTTGAGGTGGCCTTCAAAATGGACCGTACGATGCCTTATGTAGGCAATTTTTTTTTTTTTTTTGAAGATAAAAATTTAATAAACTCTACACTGTAAGTCTATTGTGTAGTACTCTCTGCGTGAACAATAAGGATTATTATGTTTTCAGTGCCGCTGCTCTTGTTTTATGCGTCAAATGTTCAAAAATGTATCGCAATCGGATGGACGGAATTTACGGTGATGTGTCAAGTACGTAATTTGTATCTTCAGTATTTAATTCAGTTTAAATAATAATCTATATAGGGTGCAATCGGTTGCTTGTACACAGTTGACGGTTCAAGAAGCAGTTTTCTGGCGGTGCGGGTATGTTACTGGCGCAAAAGAATGAATAAAAACCTTCTAAACGTGTTTTATACTGTGTCAAACTTGTAGATCCTATAACACGAAATACGAATCAATAATTACTCTGTGAAAATAGTATTTACTCTTTCTATTTTCAACTGTATCAGTAACTGAAAATGGTTTTATTGGTTACTGTGTTCTATTAAAAATAATTCAACGCAATGAATACGAAAAAAAAAAAAAATAAAAATAAAAAAGCGCTAAATCGAAGGTAACATGGTGCCAAAATTGCAAAGCAATATATGAAGAATTCTCGGACATTCAGATGTTGAACAAACGATTATTTACATTACATTAGCGCCACAGAGTATTTTTTCTGGCGGTACCTGTCACTGTGGCGTCTGTAGAAGTAAGATTTTTAAAATAAGTCTTGTTAAGAATTATCTAATATCTACCATGGCGCAGGATCGCCTTAACGGGCTCGTTATTCTTTCAATAGAAAGCGACGAGGCACATCAGCTGAAAATAAGAAGACATGATTCGAGAGTTTGCTTTGCGAAAGGCACACAAAGTTCCGTATTTGTAAGCATACGCAGGGAAAATGGCGTAGTTTCCGTCTGTGAACGTTTAATATACTCATTGGCCTGGTGCAACTATTTCAATTGGACGCCACTTCGGCGACTTGCTTGTCCCTAACCTACACCAGTTATCCATCCGGGGAAAGGGGACCTACAGCTTAACGTGGAATCCGAACCACGTGTCGTTTCTGGCGACTCCTCACATCGTTGAGAGGTAAAGGATGGGTTAAAACGCAGAGTGCAAAAATCCAAGCTCCGACCGGGTTCCGAACCCGTGATCCTTCGGTTTCCAGGCAAGCGCTTTACCCTACGACCACCGAGCCCGACGTTTAATATACTGATTGCCAAATTGTTTACATATTGTACCTGACCCTGTATTCGCCACAATATTAGTGTGATTTTAAGATGCGGTTATTGATATTGACAAGAATTCCACATCCGAACAATTAAACTGTATTGCGACGTTTAAGTAGCCACAAATAAAGTACAGTTTCCGTTTGTTTTGTTTAACTTGTTGTTGCCCAAATTCTATGTTTTGAGATTTTAAGAATTTAAAGTAAAGTAATCATTATTTTATTTGAAGTTGTGTTTAATTTTGTTAATAAAAAACACGAGATGTTTTAAAGCAAGTTTTTCGGTTTTTGCGTTTCAGCCCCTTTCGCTCCGCTCCCCTGCCGCTAACCGCCTGCCACGCAGCTTCGCTTCGCTACAGTCCTCGCATTCTCTTGCGACGGACCTGGCCACTGCCTCAGCAGGCAAGGTGATGCTCACTGCCTTCCTCGAGCACGGAAAAACCATTAACAGTGACGTAGCCTATAAAATCCACCAAGAGATAACGGCCTGGGTTTCTGACGGAGGGAGTGACTCTTCAAGATTACGCGCGGGCTCGCTTCTCCGGATTTACACAAAGTGTACTGGCCGAGTTCATGTGGCATCAGCTTGAGCATCCGCCATACAACCCGGACATGTAGCCGTGTGACTGCCATCTATTTGGTCCGCGTACCAAAACGGTAAACTGAGGGACACAGTAGAGGACTGGCCCTTGTCACAGCCACAGGTTTTTGGGAAAAGGGAATTGTTAGCCTCGTTAAACAGAGGGAAAGTTGTACTCAGGACAATGCTGATTACGTATGAATAAAGACTAAAATTATCCATAAAATCTCGGGCGAACTGCCGGATGTCAGTAACTTCCTGCCACGATATTTCGGCGCAGAGTCTTCTTGCCATCTTCAGGTGAGTACCGCCGAAGTACTGGCGAAGACGCACTGAGCTGTGCTATTTATGCCCAATTCAGCCGACATTGCGCATGCGCGTACCTAGCGTGCGCGTTCACTACAGCTACGTACGCTGCTCCGAGCGCCCTCCGTGGTGGAGGCTTGCCGCTTCGATATCAGATCGATTCTCATCGTCATTCAGTTGCAGGAAACTACGCCGACTACGAAGTTTTTCAATGACAGGATTCCATGCAGCATTTATTTGGAAACCGCTGTCTCGATTAATAAGAGTCTCACTGTCAGACAACCTTATTTCCACAGCTTCATTAATAATTGAGCTCCAAAAGTTTGATGTATGGGCCATAATTTTCGTTTCATTGTATTTCATTGAATGACCTGTGGAAATACAATGTTCGGCGATTGCGGATTTGGTGGGTTGGAGTAGCCGAGTATGACGCTGATGTTCCACGATGCGGTCCTGCACAGTGCGCGTCGTCTGCCCTATATATGACTTGCTGCACTCGCACGGAATCCTGTAAACACCTGCTTTACGCAGCTCCAGATCGTCTTTGACAGAACCCAACAGCGATGAAATTTTAGGAGGAGGGCGAAAGATGACTCTTACTTTATGCTTTTTTAGTATTCTGCCTATCTGTGATGAAATGTTCCCAATATATGGGAGATAAGCAGTCGATTTGAAAGCCTCTTCTTCTTCTTCCTTGTTCTGTCGTTTGGAGGCGTGCATCGCTCGATTTACTTGCTTCCTTGTATATCCATTATTTAGGAATACTGTCTGCAGGTGTTCCAGTTCCGTGTGAAGGCTGTCGGCATCAGAGATGGTATGGGCTCGATGGATTAGAGTCTTGAGGACGCCCATTGTTTGTGCTGGATGGTGGCAACTAGTAGCTTGTAAGTACAAATCTGTATGAGTGGGCTTCCTGTATACAGAATGACCAAGTGAGCCATCACTTCTGCGCCGCACGAAAACTAAAATTATTTCGTACCTTTTCATCTGAACATCCCTCGTATATGTATCCTGCCTCCTTTATTTTGAGTTCTAGCTACAAATACCCGTAGCGTTGGATTTTTTGTCGCATATTTATTTCCTATATTCTTCAAGATACTCATAAGTCTGTCTCGATAACAGTTTCCTCGCATTAAACTTACACGTTCTTCTCCTTCTTCATCTGATTAACTTCTCCATGTTCTTTTCTGCCTTTTCGATACGTACGGAGAAAATCATTTCTTAAGATTTGGCATTTTATTTATTTATTTGGTTTCAAATTCTTCTAAAGCAGTCGTGATTTTTTAAAGACACAGACGTCTAATTTTATGGTTGTCCGAGATCCCGCACTGTATCTTCCACGTCGTAGCTATCGAAATGAAACTATGGTGCACAACTAGAGATACCACTGTCTGCGTTTTATAATTTTTGGTGCAGAGTGTAATACACATACATACACACACACATACCTAGATACTTATGTGAGTTAACATTAAATATTTCTGTCATTCAGATTTTTCATGAATGATTTAGACGCATTGAAGCATCATAGTTTAATCGATTTCCCACACATTTTTGCTACGTACTTTTGTATTCATGTGTTATCAGAATTTCAAATTATCGTAATTCTTATCAGTAATTCTGTAAGAAATATGGTGATTATTATTCATAGAATCATCTCATTTACTGATGCCTCACTTCACGCATACAAGCAATTATGGAAACAAGAACATCTTAAATCAATTATTATTGTTGTAAACACCAGAAACAGGAAATAAGGTACATACATTTTCTCATTAAAATTAAACTACAGTTACATTGGACATTGTTAAATACGTTCTCTTTACGTTGAGACAACTACGTAATCAACGTTTGAATTTGCAGGCTTTTGTTTCATTGCAACCAGCTGATTGCTTCAACCTCGATTTCATAAATTATTTTAGACGCTTTCGTTTTCTTCCCGGTGTACCCCATATTTTTAGTAACACGCGATGTATAAGGAAGGTTTCGTTTGATCTGTTAGTAAGATAAAATGGCTCACTATGGATAAACTCACATAGTCACTACAACGTTCAGAGCACTATGGATAAACTAATTTTGTTTTCACTGATGGCTCTTTAAGTAAGGAAACTTAGCCTATATTTACCATAGATAATTTCACATAGTCAGTTAATCCTACCACTGTAGCAGGTATTACTCCACTAATCCTAGATCAGTATAATGAATATTATAGTCCATAAACTCTTTCGTCAAAGAGTCATAAACATTAGAATATCTCAAAATTATTCACACTGAATACTACATTTTGTCATCTTTGTGGGGAAACTACCATTAGATCAGTTCGATTCAGGATACGCCTGGATTGCGCATATTCACAATTGTGTAAGGTCCACTGTACAATAAATGCTACTTCTATATCTTCCTCAAAATTAATGATGACCTAGCATTCCACTGTAATAACACCTATTGCAGTTCGTGGAAACCCTCGATGATTTTAAGTAACTTGTCGAATTCAGATTTCCCTTTCTACGCCTTTTTAGTCACGTTTACTACACCCTATCTTATTTTCACTTCCCAGGTGAGATCTGTGTCATCTCTCCTTGGTAGAAAGTTCCGTTTTTATTGCATTAGATTGACGAAATTAAATTGACGACAACAAAATTCATGACTTCTTCTAACTCTTTTGAACTGACGAACTAGGCGGTTTGTTTCGCATGACAGTATGTTATTAAGGATATGTTTAATTCAGGAAATACCCGCTCTTTTGGGTTACTCTGAGGATTGTAAAAAGAAAGTCTGAGGCACAAAACTTTATAGGTTCTGAAAGCTGGCTGACGCCAGAGGTAATTTCGGCCGAAATTTTTACAAAGGGCAAAACGGTCTTCAGAAAGGATAGAATAAATTTAATAAAAAAGGGAGTGGCGTGTTTATTGCTATTACAAACGGTTTATCCTGCCGCGAAATTGAGGCAGATATTTTCTTTGAGTTGGTATGGGTAGAGGTTATACCTGACAACCTGAATAAATTAATAAATGGATCTTTTTATCGCCTCCCTGACGATACAATTGCGGAAATGTTCAAAGAAAGCTTGTATCACATTTGAAACAGGTAGCCGAAGCATACTGTTATTACGGTGGCGACTTTAATTTACCGTCAATATGTTGGCATAAATACGTATTCAAAACTGGTGACAAATATAAAACACCGTCCGAACTAGTTCTCAATGCTTTTTCTGAAAAAAAAAAAAAAAAATCATACAGTTAGTTCATGAACCCACTAGAATAGTAAATGGTTGTGAAAATACTCTTGATCTTCTAGCTAGTAAAGAGCATCAAAACATATACAGGGTTTAGCGAACATAGAGTTGTAGTAGCGAGACTGAATATCGAAATTCCCAAATGCACCAAAAATCAACGAAAAATATATCTATTCAAAAGAGCTTCACGCTTTCCTGAGTGATAGTCTCCATTCTTTCAAAACAAAAAATGCGAGTGTAGATCAGTTGTGGCTTACTTTCAAAAACATAGCTAATATTAGTAGCAATCGAGAGATTTATAACAAATAAATTAATAAAAGTGGGGGTGGACCCCCATGGTACACAAAACAGATCACTGTTGCAGAAGCAAATTTTTTAAAAAAAAAGACACAGAATCCCCAACACTAGCAATCTCTTACAGAAACTCGCAACCTAGCGCGGACTTCAACGAGAAAAGCATATAGTAGTTTCCACAACGAAATCCTGTCTCGTAATTTTGCAGAAAATCCAAAGAAATTCTGGTCATATATGAAGTACACTAGCGGCAAAAAGCAAACACTTCATTACGCCATAGCAATGGTAATACATCCAATGACAGTATTGCTAACGCAGAATTATTAAACACAGCTTTCCGAAATTCGTTCACCAAAGAAGACGAACACTCCAGAAATCGAAGAACAGCTGCCAGCAAGCGAAATTTAGAAATAGATGTTCCTGGACTAGTAAAACGACTTAAGTCACTAAACAAAAACAATTCTTCCGGGCCAGATTGTATACCAACTAGATTTCTCTCAGAGAATGCAGATGTAATAGCTCCACAGTTAGCTATTATATACAACCGATCACTCAGCGAATGATTCGTACCCAAAGACAGGAATGTTGCCCAGGTCACTTCAGTATTCAAGGAAGGTAATAGGAGTGATCCCCAAAATTACAGGCCAATCTCACTGACGTCGATTTGCTGTAGGAGTTTGGAACATATACTTTGTTCGAACATTATGAACTACCTCTAAGACAATGACCTATTAACCAATAGTGAATACGAATTCAAACGTATCGCTCTTGCGAAACACAGCTTGCCCTTTATTCACATGAAGTGATAAGTGCCATCGACAAGGGATCTCAAATCGATTCCATATTTATGTATTTCCGGAAGGCTTTTGACACTGTACCTCACAAGTGGCTTCTAATGAAATTGCGTGCTTATGGAATGTCGCCCCAATTGTACGATTGGATTCACGATTTCCAATCTGAAAGGACACAGTTCGTAGTAATTGACGGTAAGTCATCGAGTAAAACAGAAGTGATACCTCGCGTTCCCCCGGGAAGCATTATAGGTCCCCTACTCTACCTTGTGTTTATAAACGATTTAGGAGACAATCTGAATAGCTCCCTTAGATTGTTCGCGGATGATGCTGTCGTTTATCGGTTAATGAAGTCAACAGAAGATCAAAAGCAACTGCAAAGCAATTTAGACAAAATTTCTACATGGTGCGAAAATTGGCAATTAACAATAAATAATGAAAAGTGTGACTACACATGACCACTGAAAGAAATCCGCTGTACTTCCATTACACGACAAATCAGTCAAACTTAAAGGTCGTAAATTCTACCAAATACCTAGGTGTTACAATTACGAACAACTTAAACTGGAGAGAACACTATGGGGAAGGCGAACCAAAGGCTACGTTTCATTGGCAGAACGCTTCGAAGATGCATCAGCTCCACCAAAGAGACTGCCTACATCACACTTGTGCGTCCTCTCCTGGAGTACTGTTGTCCAGTGTGGAACCCTCACCAGGTGGGACTGACGGAAGACATTGAGAAGGTCCACAGAAGGGCAGCTCGTTTTGTTTTATCTTGTTACAGGGGGTAAAGCGTCATGGAAATATTGCACGATTTTTGGTGGACATAATTAAAAACGCTATTCGTTGAGGCCAGCTCTGTTTGCGAAATTTCAATCACCGACTTTTACTTCTGAATGTGAAAATATTTTGCAAGCACCCACCTACGTAGAGAGACATAACCATCCCAATAAAATAAGAGAAATCAGATTGAAAACGAAACGATTTAGGTGTACTTTCTTCCCGCGCTATTAGAGAAGGTTATGAAAGTGGTTAATCAACCCTCTGCCAGGCACTTAAATGTTATTTCCAGAGTATCTATGTGTATGTAGATGTAAGGATTTATTTGTTGTTAAGTTGAGCTAGTGTAAATCTCCAGGAACAGCCAATAAAACTAATTGGTGCATCGGAAAGGATGTATTCCGATTGTAAGAAGTTTTCCTCACTGTCATTTCCTGTATATTCTGAGGAAATTCCTAAATGAGACGTTAACTGACTTACAATTGGGCGGCGAGCGATACGGCGTTTTAAGACGCACTATCCGATTGGCAGGCGAGCCACTGGCGGGGAAGCGCCAGAATCATCGGAAGATATATACAAGCGGATCGAGGAAAAGGCAGACTCCCTCTCTCGCCCGCGTTGGCTGCGTGTGTCGTCGCTAGCGGTGCGACGCTTTCGCAGTGATTTTCATGCAAAGAGGTTATAAAAACTCCTACGTATTACTAAGAAGTATCTTTGTGTGTAATTGGTAACTACTCTCAGATGGAGACGAAGTTTGATATCCATAGTATAATGGACACCTTTTCATGTTGAATAACCCTCCTACATTTAACCTGCTTTCTTTGAGTTGTAGCTACAAATACCCGTATCGTTGGATTTTTTTATGCATATTTATTTCCTACATTCTTCAAGATGCTCATTAGTCTGTCTCAATAACAGTTTTCTCGCAGTAAACTTCCACGCTCTTCTCCTTCTTCAGCTGATTAATTTTTTCACGTTCTTTTTCTGCCTTTTCGATGCGTACGGAGAAAATTATTTCTTAAGATTTAGCGTTTTTTTCTAAGTTTTAAGCTTTTTTAAGGCAGTAGTGATTCTTCAAAGAAACATACGTCTAATTTTATGGAACTTGTCCAATATCTCGCACTGTATCTTCCACGTCGTAGCTATCGAAATGAAACTCCTATGGTGCACAACTAGAGACACCACTGTCTGCCTTTTATAAGTTTTGGTGCAGAGTGTAAAAGACACACACACACACACACACATATATATATATATATATATATATATATATATATATATATATATATATATATATATATATATATATATATACACCTAGATGCTTATGTAAGTTGGTTATTCATAAAATATTCGATTTCCCAAACATTTTTGGTACGTACTAAGGTAATCATGTGTTATCAGAGTTTCAAATTATCTTAAGTCTTATCAGTAAGTCTGTAAGAATTATCATGATTATTATTAATAGAATAAGTACACTAAAGGTGCGACGCTCTCGCAGTCATTTTTATGCGGAAAGGTAATAAAAACTCCTATGCAGCACTTCACTGTGGGGATGTACTTCACATCAGAATTAAACCTTGCGTTGGGATTACTATGGATTGGACTCTGTTCATAATGTTGACCGAACCGCTTATATTCGTAACGAAGCAACAACTCATCGAAGGAGGCTCGATGAGCTGCTGATAGTCACGTAGCACGCAAATATAAGGCCACAGCAGCTTTTAAAGGTCGCTTCTTCATCACGACGCAGGGAAGTGCGATCGGCGGTAGCCGATCTAGGCGGACAATATTTAGTTTCGATATCAGCGAAGACGCAGCTTGCAGCAGTCGGCGCAGTTCATGTTATTGTGTGCAAATGCTTTAGGCGAACTCCACCCATCTCCAAACAGCAATAACATTGCCTAATATTACTGTCATTGCAACAGCCTCGAACATAAAGTGACGAAATTGAATTAATTTTAAAGTCAAGTGGGCACGGTTCTTCAGCCATTCTAACAACTTTCTTTCAATTTGAAATTGTTTATACGTTTCATCTATCCTTTCAACCTATCCGGAACTTGGAAATTAAAAATGTAATTTATTTCTTTATTCATTTGAGTGTTCGTAAAAGTAAATAAAGGCAAAATTTAAAATCAGTTTTTTATTTCAGAACCTAGTGCCATCACTGTAGTACCCGAACTGATCCTCACTAGTTACACTCTCTTAATTTTAAGATTTTTGTTACAGGAGATGTCGATCTACTTCTATCTTTCCATAAGTGATAAAGTTTCACCAATCTTTCTGACTTCTACGTGACATGCTGTTGATGTCTTCCTTGCAGGAGCCTCGGGTACAGTAAATGGTGAAATCAGTCCGTTGCGCACAGTAAATAGTTGAAAGAGTCGAATAAAATCTCAGCAGCATAGATTTAGCACGTTAGACGGTTTGAGTGCAATATAATCATTCACTAAGCAGTTAATGATTGCGTTGATGTTGACTGCTTTTAATGTACAAAATTTAATGTACTTCTTTAACATATCATAAAACCAAATTATGTAATTTACACCACTTCTAGACTTTGGTAGGGATCCACAGACATCCAAGTCAATTGTAGCGTTTGGGGCAATAGGTATTTTTGAAGATAATAGTCTTCTACTCGCTCTGTTATCCGGCTTAACCTTCTGAAATATCTCGAATATTCTTAACCGTTGTTGAACTTTGCGAAGTACATGCAGTAAATGGCGATATGAATCATCCTTTTAACACGTTTAATGACACCAATGGTTACCCAAGGGTTGTGGATATGCCAGATACGTTTTTCTTTATAATGAGGGTAAGAAAACACAACAGCGATCACTTCCGGCCATACGTCTGGAAAATAGTACCCCTTTTAGAATTTTATGTAGGTCAGATATCCTTTGGTTGTCGGGATGTCCTACTAATAAAATAATTTTATTCCACTTTTCATTCTTTTGTTGTAACTCAGCCATGACCTAACAAGAGTTAATGAAGTTCTAATGATACTTTTTTAGCTGGTGTTGTCGTCAATATTAAAGTTAAGTACCGTTATTGAAATTTAGCAAACTGTGAAATATTGCAATGAATATTAATCTTGAAAAAATAGAGACACTGAGAAAAACATGAAAGATTCCGCCATCAGAAAGCATCATTACAAAAGAAAGTGGTGGAATCCGGTTTTTTAATTTTTTTTATTTTTTATTTATTTATTTATTGCCTGGCAGGAGAACACAGATTGGAGTCATCACACCGGAGTCGAACCTGTACAGAATAATTAATTTCTTCTTTACTGTAAACTGATGATTGATTGCATAAGCTTCGAATACTAACTTTCAGCAACGTGTTTCTTTTTTTTTTTTTTTTTTTTTTTTTTTTTTTTTTTTTTTTTTTTCTATTACGATTGATGATTAAAGTTGCAAGATTATCGGACTTCATTTAAAGTAAAGAAGCATTACTGCAGGCATTGAAACAAAATTCAACACAAAATGTGCATGTGAAATTCGCGTCTACAATGTTTACGCAATCGCGAATCAATTTACAACAATGGCCAAGCATCATTTTACGTGTTATGCTGGAAACAAAAATTTTAAAATAATATAAAATGGGAAAAGATCTCCTTTTAAATAAACTATTAACTGCAAACGAATTTCTGAATTTATTACAATTAATTGTTTTAGCTCACACTTAGATGATCAATATGGAGATACCAAGAGAGAGACGTCCAATCTATTCTACAGTAAGAAGACAAAAGACGACAAGCGATTCCGTTTTCTCCCCAGCTCGTTCAAAAAATTTGAAAGTCTCTTATGAAACCAAAGAATCAGATATTTACTGGCAGAGAGAACGGATGCTAGCGAAAAGCGTCGCAGATACAACTTTAATAAAAACAAAAATATTAAATGTAATGCTACAAAGTAACCCCTATAGTTCTTGTCTTTCAGTAATGGAAATGTTTTTAACGTATGTGGATACTGAACGTAAGAATGCGTCGGGAATTCTGCATGGTAATAATCGTCCCACTTCTTAAGTTTTATCCATTTGCTAAGGAAGTTTCACGTGACAAATACAAGTGAACGACTGGAATGAAAAACTACTAAACTATACATTTTAACGAGTTTCTTTTTCGAGACATACAAATTTCACTCCAGTGATATGTAAATATAATCTCTGAGAATAAATTTCGGAGAATAGTGCTCTAACGTAGGTGTCTATGGACTACCAGTACCTTAATGTCCTTCGAAACAACCACCTACCAGTTCTATCAACTTCCGAGCACTGGAAACTCTGCACGAAGTCTTCCTTTGGGATGATGTTCGCCTCGTCACGTTTCGTTGGATGTCACAAATATCATAAAATCTCTTTCCTTTCGAAACGAGTTTGAATTGGGGATTCAGATCCGACTTATATGATGGATGTTCAACTTTGGAAACAGCAGGTTTCATCCTGTTCCAGGTTTCAAACTGTTCCAGGTTTCAAGAAACAGGGTGTCGCATCAACCGTTTCGCGCTGGGCTACGACGTCCGATACCTGGGGTGGCCACCCAACCCCTGAATGTCTGGAAGTGGTTTCACCTTGGTTTTGCCACTAGTTGAAAACATTCACCACGGCACTCTTCGAACACCCAACAAGTCGAGCAGTTTTGTAACGCTCGAGCCGAGCTCAGATAGAACACACACCATTCTACACACGGACATCATGCTCACTGACAATAAAGGATGTTTATAAATGACTATCGGGATTTTAACGCTTTATAATATTTACTAGCTTCAGTCCCGCTGGTTCGCACGCGTAGATTGGACGGTCTGCGTTGGTTGTTTCTCCTTGGATATATAAATTTTCATAGTTTAAGCTTTAAAATGCTTTTCTAATCAAGTATTTTGATACAACTTGCCACCCCCTATTGCACAATCGAAGGCTGAATTCAAAACATTCCGAAACACATTTTTCTTAATTATAACCATGGTTCCAAATCCAAATTGTCACATTTATATTATCAAAATAGTCTTAGTAGCACCCTTAAAACATTTTCCCTTACTTCACTCACTTAATCGTTGAATTTCCAAAAATATCGATACTCTTGTTTTTAACATTCCAATCAATAATCTAAATCCGAAGTTTTGTATTACTTGCTTCAAAATTTCCTGAATAACAACGTTTTTCCAAAGAACCATTCATCCCCTATTTCACCCCCTAAGGGATGGGAATATCCAAAAATCGCTGATGCCTGCAGTGTAAGATAAACAACATGTACACATTTCAAGTTTCTATCGTCTTTAGATTCACTTTTTAGTGCCGTTTTCTGTCTTTTGGAAACGGATTGAGAACGCGAAATTTCTGTCTTACACTTTGCATCTTTCTTGGTAGTTTTACTTTTCAAATTGCAATATGCACTTATTTTTCTTTATTCGTACGCTTGTTGCTGAAAAATAACTGAAGAATGTGCATCACGTTTCGCTGTATATAACCTCTATGTTATTATAGTGTCAAAAGTCATCGCTGGTCTTCAGTCCGAATTTTATACAAGCTGACGTCTTTCAACTACTATATCTTCCACCCTCCTATAGCTATCGACATGGAACTGCTATGGTGTACAACGGGAGACTTTGTACTGTAACAACACAGTCCACTGTACCCATTGTCCATTGTGTACTTTTTACTGAAGATCAAAATATTTACACCCACATGTAGAGTTTTATTTTAGTTGGTAACTTTCGACTCTCATATCTTAGACCCTCTTAACGTCATCAACCCTCTACCACCACAGTGTATAATGGGAGACTGATATCTAGTACCACATACAAACACTATTCGTTAGCTATGTGAAGATTAGGCTGCAGAGGGAAAAAAAAGGCACAAACTCCTCATTTTTGATACTTATATTAAGACTAAGATATCGCAATAATACCGCAATAATACAATTTAAAGCAACTTGTGGGGCTGCAATTGTCAACATTATATCACAATAACGTGATGACCAGTTTCGACTTATATGCAAACAATTTTGAGATCTTCATAACTCATATTATTTCCTGGAATACTGAGCCATCTCTCCGCTGTCTTGCATTGTGTATTCCATTATGTAATTTCCTACATTTGAAATATCTGCCGGGTAGTAAGTCATTTAAAATCTTCTAAGAACTTAAAAAGTATATTTCTACTGTAGGCGTGACTCTATACAAATTTATTTGCTATTGTTTGTATATGTCAGTTTTGGATAGGTAATCGTTACGTCTGGTCTGTGTACATCAAAAGTGAGAAACATTCACTGAAGATTACCTTCGTGAAAAATTCGAGAATAAAGTGGTGTAGTTGTTATGGTCTTCAGTCCGGAGACTAGTTAGATGCAGTTCTCCACCCTACTCTATACTCAGCAAGCTTTTTCATCTCCTCATAAGAACGGCAACACTCATCAATTTGAATCTGCTTACTATATGCATCTCCTGGTCTCCCTCTGCGATTTTTACCCCTCACATTTTACTCCAATTTACGATTCCTCTAGGTATAAGAATGTGCCCTACCAAGCAAACCCTTCTTTTGGTCAAGGTATGCCAAAAATTCCTTTTCTCACCAATTCTGTTCAGTACCTCCTCATTACTTACGTGATCTATCCACCTAATCTTCAGCAATATTCTGTAGCACCACATTTCAAATGCCTCTATCCGCTTCCTGTCCGTACTGTCTATCGTCCATGTTTCACTCCCTTACAAGGCAACACTCCACACAAATGCCTTCAGAAAAGACTTCCAAACACTTAAATTAATATTCGATGTTAGCAAATTTCTCTTTTCTTCCCATTGCCATTCTGCATTTTATGTCCTCTGTACTGCGACCGTCATATGTTATTTTACTACCCAAGTAACAAAACTTATCTACCACCTTCATTGTTTTGTTATCTAATCTAATTCCTTCAGCATCACCTGATTTCGCATCCCATTATCTTTGTTTTGCTCTTGTTAATTTTCATTTTATACGCTCTCTTCGACACACTGTCCATTCCATTCACTGCTCTTCCAGGTCTTACTGTCTCGGACAGAATTACAATGTAATCAGCAAAACGCAATGTTTTTAATTCTTCATCCTGAACATTAATCCTTATTCCAAATTTTTCCTTGCTTTCCTTCACCGCCTGCTCTATGTACAAATGTAATAACATCGGAGGAAGGCTATAACCCTGTCTTACTCCATTCCCAACTAATGCTTTCGTTTCATGCCCTTCGAGTCTAATAACAGCGGTCTGGTTTTTGTACAAGTTGTAAATAACTCTCCTTCTCCTGTATTTTAGCCCTGCTTGAGAATTTAAAAGAGTGTATTCCAATCAACACTGTCAAAAGCTTTCTCCAAATCTATAAAAGCTTAATCCATCTTCTAAGATAAGTCGTAAACTGATTATTGCCTCCCGGGTTCCTATGTTCCTCCTGAATCCAAACTGATCTTTTCCGAGGTCAGCTTCTACCAGCTTTTCCATTCTCCTGTAGATAATTCGTGTTAAAATTTTGCAACCATGGCTTATCAAACTGATGGTTCTCTAATTTGCACACTTGTCTGCGCCTGATTTCTATGGAATGGGAATTATTACATTTTTCTTAAAGCCTCGGGGTATTTCGCCTGTCTCATACATCTTACACACCAAAGTGGTAACTAGCCCCAATCTCATCACGAAGATAATTTTAACATTAATTGATAGAACACTTGATACATATCTATATTAAGAGAATGTAAGCTATACTGTCGTTCACCGGCGTAACACCGTAACACCGAGGAGAAATTATCCAAATAGCGCCACACATGGTGGAAGTGGCGACGGGTATACAAGCAATAAGTGATACGCTTTTCAGCGAGATGTGGCACACATAGGCCGAGCAAAGACCTCTCGTGACGGTCCTACAGGGTCTGTGTTGATCCTAGTGTAGTCGGCGCAGAACTGTCACACAAGTTAGAAGAAATACATTGCGTGCCAGTATGTCTCTTTGACTTCAAAGGCAGCCATATCGGCATGCCAGCGAGTTAGAACGGGGCAGATTGATCGTTCTCCGGGAAAAGGGGTGGTCTTACCGTGACATTTCGGCTCAAAAAGGGCAGGGCATGTTGCTACGACAGTGATCTATATATATATATATATATATATATATATATATATGTGTGTGTGTGTGTGTGTGTGTGTGTGTGTGTATGTGTATGTTTGTGTGTGTGTGTGTGTGTGTGTGTGTGTGTGTGTGTGTGTGTGTGTGTGTGTGGAAGCTGTAATATAGCATAAAATTTTGTTGATTTTGTTCGTAATATTACGGCTATATGTTAAGCATACATACAAGATTCGTTCTTACAATATGCGGGCGCACGTGTATGTGCCTCTAAATGGATGAATCCGAAAGGCCATGAAGAGGTTTCTTGAACATGTTAAACATTAGGATACTTCCTTATTTAACACTTCTTCGTAATGAACAATTTTCTGCATCTTAGATATATTACTTTAGAAGTTTATGCTACAGGAAGGGGAAAAAAATGAGTCACGAAAGTTATTGCATCTGTTGGCCAGCGAAAAAAACATCTGTGCGTAAAAAAAATAAGGCAGAACTGATAGCTTTGGTTATCTGAGACCATAACACCTGTTTTATGTCAGTGGTATGTTCTTCATCTGGGGTCTCAGCGAGATATTCAGGATGAAAAGATTTAAAATCCTGTCTGACAATTCAGATTTAGGTTTACAGTGGTGTTTCAGAAACATTCAGTCGAAACCCGTGATGTGAACTACGATAACTCCACAGTTATGCATAAGACGCTTAATATTTATGGAGAGCCGCATACAATCCCCGGGAGACTATAAATTTTTAGGGGATAACTGTCGTGAGTTAACACCACAAAATGTAATATGAAAGTACCTTCACTGCCGGGGTTTCCATTATTTTTTGCTATCTGCCTAAAGAAGTACATTATACCGAAGTAGGTAGCTAAAATTTTTCTGATAAGTATCAAAATGAGATTCCAGGAAATTTTTTATTCGTGTATTGAATGTCTTTCTTTCATTCCTGCGTTACCACTGCAGCTTTGTGCTCCGCCTGCAATCATGACGTCGGCATTAGCGCGCTACTCTACTGTACACCATTGTTATTTCTTATCATAATTCGTAGGATATTAATAGAAATTACGTCTACTTTGCAGGATAGATAACCGATGTCAAATTTATTATTTGTAAGGAAAATGTGAGTTAGTACAATGGGCATTCTTATGTGATAGTTTGGCTCATGAGAGGAAGTGGGCAAATAATTTACGCAGTTAATAGCAAATACCTGATATGCTTCAAAATTTCTCAAACCAGTGTTTCAATTTTGATCAAATTCAAATGTATCTAAATCTATCGGACGAAACTGCGTGGTCATCAGTCCGTAGCTTACAAGCTACTTAAACTAAGGTAAACTAACCAAAGGACGACACACACACCCACGCCCCAGGGAGGACTAGAACTTCCGACGGCGAGCATCCGCGCGCTTCGCAGCGAGGAGCCTTAGACCGCTCGGCTATTCCTCAGCGGCTCAATTTTGATCCATATTTTTCTTCTTCCTCTGATGAAATAAACATTTTGTTCTACATAGTAAATGAATTTCCGAAATTCAGTTAATTGTCAATTAATTCACTGTAATAGCACAAAGTCTTAAGACTCAGTTTTTTTAATTATGAAAGAAACTCTAGTTTTTCTTCCTCAAGTCGTTCATTTACAAATCACACTACTTTGCAATAACTGTTGGGAGATACAGCGTAGCTGTTCACGAGGCAAGCAAACCATCGCTTTCCAGGAGCAGGTTCATTTTTCCATTAAATAGGTGGGATGTACAAAACTCATGCAGGAAAATTATTTTATCTTTCTGATGTGAAACTGAAAGAATTATTTTCAAGACGATGAGTTTCATCGTTCTAAAGAACAGAAAATCTCTCCAGGGTCGGTCCTCTCGCATCTCGGCAGACAGGGAAGTCGCAAACTTTCTAAACAATTATTTCTGCTCAGTGGAGCAATTCGCGACTCAGGAACTTCTGCATAAGGGCAGCCGTATAGTTTCTGTCTTCCTGTCTGCTGTTTCTCCATTTCTACGGGAGTTCGTCAAGAGATAAGACTTCCGTTGTTCTTAGATAATTGCTCCATTTTCCTCTCTTGTAGGACACCTGTTAATGAGGGTTTAATACTCTGCAACTACGGAAGAGTAGTCTAAATAAACTGCCTTTAATTCACTTACTTGCTGTCGAGAAACAAAATCCTTATGCTCTGACGTAAGCTTGTAAAATCCGTTCAATGTGAAAATTACTGTCCTTAGAAAATTCACATTTTTTTCGTGAAGCGTTAATGAATGCAAATATGTCATGACTCGTACATGTATGACGTACAGATCGGGAAAAGGTGCAAGAGTAACCTTTAAGAGAGGTACAAATAATATTAAAAAGAAGGAAGGGGATGAACTGAAAAAAGTAGGCCGCATTTCAGAATTCGTATAATGAACAGCTACCAGTATGCGTAATTTAGAACCCCTTGAAAATTAAACTAACTTCAATCACTCAACGAAAGTAAACCTCCCTGTCCCGACTGATACTAATTTGGTTCCTTTCAGAGTATGCTGATGCATTAGCCCCAAACCCATTTATCGTAAGACTGGATAGTTACGCAGGGCACTCCAAAATTCAAGATAGTCAATAAGAGTGATCCGAAAAATTACGGTCCTGTCTCTTTGGCGTTGGTTTACAGTAGGATTTTAGAACATATCCTTTCATCAAATATTATGCATTACCTCGAAAATAAACGCTTATTGACACATACACGTATACGGAAACTATCGTTCTTGTGAAACACAACAAGCGCTTTACTCGATAGGTGTAACGAGTACTATCGACGAGGGATCTTAAATCAATTCCATACTTCTAGATTTCCGAAAGGCTTTGGCACTGTGCCTCACAAGCGTTTTCTAATCAAACTAAGTACTTATTGAATATCGACAAAGTTTGTGCGAATGGATTCGTGATTTCCTATCAGAAAAGACACAGTACATTGTAAACGACGGAAAGTCACAAAGAAAAACAGAAGTGATATCTGGCTTCCCGAAGAATGTGTTATAGGACCCCTACTATTACCTACCTTTATATACGATTTAGGAGACAGTTAATCATCTCTCAGACTATTAGGGATTGGAGGTGTCATTTATCTGTTAACAAAGTTACCAGAAGATCAAAAGCCACTACAAATGATTTAGATTAGATATGTTCATGGTTCGAAAATTGGCAAATTCATAATGATAAGTGTGAAGTCATCCATAAGAGCACTAAACGAAATTCATTGCACTTCATTTAAACTGTAAATCAGTTAAATCTCCAGGCCGCAGATTAAACAGAATACGTAGGAATAACATTTACGAAAAATTTACATTGGAAATCACAGTAAATATTGTAGGGAAGGCGAATGAAAGGCAATATTTTATTGGCATAACACTTAGAAATGCAGAATTCTACTAAAGAAATTAGCTCTTTTCACTGAGTTCCTCCTATGACGATTCGTAGCGTACAATTGTAATTGTTCACGAGTAACTTACCCGCGATATGTTGGCAAAAGTACTAGATTAGAACCAGAGGCAAGCAGAAAACATCGTCCGTAATTGTACTGAACGCATTCTCTGAAAACTGTCTCGAGCAATTAGTTCGTGAACCAACTACAATAATAAATGTTTGTGAAAAAAAAAAAAAATACTTGACCTCCGAGCAACAAATACTCAGGAGCTAATAGAGAGCGACGCAGGGATTAGTGAACACGTAGTTACTGTAGCGAGACTCAATATCGAAATAGTCAAATCCACCAAAATATAACGAGAAATATATGTATTCGAAAATCAAAATTTGCTAAACGTTTTCCTTAGGGTGAGTCTATATCAGATGTGGCTTACATTCAAAGAAACGGTATCGACAGCAATTGAGAGAAATCAAATCACTCTTGCAGAAGCAAAGAAAAATGCATGCCAAATTTATACGAACCGACAACCTGTTGCAAATTTTAGAAGTTTAGTGAAGCTTATAACAGTTCTCACAACGAATCTCTGATTCGTAATTTGGTAGAAATGCTAAACAAATTCGTGTTTTATGTAATGTTTACTTTGTTAAAACATTGTTAACTACCTGGAAGAAAACGATCTATTGAGCCATAGTCAACAGTGATTCAGAAAGTATCGTTTTACTGAAACACAGCTGGCTCTTAACTGGTCGTCAGGTGTAACCACTACCCATATCAACTCCCAGGAAATGTCTATTTTAGCTGCAGGATAAACCGCTTGTGACCGCAATAAAAACGCAGTCACGTATTTTATTGAATCTGTCCTTTCTAAACCTCAATTGTCCCTATGTTAATAATTCGGCTGAGATTTTCTCCGCTATAATGATTTATGCTTCAGTACTTTCTGTTAGCGCATGCAGATCTGGCACTTTCCCCACACAGCTACGACAATTTACAACTGTTAGATCAAAGTCTCTTAGAACTGTGCTCTCCATAGGTGTGTCCTGCACGCTTTGATACTGAAACCATTTTTGTGTGTTCCTGAGGCCACATAACCAATAAACCACCCAGTCAAGGCCACACAACACTCGCCACACGTATAGCTGCTTCCTATGTGTGCTTGACGCCTGACCTATTCAACGGAACCTGGACCTCAAGCTCCCTATCACGCAAGTCGAGGAATCTGCAGCCTATACATTCGCAGAAGTTTGCATAACCGTCTGAGACTCTTTCAACACCCTTCTCTCTGCTCTCACCGGAGGTACGTAGTCGGTCCTGTCAACTACGCTGCAGAAGTTAAGATTGGCTTTCGTCTTTCATGCAAGACTGTTGAACATTACCACTTTAGATAGACACCCAAAGCCGGAGAGAATCTCTTCCGATCCAAAGAGACACGCACCGTTTGCACTCACATGAGCCACCACCTAAAGTTGTTGTTCATCCTGTGTCGAAAATGTGTTCCTATTGGACTAAGTAGTAGTCAGAAACATGATACATGATAGTCTTGTTTCTCGTGCACCTTACTGATAATGTCGTCATACCTGTCAAACTTATGTCGCAGTATAATGTAATTTCTTGTATATTCAATGGTATGTCCATATTGTCTGTGAATTTTCTAGTGAATCATATAGCAGTGTGGAAGTAATGCCGCAGTTTGAAATTTTACTGCATGGAGTAAAAGTTGTGAGTTGTCAGCGAGGAGTAATTTAAAATTAGGTGGGAGTGTGTTGTCGCTGTGTGCTTTCATTCTCAAATACTGTACGAGTAAAGTGTGGCTATGTTACGTGACGCTGATTACTCTTCGTTTTCACCCCAACACGCACTTCCTAGAGAGATGAAATGCGGTACATAATTTGCGTAGGTGCTGATAGGCCAAGTATGGTAAAAATGTATTAGAAGGCAGTAAATCAAGATCTGCAGTAATAAACCTTATTGCATAATGACGTGTATGGTGGTGACTTGCTTTTGAGTTCCATGACAATGAAATTTGGTGAATAGTCCTGCAACATTTACGTGCCCTACTGTTCTTCCAAATTAGTCACCTCCAATTACTACGCACTGCTGAGGTGGGCGGTACAAGTTCTGGAAACTCTGCACCAAGTCTTCCTTTCGGTTGGTTTTCAAAATCCTTGTCATGTTTCAAGGGATAGGAATATCGTCAAATGTATATCCTTTGCGAATAGAGAGGACAGGAAGAATGGAGGATTCAGACCCGGCGAGTATAATGGATGTAAAAGTTGTCGCTTCCCCTCTTTGCTAGGAACTGTTTGGCGATATTGGCTTTGTTCGGGAGAGTGTTGGGCAACTTGAAAATCCATCACACTCGCCGGACCTCAACCCTTCAGGATTCTTAATATTCCCTCGACTTAATCTCGCTTTGAAATGGAAGAGATTGCGCGATATTCCCAACAGCCAACGAAACGTGATGAAGATTTTGAACAAAAACCCAAATGAAGACTTCTTGCAAAGTTTCAAGGATATGTATCGCAGAGCTCAGCCGTAAATAGTTATGGGAGGTGACTTTTAAAAGACAGTAAGGTAACTGTAGTTCATCTACGTTATTGTTACAAGACTGTTCACAGAACTTTATTTTCAGAAGATGTACATAACATTATCTGAGCAGCTTTTGTAATTACCCTTGTAGCTTTTATGTTTGATAGTGTTTCGTGCACAGGTAGTAATATTACGTTGAATGAATTGAGTTCTCGAATACGTGGTAAAGCTGTACTAGTACAGTGGCTAGTGCAAGCAAGAAGGTTTGTCTTTACATGCGAAAACCGAGCAAGGTTTCTTTCCGTGAGAATCTTAGCCTCCAAATACAGGTAGGACATTCTGAGCACTTGCTTGAAATCCGCTCTGAATGCAAGAGACTGCAACAAAGTGGTTTGATAGTGAAATCCTATACATATTATAAATGCGAAAGTGTCTATGTTTGTTACCGCATCGCGCTAAAACTACAGCACTGATTTAGATAAAATTCCATATAGAGATTTCTTATGTCTTGGATTAGGACATAGCCTACTTTTCAAAATGTTTATTACAAGTTATTTATTTGAAATATATCCATAGAAATACGTAACGGTTGTAAGATGCTTCTAATATAACAGCGGAAGAGTCTTGTCGGGTATGTCATGTTTAGCCGCGGAGGTTAACGCGTTATGTTACAGAATTCCGTTAGTTTGGACAATGGTTCGGGTTCTACTATAGTGAAATTTTTTTCATTGTTATTGTTATCTTTTTTACTTTCGAATATACAAAAAGATTCTTCGATACTGCCAAAACGGCTTAACTGATATATAATTACATACACAAGAAATCTGAATGTTGGCTTTTATGCCGCATTCATTTTCATTTGTTGTAACAAAAGAAGGAAGTATAAATTGAAGACTTTAAATAAAATATGCTCTAAGTACCATGGCAAGAAAAAACATTGACGTTTTGTGTAGAGTGGGATCTAGATACCAAGCCCTATTTTGTGTACAAAGCGCTAACTGCCACGTATAAATAGCGTACGTAAACTGCAACGAAAGTAGTAGCAAATGGACTCAACAGATGGCAGGCAGTACGCTGCAGTTAACATATGAAACGTTATAGATGTTCGAACATTGTGTTGTTATCGTAATTCTTTAAAATTATATCCTCTTTGGATTTCAATGAATAACAGTTTCTTTGGTGATTTCGATTATTTATAGTATTCGAACGTTTGCATTTAGTTCTTTTGTTGGTTCGCTTTGCATTTGTAGGATCTCAACAGTTCGTTTCTCCGTTAGATGTCTTTTTTTTTATCTCTTTACTTTTCTCCGTTAGGTTTGTTGTTTATTTCGTTACATTTCTCCGTTAGGTTTGCTGTTGATTTTGTTCCTTTACTTGGCATTTGTTTTCGATTACTGAATTGTTGTTATTGTAGTTACTTACTGTCAGGGATGCCATCCCACAAGCTGGAGCTGAAGGTGGGGTGTGCCTGTTTTATTGATGCGTAACTTGGATGCACTAAGATTATGCAATGGCACCAGGTTACGCATCACAGATCTGAGAAGGCATATCGTGCAGGCCACCATCATCACCGGTGGAGCCAAGAGAGAGACTGTATTAATACCATCATCCCAACAAACTTTCCATTCCAGGTTAACCGGTTACAGTTTCCATTGAAAGTGGCCTTCTCGATTACTATAAACAAGAGTCAAGGACAAACATTAAAAGTGGCAAGTATTCATGTGGCCTCCCCATGTTTCTCGCACGGTCAGCTCTACGTACGCTGCTCCCGTGTATCGAGAGCTATAAATCTCTACGTATACTCGGAGAACAAGAAGTCTCGAAACTTCGTTTACAGGGACGTATTGCAATAGATTTTTGGCTCTCCGTCCGTTCCGTGCTAACAATGTCGCAAACAGTCATGTAGTTATTTATGCCGTTTCTTGGCACTTTAATGTCCGACTATTGAACCGCGGGTAACACCGCGGGGAGCAGCTAGTCTTACAATAAAAGGTTTTTCAGCTATTGAAATTGTTCAAATGTTCTTAAAGTTATGAGAAAGTTTTCCAGGCTTGGGGGCTGATGGCCTCAGGATCTAAGAAGATGGGCAAAGGGGAAGAATTTCTTTAAATGACCTTTTTTTAGTCAGTAGATACTCGCTAAACCTAACGGAAAAGAATCTTCCTGTTTGACCGATATATTCACCTGAACATTCGGTACATTTAATACTGTAAACCACTGATTTGTAGAACAACTTCTTATTGGGCTGCTCATTATGAGGCAGTGAATACTGTATGAAGGAGCCTTCTGAAAAGCTGAATATATCGATCATACAGGAAGAACCTTTCCCGTTATGTTTAGCGAGCATCTACTGACTACAAAAGGTTAGTTAAGGAAATTCTCCCCCGGTGACCACCACCTTATAATCTCCAGTCGCCGGCCGCGGTGGCCGAGGTGACTGAGGCGCTCCAGTCACGGTCAGCACGGCCACTACGGTCGGGGGTTCGAATCCCCCCTCGGGCATGGATATTTGTGCCGTCCTAGTTCGTAAGTAGTTCATAAGTAGTTTGTAAGTTTAGGGACTGATGACCCCGTAGTTAAGTCCCATAAGCTATACAAACATTTGGAAATATTTGAACAAATCACATAAACAATGGCGTTGATTGCATCGCAATATTCCAATTAAATCCCGAGATATTGCGACGCGAAGTTGACGCTTGAAAAACCCGAAATGCGCTGCTAGCGTACGTCCTGACGCTCAGGCGTAAACCCCATGCTGCCCGTAATCGCGATGTGATTGACATGCGTAATCGCACTTCCATACTTACCAAGAGGTCCGAAACGAATAATACGGTCTGCTGCCATCCTGCATTAAAGTCGTACATTCCAGCAGGTATTTATCCCATAGGCTAGGGGTGATACGGTTCTGTAACATATCTGTGTACCGCAACGTTAGTCACAAAGTTAACTTCGCTTATCGTTAATCCGTTATTAAAAAGGTAATGCCGTTCAACGTTAAAACTTTACTGTAGATCTAGCGCATGTGACAGTGAATAATTTACTCATAATAGTAAAATTCATATTGTGTACGTAGACACATAAAAGGTGCAAGAGGGAAACCATTATGTGGTTATGAGAGTTGATAGCAGCAGACCGTATTATTCGTTTCGGACCTCTTGATAAGCATGGAAGTGCGATTTTGCATGTCAATCACATCGCGATTACGGGCAGCATGGGGTTCACGCCTGAGCCTCAGAACGTGCGCTAGCAATGTATTTCAGGTTTTTCAAGCGTCAACTTCTCGTCGCAATATCTCTGGATGTAACTGGAATATTGCGATGCAATCAACGCCAACAAAACAGTAGACTGGCACGGCGGGATTAAAATAGTTGAAAACAAAATAAGCAGTCTCGCATATGCGGATGACTTAGTTGTAATGGCCGATTCGATTGAAAGGTTGCAAACTAATATTTCAGAGCTAGATCAGAGGTGCAAGGATTATGATATGAAGATCAGCATCTCCAAAACGAAAGTAATGTCTGTGGGAAAGAGATTCAAACAGATTGAGTGCCAAATATGAGGTACAAAGTTAGAACAGGTAGACAGTTTCGAGTACCTTGGATGTATTTTCTCACAAGATGGCAACATAGTGAAAGAAATGGAATCGAGGTGCACCAAAGCTAATGCAGTGAATGCTCAGCTAAGATGTACTCTCTTCTGCAAGAAGGAAGTGAGTACCAAGACTAAGTTAGCAGTGCACCGCTCTATCTCCCGACCAACTTTGTTGTATGGGAGTGAAAGTTGGGTGGATACAGGTTACCTTATTCACAAGGTAGAGATTACAGATATGAAAGTAGCTAGAATGATTGCAGGTACTAATAGATGGGAGCAATGGCAGGAGGGTGTCCATAATGAGGAAATCAAAGAAAAACTGGGAATGAACACCATTGATGAAGCAGTTAGACTGAACAGACTGAGATGGTGGCGTCATGTTACACGCATGGGAGAAGCAAGGTTACCTAAGAGACTCATGAGCTCGGCAGCGGAGGGTAAGAGGAGTCGAGGTAGACCAAGAAGAAAGTACTTAGATTCGGTGCAGAATGATTTTGCAGTAAAAGGTATAACATCAGACGAGGCATCAATGTTAGCACTGAATAGGGGAACATGGAGGAATTTTATTAGAGGTACTATGCTCCACACTGAACGCTGAAAGGCATAATCAGTCTCTAATGATGATGATGATGATGAACAACGCCATTGTTTATGTGATTTTTCATGCTGTGGATTGAAGAAAAAAACTAGGGTGTCCATTAAAAAAAATTAAAAAAAAATAATAAAAAAGTTTGTGTTAAAAAACATATTTGCTTTCGTTTTAAAATGTTTCCAAATATGTACATTCATGGGGCCCAGCCGTACATTGATACCGGTGAAAGTCGTTTTCCAATAGCTGTTAATGTTCGCCGGCCGCGGTGGCCGAGGGTACTAAGGCGCTTCAAAATGTTCAAATGTTTGTATAGTCTATTGGACTTAACTACGGGGTCATCAGTCCCTAAACTTACAAACTACTTATGAACTACCTAAAAAAAACTAAGGACGGCACAAATATCCATGCCCGAGGGGGGGATTCGAACCCTCGACCGTAGTGGCCGTGCAGACCGTGACTGGAGCGCCTCAATTCCCTCGGCCACCGCGGCCGGCTAAGGCGCTTCAGTCACGGTCTGCACGGCCACTACGGTCGGGGGTTCGAATCCTCCCCTCGGGCATGGATATTTGTGCCGTCCTTAGTCTTAGGTAGTTCATAAGTAGTTTGTAAGTTGAGGGCCTGATGACCCCGTAGTTAAGTCCCATAGACTACACAAACATTTGAACATTTTGTTATTGTTCCAGAGACATTTTGGGTGGACAAGATAGCTGAGACACCCTGTATATGCAATACGGTGCTTCTTAGCTATAGTTGTCGTTGTGATATTGTAGAACAACAATTCATTTTCGAATGTTTTATACGGGCCAACAGTGGCACCCCTGCCCACTGTGCATGGCGTCACTGGCAGCGCGCCGCTTGGACAGAGCTGCCCCGCGGAGTGCGCCGGCTGGGCCGTTGTTTGGCCACTCATCAGCCGGTTGGCTGCGACTGCGTTGCGCTCGCGACTCGCCGGCAGGCCGGGGCGCGACGTGACGTGCGTCTGAAGCAGCCACGGGCGCGCTCTCTCGCCCCCGCACTCGCCCTGAAAGTTTTTGCATGTTCCCCGGCACCCGCGTGCTTTGTTTTATGCAGCGTCGCGACGTTATTGTGTCCTCACTCGACGCAGGAGGGCGCTGGCGGGCTGCGGGTCGTCAGAGGCGGCGGGCAGCGGTTGGAATGCAGGAGGCAGCGCCGCAGAGACTCAGCCGAGAGTGTCGGGGGTGGTGTGTGCGTCTGTCGAGAGAGGACGCTCAGCAGAGAGGTTCCTGGTCCCGTTGCTAAAACATCTCACACGAAGATACACTTCCGCAGATTTACGAGGTACATTCAAGTTCTAAGGCCTCCGATTTTTTTTTTCTCCGGACTGGAAAGAGATAGAAACATGCACATTGTTTTAAAATGAGGCCGCGTTCATTGTCAATACGTCCTAGAGATGGCAGCACCGTAAGGCCGATGGAATTTTACCGCCAGCGGCGATAATGAGAACTGTTTTAGGTACTTAACCCTTAACTGCCCTGGCGAATGTAGTAACTCTCATGCCCTGGCGGGATCATTTTTGACCCCAAATTCTTGGAGTAAATGTAATTGTAAATTACTTTTTGAATGTAAAGCATTTATTGTCTAGTTAATATCAAATTGGAAGATAAACAAATTCATTTAAACATAGAAATAAGCACAAAGAAATTATTTTATAAGATTTGCATTTATCTGACATTTTTTAATTCACATAAAAATTAGTTTTCATTAAAAAGACGTTATTTTCCATGTTTTGAACTTCTGAAGACATGATTCTTGCCATATGAAAACAAAAAAGATGCTTTGCGAACCATATTTGTTTAAATTCCTACGCTGAATATTGATATTTTCAAGCAGCGGTGGAGTAGCCGAGCAGTCTAAAGCGTCTCGCTGCGGAGCACGCGGTTGCTCGCCGTGGAGGTTCGAGTCCTTCCTTGGGCATGGGTATGTGTGTTTGTCCTTAGGTTAGTTTACCAAGGTTTAAGTAGTTTGTAAGCTACGGACTGATGACCACGCTGTTTCGTCCGATAGAATTACAAACATTTGAACATTTAATTTTTCAAATTTGTACAAAATATACGTTGGTTACCATCTTTAGACTTGGCAGCTTTCGTAAAAGCTCCCCATCATGTCACCTAGCGAATAAATATTAAAATGAAAACTCTTGGGGTCAAATATGACCCCGCCGGGGCAGTTAAGGGTTAAAATGGCGACGTTTTCCTTACTCGAACAGCGTGCAATCATTCGTTTTCTGAATTTGCATGGTGTGACACCAATTGAAATTCATCGGCAGTTGAAGGAGACATGTGGTGATGGAATTATGGATGTGTCGAAAGTGCGTTCGTGGATGCGACAGTTTAATGAAGGCAGATCATCGTGTGACAACAAACCGAAACAACCTCGGGCTCGCACAAGCCGGTCTGACGACGTGATCGAGGAAGTGGAGAGAATTGTTTTGGGGGATCGCCGAATGACTGTTGAACAGATCGCCCCCAGAGTTGGCATTTCTGTGGGTTCTGTGCACACAATCCTGCATGACTACCTGGAAATGCGAAAAGTGTCATCCAGGTGGGTGCCACGAATGCTGACGGACGACCGCAAGACTGCCCGTATGGCATGTTGCCAGGCAATGTTGACACGCAACGACAGCATGAATGGGACTTTCTTTTCGTCGATTGTGACAATGGATGAGACGTGGATGCCACTTTTCAATCCAGAAACAAAGCGCCAGTCAGCTCAACGGAAGCACACAGATTCACCGCCACCAAAAAATTTCGGGTAACCGCCAGTGCTGAAAAAATGATGGTGTCCATGTTCTGGGACAGCGAGGGCGTAATCCTTACCCATTGCGTTCCAAAGTGCACTATGGTAACAGGTGCATCCTACGAAAATGTTTTGAAGAACAGATTCCTTCCTGCACTCCAACAAAAACGTCCGGCAAGGGCTGCGCTTGTGCTGTTTCACCAAGACAACGCACCCGCACATCGAGCTAACGTTACGCAACAGTTTCTTCGTTATAACAACTTTGAAGTGATTCCTCATCCTCACCTGACCTGGCTCCTAGTGACTTTTGGCTTTTTCCATCAATGAAAGACACTCTCTGTGGCTGAACATTCACCAGCCGTGCTGTTATTGTATCAGCGATTTTCCAGTGGTCAAAACAGACTCCTAAAGAAGCCTTCGCCGCTGCCATGGAAAATGAAGTCAGCGTTGTGAAAAATGTGTACATCTGCAGGGCGATTACGTCGAGAAGTAACACCAGTTTCATCGATTTCGGGTGAGTAGTTAATTAGAAACATAATCGGAGGCCTTAGAACTTGAATGCACCTCGTAGTACACGTAAAAAGATTAAATAGTTTTTGTTCTGACTGTAGGGGGACAAGCTTTCCCTACTCTCTCATATGCCAGTTGGATATCATAGGATGTGCGCCTACTGTATTGCAATACTTGCAAACGATTGCGCAAGTGTGCCTGCCAATATCTTGTAATGTTGCTTTCGTATGAAAATGGGTGTTTCGTATTAAAGTTGAGGTTGGGGACCGCAAATGAAATTTTACCAGGTAATTACTGAGCAATTTCGTCAAGGAAGGGACAATTTAAACAAAATTATTGGATTCCGCCATTAAATGCCTGCGGTCGTGATTTAGGTAGTAAATACAACACCAGAAAGCAACATTACAGAAGAAGTCGGCGGAATCCAAATTTTTACCTTATTGAGAGCTGGTACTAATACTTCGGTCATATTCTGTAGTGATTCTAGCTGAGATGACTGGAATATTACTTCGATAAATTGATGCTGAGATTGTGCGTTTCGTTAACTATTGTTCTATGACCGTGTTGAAAATTAATCATGATACTCGCCAAAAATTGCAAAATTATCGGACTTCATAAACATCGCGAAGATTTTTCTGCAGGCATTAAGATTAATAAACCATTCATAGACACGAAATAAATAAGAGTTGCACAGAAAATGTTCTATTACAATCGCGAACAAATAGCAACAATACCGAAGCATCACTTTATGAAGTACTGGATATGCTGAAAATAAATAACTTTAAAATTAGAATGGGGAAGGGATTGTAAGTGAGTAAGATATTTCAAATTAACTGTGGGGGTTCTATTGAAATTAATAAAAAAAAGGAACTAAGCTCACACTTACAATAATTAGGCAAAATCCTGGAACACGTCCTAACACATCGAGGAGAAGACAGTAAGTCAAACAGTTCCGCTCTCTCCCTTCAGCTTGTTGCAAAAAAAGTTGAACGTGACAACCATCAAATGTTTATCAATGCGCTGGAAGAGAGAGGGCAGAAGTCAGCGACAAGCATCGCACAAGTTATTTTCAAAAAATCGTTAATGTATTAATCCAATCTACGTCACCACGTCACAGCTATAGAATAGTCGTACTTGCGAAGAACTGAACAACTGTGCGTAATATTCAGTCCCACAATGTTATTGCTACAAAAATATAAATTTTACATTTATGTCTGAATCAGTGCAAAATTTTTGGACGAGAGCTGTTTTGATTGTAGTTTACTGAATTCATAAATTATCAATACAAACTGCAATTTGTTCTCTGGAGGTATAAAATCAATGTAAATAAAGCGGCTCTTAGAATTAAGATACAATATTACTACTACAGTAATTTAGTTGCTAAGCAAGAAAATGAATCAGTGCCACATTTCAGGAAGATTGAATAAACAGAAAAAAGCAGAGGAATTTAGATTAGAACTTGCCGTGGTGTTTATTTGAAAATATTATTTAATATTTAACATTCGTTTCAATGGTTGCTATAAGGAGAAAAATCTGTGACTCACTTTTCAACGTAGAGAGATATCAGTACATTTATACAATAAAAGTAGGCTGTCGTAGCACCCTACGCGGCGAGTAAGAGCGTCGTCGTTTGCCGGCCGCGGTGCTCGTATACAGGGTGTTACAGAAAGGTACGGCCAATCTTTCAGGAAACATTCCTCAAGCACAAGCAATGAAAAGATGTTATGTGGACATTTGTCCGGATACGCTTAATTTCCATGCTAGAGCTCATTTTATTACTTCTCTTCAAATCACATTAATCATGGAATGGAAACCCACAGCAACAGAACGTACCAGCGTGACTTCAAACACTTTGTTACAGGAAATGTTCAAAATCTCCTCCGTTAGCGAGGATACATGCATCCACCCTCCGTCGCATGGAATCCCTGATGCGCTGATGCGGCCCTGGAGAATGGCGTATTGTATCACAGTCGTCCACAATACCAGCACGAAGAGTCTCTACATTTGCGTAGACAAGAGCTTTCAAATGCCGCCATAAATGAAAGTCGAGAGGGTTAAGGTTAGGAGAGCGTGAAGGCCATGGAATTGGTCCGCCTCTACCAATCCATCGGTCACCGAATGTGTTGTTGAGAAACGTACGAACACGTCGACTTGAAATGTGCACGAGCTCCATCGTGCATGAACCACATGTTGTGTCGTACTTGTAAAGACACATGTTCTAGCAGCACAGGTAGAGTATCCCGTATGAAATCATGATAACGTGCTCCAGTGTGAGCGTAGGTGGAAGAACATAAGGCCCAATCAAGACATCACCAACAATTCCTGCCCAAACGTTCACAGAAAATCTATGTTGATGACATGATTGCACCATTACGTGCGGATACTCGTCAGTCCACCAGATATAATAGGGTATTTTGAGAATTGTCTGCACGAATTATTTCAAACCGCGGTGGAGTAGCCGAGCGGTCTCAAGCGTCTCGCTGCGGAGCGCGCGGGTGCTCGCCGTGGAGGTTCCTCCCTGGGACATGGGTGTGTGTGTTGTCCTTAGGTTAGTTTGCTTTACTTTAAGTAGTTTGTAAGCTACGGACTGATGACCACGCAGTTTGTTCCGATAGATTTACAAACATTTGAACATATGAATTATTACAATTTACATTTCAAGAGAAATACTAAAATGAGCTCTAACATGGAAATGAAGCGTTTCTGGACACATGTCCACGTAACATATTTTCATTGTTTGTGCATCAGGAGTGTTTCCTGAAAGTTTCGCCGTACCTTTTTGTAACACCCTGTATAAGAAATTTCTGCACGTAGACGTGGTCAGTTCACGTCAAGCGAAGATGGCGTACACTCCGCGTAAGTGGAGACAAACGGGACTCACTTTCGGGTTGCCATCCATAGACATTTACAAATACGCGTGGCAGGAGTTGATAAACTTTTCCACTTTCGAGGCGAGCACTGTTGACTGTAGCTGATTCATAATGGGAACAGTAAAGCTAATTACTTAGCAGTTTGTGTGGAAGACGTATGTGATCTGTTTAGATAGGAACATCAATTTACTTGACAATTTAATATCTTATGTAAGTGTGACATTATATATATATATATATATATATATATATATATATATATATATATATATATATATATACCAGTTAATCAGTTTGGAAAACATGGTTTCCTTATTTGGAAGAAACAGCGAACTTGTAATTACTTAATGATCAAAATAACAGTCCAGTTCGCAAAATTTTTACAATTTATTATTATAGGTGACCGGTTTCGATCTAAGTTTAGATCATCTTCAGACCTGTGAAAAATGAATAAAAGACGATACGCTATGCATATCAACTGCCAATAGATGACAGATATTTCCTAGACAGACAACTTCTTTTTATTGTCTAATGCTTCAATTATTCTTTATTATAGACATGGCAACTATGTTTTACTGTTAACAAAATGCATTTTATACCCATTATGGATTATATATATATATATATATATATATATATATATATATATATATATATATATATATAGTCTTATTTCTTACTGTGTGACGTTCCTCATTGGTTTAAGATGTGCTGATGCTTCAGGCGATGGGCGAGGCTTTTCCTTTATAACACACAGCAGTCTCTCGCTGGTTAGCAGTCGCCGCACGCTCAACGCCTGAACATCTACAGAGAGGTATACTGTTTTAAGTAATTTTTAATCCTGTTTGTAAATTTATTGTAGCTACTAATAATGTTCCTGTTTCCCTCTATAGCATATCGTCTTTTATTCTATTTTCAGAGGTCTGAAGATGATCTAAACTTAGATCGAAACCGGTCACCTATAATAATAAATTGTAAACATTTTGCAAACTAGACTGTTATTTTTATCATTATATACCAGTTTACTGAGAATTGTGTAAATACATTTTCGTCATCGTTCACTAGTCCTCTGAATTTCATAGATATTAGGAACATTTCATTACACTTTCCACGAGGTAAAGTGTGAACTAGCTGACTGAGGACTAAGAGCAGTATGTTCTCCATCTCTTTCTGGGTGCTCACGATATTAATTTTCGCCGCGATGGAGCGGCCGCGCGCTCTGATGCGCTTTCCTGCGGAGCGCGCGGTTTCTCGCCTTCGGAGGTTCGAGACTTCCTTGGAGGATGGATATGTGTCGTCCTTAGGACCTTAGTTTAAGTTGGTTCAGTAGTCTGTAAGTCTACGGACTGATGACTATAGCCGTTTGGTCCAATAGGTATACAAGCATTTGAACATTACTTTTGAAGCTCTTAGAAAGGCCGCGGTAGATAAAAATCAGGCACAATCACACACAACGTATTATACGGTACAAAATCATTACAGTCAGAAAAAGAATAAAATCAACCAGTTGTCCTTCATGACGACTGCAGATGCCACATGGAGATAGTAGTGGCTATAGTGATAATGGTTTCAAAGTCTTCCGCCAAAATATGGCGTAGTGACACAGCTGGTAGAGCTCTATCCGGTATACCCTTCATTAGGGAATGCCGGTCGCAGTCGCCGAAAGGTCCGCGGCGTGCCAGTCACAGTCTGCACGGCCGCTACGGTCGGTGGTTCGAATCCCCCCTCGGGCATGGAAGTTTGTGTCGTCTTTAGTATAAGGTAGTTCATAAGTAATTTGTAAGTTTAGGGACTGATGACCCCGCAGTTAAGTCCCTTAAGCTTAACAAACGTTTGAACAACATTAGGGAATGTTTACAGACATCAGGTGTGATGAATTTACACAGACATGCACTCGGTATTCCTACAGCCAACTAACAGGGTGAGAATGTGCTCAAACAGTGTTCTTTTGAGTGGCGAGATCCCTTGCTATTAACGTTAGACGTGTTGCGTCAGGTTGTAAGGAGTAAAGTCATTTAGACGCATTGACCTACTAATTCGGACCTGTAACACAGTATTTGTTGCTTACAAGTGATATCTGATATGTTAATTACTTTGTTTATTGCTTGGAAAGAAATTATTATTCGAAGTACAGAATTAAATCACGAGTGCAATAACTACCTTTTCTCGAATTCGAGTAACAGTTCATACATATACACTGACGGAATATTGTTGGTTCCAATTTATCAGTTAAAATACCATTGCAGACAGGTATGCAACGATGCTGGTTGGGATGGTTACGTGAAGATTCTCACACATGCTGACGGCATTATGGAAGCGGAACAGAGACATCCGCCACAATAATATTGTAAGAGCAGCAGTGATAGTTCGTACAACTACCACATGATAGAATCTAGAAATGTTGCTGTCCGGTTTATAGCAGTTGGACTTAAGTCACTCGTCCTGCATTGACGGCGCAGAATCGACGTGCACAATTCGACCGGTGGAGTCAGAGGAGTAATTCGAAAGCCTGGTGTGAGTCTTCAGCGATGAAAGCAGACTTAAAATACTCGCAAGGGATGGATTTTTCACGTACGACTCTGTCTTTCAGACCGTATTCATTCAAGACACTCTAGCTCGCCTTATGTTCTGGGGTGCGATGTGTTACTAGGATTGTGAACCTTGGTGTTTGTAGACAAAACGCCGATCTACGCCCGGCACGTTCCTTTGCCATATTTGCAACAGGAGAGTGATGCGTCGTTCAAAGAAGATAATACCCGCCCGCACACTGAACGTGAAAATCAACATGCTCTGCAAGACGTGAGCCAACTTTCCTGGTTAACACTATCTCCGGACTTTCCTCCGATCAAGCACGTGTGTCATGTAAGGTGGTGACAACTGGCAAGTGTGACTCTTAAACCCACAGCTCCTACATCATAGGGTCAAGACGCGTGGAGTGATGTACCTCAAGACAGTATTAGCTTTAACAACCGCAACTTACTGTTAATTGTGCAATAAAAGTGTTAAATATACCATTAGTTTCTATTGTCTCCAAAAGACAGTAGGATATTTACGTTATTATTCTCACTGTACTCTCTGATTAAACATTGGCTTTGATGTGGGCTTGATGCTATACTAAATTCCGCGGCTTCACACGAATGTCGTCTCTGAAAATATTTTAGGCCCATTTTTTTATTTTTTTTTATTTTTGTGAAACGGGAGCTTTCGTGTCTTATCTGTTATAAAAAAACCTACTTATCTGACTTACTTTCCTTTGTCGAAATCATCATTGCATATAGCTACAGTCATCATCTCCAAATACTTATTGGATATATTTATACGTCTCTTCGTCTCTCTTTTCCTTCCCTTAAATCTGCATCTAGTGTCAAGGAATTATACCTCGTTATCTTCACACATATGCTACCATCATATCCCTTCTTCATGCTCTATTTATATTCCTCTCCTTACCCATACTACATTAAAATCTCCTTACTCTTTACGTTTTGTCTTCTCGGTTAACCCATTTCTTAATATGCCCCTTTCCTGGTTTTCACACAGTTGATGATGGACTTTATAAAATGCGAAACTCTAAATGTAAACACTGAAACTGAAGCCTCTATTTGATACATGTAGATTTACTTTGCCTTTATTGATCCACCTCCCGTATTCTAAAAGCTCTGTCCCACCTGATTTTTGCACAAAAGTACATGAATTCTCTCACTTACTTTTCCTTGCGATTCTTGTGTTGCCAAATTCATCCTTGTTGCTAAGAAGCGTCATTAGCACTCAGGGCATTGTTTTATGCTACTCACCTCTTGTTGGACAGTTAAGTTTCCCATTGACCAATGAGTCCGTTTCGCTAAGTAGTGCCGGTTAGTTTTGCAGGTATTATTACCACAAGACTCACCCAGCTTTAACAGTTCTCAAAAAACAATTTCCACGAATTTTACTTACCTTAACACAGGAAATGAACACGCGCTGTTATACCAAGAGGACTAGTTTGTGTGCTTTCAACTAATTTCTACGTACTTCTGCTATTCTCGCTCACTTAGGTGAAGGAGGCTTAATCGGTGGAGAGCAAGAGGGAGAGGAGCATGCCCATACGCGAGAGTGACGAACTGGTGCGTCGAAACTCGATTCCCTGAATTTTCTCTTATCAGAAGGTCTCCTGCTCATTAAGAAGCGCAAATTCCGCCTCAGTTTCATCTCGCTTTATTTTGCCCCTTTTATAGATGAATGTAGCGCCGCCTATCAATTCGTGGGTGTCATCTGCTTAAATGGAGACCTCTAAATTCCACTGGTTGACGTTATCGCCATCTGCA
Organism: Locusta migratoria; assembly: GCA_026315105.1. Taxonomy (NCBI): domain Eukaryota; kingdom Metazoa; phylum Arthropoda; class Insecta; order Orthoptera; family Acrididae; genus Locusta; species Locusta migratoria. The sequence continues at coordinate 208,174,163 of CM048747.1, read as the reverse complement.
CGTACTTTGGATTATGAAAGAATTAGCCAACTCGTACGGACATGGGGCAACCCACCGACAGTCATATGAATGACCAAGGTACGAATGGCACCAAAGTAAACTTCCACGGGGGAGTGCTAAAGAGTAATGACACAGAATTGATTTGAAAACTCCGAAAGTTTTTACACAAGAGAATCCTTATACATTTTTATTTTCCATTTCCATGTATTTAAGTCTAAACGTAATTACCGTGGCTGTGTTCCCACTTCTCTCAACTTTGTTGATTATATCATTGTCGAATGACTGACTTTCGTGATGGAGCCCCAACTTAATCCATGCTTCGATCTCTTCATCATTATAAAAGTTTTACACTATGAAAAAAGATGAAAATTGCCAGGAGCGCTTGGCACTTGGTGTAGGATGAGAGTGACACAGATGCGTTATGTTATTGTAGATGCCGCAACAAACGTGTGAGGTCTATCATTGTCATGCTGAAAGATGCTTCTCAATGGGTTGCGGGTTCTAAGGGGTCTATACATCGAGGCTATCAGTCCCTGCTCCATTGATCGAGGAACTGTTTCGATAATGCTATCAGTTCCCTGAGGGATTTGTCACCCCCCTCCCCCCCCCCCCGGACGTAGTTATGTCCGACATAGCCTCGTTTGACAATTTCGAAATTCTCCTGTGACATAGGGTTGCATATTGAGTCATTGAAGCGTGAAAACTATCCCTCCTACGTTAGAGCCTCGTCAATATTGGAAAAATAAAGTATTCGGCAGCACAGCATTTTTTCACGCCTTCCTGAAACTACGGATAGACGTAGATGGATCTGTTCGTTGTTTGTATAATGTGATGACGTTACAAGAGCTGCCAGTAATAATAGACTAGATTCTCTCGGAACAAAGAAAAGGTAAATACGTAGCCGGAAAAAAGTAAAATTTATTTTACCTAGAGAAACGACGTCAATTTTGATGAGATGATGGCAGATGCCAACTGGTGGATACACGAGCTGCTACATTGGCTTCATAGATATTTAAAAGTGACACACTTTTCAGGGCTTTGTTATCCAGATCAATACTGGAGTCGTGTGCATTAAGGCCTCTAAGAGGTTGTTGAGGAACTTGCGTCTTGAAGATATGAGTGAACCAAAGCATCTGCAGTAATTTAACTGATTCCTGAAGATGTGTAGAGTTTCGTCAGAATTAGCCCTCATGCAAACATCACCTTGTAAAATAATTATCCATTAAATATTTGTATTCATTACGTCTGACATAATTATTCTGATTTAAATATCTCTTTAAAAGTCTCTGGTCAGTTTCTTATCAGATGCTGCGAAATTCCTGAAAAGGAACAATTTTATTTATTTCTTACCACCATAGGCTAGACTTTGTGGTGTCGATGCAGCTCGTAGTTTCTTGCGTCATGGTGTGTAATGGGGTGTGAACCTGTAAACTTTTTAATTTAATTTCTTGGATAACAGAAGATATCTATGTACCGAATGGAAAATTCACTACCCAATCTGGAATTGCCAGGCGTATCTGTGTCTAATATAACAGTCAATTTTATAATTAGCTTCAAATAAAGTCCCGTGTTTAAAATCTGCAAGTTCGTAATTCCTGTTGAGGTAGCTCACGAAGACTCTCATTCTACTACACCAAAATAAAATTACACGTTGAAGAGATGAAATAATTGTAGCCGGCCGCGGTGGCCGAGGGGACTGAGGCGCTTCAGTCACGGTCTGCACGGCCACTACGGTCGGGGGTTCGAATCCCCCCTCGGGCATGGACATTTGTGCCGTCCTAGTTCGTAAGTAGTTCATAAGTAGCTTGTAAGTTTAGGGACTGATGACCCCGTAGTTGAGTCCCATAAGATTTACAAACATTTGAACATTTTTGAAATAATTGTAGACGAAAGCAGAACTTACTTTAAGTTGAAATATATATATTGAGCGTTCGTAATATATCGATTCACTCTCCACCACATTCCAATAATAATGACATACTGCTATAGAATACTCTAAACTCTATCAGCAAAGAACAACAACTTTTTCTCTTCCTAGCAATTACATGGAGATTCTATATGTTCTGAAAAATACTTTACGGTAAATTTTGATATATATATATATATATATATATATATATATATATATATATATATATTAAATAGAGCAAACATTCTCATTAGCCTTGAAATTAATTTATATCATAACAAAATATTTATAGACAATTACATCGTTAACAAATATGTGATACATAATAGTAACAGGTATCTTACAACCTGCATAGAGAATTTCTAAGATGGACAGTTTATTAACTCGACTTTTCGTTTTGAGGGGAGAGATGTTAGTCATTATTGCTGATTAACGAAAGTCAAAGAGTGCGTTAATGTTTTTTTAATTAAAAATTAATTCTTTACTCGAAATTGTGAATCTCTTTAATTAATGGCAATCGGATTAATTAAATTGTGGACAGCTCTGTTGATAACGTATGCTATCAATAGTTAGCTCAATAGGTATCCCTATCCAGATGTAAGTCCAACCTCCTGAAGCTCTGTCGATACTCTCCTGCAGACGGAGAACGTCCAGTGCTCCGCCACGCACCCTGCCCCCCTAGCCAGCAGAACACAGTGGACGCCCAGTGGTCAGGTCTGGCGCGCTGCAGCGGCGTCGTGTGTGTTCCCCTTTTGATGAGAGCGCACGCTGACCCGCCGACGGCTCAGCTCAGTTCCATTAATTACACCTCACACCAGATGCACATAAATCGTCCCGCGCTCACAACTTCAAAAGAGTAAGTATAAAAGTAAGGCTCTCGTTGTTGACTGTGATTAATGACGCACGCCTCAGCCACCGGTAGTGCTGCGCCTGACGTGGAATTTTCTGCCGCGGGCACGGTGAAGTGGCCGCTTCACTGCGAAGTGATCGCCAGGCGAATCGTAGGAACTACCACTACCTGAAATAAAAACCTTGTAATACGTAGGCTCTTTCTAATCAATGATACGTCTGTTTCTAAGGAACAGACGTTGCTGATGGTCTGCAACTACAAATGTGAAATATACATTCATTACTTCGCAATTTGCCAGAACTTCCAACTTTAGCTGCTCTTCTTCAGTTGGTCTATCATATTGTAACATATGAAACTTTGTGCCGGACCGGGACTCGAACCCGGGTCTCCCGCTAAAGTCGGAAGTTCTCGCAATTTGCGAAGTAGTGAATGTATATTTAACATTTGTAGCTGCGGACCATCAGCAACGTCTGTTCCTTAGAAACAGACGTATCATTGTAAATATAACAGCCAAGACAGGCTAAAGATGGTATAGTATGTCTCTCCCCGTTGCGGGATTCACTGCTAAATGCGTGCGAGCACTGAGGAAAATAGACAACTGTAACATTTGGGTCTGGCCGGGGAGCGTGTCCGGGTGGCCAAGGCGAAAGCGGGAGACCCGGGTTCGAGTCCCGGTCTGGCACAAAGTTTCATATATTACAATATGATAGACCAACTGAAGAAGAGCGGATAAAGTCGGAAGATCTCGCAAATGGGGAAGTAATGAATGTATATTCTATCTAATCATTAGAAAATTATGTCCAAGTAATTATAAATAGCCACGGTGGAGTGGCCGAGCGCTCTAAGGCACCTCGCTCGGACCGTGCGGTTGCTAGCCGTCGGAGGTTCGAGTCCTCCTTCGGACATGGATGTGTGGATTGCTTTTAAGTTAGTTAGTTGAAGTAGTTTTTAAGCCTAGGGACTAATAACCTAAGAAGTTACATCCCATAGAGTTACAAACATTTTAATCATAAAAAAATGTAGCTACTGTTATTGAACAAAGTCCAACCCGCTCGGTTAGTCGTGTGTTCTAACGCACCGCTATCCGAGACGGAGAGGCGTACCGGCCCCGGTTCGAACCCGCCAGGCGGATTAACGAAGGGCATCGGAGTGCCGGCCAGCCTGGATGTGGTTTTTAGGCGGTTTTCCACATCCCCCTAGGTGAATACTGGGCTGGTCCGTAGTTCCGCCTCAGTTACACGATTCGCAAACATTTCATTACACTTTCACACACATAACACTATACATAGACGTTTGGGTTACATATTTCCTCCCGGAGGGGGTGGGTGGGGGGTTGGCGGCAGGAAGGGCATCCGGCCAGCCCGTCAATACTAATATGCCAAATATGCAATAACAAAGCCGATCCTGCATGTGCGGGAAAAGGGATGAAGAGAAAGAAGAAGGAGATTGACCAAAGTCCGCCTCCGTAGTTTAGTGGACAGCGCGGTAGGTTGCCACGCATGAGCCCCGGGTTAGATTCCCGGTCAGGTCGGAGATTTCCTCCGCTCTGTGGCTGGGTGTTGTGTCGTGCTCATCATTTAATTATAATTGACACACAAGTCGCGTCAGCTAGAAAGACTTGCGCAAGGCAGGCTGAACACGATCACAGTTGGGGTCTAACGGCCATAAATGATGCACGATCTACATCATTGAACAAAATATATCTGATTTACCTTTTTTTTTTTAATTTGTTGACTAACATCCGTGCGGTCTTAGGCCATACGTTACGGATCGCGTTGCCACTCGCGTCAGAGATTTGAATCTTTCTCGGGCATAGGTGTGTGTTGTCCTCAAGTTAGTTTAAAGAATTTGTAGGTGTGGGGATCGATGACAACAGCAGTTTAGATTCACAGGTTTAGAAGCATATGAACAGTTGGTTGACTAACGTGTATTTGTCAGGTAGCAGTCCTCTTATATCCGCATTTTAATTAAATTTGAGCTTGAATAAGTAAATCCTGCGATGAGTATTTTACTCCATTGCCATAAGTAATATGGTGCGAAGTTCTTATGTAATAAGTGAATCGTGTCATTGTTTTCTGAAACATCTCAAACATCCGTCCCTTGGCTTAATGTTAAATGTTATTTTGCATCCTATATTTCATATGTTATTGAAACTTGCTTTACATCAGTCGAAATATTACATTTTTGGATGTAGGGACAAGGAAATGCAAAGCTTTTATATAACCACAATTGGCGGGGATGGCTTCCCACGGATGGCTACGTATTTGCAATCGATCAGTGACACAAGACAAACTGACAAATCGTAAACACGTAGCGCTTCTTTAAATAGTTTATTAAATTAGCAAGTAGAAATATACGACTGGGATCTTTAGTTATAATTGTGTGGATTTTCGCAGTGATAACTGCATGTGTCTAGATGGCGAAGTGTAGGCCGTGTGACTGAACGTGACTTCGGCAATTCCACGTTTCTAATAATCACCAGCTATCCGTCTGGGGAAAACCAGACCTACTGTTAAGCGTGGAATCCAAATCACGTATCATTTCTAGTGACATCCAAGAAGGAGAACATAGACCAAAAACATTGTTGTTTTGGTGTTCAGTCCGGAGACTGGTTCGATGCATCCCTCCACCCTACACAATTCTGAGCAGGATTCTCCATCGTCTCATAGGAGCGGCAACCCACATCCATGCTTACTACATTGGTCTCTTGGTCTCCCTCTGCGATTATTTATGCCACATATTTTCCTCCAGTGTGAATTTCATTGATGTCTGAGAATGTGATCTCTTAGTTGCTTTCTTCTTTTAGTCAAAGTATGCGAAAAATTCCTGTTATCTCCAATCCTTATCAGTACCTCCTTATTAGCTACGCAACCTACCGATGCAGATTTCAAAATTTCTTTGAAACACCACATTTCAGAAGGTTATATCCTCTTTCTGTAGGAAATAGATGCATCTATCTTCCACGTTTTCCTGCCGTTCAAGGGAATGTTCCACACAAATGCCTTCAGAAAAGACTTCCCTACACTGAAATGAATATTCGATATTAACAAATTTCTCTTTTTGAGAAACGCTTTTTTTCCCATTGCCATTCTGCATTTTATATCATCTGTACAGCGACCATCGTATGTTATTTTACTTCCCAAGTAACAAAACCCGTTTATCGTTTCTTTACCTGATCTAATTTCTTCAGCATCGCCCGTTTTTCTTAGACAACATTCCATTACCCTTGTGTTGCTCTTGTTCAAGTTCATCTTATACCCTTCTTTCAAGAAAGTGTCCATTCCGACCGATGCTCCTCCAGGTCCTACACTGTCTCTGACAAAATCACAATGTCATCAGCAAACCGCAAAGTTTTATTTCTTCTCACCCAAACTGCTACGCCAAACTTCTCCTAGCATTCTTTCACAGCTTGCTCAATATACAGATTGAAAAACCCTGGGGAAAAGCTACAACCCTTTCTTACTCCCTTCCCAACCACAGAATTCCTTTCCGTTAGTCTCTTACGACTGCTCTTTCTACAAGTTTTATATAATTTCTCATTCCCAATATTATATATTTTACCCCATCAGAATTTGATAGAATGTATTCCGGACGACGTTGTCGAAATCTTCCTCAAAATTTGCACTTGCTAACAACATAGGTTTCCTGTCTATGAAAATTCGTAATGTCAGTATTGCCGTGTTCCTACATATCTTCTAAATCCAAACTGATCTTCCCCTAGGTTGTCCAATACTAAATTTTCTGTTTTTCTGCATATAATTCAAGTCAGAATTTTGCAACCATTAATTGACAGGTACGAAGATTTCACACCTCTCTGCTCCCATTTACTTTGGACTTGCGATTATTACATTTTGTTCCTAAATTCTATGGGTAAATCGCTCCGATGCGCGAGGCCGTTCCCCATCGGGGGTTCGAATTCCCCCTCGGGCATGGAGAAGTTTACGGACTGATGACCCCGAATTTATGTCCCTTAAGCTTCACAAACATTTGAACATTTGGTAAATCGCCTGTCTCATATTTCTTGCACACCAAGTGGAATAGTTTCGTCATGGCTGGCTCTTCCAGAGACTTCAGTAGCTTTGAAGGAATGTCGTCTACTCCAAGGGCCTTGTTTCGACTTAGATCTTTCAGTGCCCTGTCCTTTGTAGAGTCCCTCCATTTTTCATCTTTTCCTTTTGTGACCAGAAGTGGTTTTCAGTTTAGAAGAAAAGCCAAAATTTTGCGGGCTATTATTACGTGGTCTTATGGATTTATTACTGAAACCCAACGTTTCGTCCTCAACTGAGGAGGACATTTCCAAGGATTATCGTGTCACTTTTTTGTGTCCAATGCACACCCTAGCTCTCTGGCTGGCTTTACTATAGAAGAAAAGTGTTTCTCAAGTTTCCCTTAGCTCCTTTCGATAAGTTGGAGGGCTGATGCTAAAAACAATCTATAGACTTCATTTAACAAGTATCGATTTCGTTATTAGCTTTCGAAATATAACAAGAAAAACGTTACAAACTCATACAATCAGGATTCTCTAAAAGTCGTTAATGTTCACGTTCCCAGAGTTTTCTGAAAAACATCCTTTTGAGAATTTGGCTCCATCGTCTGAAGGAGTAGACGTACAGTTACAGTACCAGACATGATTTCAAAGTAGACGAGTTAAATGAGGATTCTAAAAATTACTACGAAAAACTTGCTCTTTCGTTCAGCTTGGTTTTTTAACTAACCGTCCCAATTTCTAATTTATGAAAATAATTTTAAAGGAAGAATTGATAACGTTTTTCTAAGTGTTTCTGGAGCCAAAAATCTTTTTCCCTTTACTAAAAATCTAGTGAGAACATAAATTTTATAGTAATGAGTTTGAGGTAGGTTAATACACAACTTTTTATTTGTTATGTAATATATATGCCAAGATCGCCTTTCAATATTTTAATTCAGATTACCAGTTTGGATAAACTTAGGTATCATACAAAGTCTGTCGAAACCGGTAACCTGAAATAAAATGTTAATCACCGATCTTGGCATATATATTTCATAAGAAGTAAAAAATTTAGTTCGCCAACCTACTTTGAACAGTTTTACGGATATACATAATATTGATTTTATTTTCTAAGAAAAATAACTAAAATTAATAGGTTCCAAAAAGAACCTTTTTCACAAAAAATATTTTTTTTTAATTTAATTTTCGGATCAAGTATTTTTCTGAGTACCATGAGATATATCAAGTTCGGGAACGTGAAAGTTAACTAGCGGTAAGGATTTGTGATGACCTTTCCTTATATCTCGAAACCAAATAAATCAGTCCATATTGAAAAGAGTAATCAATGTATCAGGCCCTTCAAATTAATCCTGTGACACTTCAATTTTCTACTGGAAGTCGATACTCATTCTGAAATTTATCTCCCGTCTGCTTTACAATTTTATTTCACATTTACAGGAGACTTTTCCTTTCTTGTTTTCAGGGTATTTACGTACGAAAACTACCACCAATATTCAATTTTTAAAACCACTTGAGGCACTATGGGCTTACATACATTTGGTTTAGATATAAACTGGTTTAATGTTCAGTGAACACATTTTATTCTGTTTACTCTTTCAGTGTAGTTGGGCTGGTACGTACATTAGTGTGTGTGCTTGCGAAATTTTTATGCACTTCGTGATTATTGGTTACATTATTAACCACAATAAACTTCCTATGTATGTTTTCAGAAGTACGACTTTTGTGTTAAGTCACTATTTTCATATTTTACTGTTTTTACCAGACTTTGTGTTCTCATTAGTAGCACATACTATTGTGGAAGTGATTGGCAATAGCTTTTCCATGCACTTGCACCAAACACCGAAGTACTTGTAAGAGAAATAAATATTTCCGTTTGGTGGTTAGAATCAAAAATATTTATTTAAAATATAGCATATTAATTTTGTTCACTGAATAAATGTCGTTAGTGCACTTTCAAATCAAGGGGACTCATATATACGACCTTATTATGAATACATAAAGAGAACTGGCAGATGTTCGTTATATGTTTGAGTTTGAACATTTAATGGATATCTGAGAATTATTTTCATGTATTTTACATGTATTTTACATGAGTCCCCTGGACGAAATTGCACGGAGGATATTCATTCCATGAACGAATTCGATATGCTATACATTTTTAAATAATTACATTATAATATTTATAATATTATCGTAACCATCAAGAGGATTTTTTCATTATAACTATAATATTGTGGTGGTTGGACACACAACTCATTATTGAGTTTTTTTTACGTACCGTTTTGTTCACGTCACCCTATTACTTCTATTGTGCAAAACACCATAAGGGCGGGAAGCGTGGGCGTTGTGAGAGAAAGGGGATGGGGAGGGAAATGGCAAGCAGGGTACATATGAATTCTATAATAAAATTATTACGCAGTTTAGTATTATTTTCTTCTTAACATTGGTAGCATGCTCATTTTTAACTGGGTTAGTGTGCTTTCAGCAAACTCCTGTTTTACTATCCAGAATTGTTTCACTGCACTTACAGCACCTTCAGTGCGCTTTTATTCATATCGTTTTAGGTTTTGAAAACTTACTATTTTTTTATAGTGTTTTTGGTTGGAGTAACACATCGTTCCCAATTACTCTTTTACAAGTTTGCTGGTGTCTTTATTATTTTTTAGTGACGGAAGGAGCTTTATTTAACCAATGCTCACGAACTGAAAAAAGGACATTTTTCAAGATTCAAAACAAAATTGAATACAATGCGACTGAAGATGCTGCTGATGTAGTGAAGCATAACACAAGAAGCACGATGTTTTCCTTCATATATTTTTAATGAAGTAAACACAGACCACAAGTGCTATCTGAAGATATTTATACGTAGATTTGTACCTTTTTCAGTCCATGGAGAGCAATCATACCTGTAACAGTACAGCCGTGTAACTGTTTTCCTTATCCTCTTCCTATAAAGTGCAATAGGAGGTGAAATTCTGCAGATATCGGCAACATGGAGAACTCGATAGGCGGAGTTGAGTGAGAAGTTAAAAATGGGCAGTAGGCCTATTGGTTATATATATGTATATATGACTGTGCTTTGCCTATTCATAACACGGAACGGCAGTTGAGTGAGAAGTTAAAAATGGGCAATTATATATAACCAATAGGCTTACTGCCTATTTTTTACTTCTCACTCAACTGACGTTCCGTGTTATGAATAGGCAAAGCACAGTCATATATACCTATATATAACCAATAGGCCTACTGCTCATTTTTAACTTCTCATTCAACTTCGCCGATCGAGCTCTCCATGTTGCCGATCGCTCGAGAAGACCTCCTGATCGTTAATAAATTCCAGTGGCCCTTTTACACTCTATTACGACCTTCCTACCAAGGATATCGGTTTCGAGGCTTGTGAAGCAACTGGAATCCCCCCTCATCGACACCCTAATGGCGGGACTTGAGAGTGCTGTGCTCAGCGCTCAGAAAACTGAATATTGTGTTCCCGACCGCTCTGCAGGGCACCGTAGGCGCCGCAGCTGAGTAAACATTGTTCCGTTTTCGGAATCCAGGCGGTCTCCGGGGCAATGCTCGCAGCCGCTGCTTAACCCTTGCGCACTTAGCCTGATTGCTTTCTCTGTCTTTCACTTTTATGAGTTAGACCAATTCGTCGGCTGCTCCCCTCTGGCGGTTTGAGTCGTTCGCATTCACAATTTATTCGCAGCTCCGGCGCTTCTGACTGCCGCAGTAAAACGGCCTGCACAGCCGGAACGAAGCTGGAAGAACTCTGCCCCGCCGCTCGCTCTCGGCAGTAGGAAACAAAGTGCAGTTATACTTCGGAACGCTCAGTAAATAAACACATTACCAGCGCCAGTCAGAGCCCCAAAGGTCGAAATCGTAAACCTGTGTGCAGTTTACGGTCGGGCTGTTCGAGTGCCTACAGTTCCCGTAGTACTTCCATGTGACGTACGTTTCAAGGGAATGGACGAATAGCGTGTGGCACCTCACGAAAGGAATGACTGTGCTTTGCCTATTCATTACACGAGAACGGTCACGTACGATCTCACAGATACATATTCCCGAAATAGGCAACCCGCAAGTCGGAGGATCTAAACATTCTGTTGTTAATTTTCATAAAATAAACTAGTTTAATTTCCGCTGCTTCACACGCGTAGATTGGATGGTCTGCGGTGATTGTTCTTACTTCTAGATATAAATTTTCATAGATTTATCTGTAAAAATGCTATCCTAATCAAGTATTTTTGATACAACTTGCCGCCCCCTATTGCACCATTTATGGCAGAATTCAATACATCCGAATACACTTTTTTTTTTTTTTTTTTTTTTTTTTTTTTTTAATTCTACCCATGGTTCCTAATCCAAATTTTCACATTTCTAGCATCAAAATAGTCTTAGTCTTACTAGCACCCTTAAAAAATTTCCTCTGTTTCGTTCCCTTAATGGTTGAATTTCCAAAAATATCGAAAGATGTGTTTTTAACATTCCAATCAAAAATCTGAATCTGAAGTTCTGCATTTCTTGCTTCAAAATTACCTAAATAGCAACGTCCTTAAAAAAAACTGTTCATGTCCTAATTCTCTCCCTTAGGGATGAGAATATCGAAAAATCGCTTATACCAACTGTGTAAGATAAACAACGTCTACAAATTTCAAGTTGCTATCGTCTGTAGATTCACTTTTCAGCGCCGTATTCTGTCTCTCAGAAACGAATTGAGAACGCGAAATTTATTTCTTACGCGTTGGCATCTTTCTTGGTAGTTTTACTTTTCAAACTGTAATATGCGCATATTTTTCTTTATTCGTGCGCTTCTTGCAGAAAAACAACTGAAGAATGTTCATCACGTTTCGCTGTATATGACCTCTTTGCTATTATAGTGTCAAAAGTCATCGCTGGACTTCAGTCCGAATTTTATACAAGCTGACGACTTTTAACCACTATATATTTCACCCTGTTATAGATATCGACACGTAACTGCTGTGGTGTACAACTGAAGACTTTGTACTAGCCACGGTGGAGCGGCCGAGCGCATTGAGGCGCTATTCTGCGATGCGCGATGTTGTTCCACGTCGGGGTTTCGAATCCCCTCTCGGGCATGGATGTTTCTGCCGTCTTTAGTATAAGGAAGTTCATAAGTAGTTTATAAGTTTAGGGAATGATGGCCCTGCAGTTAATACCCTTAATCTTCACAAACATTTGAACATTTTGTATTACAACAACACAGAAAGATCGTTCGTCTCCATTGTGTAGATTTTGCTAAAGAGCAAAATCTTATCACCGAAAGTAAAATTTTATCAAGTCGGTAACTTTCAACTCCAATATCTTCCATAGCCTTATCGTTATCAACCCTCTACCAACATCACAATAGGAGACTGATACATACTACCACATACAAACACTATTTGTTTGCGAAGAGTAGTTATGGCTGCACAAATACTTCAATTTCTACATATTTCAAGATTTTCGTTTGCTATTATTGTAATACTTACAAGTTTTCCCCTCCTTTTGTTTACTTATTCCCTCCAACATCTGAGGTTAATTAGAGCTGTCGGTCTAATATTGACACTGTATCTCACAGATACGACGCGACCACCAAGGTTCCTCCTAGTGACGCGACCATTGCATTCGAGAGGGAGGTGGTTCAAATCCACTTCCAGCCACCCAAATTTATGTTTTCAATGATTTTCCAAAATCACGCCAGACAAATATCGGGATTGACCCCTTCAAAGGGCAAAGCCGAGTTCCTTCCCCATCTTTACCGAAACAATCCAAGCGTGAGCTCCAATGACCATTCTGTCTAGTGAAAGTTTAATCCTAATCCACATTTAATATTTTATGAAACTTCGTTTCCATGGAAAATAAAAGGCGATCAAAAACTTCCTGAATAATATAATACTTGAAGCAGTCAAGATCGCAATATGATATTTATTTTATTATGATGAACGGTTTCGATCAATAAAGTCCAGTTCATGTCTATGGTGAGCTGTCCCGTCTCTTGACGAGCAGCTTTACGATATAAGTACACAATAGCAGGACATACACTGCTCCTCAAGAAATGGATCAGCTCACCATGGACGTGATCTAAGGATGATCTTTATTGATCGGAACCAGTCATCAATAAAATAAATATTATATTGTCATCTTGACTGCTGCAATTATTATACTACTCTAGCTTCCTTGTAAGATAATTGCAAATTAATTAAAGCGAACGAGATGACGAGAGTTGTTACAATGGACTAACATCCAAGGTGAGGTGGGTGGGAACCTAGGCTAGCGATCGACATTTACATCTTACCTAGTTTATTAATTTAGTTATTTATTATAAACCACCTAAGTCGATTACAAGAATTACATCTACAGAAAAGATAAAGTTGATATCCAGGGTCCGTTTCAAGGAAAGTCGAGCCAAACTGCTAGATACAAGTTCAACAATAAATTAGTGTTATTCGTAAAGTTTGATCATTTTTCTTACAAATTAATTGATTATAATAAAAACTGTTGTTATATTTGCTACGTATTTCTCACGACTTTTAAAATTGTTTCTACAAGCGCATGTAGGCTTTCGCCTTGTAGCATAGTCAATGTTTCACATCGATACCTGTTGCGATGCATTTCGTCACCGAGGAGCTCTTTTAGGAAACTAAAAATTTGAAAATAACTTTGTGTGGTGGATAGACGGACACACAATCCGCTCCCATCCAAAGATTTTACGACACTTTGGGGTCTCACATTGCAGTGTAGCTTATAGAAAAGTGGACGTAAGATGACCAAGTTGCTTTTTCTGTACTGCGTGTAATATATTTAATGTGCTGTCAAGCGACAACAGTGCTGCAGGGACCGGGTGGAGTTGAAAACTTGCTACATATACCGCTAAATCTAATACAAAAATGTCACTGTTATCTAGTAATAACGAAACAGAGTTATTTTGGAATCAACGCCATCGATGCCAATGGTCAACTTCTTTACTTGCAAGAAGGTTGAGGTAGTTATTTGAATGGGAAGCAACAATAACGTGATGGTCTGTTTAGTATGACTGCATTTGGCCTGCTTCTTTGTCCATCGTCAGGGAGCAATGCCTACCTTCATTTGCATAACAATTTGTTCACTGCATCTTCAGGACTCTCGTACCGGTGTTGTTCATAAATTAGATCTTCTTTCTTGACGCAGTGTGAGCGTCAAGATAAACAAGCGTAAAGTTCGGCGTTTGCATAAAGAAACATCCTTTCTTATATAATTACGTAATAGCAGGAAAAACACTGCAAACAGTTACTTCCAATAAAATAGCTGGGAATAGTCATACGTGGCGATTTGAAATGGAACGACCATATGAAATTACTCGTGGATTAGGTAGATACCAGACTAAAATCATTGGAAGAATCCTCAGAAAATACAGTCCGTCAACAAAGGAAGTAAGTTACTAAACTCTCTTTCGGCCATGCTGAGTATTGATCATCTGTTTGGAATCCGTACCGGGTAGGCTTAATATAAAATATAGAGAAGCTCCAAAGGAGAGTAGCATGCTTCGTTATATGCTATTTTCGTAAGCGTGATGATAAGGAAACTCAAGTGACAGACACGGGAAGAGAAACGTCCTGTATCGCGGTACAGAGTTCTGTAAAAAATTCGAGACCCATGAAGTGTCAGCCAATATATTGCTTCCTCCGACGTATATCTCGCGAAGCGACCACAAGGATAAGATCAGAGAAAATTGGACCCACTCGGAGGTATTTTTCTCGCGGACAATACGTGACTGAAGAATTACACACGAAGTACAGTCCGCCACACTCCGTGAAGTGGGTTACGGTGTGTCGATGTAGATACAGAACGAATCGTTACGAACTCTCTGCCTCTATTGATATCCCGCTGATTGTGTAAGTTCTGCTATTTGTGTTACACCTAAGTTGGCCTTACGACACTTTCGACACTGGGTCGTTCAAGGATTATCATTAACTTTCACAGTTTTTCCGGATATTTTAGGCTAATCGCACGTTGTAAAGCTGTAATTTCTACTGATTTACGCAGAGCCGTTCCCCAGTGATCAAGAAACAAGGTAACTTGAAATTAATAAGTTAAGGGGCCCGGCAGTGAAACAACAGGAGGAGCATCACCTGTTCAATAGACTGGTTCTGTACTGAGGCATCGAAAATATGCATGGAGCGCGTTTTTAAATATCACAGACCTCTCTTGCTCTTCGTGCGCCGGCCGCGGTGGTCGAGAGGACTGAGGCGCTCCAGTCACGGTCTGCACGGCCACTACGGTCGGGGGTTCGAATCTCCACTCGGGCATGGATATTTGTGCCGTCCTTAGTATAAGGTAGTAGATAAGTAGTTTGTAAGTTTAGGGACTGATGACCCCGTAGTTAAGTACCATAAGCTTAACAAACATTTGATTTTGCTCTTCGTGCGTATCGTCTGAAATAAATATCGCATTATTTGTTTTTATGAAGTAAATTTGAGAAGTGGTGACTAGCGTTAAGCAGTTTCTGAAATGACGCAGCTACGTAACTGATGATATTCTTTCGTTGTTATCATTACTTGAGGTGTCTCAAGTTTTCTGGTTGACTCACTGTACATCTTATCATGCGTCCTGAAATATCATCAAGATATCTCAACTACTATACTATAGTGATCATGTGTACTAATACTTTAAAGCAGTATCCTCTATGGAATAAATTAAAACAAACTATTGAAACTAACTGATACCTACATAATTACACGACACAATCTAGTGACGCTTTCACGGTACAGAGAACAGGGGTATCGGCAACTCAGTCCACAGTGAGCCTAACTGATTTTATGATTTTCAGTTATATTATTGATTTATTATTTCTTCTTTACCTTTAGCTTTGACTTTTTTGGTTCTTGTTTGGCGGAAACCAACCAGACTTCATTTGATTAGAAATGGCATTTATGGAATAGTACTGTACAATGTTTACAGTGGCTGTATATTTGAATGCGTTCGCTTGGTTTTTATTGGACGTACCAATGTTGCTACTCACAACAAATGAAAGAAGCAGCTTTAAAGCATACCTAGAATTTGTTTTACATTTAATCTAATTAACGTTCTTTCAAATTAATTAAGTACTCGCCCAGTTTAATCTTCTAAAGAAACTCTTCCATTAAGAGTACAAAGGAACCGTGGCTAATTACCCTTACTTGGTCTGCTCCATATCACTGCTAACCAGTTACGTTATATGTGCAAGTGGCTACTTTTTTACTAGTTATCTCGAAATATCTGAGACTGTATACTGTATGTATACGTCATTATTTAACATATAACGGTTACGAGAGATTTTTTATATACGCCCGTGAGTGTAAAAGTATGGCATAAAATGGATTTTTTTTTTTTTTTTTTTTTGTGGTTTTGGGCGAAAGAAAATAAATTTTCTACCGAATTCCTTAAGAATATAAATTTGAATTTGGTATTATAACCTTCTGTACTTTCCGATGGAAGAAAATAGTGAAGAAAATGTTTGGAGTATTTGGTTGTGAAAATTGTAACATTTCAATTTGTGTCGCAAACCAGGAGTTGTTTGTGACCCTGCAGGTTAATATGTTGCGATGTAATGGATAGTACAAGTAGTAACATAATAACCTGAAGTAACTTACTCTCGCAAGTCAACTTGATGCCACTCCACTAACATCCGTGGCCACACCTCTCAGAAACAGAGTAACTTCATTGACATACCAATGGCAGTCGATGTTGCTGTTTCAGGTTCAGTTTCATCCGAAGATCGACGTAGAGCTACTAAAGGCTGAAGCAGCGTGTTTGTTGCCAGAACTGTACAGAGAACTCACCGTCATTCAGAATAATTCAGATGTTTGCCATCTAAGTACACCTACTGACTCACATTAGAAAGGATGTAATGTTCAGTCATTTGTGGCAAATGGGCAATAGGAGACCGTCAATAAGGTTTGGTTAGTGAAACGAATCATCACATGTTATTACTAATACATGATCACGGATTAAAGGATTGCATTAGCTTGAAATGTTGCGAAGTAAACGACTCACTCTTATCTGGCAGAACCGTTATTCAGTGTGCGAAAACTTTCGTACACCTTTTCCACGATTTCTCTGAACCATTTAGTCATTTGATGATCTACTATTTATCTTATTGTACCTTATAAACCTCACCAGTGACATAGTGAAATTCTTACGGTGACCTTACAATGTGGTTGTTGTTGTTGTTGCGGTCTTCAGTCCGCAGACTGGTTTGATGCAGCTCTCCACGCTATCCTGTCCTGTGCAAGTCTCTTCATCTGAGAATACGTTCAGCAACCTACCTGCCTTTGAATCTGCTTACTGTATTCGTCCCTCGGTCTCCCTCGACGATTCTTAACCCACACACTTCCCTCTAATGGTAAGTTGACCTATCTCTTAGGGTATGCCAGAAACTCCTTTTATCCAAAATTCTGTTTAACACTTCCACATTAGTTACGTGATGTACCATTCTAATCATCACCATTCGTCTGTAGCACCACATTTCGAAAGCTTCTATCATCTTTTTGTCTGAACTCCTTATTGTCAACTTTTCACTCCCATACAAAGCTACACTCCAGACAACTGCTTTCAGAAAGGTATTCTTAGCATTTTTTTGGTTTTTTTTTTTTTGTTCTTCAGGTAGATCTATTATGTGCGGTCGTTTTTCATTGTTCGTTCTTGGTCGTTCGTTGATCAGGTGGCTCAGCTTTTTTTATTACAGAGGACGTTCAGCCCTCTGACCGGGCGCGCTGAGCCACGGCGCCCGGCAACTTTTAAACTAATATTAACCATACCGATAATTATTATTTTGTATTTCGCATATCTCATTTAATAGCGTCTGGCAAAGTTTCAGTACAATTAGTAGCTGCCGTAAATTTACGAACTGCTGACAGTCTAAGTACTGTAATCATATTGAGGATTTTTATCCACTCTTACTTTCAAATAAATGTGTTTGCCTTGTACCACAGTTTTTTTAATTTTTTTTTATTTTATTTATTTATTTTTTTTAGCTCGTATATGTTAGTTATATTACATACACTCAATTGAATTTAGTTGTGTCAGTTACGCTACCACTCTCCAAACAGCCTTAAAATTTTCATATAGTGCAGTTACTTTCAAAATAAGTAAATGTAGCAAAAAATCACAACATTAAAATGTTTGGTCCTGTTATTTTGCTTTCTCGTCTATTCACACTCCCGAAGTTTCTCTTTTAGCTCTTGGGGAGGTGATTATATAAACGTCTCTCCTATTAACGCGCGCAGATGACATGCAACCTAGACCATACCAGTGCTATAGGAATGAGCGATTTTATATTCTAAGGGCATCTTTGAGCGATACATAGCATTCTAACCAACACTATTCCCTTCACAGTAATTTGATTGGCATTCTTTCTTGGACAAGGTATAGTAGCCCGTAGCTACCGGAACGTGGGCAAAACCGACGGTGGTCAGCCCCTCGCATTACCACGTGACTTAACTGAGCACTAATGGTCGGCGTCGTCGTTCCCACCTCCACCTAATCGGTGGCGATCGTTCTCGTTTTTGCTTGGCGAACAGTGTCCGCCCTCCCTTCTCTCTCTAGATATCGCTGCGCTGCAACTGAATATAAACTGCCTCTTTTAAAAGAACATGTGCCTTTAACCCGAAAACTTCTTAAACGCCGACGTACACTAATATTCAAGAAAAAAAAAATAATAGAAAGACGAGAAAAAGGTAGTACATATTCACAGGAAATATACACTGGGAATCAGGTGAGAAATTATACCAGATATTCATACGTAGACGCTTTTTATTTAGATACTAACTGAAAACCCGGCGTGGCCCGGGTATTTATTACTTTATTTATTCCTACCTTGAGTTAGTACTTCACCTATCCCTTCTCTCTCTGTCCATAACCTTTTATCTAATAACTTGTTATATTTATCTGGGAATATATAAGAAATAACGCTGTCTTGCATACTGTACAAAATTTTAAGTGCAGTATCCAAAGAAAGAAAGATAGTACTCAAAATACAAATGACATATAAAATACGTACGATCTCATATTTATTCAAATGTTCAAATGTTTGTTAAGCTTAAGGGACTTAACTACGGGGTCATCAGTCCCTAAACTTACAAACTACTTATGAACTACCTACAACTAAGGACGGCACAAATATCCATGCCCGAGGGGGGATTCGAACCCCCGACCGTAGTGGCCGTGCAGACCGTGACTGAAGCGCCTCAGTCCCCTCGGCCACCGCGGCCGGCTCATATTTATTGAATTATATGTTGTAGAAATGTATAATTATTCAGGTATATATTCATTCGTATAAGTATTGTATGTCTTTAAAATCTGTTGCGAATACAGTTAGGAGTAATGAAGTAATAGATTAAAGCTTGGTGCGTGATGGGGCGGTTTCCCATAAACGTTAATGTGCTCATATCTCGTGAACTACGTGTCGTACTGTGATACAATTTAGAGAGTACATTCAACTATGTATGTGTATCCTGTCTGTAAAATGTCCTTCAGCTACAATTTGTAGTGTAGAAATTATAAATTGTAACGTCATACCGAATGCCATAGTTTTAGTCCATGAAGAGCGGTAAAGTAGTAAGCGAGAAACTTTTGCAGAATAGGACCAGGAAGGCCGTGAGGCCGTGGAATCCAACGAAATAGGTAGGGTCGAAACATTTCACCCCGAGAAGATAGACATCTTATCCAAATGGGATGTTAGGATACATCTGTCTCGCCTTGGTTCTGGCGCAGCAGTGGAACGGAGTAACACATGGTACACCACCATCAGTGGCAGTTCGCCGCCGTTTGTTATAGAACGGGTTACGAAGCGTCGTCCATTCCTCCGCCTACCTAGTCTGGTTCTATAAGGTTACAAAACAGTGTGACTTTCTCCCTTTCCGGTTCTAGTCGCGAACGGTTCACGATAAGATCAATTCTTGACAAAACACAAAGAAATTCCCATGTTGAATGTTAGAGAGCACTGAATTAAATCAATGGAGAAAGTTAAAAATTTGTGCCGGAATGCCGCGGCGGAGTGATCTAGCGCTTTGCTCAGATGAGCGAGGCCGTTCCCCGTCGGAGGTTCGACTGCTCCCTCGGGAATGGACGTTTGTGTTGTCTTTAGTATAAGGTAGTTTATTAGTAGTTTGTAAGTTTAGGGACTGATGATCCCGCAGTTAAGTCCCATGAGCTTAACAAACATTTGAACAAATGAGGTCTCCTTCTTACTAGTCTCCCATGTGAGCTCTAATCCCTCTAATGTTCTCTTCATAACTGGCATTAGTACCTAGCTTTAACCGCGTTTGTATTATTCCATTCCGTGCATCGCCTTCTGCCCTACCCTCTGGCGTTATCCGTTTCGTTTAGACGTAGCTCAATCCTTATCATGTCGCTTGAATAATGTGTCGTATCATATATACTTCTCATCGGTGTTATTTTATTTTATTTTCATTATTATTATATTTTTTGTGGGTACGCCATATATCACAAATTATTTATCAAAAATTAAGATTGAGGTATCATTTTGAAGGTTTCGTTATCCACTAATGACGAAATATATACAGATAGTTCAAACATATTGTTTTCACAAAAAACTTTATTTTGGAAAATTTGTGAATGGTACTTGTATTTACGGTTGCTCCCATCAGCCACCGCGCCGAGCATCAAATTATTTTGTGTGGCAATGTAAGAGGTGCCATCTATTGATAGTCTGTTTCACTAACACATGACAGCTCATGCAGTGTTCAGATTCTTTAAGCAAGCCAAAGACATTGAACTATTTAAATCCGTCCAGTTTACCGCCTCGTCGATTGCATTTAAAGAAAAATGCTATAATTATGTTAATTAGAAATCTTCGTTCTATTCAGGGATTAATTAATGGTGCAAGATTAGTGGGGGTGAGTACATCATCACTGCTAACTTTATTGACTACGATAAAACTGTCCTAATACCCCGCATTAATCTCACTCCTTCTGATGCAACCATGCGTTTCCAAATGATAGGAAGACAATTCCAAATAAACGTATGCTTCGCTACGACCATAAATAAAGCACAAGGTCAGACGTTTCAAAGGACAGCGTTATATTTACCAAACATTCGCATTTCGCATGATCAGTTTTTCGCTCATTCATTGATATTTACGTTTGTGCTAAAGACACACACAGCCAGAAAGTAAACGATGAGCATATTATAACTGCTAAAATCGTTTTCAAAGACGTTTTGTAAAATAAGCAAGTATGCAAAACATAAACATGAAAAAAATGAATATGTGACTTTTTATATGCTTGACAATTAATCATACTTGTACTTAATTATATAAATTTTCTTACAATGGGACTAATATTTTTTTACTACTATTCATAGTTTATTATCATGTATAGACATGTACTTGCATCGGCCTTTTCCCCAGTACTGTCTTACCTATCTGTGATTGATCAGGATAGTTATGCATCCCTTTATATCTTTATTGCCATAGATCGCTTATTGATTTTACATGATGACTAGTTAAAGAGTTGTGGTGTGTGTGGTGGTGTGGGGTGGTGGTGGTGTGTGGTATGTGGTAATTATTCAGCAATCAGTCGTCATAAATATAAATTCTTTATTTGTTGGCAAATCCGGATTTCGACCACTGTGTGGTCATTATCAATGCTTAGAATAAATTAAAATACTTAAAATATCTCGACCTCCATGTAGGAGGTTGCGTTTGTACAACCTCCTACATGGAGGTCGAGATATTTTAAGTATTTTAATTTATTTTAAGCATTGATAATGACCACACAGTGGTCGAAATCCGGATTTGCCAACAAATAAAGAATTTATATTTATGACGACTGATTGCTGAATAATTACCACAAATCAAATACAGTCGTGGAGCACTCATTCCAATATGGAATCAAGCCTGATAGTTAAAGAGTTATTATCAAATCTTAATTGACCAGGCATGGTAAGAAATAGACTTCATCATAGTGGCAAGTTATAAATGATATCCACATCATCATTCGATTATGTCTTTGGGTCACGTTGTTCAAGACCCCGTGCTATACTATTGCACATGTCCAGGTAGTGTGTTATCACAGTGAAAACTGTAGATCTGTATACAGACCCGGAGAGAAGGTGTCAAAGTTCGACGTCTGCCAAGGCGGGAGCTGCCTGCATGTCTTCTCGCTTCTCCAGGGCGGCGGGCCAAGTGTCTTCTTCGGTGGTTGCTCACCAAGTCCTCCTCGCCCTCCAGCTACATCTTCTCCTCGAAATTTTCGTCTCTTTGGCTCTGTGATTGTTCGGTTGGTTTTGTAATGCCACAGCTGATCACCGTTTTCACGACCACGCTTCTCAGTGCTCGTTAGAAATTTACTGTGGGCTGAGATGGGGCTTGCGAACTGGCATCTTTCCCACGTTTCAAGAGTGTTGTCTTTACCTTCTTCATTCTTGGTTCGAATAAAAATAATAATATTCTTTTCTGTTCCATAGGACACAATTGAGGAGTAAGACTCCATGGTCATGGAGCAAGTTAATACGTGAAGTTTAAAACAAGAATGGTAATAGAAATTTTTTAAGAAGTCCTATGCATACGACACTCTCAAGACTAAGTGAAAAGAATCAGTAAAGAAAAACAATGAATTAGCTTAATTTTTCTACGAGTTCCTCGACAGAATAGAAGGGGTGGGCCATGAGCTAACTCTTCAATTTAGATTTGAAAGCGTGTGGGTTAGTGCTAAGATTCTTTAGTCCTTGTGGCAGCTTATTGAAGATGGATGCTGCAGAATACTGCACACCTTTATGTACAAGTGTCAAGGTGATGTGATGCAAATGTATATTCGTATTTTGTCTAGTATTCACCGAGTGAAAGCTACTAACTCGCGGGAATAAGCTGATATTATTAACAACGAACCACATTAATGAAAAAAACGTATTGTTACGCCAGTATCAAAATTCCCAGACTACTGAAAAGGCGTCGATATGAAGTTCTTGAACTTACACTACATATTGCTCGAACCGCCCGTTTCAGAACCAAAAATATCCTTTTTGTTTCAGTCATAACTGAGTGAAAGTAAGCGTAGTAGACTTCATGTTGACAAATAACTTATTTGAGATATTTGATCCATCATTGGTGGTGGAAACAGGACAGCGGCTGGTCAAGAGTATGAAGGAAGTGAGATACCAACAGCCGTATGTATAATAAAATATTTATTGTATCACAACCAGTTTCGGCATTCCACTATGCCATCTTCAGGTCCCTACACCGGAGCATAATATCCATTAAGTAGGGATATCAAAACTGGATTCGTGGACTTCTGTCTCTTAGTGGAAACCAACAACAACAACTGTGACAACAAGGACTGGTTGTGGTTTCAAAGATGGTATAGAATGTACGCTAGAAGATTGTACGTCATAGCCATTTTCAATACTGCAGAGAATTACCTTTTGTTAAAGTAAGAGGTGAAGCAGTTGTGAGCTACTCCTCGTATTCCATAATGTTCGAACTTCTGCAACAATATTTTGTGATCAACACAATCAAATGCCTTTGTTAAATCAAAGAAGACGCCTAATGTCTGCAGCCTTTTATTTAACCCGTCAAGTGCCTCACGGAGGAACGAAAGTATAGCATTTTCAGTCTTTAAACCACTTCTAAAACCAAAGTCTACGTTTGACACAAACTAACGGAACTGAAATGATGAATTAATCTTGAATATACAGCCTTTTCAATAACTTTAGAAGAAACCGATGGCATAGAAAGAGGTCTATAGTTGTCTACATTATACCTTTCTCCTTTTTTATAAAGTGGTTTCACTACTGAGTACTTAAATCTGTCAGGAAACTGACCATTCTGAAAGGAGAAATTGCAAATATGGCTTAGCACTGGGCTAACATACAGAGAACAGTACTTTAGAATTCTGCTAGATACCCCATCATATCCACAAGAATTCTTAGTGATTTATTGTCTCTATCTCCCCTATGGAAGTTTCAAGGAGGACCATATTATTTGTGGCAGCTGTCTGTGTTAGGCCTGTCTGGTATGCCACTTATCATGATCTTTCCCCCTGGACAGAAACATTATTTTGGTAGGACCACTTTATCTATTCTGCAAGCCAGTCTCTCTTCCACTCATGCACGTATGCACTGCAGGGGTTGCTTGTCTTCTTCCCGTCTGTAGGGGTCCATGGTTTATCTGCGATTCCGTCGCATTTTGAAACCTCTGGTATCTGCTGATAAGGGCTTTCTCTGCACACCCACTATTGTGTCCATTTGGTTGTAAGGGCCTCTTTTCCCTGTGTCCGTTGTCGCCATTTATCTGCATGCTCCTCCAGCTGGCTCCGTCCCGCTCCGCTGCATAGTCCGGGAGGACGTTCCAGGCTGGAGGCCGGTGTGGCGTGCGCGAATGCCTCCATCGAACAAAAGCGTCCCTGGACGAAATATTACTGCACTTTCCGCCAATCTAAAACGTATGGGATATGCTGAAACGACAGATGCAGCACTGTGAATTATTGCGTAACACTACAGGTGAACATTCGCGCTTGTGAATACAACATGAAAGGCTTAACCACAGGACACCACACACACTTTATAGGCGTCGATGCTGTCACGCATAGAACAGTCATCAGGGCCCTCATCATGTCCCACAGCGGACCCTGCGACCTACTAGGCGACTTGGCGTGCAGAACTAAGGTGCGTGATAAGCTAACCCGTAAGAGGCGATCGCCGTCGTGTCTTGTCGGCCATTTTTATCCAGTCCGTCTGAGTGATAGCCGTGTGTAAATTAGTCAATGTATATTACATCAGCATATCTTGTCCCACAAGTGGCATCCATGGTCTGACAGTATTATGATCCGACTCCCGATGTTTTATGCAAAAATGTTATGCACCACGCTAGCCTGCTGTGAACATGCTTATGATCTCAGATCGGTATTTAATGCAGTATTTAATTCACTGAAGTCTGTGCAGTATGCTGTACAGAACAGAGTAGTTTGTAAGGGGACACCGACGATTCCGGAGAGTTCTTGCATGTGAGGGCCTACATCTAAATCCGGGACGAGGATCCCCTCCACTCAGATTCAAACTTTCACTCTGCAGCGGAGTGTGCGCTGATATGAAACTTCCTGGCTGATTAAAAGGCAAAGGTCCCAGGTTCGAGTCCTGGTTCCGGCACACAATTTTAATCTACCAGGAAGTTTCATCCCCTCTATTCTTTGTTTGCTTTCTAACACAATGTAACGGGGGATGTACACGAAGAACAAGTACAAATACAACCTGTCACAAAATCAACTATTTTTGAGTTACATAAATGAAACTATGTACAATTGTTGGCCGACCGTGGTGGTGGCCAAGCGGTCTGCATCAGTCAAGGTCTGCACGGCCACTACGGTCGGGGGTTCGAATCCCCCCTCGGCCATGGATATTTGTGCTGTCCTTAGTATTAGCTAGTTCGTAAGTAATTTGTAAGTTTAGGGTCTGATGACCCCGCATTTAAGTCCCATAAGCTGTGCAAACATTTGAACATTTTTTGTACAATTGTTGATGGTAGTTCAAAGCGTCTACTGAAATTGTTATGTAATTTTAATTGAAATTTTTAAATGTTTTGAAGTTGTTAAGTTTATGAACTCATGATTCATAAAGATATCATTTATTAAGGAAGTTTCTACGAAGTTTTTGGTCTTGATATGTTTTAACTGAAAAACTACACAAAGAATTCTACTTTATTTATTCTCTATATTGACATACATAAATGATATTAAATATTCACTCTATATCTATGTTTCTTATATACAATGCATAGCACATGCCAAAAATCACAGTCAAATCTTTTCTTGTATTGGAGAAAAATGTACCTGAATAATGAAAATGGCAGTTCTGAGAAAATGCTTTTTAAAGTTAAACATGGTTTTCCGTTGCCATTCCCACATTCCCCTCCAGATCTGTAATGAATGTCCTCATTTCCTTCAAGACTGTATGATAATTCAGCCCTACAAGGTGCTTTAAAGTAATTGAAGTACGTAAGTTTTAGTTTTCTTTCTCATGAAGTAGTATGATGTGAGTTTTAGTTTTATTTCAGATTAATATACCGTTAGTCGAAATCTAGATAAAAGTTCAATCATTTTGAAGCAACTGTTGGTGCTGAATTCTCATACAATACTGCCAACGAGAACACATGGGTATCGAATTAGAGAATTGTTTGATATTTATGGTACGCGAAGTACAGAACTTAAATAACAATCAGCCAAAGCCATTCGAAGCACTACTCAAAAATTCTCTTTGAAGTTTCGAAAAGTACACTTAAGTAAGAATAATTAAATCTCGCAACGTTAGTTAGAGCTGGATAGAATCCCATTGTGACAAATAATTTTTTTTTTTTTTTTTTTTCAAATTCAGTTATGTAAAACATTTTGAGATCTCTAATTCCACGTGCTGTGTCGGTTTTTGTTTATGTATATGTAGATGAGCTGAACACCTTGTCGTTATCTAAAACGATGTTTGAGTATGTTAGCTGCTTGGAATGCCATTAGTAGCTGACTTTCCAAAAACATCGTCGTAGCTTTCCACAAACTGAACAATCAAAGATACCGTCATCATCTAATAGTGAACTTAATACTGTAAAAAAGTATCATACATTTTTTATTGAAATCATCAGAAACCATCGTTATTAACGACCTTTTATAAATTACAGAAAATTGTGAATAAACAAAAACAAAAAAGTGCATTTTTCATAAAAAAAATCACCTTTAAATATTAAAATTGTGTAAGTATTCGAACACAACGAAAAAGTAAAAAATTCTGTAATAGCAGGATTCCAACCATGGAATGTACGATTTCAAAACCAGATCTTTTTCACGTGAGCTACACCGACAGAGGCTACAGCTTATGGAATTGTTCGTACTTACAAGCACGTGCAAAACTTCAAACTTGAAACTTCGCGGTTATCTCGGAATCTGATGTCAAATCAAGCATTCATATTGCTGCGAGGTCAAAGAGGATGGCTATTTTGATAAAGAATACAGATTTACAAACCAAACATTTTCTTTAATGTTTTCTTGAAACCTGACTTGAAAATATGAGTTAAAGGAATCAATGAAAAATAACAGGTGAAATTCGAACTCTTTTACGATATCCTGATTCGAGTTCATCTCTGAAGACATTTGGCACTGTAAAACTATCCAGGCTTCTATTTTTGAGTGATTCTGCCTAAGACTTTAGCTTCGTTTTAAATTCTTGGACATTAGCATTAACATCAAAAACAGTCACTGCTTTTTCTTGGGTGGACAATCATAAATCATTACCCAACGATTGTCACACAACTTATCTTTCAAAGCGAAGTCAGTTTCACTCAAGAAGACACTTTATTTCTCAGTCGAAAGAGGCGCATTAAACTTTTACGACGGAAGGGTCATCTTACTTCTATGTGAAGAAGTAAAGATGTAAGTTATACAGAGCACCCACGTATATGATAAAAGACGGTAAGTCTCAAGCCGCTCAAGGGCGCAAGAAATACACTTGTTTGGAATGTTTGTCCCATTTATTTCTTAAAAAAATTGCAATTCCTTATCTTTCCGCGGAGCACCTGTACTTCTTTCGTGGACCACCAAGTGCTCCGCGGAGCACAGTTTTAGAGACTCTGGTCTGGTGTGTCGCATGGGACACCTCAGGTAACACGTGGGTCGCCCAAGGTCTCTCCATCTAGTCAAATGGGGTTTCAAAGAAGGAGACAAAAAATCCGACTGCGGTGACGTTCAAGATATGGAACATCTTCTACAGTGCTCAAGCTGCTCCACGAGGTGTACCCTTGACGAACTATGGCTTGAGAAGAGAGAAGCATTGGACTTGGCCCGACACTGGGCTGAAAGACTTTGAAGCAAATTTCTGGACACGAAAAAGTAAAAGTAAAGTAAGGACTTGTTTCCAATGAAAATGAGGAGAATAAGAAACCAAAAGAAGCAATGGAATATGAAATTCTTTTACGCAAAACTATTATCCTCCTTCAAATTATTATTTTCTTATGGAAACAATTGCTAGTAAAACTGTGGGGGTATTGGAGGATAAGAAGTGCTGCAGTAGCTGCTTGGTGTGTGCGTGTGTGTAAATATACATGATGTGTTATTACACATAGGAGCTGACACATGGCTGTTGGCAGGAGTGTAGCCTCTGCTGTACCTCAGGGAGTGAAGTGATGTTGCCCATCAGCTGCCGAAGCGCGACAGTAAACACTCGGAGCCGCTAACAGAATTACTAACACACGACGGAGCTTCAGAGGGAATACGCCGTTCGCTTGCATGAGGCTAAATTCTCACACGAAGCAGGCGTGTAACACGTGAGCGTCGGCATATGTGGGGACCGATTACGTTGGCCCACACCAGTAGATCACATACCGCCATCAATCACTGTGTCCTTTGAAGTCTGATGGTAGTTGATCAGTGATTCACTGTATAGATGACCATAATTCTTTCAAACGCCAGTACCACAAATCTAACACATACGAACAAACTAAAAGAATTCATAAATTTCACTTTCACTTCACAAAATGGAACGTTGACTTTGTTTGCAAAGTTATACAAAATTTTATACTACCTAAAACCATAAAAAGAAAAAAAAATTAGCACTTGTCCATCTCACCCAAGTAACAAGGTTAGATGGCCAGACATGTAAGGTATAGATGGCCATCGGACTAAAATGTTTAAAATCAAATAGAAAATTATTTTAAAATGGCTTTATAACATTAAACAAGTTTCAGTGAATATTGTAATGTAAAAATATTTTATAAAGTTATTAACGTAGTTAAAGCTTACACTGAAAATCATTTGTAAAAAGCACTGAAAAATTCTTGATTGTTCTCACATTTTTATTAATCGTTGGATCATACGCGTTTTATGCAAGAAATAAAAATAATTCACACCTCAATTATTCAGTTAGTTTACTTTAGACTACTATTAATTTATAAACAGGAATTTCACTTTACTGGCAAAGATTTTGCTTTTAAAATGGCATTGCCACAATCATATTCGCATAACAAACGCTTACTCCTGATACATACAATCCAGTCATAGGTCTTATTTGTTTTCGAGTAGTGTTCCCCACATCCAACACACTCTTCGTCACGAAGACAGTCACTTGAGTCGTCTTTGCACAGGACTTTATCTGACGAGTCTTGACAGAAGTTTCTTTAACCTTTCACAACCGAATATTTCCCACCTTTTCCCCCAATAGGCCTATTTATTTTTTCTTATCCATAAAGTTTAATTTGTATCTTTTTATTATTTTCATCTGACGTTGAGTTTGTAGCTCTTGTACCTTTCTTTGTTTTCGTTTCGCGTGAAACTGCCATAGGTGAAACATTGTTCAGAATTTTGATAGGAGTGACTTAGATCTTTTCATTAATAATCATAACCCTAGTTAGTATTGTCTAATAGTGTAGAAGGTACTGGTATAGATGAAGCTGAACACAATACTTTATTCATCGACAACCACAATCGAATTGATTCATTTTCTTGACAACACACCGCTGCGACTGTTAAAAATTCTTAACTAAGAACTCACGACCGGTTTCGCAAATTAAATTTCTATCATCAGGTGTTTATTTAATTCAGGTCATAACCATATGTTACACTGACTTTAAACTAGCTGTTCCCATAATTATTCTAAAGTTGTAACCCACTTGCCTATAACGGCCACACCTGGAGAAGTTTTCAGGTAAGGTTCAAGGAACACATTAGTTTTTCTAGTACCAAGTCAACTTTGGGTGCACACCTGAAAGAAGCAGGTCATTTAATTACAGATGTAGCCACAAATTTGAAGGTTATACATCCGGAACAAAAAGGGACTGTATTAAATATTTCAGAGGAACTTGCATTTAAAAAATGCCCCCGAAAATATCCTTAATTGCGAAGCAGAATTGCCACGATAACCTACTGGCTAATTTTGATTTTCTGTAGAATGATGTACCTTAACTTTCCTAGTGTTTTACCCAGTAACCGTTATTTTTATGTATATAATTGCCGGCCGCGGTGGCGGAGGGGACTGAGGCGCTCCAGTTATGGTCTGCACGGCCACTACGGTCGGGGGTTCGAATCCCCCCCTCGGGCATGGATATTTGTGCCGTCCTAGTTCATAAGTAGTTTGTAATGATGACCCCTTAGTTAAGTCCCATAAGCTATAAAGCATTTGAACGTCTTTTTGTATATAATTTTAGACATGTTAGACGTTAAGATAGAACACTGCTAGGTGTCAATTCTAGTAGTTAGGTATAACGTTACCTTGATGTACGGCTAGTCCTCACCATTTAAATCAGGCGCTAGTCAACCGAGGCACGCGTCGGTGCGCATGCGCGTCTCTTCGCATTGGGCTCAACCGCGTCTCGTGTCCTGTCTGATGCCGGCAACAACACCCTCTCCTGCCCAACTGTCTCCTCTGGAGGAAAACTGCCAGTACGCTAACCGTGTTAATTTTCTTTTACTCCCTGAAGCGGCTTTTATGCTGAATACCTGTCTCAGGTGTAATGCTTCATATCAGATACTAGCTTAACACTTTGAGTGCCAGCCATATATGCCTTTCGACTTTCCCCAGTGCCGGCCATTTTTACAGTATTTCGTCCTTTTGATACAGATTCAGGAATAATCATTAATATATTTTTCTTGGTCAGGTATAAACCTTATTATTTCCTCTTCAAATTCTTGCCACGTACATTTCCCTGCTTTGTAAACATTCATCACAACAATCAAAACAAGAAACGCTGCTTTTGGGTAGGTAAAAATTGTTTTTTTTTTTCGTATTATAAACTATTTATTAATAAACATGGCAATTTTATGTGATTACTTGCAATTATCATGAATATTAAACATCAGCAAACGACTTTCAGTGCAAATCTTTTTTGAGTGGTATAGCTGGAAGCAGGGCTGGACACAAAACCCCACTTTGCATATTGCACACTGGAATGAAGTATCCTTCCTTCTGGCGACTCCTGCTTCTTTCTTGCCCCTTTCTGAGCACACTCTACAAGTCTTTTGAGCCTTCTTCTTCCCTGGTGGAAAGGATATTCTTTCCAGAAAATGTGTTCCATCTAGTTGTGAAAGGAATTATATTACCTGATCCTGATTCAGCATAAGTTGTATCTTTATCCGTGTCATCGCCATCAAAAACATCACTCAGATCATCATCCGATTCATGAAGAATGCGGCGAATCTCAGCGTCGCTCAAAGGCCTACTGCTTGACATGTTGCGTCTTAAGCTCGCCCTAATGTCTCATAGTCAACTGACACAAACCCTTGTTTCGGAAAGTGAACAGTTTTGTGGCGCCTCCTTGTGGCAGAGATGTCTACTACAAGGTTTGCCTCCCTTCTGATAACTGCCGTACGTATAATGATGCGCGTGAAAGCTAGAATTCGTTTGAGAACAGCCGTCCGTAATATTACGGGCGCGGCAGTTCTCGCAAAGGCACAGAGAACGTAATATTACGGGTGCGGCACTCTAAGTGTTAAACCCGCGGCTCCCCTCGCGTGTTGGTTGATTATGATGGATAAGCTATCTTTCAGTCGGGCTACGAGATTAAATCACACGTAGAAATACACTCGTTTCGATGAATCCAATCACGAAATTCAACAATAATGTTTGTAATAATATCACAGATCGATCACTTGATGTAATGCGCGAAACGTCAAATCGATTTTTTTAAAGAGATGTATTAAAATAAATTTCTTTTTTACTGCTTTATTTATTTATTCTTATATTTCCTTATATACGTATGCTTATCCTTACAGAGAAAGAGCTGAAGACATTGTAGCACGCATAGACCAAAGATATGGTCTGTGGCATCACGTTTCGCTGCATGTAACCTCCTTGCCGTAGACTCGCAAACGTCATCGCTGGCCTTCGGTCCGAATTTTTTTTATAATTTGACGACTTTCAACCACCATATCTTCCACCCTCTTACAGCTGACGGCATGGAACTGCTACGGTGTACAACGGGAGACTTCGGACAACACCCGGGGTGGAGTAGCCGAGCGGTCTAAAGCGTCCCGCTGCGGAGCGCTCGGTTGCTCACCGTGGAGGTTCGAGTCCTCTCTGGGGCATGGGTGTGTGTGTGTGTGTGTGTGTGTGTGTGTTTTCCTTATGTTAGTTTACCTTAGTTTAAGTAGTTTGTAAGCTATGGACTGATGAGCACGCAGTTTGGTCCGATAGATTTACAAACATTTCTTTTTCGGAGAACAATTACACACAGGCCATTCGTTTGCGTTCTGTAGTTTTCGCTGCAGAGCGAAATATTAACTCAAGCAACTATGCAAAAAATAAAACCATTTTCAAAGAGTAAATATAATTTTCAAAGAGTAATTATTGTTCCGAATTTCCTGTTATATTCTTCAAATTACTAAATATCTATCAGACCGCTATAAAACCGTGCCTAAAACCTTCCTCAGGTATAAATTAGAAACAGTACAACTATTTACGTCTCTGCGTCTTGTCGTTCGGACGTGATAAGCGTACACCGAACAGATATAGCTATCCAATCGCCATAAAACCGTGCCTAAAGCCTTCCCCGGGTAGACATTAGTAACTGTGCATATTTTTTCTCTTTATGTCTTGTGGTACAGACGTGATAAACGTACACCGAACATACATACACATTTATATATAGATAATCTATTGGACTGATGAAAATTTACTGTTTTAGGTATGGTAATTTATTCGGTTTTTAATACTTGTTTGACGGAGCCCCACTTGTTTGGCAAAAGGGATTTTACAGATGGTTTTATAGGCAACTTTAGAATAATGATGGGATAAGCTAATTTAAAGTCAATGTAACATATGATTATTACCTGAATGAAATAATCATCTGATGATGCATATTTAATTTGCGAAACCGGTCGTGAGTTCTTAGTAAAGAATTTTTAACAGTCGCAACGGTGTGTTGTCAAGAAAATAGATGACTTTACTCGTCTTTCAGGGGATTATTGGTGACAATTGTCTGCTGGAGTCGGTCGATCTG
Source organism: Locusta migratoria (assembly GCA_026315105.1). Classification (NCBI taxonomy): domain Eukaryota; kingdom Metazoa; phylum Arthropoda; class Insecta; order Orthoptera; family Acrididae; genus Locusta; species Locusta migratoria. Next base: position 208,141,477 of record CM048747.1, on the reverse strand, counting down.
GGTGTGGATTTGGGATTGGCTAACATAGCTCTTTCAGGGAGGCCCTATATTCCGATGATGGTATGTGCGCCTTTTCAGGTCGAACGGGAGCGTTGGCTAAGGCGCATAATTAAACATGGTGGACGTAAACTCAATCACTGCCTATTTACCGGTATGCAGTTAGACCTAAACAACTCTTGCATGTTAAGTTCCGTCGCTAGTCACAACCTATGTTTGAATCGAAAGATTTACCACATAATTTCAAGGTACACTGGAAACGTAAATTATCAAAATTACTTACCCTTAATTAATGAAAAGGCTCATGCGGAGGAGGAACAAACTCTGAGTTACTTGCTCACTACCAACTGACCGGCAGCTCTGTATCTGTATCTACATCTACATGTACATAAATATTCTGCAAACCACCATGAAGTGCATGGCAGAGGGTTCATCGAAACGCTTTTATGATATTTCTCTTCGGTCCCATTCTCTAATAGCTCGCGGGAACAGGAAACACTGACATCTTTCCGTTTTCGAACTGATTTCTCTTATTTTATTTTCATGGTCCTGTATTCCTACGTTTATGGGTGCAACAAAATATGTTCAAAATGTTCAAATGTTTGTTAAGCTTATGGGACTTAACTACGGGGTCATCAGTCCATAAACTTACAAACTACTTATGAACTACCTTATACTAAGGACGGCACAAATATCCATGCCCGAGGGGGTGATTCGAACCCCCGACCGTAGTGGCCGTGCAGACCGTGACTGGAGCGCCTCAGTCCCCTCGGCCACCGCCCGAGGGAGGATTCGAACCCCCGACCGTAGTGGCCGTGCAGACCGCGACTGGAGCGCCTCAGTCCCCTCGGCCACCGCGGTCGGCTATTGTGTAAGTGAAGTTTAAGTGGCTTCTTATAGTGGTCATATGGATGACTTCTCACTTATCATTATTAAGGGTCAATTGCCAATTCTTGCACTATGCAGATATCTTATGTAAATCATTTAGCAGTTGCTTTTGATCTTCTGGTGACTTTAATAACCGGTAAATGAAAGCATCAACCACGAATAGTCCAAGAGAGCTACTCAGATTACATTCTAAATCGTTTATAGAAATAAGGAACAGTAGGAGTCATAAAACATTTTCCTGGTAAACGCTATATACCGCCTCTATATCAAATGATGTCTGTAGCGAAAGGGACAGAATTTTTTGTCATATGAAATGTGATGTGGCCGAGCGATCCGTCGCTGCCACGAAGAAAAATGTGCATGACATCACGCATAGTGGCACAATGACGTGTGCAGTCGAGCCCGTATGTTTTCCGTTCGAGTCCCGAAACTTAGGCCAAGGACGCTCACTATATCCTATGACGAATACTGACTACTGCTTACGCAAAAGAAATGCATGATTAATTTTAGTACACCCACTCGGCGCTCAGTTTCCAGTTTATGAGTGCTTACAGGTAGCGCTGAGGGAGCCTGCGTTGAATTAATAATCATGTGCATCTCTCATCGCCGCAAAAGAATGTTGTAAATTTTACTTGATTTGAATATAACCTTCGCGTTAGTGCATTTTTTATGTCTAGCAGCGTAATTAAATGTATTCCAAGGTTGTTTCACATCTATAAATTTTTATAATGCGTTATGCTACTATCTTACGAGCGGAATGCAAGTCTTCTCAACAACAAATTAGTACTTCATGATAGGATCTGAAAACTCTTAGAAGACGAGCTGTGTTGATATACGTTAATAAAGAGAGAGACTGATGGGAAAACTCTAAAGCTACCATGCAGGTCAATTCAAAAATTTTAAAATTAAGGCTTAAAAATTAATGCGGTTTTAATACTGGACTTTCAATTTAATGAAAATCTAAATCAGGGAGGGGATTTTAAAAACAATAATAAATGAACCAGCATCAGGCGATACTGAATGAGCTGAGAGGAACTGCAGAGAGCATGCGAGAGCCTGGTGATTGTTTATTTCGTTGGCAAAAACATGGATATCGATTTAATTTCCTCGGTTGTCTCAGTACATTTCTTAATATCACGATATTATCAATAAACTCTGTGACTCTGGAGCTACAATGAAGTGATTATTGTGATTTTCTGATTCGTTCGAATGTTGCCGACAGCATCAACATTCACATTACCTAGTAGTCTGGAATGTCTTCCAAAATATTGCATCTACCTGTACAGTACATTAATGCGTACTTACAGCACGGAATATCTTTCTGAGAAATGAAAGTCAGTCGTAAAACTTCTCCTCCCATTATCCATTCTTACTGCCAAGGAATAAATACGTTACACATTAAGTTATGCTGCAGTGACCCTGTATTCAAACACGAAAATCCTCTCTCCTGCCACTGAGCAAGGAATGCGCTGACACGACGTATTAAAGGTAAACATCTCATCGCGGTTATCGCAGCGCCTTTGATCTTCAGTGGAAGCAGACTTCATGAATTTATCGGAAACTCCATTTAACGGCAGTTTCTTTTGCCTATAGATGCATCATAGATGTCTAAGCAGCTCAACGAGCTCGAAACTGTATACTTTGACAATAGAGAAATTGGTGGAGAGGCTATACGGATTAACCAAACGTCTAGCGAGTGTGATATTGAAGACCAAAACGATGTTGTAGGGATTCTGATACATACAAGAATGATCATACTTGACCCTAAAATGGCTAGAAATATTATTAATGATAAAACCTCGAGGGTAAACATAATATGCTTTACGTTTTCGGTACTTGAATAATTGCTGCCAGCTAAAGGCTTGTAGCAGGATTTTTTGGGTTAAGGGAAATATGATAATTATACTGAATTAAATCACAATTTCGAATATGTTGCACAAGTTTAGTTTAATACGTGAACCGGTTTTCGGATTATAAGGCCATCTTCAGACTATACTGTTTATCCCAAAGAAGTTACAATGTTTTGATACAGACTTGAAAGATATTCTACTTGTTACACTTATATTCGAGCACATAACAATTATTATCCTCGGCTCTGTGTGGTAGTACAGTTAAAATGTTCTAATAAAACTATCATTAAAATATACAGGAGGTGGTACCAAGAATAAACTTAATTTAAATCTCGAAAATCTTTGTGTAAAATATTTTAAAAATAATTTAAATCTCGAAAATCTGTGTGTCAAATATTTTAAACACTTCACTATTCCAATGAACAAAATTACTTGAGAGATTGCCTATAAATATTTTAAATAACTCACAATGTGGTAGGTAATGGTTATCATGGAATAAAACTGTACGTGTGGACTGATCAGCTGTAGGTATTCATTAACAATCTCAATTTATAAAATACTGCCCGAACTGCTGATAAATAATTTGTAAATTTGGGGAGCAAACTAGAAACAGGCTTAAAACTTTAACTTTCTAAGCATATCAAAATTCATGAATTAATATTCACATAAAAGAAATTGCTCAACCAGATTTTTAACTGGAATATACGTATGTAAAATGTTTAATTATTCTTCAGAATGTAATAAGTTTTATATTGGACAGTCAAGCAGAAATATTAAAACTAGGTTGGCTGTGCATGAACATAGCTGGAGGGTGCCGAATAATGACTGTACATTTGCTGAGCATATACTGAGGGACACAGCTACAAATCACAGTCCCATATTCTTCAGATTGCAAAGCAATGTCAGTAAGCATCTAGCACACAGCCCTGAACTAATATTAAATGAGCAAACACAACACAACACATTCCATCTGCTGAGTCGCAATTAATAATCCATGTTTTGCCAAACCCCTCTCCCACCACAGTATATGTTCCTATCTCTGCATTCATTTTCCACATGTTCATGTTTATTTGCCAAAGTCAATAATAATTTAAAATTTTACACAGGTATATTTCACTTAAAAGTCTAGTTAAACAATTTTTTTTGTGAATATTAATTCATGTGTTTTGTTATACTTGTTCACTAACAAGTTAACTGTTTTAAGTATGTTCCTGGTTTGTTCCCCAAATTTACAAAATATTCATGTTACATGTTGTCAAGATGCTATCAATGTCATACGAAGGAATTTGGAAGACAATTTATTAAATAGGAACCGAAAATCTAATTGTTGACTCATCTTGCATTAGGATTTGTTGACTATTGCCGTTTTCTTCTTCCTATTATGCCGAAATCAAGTACAGAGATCTACAATCACTCATGTAAGGCTATAAGTACGAAATAACTGACTGTTGTCGAATCTTATTATGATATACTGGATCATGAGGATATTCAGTGTGTAATTGAATTAGGGTGCTAAGAACTTGCTTGTTCCATCTCTTTTGTAAAAAAGAGGAAGAAATCTTTCCAAAAAAAGCATTCTGCAAACGTTTGCAAAAGAAGTCTATTGGCCAAGATGTTGATTCTTTTGAATCAACTTCATTTACGAAAAAATATTGTCGGAAAAATTTGAAAAATCTCCATTATCAAACATTAAACTTTGTCAGGTGCATAAACTACAACAGTATCACTCTTGCCGGCCGCGGTGGCCGAGGAGACTGAGGCGCTTCAGTCACGGTCCGCATGGCCACTACGGTCGGGGGTTCGAATCCCCCCTCGGGCATGGATATTTGTGCCGTCCTAGTTCGTAAGTAGTTTATAAGTAGTTTGTATGTTTAGGGACTGATGACCCCGTAGTTAAGTCCCATAGACTATACAAACATTTGAACATTTTGTATCACTCTTCTCGAAATGCGAACGTTATCGCCAAATAGTGCGCATTTTCGTATACACCGAAGCTTAGAGAACTGTCTTTTTAAGTTCAAATATAACGCATCTGCTATTTATTTCAATCAGGTCAGTTCCACCACCAAACCTTTGCCATGATAGACTTGAACAACTGATGACCGATAGGCTGATATCTTACCATGGCGAAGCCCAAATTTCGAAAAGCATATGTCAATGTTTTTAACATTGAACAGGGTATGAAAAACTATTTAAAGGACGAACGGGACCTAGAGCATGCTTAAGATGACATCGAACAATGCTTAATGAGACGTTAGATTAGTAAAAGATTTCTCATAAGTCCAAAATACATTTCATACAAATAATTATTTCAATAGTACTAAGGACGTGAATACTAATGTTTCTCGTTAACCAGGAAACGAAATCGTTTATTTCGTATTAGTCTTCTGTCCAAGGAAATTCTGTTACAAAAAAATTCTATCTCCGGTACAGAGAAAAGTCAGTGCACAGTGAACTCGTGAAGTAGATACAACTGGAAGGAAACATCGCAACTTAGTTGAAGCAAATAAAACCAACAATCCGTTTTGTTTTTCCTATCATCATCAGCATCATTATTGTATTCACGGACCTTTAAAGCTTAGAACAGATTAAAAAGAATACAAACCACATTATAGAAACCATACAAAAGATTGCACATTTTAAAAAATGTAAAAGGTACAAGGTACAAATAAATAAATAAATAATAAGAAACATACCTCAGTCTCACAATCTCAGCATAGTAGACATTTATTGCAGATGGAGGTCCAACGCCGTCGGTCTCCAGGCTCATCTTCTACAGCTGTCGGCTCTACTTGTTTGAGGAATGCCACTACCCGATCCACCCATTGCGTCCTCGGACGTCCTTTTGGGAACAGTGTACATTATTGGATCCACCAGCTCGGAAGATGTGGCCACACCACTGTAGCTTCTTCTGCCTCTATATTCGACCGATCTGTGGTTTCCATACCACTGATAAAATATTCTTTCGTGCGTCGTTCAAATTTGGTACAGTAGATGTCCATAGATCTTCCGAAGTACCATTCGCTCGCACCCACAAATTGCTTCTTCAGTTGTTGCTGAACTTGCTCAGGTTTCGCACCGAGATGTTTCAATTTATTTATTTTACATTTGGACTAAGTGCTATGTTGCACTTATTATTTTATCTACATTTCTTAAATAAAATGACAAACTTATAAAATGTAATATGACCAGATAAGGGTGACACATTCCTCCGAAACCTGTTGTCATTAAATATTTCGCGATATTGGCTTTATCACTTTTGAAGAATATTACTCTCTGGACTTTTGAGGCTCGCTTTACCGTCTCTGCTAATTCAGGCGTGACTCGGTGTTGTGCTATCTAAACGTGGAAGGGGCATTTTGTGGAATGGTGTTCACTGTTGTACTGATCTCAAGCAGTAGCGCTTGTTGAGTATCGCTAAGGATTGGTCACAGTTTCAAGAATGAGCAAAGAGGAAATCTTTCTTAGGGGCCGTACCGTCCATGTTGTTGATATTTGATTTCAGTACCTTTATGTGGCTGGTTTAAATTTTCTAAAAGTGTTAAATCGTCATTGGTGTAGTCTTGCCGGCCGCAGTGGCCGAGCGGTCTGTGGAGCGCCAGTCGCAGTCTGCACTGGCGTTACGGTCCCCCTCGGGCATGGATGTGTGTGTGTTATCCTTCGGTTAGTTTAACTTAGTTTAAGTTCAAAATGTTCAAATGTTTGTGAAGCTTAAGGGACTTAACTACTGGGTTATCAGTCCCTAAACTTACAAACTACTTATGAACTACCTACAACTAAGGACGGCACAAATATCCATGCCTGAGGGGTGATTCGAACCCCCAACCGTAGTGGCCGTGCAGACCGTGACTGAAGCACCTTAGTCCCCTCGGCCACCGCGGCCGGCTTAGTTTAAGTAGTTTGTAAGTCTAGGGACTGATAACCAACGTAGTTTGGTCCCATAAGAATTACAAAAATTTGTACATTTTTTGTGTTGTCTTCTTGCTTGTTCTAAAGTGGAGTCAGGTTCCTTTTAAGTTCTCCAGGACAATGGTTTTGGCGCTATTTGGTTTTGCATTTTTTGGTGGCAACAGTGATTTTATGTCTAATATAAAGGGACTATTTTGCCTTTACCGCTGGTTGCGAACAGTCGAGTTAAATAAAGGTGTTCTACGCAGTTCGTATCTCATGCGGCCTGGCCGTGGTGTCGTACGCTATTCTGTTAAAATATCAGGATAGTGACAACCAGAAACGTAATGTTGATCTCCATGTAACTGGCTTTCAAAGTTCTGCAATCTTTTTCTTTAAGCTATATGTACCAACTCGTTACTGTAAGATACAATTGAGAAGTTTTTAACTTCATTTTAGAGGCATATTTTCGTGGTTGTCTTTAATAACAGAGTATTAAACGTTGAAAAAACTGTCTGATTTCGCAGCATTTGTTACATTGACCAACAAAAAAAGGGAGGAGGGCTTTATATAGGTTTTTGTTTATTGTTTAACGGTCGTACCACACAAAATCACGAAATTTCATTTTTACTTTTGTGCAAATTATGAAAATATGGATGTTTATACTTAATTTCCTGTTGGTTTTGTTGAAACATTCGATTATTTGGTATTTTAAATAAATATTTTAATCATGGACTGACATTTCTGAGAATTTTGTTTCCATCATTAGCATATTGGCATTTTCCTTGGAACTATATAGTGTAGAAGTCCGTGCTGTCTTCTGTTTTGTAGAGACCTGCCTGTTTCGTAAGTTACCTACACTAGCGGTACTTCACAGTAAACTCTTTGAACTGTACATTTGTTTCTGTTTGACGAAAACATGTTATGCACTAGCCGTGTTTCAGTTTCTGTGTTTCCTTTGATACTTTTCATCATGACTAAACCAATATTGGTGTTGTTACTTTCAATGATGCCTATTCTGGAAGAATCAAGGTTTTCCACTATTTTCGAATTAATAAATAACACACTAAAAGTGTGATGAACTTTGACCAACTGTGAATAATGAAGGCAGAGATTGCAACAAACAATACGTCAAAAGAAGCCAGATCCAAGAGCAGGAGGGCAGCACTGGGCGAGGACTACCATCAAGGATGATGGATATTTTTACGTATCAGTTGGTTGTATGTTAAAATTTATTCTTTAAACGCAATTTTTCAGTATAAATTACCGTTTATCTCAGAAACTCTACTATAGTTACATTTACCATAATAGTTCAAATTCAAGAAATATAAATTTTGAAAATTTACTCCAAATAATCTTGTGTGTAGGGAAAAACGTACAACTTTTTTTACCATCTGTTATTTTAAAGTGACTGTACAGCAATAAAGTCACAAAACATACAAGAACATGTGATAAAAACACCACATTTCTATACTAAACAGTTCCTGACAAAAAGGAGCATTTATATGGCCAATTTAACATTGTCGAGATAGGGCGGTACGACTCCCCGTAATGTGAATTATGAGAACGGCGGAGCATTAAAAACAAGTAGTTTGAAATAGTTGTTAAATAGTTGTTCTTACTCAATATGGGTTGTGGCTGCAGCCAATTCCAAGTAATTTAGTCCAGTAACTGGATTATTAGTTCTGTCAATTCCGTTCTCTTCTTTCAAATTATAAAGAAATTTCTACGTACTGCTATGTCATTACCGGCTACCATTTTAATGTTGTAAAATGATTCATAGTTTAAACAAAGGTTTGTAAAAACGTGTATCCTCTTATGGGTTAGTGGCTTTTACTCCAGCAGCACTTGTAGCATGCTAATAATGTAAGCTTGCTGACCTGTTACATCTCAGGAATGTTCCAAGCGTCTAGCTCTAACGACCATTCCGCTTTGAAAGTCTGTTAATTTCCGTTGTATGGCCTTAACCTCGCTGGAAACTACGTCATACGATTCACTCTAGTAAGAAAGACAGCTCTGTCAATGTTCCGTCTTTTAATACATTGTATAAGAGACCTTACTAGCATTTTTATCTGTGTATACCGCTAATCAATGACTTTTGTCAGCCGCGGGGGAGCGGCTGAGCGCATTGAGGTGCTACGCTCCGATGCGCGAGGCCGTTCGCCGTCGGGGATTCGAATCCCACCTCCCCCCCCCCCCTCGCTGGTATGGATGTTTGGGTCGTCTTTAGTATCAGTTAATTGATAAGTAGTTTGTCAGTTTAAGGACTGATAACCCGCAATTAAGTCCCTTAAGCTTAACAAACATGAACATTTGTCTTTTGTAGTGTAATAGCACAGCGGCGTCTGCAGTGTTGATAACCTAATAGTGTTGTAGAGCCGAGACCTTCCACAGCAGACAAGCACAGTGTGCGTTAATCGTATAGTTGTGGATTCAAACAGTACGCAAAATTACGAGTTGATTGATATGTCACAAGGTACGGCCCGCATAAAAATAAAATTAAACGGTGATTTAACCACATAAAAGTAATTTTCCCCGGCAATCTAATGTCATTGGACGATTGACTAATAACTGGAGCGGCGTCTCGTGGGGGCGAGGCATTTTTCTGTGTCCCAAATTAATTACTATTACAAATTCTCATTATAACAGACAACCACAAGGGCCATTACAAGCGTTATTTTCAACGACAGGACACGGCCTCTTCGCGGCGGTCACCACTTGATCGACCTTACTTCGGCCGTTTGCCGCCTCTGCAAGACAGCAACCTAACAAGCGTGAAACCAGACTGTACAACCTGGAACCAATGTTACAGGTAACGGATAGTTCACACCTCAAGACACAACCTGTTCCAGAAAAAAAAATGGCGCTTGGTCAATTGTTGCATAACACCGTCCATTTAATAAATCTCAAATGTTCAAATGTTTGTAGAACTTATGGGACTTAACTACGGGATCATCTGTCCCTAAGCTTACAAACTACTTGTGAACTACCTAACACTAAGGACGGCACAAATATCCATGCCCGAGGGGGGATTCGAACCCCCGACCGTAGTGGCCGTGCTTAAAAAAATGTTAAAATGTTTGTAAAACTTATGGGACTTAACTACGGGGTCATCAGTGCCTAAGCTTACAAACTACTTATGAACTAGCTAACACTAAGGACGGCACAAATATCCATGCCCGAGGGGGGATTCGAACCCCCGACCGTAGTGGCCCTGCAGACCGTGACTGGAGCGCCTCAGTCCCCTCGGCCACCGCGGCCGATTAATAAATCTCCCTAATAACTGCATCCGAATTAACAGGTTATCTTACCGTTGAATCTTCTGCTGCTGTGACTTGCCAGCATCGTACCTCCACTCTTCTAGGAGAATTACTGTATATTATTTAATGGATAAAATGACAACAAGAAGTCAGACTGTATAGTTAAAATAAATGGTCAATATATTCTGAAATTTACCCACTGAAAGGAAACGTAGGCTGTTATAGTTGATTACGCAGTTAAACAACCAGTTATAAAACACAACCTGACACTGAAATAGTCTTGCTGCAGGACAAAAGAAAAATGAAAAACATAGTGAAGTAAATAATGTTTCTGTTAACTCGTCCAGATCTTAATGACCTAAAGAGTGATGGTAGAGAGAATAGTGAATTTATATTTTAGGTAAGACAATGGACAATTGAGCCCAGGCAGGGGCAGTACTAGTGCTACAGTGAGAGCATGATTAAACTGATCGCGCTTATCGTTCTGGGTGCAGACCGTTGCACTCCTATAAATTCGCGTGCGATCTCGAACACGTGTACGTCGACACGCCGTAGATCGTTGCTGCTGTAGTAATTCAGCACCGAGATCTACTACAATGGCGCCAACGTAAGCACAAGAGTAGTTCGTCAACGGATACCTTTCATGTCTATAAATCAGAGGTGGACGATAAGGCTCCTCCAGTTCGTATCGTTACCTCATACGTCTCCTGTGGGATTTGAGATGGACTGTTGGAATGTGATGTTGTTGTTATTGTTTGTTGTAGGGGATTAAACAGTTGTGTCATCGGAATGTGATGAATGGGTGGAGTTGTTGAAGTGGTGTGGAATGGACTGGAGGGGGGGGGGGGTTTGGTTACTGTACGGGGACAACTCGTGATACGATAGCCGCTGATCTGTGATGGACTGTGGAGTTCTCTCGGGAATTTTCAGCAATGAGGCCTCCATTTCTGTAAGCACACGGAGAATATCGTTTCTGACCACAAACTGAGTTTATGGTGACATGTTCCTGGTCATCTGTTACATACACATGAAGAAGTGGTACAGAGGATCAGCACTCTTACTGCTTCACTTAGTTTTTCTTCCACCGTAAACTAGGAAACATAATAGGTTCGTTCGAGTGGCGCTGCTGACGATCTGAAACGGTTTGAGGCGTTCGAGTGGCACTTTTGACTCTTTCTGAGGATATTTGACTGACCAATCAGGCGTTCGTGTGGCGGAGCTGATAGTCTGAGATCGTTTATTTAAGTCAGCAGATTTTTGTCAAACTGTTTTCCTACTGACTCCAAAGCGTTTAACAACTTCCAAAAGACAAGCCTGCACATTTACGAAGAGGTTTGTGTTCCAAGTCTTCGATTTTCTCTTGATTGAGGTTGAGCTTTGTATATTAGACAGGCATTCTTTCAACTTATGCGGCCTTCTAATACAGTACGTCCCCTTTTTATTACACTATAAATGAAAGATGTGGATATTTTCATAACATACGAATTTAAAGATGAATGCGTATGTTTTTACAGTTTAGATTGTGATATATTCGCCTGAAAATGAACTCAAAATAGTCCTACTGAGATTTTCTGTGCCATCTGTAAATGAAGTGATTGACATATAAGAATAATATAGTTCACAACAGGCATTAGCACTGATAGATTTTTATAACAGATATCTAGCTTTATATGTGACACTATAGGTTTCACAATTACTGTTCCGTCTGTTTCTCCTTGTGGTTATTTATTATAGAAATCTATTAGTGCCAATGTGGGCGTTTCTACACTAAATGTGTAACTTCTGGGAAAATCATGTACGATGATAATTCTTGCACAACACCTGCAAATTTTTGTATATTAATTTGTATGTTTCATTTTTTAAATTTTATTGTAACTCATAATAATGGGACAAAATGAATATGAAGTTGTATGTTAACGAATATTCCTTTCACACACCATTGTCCTAATTTACCTCATTTTTGTATGAGGTTTTGTCAGGTTGAATTGGCTACATTATTTATAAATGGGGGACTTGTTTACGTATATTTTGCGTTTTGTCGAAATTTATGATCAGAATGTATTCCACAATGTTTTTCTAATGGCGCAATTGACACTGTCCGTCGCCGGTCCGTCACCTCACGTCAACATGAGCTTTCTTAAGATTCAAGAAGAATGTTTTGATGGAACAGTCGTCTGGTAACATCGCGACTCGCAAGTTAACCTAGTTTCGTCACGCGATTTTCATATTATACTCGACAGATAAACGGTTTGCACGCAAATGTGTCTTGTGACTCTTTACTTTATTATACTTTGGTTTAACGGTAAATTGCAAATGTTTCATGACGACTTAAATAGTTTTCTCAATTGAGCGTCCTCCTACATAATATATCGCCAGACATAACCTCACTTTCAACATCGGTAGAGAGCAAAGATGCCGACAAGCGCTATGGGTGGCCAAACTGCGAAACAGGTGAAATAAACGTTCGACTTGGCTTCGGAGTTGGAAACTGTCAAAAAACGCGCATGTGCAGTGGAGGCCTTCCAAATCGTCAGTAATTATCAGGAACTATCAGCGTTTGGGCCACTCGAACGAACGGGGTCAGCAGGCTCACGGCGCTCAGCGGCTGCGTCACGTCACGTCACGCTGCGCTCCAATGTGCGCAGCTCCAGGCAGTCGCGTGGTTCGCAGAAACTCACCGTGACTCACCCTGCGTCACGTCACGGACCTGCGTCTGAACTTGCGGCCAGCCTTACCGTGTGGCGGCTGGTGGGGTGGCATCGTGTGGTGGTCCTGCATGCAGGAGCCCGGCAGGGGGCGGCCGCGCAGTCCGCGACTCAATGGCGGCGCTCCATCAGTGTCACGTGGCTGCGGGCGGCTCTTGCCACAATAGTCCGGAACCCACGCCAAACTGCCGCCCTCTCAGGTGCTTTATACTGCATCTCAAGCACTTTACGCCAGGGTATTCGTGACACAATTATGCCCCACGCCGCCAAGTTTTGATACCATCAACAGCAATTTACGGTATCTCGTCTAGTAACACGAACTATTTGGAGACGAATGGAAGGAAATTTATGGAATCCGACCGTGAGGAAGATCAGTTTGGATTTGGGAGAAATGTAGGAACACGGGGAACGTCAAAATGTGACTGTTACAGCGCAAAACAATCAGCAGCCAAGCTAGGTAGAAGCATGTCATCGGCTCTATCGTAAAAGCGACGCCAGTCTCTCTTGATAACAGCAGACGCTGCGTTGGCGAGTTGAAAGCCTGCAGTCAGTAGACGATTGCGACGGAAGACAAGGAGAGCAGAGGGTACATTCGCCAGCTGGTAATCATTTCATAACTACACCTAACTCTGTCACGAGAGTGAATAAGACGGAGGATACGTCATCGGTTAATAGGCTCAATGAGCGAGCGTTGCAATCACAAGTAGGACGCATTCGGTAATTAGAAACTGAACTTTAAATCTTTAGAGAATACGTGTTTTTATTGTACTGTCAATCTTTTGGTTTATCTCTTCCTGATTAGTTTGACAGATACATTAGATATCTGACAGATCCTCAACGGCACACGAATAAAATCTATTATTCTTTTACAAGGAATGAAATCGGTTTTTATCCATAATGTAGAATTTTGAAAACACAAACTTTAAACTGTGTGTCAGTTACTAAATGCTGTACATCATTGAATGCTGTATCATTGAAAACAATGCTTTGATTATAATGCTAGCTGCTTAACTAACTAATTAATGTTCTATTATCTTAAAATTCAATTCTTTTGCCGAGATTTACATCGAAGGAGCAACAGAATAATTGATCTTAAAAATCTGCAAATCTATTGGTTGTAAGGACTATGCTTCATCTGGCTATATATAAAAACTATTGTTTTAGCATTAATATCGGGAAAACTGCCTTAACTATACTACTATTACGAGGGTTACATGAATACAGACTAATTGTAAAATGTAAACTTTCACGATATGAAATGTAACGGTTACTCAAATATTCCAGTCTATTTTGGCATGGAGGGATGGATCTATAACTGAAACTCACCCTTTCGTCCCCATCTGTGGAGAGCTTTTCCAGGGCGGATCTTGGCTTCCCTGCATGTCCGGATCACACCCTGGCTCTCTATACGCTGCTGTGAGATTCAGTTTTCGCGAGCTTTAACTCAGTGACGTCAGACGTTATGAATATTGGATCGCCATACACCGTTGGTTACTCTTATCTCCTGTTGCCATCGCCCCTTGAGTGAAGACAGGTACACCTCTTCTACAGCACTTGTATCCAGAAGTCGTTCAGTTTCACAATGAAGTCGTAGCAATTTCTTTGGCCTCTCGGTACAGTCTAAAGTGGCGTTCGATTCAAATGTTCAGATGTTTGTAAAGCTTCTGGGACTTAACTGCGGGATTATCAGTACCTAAACTTACAAACTACATATAAACAAACTTATACTAAAGACGGCACAAACATCCATGCCCGAGGGAGTTTCGAACCCGCGACGGGGAATGGCCTCGCGCATCGCAGCATAGCGTATCAATGCGCTTGGCCACTTCGCCGCAGCTGATGTTCGCTGCTGGCTTCCACCCGACTGCGGCATTATGGCCCAAAATATTTTAGTATTTGAATGGAACTTTTGTTTGTAACTCTGTAACTTGGTGAGGCGTGAAAGACACATGGCAAGACAGTACTATCTGTTCACACCAGTTCTCAGACAAAGAGAGCTGTACAAATAATACCTAATTTCTGATCACAGATTCTTACGCAGAATTAAATTCCGATAAAACTGATAACATACCCAGACAGATCAATTAATTAATTAATAATCCTTCTGACTTCACTGTGACATTAACACAAGTAGACTGCTTTTCGTAGGTCCACAATCAGTTTATTGCCTAGTATCAGTTGCAGTGGGCCAGATTTATTTATTTATTTAATTATTTATTTTCATTATCCATGTAACTGATACAGAAAACGTCCAACATTGCGGAATCTCATTAGGTTTCATGGCCGTTGGCACCATCGTTGGCAGCACGCGGTGGCGGTTGGACACGAGTTGCCGAGATTTGGGAACTCGCCCCAGTCGAGGACACCCAACATGAAGACCGGAAGTCAGCCGCTGCCAGCAGCCATGGACAGCAGTACCGCCTGGGGTTGCAACACTTTTGAGGAGCGGCATTTGTGAGGAGACCCGGCCGAAAAGGCAGCGGCCGGTCTACAGTAACACTAAGAAATTCACAGACTAGAGCACCGCAGTTCAGTACCCTACCCCTCCCTACCTCTGTTAGGTTGGCTACAGGGACCTATACTGCGAAAGTGCACAGGAGTCCGTTGGCCCTTATTTAAGAGCTCTCCAATCCATTTGGTTGCAGTTTCTAGTGGTGTCTAGTCGCGAGGACGGCATGCTTCAATTTTCGTCATGGAGTAGCACGTTCTTCTCATTACCTTGGTTGAAGTCTGTCTTAGGCAGCCCAGACGGACTAATGACGTATCCTGCATCGATATATTCCTGTATTGCGACGATTGTGATAATGCTATCGCTGCATTTTGACCACCGTGGCTCGAAACGGTATGTAGCGTGATGACTACCTTTGACCGACCGCTGTTACTGTGATCGCGTAACTTCTGTGTTATCTATGAACTCTCCCTGAGGACTTATCTTTATTACCTTAATGTGTAAATAATTTTATTGCTGATTTGTCCTACAACAAGTCTATTACTTGCTCACTGGATATATTCAGTGAGCAGTTGAATACTTGTGAAAGGGCTACCTGTAATATGTGCCTCATTCTCCAGACTTCCATTGTTGTAGCTTCCCTTAATGGGCTCGTCTGAACTGGGCAACTTCTACCTGTTGGTGATAAACGGAAGACTCGATCTGGGCAACTGTCCCTAAAGTGACCCCTGAGTGACACGCACGAACAGGGCAGCTTTTACCTGCTCCGGCTAGACTGACACGCACGCACGACCTGGGCAACTCCCTTCTGCTCCTGGTAGACCGACTGCATAATCTCGCAAAATGCTGCCAAATCTAAACGTACCAACTGCGCAACCTCTGCCCCTATTGGTCGAGTTCAATACTGTACCAAGGAACAAGATATAAAAAAACAGACAAATTATATACAAATGCAAAGATTTTATTACAAATTTCACATACAGAAATATTTGCAGAAAACAAATGCATTTAGTTTGGCTCATATTCTGCTCACGCCTGCTTGGTAATAAACGCACTTTACAAAGTCTAATTTGCAAATTTCACCATTCATAAGTAATTCTAATTTATGTTGCAGGAAAGCGTGCCCTTTCATGGTTTTTGAGTCCGTTTGGATGGTGATATTATTTATTGCTGAGATGACTCTTATGTAAGTATCAGTTTGTTGATGCTTCAGACTTTTCACCAACTGAAAGAAGCTGGGTGAGAAGATTCACATGAAGCATTGAATCGGAAATGAAAGCTTTCGCAAACGTCAGTCGTCCTCCACAAGGAAGGGCAATCTGGTGTCCAAACGTTTCGAGGAAAGATTGCATCTTCTTCATCATTGTACTTTTCAGTTATGTAATCCGCAAATTTTGTGATGTTGTCTTGTGGATGTATGCTGACCAGATCAGCAAAACCATAAGAAACATTTTGAGACTTTAAATAGATAAGCCCAAAGATGTAATGCAGTTAATGGCGTCTTTCATGATCCTTAACTCTATAGATCGAAGCCAAACCAATCGACTGTGTTTTTCGTTGTGGTCGTGAGTACCTTCCAAACGCGAAAATATGTGTTCGCTGCCTACTGTAAAAAACTTAACAGCAAACCGCGAACGTTTATCGCAGCATCGACATCCACGTTCTTCCGTATACACTCTTCTGTAAGGTTCGAATTTATAACCTTCACAGATCAAATGTGTAGCAGCAGGGTGACTAATAAAAAGTTGCAAATCGTGACTTTTTGCTGTATTATTCGCTTCCATGACTAAACAGAAGTACAAAACGAAACACTATGTGATTCTACACAGATGTCAGCGAGCTGGTGTCATTCGCAGGACTGACGAGTTCAGCGAGGGCCAGAAACGCCTTGGGTCGGACCGTCCTGCTAGCTGCGAGCGGAAGTTGCCCAGTTCGAGTGTGGGATTCACTGTCCTTTCCGGAGTACCCTTCTAATGGCCACTAAAAGTTGCCCAGTTCGGGTCTGCCCCACTTACTATCCCATTCTTTATCTACTAGTCAGAGCAATGCGTGCTGAATAAATGACGTCCAATCACCTGTGACAGATGATCTGCAGGTGAGTGATGGTCCTTCTCGAAAGTTAATTATTACATCTTTTATTAATTCAGACTCTTAACGCTCGAGCGGCAGCGCTGCTGCAAATATGCTACCACTTTTCTTTAATTGCACACTGTTATCGCAGTAATAGGGATGAAATAGATTTCCGCTTCAGCTATTCCCCAATTAAGCCTTAAAAATGACAATGAAGGGTGTGAGTTTCTAGTGCACGGCTTTGCCCACAAAAAAAAAAAGAAGTATTTCTTAGTGAGTGCGTCATTGGTAGCAGATTTGCACCGCGCTACCTGTCATGTAAATAGATTTGAACTATTTTGTGTTAAGTCTAGTTTTCCTTGCAAATAGATTTGTTACAGTTTCTAGTAAATATTTATTGTATAAATTTTACCCTACATTTTAGAATGCTTAAAAATTAAATTTATTCCGTAAATAGAATTTTAGCTCTCGATAAATTGTCCTCTAGTTTCTCTAGTTTCTGCCATGCTGCAGTTTCCGTCAGTGTCATTTTTAACCCTTACACAATGTGAAAATGAGTGTTATTCTACTACATAATTTAATCTTCAGGTCTCGTAGTCCTCGTATGGGTCTAATAGATGAGGAAATAGATTTCTTTAGACAAATAATGAAGATCTTAGTGATTTTTGTCTAGATTCATCAGATCATGAACAAGATACTATTATTCAAATGTAATTCCTAGTTCCGATCCCGCAATGAATCTGATATTGAAGACGGTACCACTCTGTGGAGTAAAACGACATACAAGTAGCACTACGATACAGAAAAATATATCATATAAATCTTCCCTGGTTAAAAAGGGAACGCAAGGGGCGTGAGCGTCAAAGACGCAAGCTCTCTCTTTCATGGTAGATGATAATATGATTGATGATGTAATTATATGTACTAAGTTCCACGTAACACAGAATAAAGCTGACTCTAATTACTAAGAAGATAGGAACTACAGGGAAGTAACGAAAGAGGAAGTGATGGTACTGCTGGATCTATTATACATGATTATTATCCACTTTCGGAATAATGTTACATTTGTTATATTTGTACACCGAAGGTAATTGATATACTAATTTAGATATTAACAAATGTGATATTCCTACATCTACATTAAACTATTTTTGTCATTACGATCACTATATACTAGGTTTGTAACACGGAATACGCAGTGGTAGCCAATCTCCACCGCGCTGCTGCTGAAGTCGTAATAATTGGCGCTGCCGCCGGAGGGTTAACTGACATTTTACGCCCACCAAAATCCGCCGTTCTACATACTTTTCATTGCTCGCAATAAGGAAAATTCCCCTGTCTGCCCTAACATGACTTGGATGTTGGGTTAGGTATAGTGACGTGGCGCGCAGTGCCCGCTACGCTGGACCCTCTAGCTTGTCCGGCGGCAGGAGTGGCCTTTGTCTGCGCAGGCAGACAGCCAGCAGCCAGCAGCCAGCAGCGCTCCTCTTTGTGTGGCGCGGCGGCCGCAGCCCCTGTCCGCCCCCTGCCGATTCGCCATAATAAACCCCGCCTCCCTCCTACACCCAAGGATTCGGGCGGACAAAAAGCATTCTTGCTGTAGCTCTCCAGTTGTCGAGAAAACGCTGTTGCCCTCCAGTGCCCGTCGCTCATACGACTAAGAATGCTCAGTGTTCTGCATGTCTGGTGTTGAATCGCTTAGGTTGAATATATTTAATGAATCTTTTGTATTCCACCGGTAGAGGGAATGGTAGGACTGGGTTGAGGTGTAAGAAGCTTCTGCCCCTCGTAAAACTAATTTTATTTTTAATTTTAAACAAAATTTTGAACTTCTATTAAAGACAAAGTAATAACAATTTTATTCAACGAAGCAGTTTCCGAAAGGTTGTAGTTTATATTCAATCCACACAATGAATCGTTAAATCCTTTCTGTTAATTAAGAAACACATCTTTAAAACGGTGCCATAATATTATTCATCATTTTCTTGATTTGCAGCTCTTATTTTTCCGTGTTTGCAGTGAAAATTACTGGGTATGAGATCTGCCTGATCCGCCTGGTATGCAAAACACTGTTTTTATTAAGCACCCGAACTAGTTTCAGCACCTCTGTGGCATCATCAGTGGGCTTTCAATTTATTTCATGCATTGATAACAAATTACATTTATTTTACTATTGTGCTAGTTGTAACTTTAGGCCTGGTTCCACATGACCACAAAATGTAAAATAAGGTAAAAAACCAAAATAAGACTGTCGACTTTTTAGGCCTAAATTTAGAACTAACACTATAGTAAAATAAATGTAATTTGTTTTCACAGCATGAAATAAATTGAAAGCCACTGATGATGGCACAGAGGTGCTGAAACTAGTTTGGGTGCTTAATAAAAACAGTGTTTTGCATATCAGGCGGACCTCATACCCAGTAATGTACCATAGTAGCATCCTGTTGTACAATACGGTCTTTAATATAAGAAAACCAACTGAACCAACAAAGCAAGTACTTTTATTAAACAAAATAATTTAATTTGTCAACAACTGTACAAGGCACAGTGTCTATTTTAAATTTTTAACTATATGTTCTTTTTTTAAGTCAATAAGAGCACAGAAGTATGAAACGACCACAACCCTGTAATAAGATTATCTGTCCGCACTCTAGCACTTAGATGCCTAAAGATAAGGTTACCAGATTCTGCAAAATTATCAGTTCAATATAAAATTCTGAATGCACGTAACTTACGGTGTGTGGACCTATTTCAGATAATATCCAGAAACAATGTCAGCCACGAGTATTTATTGTATACACCAAAGCAAGACACTCAATTAGTTGCGGACTCGCAATTTGAAAACAGCTACAGAGCCAAGTACACATTTAAATCACGCAACGTACGCAGTGCCCGTTAAATTAACTCCAATACCACCGCATAACCACAACAGACTAGCGTCGCACCTTTTGACCAGTGAGGCTCTTTCAAGTTACTCGTAATAGCACTGTAACAACTACAACCAACTAAACCCATGTGTAGGACTCGAAAAACAGTACACTCATACCGGCGAACTTCGCTGTCTACAAAATTCCTTTAATAGAAACGCCACGGTAAAACAGACTTGTGGCACACTGCGTCCGGCGATATAGACCTCGGGTAGTGTCTTATTCTGGGCAACTGCTCCCGATGTAGACCATCACGGCGTGCATTTGGATCTCCACCGGCCTTTCCCCCTTGGTAGCTCCAAACTTGCCGGCTGCCCACTCTGCTTCCACACCCCAGACTCCACCTCGGGCTCGGTCTCCTACCCCCACGTCTCGTGGTGGCGCCTCCTTCGCGGTGCTCCACTGCAGCGCCCCCAAGGAGGTCAAGCAGGCGACCTGTGGCGCGGGTTTCAACCATCCGCGGCGCCGTGACGTCGCATGACGGCACAGTGTTTCTCAAAATTTATGAGTGCTCTCGGGGGTAACAGAATTCCGTTGAAGGTAAACAGTGATTGAATTGTTGTAAAATTTATTATTAATCACGTATGGGCCATTTTGTTTCAAAATTGGCTTTCGGGCTTAAAAAGTGGGAACACGTAATCAATTCGACTATAATTCTGCAAATATCTCTGAACAGAGCGAAATTTGGAAAAATATAACAACGCAAAATTATAGAGAATTTTATCTTCTTCAATTCAATTTTCGTCTTAGATGACCAGTTACGGCGTCATCTCCATTAAACCCTTTACCTCTCAGCTGCTTCTCTACACTAGCTATGCATTTTAGTCTTCCATTCGAGAGTTAGTGCGACCATCGAATGAACGTATCTTGCGTGATCCTCCTGTCTGAATGATTTCTTTGATGTTTAAAACTTAGGAAATCATTTTGTTGTCTTCTATCACCACCCCAGTATGATCAACGAGTGACTGGACGGAAACCTTTGATCCGTTTACCAGGACCAGAATTTTTTCTGGGTGCTCAGCAAGATCTTTTTATGCCGGTGGTAGTTATTTTATGCTTCGGGCATTGCTCTTGAGCGAATCGCTACTAACTTTTGTCTGATTTGATGTGCTTGGCCTTTTTTAAACGGAGGATGCAACTGCCTTTCCTTTTCTCAGCATATTTGCGTATTACTAATAAACCACGATGGGCCTTTGCCATCCTTAATACTTTTTGTCGGTACCTATTTCTCCAGCGCTTTATTTACAATGCATTCAAATTTTGCCCATATTACCTCTAGGATAGTGGTTGATATATTGCCCACCTACCGTAAGTGGGAAACAGTGTACGGCCTTCCTTGTTTTCAGCCGTTTCATTCAAAATAACATGTTTACCACTGGATTTGTAATATTTCATAGCGTTTAGTTATGTTTCATTGCTTGAATATTTTAATGTTTAATTTTTGTAATTCAGTAAATTATGTAATAAATTCTATCTTCTTTGCATTCCAAATGCCATTTTAGTTACCTATTCCAGATATAAGAAGGTGGTATTTAACTGACCACCATCCACGGTAGTCCAAACCCCACCCAAAATGGATAGTGTTCTGTACATCAACCACCTATTTCTTCCTTTCACTTCCAAGTTCAATGAACATAAAATAATTCTGAGTATATTATATGCCTATGTAAGTCAAATGGGATGCAATAACGATATTACCTTTTACATTTTCAGAAAAAGTTTATTCTATAAATGGTTAAATTTAAAAGAAAGACTTTTGAAAACGGCCCAATATGTTACTAATCTAAAGTGGACAAAAAGGAAAACATTGCATTGGATTTTAACAACGAACGATAATTCGTATTCTAGCACGATTACTGTCTCCTTATGAAGACAAACTCACTTCAAAATTACGACCGTAATTTCTCTTGGAAAATATCCCGTCTCACACTTAAATCAAAATAGTTGTCCTCTTATTTCACTCTTCTTTTATATCCCGAATTTCTTATGAAATTGACAAGCTGTTTTATAACCAAATATATGTATAAAAATGTGTAAGAATTCACAAGTGCGCAAGATCAATTTACGTGTGTGTACACACGAATTAAGATGAATCCGAACTGTAACGGTATAGGAGATTGAAGCGCACACGATTATTTCGTGTAATAGCTTCTGTCTTTAAGAGTCGTTCTGCTGACACAAACAAGCAATCATTAGCTATATGTAAAAAAAAAATTATTTAAAAGGCAATTTTCGAATACCTTACTTCTGAAATTTAAATAAGTGTTTTTTAACAAAAGAAATAAAACTGAGAGGCCATAAATGCATTAACTTTCGAAAACTGTCATTACCAAACTCCTCCAAATTTTTCCTATGTTATTTAAAAGTTTTAAATGTGTTTAAAACTGCTTGCATAAAAGTCGGAAAACGCTATTAAGTTTGTGCCAAAATTTGTGTCTTCCTTACACAATGAAGTAGTTTTATTTTAATTCACTTCGTTTTCTGTTTTCACTGTCATCAACTTTCCAGTCGAATATGTTTTGTCTGAAAGTAATTGTATCTCTAACGTCTGTCTAAGTTATACCGATTACTTTAAGAAAGTCTTTAATCGCAGCGATCTGTTTATGACTCTGTTTCGGGCCTTACTTCTGCTTCCGTAGAATTCTTCTGTTCCTTTTGTCAACCTAGTGGGTGCCATTCTTTTAATGTACACACAGGATTTCACACTTCATTTCTCATGACAACATGACTGTCTGTATATTCTTTTATTTCCTTCTTATTTTCCAGAATATGGGTTTCTCGATCTAATCTTACGGCCTCATATTTTCTTCATAATCCTCCTTTCTTACTTTTAAATATCTTTAATATTAAATTGAAAGATGATTATTGAAGTTCCTTTCTCCTTAAAAACATTCACATTTTATTTATGTGATGTAATGCCTAAGTTTATTGATTTTAAAAATGTATATTATTGTTATAAATCTTTTGTGTTCATCTGAATGCAGCTGCCACTTTATCCCAGCGAACTTTGTAGATGTTTCCAGACCGTTCTCTTGTAGGCCTACGATCCCCTTCCAAGAATTTAAATAGAGACACTGTTTTTTTTTCATGTTTTTTGTTCAAAAATGTTTTGATTGTTTGATGCCTGAAAAATATTGTTATTTCGAATGATATTTAGGGTCCTACTTTTTCCGCAATTTCCTTAACTATTTCAATTTGTTTCTAGGCTGTGGTAGGATCCCTAGTTAAATTGCAGATCATCTACAGAGGCGAGGCAATCAAATAGAATATTACTTCTACCTGTCTTTTTTATCAGCATTCTGTAATTACCAGTGATGGCAAGAGTCCTTATCTCTATTTATAGTCTTTATATTCAATGGTTGAGCAATTTCTCCCATGGATTTAAGTTTAAGTCTAGTATTGGTTAATATTTCCGTAAACAATGTTAGATTTTAATATCTATTTTTCTTTTAAAAAATTTGTAAAAGAGATTCTCGATCAACTGAGTCGTAGTTCTTTTTAAAACACATAAATGTAAATACATTATAGTTACTAGAAAACCTCTTGTGCCTAAGGAATAGTTATAAATTCATAAATTGTTCTGGACAGGACCGGCTTGTTATTCATCAACTTCAGGTTCCATCTGCTCTTGCACTCCAACACGGTGTTTTAAGAACATATTTTATTGTTTTATTTATTCTACTACATTCCTTTTTATTAAAATGCACACATCAAATAAGGGTTTGTTTCAAATGCATCCCATAAGCAGTTTACTGGTGGACCTATGCTGCCATTAATAAAAAATTTTGAATTGTTATAAAATGTAAACAAACTTGTCTGTGGCCCCATGTATAGATAGCATACCTTTTTATTGGCTGTAAGTGAGACTGTAACTTTTGTACCTCTATTCACTACGCACTATAGGAACAGTACAGGACGTTTGTAGTTACATCATTGAGTAGTTATATGATTGTTCTCCTATTGCAGGAAGAAGAATATCAGCATTTGATCCCACATGGTTTGTTGCTTTGTGGAAACAAATCAATCAGGAGAGGTGGCAAAATGAATACTCATAGAGATGCGGCGTATTTCTACAAGCACTGTTCGTGACTTTCTCCGTATTGGTAAGAAATGTAAAATAACTGAGAATGACTAGTACCTGCGATTTCTCGTCCGAGGAACTCCGACCAGACTCCACCATGACAAACGACGACTGAGAGGGCCGCTGGGAGGCAAGTCAGACTGTACGAAGCAGACTCCACTACAAGAGTCTGTTTTCTAGACGGCGTTGGAGAGGTACAGCTCCTAAATACAGACACGATGATGCACATTGCAGGTGCTCCCGCATTAATCAAGAAAGGACTATGCAAGACTACAGCAAATATCTTTTCACAAATGAATGCCTCATGTGTCTGATACCAGATGATCGGCGGCAACTTGAGTGTCTGAAACCTAGTTATGCTGCACGACAGACATACCATCAATCTAGTACATCAAAGTGGCGGATCAGTGATGTGGTACTTTCGGATGCCATGTTGACCATCAAGGGCAACCTCAAAGGTTTACAATACAGCCCTAACATCTACCAAACCACTGATGAACCGTTTCATAATTCCGGAGGATAACTCAAGTCAATCGTGCTGGTATCGTTAACGATTAAACCACTTATACAGGTATTGCACAATTGGTTTGGTCTGCATGTTGTCCTAATATGAATCTAATTGACTAACAAAACGTAAAAGAGTTAAAAAGGTTTACCATTAAAATAATGGTTTATTTACTGTAAATGGAAACAAGCAACACTTTCTCCAGATTTCGACACCATCTGTGTCTTCATCAAAAATATAAAATTATGACAAGAATTGTGAAAAAAGGGGGAGGGGGAATAAGGGTAACCCGTGTTGTCTTCAAATCGTATAAAATAAAATAATTTTTTTCCATAATATAAAGTATATGCAAGGTGAAATATAGTGGGGATTGTAAATTTTGAAATAAAGTTGCTAGCCCAATGCGCTACCACAGTGCATGCTGTTAGGATTCTGTCGATGGGTGGTGCATAACCTCTCTTATGTCTATAACCACTTCCTATGGAAGAGTCGTAACTGATTTCAGCCTACTAATGCCATCTTCAGGTGTTCTAGGTCGTGTTGTAACCCTGTCCACGCGAAATTAGATGCAGCTGGTCAATTGATGGGAGCGACCGTAATGGCATTTCCACCTTACGATCGGTCTTTCAACCACAACGCCGAGAGATAGCTCGCGAGCGCAGGAAATCGACCGTGGTTATTTACAAAACGACCACAAACAGAGCAATGTCCTTTTTGTATGTTGTCTTTCCAACGCCTTCCAGTATATATTTTTGCTGTGGTTTTCAGTCCGGTAACGGATTTGATGCAACACCCTACTCTATCCTCTTCATCTCCTCATATGAGCAGCAATCCACGTCTGTTTCAACCTGCTTGCTGTATTGGCCTCTTGCTCTTCCTCTGCAAATTTTACCCCACAAATTGCCCTCCAGTGCTAAATTCACGATTCCTTTATACCTAAGAATATTCAGATGGGTAACAGCAATAGGTAATGCATATATTTTGACAGAAAATACCCTGCCATTTTCAAGGCAAAACTGCAAATAGGAAACTAAAATCAAATGTCTGTAAATATAAGGGACTTAACTATTTTGTTCATCAGTCATCAGTCCCTAGGCTTACAAACTACTTAAACGAACTTACGGAAAGGGCGACACATACACCCATGTCGGAGGGATGTCTCGAACCTCTGACGCCAAGCAACAGCGCGCTCCGCTGCAAGGCGCCTTGGAGCGCTCAGCCACTCCACCGCGGCGGAAACATTTTGTATGAAATTAAATGCCGAAGTTTACAATGAAAACAGGAACGAAAACACACACGAATCAGTATACAGCAGCGCCATCACACTCTCAAAGATGACAAACGTCAGAAACATCGAACGTCAACATTAATGATCAACAGGGGAGGCAAGATTCCTCGCAGAATATAGAAAGCAATAGCAAACCATCTCTACATATTAAGTTATCCGCTAGTTTAATTCCAACTGATTCTTTAATACTGCCAATAACTGGAATGGAAAAGCATGCCTGAATTTCCATGATATATATTCCGTCGGCTGAACTGTATTTAGTCAATGTACGTCAAAAGCAAATTTCCGAGGCTACTGACAACGTTTCTAACGCTGATGTTCTGAACACTTGTCCTTCACAGTCTGACCAATATATGACTTGCCACATAATTTGTTTTTCTTATGAGGGATCATTTTGGATTAATTTAATGATTGCGCCGGCCGCGGTGGCCGAGAGGACTGAGGCGCGTCAGTCACAGTCTGCACGGCCACTGCGGTCTAGGATTCGAATCCCCCCACGGGCATGGATATTTGTGCCGTCCTTAGTCTTAGCTAGTTCACAAGTAGTTTGTCAGTTTAGGGACTGATGACCCCGTAGTTAAGTCCCATAAGCTATACAAACATTTTCATTTTTTTAAATGATTGCCTTTAAGAATTAGGAATTTTCTTCGGATTGGTGCCTCTTGGTCAGTCTAATTGGGAATTTCTATATGTAACGGCTCGATATTCGTCCTAGTTTGAACTTTTGAGTAGCTTGGAGTATAATTCTGTAACTCGACCCTTTGCGATCAATATCACGGAGATAACTTTCGACGCCGCAGCTTTACCGCTGCTGGGTATCGTGCATCGACATCTAAGAGTTTACACGCTGTAGATTTTATTAGTTACATTACAGAGACTTTTTCTAAACTAAATTTTGATGTTGCAGGGGTGGATCAGAGGAAACCTCGCCCTGTGTTGTTGGGGCATGTTCGCCTGTGGGCAATTTGCAGCAGCTGAGGCGGTCCCTTTACATTCTCTTAGGATCCTGATACTTCTTGCGGACAAGGTAAATGCTACGTCTGTGTTTAACAAGCAGGGCCACGTTCAAACAATGCATTGTGTCACATATGTTTGGAAACATTTTTGTTTCATCTTTTTTAGGGCAACAGCACTCTTATGTAAATTTATATATAAAGAACAGTGTAGAGGACAATAATTTATTTTATTCGACTAGTTTCGGTCTTCTTTAGATCAAATTCAGGAACTTTAACGACATCGATATTGTGCAGCTGGCATTAACTGGGAGCCTCCCAGGTACCTGCCAGCTGGACAACATCTATGGCGTTAAAGTTCCTGAAGATAGTCTAAAGAAGACCGAAACTAGTCGAATGAAATAAATTATTGCCCTCTACACTGTTCTTTATATATAAATGCATTGTCTTATTTTAGGATTTTTCGTCTTCTACATCTACATCTACATCTACATAGATACTCTTCAAATCACATTCAGGTGCCTGGCAGAGGGTTCATTAACCCCTTTCATAACTTTTCTCTACAGTTCCATTCTCTAATAGCGCGCGGGTAGGAAGAACACCTAAATCGTTCTTTATATATAAATGCATTGTCTTATTTCTGAAGTAGAATATCCATGTATCGGTGATAGCTGTACAAAAAGTGTCAATAGACAGTCTAAAAACCTCCTCAAGAAAAGATTGGGAGGCGACATCTTGTTCAAGATACTGCTTCTCACATCTTTAATCCAAATCGCTTTTCCAAAATCTAATGCGCTGCGATATCCTATCTTGCTGTTAAAAATCATACTTCTTGCTCTATTTTCATGAGTTACTAATCTCCTAAAAACAATTTGGGGACCAGGTGAGATAGCATTCACAACATACATATGGTGACTTATTTTATACAGACATTGATCACATTTGTAATTTGTGTGTGAAACAGTACGATAGTTTGTTGCCTAAACTCTTTACTTGAGGTTTACAAGACGTGTACTTACAGCGACGCACTATGGGGCTACTGTAATAGCGAAGAGGTCATTCTCGTTGCCGTCTAATACGGTGCGTGATCACCTGATATGGTGCGTGATATGGCCATTATAGATCTGATTTCTCTTATTTTATTGGGATGGTCATGTCTCCCTAAGTAGGTGGGTGGTAGCAAAATATTTTCACATTCAGAACTAAAAGTCGGTGACTGAAACTTCGCAAACAGATCACGCCGCAATGAATAACGCTTTCTTTCAATGATTTCCACCCCAATTCGTGCAACATTTCCGTGAAGCTTTTCCCCCCGTAACGTGATAGAACAAAACGAGCTGCCCTTCTCTGAACCTTCTCAATGTCTTCCGTCAGTCCTACCTGGTGAGGGTCACACAAGAGGCAACAGTACTCCATGAGAGGACGACAAGTGCGATGTAGGCAGTCTCTTTGGTGGAGCTGGTGTATCTTCGAAGCGTTCTGCCGACGAAATGTAACCTTTGGTTCGCCTTACCCACAATATTTTCTATGTGTTCTCTCCAGTCAAAATTGTTCGTAATTGTAACTCCTAGATATTTGGTAGAATATACGACCTTAACGTTTGACTGATTTATCGCGTAATTGAAGCTCAGCGGATTTCTTTTAGTGCTCATGTGTATTACTTCACATTTTTCTTTATTTAGTGTTAAGTGCCAATTTTCGCACCATGCAGAAATTTTGTCTAAATCGCTTTGCAGTTGCTTTTGATCCTCTTTTGACTTCACTAACCTATAAACGACAGCATCATCCGCGAACAATCTAAGGGAGCTATTCAGATTGTCTCCTAAATCGTTTATAAACACGAGGAAGAGTAGGGGAACTATAACGCTTGCCTGTGGAACGTCAGATATCACTTCTGTTTTACTCGATGACTTACCGTCAATTACAACGAACTGTGTTCTTTCTGATAGGAAATCGTGAATCCAATCGCACAATTGGGGAGATATTCCCTAAGCACGCAATTTCATAAGAAGCCGCTTGTGGGGTACAGTGTCAAAAGCGTTCCTGAAGTCCAGAAATATGGAATCGATTTGAGATCCCTTGTCGATGGCATTCAACAAATGAATAAAGGGCAAGCTGTGTTTCGCAAGAGTGATACTTTCTGAATCCGTGTTGACTACTGGTTAATAGGTCGTTCTCTTCGATGTAGTTCATAATATTCGAACAAAGTATATGTTTCCAAATCCTACTGCAAATCGACGTCAATGAGATAGGCCTGTAATTTTGGGGATCACTCCTACTGCCTTTCTTGAATATTGGAGTAACTTGGGCAACTTTCCAGTATTTGGGTACGGATCTTTCGCTGAGTGATCGGTTGTAAATTATAGCTAACTACGGAGCTATTGCATCAGCATATTCTGAGAGGAATCTAGTTGGTATACAATCTGGCCCGGAAGATTTATTTTTATTTAGTGACTTTAGTTGTCTTACTACTCCAGAAACATCTACTTCTAAGCTTCGCATGCTGGCTTCTTACGTCACGGCGTCGATGTCTGGAAATATCAGAAATATCCGCACTGTTTTTTACCCAATTTTCCACGGAAAGACGGAATGTGCAAAGGTGTAACAATCCTGCTGTTGCGCAGGTCATTTAGAGAAGTGGATCCTTCCTTCTCAGCAGTGTGCAAGATTCAATATTTCCGACAGCTCGTGTCGCCAGCAGCAGTTTGTTTATAATCCCAGCTGACCACTTACAATGTCCTCGGAGTCAGACCATTGTCCACATTTACGGCTTAGCTTGTGAGAAGCTTACTGTGTTCCTAATAT
Organism: Locusta migratoria; assembly: GCA_026315105.1. Lineage (NCBI taxonomy): Eukaryota > Metazoa > Arthropoda > Insecta > Orthoptera > Acrididae > Locusta > Locusta migratoria. The sequence goes on along the minus strand of CM048747.1, from coordinate 208,111,811 downwards.
AAGGCAAAATTTGTATTGCATTCCAAATACATCAAAATTCCTTTTCATTAAAATGAAATACGATTATCAAATTTAAGACACTGAAAATAAATCAATGATTACGTCATAGACTGGTCGAAACAAATAAGGGATCAGTTGAGATATCCAAGTTCTGAAGTATTGCCATTGGCAGAACGAACTAAAACGGTTCGACGTCTTTCTGTCACCGGGGTAAGGGAAGATGGGGGGGGGGGGGGGCGTCATTGCGACAAGCAAGACAGTGGTAATAACAGTTGCAGCAGAAGGCGCTTGTGTTTTGGTGTTGATTTGTGTTTACTGAACGAATTACAAAAACAGTTGTGTTCAGATAGTCTAATGAGAAGATAGTGACTTACCCTACCCTAAGGAATGGCGAGCCATAGGAAGATTGGAAGGGGTACGGACACAGAGGAGGGGGGTGGCTGTTGCTCTTGCAAGGAGTAATTTCCAGGACTTGGACGCAATTTCAGACAAAAGGAACCGTTTAATGAAAGCAAGTGACATCAACAAGAGATGACCATTATCGCCGGTTAACAGTCCGTCGAGACAGAAGGCTGAAGGAATCTCAAGTGCACTGCACCCTCAAGGCAGCAACAGGTCGCGCAGTATCAACACAACCAGTCCGAAATCACCTTCGGAAATGTGGCCTCCACTCACGGAGTGTTTTCCATTACAACCACGATACCATTTAGCCAGCAGACACTTGGTGAATGAAGATTTGGATTGTAGCCGTAACGAAATGACACCGGGTCATATGAGTCAAACACTGAGCCTTTCGCTCATCTGCGTGGAACAGTTGGGATTATGTGCAAATCATGGTAGTGGATAAATGGTGTGGGCAGGAGTCAGTATTGGCAGACTTACTGACCTCTTCGTCGTTCAGAATGGTGCTTTAAGTGCTCAGAGGTATAGAGACGAGGTCCTTCGACATTTTGTTGTGCGCTATGGTGCCATAGGAGATGTGTTTCTTCTGACGGACGTTTCGCCTCCACAGATCTGCACCGAGAAACAAATTGCTTGAAGCTGAGAAAATCGGACGTATGGCGTGTCTAGCTTGTTCGCCGGAATTAAACCCGATTGAGAATATTTCTGTTTCATTTAGCAGACGAATTGTACCATGAGCTGGACATTGCGTTCGTGGATGAATGGCCGAAGATCCTTAAAGAGCTGATTGATAACCTCATACTGTCCATGCCACGCAGATGTGCGACTATAATGGCCATATCACGCACCATATCAGGTGATCACGCACCGTATTAGACGGCAACGAGAATGACCTCTTCGCTATTACAGTAGCCCCATAGTGCGTCGCTGTAAGTACACGTCTTGTAAACCTCAAGTAAAGAGTTTAGGCAACAAACTATCGTACTGTTTCACACACAAATTACAAATGTGATCAATGTCTGTATAAAATAAGTCACCATATGTATGTTGTGAATGCTATCTCACCTGGTCCCCAAATTGTTTTTAGGAGATTAGTAACTCATGAAAATAGAGCAAGAAGTATGATTTTTAACAGCAAGATAGGATATCGCAGCGCATTAGATTTTGGAAAAGCGATTTGGATTAAAGATGTGAGAAGCAGTATCTTGAACAAGATGTCGCCTCCCAATCTTTTCTTGAGGAGGTTTTTAGACTGTCTATTGACACTTTTTGTACAGCTATCACCGATACATGGATATTCTACTTCAGAAATAAGACAATGCATTTATATATAAAGAACGATTTAGGTGTTCTTCCTTCCCGCGCGCTATTAGAGAATGGAACTGTAGAGAAAAGTTATGAAAGGGGTTAATGAACCCTCTGCCAGGCACCTGAATGTGATTTGAAGAGTATCTATGTAGATGTAGATGTAGATGTAGAAGACGAAAAATCCTAAATTTCCATATCCACCCAGTCCTTGATATGTTTTTAACAGACAGAGGGACGTAGGACACAATGCTCTTGATTGGGAAAAGTAGGATGGAATGTCTGGAACGACTGTGCCGAGTATCCCCCCCCCCCTCCTCACGGTTACTTGAAGTGAATCCATGTATAAATTTACATTTCTGTTAGTTGAGCTCAAGGAATCCTTCCTCACTTGCATACACGGTCTGCAAAAAAAGTTTTTGGATCTTTCTCTGTCGAATCGGAAAGGTTTCTAATTGATTGACAAAAAGAATTAAGAGTTTTGAGTTATTGCAATGAGCCCACACGACAACCAACCAACCATCTTCAACACATGTGGGTCGTCGAGTAGCTTGTCGTGACAGCAGCTGCCACTGACTCGAAAACGCAAACATTGCTTTTGCTATGCAGGATACGATCGTACATAAGTCGCGACAGAATGATAAGTGTAAAAAATAATTGAAGTTTATAGCTTTCAGTCCGTGCAGTCAATGATCGAAGCACGTCTGCGAGGTAATTTCCTAACTACTCGTGATTCGCTCTGGAAACTTACTGAAGCTCTTAATCGCCTGTGTACTTGCATTTTCAATTCATACCATTCATATTTAGTTTGCAATTATTGACGACACGATTGGGTACAGTGTGTAGCTTTTATTTTGACATACCTCAGTGTCAATTCACCCACAGTTGTCCTCCTTAAGAGCAGGTGGCAACTGTTCATTAATTATTTATGCGTGAAGAGGTTGTTTTGCTTGTCTAAATGTATGTTTGTAGTAACACTCACATATCATGAATTTTCCTTTTATCATATCCGTTACGTATCACGCGGCCTCCCGCGTCGGTGGTTCGAATTCTTCCTCGGGCATGGATGTGTGTGTTGTCCTTAGGTTAGCTGAACTTAGTTTAAGTAGTTTGTAAGACTAGGGACTGACGACCAACGTAGTTTCGTCCCAGAGAATTACAAACATTTGAACATTTTATCACATCACTTGTTTAAAATCATTTCTGCAGATAATGGATTAATTGATACAGAATAGGCCAATTACGTTAGCCATAAAATGTATGCGAGGCCACTGAGCTGCTCAATACTGTAGTGTGTTTCTCGTTTTCGTCTATGCGCTACAGTTGTATCACGAGTAGTCTACTCACTTGATGGTATGTGCTACATACAACTGTTTCCTCAGCGGGGGTATATGATGTCAATTCCAGAAAATTTCGTCCTTATCTTAGAATCATGGGTATTGTTGGATTCGACAACGTCAGTGGAATTTCCTGTGTGAGTCAGAAAAAATCAAATGTTTGTAAAGCTTATGGGACTTAACTACGGGGTCATCAGTCCCTAAACTTACAAACTACTTATGAACTAGCTAATCCTAAGGACGGCACAAATATCCATGCCTGAGGGGGGGATTCGAACCCCCGACCGTAGTGGCCGTGCAGACCGTGACTGAAGCGCCTCAGTCCCCTCGGCCACTGCGGCCGGCTGTGAGTCAGATTTTGAGTACACAAAACAATTACGTACGGAAGAATAGGAAGATGTGTGATCTATTTTGGGGGTATATAATGTGTTAAATGCAGTAAAGTGCGGTACGAAATAGTTAATTTCTGTGTTCTTTTAAAGCTAGTCAGGTTTGGCCATTACTATTGCTATGTTTCAGCGTTGCTACCAAAAACAGATGTGTATTTCAGTGCACTGCATATCATATAGTTAGCCAGCAAACTTGGCGAATTGATTAGAAAATTTTCTTTGAAATTACTTTGGGGGTTTGAACATATTTATAATAATGTACATTTGTTGTTTGTGATTGGTAGTGGATTCTTTGTGATTTGGTTATGTTGGTATGGAATTATTTTGTAAGACAATGAGTACTGGGATTTCAAAAGTTATTTAGTAGCAAAGTTAGCGAAATTAGATGCACCAGCGTGTCAAGGGACACCATGTAATGGCCGTGGTGCAAAATTAATAAGAAAAGAAAAAGTTTAAGTTTCTTACTCTCTAAACTCCAGATGTTGCAGCACGAAATTAAGTTCGTCTTACACGAAAAAGGAAATAAATAAGGAGAATTTATAAAAGGACACCGTAAAAAAATGTATTAGGTGCAGTAAAAAAGTGATTTAGAGCGGGTAGTAGGTGAAGAGTGAAGCAAGTGAACACTATCGTAGACACTCCCCATGGAGTTTGTGGGAGGAGCTTTCTTATTGCGTGTTATGTGCGCCTTGACTTTTCTATAATTTGTGCCGGAGGTCGTTGTGAGCGCCATGTGGCGGTGTAACGTAAGGAAGTATCGTTCCGCGTCCATTTTTCCCTAGGTAGGACACAATTTAGGCTTAACACTGACCGAAGTACAATTGTATCTAACTATATTGAAGACAGCAAACGGATATTAATAAATCTTGCAGGTGTGTTTCAGAGATAGAAATAGGCAAATCTGTGGCCTAAGGAATGGAAATTAAGCCAAACGTAAAAGCCTTAACATAAACATGAGAATATAACACCTTATTGAAACTGAGATATAAGGTCCCCACCACATCTTCCCGTACATCTTTCGTTTTTTTCTCTGTACTTACTTTAGGAACATCCCTCCATTATAGAAAACATCTTGTACTCCATGAGGCTCCCTGGTACAGCATTTGTGTGTATAAGATTCCGATTGATCGCAGTCTTGTTTGCGGAATATACTTTTATTCATAACGCGCTCCAACTTTGTGGGGACGTATTCAAAGCCTTTCACATCCATAAATAGACTCTGTGCAACAATGATGCACGAATCACGTCAGTTAAAATCGCATAACTCCTATGTCCGGCATATATATATATATATATATATATATATATATATATATATATATATATAGAGAGAGAGAGAGAGAGAGAGAGAGATACAAAAAGGTACGGCCAAACTTTCAGGAAGCATTCCTTACACACAAAGAGAGACAATATGTTATGTGGACATGTGTCCTGACACGCTTAATTTAAATGTTAGAGCTCGTTTTGGTATTTCTCTTTAAATGTAAATTTCATTTCGACATGATCAAATTGTATATTTTCACAATCAACACGAGAATCCGCACGCAATTGTGCAATCAAGTCATCAATACGGATTTTCTGTGAACGTTTGGGCAGGAATTTGTTGGTGATATCTTGATTGGGCCTCATGTTCTTCCACCTACGCTCACTGGAGCATGTTATCATGATTTCATACGGGATACTCTACCTGTGCTGCTAGAACATGTGCCTTTACAAGTACGACACAACATATGATTGATGCACGATGGAACGCCTGCACATTTCAGTCGACATGTTCGTACGCTTCTCAACAACAGATTCGGTGACCGATGGATTGGTAGAGGCGGACCAATTCCATGGCCTCCACGCTCTCCTGACCTCAACCATCTTGACTTTCATTTGTGGGGGCATTTGAAAGCTCTTTTCTACGCAACCCCGGCACCAAATGTAGAGATTCTTCGTGCTCGTATTGTGGACGGCTGTGATACAATACGCCATTTTGCAGGGCTGCATCAGCGCATCAGGGATTCCATGCGACGGAGGGTGGATGCATGTATCCTCGATAACGGAGGACATTTTGAACATTTCCTGTAACATAGTGTTTGTAGTCACGCTGGTACGTTCTGTTGCTGTGTGTTTCCATTCCATGATTAATGTGATTTGAAAAGAAGTAATAAAATGAGCTCTAACATGGAAAGTAAGCGTTTCGGACACATGTCCACAAACACATTTTCTTTCTTTGTCTGTCAGGAATGTTTCCTGAAAGTTTGGCCGTACCTTCTTGTAACACTATATATATATATGTGTGTGTGTGTGTGTGTGTGTGTGTGTGTGTGTGTGTGTGTGTGTGTGTGTGTGTGTGAGAGTTCATAAGCCATTCATTGTAATGAAACTTTGGTGATCCAAAAACAAAAGAGCACGACACAGAGCTCAGGAGATGTGACGTCATAAATAATGAGAGGCCACCTCGTGAGAATACCCACATTTATGCGTCAATTATTGGAAAATGGGAGTAGTTACCGACCTATAACAAAGTTTGCATGTAATTTCGAACGTTCATGAAGCGTTTCGTAATTGAACCCCCTCCCTCCCACAAAATGATGAAACGAAGTCTACCGCTCACAACAGTTTCGCTGTAGATGCCGTAAACCTGTCGTATCAGCCATGAACTTGTATCAAATAAAGTCAGCATTACAGATTTGCAAGTTACTATTTATTTTTGTCTGCAAGTCTCCCTTAATTCTCTTGCATCCAAAATTAAGCAGTCTGTTTTCTGAATCTCTACATAAAAGCGAAAGGACACTCACTCACTGACTAAACACGAAATCTCGAAAACACTTCACCTCTGAAGCTGAAATTTGGCAGGAATATAGTTATAGGTAGAATACGTCAGCTAAAAAATTATTTTGTGATAGGCTCATGGCGGAACATATTTCTCCTACAGACTTACGAAATCTACAGTTACATTCCGAATTTCACGAAATTACGCACACTTGACATTCAAAACAAGAGGAACGTCACCGTCTACCTTACGTTTCATACGGTGCATGGGGAAGGTACTTTGCAACATAAAAATGGATCCCTAAATAACTTTGGTCGCGCCATAATTTGAGGACGGCTCGACCGATATCAAAGACCTTTTATTTTTTTATTATTTTATATTTATTTATTTATTTTTTAATTTATGTTATTCTCAGATCAATAGTGGTATGAAATAAAACTGGAATATTTGAAACAACAATATGCGTTTTTCAATGTGACTCTGCGTTTCTATTGCAGAGAAATTTATAGTTTTGTTCCAATATTGAAGAAATTTTACACACTCTACCGTAAAAACAAGAGTAATGTCACTGTCTGTATAAAATTTTGTTCGGTGCTTGGTGGAGGATACTTACCATACGAAATTTTACAAAATGCCTAGTTTTGCTCCATTATTTATGAATTTTTGCAACCATGACCTATAAATCAAGAGGAAGATCTCTGGGTACATAAATTTTTGTAAGGTACTTGACAGAGGGTACCTTGCAGAAAATTTTGCCGAGAGAGGGAAAGGTGGAAACGAACAGAGACACGGGAGAGAAAGAGGTTGATGCAGAGAGGGGGGGGGGGGGAGGAGATGTGGACAACGAGACTGTAGGATAAATAAATACCCGGCAGCGACGGGTTTTTAGCTAGTATAAATATACATAAATATGACATTTCATAAGGCTATAATGGAACAATGGTAGGAACGAATTCAAAAACTGGTACACGAAATTTAACGGTATGAACGAAAGTGTTGTCACATTTCCAGGACAGGATCATTAAGCTATAAGCTATATGCTACACATTTTCATTTCTTCTTTTTTTCCACCTGGCTGTCTGGTTTTAACATATCGGATATGCCTCATTGTAATAGAGACCCGTTTAAAATGTTAAAATGATCGGAATATAAGAAAATCTTATACAATCTGAGGAAGGCCCACGAAGGGGAAACACGTTATTAATAAAAGTTATATTCAACCAAGACCTTGTTCAATTAGAACATTCTTATGTTGTAGATATTGTAGCAGCTGACTAAGAATGCAGAGAGATTTAAGAAGTATTACCAACCTATGCCATGAAGTCTGCACATTATTAGCAGAACGTAACGAACAAAAAAGATACAACGATAAGCATTGGGAAACTCAGGGTTTCAACACTACAGGTAAGTGTCAAAGATGTTTATTCACAATAACTGACAAAATATTTGTATAAAACTAGTATGTCATACACAATTTCTGTAAAGTTTCAATTACGTCGAGTTATATTTTACAATAATGTACATTACCAAGCACAGCTAAAGGACTGGATACTTTCATTAGCAGCACGTCTTTGGACTGTTACAGCCGTCGAACAAAGCCCTTAGTTCTTTACGTTTTGCTTCACTTCCAAAATTTACTTACAGTAACACGTGACAAAAATCTGAATATCGTCTTATAAACTTCATTTTTATAATTTTTCTGTGTCTGTAAAGTAATTAAAAATTATTTAACACAAACATTTTGTGGATCAAAATTAGCAGTCCATATAATTTCTCGCCAAATATATGTACAGTATCATTGAAAACGTATATAATTCTAGTCAGATACTAACAGAAAATTTTGACAGCTTGTGGTGTGATGTACAAAACATTTGTCATCTAATGAATATTTACAGCATAACTTTCATATTACTGGACTGACCACATCAACTCACTTTAATTAATTTTATGCAGGACGGAATTGTATTGACCAGATGTTGCGTGGTTGCAGCTTTCAAATTGAAAATTTTGGAAAATATCTGGCACATCCGTAATGTGTCAGTAATTAGCAAAGCCGTTTACATTTTATCATTTTAAACCCTGTGCCAAATTGTGTTTCAAAAGAACAGTATATTCTACCGACTACGTTCTGACAATTACTTTCAAAATTCTTATAAAACATTTTAATAGTATTAATGTTCTGACATTTTGTGTAATTTGAAGATTCAGATTAGGAGATACACATGTACAAAAGAAAAGGCACGATCAAATTAACAGCAATAACTCTATTTCAAAAGGGTGGTAACTGAATCTGCGAGGAACAACTAGTTTCCTGGAAGTCTTGACGACATCTTGATATCTTGCTTATATTTTACCATAAGCTCTACACTTCCATGTTCGTATTGCTGTTATGGATAATATTTCACGTTAACAGATGTGTCACTTGTGAGTCCATCTTACCCATCTTACTGAAACAATGCGTCATGTGATGAACACTGGCGAGTTAGCGGTTTTTGTAATACACCAAGTGTTACTGACGATTTTGAACAGGGCTGTAAATATTTTACGTCATTCAACATTTTAGAACTTCAACTCACCGTGTCCCCTTGACGCTTTCGTCGTTATTGTCGTGAAATGCTAACAGTAAATGCTACTAACGCTTTCTTATAAACATCTTTTTCTTCACAAGAATTGTATTTTTGCACATGACAGTCTTAGGCACATTTTTTACATGATTATCCCTCCTCGTAGGTTAGCTACAGAAATGTCATTCTGCCGCTGAAAATCTCGATTACCACGTCATCTTCTTCACGACCGCCTCTTTGTTTTTAATCTTCAATCACTTCATCGTATCTGTGAAATCTTAATGATTACACACGCCTGTAACTTATAGAAACAAAATGAATACAAAACTCGCCGTTTTCTGTATGGAGTTCCAAGAGATTTCACCATCCTCACCTTGATGCGTAATATACGCATTTACTCAGAAATAATTAATACTGATAGTCAACACAAAAAACGTATGCAAACTGCGGGAATTCTCGTGTTCGCCGAGTCACTGTATTTGTCATACGTCCCTGCAACCTACTAACAATACCCTTGCTTTCCTCACAATGTCAGCGCAACCGCAGAAACGCCCACTCGAATTGCAGAACTCGGAAGAGTGATTCGTCAGCCTTCAGCCGTATCCTCGCACGCAACTCTTCGCAGCAGTAGTCCTCTCCGGTGTGACGTCATCGGGCTAACGGTGTGGGTGCTCACGTCAAAACCTTGTTGCGGTGACGCGAGGAGTCTTGATGGCAGTCCCTCTTGCCTTGTCAGATACGGACTGCAGCATTACCTGAAACATTGAAGTTAATAATCAGAAACACTCTTTCAAATTCTGAAGTCAGCAGGAAAAAAAAGGGACTGAAGGTAATTTACAACTTGTACAGAACCAGACAGGCGTAATTAAAGTCGAAGGGCATAAAAGGGATGCATTGATTAGGAAGGGTATAAGGCAGGGTTGTAGCCTTTCTCCAATGTTATTGAATTTGTACATTAAGCAAGCTGTGAAGGATACAAGGACAAATTTGGAGAAGGAATTAAAGTACATGGTGAAGAAAGAAATACATTGCCCTTTGCTGATGCCATTTTAATGCTCTCAGAGACAGCAAAGGATCTAGAAGAGGAATTAAACGGAACTGACAGTGGAGTTGAAAGGTGCGTATAAGATGAACTATAGCAAGAGCGAATCACGGGTAATGGAGTGCAGTCTAAGAAAATCAGGCGACGTTGAAGGAATTGGATAAGGTAACGAAACAATAAAGATGGTGGACGAGTAAAATGTGATAGTCGCAGTACAGAGGGTATAAAAAGCAGAAAGTCAAAGGTAAACAAGTGTTTTTGAAAAGGGCAATTTTCTGACATCGAATATCAATTTTAGTGTAAGAAAGTCAATTCTGAAGGCATTTATGTGGTAGTGAAAATAAATGGGGCAAAATAGAATTTCTGGCTTACCTTGACTGTAATAAGGGATAGATTGGTAAATATTAAGGAATCATGAAGTTAGCACTGGAGGGGAGTGTGCGGGATAAAAATCTCAGAGGGAGACCAAGAGAGGTATACAGTAAGCAAATGTATGTGGGTGTCCGTTCCTATTCAGAGATGAAGAGGCTTGTTCAGTATAGAGTATGGTGGAGAGCAATGTCAAACGAGTATCCAGACTGAAGACCTTTACAATACCAACAATATGTGTATCGCAACTGCTTACTGTTATACTTGTAACATAAAAGTGCAATAAGAAAAGCTTTTTCTTTAAAAATGGCGGACTGTTAACCATTTCAGTAATTATTTTTTATTTCTGAGATATAAATTTTGACTTTTTATCAGAGCAGAACTTGTTATTAGATCTTCTTGAATGTTGCTGTAACTCAAAGTTCACTATACGAATCGAGCTTCTGGACTGTTGATTACAAAAGTCACTTTTAAACAGTATGATTTTTTTTTAGTTTTCAGAATTTTCTGTCGTGTGCTTTTAATCTTTATAAATATTTACAAAATAATCGTTCGATCGAAATTTGAGTATTGCTGTTCAGAGAAGTATTCGTACCATATAGGTTTGGCATATTAGACAGGGACGATCTAAAGAAGAGCAACACAACCGTTGGAGGTTTATTTAACGACTGGGACAGCGTCTTCAAGATCAAAGGAAAACTCCAGTCGCAGACGCTACAGCAGGGACGTACTCCATTACGGTATTGGTTTCTGTGAAAGTTCCGACAGCATGCGTTTCTTGAAGTGTCAACTCATAGGGTGATTTTTTAAATGTATACAAACTCTAGGGACTGATCGAGGTCGCGCGGGAGTAGCCGAGCGGTCTGGAGTGCCACGTTGCGGATCGCGCGGCCTCCTGCGTCGGAAGTTTGAATCCTCCCTCGGGTATCGATGTTTGTGTTGTCTTTAGTATAAGTTAGATTATAAGTAGTTTGATGACCCCGCAATTAAGTCCCATAAACTTTACAAACATTTGAACATTTGATTAATCGAGGAGAGAATGCGGAAAAATAGGTCTAATGGACTTACATGGTTTCCTATCTTGTTACAGCCACTACAACCGAGAACTCCCTGCACCATGCAATCACAATTACGGTGTGCATGGTGTCCTCCCAGAGGATGATGCATTTCCACCTGCGTCAAGCTCCAGCTCGCTACTCTTGCAGACATATTTATTGGATGTTGTTGTATCGGGAGCCTACCACCGCCGACATACCCACAGTATTCAATTTATGCATCAGTGTTTCACAATTTGTATGAGACGATAGTTTAAAGAAGCAGAAAATCATGAACGACGTACCAGAAATGATCGGATACGAGACTAGCAAAATGTGATTAACACTGTGAAAGACGATGGCTATATCAGTACCAGTCAGTTGGTCCCCTTGTACACGATAAGCCAGACGACCCTGTGGAATAACCTCTATAACAGTTGCTACTATCCTTATCATATGAAATGTTTCCATGGCTTACTAGCGACAGACTAGCTGAGTCTGGAGTAGTTTGGTCACTGGTTTAATCACCAGGCAACTACGATTCAAGGACATTTGTTATCCATCATGTTGACAGAAAAGATCATCTTTAGTGGATGGTTATCTTCAACTATCGTAACAGTCATGTGTGCGATAGCATGCAGAACTCCAATGGTATGGTGATATCGATCACCTCCATCGGAATATGTGAGCCGAGGTAAATGGCGATAGTATTTTGGGACCAGCCTTCTTTTTAGCTCAATTAACAGGTATTTATTGCGGGTGACGTTTTCTCTTCTGGAAGAAGTGCAACTGATGTTTACAAGCATTATATGGCTGGTACATGATGGTGCTCCATCCCACTACGCTGTTAACGTCCAGATGCATCTAAATCGTATCTTCTGTAGTAGATGAATGGGACAAGGATTTTCAGTGGCATGGCCTGCTCAACCCATGGGATATATGGCATGGAGCTAATATCAAAAGTACCATGTATGCAGAGCACATTCCAGATGTGGACACATTGTAGCAACGTATTTATGATGCATTTGTTCGGATGCAGCCTGGCAGACAATAATAATAAGAATAAGAATATGGTTTTCTGTCCCACAGGACCTAATTGGGGAGTGAGACTCCATGGCCATGGAACAAGTCAACACATGAAGCTTAACACAAGAATGGTAATAGAAAATTTTTAAGTAGTCCTATGCACACCACAATCTTAAGACAAAGTGAAAAGAATCAATAATTGTTTAACTTTCCTAGGTGTTCCTCGACAGAATAAAAGGAGTGATCCATGAGGTATCTCTTCAATTTAGGTTTGAAAGCGTGTGGGTTAGTGCTAAGATTCTTTAGTTCTTGTGGCAGCTTATTGAAAATTGATGCTGTAGAATACTGTACACCTTTCTGCACAAGTGTCAAGGTGGTGTGATGCAAATGTAGATTAGACTACTATCTAGTATTCACTGAGTGAAAACTACTAACTCGTGGAAATAAGCTGATATTATTAACAACAAATGATATTAAAAAACAACGTATTTTGACGACAGTGTCAGAATTCTTAGACTACTGAAAAGGGGTCGACACGAACCGCCCGTTTATGAGTCAGAAATATCCTTTTTGTATCAGGCGAGTTACCCCAAAAAATAATGCCGTACGTCATAAATGAGTGAAAGTAAGTGTTGAAAAATCACTTATTTCAGATTTTGTTGTAATGGTAAATATAGCAGAATTTAGTTTTGGAACAAGATCCTGAACATGGGCTTTCCACGGAAGTTTACTGTCTATCTGAATACCTAAAAATTTGAACTGTTCAGTCTCACTTACCATATGCCCATTATGTGTAATCAAAATTTCAGCTTTCGTCAAATTATGTGTTAGAAATTGTAAAAACTGAGTTATACTGTGATTTAACATCAACTTGTCTTCTACACGCCATGAACTTATCTCTTGAAGTGCATTATTTGATACTTTGTCAATATTACGAACAACATCCTTCACTAGCAAGCTGGTATTATCGGCAAACAAAAATATATTACAATCACCTGTTACACTCGAAGGCGTATCATTTATATAAATAAGAAACAGCAACGGTCCCAAAACAGACCCCTGGAGCACCCCTCACTTAATTGTGTCACATTGCGATTGTACGTCATAGCCATTTTCTACACTGTGGAGAATTACCTTCTGTTGTCTATTATTAAAGTAAGAGGTGAACCAGTTGTGAGCTGCTACTCGTATTTCAACTGCTGCAACAATATTTTGTGTCAACACAATCAAACGCTTTAGTTAAATCAAAGAAGACGCCTAATGTCCGTAGCCGCTTATTTAACCCATCAAGTGCCTCACAGAACAACGAAAATACGTTTACATATGATGTGAACATGAAAGGCAAAAGATGCTGTAGCTCGTACATGCATGTCTTGAGGCACTTTTGAAACATTCTATTTTTATAACCAACATTATTTTTCAAAAAATAAATAAACACATAAAAATAAAATAAATAATTAAATAAATAAAAGGTGACTACAAATCTTTTTATTTCATACCACATGTAGTGGTCAAACCATAGTTACTAATAATTGCAATTTTTGCTTACCATGATGAGTTTCATTGCACTATGGCACCATTCTGAAATGTATAGACAAAGAGAAAAGTCACAAGGTAAAATATTATGACAGTGACGAACGTACCCTATAGAAATTTTTTTAGCTAGTACAGTTTATTCAGGAACTGGTGCACAGCCGCATAAAGGAATCCACCTGAACCGCATCTGGCTACTATATCCAAAGCATATGAAATTGAATCATTTTCATTCGTAAGTCAACCCACACCTTAATGCAGCATGGAATTCTGTGTTGGTATAATTTGGCATGTAAAATGAAGCTTGTCGTATGTTTGTAATATGCAGCCGTAGTGCACTGAAACTAGGCATGTAAAATTTTCAATTATTAATTACTGTGCTTGACCACTATATTTGGTAAGAAATTTAAAAAATACAAAATATATTGTATTTGTGGTTGCACGGTACACTGCGTATTAGAATGCAGTCTGTGTAACAAGGCTATGATAGAATAAATAGTCTCTAGCATGGAAACCAGGCATTTTGGACATTAGGCTCCTTTTTCTTTTTTATTCGTACCTGCTCATCGACCGATCCCTAGAGGTTTTATACGGTGGAAAAAATAACCCTCAATTTTTTCCGCCGCGGTGGAGTAGCCAAGCGGTCTAAGGCGCCTCGCTGAGGAGCGCGCGGTTACTTGCCGTCGAAGGTTTGAGTCTTCCCTGGGGCATGGTGTGTGTGTTGTCCTTAGGTTAGTTTAACTTAGTTTAAGTATTGAAAACAATTTATTTTTCTGTCACAATTGCACTATTTAGAAGTTGGTAACTAGTTTAGGACTTAATCGTCCATTTTTAAACCGTTGGCCTACAAAAAGAGAGTTACAAACATTGAGTTGCACTGTTCATATTAAAAAACCATAAACCACCAGTTAGTGATGCTAGAAAATTCACATTTGCAGTTTTACCTTATTCCAACCGTAATAATACACTGCATGACGCAAATGACTGATAAAATCTGTACGTTATCCACTGTTAATACATGATTACATTAAAATTTAAAAAAAAAAGGTTAAAATAGATGATGCATCCACAGACCTCCAACGTGTACTGTGCATTCAACGTCGTTTACGTGGTACCTCGTGGCTGTGGTAGAGGCCGCCACCTGTAGTGTGTCTTACAATATTGCCGGCATCATTATAGACGATTAAAAATAAGATAATTGGCATCATTACATAAAATTAGGGTATTGGTCTGCGAAACAACCAGCGTCATAATTTAAGTATTAACAGGAAAATATTAAATATTAAAAAAGTAAAACACAAGGTTTCGGGCAGCGCCACATACCGGCTTTCTCATCACCGTGGCACCGTAAGCTCTTACAAGGAAAAGTGGATAACGTACAGATTTTATCAGTCATTTGCTTCATGCAGTGTATTATTACAGTTGGAATAAAGTAAACCTGCAAATGTGACTTTTCTTGCACCACACCAACTGCTGGTTTTATGGTTTTCTAATATGAACAGTGTTTGAAAATTGACGATTAAGTCCGAAACTAGTTACCAGCTCCTAAATAGTGCAACTGTGACGGAAAAATAAATTGTTTTCAGTATATTACCAGTTGCTGATCCTGCACAATCTTTACAATGAATTTTCATTAGTTTAAGTAGTTAGTAAGCCTAGGAACTAATAACCAAGCTGTTAAGTCCTATAGATTAACAAACATTTGAACATTTTTGATTTTATTTCTTCCTCCTACGAATATCTCGAGAATATACCATGTGAGTAAGAGTTTAGATTCCGCATGGAGACATGCCTGCAGTCCGCAACTGGAATAGGAAAATGGGGAAGTTATTGTGGTACAGAAAGAGGCTTTCGCGGTACTGTAAGATTGCTTGCGAAGTATGGATGTTGATGATGAGGTGAGATACCATACACAATAAACATATCGTAAGGTATTTTATTCATATATAGTTTACAATTGTTACAATATTTTGCTGCCTCAACAAAAATGTTCAAATGTTTGTACAAACTACTTATGAACTAGCTAACACTAAGGACGGCACAAATATCCATGCCCGAGTGGCGATTCGAACCCCCGACCGTAGTGGCCGTGCAGACCGTGACTGGAGAGCCTCAGTGCCCTCGGCCACCGCGGCCGGCTGCCTCAACACCTTGATTTTACTCGACGTTTGCTTCAAGAGTAGTGAAAGTCATTTTCGTTGTCCTGTATTGTGGTGTGTGATCACCTCGGACGGTCAGTACATTGCACAAGTACGTGGCATGAGATTATCATTCAGTTCTTGAGAAATATTTGGCCATTCTTCCATAAGTGCAATATCCAGCAACCGTTGTGGGAGGTGTTGGTCTGGCTGTAATGCGTGTTCCGGGTGCATCGCAAACATTCTTAATCGAATGTAAGTCCGGTAAACAACCTGACCACTGCACTTGTTCCATTCTCTCAGCTTTAAGCGTTATCATCCACCAGAATGAACCCCCGTCTTGTGGCACCAGCATAGGGTACAACAAAAGATCGAAGGATCTCGTTTCAAAATGTTCAAATGTTTGTTAAGCTTATGGGACTTAACTACGGGGTCATCAGTCCCGAAACTTACAAACTACTTATGAACTACTTACGAACTAGGACGGCACAAATATCCATGCCCGAGGGGGGATTCGAACCCCCGACCGTAGTGGCCGTGCAGACCGTGACTGGAGCGCCTCAGTCCCGTCGGGTTCTCGTTTCTTCGCCTCTGAGCAGTCAACGTTTCTGATCGAAATATTGAATGCAGGCCCACCATTCGTCCAACACGATGATATGGTGAGATCTCCTGCGCATAAGCAGGATTGTTTCAAGTTCCGCGTTCTCGCCAAATGAGGCAACGACAATTTTCCGGCTGAAAATAAAAGCTTGACTGAAATGTGAACAGAACTCGGCGCCATTCTTTACGACCCTAATCCTGACTTCTCCGCCCAGTTTCTGCATGCTAAACGGTGACGTGGCCACATTCCCAATGGCGATTTCGAAATGTTCGTGTCGATATTGCGTGTCATGTTGTTGCGTAGAAGGTGCGTTGCAGCTGAGTTGCAGTCAGCCTCCTCTCGACGAGCTCTTAATCGGAGGTAACGGTCATCTCTTGCTAATGTTACCCGTGAACGACCTTGGCCTAGCCTTCTTTTCACGGTTCCTTTTGTCTGAAATCGCGTCCAGGTCCTGGAAATTACACATGTTGACACTCCCCTCTGTGTCTATCCCGCTTCCTCTGGTTCTCCATGTCATAGCTTCGAGTAAGTAATGTTGCTGTTGCATTCTCCTACCTGCTCATTACACCATCTCAGTGTTTTCCAATCTTTTTGAATACGCGACCCATTCCAACTTAAAATATTTTAACGAACCTCCACTTCCTCCCTGAAGGATAACACAACTATATGTGTGATTTGAAGGGTCAAGGACTTAATTTTCTTATGTTCAAACAACTTTATACAAAGAAAGAAAATCAAGTACGGTATTGTACTTTATAGGACGTATTTTGGTCCATTTTTAATGGAAAAAATCCTACTCTACATTAATTCCGACAGAAAAATATATGTTCTGTAACGAGGTTTTTGAGCAACGTCCGACTGTATAGTCCATGTTAATTTACTGGCCCTTCGTTTATTCAATTTTAAGACGTTGTACTTTTTATAAAGCAATCTTTGTTTTATTCAACAGACAATTGTCGATACAGAGGGAATCACAGAATTTGAATATAAAATGAATTTCACTTTTCTTACCCATATACTTTTGCATTACGGAACCGCTAGTATTCAGACATGCACTGGTTCGGTTGTATCATGGTGCAAGTACTGTGTTTCTTGCAGTGACGGCGACCCCCTGAACAAGACTTCGGCCCTGTGTACCTATTTATGTTTTATGTAAAATGTATGTCTTATGTACCCCATTACTTACATTTTAAGCACTATGTACTCGTTTGAGGTTTTATGTATATTTATTAATATGTTGTAGGTTTTGTGTATTTTATGTACCCTGATATTTTTGTTACTAGGTTTTATGTAGGATGTTTTAATGCACTATGTTCTATGTATTTCCTTACGATGTTTTGTGCAATTTTAATGTACCCTGATCTTTTTACATACAATGTTTTACATACTATGATGTTTTATGCACTATAATCTATGTATTTCCTTATGTACTACGATGTTTTATGTATTTCATTGTGTTTCTTATGTACTTATGTACTCATTCTATGTTTCAAGTACTGTTTTGTATTATGATGTTTTATGTACCGGGTGATCAAAAAGTCAGTATAAATTTGAAAACTTAATAAATGACGGAATAATGTAGATAGAGTGGTAAAAATTGACGCACATGCTTGGAATGCCATGGGGTTTTATTGTAACCAAAAACAAATACAACAACAAAAAAGATTCAAAAAATGTCCGACAGATGGCGCTGGACAGCAAAATGTCAGTGACTGCTACCGTGACGGGTGAGAGGTACGCCGATATGTTACAGAATCGCATAATCCCCAGCCTGGCTGATAAACACCTGTTAGAACGTACGATTTTTATGCAGGATGGCGCTCCACCCTATATTGCTAGACGTGTGAAAGTTCTCTTGCACGCGTCGTTTGGTGATGATTGTGTGCTCAGCCGCCACTTTCGTCATGCTTGGCCTCCCTGGTCACCAGACCTCAGTCCGTGCGATTCAAATGTTCAAATGTTTGTTAAGCTTAAGGGACTTAACTATGGGGTCATCAGTCCCTAAACTTACAAACTACTTATGAACTACTTATGAACTAGGACGGCACAAATATCCATGCCCGAGGGGGGATTCGAACCCCCGACCGTAGTGGCCGTGCAGACCGTGACTGGAGCGCCTCAGTCTCCTCGGACACCGCGGCCGGCTCCGTGCGATTATTGGCTTTGGGGTTACCTGAAGTTGCAAATGTATCGTGATCGATCGACATCTCTAGGGATGCTGAAACACAACATCTGACGCCAATGCCAAATGGCCAAATGTTTGTAAATTTGTCGGACCAAACTGCGTGGTCATCAGTCCGTAACTACTTAAACCTAGGTAAACTAACCTAAGGACAACACACACACCCATGGCCCAGGGGCCGGCCGCGGTGGCCGAGGGGACTGAGGCGCTCCAGTCACGGTCTGCACGGCCACTGCGGTCGAGGGTTCGAATCCCCCATCGGGCATGGATGTTTGTGCCGTCTTTAGTATAAGGTAGGTTGATAAGTAGTTTGTAAGTTTAGGGACTGATGACCCCGTAGTTGGTTCCCATAAGCACTTTTGCACTTTTGAACATGCCCCAGGGAGGACTCGAACCTCTACGGCGAGCAACCGCGCGCTCCTCAGCGAGGCGCCTTAGACCACTCGGCTACTCCACCGCGGCACGCCAATGCCTCACCATAACTACGCACATGCTTTACAGTGCTGTTAACAACATTATTCCTCGAGTACAGCTGTTGTTGAGGAATGCTGGTGAACGTATGGAGCATTTCCTGTAAAGAATATTGTTTTCGCTTTGTCTTAATTGGTTATGATAATTATTGCTTTTTTTAATGTCAGCTTTTTTTTTTTTTTTTTTTTTTTTTTTTTTTTTTTTTTTTTTGTTCTAATAAAACTCTATGTCATTCCAAGCATGTGTGTCAAGTTTTACCTCTCTATCTACATTAATTAAGTTTTCAAATTTATACTGACTTTTTGATTACCCGGTATTTCTTTTTGAACTATGATTTTTGTCTGCCGCGGTGGCCGAGGGGACTGGGGCGCTCCAGTCACGGTCTGCACGGTCACTACGGTCGGGGCTTCGAATCCCCCATCGGGGGTAGTTGATAAGTAGTTTGTAAGTTTAGGGACTGATGACCCCGTAGTTAAGTCCCATAAGCTTAACATACATTTGAGCATTGAACTATGATGTTTATGTATTTTCAATGAGATGTAATGAATATGTAAATTATGTTCGCAATTTTAAACAGTCAAAAGAGTATGTAAATTTTTCGGTTTTGATTTGTATTATTTTGTAAGGTCTTAACAAAGCTGCAATAGAATCACTAAATTAGAGGGCAACTGGTCCGTTTCCGCGTGGTGGGTCACGGTCAATGCCATATGTAGCTGACTATGGATAAGCTAGTATGGCGGCTAAGAGGCCAGATCCAAAATAGTAGTAGGAACTAAATAGAGCCGCGGCGAAATGGCCAAGATCATTGAGGCGCTATGCTACGCTGCGCGAGGCCGCTTCCCGTCGGGGGTTCGAATCCCTCCTAGGGCATGGAGGTTCGTGCCGTCTTTAGTATAAGGTAGTTCATAAGTAGTTTGTAAGTTTAGGCACTGATGGCCCCGCTGTTAACTCCCTTCAGCGTAACATTTGATCATCTGAACCTAACTGACTCTCAATAGATGGCAGGTCAAATAAGAGTGTAGCAGCAGTAGAAAAAAAGAAGAGTTGGTGTACGCACCTTGCTGTCCGGGTGGGCGTGCTGCTGCGCTATGAGCGGCGTCGCCGCGCTGACGAACTGGTCGTCGTCCTGTCGGAGCGGCGAGGCGGGGTGCAGGAAGAGCGCGGGCGTGGGCGGCTGCTGCAGGCAGAGGTCGCGCAGCTGCACGGCGGGGCTCCTGCGCGCCTGGGCCATCGCCTGGTGGTGCTGCTGCTGCAGCAGCTGCTGCCTCACCACGTCCAGCTGCGCGTACACCGTGGGCTCTGGGCGCACCACGCGCTCCACGGGCCGCGGCAGCGTAGCGCCCGCGCCGCACAGCGCCAGCTCCGCGTACGTCACCTCCCCCACCATGCGCTGCGGGCACCACACCTGCTGTCAGCCACACTGCTCATCAGCACACTGGTAACTGTGTAAGGCTACCAGGAGAATTTTAGTAGGTGAAGCCACCGATGCTGTATTGTGCAGAAACTTGGCCACATACAAAAGCACGAGAGAAAAAGATGCAAGTGGCAGAAATGAGGATGTAAAGGTGGAGGAGTGGGGTTACACGAAAGGCTAGACCAGGCATGTCCGTAGACCGACCCCGCGCCTCTGCTGCGCCCCTGCCCCGCGCACTGTGTCAACACCGCCTGTATACAAGGCCTCACAACAAGCACCTCCACCTAGAAGGCCGCGGCGCTCTAGTGTGACTTCAGGCATAGCTGACTGGCTCGCTGCTTCGGCGTAGTGGGCCGTGCCCCAGCAGCTACCAAGTCAGCTATGCGCATGCAACCTACTCTGCCTGACGTCTCACGAGAGCGTCGCGGCCTTCTCTCTAAGTGGTGTTGCAACAAGTCCGTGTCACGTCATACCAATAGGCTGCCTTTGCAAGCTCACTAGTTGCCGCTACGAGCCAGTGGGCTGTGCCCCAGCGGCCAGCCACTGAGATTGTGATGGCGGCCTATCGGAGTGACGTGTCACGGTCTTGTTGCAACATCACTTAGAGAGAAGGCCGCGGCGGTCTCTTGTGACATCGGGTAGAGTAGGTTGCGCGCGCATAGCTGACTGGCTCGCTGCTTCGGCATAGTGGGCCGTGCCCCAGCGGCTACCCGGTCAGTTATGCGCGCGCAACCTACTCTGCCGTCACATGACAGCGCTGCGGCCTTCTCTCTAAGAGGTGTTGCAACGAGTCCGTGTCATGTCATACCCATAGGCTGCCTTTTCAAGCACACTGGATGCCGCTACGAGGCAGTGGACTGTCTCCCAGTGGCCAGCCAGTGAGCTGGCAGCCTATCGGTGTGACGTGACATGGACTTGTTGTGAGGCCTTGTAGCTAGACGGTGTTTTACTGTGTGTGACGGCATGTGGGGCAGAGTGGCGGGCAGGAAGAGGAAGAAAGACGCTACATTCAGGCCGGGAATTTAAAAAAATGCGTCAACGGGTACCAAATGGTTTTATTTTTCAAGATGTTTTTAGCACGCTCTACATCCGGTGTGTAGTGGGGAAGGTTTTGGCGTGGCCTTGGAGCTTCACTCTTGCTGCGACCGTGGAAGTAAGCTCTTCGTGGAATCATGCTGAGGGGAAGGCATTCTGTTAGAACTTTGCTTATATATTTAATCACATGAATACTACGTAATATGCTTACTTCATTAAAGAAGAAAGTTATTGCTTTGGCGAATGAAAAAAAGGTAGCAAATATGTATTACTGCTACAATCCCGATTTTAAAAGTACTCTATGAAATTGCCATTTCCACTTAGTAGCCTCAATGTGTTGTATGCAAATTCCTTCCTTCGTTTCCCCCTTGTAGAATTTGACATTAAGCAATAGCAGGACACAGACTGGAAGCAGTTACTTCCATAAAATATATCGGTGTAGACATAATTGACTGTCATTCCACCAAGCTGTTGCTTCTTGCTGCCTTTACACACTACTGTTCCAAGACATTCTCTAGCTGCTTCCAGTAGTGTGTCCCTGTACCTTGACCATTCCTTTTCCAGTGACATTCAACTAACTGGTACTTTCCGAGATCATTGTTATGTATTTGTGCCTAATTTCCTTGTCTTGAAGCTTCTCCACTCTTATCCTTCTACACATGGATCTGACTTTCTGCTCTTTTGGCCTCACAAAACCAATTTCACTGCAGATGAAATAATGATCAGTGTCATCAAAGAACACTCTGACAACACGCGTGTCCTTGACTGTCTTCCTGAGCGCCTCCGATGGTGTACGCAACGACGAATATGGAAGCACGAATGGCAAACATCATTTTTTCGGATAAATCCAGGTTCTGTTTAAAGCATCATGATGGTCACATCCGTATTTGGTGACATCGCGGCGAAGGAACATTGGAGGCGTGTATTCGTCATCACCATACTGGCGTATCACCGGGCGTGATGGTAAGAGGTGCCATTGGTTACACGTCTCGGTCACCTCTTGTTCCCATCGACGGCACTTTGAACAGTTGCCGTTACATTTAAGATTCGTTACGATCCGTGAATCTACCCTTCATTCGATCTCTACGAAACCCTACATTTCAGCAGGATAATGCATGACCGCATATTGCAGGACCTGTATTGGCCTTTCTGGATACGGAAAATGTTCAGCTGCTGCCCTGGCCAGCACATTCTCCAGATCACTCACCATTTGAAAACGTCTGGTCAATGGTGGCCGAGCAACTGGCTCGTCACAATACGCCAGTCACTACTCTTGATGAACTGTGGTATCGTGCTGAACCTACATGGGCATCTGTACATGTACACGCCATCCAAGCTCTGTTTCACTCAATGTCCAGGTCGTTATTACGGCCAGAGGTGGTTGTTCTGGGTACTGATTTCTCAGGATCTATGCACCCAAATGGCGTGAAAATGTAATCACATGTATTCTAGTATAATATATACCGTTTATCATCTGCATTTCTTCTTGGTGTAGAAGTTTTAATGGCCAATAGTGTAGTTTCAGAACAAATTCAATGAGATCAATGTACCCTATGAAACTTTTGCAAATTGTTTAAAATCAGAAACGAGACTGCTAGTCGCAATTTTATCAAGTTAATGAGTTTCGGTACTTGCTATTATTGATATTCAAACAAGAATAGCTTTCAGAATGAAACTTTCACTCTGCAGCGAAGTGTGCGCTGATATGAAACTTCCTGGCAGATTAAAATTGTCTGCCGGAACCGGGACTCGAACCTGGGACCTTGTGCGCTTGCCCGCGAACGTCAAAGCTCCCAGGTTCGAGTCCCGGTTCTGGCACACAATTTTAATCTGCCAGGAAGTTTCAAGAATAGCTTTGTTCTTAAATGTAATAAGAAACGTGGATAATATTTTCCTAGGTAATTTCTTCATACATGGAAATTTTCAGCTGATAAATATTTCTTTATGTCAACCAATGTCACACCATTTTACATTTCTTTCATTGTGTGCTCTCCCTGCAGGTCAATAATTTCAAGAGCTGTGTCAACATCAGCGGTGACGTGTTACAATAGCAACTGAATTGAGGCTCACTTTCCTTAAAGTCCTGAAATCTTCTTCTGAACGACTGGGCAGGGGGTACTATCATCGTAGAGTGCTGTAAGTTGGAAATTTGGACAGGAAGGGAACCAATCGATGTCCGAACCGAGAAATCAGTGCTGGAATCCTCGTCCAGCACAAATTCTCATCTTCGCAGTTGAATTAATTTCAATGCTTGGGACTGTCGAAATTTTTCAGTATATCGAATTCGTAAAATTTCGGCCGTAAATTTCAACCACTGGAGTCTGTTCTTTCGGATATGTCTGATATTACAGAAACCATATCAACACAGGACAACGCTGTCCGCGCACATAGAATGAACAAAGCGCTCCCATATGACGTGCATCCTAAGAGACATTTTTTCTCGCCGAAGATTTTAATCAGTGATTTGGCTGGCCGCACAAAATCCTTTGGCGGGCCGCATGTGGCCCGCGGGTCGCTATTTGCCCACCCCTGCTCTAATGGTAAGTTTCTTAAACGTACCATGCAAAATTATTATTTCATGAAAATGAAGTATCACAATTGACTGAATAGATAGCTCGTAGCAATCTAGATATAAATATAATTAAACGTCACTGATGGAGACTTAGGCAGAGATTACATGTATAATACAGTCATTTACTGCTAGCAGCAAGACGTTCTCAGTGTGAGTTTATGTTTTATTACTTGTTGTTTGACTGCATCATCAAGTGTGACAGGCTACCTCACCTTTCAATATGTCAATTTCAGAGTATAATGACCATTTATTTCAACTGAACACTCTTCTGGTCAGTTGTCTTCCCCGTTTGCAATCTTTTTTGCCATTAATAATAATAAACAAAGACCCTACCTAGAAGAAAAGAGGTTCAATGCGGGCAACGTTCATTGCAACAGAATATTCTCATGTAAGCCTACTTGTTAACTGGAGAGCAACAGCCAGGTTTATTAATTAGAACAACTTCGTACCTTGGTGAGTAATGAAAGTCAAAACAGCTCTACAGTCAACTATCTACAACGGCTTCAAGTTTATTAGGCTATGTTGGCTTATATAATAAGGGTCAAGTCGATTTATCGATTAAAGCGATAATCGCTTCTTAATTCTTGCTGTCAAAACGTTAATTGTAGGTACTCATTTACTCACGTTCGAGAAAGTGGTCGTCCTGCCCAATTTTACTTACATTGTGTTCTATTTTCGTAAAGCAGATCAGTGAAAATACTGAAACTACCATTGGTATGTAAATAACGTACGATAATCAATACTGTGACACTACTTTAGGAACGTATAACTACTCATGTATGTGTTTAGGATTTCTTCCTGTTCGGAAGAGTTATGTAAGTAAGCATAGTTTTCATTGACAATGAAAGATACCAACGACGTTTGGAGTAAGCGGATTTAACTAGGCTTTAAAGGCTTCAAGGATGTAGGGAAATATTGTCAGTAACTGTCACCCTTAAAAACAGAATATTGTTAGAAAAAGGAAAATTAATAAGCTTTCACAAGTTTTTCCTTCACCCTTACAGGAGATAAAAAACATACAATCAGCTTATACGTCAATTACTGTCTGGAAAATGTTTGATATTTTGTAATTAAAAGTTTACCTTCATCCAACAAAACTGTGACTTTGAAGTACGTTTTATTCCCCTTATCTTTCAGTATCGAAAAGCTGCCATGAAGCTTTTAAAGTTTTCAGAAGGTGTATTGATGTTAGGATTATGGACTACATTACTTGCGTAATATTTATACTCACGTTTGATGGCAAATTGGCTACATTCCGAAACTGCGGCGAATACATCCTGTTAGGTATCTTATTGTCGTAAATTTGCCTTTGAATCTCCCTCATGTTTTGCAGTGCCTTGTTCTGTTCTTCAGT
This sequence comes from Locusta migratoria, assembly GCA_026315105.1. Lineage (NCBI taxonomy): Eukaryota > Metazoa > Arthropoda > Insecta > Orthoptera > Acrididae > Locusta > Locusta migratoria. The sequence continues at coordinate 208,086,282 of CM048747.1, read as the reverse complement.
CACCTCCTTATCTGAAAAAGAATTACATTTTAAATAGAACAATCGTAATTTGACATTCATAACAGTAACTCTAAATTTATTAATATCACGTATTATGAAAACAAATACATGTACATGATATTTATAGACATATGTACACGATCACAAGCTCGTACAAGCTTCAATCTGTTGATCTGTGTACTAATCGATAATGGAACGTAAGACGTGATCTTGTTCTAATGGCCCTTCATAAAGTTATTCTCTAAAAGATTGATGGACGGTCGCTTTCGATTATTTATGGCTTCAAGTTTCCACAATAGTATTTCAGACTGCCGTTATTTCTACTATGATTCATGTGTTCCGCAGGAACTCAGTAAGCTAATCTTACAGACGGAATAGGTAGGAAACGGATTACACTGTTCAACCTCCAGCTCTCCACGTCTTTTTTGAAGGCGACCTATTAAGGAAGTGAATAATTTAGAGTAGCTAGCACCTCGGCGACATAATGATACCTACAAAGAAATGTCATACTCGATGTCATTTATTGCAAACGGTATCATATCATGCACTTTCTGTCACAGATATCTGGATTTTGTACAAATGTATCAGATTTAACTGTGCGTCACTTTACCGTATTCAGAAGCTATCATACGTTCTACTCATGTGCTGTTTTCTAATGGAGACATCGTTACTTACAGTGTTGTTTTAAATTTCCATTTACGCATCGACAATCCGAGAAATAGCACACCGAGAAGGAAGAATGTACGAAAGCGAAATTCTGCAAATACAGTGAATTCCGATATGCAAATTAAGTTTTATGGCTATGGGTATGCCCACAGACAGACCATTCAGTGGCGTTGCAGTTGGGAAGAAAACCCCATTTTAAAGGCGCATAGCTGACGAGTCATGTGCGTACCTATCAAATTTGGAGTTGGAAGTTCGTCGGCGCAGAATGCCAGATAGACTGGTCGACGCAGTTATAATAGTAAAGAAACAAGATGGCTGCGTCAAGAGTCAGCAAAAATTCTTCTTTGGTATGATTCAACGCTGCGGATTAGCCGTACATCCTGGGACGCCGCACTGCGGTGCGCGTGGCAGTTCGCCGTCGGGGGTTCGAGTCCCCCCCCCCCTCGGGCATGGGTGTTTGTGTTGTCTTTAGGTCAGTTTACCTTCGTTTAAGTAGTTTGTAAGCTTTATAAGTTACGGAATCATGACAAATCAGTTGAGTCCGATAGATTTACAAACATTATATATATATATATATATATATATATATATATATATATATATATATATATATATATATATATATATATATATATATTTTTTTTTTTTGTATGATCCAATATTAATCAACAACGCGAGCAAAAATTTGGCGTGCTTTCCCAAAGAAGAACACCATAAAAACATGACTACTTGCAGAAATAACCGGAATAATGAGAATTTCTGTCATGGCTGACATTTTTATGAACATTCGCCGTATGCTAAATTACTGTGTTAAAGAAAGATCGTAATACTGCCTACTCGATGTATGTCCTTCATCAGTATATCCTATTAACACTTTACTCAACAGTTTCCGGGAAAACCAACGAAAACAACTACGAACATAAAACATGCAGGTGACTGTAAATTAAGGTATTATTATGTTATTTTTAGTTTAATTGTTTAAGTTTCCTCACAGATGATGTTCTCAGTCAACGTGTGGTGTGGTGTTATTGATGACCAACACATCGGTCCAGCTGTTTTAGACAGCGGTCTTAACGAGACCGGTATCTAGATGTTCGTCAAAATATATTGCCAGAATAAATGGAGGATATCACTTTGGCAACACGAGATCGTATGTATTTCAGCATGACAGAGTTCCTACACATTCCATACGGCCAGTGACACGGTATACCGAGGCAACGTATCCTGATAGTCGGATCGGTAGCCGTGGAGTCGTTACTTGGACACCATGGTTGAGATATCAAACAGTCATGATCCAAAACACGAAAATGATTAAAACGCTTTTCGACTGCTGCAATAATCTATTAGCTGTTGAAAGTAGATAATTTAATTGTAACAGTGATACATATTTGTTTTAATTAGTAATAGTGAAATTAAAATTAATGATCTACTTTCAACAGGCAACAGATTTTTACGGCAACCATTTTTATATTTTGGAGCATGACCTCTATCATGGTACCAAGGAATGACTCCACGGCTACCGATCCAACGACCAGGATACGTTGTGTTGAGATACTGTGTCAGTCGCCGAAGGAAATGTGTATGGCCTTTGTCATGTTGAAAGTACATACGATCTGGTTTTGCCAAATGGATATGCTCCATGTATTCAGGTAACACATTTTGAAGGAATGACGTTCGTTTAAAACAACTGGCCCGGTGGTTATTAGGTGGTCATCAATAAGACCACACCACATTTTAGATAAGTGAAACGGTGGGGGTTAACAGAGTTGATATATTTGGAGAATGCCATTATGGTCGAGTAAAGCTGTTTATTTATTGGCCCGGTTTCGTTTTTAAACCATTTTCAAGTGCCATCTTAAAAAGTTGGTCAAAATGATTGTAATGTCATTGTAATCAACTGTTTAAACTCTGCTGGCGCTTGAAAGTGGTTTAAAACTGAAACCGGTAGCGTTGGGCCAGTAAGTAAACAACTTTGCTCAACCATAAGGGAATTTTCAAATCATCACAACACTCGTTGAATAAGAACGTATTCTCTGAGGAAACTTTCGCAATTAAACAAACCATAAAATAACAATAAGCATTTTCCCATTTTTGTTGTTTTGCATCAGTTTACTTGGTAACGGTTAAGAAAATGACGTAGAAATTAAAATAAATTAAAATACACAACTTTTTGTGTGGTGTACAAGTTTGTTTTTGTTTACTTAACTGGTTTTCCGCTTATAACGCCACCTACACAGTATTGACGGCTGTGGCAAAGAGGTTACAATGTTTAGATACAGTATGGGAAGAGATGACAAATGTCTACACATAGATCGACATACATAGTAAAACACTTCTTTGACATTGTGTTATTACAGTTATCAACTTAAAAACTAAACAGTAATAAATGAAGATACAATGTGTAACCTCTTTGACACAGCACTGAATACTCTGAAGAATGCCTAGTAAGCCGAAAACAGGTAAGTAAACAAAAATAAACTTGTAGAACACACACAAATTTGTGAGTTTTTTTTAATTTATTCGACTATGTTCTACCAAGAAGCGACGGAAGAATCAGTCAAAAAGTACATATGTTTAATAGAAGTTTCGTGTTTAGAATCATCGGTAGTATCATCCCTGAAAGCGTGATCCTTTCCTCCTGACTCACCCGGTATGTGCAACTTCCTACTCTCAATGAGTAGCTGTAATAGGCCCAGCTTTTTTCTGTACTGAATGTAAGCTCAAATATAGGTTTGGTTTGAACTATCGCATCTATTTCAAAGCGTCGAGTGAAGGAGTTCATGAAGAAACACTTCCACTTGCACCACCGTGTTTACGAGTGTACACTTGTTGATGGGAGCGCCCTTACCGCCGCTCTGAGGGATGACGTCAGGGTTCCTCTCGTCCTTGGCCTCTGCGCCGCCCTCGCCGTCCTTGTGGGTGCCGCCCCCGCCGCCCCCGCCGCCCCCGCCGCCCCCGCCGCCGCCCCCGCCGCCGCCGTCCCCGTTGGCGACGCCGTCCCCGCGGCCCAGCGCGCCGCCGGCGGCCGCCTTCACCGCCTTGATTTCGCCGTTGCGGCTCTTCAGGCCGAAGTCCTCGTCGTCGTCGTCGTTGTCGCCGGCGCTCGTCACGCTCTGCGACTTCTCGCCTTCCGCTCCGCTGCGCCCGCGCACCCTCATCACGATGACGATGACGACCGCCACCAGCACCAAAGCCGAGACGACGCCAATCAGGATGCCCAGGATCGGAGTGATCTCCAGGATGTGCGTCGTGGCCGCTAAGGATGAAAACAAAAATACACTCGTTAATATCGACAGTCGCACGATATTACTCACTAATCTGCTTAAAGTAATATGCGTAGCCGTGGTTTAGATATATTTGTAGAATATTTCTTCATTGGGAGACGTACTCTTTAAGTAATTTGTGAATAATGAAATGCCAAGATCACGATATTTCGTCTCTATTTATAACAGACGTCCGGTTTCGATGTGCATAGACATCATCTTCTTGTCTCTAAGGGCGAACATGAAATGTATGGTTACAAAAAAAAAAAAAAAAAAAAAAAAAAAAAAACAAAAAAAAAAAAAACCAACAAAGGATCATGCCACATAACTGTATGCATAGATAATCATATGTCAAGAGTTTTTTTCTCAGGTAGCTGCACTAAATTATAACACTACTAGCGCAATCTAAGATATACAGTCACGACACTCCCGCAGACTTTTGTTATACACTGCGACAGCAGCGCTCCAAGCGGCCGGCAAGCTACGTTTCTGCATTGCATGAGTACGAATAGTGTCGTTTATATTGATTGTAACATACTTTTTACATTAGGAAAAGTATGTAGTGTCATAAAATAGGCAATAATTTAACAATAGCTCCACCTTTGTCTTTCTTAGGTTTTCTAAGATCCCTGACACGGTGCGAAACAGTACAATACAGCACAGTTTATTTACTATTATCTTGTAACCTACAAGCTTTTACTGAATAATCTCATTTAGTATTAAAATTAGAAAAATAGCTAGGAAACACCAGAAGACCTGCCCTTTGGCAGAAAGACGTCGCTTTTCTACTCAAGAACGTCAACACTTCTTCACTAGAATTTCAGTAAAATCTATGAGGATGGAAGGTAGGAAACGAATACAGAATGTAATAACTACAGTATTTAACGTAATAAATCAGCCGCTACAATTTTAGCTGAAAGATAAAGTCACAGACCTGATAAGAAAACGAAAAAAAGCAATCAAACTGTTGTCAACAAAGAAGAACCCAAATCTACAATTGTTGCTACAACTTAACCACAAACGGCAAGAATCTTCAAGACATTGTCTTCTTAAGCTAAAGTAATCACACTCAAAAGAATATGCGCGTATAAGAAAGACGAGTGAAGCCTGCAAATTCATTAGACGTGTCAAAAAGCACTTTGTCATAGGAAGAACACACCGTAATAGAAATTTCTGTTTGTCTTATGATTATATTCTACTTACTTTCAGCGGAAAAAGCTGCAAATATACACGTATTCGTAAGTATTGGTTCCTGACGAAGTCGCTTCGTTATACCACTCAGTAAAATTCGGCTGTTTTTACATTAGTTTCCGTATTATGTATGTCTGTTGATATTTTATTAATGTTTGTAACTCAAAAATTATACTATCTATTTTGTTAATTACGCACACAAATAATGATAAAAAACAATGCTTCTTAGGCAGCTTGCCCACCGCTAGGAGCACTAGTGTCGCAGCAACTGTCAGTTGGTAACAACTTTCACAGCAGTGAATGTCGCGACTGTATATGTTAGATTGTGCTACTAGCTTAAACCCGCTCGCTTATTGGTTGATTATGATAGATAATGCGCAAAACGTCAAATCGATTGTTTTTAAAGAGATGTATTAAAAGAAATTTCTTTCTTACTGCTTTATTTATTTATTCTTATATTTCCTTATTCGTATGCTTATCCTTACAGAGAAAGAGCTGAAGACATTGTAGCACGCGTAGATCAAAGACATGGTTTGTGGCATCACCGTCGGGGGTTCGAATACTCCATGGGGCATGGATGTTTGTGTTGTCTTTAGTATAAGGTAGTTCATTAGTAGATTGTTAGTTTAGGGACTGATGACCCCCACAGTTAAGTCCCTTAAGCTTGACAAAAATTTGAACATTTGTGGCATCACGTTTAGCTGTATATAACCTCATTGCTATAGAGTCGCAAACGTCATCGCTGGCCTTCAGTCCGAATTTTTTTATAATTTGACGACTTTCAACCACCATATCTTCCACCCCCTTATAGCTATCGGCATGGAACTGCTATGGTGTACAAAGCGAGACTTCGGACAACAATTACACACAGACCATTCGTTTGCGTTCAGTAGTTTTCGCTGCAGAGCGAAACATTAACACACACACACGTAGAATTTTATATACACCTATAACTTTCCATCCCAATATACTCCACCCTTTTATCATTATCAGCCCTCAAGCAACAATGCAATCAATAAAACCATTTTCGAAGAGTAAATATAATTTTCAAAGAGTAATTATTGTTCCGTATTTCGCGTTATACTCTTCAAATTACTTAATACCTATCAGATCGATGTAAAACCGTGCCTAAAACCTTCCTCAGGTATAAATTAGTAACTGTACAAATATTTAAGTCTCTGCGTTTTGTCGTTCGGACGTGATAAGCGTACACCCAACAGACATTCACATTAATATATATAGATAAAAAGCTATCCGATTGCCATAAAACCGTACCTAAAACCTTCCCCGTGTAGCCATTAGTAACTGTACAAATGTTCAAATGGTTGTAGAACGTATGGGACTTAACTACGGGGTCATCAGTCCCTAAGCTTACAAACTACTTATGAACTAGCTAAGACTAAGGACGGCACAAATATCCATGACCGAGGGGGGATTCGAGCCCCAGACCGCAGTGGCCGTGCAAAACGTGACTGGAGCGCCTCAGTCCCCTCGGCCACCGCGGCCGGCAGTAACTGTACAAATTTTTAGCTCTTTATGTCTAGTGGTTCAGGCGTGATAAACGTACACCGAACATTCACATTTATAGATATAGATTACATAAATGCATAATATAGCCAGTTGGATAGTACTGGTGGGTCGTCACACGTTAAAATATGCTGTTTGGGTGTCAGATGTAAAACTCGTGTATTCATATATACGTAAATAACCACCATATTTTACAGCTGTGAGTGACAACAAGCTACTGACAGGCGGCGTTGTGATCACAATAAAGTTACCTGAACTTGCCGCTAGAGTCTACTATTGTATGTGAGATCCTTACAACTGTCATCAATTGTCGATAATAAAATTTAAATAAATCTTATTATCGACAGTTGTAACCATACATTTTATGTTCGCCCTTAGGGACCAGAAGATCAAAACCGATCGTCTGTTACAAATAAAGACGAAATATCGCGATCTTGGCATATCATTATTCACAAAATATATTTATGAGATTGCTCCCTGCCATGAGCAAATTATATTCTTTAAGTAACATGTTTAACGATTTAACGAGTGTAAATACAGTTTTTCCTGTCCATACGTCGGATGATATTGTGCCTTCTTCACAAATAACGTCGTATGGCCCGAGCACAAAATGTTCAAGAAATCCTTCGTCATTAACCCGTTAATGCGTAGTGTAGCTGATCAGCTACATGTCTTATTTTTCCCATTATCTCTAAAAATGATGAGAATTTTACCACAAATTCATTTGTAGCTGCTTGTGTACATACTGTTATATCTGCTACTGCTTGTCCTAAAATTATAAATTGCAGTGTGCTACTGAATCATTGCGACAGTTCGCTGCATTGAGTTACCCCTAACAAGTGCTTGTGTTTACATTAGTATTTCTTCTTTGCCATGTAAAAGTAATCATCACATACTACTGTTGCATTATGAGTTACTTTCTGGAAAGATGAGATGCATAATAGTAACATTTACCACATCTTGTACTTCATGGAAGCACTATATAGCTAACCAGCTGTGGACGTTTTGTTGCAAATATTGATTATAATTTTAAGGAATCATTTTCTCAATATTTTTCTCAGTATATACGTACTATACATTGATCGTGGTATTTTCTACAGCTTCAAATAAAAAGTCATGCATTAAAGGTTTAACAAGTCCTATGACAAAATACATTAACTTAAAGCAATGATCATTTGAATTAACAGTCATTTACCCATTATTCCCTTACAGCAGATACAGGTTACTAATATTCACAATTAGTGAGATTCACCGAAGTAAATAAATAATAATAACTTCAATATTTACTCGTTAAGTACATACCAATGGATACAATACATAGTGCTCTAGATGAAATTTGCACTTTAGTGCACGGAATGGAGGAACGCAGAACAATGTTAGGTAGTAGTGTTGGAAGATGAACAGCAGTCGGTGGCAAATATTTGTTTATTGTGGCTTCAGATATAAATTAAATAAAGAAATATATTCCACCGACTGCTGTTCATCTTCCACATATTTAAAACGGTAAGCACTTCGACTTAGTGGTAAGCTTGATAAGTAGTATTAGGTATATCAGACATTATATAATCAGAAGGAAAGGAAATGTAATATATTAATGTACGGTGTAATCATGAAAATCAGAATGTTCGTTGGATAGATCGTTTAACGAATGAAAAGGTACTGAATTCAATTAGGGAGAAAAGAAATGTTTCACATCACTTGACTGAAATGATGGATATGTTAATAGGAGGCATCTCAGACATGAAGGAATTGTTAACTCAGTATTAGAGGGAATCGTGGAGAGTAAAAATACAGGTTCAAACGGATATGAGTTGCCGTTGTCGTTCGGAGAGGCTTGAGTATGCCAACTGATGGAGAGCTGCATCAAACCAGTTTTTTGACTGAAGTGAAAAACTATTTCGTGTTATAAACTATATATTTTCCGAAGACTTGATGGGGAAAAAGTAATTGGTTTATGTAAACGAAACTGTAACTTTTGTAGCACAATTTAAATCAGAAAAAATGAAGAATTTATCGACGAATTTTTTAAGACATAAAATACTAGAACAATGAAAACACCACTTCAATTTTCTTTGAATGCAATATCTAATATTATGAATTAAAATAATTAGTTCCAAATATTTTATATTTGTATGTTGTTTGTGATAGTGTAAGTAAGTTTCGTTCAGCACATATAAATTTTCAGGTTACTGTCTTAAATTTTCTATATTAATTTAAATTGTTTTGTATATATCTCCTCCGCATGTTCTCACACGCGTTTCCACAGAACTCGTTGCACTACTATTACTCGTTTATGAAGGGACTCTAATAAAGTAGATATACTTTAATTGTAACCGCCAAAGTTTTAATGAATAAATACATTTTCTAGTCGACTTTATTTTATTTTATCCTTTATTAGTTGAACACGGCTTGAAATTACATAAATAATTTATGTATTATGTATTATGTGTAAAATTTATCATCATTCACCAATAGCTCTCATTCTCAAATACTGGCTGAATATTTTCTGGGGAATTAGGCGTCGTGTATTTACAATGCCTCATAACATCTTACCCTGTTTTTACTGTAATACTTGCTTTACCTACAACACAAAATTACACATCTTAATGATTATATTTTACTATTTGAAATACTGATAGTAACTAATTTTAATCCATAGCCCGTTAGACAGCTATCTAACAGTGGTACCATGCACCATGAAGTGGGTTAACCGTTCAATAATATAGTTGAAATTTTTAATATATATAATATTAGCCATAAGAAATTGTAGATAATAGAATAATATCCGAAATAAAATCTCTTATATGTGCGCAAGTAACACAATTATATTTATGTCTATGAATCAAGTAATTATCTGCCAGAGAAAGCGATGGGTATTAGCCACTTAGATGACAAGTATTCCCTTATTTGCTCCATTATTATTCACTGTGGTCTTCAGTTCGATGACTGCTTTGGTGCAGCTCTCCTCTCTACCGCGTGCAAGTCTCTCCATTTCTGAATAACAATTTCCATTTTAACCTGCTCACTGTATGTGTCTACTAGTAGCCGTCTTCAAGGTTCACCCCCCCCCCCTCCCCACACACAAATAAACATATATAAATAAACATCCATAGTATATTAAATTGGAGACTTCTTTTTCCGCAGTTCCGTTAAGTAACTCATTAGTTACGCGATCTTCCCAAATTATCTTAAGAAGAACTGTAGTATTGCGTTTGAAAAGTTTTTCTTTTCTTCTCTTCTCGTACCGTCCACGTTTCATCGCGTGCATAGCTATGTTCCATTCAAATGCCTTCAGAGAACACTTCTGAATTTAATTAATATTCGATGGTAACAAATTTCTCTTCTGCGTAAATGGTTTCGTTCCCAATTCCATTCTGCATTTTATATCTTCTATACGCCGACGGTCGTAAGTTAATTTACTGCCCAAGTAATAAAAATTGTCTTCCGCCTTCGTTAAATCGTTTCCTAATCTAATTTTCTCGGCCCTGCCTGATTTTTTCCATTGCGTTACCCCTTTTTTCCTCTTGTTAATGTTAGTCTTTTACCTCTCCCCCCCATTCCGCTACCATTTCAAGACACTGTCCATTCCGTTCAATTGCTCCTGCTGGTCCTTTGCAGTCCCTGGCAGAATAACCAGGTTATCGTCAAATCACCAAGATTTTATTTCTTTTCCCTGAACTTTAATTCCGATTCCGAATTTCTCTTTGCTTTACTACACAGCTTGCTCTATGTACAGATTTAATAACATCGGGGAAATACTGCAGCTCTTACTTTCTCCCCAGCCGGTGTTTGCCTTTCTTGCCCTTCGATTGCTGTCGGTTTCTGTAAAAGTTATATATAACTTTATTGTTCCCTGTATTTTACCCCTAGTGACATAAGAAATTTAAAGATTGTATTTTAGTCAATATTGTCAATCGCTTTTCCGAAATTACAAAAGCTATTAAGGTAGTTCGCCCTTATCAAAACTGTAGTCTAAGATATGTCGTAAGGTTAGTATTGCTTCGCGTATTTCTACATTTCTCTTAAACCCAAGGTAAAAATCCAGAGGTCGGTCTCTACCACATTTTCCATTCGTCTGCAAATGATTCGTGTTAAGAATTCGATTTAATATACTTTTCTTGAAGTATTTTGGCTGTCTCACAATGAACTTCACGTAGAATAGGTATTTACTGGCTGACTCTCCTAGCTAAGAGGTAGTCGTCTGCTCCGGAGGTCTTGTTTCGACTTAGGTCTTTCAGTGCACTATCAAATTTTTCCCTCGGTATATTACCTCCTATCTTATCTACTTTCTCTTCCTTTTCTACAATTAAGCCATGAAGTTGATTTTCGTTGTATAGCCCCCTGTTTGTTCTTTGCACCTATCAGTTGTCCCTTTTTCGCTCATTAGTCGTTTTTCATCTTAGGTATGCTTTTTTTCTCCAATTGTGTACATTTATTTTTTCTGTATGCGGTATCTATATTCTCCATAATTTTGCATTCTTCGAAAGACTTTAATTTGTTCTCTAGCCCTTCGTGCTTAGAAATTTTGCTGTTTTGAAAGTGTCTTCCGAACTATAAGGCAGGTAGCAATAAGACATTTCTTACTGTCAACGTCGAAAAATAAGTTTTAACCCTCCTTCCATTTCGTCCTTGGAACGTTAATGGCGAAATATGAAGTACCAATCGTGGCGTTCGAGGTAAAACAAGGTTATGCATACTTACACAGATAAATTTATCGGCGAATCAAATTAATTCTCAGCACAGTTCAGACTGAAATGCAGAAAAGTTTTGTCAGTACTCTTACAGTACTAGAAGATGCCACAGAAGAAGCCAACCTTTGTCAAAAGTGTGCCACATCCCATCATTGCATTGCACTGGAAAAACACGAATTTTTGATAATCGAGACCGGTCCTCTCATTTCGAAACTCGATAAAGATCTAAAGTTCGAAAGGAGAAGCAAGTACAACAACACTTTGGTTTCCATTTGAACAAGTCAATATTTTAGGCTTCCATTTTATCTCAGAAAAATAGTGTCATCCGTTGAAAAACTATAGACCCACTTTTGCCTAACTATAGCCGGTGTCATATAAGAAGGCGCTTCTGCGCATAGACGCGGAGCGATAGGATAAGCGTGGAGGGAAGGAGCTACGACCGAGCGCAAACAGTTGCGCCTGCGGGAGAAACACTGCGTAACTCGCGCCAGCCAAGTTCGAAAGGAACTGAAGTGTTGTCCGATTATTATCGTGACGTATTTTCTGTAAATTTTATCAGTTAACCATTACGTGAAGTACCACGCCTGTTTTCCAGCGTCTGCCTTTGAAATTTGCTTAGCACATCCGTTACGCTGCCACAACGATTGAATGATCCCATAAATAGTAGGTTCGCCCTTCGTTGGATCTTCTGTCTTTAATGTTTTAAGAGTCAGTTGTTTTTCAATAACTTCTTCCGTGTATGACTTACATTGTCTTACGGTTCATAAGAATCTCAGTGTAGTGTTAGGTTTTCATTTGCGCATGTGCTCGTTCTGTTTGAGATAATACACACGAAAGCCATTAGGATGGTCCACGTGAGTGCTAAATGAATTCGGTGAACCTAATTTATAAGATAATCGAATTCTAAAGCCATAAGTTGGACTAAATAGCTAGTAATAGCTAAGACGACAAACCTAATTAGGGTAGGTGAATGAAACACAGAGTTTTATAGTCAAACCCCTTGGAAGATACAACAGAGCTATTAATGAGAGTGTCTACGCTATTCTTGTCCGTATTCTTTTGGTGTACTGCTACGCTTTCAGGGAGCCTATCTTTGAGCTGAGGATTGATGTAGAATATAGAAAGAGTACAGAAGGGCAATCCGTTTTGTATTGTCATGATAGAGAGGAAGGATATGGTGGTAATATTAGAGGTTGGAGCAGTAATCATTACAACGATGGCATTTTTCATTGCGTCGATAGCTACCTGCGAAATATCAGTCGCCGACTCTTTTATTCGAATTTGGACATATATTGTTGAGTCTGACCAAAACAGCATGAACGGAGAGACTGTTTTTTCTTTCCCACGTACTATCTGAGAATACATGACACAGTATGAGTCTCTTATATGTGATTTTGAGAAAAACCGTGCAGATTTTAGATGTAGAAGGAAAGTACAGATATCATTGGTAGGACATAAAAAAGGTTAGAAATCATTGTTATAACGGCTAGTACGGCAGAGAACAAGAAATACGAACGAAACAGGAAACGATCGCCGTTGAAATTTAGTTGATAATTACAACAACCGTAGAACTCAAATTTCTGGTTCACGGATCAGTTATGTTCCGAAAAATACGTAGCATGGTGGAGTCAGCAGAAAATACAAGAAACGAAGGACGGTAGGGATGGATGGTAAGAAAATAAGTTTATTATGATTAGTACAAGCAAACCTATAGATGAGAACCAAAATGAGAACGATAGTTATCAACGACTACTATAACGATGATTGGTGCAGGCCTCACATCGCTGGCAAGTGAAAGATTTGACGTTTTGGAAAATGCCGGCTGTATCCTGGACATCGGCAGAAGGTGCCACAAAGCTCACAAAAATTCTTGATTGTTTTCTTATTTTTTCCTTATATTTCGATTTCTCCCGCGCTAAGAGTAATGGGCATATTTCTTGGCTCAGTTTGTGCATTTTCTTTTGTTTTGGGTCGTAACTAACACTCGAAGATAGCGCTCTTGATCAAATGTTGCTTTATGATTTTGCATCATCTTGTTGTACTGTACCTCTCCTCTACTAGTCTTGAGCAATAACAACATATATATCTCACCTTGAACGCTAAGACTCACAATAAAATGTGTTCCATCGAACAGAAAAGTGGTCTATTTCAATTCACAACATAGGAAGAATATTATACGCAGTTCATTGACGTCATTGTATCACTAAAATATCAGGAATCACTCTGCTTGTAATTACAGCAAAATAGCATATGTTACACATCTCAAAGTGGTTATATTAGTTCTACATCTACATGGGATACTCTGCAAATCATATTTATGAGCCTTGCAGACGTTTCATAGCACCACCGTTATACTATTCTTCTACCATTCCATTCTCGAATAGTGCGGGGAAAGGAGGAACACCTGAATCTCTCCGTTCGAGCTCTGGTTTCTTGTATTTTATTCTGATTGTCTTTTCTACCGATGTAAGTGGCAGTCACCAATATATTTTCACATTCGGAGGAGAATGTTTGAGCCGGCCGCGGTGGCCGAGGTGACTGAGGCGCTCCAGTCACGGTCAGCACAGCCACTACGTTCGGGGGTTCGAATCCCCCCTCGGGCATGGATATTTGTGCCGTCCTACTTCGTAAGTAGTTCATATGTAGTTTGTAAGTTTAGGGACTGATAACCCCGTAGTTAAGTCCCATAAGCTTAACAAACATTTGAACATTTTTTTTTTTTTTTTTTTTTTTTTTTTTTTTTTTTTTTGAGAATGTTTGCTACTGGAGTTTCGAAAGTAGCCCAAGCCGCAGTGATAAGCGCCGTTGTTGTAATGATTCCCATACCAGATCCTGTATCAATTCCGTGACGCTGTCTCTCCTGTATTGTGACTCTTTCGATGTACAACTGTTAAACTATTCTACATAGCTTTCAAAATTTTTAGGCAATTGTCATAGCATGGCACAAGGTCTTGTGTGCCTTTCTCATAGAATGTTGCCGCCTGTGTACTCAACCATGTGGTAACATGATCTTTCAGCTCGTCATCATCATTGATGTGTTGTCCACCAAGAACAGATTTTAGGTGTAAGAAGAGGATTACTCTCAAAAAAAATTTTTTTTTCACGATAATACCTGACCTCACACAACGAATGTGACCAAACAATTCTTACGGAAATTTCAATGGGACCTGTTTGATCATCCTCCATACAGTTCGGACCTCTCCCCTAGCGTCTTTCATCTCTTCTTACACCTAAAATCTGTCCTTGGTGGTCAACACTTGAACAATGATCAAGAGCTGTTACCACATGGTTGAATACACATGCATGCAAAAACTTGTGGCACGCTATGACAAGTGCCTACAAAATTTCGGCAGTTATGTGGAAAAGTAGTTTAAGAGTTGTAGAATTTTGTGCAATAAAAATTTCTTCTGTATCTGTGTACAATTTCATTTTATTACCAAACGGAACTTACTTTCTGGACGCGCCTCGTATATCACACTGATTCAGATAACCAATCGCCGGCCGTGGTGGCCGAGGGGACTGAGGTGCTTCAGTCACGGTCTGCACGGCCAGTACGGTCGGGGGTTCGAATCCCCCCTCGGGCATGGATATTTGTGCCGTCCTTCGTCTTAGCTAGTTCATAAGTAGTTTGTAAGCTTAGGGACTGATGACCCCGTAGTTAAGTCCCATAAGTTCTATAAACATTTGAACATTTGATTTGATAACCAATCCATGTGCAGACGGCTTTAGGAACATTTCATAAGAGACAGTGTCATTCGCATATTTCCAATATCAGTACCCCAGTGTGAGACACTGGACATTTACTGTCATTATGACCAAATGCTGTATAAGGATATAAGGATTTGGTATTAAGAATTATCAGTTGGGGGGGGGGGGAGAATCAGTCAGGAATATTCTTTAGTGTGTTGCACGGCAATCTTCATCTACATATACCGCTACATAGACACTCTGCAAATCACATTTAAATGCCTGGCAAAGGGTTCATTAACCACTTTCATAACTTTACCGTTCCATTCTGTAATAGAGGTCGGGAAGAATGAACACCTAAATCGTTCCGTTTTTGATCTGATATCTCTTATTTTATTGGGATGGTCATGTCTCCCTAAGTAGGTGGGTGCTAGCAAAATATTTTCACATTCAGAAGTAAAAGTCGGTCATTGAAACTTCACAAACCTATCACGCCGCAATGAATATAACGTCTTTCTTTTAATGATTTCCAACCCAATTCGTGCAACATTTCCGTGACGCTTTCTCCCCCGTAACGTGATAAAACAAAACGAGTTGCCCTTCTCTGAACCTTCTCAATGTCTTCAGTCAGTCCCAGGTGGTGAGGGTCCCACAAGGGGCAACAATACTCCAGGACAGGACGCACAAATGTGATGTAGGGAGTGTCTTTGGTGGAGCTGATGCATCTTCGAAGCGTTCTGCCAATGAAACGTAACCTTTGGTTCGCCTTCCCCACAATATTTTCTATGTGTTCTCTCCAGTCTAAGTTGTTCGTAATTGTAACTCCTAGGTATTTGGTAGGACTTACGACGTTAAGGTTTGGCTGTTTTTTCGCGTAATTGAAGTTCAGCGGATTTCTTTTAATGGTCATGTGTATTACTTCACACTTTTCTTTATTTAGTGTCAATTGCCAATTTTCGCACCATGTAGAAATTTTGTCTAAATCGCTTTGCAGTTGCTTTTGATCCTCTGTTGACTTCACTAACTGATAAACGACAGCATCATCCGCGAACAGTCTAAGGGAGCTATTCAGATAGTCTCCCAAATCGTTTATAAACACAAGGAAGAGTAGGGGACCTATAACGCTTCCCTGTGGAACGCCAGATATCACTTCTATTTTACTCGATGACTTACCGTCTATTACAACGAACTGTGTCCTTACTGATAGGAAATCGTGAATCCATTCGCACAATTGGGGAGATATTCCATAAGCCTTGATCTACCTGCTCTGCGCTCGGCGGGCTGCAGCGTGTAGGCGTGCAGGGTGACGGGTCGGCTGCGGCCCTTGGCGTTGGAGGCGAGCAGCGCCACGTCGAAGCCGAGCCCCGGCTGCAGGCCGGCGACGGTGAAGGCAGGTGTGCGTGCACTAACATTGCCCACTAGGGCCTGCGACGCCGCGTCGTACACCTCCATCACGAACTCCTGCGGCAGCCCGCCGTCGAAGCCCTCCAAGCACTCCACGTGCAGCGAATCCGCCGTCTGGTTCACGATGCTGCAGTTGTGTGGTGGGTCGGGCCGGCCTGGAACCATAGGAAGCGGAAACATTCAGCACCAGCACAATGACATGCAAAACTGTGAGAAAAAAAAAACCAACAACAACTGTTGGAAAAATCATTATATAAATACGCTTACACGAAAATTGTGGTACACATTACTAATTTATTCGTGCAACAAGGCTAATGAAAGTCACACAATTCGAAAGATTGTTTGTCATTGATTGCACGAATATAAATATTACGTGTGCATTTAGCCATTAAAAGTTGTAAAAGGAAGTAGAAATTATCCTATCTACAGCTTGGATCAAGTTCTACATTCTCCAACAAACAGCTCACTGACTGGCTATTCGCTTCGACCAAAGACGCTGTAATGCAGCGCATCTGCAGTATTAAAATAACGTATAAAATAAGTAAATATCGAAACATGGAGTGCTCCCAACTCACTTTCTTGTGCTGTTCAAATGTTTCATTTTCGTAGTGATTAAGAGTGGTTAAAGGAAATTGATGTTTTCATATGAATGCCGATATAAAGGATGATGCACCGGGAGAGGCAACTAGCGGTGCTCGGGTGGAACTACGAATTCGAGAATGACGATATAAATGATGATGCGCTGGGAGAGGAATGTAGCAGTGCACGGGTGGAAATACGAAATCGACATATATATATATATTTTTTTTTTTTTTTTTTTTTTTTTTTTTTTTTTAAATCTATCGGACCAAACTGCGTGGTCATCAGTCCGTAGCTTATAAACTACTTAGACCTAGGTAAACTAACCTACGGACAAACACACACACCCATGCCCCAGGGAGGACTCGAACCTTCACGGCGAGCAAGCGCGCGCTCCGCAACGAGACGCTTTAGAGCGCTCAGCTATTCCACCACGGCCGACATGTTGTCAGATTTGGAATTCTGAATATCGTCGTATCGAAATAACATTATTTCTTGGCGTTGTATAAATATACCAACACCGAAATTGTAGTTCCGTTTCAAATATTAGGGTAATGAAAGTTATATAATTCGAAAATGGCGTGAGAAGTATATACTTCCGTTTTTATTTGTTGTTATTGTGTCAGGCATTTTCCTTAACACGTAAAAGATACCGTTTCACACCTCCCAGTGCCGGTTAAATTTTACCAAATATCCCAATGGCCTCCTATGAGTTTGTTGGCAACAAATGCTGAATCTTGTGAGTTTTCGTTTAACAAATCGCTTGACAACGCTGATGTTTTCTCATGGAATCTTCGCTTTACGAGGGCAATTATTTTTACTAAGCGGATGAGGGTACATACAAGAACCTGTCAACCATAAAGCAGGAACAGCATTATTTGTTAAGTTCATGGTCTGTACGATACACTAATCGAGTCACTCTATGTGGTTCGAACAAATGGGCAAAGATTTTCTATCGTGTTGTTGATGTTACCAACATAATCACGCGAGGCCGCCGTTATGATACGTAAAATTTTACCCCCAGTGACCATTGTAAACACAATTCGTCGATTTTCGACCACAGGCAATACTAGTGTACATAAATCGACAGTCATTAACCAGTTATGTGCCCATTGAAATATTTACGAATAGGGAATATAGTGTTTTTTCTTAACGGACATTAGTACCATGATGTTTTCAGATTTGTAAAGGTTTCATTTTTTAGGTTCTCATTCTACCCACTTGCTTTCTGAAACGGTGTTGCCTTCTACTTTTTATGTCATTTGAGGGCTATCGAATCAGTTTTCATGCATATTTAGAACAATCAGTGTGTATTTTTAAACATATTCATGAGACTGAGGAGCCAGCATCCTGACACATTGTGCAACATACCGCAAATTGAAGAGCTATATGTTTTATTCCGCACCACTGTACCAGCTGTGGTAGATCACTTGGCATAAAGGTTCCTTGTTCAGTTCCACTTTGCCTCAGATGTCCTGTCCTTAGTTAGTGTCCTTTTCCCTCACAACTATGTTCGAAAATGTATTGTGCCCCACCTCTACACCACTATTAATATTACAAAAATCATTCTTGATCGCAAAAATTAACAATTTCTATTTACCGGTTTCGACCTGATGTGGGTCATGTTCGGAATAAAATGTAGCCCATGTGGCCAGTTCTGGCTGGGCTGGGCTGTCCTAGGCTGTTCTGCAGCCAGCAGGTAACTGTTCTATACCACTACGTCTATAGTCTCTTCAGTCCACCTTCCCCTCCGTCCTCCTTGTGTCTCCCTCTTGTCTCAGCTCTCCGTCCATCTGTTCCTCCTCCCAAAAGCCCATCTGCTTCTCCTGCAAGTATCAGTTTCCTACTCTCAGTCAATCCCTGACATGATATTATCCTCTGACATCCATATCCTCCTCTCTCCGTCTCAGTCACTCTCCTCCTCCATACCACGATCCTTCCCTACCCTTTCCGTGATGAGCCATGGCCATCCGTGTCTATAGACTCTAAAATGAATCTTGCTAGTACAGAAACAATACCTCTCATTTATGGCAGGAGCAGGAAAACAGTTGTGTATACCAAACGAGCAGGTTACAATGCAGATCAAGGTGGTTAGTGAGACAGATACTTCTCAGATACCTGCCTTGCAGGGTAGCGTTTGTTCATAGGACTGATAAAACGATTTACCCTCTTCATCTAGGAGTTTGTAAATCACAGAGACTATTCTTGTTAGACCAGATGTCCACAATTTTGGTGAAATTAATCCAGTGGTTGGGAGGACATTCTGTACGCGTGATATATATTTTTTTGAAAGCTAAGGTGCAAATTGTAGGTATTTCTATTTAAGGAGATTTATTTTCATAAATGCAGTCTAAAATTTAAATAATAAATTTCAAACCGCTGGACAGGTATTCGATTTAAGGCTGAATGACAAATTAAAAACTCATAATCTACAGATTATGGACGTCGATGACCTACTGAAGAAGAAAGGAAAAAAACAGGGTGAAGTCAGTGAACAAACTTTCACTATGTTGAGACTGAACCTACAAGAATGCTAATAAACATAGGAAGAAGGCCACTAAGCCCGAAACACGCCAATGAAACTAATTCAAGGGAAACTGTTTGTTGCTGTTTTAAAAACCATACAGAAATAGATTGTGTTATAAATAGAAGAACAGAGGTTACAAGACAGGAACGAGTGGGCATTTGATAAAGGGGGAAACACATCGAAAGAAATCTAAGCTAGAACAGGGTTGAGAGCTGATTGTCTAACGGCACTGTGTGCGAACGACCCACTTTTAGTACAGAGTTATTAAAAATTAACTCTGTGATATAGGAAGACGATAGCAGGAAATGTAGAAGACATAAAGGAATTAGACACCTATCTGAGGTACGGAGCACCTGTCCAAGTTTGTATTCGTGAAACACACCAAGGTGAAGTTGCAGGGTGTTAAAGAAGATATACAGGAATCACGTATTCGGTATTGGCGCACAGAATTCATGAAACCGATTGAACAGATTTTCAAAGCGAATCGCTGACGTTTCACCTTCCGAGGCAGCGACTTTAATAAATATCTCTACAAGTCATCACCGAACTGAGTCTGCAGCTATACCATTATTTAAAACAATTGATTACTTTGCATTTTTTTCATTAAACGTTTCGATCGTTTATATAATCCCTGGAATCTTGTTGTTGCTTCAACAATTCGTCTTGACTGCCGTAAGGAACTCAAGGTGATACTAACGGATATAAATATGTAATGGAACCAAAATCATTCGGAGATCTTGAGAGACAGTAAACGACAACATGTTGTTGTAAGCTTCAGTAAATGCCACGCACATGTTGATCTTCACTGTATCACAAACGGTGGCCAAATACAGCATTTATGTCTACTGAGTGGTGTCTATTTTTGTGTTGCATAATAATAATTACTTATAAAACAAGCTGCAGCAAGGACGAGAATCGAAATGTGAACTAGTAGTGTAAATTTATTTTCCTTATTTACGTCAATGATAGCAGTATTTCATCCTTAGACTACTGATTTCGGTCAGTGATGACAAATTTCAGATCCGTAGTTTTTGTAAATCGACTGAATATGGAGGGTTTTCAGATCTGGTATTTTAATGACATGATAGAATAAGATGGTGACCACTGACCGAAACCGGCGTTTCTGTGATCATGGAACGTAGGGAACGCATATAGAGTGAAATAACTACAGTTCTTAACGTACCAAAGCAGCCGCCATAGCTGTAGCTAAAGGAAAAATGTCACAGATCTGCCAAGAAAACGGAAAAAATCAATCAAACTGTTTTCAACAAAGAAGAACGCAATTCCGCAATTGTTGCTACTACTGAACCACAAACGGCAAGAATCCTCAAGAAATTGTCTTCTTAAGCTAAAGTAATAGAAATTTCTCTTATGTTTATATTCTACTTACTTTCAGTAGAATAAGCTGCAAAATAACACATTCGTAAGTATTTATTCATGACGAAATTGTTCATTACACCTCTGAATCAGTTAAATTCGGCTGTTTTTACATTAATGTCCGTGTTATGTATATATATCTTAATATTTTACCAATGCTTGTAACGCGAAAACTATACCAACTATTTCGTTAATTACGCACACAAAAAATTATAAACAAACATAATTCATACGGCGGCTTTCCCACCACTAGGAGCGCTAGTGTCGTTGCACTGTGAGTTGGTAACAACCAAAGAGGTATATAAACAACATAGAGAGGCTACAGGGAAGTTACAGCACTCTGGGTGGCAGCACTAAGCAACACTGGGCGCCATATTTGAGAACGTCAGTTTGAAGCAGCAGCGTGAGCAGACGCTACTGTTTGTAATCAAAACTAACATGTAAGCGCTATTATAAGTGGTAAATCAAGCCCAGTGTATGTTCGGCGTACAATTGCAGCAACTGCAGTGATAAAACTGTTGGAATATCATACATAAAGAAAGAGATATGTAATTATATAGCTCGTTCTGTATCAGCGTGTATGTGTCTATAAACATTCATTATACTTAACTTTCGCATTTACCAAGTTTCTAAATTATGTTTCCTTCACGACCATCAAAAAGCTAGGCAGAGGACGGATGTATTTGGTGTGTTTTAATGTTATGACACTTGTTTATATAGTGTGAAAAATTGTGGAGAGCTTGATAAATACGTAAAGTACTTCAAAGCGTGAAACATCATTTGAACCTCAGGCAGAATAAAGGTACTTAAAGACTTAAAAATTCACCTATATTTATAGGGAAGATATGTTGGCAAATAGAAACGATTATTGATATTATAGTAACATAAAATAATGTAGCAGTTCGACGGTTGTAAACATTACACTTAGGATGCAGTAGTAAATGAGAAATGCTATTCGTAATGGGAATTACATTCCGAAATGCGTCGCCCAGAAATTAAGGAAGAATGGGGAATGGCAATGATTAATATGATACCTATGATTCAGCGTTAGCAGACGTCCAGTAATACCTGGCGTGACACTGACGTTCTCAAACATGGCGGCTACCTTTTCAATTGGCTTCAACTATGGCGGCGCTGTGGCCAGTCTATGTTGTTTATATAGGTCTTTGGTAACAACTTCACGGCACTGAGTGTCGCTACTGTACTTGTTAGACTGTTGGTATATTCATGTCGATGATAGAAGACTTGGTCCACTTACCGGCCGGGAAGAGCGTGAAGACGCAGGGCGCCTTCTGCTCGCCGACGTCGTTCCTGGCCCAGCAGAGCAGCGTTCCGTAGTCGTGCTCGCTGTGCGGCGTGTAGAGGGCGACGCTGCGCGACCGGTCCACCACGACGAGCGCGGCCGCGATGTCGCTCGCCTCGGCGGAGCTGTTGAAGCGCCAGCTGAAGCTCAGGCCCTCGCCGGGGTTCGACTCCACCTCGCACGACACGCGCGCCGTCTCCTGCCGAGCCACGCCGTACGACTGCGTCTGGCCCGAGGCGCACACTGGCCGAACTGCGGGCACAACATCACAATGCTGACATTATTTGATAGATGTAGCACCGTACTAGAATATGTAAGGCGGTATAAAATGGTATAACTCTTTCATAGGAAATGCATTTATTTAAATATATTTTCAGATTTTTATTTCTGTGTGAAGAAATTTAGTTTATTTCAATTTTCGTGACTTGGACAAAGTTTACACGGAATACCCTCAGTCACGAAGCAGATGAATAAGCAGTGTAGTATGGTGCTGAAATCCTGGGCAATGCTGTAGATTCCAATTCTTCCAAAACGAAAAAAGGAATTTTCGCCACACACTATCAGTTATTACGAGAACAGACACCACACCAATATAATATTTAAACGCGACGACGGCGTTAGCTTCAATTATTTTACCGCAGGTCCGACCTCGCACGGGAATCCGTAATGGCGATTGTAAAAGGGCATGGACGATAGGGGCGCTTGTGAGAATTTGAGACGGACGGGAGGCGAGCACGGGTGTGAAGTGGTTAATGCGACCGCTGGCCCGAAGCGGGAGACATGGAACGATTCCAGGCCCGGCTCACATTTTCATTGTCGCCATTGCTTAATCTCAATGCCCAAATGCGGCCACTAACAAATCTTTCTTTCCTACCCTTCTTCCTTCCCTTCCTTTACCAATCATTTGCAAATGCTATTTGTCTGCGAAGCAGTTGTTCTTTCGGACGTCCGAAAGGACACCACACCAATATAATAAAAATGTCATATTTCATATACCGTTACATTCCTTAACTAAATATTGATCATTGTTTCTTCCTGAATGTTGCAATGATGTGCCATTGTAATAAGAATACAGTGATAATAACAAGTTTGTAAAATTATACAAGGCTATCATTTTAATTTCACATGGTTTTTTCTTCCTTTTCTTTTGCATCTACTATTATTAGCGTCTGTTTTCTTTTCTATAACAACCCCTTCGTAGGGGAAAGAATTCACAATTTTACCCATTTTATATGTAATTAAAATGTTTATATAGTGACCTTAAGGCATGTTTATTACTTGACTATTCTCTTATACATATATCACGTTTATTACTTGACAATACTACCTTTATGTATTGACTTTATTATACATTTATTGTTTGAGAACATTGTACCTTTAGTAGTTGTCAATTTTGCTTAGGGTCCTGAAGATGGTTCTATAGAAGCACTGAAACCGGTCGTTTGATTAATTAAAGAAAATTTAAACCCAGCTGATGGTACTTTCTTCAATGAACACATTATTTCAGCTGTAGTTCAAATCCATTAATTATGGAGAGAATTAAATTTGTTGTCAGCGGTTGTATTTCAGTTTTGTTGCGTAATTTTACTGTATTCGAATATGTCTTTTCTCGATGTTCAATTAAATGTACTTTCAATTTCAGTTTGTAGCAGTATCAAACAATGCAGTGTAAAAGCACAATGGCCGATGTAATACACGTTGACAGCGGCTGTGTTCGTCGGGGTTTACGATTTTGATAAACATTTACCTGTGACCGTGTCGCTATAGGTAATAATATTCAGGGAGTTACCAACGTAACATTTTTTGTCTTTTTACGTTATTTAGCAAGTATGGAATACACACACATGATTATTACAGACAGCCAACAATTTAACTCCGGAATTGTCGAATTTCATCACCTAAAACAAGTTGAATTTTTATGTTCACAAGTATTTCGTACGTTCTACTGTGCCAATTCAGCTCTGTGTGACGAACAACTGAAAATTATGGATATACATGTGTCGTCTGTTCCGAAAGAACAGACGTCACTTCTGATCCTTAAGTTGTTATTGTTTCATATTCACAGAATATATGACATCAACTGCGAATGGGCAAAGCTGAAAATGTGTACCCAGCCAGGATTCGAAGCCGGGTCTCTTTCTTTCGAGGCAGTTGCGCTGACCCCTACACCACTGGGGACACAGTGATCACCGCACATGCAAGGACTACCCATGCACGCCTCCCGTCAGATACACATTCCCAGCTTCACTCTGCCCACAGTACTCAACCTCGTAATTATGAAACTAATGCCCTTAAGAGTAAGGACCACAAACTTGCCCACCCCTCCCCACTAACGAAAGGATCATTGCCCGTCACCGGCATATGGGAAAAAAGTCAATGTTATTCCACAAAGAAACAAAAATGAATGCGTAGTTTCATATTTACTACAGTAATCGCTTTTTTACTTGTATATTTTACAAATAATTGGATCAAAGCATATTAAGTCCAACACATTTTCTTTAAATTTGAAGAACACACACACACACACACACACACACACACATATATATATATATATATATATATATATATATATATATATATATATATATAGCGTTTATTCCGAAAGAACAGACGTCACTTCTGATGCTACAGTAGTTATTGTTTCATATTCACAGAATATATGACATCAACTGCGAATGGGCAAAGTTGAAATTGTGTACCCGGCAGGGATTCGAACCCGGGTCTCCTGCAGGGCAAGGTGAACCTGGGAATTTGCATCTGCCATGAGGCGCACTTAGGTAGTCCTTGCAGGTGCTGTTATCACTGTGACCCCAGTAGTGTAGGGGTTAGCGCAACTGCCTAGAAAGCAGCATTCCCGGGTTCGAATACCGGCTGGGTACACATTTTAAGCCCATTCGCAGTGGATGTCATATTTTCTGTGAATATAAAAAATATGGCTTATTCATAAATATTTTAAAATTATTTCTAGATTATTTACTTGGTTTTCGGTATGTGTGAGTCTTACACACTGAGGATTTTTTTTTCACATTTTTCAATCAAATGTTCAAATGTTTGTAAAGCGTATGGGAATTAACTGCGGGGGTCATCAGTCCCTAACTTACAAACTACCTATGAACCAACTTATACTGAACACAGCACAAACGTCCATGCCCTAGGGGGGGATTCGAACCCTCGACGGGGAACGGCCTCGTAGCATAGCGCCTCAATGCACACGGCCACTCCGTCTCGGCGTTATTTTTTATTTATTTACAGTGGCAAAAGTCAGATTGTTCATAACGTGTCTGGATAATATTTCCGAACGTGGACTCCTTTTGAAATCTTCACAATCTCACATCTCCTCTAGATGTCCTTGAAGATTGTTGTGGGAATTTCGAAATACATCCTATATTTACAGCACATTCCTTGCTACTCATCGCAGTTCTCTTCACCTACAGTACCACGTGAACTGTAGATGTGTTTTGCAGTGGTATTACGTTGATCGTTGAAGCTAGGCACTACGACAGCCAAGAGCAGTGAACGTGCGGATGTTGCTGGGGGTACTCACACTTGACGTCCAGGTGCACGGGGTTGCTCTCGCCGTCGCCCTCCTGGTTGCTGCCGACACAGGTGTAGAAGCCGTCGCGCTCCCTGGTGACGGCCTGCAGCACCAGGCTCTGGTTGCTCACGATGGTGCCCGCCGTCAAGTTGTTGTACAGCGGCTGACCCTGAAACAGTTTGCCATTCAGCTTCACTTTGCATCCTGCAGCAATATCGATACTAAAAGACAATCCTACAGGCTTGATGGCCATACAACTTTGTAACACCACAACGCAACCATAACATTAGACTCACCATATTCCAACATTTTTCACCATCATGTAATTTTAATTATTTGTTTAGAGGCAGAAATTTCTCATTTTTCAAAATTTTTACTAAATTCAAATTAGATCAGAGTAATTTAGAATAACAGTATCCAGGGAATACGTAGGTCAAAACACCTCGTATATTAAAGATAATGTGTCAGGTTGCTATTATAAATAGTACCAGCAGTTGAATTACTCTCTCTCTACGTTACTTGCTCTCTACGTTAATTGCCCTCTATGTTACTGGATCTCGAAGTGTGATAGCTCTCCGTGATTAGTTTCGAAGTATCATACGCGGTTTATTTCGAAGATAGGAAGAAACCGAAAAAAGTATATATTTATTAATACAAACTTTCATATCGTGGTCATGCGCGAATGCGTACATTATCTTTGGACTTTGATCGGGATAGGCTAGGACGGAAGAATTAGAAACTTCTGCCTCACGTTATATACTGATTAACATTCGTGATCTCGGAATTTGAACTTATTGTCAACTTTGAGACTTTGACGAAAATAATCACGCATTGTGAACTCAAAAAGTGTTTTCTGTGAAAGTAATTTTGTTGTAAATATTAAATTCAAAATAGAGAATCTGTGATATTAAACAAGTCTTAAACAATTATTCAAGTATTTAGTTCCCTAATATTGTCCAAGAAGATTCTATAATTGAACATATATCTGTGACATTTGTAATGAATCAGTTAATATGTGAAAGAAAACATCTAACAGTTTTGATTAGAAGAAACAACTAATTAAATTTTTTCTAAAGAATAATTTGATAGAGAGGAATTAGGTACAATTAATATCTTTTGTGACGGGCTGCAAATTGTCTGAACTACCTGGACTCAATGATTCAATTTCTTCGGTTTATTGAATATCAGCCCCTGAGAAACGGAATTTCATGCTCAAACACTATAAAAATTCTTTAATTTTAATTGATACGCAGAACCAATATTTAAAGTATGAAAAATTCAACAAAGATATAACTAACTTAAATTTCATACTGAGGTGACAAACATTATTTTGAACCCATCTATCCACTACAACTGTGAAAGTCAAGCCGAAT
The DNA here is from genome assembly GCA_026315105.1 of Locusta migratoria. Lineage (NCBI taxonomy): Eukaryota > Metazoa > Arthropoda > Insecta > Orthoptera > Acrididae > Locusta > Locusta migratoria. The sequence goes on along the minus strand of CM048747.1, from coordinate 208,059,156 downwards.
CTACAGCTTACAAGTAACAAGCTAAATGAAAATACAAGACAACCAACCTGAAGCCCCTCGACGAGTCGCAACATGCAGCACCGAGAAAGACCAGTGACTTCTCATAAAAATTTATTTGTGAGAAATCACGTTTTACAAAGGTCACACAGCCTTACTTGAAGTGAGGAAGCCGATGAAATTCAGTATTGAGTGTTGCCGCAGCTGCTGGCTATAACCGCAGCTACACACTTAGACAAAGTGACAGGAGTCACACTTTGCAAAATTAAGCACACGTTATTGCGTGGTACTAGTTACAATGTATGAAAGTGAAGGATGTATGTCGAGTTTCCATGAGAATGAGTATGTGTTCATAATATGAATTTCTTACAGTAGCACAGTGTTTTTCAACCTTTACGACTATGGTAACCTCTTCCAAGTAAAAATCGCTGGCGACCCCCTTCCAAATAAAAATATTCTGGCGACCCCCACCCGCTTCTCACGAATGGAAACAAAGCTATGTTATTCAAGGGCAACTAATATAATCTTTCTTTTGCTACAGCTTTCTTTCAAATTGTAGTACGAATTTTGTGTGTGTATTTTTCGGAAAGAAAAACATTATCCTATTCTTATATGATTTCCAAGAGAAAAATATTTTCTTGTTTAACGAGTTTTTCGCATTTTACGCAAGGCTCAAATGCGAATTATGCTCATAAGAAAAATCGTACTGTACAGAGAGATTATAAGGAATTAGATTTTTTTCTAATTTTCAGAATTTCTTATTGGATCATTATCTTTTTACCTATCGATTCGCTCCTGAAAACATTTTACATCACGCTTTGTGCTTATTCATCATTGACACACTGCGTTATACAACTATGATCTATTCAATTCCTAATTGTTATGCAAGTAACTCCGTAATTTTAACATTAAATAAATTTCACTTTTGGAGTCGCGACCCAGCGGTTGACAAAAGCTATCCTATTTCATAATTTTCCTTTTAACCATAGATAATCAGATTAGCTACATAAAATTATCACTTGTTCCTGACGCACTAGGAACTGAAGTGAGACATTTCCGGCGTAATAATTTCACTGTGGATGACAGGCTGTGGAAGGTACCAGTCTTCCCCTCCAGCTACTACCTGTCCACTTTACTGAAATGATATAACTGAGAAATAGTTCGCAGGAGACGGGAACATCTAAACGGATGACTGGAACTTGAAATGAGTATAATTTCGACTTTCACGTTTCATATATGGGACCAGTTGCAATAGTTATATGACTGTGGCAGTACCAGGTTGTAGTTAGTAATTATCAAGCATGTGAAAAATATTATGAGTCAGCCAGCAGCACACTTGGTATGCCGAAGCGGATGAGCTGGAAACCACGCTAAACATGTGCCTGCTCGCCTTCCCGGAAGGGACAGCCGGGATGTCTGTCTTCTCGCGCCGCTGTGCGCGTAGCGGGGGGGAAATGTATTTAATTTCCAGAGGAGGGTCCGAGGCCTCCAGAGAAGGGACGGATGTAGGGTGAGAAGTGGGTTTGATTGGCGGAAAGCAATATGTCCTGCAAAGACAAGGGTCTGCGTCCCTTGCGACTCGCTGACGCCAGGCATCGGCCACGAACGTGAGAGTTCACTGCCCCGCGAAGTTGGCTCTGTTTGCTGCAAAAAGTCTCTAAGTATCAGGGATGCTCATTGGCTTGACGTCAGCTCATGTGGGGGAGGCTTGGTGACATACGTAAGAAGCGCGGCGATTGGCTCTTGGTATAGACACCTTGTTGGGACATTTGAGTAACATAACGTACGTGAATGTCGTTGCTTCTGCAACATCAAAACGCGTTGGCCGTTTCCTATTTTTGCACGCGCACTCCATGTGACTGATGTGGAGAACGTGAAAAGCGTGAACGTGAACGTCGAAGGGAACAGGAGTCTGGGTGCAGTCGCCAAAGATGACGGATGCATCTCTCCTCTGGGACGACGTGTCAAACCCCCCGCAACTTAGACGCTGATCTGATTTCTGCAGTCCACGTTATTTCCATACATTACCAAACTCGATGAAGAAACGATTGGTGTGTCTCGAGCAAATCGTTCCACAGTGATCGACGAGACACTTTCGATATGTGAGAGGTCGGCTGAACTTACAGCGAGGCCAATGCAACAATGGAATTTGATGCGAGACGAAGAAGTATTGAAATGTGGTAGCGTTCTATCCTGAAGCAATCTGCCAACGGGCAGTGTGGGCAAGACTCCAACATTTCAGAGTTGTGAATCTATCTGGTTAGTCAACCAGCAATGCGTACTGGAAGGGTGCAGGACTGCACGCCAATACCACCTCAAACCGACGCACTGTAACCATGGTTGGCTCAGAGACCCCATGGTGAGAGACCTCGAAACGTTCCCTTAAGGCCCATAAACACGTCACGATTTGTCGGGACTAATTTATAGGCGATCCGATAAATTGGACGTGTGGAGGCGCTTCCCGACCAACTACGCTTGTTAGGTGGTTGGTCAGGCCTGACGGTCCGACATCCGACACCCCCACCCCACTCGCCACTTCACCCGAAAAATTGTACCGTGTGTAGTGCTTCCCAACCAACTTCCATGCTTGCGGAGGTCTGCGCAGCGAACACGCGAAAACAAAAACAGTTCGACAAACAGACACCAGAACAGGGTGTCGCTACGTGCAGTTGGTCGGAACGTGTGTAGGCTGCTACCAAGTGGTTGGTTCGTTGGACATCTTGTTGGTTGTACGACAAATCGGAGCGTGTGTACGGGCCTTTATGAGTAACCACACGGGTCTCTTTCGAGTATTGCGGTCTGCGGTGGTACTGTATTCCGCTTTCCTCACCCCGAACACCCTTCCTACACCTCCATGTAGTAGTAAAGGACAGTACACCAAAAAGCCTGAGCCACATCTCTCACGTGCTAGAGCCTGTTTTCCCATACATTCTGAGCTTTACAACAGCTACATTGTTTAGGTGCGCGCGGCCGTTCGCCGTCGGGGGTTCGATTCACCCCCCCCCCCTCCCCACCCCTAGGGTATGGGTGTTTGTGTTGGCCTTAGGTTAGTTTACCATAGTTTAAGTAGTTTGTAAGCTATGGACTGATTACCTAGAAGTTAAGCCCGAAAGATTTGCTAACATTTGAACATTTTTAAAGCGCAACTACCAGTAACATAGGGAACTGAATTTTATTAACAACTTGAACAAAAATCAGACCGCTATTGTTAGAGTGGAAGGGCGTGAAAGGGAAGCATTGGTTGGGAAGGGAGTAAGACAGGCTTGTAGGTATTAAATTAAATTAAAGCATGGAGCCAGCCCTGGAGGGACGCAAGAATAAATTTAGAGAAGGAATTAAAATTCAAGGTGAAGAAATAATAATAATAAAAAAAATGCTTTTCGGGGATGGCATTCTAATTTTGTTAAAAACAGCAAAGACCCTGGAAGTGCGTTGAAAAGAGCGTATCAGATGATCATTAACAAAAGCACAATAAGGGTAATGAAATGTAGTCTAAGAAAATCGGGCGATGTTGAAATGTGATTTGCAGAGTATCCAATGTAGATCAGATAAGATAGGTAGCGAAACAATGAAGGTGCTAGATGATTTTTGTTACTTGGACAGTGAAATTACATATTGCCGCGAGTCTTTCGGCAGAACACGTGGCGAAGTGGTTAGTCTTGAAGATCGCTGTACTTGCGCTCCCCAGTTCGAAAGCAGCCACGGGCAGAAAAATTTCTTTCTTTCTGTTTACTATTTACAGAATGTTCTATTTGTTTCTTATATCTGATGTACTTGTAACTTCCAGAAAATACTTTATGTTTATAAATAGTGGAGAACTCCAAGCAGGAGTCAGCCTGTACTGAATGTACGATTGTTTTAGCAATAAACGTGTTCTAAGTGTAAAGTGTTGTGCTCTGTTAACAACCAGCCTTCAAATTTCAGACCACCTGTAGTTTTCAACGTGACAAATATGATGGGTCACAGTATACAGAATAATAAAATGCATAACGGCAACAGGGAGGAAATTGTTTTTGAAAAAGTTGAATTTGATAACATCGAATATTAATTTGAGTGTAAGTAAGTCTTTGTCTGAAGGCATTTGTGTGGAGTAGTTACCTTGTATTGGAGTGAAACATGGTCGATAAATAGTTCAGACAGGGATGGGAAAGAGGATTTTTTTATGCCGTGATACAAAAGAACGCTGAAGATTAGATGGGTAGATAGCGTAACCAAAGAGGTGGTAGTAGACAGAACTGCGGAGAAGAAGAAATTGTGGAATGCCTTTACTAGAAAAAAGAGGGACTGATTGGTAAGACAGATTCTAAAACATCAAGTAATCGTAAATATTGCTATGGAGGGATATGTGTGGCTTAAAAATCTCAGAGGGACTCGAACACAGAAGGTAGACTGAAATGGATGTAGTTTACCTTTCATTTAATGAGGTGGAAAAGCTAGCACACTAGAGTGGAGAGCTGCATCAAACCGCTCGCTCCTAAATCAGATAAACTTTGGCAATAAAAATCTTCAAATGTTTGTAAATCTATCGGACAAAACTGCGTGGTCATCAGTCTGTAACTTACAAACTACTTAAACCTAGGTAAACTAACCTAAGGACAACATACACACCCATGCCCCAGGGAGGACTCGAACCTCCACGGGGAGCAACCGCGCGCTCCGCATCGAGACGCTATAGACCGCTCGGCTACTCCACCGCGACAAACTTTGGCAATATATGGAAGCAATATGGTCTGCTGTATCCTGACGAAACATCAAGAAATGTTCAAATGTTTGTAAATCTTTTCATATTCACGGAATGTATGACATTAACTGCGAATGGGGAAAGCTGAACATGTGTAACCAGCCATGGTCTCCTGCTTTCTAGGCACTTGCGCTGACTCCTACACCGCTGGGGACACAGCGATCACCACACCTGCACGTAATTACTTAAGTACGCCTCCCGTCAGATACAAATACTCAACCTTACCCCTGCCCACTAGAACCTGTACTCTTAGTTATAGTAAACTAATTCCCGTATGAGTAAGGGCCTGCGAGTGCCTTCGCAATAATATATATGTGGCTTCTGTTCCTTCGTACATGTCTGAAAGGACTGACGCCACATATATATAGTTTGTAAATCTATTAGACCAACGTACTGTGTTAAGAGATCCTTAAACGTACTAATTACCTAAACTAACTTACACTAAGGGCAACACACACACACACACACACACACACACACACACACACACACACACATACAAATACACCCATGCCCGAAGGATTTGATATTCCGGCGGGAGTTGTCGCCTAGTCCTTAGCCAATCACCCAGAACCTCTGATTCAGTGTCGAGCGGTTATAATACAACGGCTACCCGTATATCTCAACTGAACTAAACGATACCAAAAGTAAATTAAAGTAATTTCTCATAAATTGAGGGACACAGAAGGACTCCATGATCAGCTAACGCCTTTGAAATATATACTTGCATTATTTTCGATTCACACACTTTTAGATGTTTGAGCATGACTCATTATATTTGTACTAAGTTATAATGACACTTTATGTACTGTTTTGTTAGTAAAAACATGTAGTAATCTATAAATACCTGGTCAAAAGTGCGATGTCGCAATGTTGCTAATCTCGATTGTTTATACGATTTTAACACTGTCACAAATTGATCTGATTGCACTTGGCTCATTTCAACAATGCCTGTATTTTAATTTATGCATAGTAACATGTATGCAACCACACATTTCAAAATACACGCTTTTTACCTCATTTTCAAATAGTACAATTCACTTTCCAGTAATACTGTCAAAACATTTTTTAAGTTATATCTGTCAACATCAGGTGACCACTAGTCGTTAAATGTGCTAAATATTGAAATGTCTTGTCAAGTATGTAATTGTGTAAACTTATTCGGTTAAGAAAATTCAAGATGGAGGACAGAATTTGTCACTTCTTTATAAGGAACTTCATCGAGCGACGCTGTCAGACTGTATTAAACCTCGGTTGTGTGAAGACGTATCGTCTGTTTTGTTGTTGAGTCAGGAATGTCCAAAAGGTATGTTACGAAAGACAGTCTTGTCGACTGAAGTGTTTAGAGTAAGATTCAGCATGGCTGACTTGTGTCTGTGAATCGATTATACTAAAAGTATTCAGTACAAAGTTTTTTTCGATTATTATTAAAACTTCATCACAGCATACTCCGAAATACCCTGGACCTTGATCCTTTGGAGAATCATACAACTTCAGACAACGAGACCAGCCAACAAATAAATATTCAAACTTTGATCGTCCAGATTCGACTTCTATATATTGAACGTCTCTGCTCCACAATATCTCCAGTGCCGCCTTCATAGATCTAATCTTTGCCAGGAGCACTTGTAAACAATAACAATACGTACAAGAGTTAGAGATTCGTTTCAGGGTGTATCAGCGTTTATAGCCAGCAAGGGCAGCAACACTCCTTACTGATTTCGTCATCTTTCTCGTTTCACAAGAGGCTCTATTTTCAACCATGTTACTTACCTTCGTATTATCTTTCAAATAAATTCGCAATTCTTGCAGTTTGGATGCCCATCAATGTACAAACAACTGTGACGCTCATTTACTTGGACAATATCTCACAACGAATCCAAGTCGGAAAATTCTTGATTGGGCTATTGTAAGGCGAGGATTTCTATCAACAATTAATGTACGGAACTGAGTTTGTTTTGTACTTGTATGTAATGGATAATGGTCGTCGGTATACACAATACATAGAACTGCAGGGTAAAATACGGGTTATGTAAAGATCATACGATGTGGTCCGATAAAAATAGAACATGTCTTTTGCCATACTTACGTTGTGTCGCCAGCTAATTCGGTAGACCCATGGGTTGGACTTGATATTGCACTCGAAGTAAACATCCGATCCCTCCTTGATGTTGGTGGCGTTCAAGTTGATTCCCAGTTCGAGAGTTACGATAGGAACATCTGCAATTTACAATTTATAAATGAACGCATAACAGTTCTTACTTAACCATCCTCGCGTGAAGATATGATTAAAATAAATCTAGTATGTGAAACATAGTGAAACAGCTAACAAAAAAGTAAATTAACGAGGAAGAAACAACATTTCCGTACAGATAACTTAGATCATACCTAACATATACTGTCTACAACCAGTACGATGTATAAATATTTGTAAGTTTGTGAAAGTAAATGAGGAACCAGCTGCGACATAACAAACAACGTAGAAGGTTTTTCGCACTTTGCTATAATCTGAGTCAGACCATCATTTCTTCTTCGATTTTATTTTCATATTTCCAAAAATGTTCATATATTTGTAAAGATTAAGGGACTTAACTGCAGGGTCATCAGTCCCTATACTTACAAACTACTTCTGAACTAACTTACACTAAAGACAACACAAACATCCATACCCGAGTTAGGATTCGAACCTCCGACGCGGAAGACCGCGCCATCTGCAAAGTAGCGCTCCAGACCGCTCGGCTACTCCCGCGCGGCTTCACTTTTCCCCTGCAGCCATTTAGTCTTGGCTTCCAAAGTCCTTCTATTTAATTAATTCCTTAGGGATTTATATTGCTGTATTTTTGTCTCCACCTCTAGTTTTTCGCACTTCTTCCCATCGTGGATTAACCGAAGTATTTCTTATATTACTTACTGTTTTTCGCAGTTTCCTATATTTTATCTATGTTCCTATCCATCATGTGTAACTTTCGATTTCATGTATGTCTATTTTTCCTCAATTGTACTTCCTACTCTGTAAATGTCTAGCACAGTACCTATATCAATGCAGACGTCAAACGCGTCTCACAATTTTTCCGTGAAAGGCGAGTTTCAGGTTCAAAAAATGTTCAAATGTTTGTAAAGCTTAAGGGACTTAATTATGGGGTCATCAGTCCCTAAACTTACAAACTACTTATGAACTACTTACGAACTAGGACGGCACAAATATCCATGCCCGAGGGGGGATTCGAACCCCCGACCGTAGTGGCCGTGCTGACCGTGACTGGAGCGCCTCAGTCACCTCGGCCACCGCGGCCGGCTGAGTTTCAGGTTTAGAGTCCTGGACTGGAAAATCGAAAGATTTATTGTGGATGCAGCCGTATGTTCCCAGACATTAGTATTGACTGTCGAAAGTCCCTAATCTCTGGAAGGAAAATCGATGTACTCACGGTAGATGTCGAGCTTCCAGGAGTCCTCGAGGGTGCTGTCTGGGATGAGCGGCGTGCTGGCGCGGCACGTGAGCAGCTTGCCGCTGTCCTCCATCGACGGCACGAACGTCAGCGTGCTGGTCGTCGTGTTGCCGTCGGGGCTCGTCTGCAACACAGGACAGCCGTGATAAGTGAGTCACTTTGGCGTTGCGTGCTCGTCGGCTTACGTTTGAAGTGCTCTAGCGACACATATCCTGCAGTGGTAATTTATATAACTAATATCATGCCATTTATATTCGTGCTGAAAGCAGCTTGTTAAATTTTTTATTGAAAAATCTCGGACGGTAGAGATCAGAAAAGGCAAGTTAAAAGGCTCACTACTGCTCCAAATTACTTTGCGAATGGACACAGTTCTTGGGTGACGGAAATTTATCTAACTTTTTACTCCTTAAGAGAGCAGCAAACGTTTTAACAAACACAATAGTACTATACAAGAAGGAATACATAAATAAATATGGGGTGGGGAGCATGAATTTATAAAGCAGTAGTTTGATACTTTAGATTATTGTCAATTCAAAAAATAAACAAGCAAAAATGGGGGCAGACCGAATAAGCATGATGAAGGATACACCTTGTACAACAGTGAATTATATTATCAAGTTACTGTCCATAATAAAATGGTTTTTGCCTTTTCTGATTATGGAGGGAATATGGGAGAATATTTGCAGATAAACAGGGGATAAAGAAACCACTCATTCACTCACAGACACACGCATAATGCTTGTGACTCTTACTCAGTCATGAAGGATTCATGACAGTTCGAAGCGTGGGCGGCATTTTGACGAGATGGCAGATGTCTTCAAGCACAATTTTAAAGTATACTATGCATCAACAAACTAATGTGCAGGGCGGCAGAGGCATACTATCCTCAAGTACCACATGGTGAACAAACACATTGAATTACATAGAATTTACAAAAAGAAATTAATTTAAAATTAAATAAGTAAAGCCTACACGAGAATTCAACAGAAGAAAGCTGGTATCAATAAAGAACATCACTGAAGGTCGAAGTAATGACTGTTACGAAAGCATGGTGTGCAATCGATCATACCTTGATAGGAAACACGGAATCAAGCCAGAAATTTCGAGAGAGAATTTAGCATGCTCGCGGAAACAGACACCACACGAAAATGTTAGTTAAAAGCAGCAAGGAATTCAAACATACTAAGTTTATGTAAAGGCTGAAGGCCACACGTGTATTCTAACTTGAGGACACAAGACACAAAAATGAGTACCAGATTGAAAATACAAATACTAAATTTACACTAAAATACTCGAGTTCTGAAAAATAAGAAACACCTCGTCCCGTATAGCAAAAGAATTACTTAAGAAAAACTCTCAGTACTAACACAGGAATGCCTGATCACAAATAAAGCTCTAACAGCATGCCATCCCCCTTTGCATTATTCGACGAGATACTCACATCAGCGGTCGTAGCAAGAGTGAGCCTGAAGACCATGCGCAGAGCGTTCCTTGGCCATACCGGACGTTAGGGTGCGTTCTAAGCCTACTGTTTACCAACCCTAGCTACCTGAGGCAAATAATTCCCTCTACTACTGTTCCAGAGAAGTCTCTTTTGTTACCTCTTTGGTCCATGATGATGTTGGTACCACACCAAGAACACGTCATCTCGTCATCTTGTTAAGTAAGGGCGTCTCTGGCTACATGGCTGACGGCAGTTCAGACGACATACGAAACCATGCGTTCTTAACTAAAGTAAACGAGGCCTAATGCGCGAAGCGGCGACTTTGAGCCATTACACGGTAGTCAATATTAAAAGCAACCTTCCACATTCATGAACAGGTTCAATCACACAGGTGGAAACATATCAACATGGGGCATTGATCATTAATAAAGGAATAAAATAATTGATGCACAGATAAACGAAAATAATGGTGGAGACTCACTTTAGGGTAATGAAAGTGGCCTTTTTATAGTTCAAAACTAAAAATGGAACACGACCACACATTCAGTGGACTGTTTCAGTGCTTAGCAGTGATATTAAAACTATTATTTTTGTACTCAAAGCCTAAGTTCTAATGTTTGTAGAGCTTATGGGACTTAACTACGGGGTCATCAGTCCCTAAACCTACGCACTACTTATTAACTAGCTACTGCTAAGGACGACACAAATATCCATGCCCGAGGGGGGATTCGAACCCCCGACCGTAGTGATCGTGCAGAAGGTGACTGGCGCGCAGCAGCCAGCTCGGCCACCGCGGCCGGCAGGTGGCCAAAGCCTAAGTGGCTGAGATATGCAGTTATTGCATCATAAACGTAAACAGACCTTACGTTTAGGCCTCAGGCTTGGTTCATACTGGTCCACAATGGCTCGCATGCATTAAGGCACATATGTTCCTGGGATATATGATAAGTACTAATGCTAAAATTTTCCAGGCTGTTATGCCGCTGTATTATGGATTTGTTAATGAAACCCCAACGTTTCGTCCCCATCCGCGGAGGAAATTCTCAAGGGGGATCGTGGCTATTTTGTACGTCCGATGTACACCTTGGCTCTTTACTGACTGCAGCCGAATTCCTTTTTACTAGGGCTCGCGCGCAGAGGTAAGACGTCAGATGTTTTGGTTAGGAGCGCGCAATTCGTCGTTGCCGATTCCCGTTGTCCGTTGTGGCAACGGGAATGTCCTCCGCAGATGGGGACGGAACGTTGGGTTTCAGTAACAAATTCATAACATTAAAGTTATTCATAAAATTAAAGTAATATAATTTCCGGATGTGAAAGTATACATTTTATATGTTATCAGTACGCCGCGCACCCTTCTAGCCGTAACTGCCACTATAAGAATCCTGGTCATTCCGCTGCTTCTTTACTCAAGCAACACCTCATATATATCTTTCGATGCTGAGTGGACCCGGTTCCGAACATACTTCAACAGAAAACGAGGACTTACCGGGAATCATAACGGCATTCTTTCAGAATGAATGGAGAAGGTGTTTCAAGTATTTTAACAGTTTTATGTGTGACGTACCATTTGTCAAAGTTAAATGTTTTATGATTGACGTACCATTTTATATGTCATGCTCCTTCATGAAACGAAAACATAGACACAAGTGACTAGATGCTGATACCCTAAGTGTGTCAAAACCGGTCGTCAGAAAAATAAATTAATATTTGTGATCTTTGCATTTTAATAGTTCTAAATACAGTAACTCTAACCATTACTCGTTAACGGAAGTATATTTATACCTTACCTTTAGAAGGCGTTATTAGTCATCGAGTGCGAGAAAATGATTGTAATGTCAGCTGAACAGGATGTATTGCAGAAACATCCACATGTTATCAATTCTTGATATTTAAATATTCATTGCATTCGTTAGTGGTACAATGTTGTACTGGATGAAATCCAATCACATCAATAAATCAATGCATCGGACCGTGTCAATCTAGGTGACTGATAACACTACTAGAAACTTCAAGAAGACGCGAAATAGCAGTGGAGGGGAGTTTCGTAGCTTCCGATCATTAAATGTGAGAAAGGAACGCTTGAAACAAATACTAACAAGAAAAAGAAGAAAATTAAAAACAAAATTTTGCGAAGTAAGAGACCTGCAAGCCAGTTCAAGTAAGACATCAATCAATCATTCATTTCCGTTCTAAAGTTGAAACTTTAAAAGAAGAGTGTTATCGTGGAACTTTTAAAGAGTATGGCAAGAGAAAATTGTTCCAACTCGTGGACCGTTAAGTAAACATTACGTGTGTTGCTAAAGTTTGGAGCTGTCTGAATAATTGCTTGAAAGCTTCTCGGTCATTGCGCCGGGGAAACTGAGGAATCAACCTGCCATTTCTGAAACGCAGATTGTTTTAATGTATAATCGCACCTAAAGATACAGAGTGGCTGCTTCGTAGTTAGTTATTAAATCACATTCACAAACCAGTTGTTTTATACCATTTCTCAGAAAAATGTAACCTTATCGGAAGCTTGAAACTGACATATATACGGGCCAATATACAGTTATTTACATTTCCAGAACTGTGGTTGTCTCATAACTTGATACGAAATCAGCGTATTCGTTTTCCATCACATGTTTGTCCATGGAAACGCCAAAGCAGCTGAGCTTTCACACCGCGTCATTAATCTCAGTCGCAAGATTAAATTCAACGCTTTAAATTTCAGTCCAATTTTCCAGGTCGAGCCCGTAAGCGAATTTCACGCCCGTAATCTGCACTCAGTAAAATGTACGTCGGAGGTTACTTTAAATCTTACTTTATTCAGCACCGTTTTGCATTCGGGAGTAATCCGCCAGCGTGCAAAAAAAAGAGAGAGAGAGCGAGAGAGTTTAGATTATTTCTTTAAATTTGGAAAAGGGGAGAAAAACCGTTATTACATTTTGATTTGTCACCACGATCAAAGATATAATGCGCAATTTATTTCCCTGCTAAATGGCAGTGGTATATTTTGCCAGTGATATCAGTTGCGGGAAAATAAATGAGGCGGAGAGTGTGATCCCACGCCAAGATAATCCCGTTGGTAATTGAGCCATAAATCCCGGTCTGTTGGTGGGGGATGGAGAGGGGCTGCCCGAAGGAAAGGCTGCGTGTCCCCGGTAGGCCACGGCCGGCGAAGGGTGGGCGTCGACCGCGCAAACCCAACCATCAGTAAGATGGCGAAGGCTTTCCGTCCGAGTGGCCGGTGGGATACACTTGATCGAAGAAGTTGGCTCTAACATGAAAGTCACCTAACTCATCCACACAGTGTCCGTACTGTACCGTTACCGATTAATACATGCATATAATATACATATTTTTGGTAACATTTTTGTTTTACTTTGGGATAACAGCAGTCTTTTATTTTAATTTATATACGAAAAACATTCGAGAGTGCAATGAATTTTATTTATATGAACTGGTTTCGGTGTTTTTTTTAAGACCATCTTCAGGATTACAACTCCATTGATGTCGTGGAGTTGCAGTCCTGAAGATGGTCCAAAAAAGGACCGAAACTAATTGATATAAATAAAAATCAATGCACTCTAGAATGTTTTTATTTTTTATCTTTACTCATTAATTCACTGTTTCCATACTCAGGCCCTATGTGGATTCATCCATTGCTGCAAATAAAAATTAGAATCGTCAAATTTTTAAAATTCTCACGAGTTTTACTGTTGAAACTGTTCGTATGGAGCACTTAAAACGATTACCTTGACATATATGTAGTTCAAGTGGTACTGAGCTTCACGGTGTCGGTCAACGCTGATGCATCTGAGAAGATCGGTGAATGGTCTCAGGAAATATGTAAGACAAGAGTTACAAACAAAATGCACTTGGAAATAATTCGTCTTTATCACAACTGAACTTTCGTGTTTCGACATACGTCATTTTCAAAGTCTATAATAACACATTTGTATTAATATTCCATCCAGCATTTAGCAAAAGCATAACACTATGTAACAATAACTTTACACTGCTGTGTTAAAAATTCCTCCTAAAAACATTTTGTGTCGCAGACATATGTCATACGTCAAACAATGTTTAAAATTCATCTCAAAACATCTCTACGGACAGGTCAAGTGCATACCGACATCTGTTTGAACGTCCATTGCCTTCGTGGAGAATCCGCCAGATGGCAGTACTGTCTTTCTGCTTCTCTCTCTCTCTCGGCCCCCTGATATATATATATATATATATATATATATATATATATGTGTGTGTGTGTGTGAGTGTGTGTGTGTGTGTGTGTGTGTGTTTTCGGTTTAATTATGCAATTTTAAAAGGTTTATTATGATATTGGTGTGAAAATTTTAAATTAGTGCTATACAAAATAAAATAGTCGTCATTAGCTGCAATACATTGCTGACATCGGTTGTACAGCTGTTGGAAACTGTCAGCAACCGCTTCTTGTGGAATCGCTCGAGGCACCGAGGTGACGCATTGTTCGTGAATGCTTACATTGCTTGTTGTAATCTTCGTCTGCTCTCATTCTCAAAAGCAGCCGCTGATCATCCTCAATCATCCGTCGCACTCGTTCGATGTTGTCTACGACTGTGATTGTCGACGATTGACCCGAACGTGGCTCATCCTCTACATCTTTCTTTCCGTCGCTGAAGCGTTTAAACCACTCAAACACGTTCTGACTGCTTCCACACAATACACTTGCTTTAACATCCCATGGATGTCCGTCGCCCTTTTGCCTAATTTGAAACAAAACTTGATGTTTACGCATTGATCCAATTTGCACTCCTCGTTACAATGACACGGGTTCTTAGACTGACCCTGTTTGGGTCGCAGCCTGTATCACTCCTTCAGTGCAGTGCTTTACACGATAGTGTTGCTTGTTGCCATGTCCGTCAATGTGCATGCGCGGGCACTTCATTCACATCACGCCAGCGGTGAGGTTATCAGTCAGCTCTTGAGGGATATGTGGCCATTCTTCCATGAGTGCAATAATCAGCCCTCCAACCGTTGTGGGAGGTGCTGATCTGACTGCAATTCAACTGCATCCCTCGCATGTTGAATCGGGTTTAAGTCCGGTGAACAAGTTGGCCACATTATTCGTTCACTCAGCTTCAAGCATGGTGTCCACCAGGGGAGCTCTGTGGGTACGAGCGTTATTGTCCACCAGAAAGATCGTATCTCTTATGGCATCAGAGTAGAACACAACAAAAGGTCGAAGGAACTAGTCTCTATACCTCTGAGGAGTCGACGCGCCGTCCGTCCACCAATACTGACTCCTGCCCACTGTATGTTTAAACTACCATGATGTGGTGAAGTTGCCTGCATATTAAGAGGATTGTTCCGAGTTTCACCATCTCCCCAGATGAGGTAACTACGGTTGTCCGGCTGGACACAAAATGTTGACTTATTTGTATGTCGTGTTTTTAATGGGACACGCACCATAGACCTCCTTACGTATATGCACAATTCCTGAAGGCGATTTCGGGCTTTGTCGACATTTCGAGTACTGTTGCTGCCTGGAGGGAGGAATGTTCCAATGTTTGTTAAGCTTATGGGACTTAACTACGGGGTCATCAGTCTCTAAACTTACAAACTACTTAACTACCTTATACTAAGGACGGTACCCGACCGTAGTAGCCGTGCAGACCGTGACTGGAGCGCCTCAGTCCCCTCGGCCACCGCGGCCGGCCCTGGAGGGAGGGTTTCATTTGAATTTTGTTTTATTAAGCCTCCTGTCCCGATGGTATGATAACCGCAGGTAAGTCATCTCATACTGTTCCTACCCATGTAGGACCTCGGCCTTGCCTTCTTTCAACGGTTCATGTTGTCTGAAATCACGTGCAGGTCCTGAAAATTACACTCTGAAACGAATAGCTGCAGCAATCTCCCTCTGTGCCTGTCTCGCTACCAACCTTCCTGTGGCTCTCCAACCTCGTCTGATTGTAAAATATGGGACCATTCATCTTATTTGCAGACGAACCTTTTTCTACAGGCGACTAGGAAGGCGAGGGTTGTAGCATACTGTGTTGGGATACTGTGTTGGGATACAATATTTCACACCTGTTCGATCAGTTCACGTACTTATGCAAGAGGTGTGGGTTGACGACTCGCACGTGTCAGTCGAATTCCCATGATATCCCATAAATGATCGATGGCAGATAACAGTTCGTGCTAGCATCCGCGGGAGAGCATTATTCTGTTGGAAGAACGCATTAACTTCCTGTTGCAAACTTGGCCAGAGAATGAGTCTTACAACAATCTGCACGTACCTTGTGGTGGTCAGCATTTCCTGCAGAAACAGAGTTATAGCTAGTCGCAGCCCATATAATATCTCTGTACGTGGGGCCATTGTATCTAGGACGAATGCACTCTTCGAGACGGCTGTCTTCAGATCCATGTCGTAAGCGAGAACTACCATCGCGTACAGTCACAATTTGCTAGCATCATTGAAGACACCAGACCGCCATACCATCTTCCAAGTGATCCTCTGACGGCATTAGTTGAGCCATTCCTATAGGGGCTGTGGCGTGACCGTAACCCGACTGTTACTGACGGATTTGCAAAATTCCGCGTCGACACATTTGCGCTAATACCCCTCTTAAACTGTGCTGTTGCAGCTACGTGTGGTCACTACTGTCCTTACTGTACGAATAATTTGGACCCCCAGAATGTCGTCTATGGTCATGAAAATGTTCACTTGTCCATTGCAGCGCGCATCGTTGCACATTTGACGCAGCAAGTCTAACTTCCAGAATGGACCATCCCGCCACACGAATGCCCACATTTTCACCCTCTTCAAACTCGCTCAAATTGTGCTAATGAATTTAGTTTTTCGCCGTGCTGTAGTGTATTAGGCAGAATCGATTTTAGTAAGAAATAAATGAAAGACTCCTTAAATACAAAAGGCTTGCCGGTGCAGGATTTTGCATTCGAAATGGCCTCTCTGTTATTATTCATAATTGTTCGATGAGATTCACGTCGTACCACTGACTGGGAGGCTGCTACCGTCGGAGGTTTGAGACCTCCCTTGGGCATGGGTATATTTGTTGTTATTAGCAAGTTAGCTTAATTTAATTCAGTTTCAGTAGTTTGTAAGTCTCGGCTCTGACGACCATAGCAATTTGGTCCAATTGGCTTACAAACATCTGAACCTTTTTTATTCATGTCGGGCGATCTCAGGGTAGATCAACATTCACTGGTATACTACGGAATGTTCTTCAAATGAATCCTGAACGACTGTGGTCCATTGACTTAGCATATGTTCTTCCATGAAAGTTCCATTATTGTTTAGGAACATCAGTTACATTAATGGTGCAAATGGTCTCCATGTAGACGAACAAGATCCGTTCCTGTCGATGATCATGTCATTTAGACCCGAAGGTCCAGTCCATGTGAGGCAAAAAAAAGCCCATACCATTATTGATCTATCAATAGCTTGCACAGTGCATTGTTGATAACTTGGCGACCATGGCTTCGTGGGATCTACTCTACACTCAAAACCTACAATTATCTCTAACCAATTGCTAAGTCGAGGTTTCCAAGTCGTATGAAGTTACATGGTCACTAGACAAGAGAGGCACTGCTGTTAAGAAAAGTAATCTTGTCGGTCCTTTGCTGTCACTTCCCATTAACACCACATTGCATCGTGCTACGCTAACGAATACGCTCGTCGTAAGCAGAACATTGATTTCTACGGTTATTTCTCGCATAACCTGATGTCGACTGCTGTCTGACTGCTGGCTGACAGCTGTACTCGTTAACTGCAGGCATTTTGCCACTGCGGTATCCGTTATGTGAGGAATGTTTGAAATTTGATAATTTCGGTACACTTTCGGCATTGTCGAGTATTGAATTCTCTAATTATCTCCGAAATGAAATGTCCCGCATATCCGACTCCAACTACCATTCCACGTTAAAAGCCTGATAATTCACAGCTTAATCAGATCTGAAACCCTTTCACATAAATTACCAGAATACAAATGACAGCTCTAACAATACTTTAACACCTTGTGTAGGCAGTAGTACCGCTATCTCTAACTCGGCATATCACTGTCCCAAAACTTTTGTAATCTTAGTGTACAGCCCTGAGTAAAACCACGCTTTAATACCTCTTACGTCCTGAGTTACATACAGGAACTGAATTCCGCACGCAACCATAATTCTGTCGACTATCATCATCACAGATAATGAGACTTATGGACGGTCTTGTCGAAGGATAGACCTATTCAGTATACATTCTTCCATCAAAGGGAATCCGATCCAGTTTTGTCTTTATTTGAATTTTCAACATTTTTCGTCATTCTTCAACTATTCATGATACCTCTTCAACACTGTACACATATCTAGCGCCCCCAGTCTATTTTCATTTTCCTTACTTAATATCAATTCTCAGCCATTACACTTAACTAAGCTTTTCCTGAAATCTTTCTACAGTGGTCGACAAAGTAATTTCACTTTCCTTTTGAAACCTTTTCCCATGACAATTGTTGTCCTAATATCTGCTATGCCGTAAATATCATCCCTGATCATAATACCCATACACCTTAAGTAAATCAAATGTTTCTTCTCCTCCTATATTAACAGGACCTTTTTATCACTTCCTACAATTCTAATGCTTTTTGTCATTTTTACTCTCATTTCGTATTCTTCTAGAATACTGTTGACATCATTTAACATTTGAGCCCTGTGTCATGCATTTCCTTCCATCACAACCATGACATCGAAAAATATTCACTCCCTGACCCTCAACGCTTACTTCTCTTATTCCACTGTTTATTTGCTTCACCTATAATGAACATTACAGATGACAAACAGCAGTCTTACGCCTGTTCCCAATTACATTTCTTTATTCATCATATCTCCTATGTCACTCTTTCGGTCTGGATTGACTATAAGATCTTAATTACCCTTCCATTCCGCCAGTCATCTCCATCTTTGTGTAAAATTGTCATCAATTTATCCCATCTGTCAAAAGTCATTTCGGAATCAATGAATAAAGCATATACCATCCTGTACTTCCGTAAGCGCCTAACCCTTAGCAGTTCTATGGCATATGTCTTTCCAACTCCTTTCTTGAAATAAAATTGTTGTTCGCCTATGAAGTTATTGAGCCTTCTGTTGAGTGTCCTTAGTAAGATTTGTCCTGCATGTTGTTCCTTTTCTTTACCATATGGATAAAAACGATTTCCCTAAAGTTATTTGGCCGTGTTCCTGTCATGTATATTTTATTTCATAATCCAATATACTCCTTCCTTCACTATGGATTTTCTTAGTTGTGCAGGAATCACCTCGATTTCACCTCCCATTTTTCATTTCCATCAAATGACGTCTCATATTAGATTCTCATTATGTAATCCCTTTCCTCGCGTACTGTAATAAGATATTCAATATTCCGACTTCTTCTTCATTAGGTCTGTTGCCCCGAGCAAAATGCCACGCTATGTATTCTTCCTATATTAATTTTTGTATCTTGAGGGTTCGCATGCTTTTCTTCCGTTTCTAACTGCTAATTCCTTTATGCCGGTGTTTTCTTCTCCTTCCCTTCGCTCTGAAATCTGCTGCTTCCTTTACATCAAGTCATATTTTGATTCTTTGTCCAGTTTCTCTGCATTAAAAATATTTCTTCAATCGATTTCTAATTTGATTTATCTGTTTGTCTTCTTAATTAATTTTTAAACTTTCGTATTTACGCTTTCCATTTCCTGTATTTAAAGTTTTCATTTATGAAATATTTTAACTGCAGCATTAATTTTTTACTAATTTTTAATTCATTTAATACCGACAGTCAAACGATCTTTCTGAAAAGGCTTGTGTTAAAACAGATTGCCTGTCTGAAACTCATACAGAATAGAACATAACGACACTTTAATGATTTTTTTATATATATTTACTGCGAAGACCTCGAAAGTAGAAGCTACTTTATTCCAATCCCAGCATCATCGTTACTGAAATGCTGTGCTCAAGTTATAAAATATATTACTATGCTGGGTTGTCACAGCTATAAAATTATACAAATTTAGAGTACATCAAAGTTAAAATCACGGGAGAAAACCATCCCATTCTTGCACATATTTCCTCAACGACGACTGGACTCTTCTCTAGTCAGTATAATAAACCGCACCAAGTAACCCTAAGAGAACATGGAAGTTATACAGTGTAACTGCAAAAACTCATCTAATGGCGAAGTATAATAAAAACGTCGG
This sequence comes from Locusta migratoria, assembly GCA_026315105.1. Taxonomy (NCBI): domain Eukaryota; kingdom Metazoa; phylum Arthropoda; class Insecta; order Orthoptera; family Acrididae; genus Locusta; species Locusta migratoria. The sequence goes on along the minus strand of CM048747.1, from coordinate 208,039,338 downwards.
AATAACATACACTCTCCTTGTAAATGAACAGCCGCGGTGAAGTAGCAGAACGGTCTAAAGCGTCTCGCTGCGGAGCGCGAGGTTGCTCGCCGTGAAGGTTCGAGTCCTACCTGGGACATGGGTGTGTGCGGTGTCCTTAGGTTAGTTTACCTAGGTTTAAGTAGTTTGTAAGCTACGGACTGATGACCACGCAGTTTGGTCCGTTAGTTTTACAAACATTTGAACATTTTTTTTGTAAATGAACTATAGTCGGGCCGGAATACGATGATCCCTGGTTCCGCCTACTGGGCTGGGAGACCGTCCCAGCCGCGGAAACCAAATGCAACCATGTTGCCAAGTAGTTAGTTCGCTGCCTGACAGTATAACTTAACGGTCGGTGCTGTCTGACAGAACTGGCAAAAGTGCAGAGAGCAGCCGAACGCGCGCATGCGCAGAGCAAAGCTCGCGTTAGACTTACTCCAATGGTCTGCTGCCAGAGCCGGCGCTCAAATCTGATTGGCGCAAGCACAAGGGATCATGCTGTTTCGGCTCGACTATAGCAGAACTGTTCCGCCCTTCCAATCTGAAGTAGTTCGCGCAGCTGGGCTAGTTCATCAACTGAACTAACCGAACTATTTCGGTATTTCGATACGACTTACTTCACACAGTACGGAACTAACTCATCAACTGAACTAAGTAAAATATTTCGGTCTTTCAATCATATGCAGTTGGAAATACATACTTTTAGATCCTGGGGGGAAGGGATATTTGAGAATGTGCCTTATAATTTATAGTAGATCGAGAAAACAAGAGGTAAAAGAAATATAGTTCACTAAAGTACATTTCATGGAATATTTCCACAGTAAAAAGTGACTACTGGAGTTAAGTGGTTTCGTGATGAATTATTATAGTTTCAGACCACGAAAACAACCCACATAACATAGATAAATTTATTTGAAACAATACATTATTTTCTAGCTGGATACTTTCATAACGAGGAGCACTATACTAGTATTAATTTATGAGTTTGGAACGAAGTGATCGTGGAATCAAAGGCTTTCAGAAAACATGTATGCGTTATTGAGGAAAAGGTTCGTGATGGTACAGTATAAAAGAGGTAACAGAAATTCGTAACTGGACAGATGTCTGACGAACCTGTTCCGGGCTCCTGTCTATAGACGCGCATGCGCATCAATTTCTGCTGTAGCGGCAGCTTCCGCCGCCATTTTTGTTCCGAGCGGTGATAGCGTGAGATTGTAAAAAGCCGCGTTTTTCCGTTGTTATCGATTTTAAATGTCGCTTGCTTCATTTCTAATACACATACCAAAAAGAAAATATATATTTGAATTAAAAATTTATCTCTTCGTAATAAATTATTGTAATATGGTTTGACAAATCGTTAAATATGTTTTCTGGTATTTGCCCATCTGGGTGTGTATTGTGAGCAACTTTTGCTCATTCGACAGCTCAATTTTACGGGATACCAGATGCACTATCAAATCTGCGCGTTAGTTTAGTTTGATACATTCTGTGCGCAAAAATCGAGCAAATGTATGGATTGTCATCCAAGACGAACGTAAAGCAAAACACTTTTCAGCTAATGGAAGTTTAACAGCTATCAGGGCTTTAATAAAATTCTGTCTGTGATAAAATTGGTCAATTTTACTTACGACTTCGGCGGCGTAGAGCGCTGATGTTGGCGACGACCTTTAATGCTCTTTAAAAACTCGAACAACTAGAATGAAAGAAAATAGTTATTCAGGTTTATGAAATTCTTCTCTGTACCCTTCTCCGGTCAGTAAATTAATTATCCTCGAAAAGCGAACATTTTGTTGCAAACATTAGGAAACTACACTGGCGATGTAGTAACAAAAGTTAGCAACGCAGTACCTTCAAACATCGTTACGAGGCACATGACGCATTATCTATATCTATAAATGTGAATGTCTGTTCGGTGTACATTTATCACGTCTGAACCACAAGACATAAAGAGCTAGAAGTTTGTATAGTTACTAATGTCTATCCGGGAAAGGCTTTAGGCACGGTTTTATGGCGATCGAATAGCTATTTATCTACTTATATATTAATGTGAATGTCTGTTCGGTGTACGCTTATCACCTCCGAACGACGTTACTAATTTATACCTGAGGAAGGTTTTAGGCACGGTTTTATAGCGATCTGATAGATATTTAGTAATTTGAAGAATTAACACGAAATACAGAACAATAATTACTCTTTGAAAATGGTTTTATTGGTTGCATTGTTACTTGAGGGTTGATAATGATAAAAGGGTGGAGAGTATTGGGATGGAAAGTTATCGGTGGACATAAAATTCTACATGTATGTGTGTTAATATTTCGCTCTGCAGCGAAAACTACAAAACGCAAAAGAATGGTTGGTGTATAATTGTTGTCCGAAATCTCCCGTTCAACACCATAGCAGTTCCATGCCGATAGCTATAAGGCGGTGGAAGATATGGTGGTTGATAGTAGTCAAATTATTAAAAAATTCGGACTGAAGGTTATCAATGACGTTTGTGACTCTATAGCAAGGAGGTTACATACAGCGAAACTTAATGCCACAGACCATACCTTTGGTCCATGAGTGTTACAATGTCTTCAGCTCGTTCTCTGTAAGGATAAGCATACGAATAAGGAAATGTAAGAAAAATAAATAAAGCAGTAAAAACCATGAAGAGAACAGGCTATGCTAACGGTATACTACGCCTTCCACATCGCTTCAACGGGTTCTGCACAAATCTATAGTTTTGTTCCCATATTGATGAAACGTTACACACACTATCTCAAAAACAAGAGGAACGTAACTAATGTCTGTATAAAATTTCGTTATGTGCATGGTGGAGGGTACTTACGGAGTTCTACAAAATGCATAGTTTTGCTCCAACCTTTATGAAGTTTTGCACACATGACCTTTAAATCAAGAGTAAGATCACAGGGTACATAAATGTTTGAATGGTACAGGACAGAGGGCACCTTGCAGAAAACTTTGCCAAGAGAGGGAAAGGTGGAAGCGAACAGAGAGATGGGAGGGAAAGAGAGAGTGCGGAAGGGGATGTAGACTAGGAGTAAATAAACACCCGGGCAACGCCGGGTTTACAGCTAGTAACTACTAAAACACTGTGTGCATCATTTAAAAGTAATTACTCTTGGTATTATCTAAATGTTGATACTGTTTGTTACCGCCAATGTATATATAAATAAAAGTCTGTAACAGTAGTTCGTAGCTTCTGAATCTTCGCTGAAAAGGACCCGAAACAATATCTGTCGTTTACAATGTGTAGAAATTGTGCATAACTAGAAATGAATTACCACCTCGCATAGTTTTCAAACCCTTGGCACGAAGACAGTTTATTAACCATATTTTATGCCTTTCAGGATTCATTGCAAACGAAACAACACGAAAACCATTTTCTGAACGATTAGAACAATTCGGAGCTGCACAAGCCACCACGCTGAAAGCGTACTGACTTGAATATTCTACAATCGTACTTCGAAACGAAGAACAAAAGTGGCGGATGCACATGCCCGTCTATATACAGGTGCGCCAGTTCCATGCGAATTTAATGAGGCGGGCGAGAGGATTAAGAGACAGGTGCGTCGCGGGAAGTCGCCACGGGAGGGGCGGGCTGCGCCGCGCGGCCACGCGGCTGCGGAAATCCGCGGCCCGTGATTGACCGACGCCGTAATCCGCAGGCGGCCCCGCTGCCCCTAATAATTAATGGGCTGGGCTGGGCGGCGGCGAGTGCGCCAAACAGTTTTGAGCGGCGTGGCGCGGCGCGCATTATAACCGCCAATTACACGGCCGCTGACAGGTGACAGGTGCCGCGCCGCGCCGGAAGCCGCCGCAGTTAATAACGCCGCCGCTTCCGGTCACACACATGAGCCTTCTGTGCACAAGCCACGCTGGGCACCTGATTCTGATGCAATGTTTTCCTTGCACGGCCTCGCTAAAATGATCTGCTCGTGATACATGTTTGTTACGAGTGATTTCACACAAACACACACGCACACACACACTGTATATACTTACACTGGTTTAAAAAATTTGGGGATCAGTTGAGATATATAGGTTTTGAAGTTTAGTCATCGTCAGAATGAAATAATAGCCGGCCGCGGTGGCCGAGGGGACTGAGGCGCTTCAGTCATGGTCTGCACGGTCACTACGGTCGGGGGGTTCGAATCCCCCCTCGGACATGGATATTTGTGCCGTCCTTAGTGTAAGTTAGTTCCTAAGTAGTTTGTAACTTTAGGGACTGATGACCCCGTAGTTAAGTCCCGTAAGCTATACAAACATTTTGAGTAGCTGCAGAGGGAGTTGGTGTTCAATGTGTTTACTCTACCAGACGAATTACACAAGCAGCTGGGTTCATATAGTGTAGCGGGTAAGTAGTGCAAGGCAACAACCATATAATTTACCCCAATCTATGACATGGAGAGCCACATCATCTACATTTGCATGGGATAATCTGCACATCACATTTATGTGTCTGGCAGAGGGTTCATCGAACTACCTTTATACTATTCTCGTATAGCGAGTGGAAACGAAGAACATTTGAATTTCTCCGAGCTCTTATTTCTCGTATTTTATTCTGATGATCTTTTCTACCTATGTAAGTGGCAGTCAACAACATATTTTAGAATTCAGAGGAGAATGGCGATTGGAGATTAGTAAATAGCCCACGCCGCAGCGATAAGCACCGTTGTTGTAATGATTCCCATTCCAGATCGTGTATCATTTCCGTAACGCTGTCTCCCCTGTATCGTGACAATACAAAACGAGCTGCCATTCTTTGGACTCTTTCGATGTCCTCCGTCAAACCCACCTGATAAGGATCTCACACTGGGCAGAAATCCTCCAAAAAAGGACGGACAAGCGTAGTGTATACAGTTTCTTTAGAAGTTCTGATGCATCTTTTAAGGGTTCTGCCAATAAAATGCAGTCTTTGATTCGCCTTTCCAACGACATTATCTACGTGTTCTTTACAGGACGTACAACGCAGGATGGGGAGTGGAAGAAATTGGCCGAGAGATGCAAGGTGGCGCTGTACAGTAAAATAGGAGAGAAAGAGCGAGTTGGAGAGATACAAGGGGAGTGAAGCTGGACTACAAGGGTATAGAATAAGTAAATACCTGGGCAACGCCGGGTTTTCAGTTACTATAAAGTAATAATTTGTGCACACACCCATGGCAGAGGCGCGCTACACCACTCGTGGCTACACAATAATTTTTATAGTGCAACAGATTCCGTTTGACAGATTATCATACACTTTGGCAGATACGAGTAACTCTTGATATATACGAAGGGAAAGAGATGAACACAAAGACCGAACAGGATGAAATTGGCAGAGTGATGATGGCATACAGGAACAGGGAATGGAAAATTGGGGTGGATGAGGGTGTGCAGTGGTAGATGGGTTTTGATCTAGCCAACAGAGAGCGAAGCCTACGAGGGCAGTGAAGAAGGCAAAAGATAGGTATAGAGGTCGGGGATTTGAACTTTCTGTCACTTTTACTCATTCGTCAGTAGAGAACAAATTGTTAGGATAAAGATGACTGTTACTGTAATCCAATTTATTGTTATTTAATCTGCTTTGGATCTAATGTAGTCATCGCCAAATACGTCCATTACATCTCAAGCAGTGACAGCACTTTCATTTTGTCTTAACCACTGCCTGATTTCCTCTCAGTTATAAACTTTGCTATAACTCATGAAACTTCCATCCAACGTTTGTGTGAAGAGTGATATGACAGCGAAACAATGATAACATGATTTACTTTTGCCAAGTGGGTCAGGTCATATTGTGTGTGTGGTTAGCAATCCATCAGAAACTGTACTGGCGTTTCCCATGGCAAACTTAATGAAGTGTCGAAGCCATTGAGTGAAGTAGATGATCTGAATCCATCCAGAAGGGTAAGTTGCTAAGATGTTCCTGTTGGAGTCCGTTTTTCGACTGTTCGCTCATATTTATCCATGAAAAATTACTATGGGGTGATAGGGATACAACAGAATTACTAGTGTTCATACGAGAAACAATAGTTATATAGGTCTACGTCTATTGATGTCAAGGCAAATATTTGTTACTTACCCTTCAAGACCATCACTTTCGGTACATTAGATTGTACCACAATAATGCCACACTCATCTTCATTGTAAATTCTGAAAGGAATGAATTTACCGTTGTCATAAGTATTTCTGAAAGGTTATAGAATTTGTCTTTTCATTGATGAACACAAGAGTTCTTTCACAGGACGCAACTTTAAGTACTGTTTTGTAGCTTTTAAGTAAAGGCCTGTTACACTTTTTCCAGCAATTTCGTAACTGAAAAGGTATTTAGTGTTCATTCTCTCTGGGAACATTCGGTTAGTAATCTCAGTTTACTACCAGTTAGTTCTGAGCGAGAAGCTTCCACAGAAAGGCAGGTAAAAAAGTCAAAGCAGGCCACCACAGTGCTTTACTAGGCATGTTCCTTCTTGTAGGTGGTAATGCCGTTGTCTTCCTCCGACTTACCCGGCACGTTATATAAGAACAACAGTTCAACATGGATTCCGAACCACGGTGCTACTCGATATCTTTCACATCAGCAACATTACCAGAGGTGAGAGATAAAAATCCTACCTACTGGTGGCTATCGAACCCGCGTCCTTAGGAATTATGCTCTGACACTATACCACTGTCCTACCGAAGCCGTCAAAATTTTTACCTCGTTCTGCATCTTCCTCACGTATCCCAACCTCTGTTAGACAACCTCCTTGCCCACTAAAGGCGGAGTAGCCAGGTTCGAGTCCCGGTCTGACACATTGTTTTAATCTGTCAGGAAATATGAAACTCTTTAATATTTATTTTGGGAATTCATATCATTTACAGACTTTCTTCCACCTTAATAGCACACACGTCACAGTCCTCCGAGCATAAAGACCACATTTCCGATTGCGATTTAGGACTGTCTGTATTGATATTGCGCGTCCTGTTACTGCCTGGGTATGCGTTGCTCTAGCGCTGAATTCAGTCTCCTTGTCGACGGGCTTTTAACGGGAGATAATAGTCATCTCTTCTTACCCTTGGGCGCCGTTGGCCTTGCTTAGTCTTAACTGTTCACGTTGTCTCAAATCGCGTTCAGGTCCTGAAGTTACACTTTGCGACACTCCAATCGCTGCAGCCATCTCAATCTGTGTTCCGCTTCCAACACTCCTACGGCTCTCCATGCCATAGCTTCAGATAAATCACGTTGATATTCCATTGCATTACCTGCACACACCACTATCTGAACACAGCTGCTTGTCTAATTCTTTTGTTAGAGTTAAAAAAAGTTAACACCAACCCCTTATGCAGCCCCATTCTGTTATTACCAGTATCTCGGTTGCGTTAATAACCCCCTAATTTTTTTTGACTAGAGTATAATTGCTAAGGGTTCGAAATAGACGGAAGTTCCACCGGAACACAAAACAATTCGTTTCAAAATGAGAATAACAGTCGCGTTTGAAAATTGTGTTTACAATTTCTTTGATAGGGTGACAATGAGACCATCATCATAACGATTCGTCGTTGACGCCTGAGGAGATAAGCGTGCGGCGACTGCTTCCAGTTCTCTGTTTTCCAATAGGAAAATAGGTTGATTTTGTCCTTCTTATGTATGGACGCTGGGGCTTCAGCCGAGTAATGAATAATAACACCGTCAGCAGTATTCAGTTTTATTATTGATTGGCAACCAGTTTCGATGGACCAACCCATCTTCAGGCCCTTATAACAGGGTAATCTTCATTTTGCTGTGTGCTGTTATAAGGGCTTGAAGATGATACGTTGGTCCATCGAAACTGGTTGTCAATAAATAATAAAATTAGAATACATCTAACGCTGTTATTATTCGTTATCAACTCGTTTGTTTATCTGAACATCGCGGCCTACATGGAACTTACCAAGCTTTAAGAATAAACCAGTCTGTCTGGCCTTGTAGTTGAGAGTTTGTCGGCGCGGCACTCACCATCTATAGTCCCGACGTAAGTTGGTTTTCTGTAATATTTTGTACATATGTAAACTGGCCACAGATGTATATTGTTATTGGCACCGTTATCTTTTTGAGTTCGATTGTAGAGTAAGCGCTCTGGCTGCGAGAGTGAGCAGTCAGTAGCAAGTCTGTTGCGAGCTGTGTTGCAGAGAGTTGCCTGTTGGGTGGGAGGTAACGCAAGGACGCTGTTGGAGACGGCAGTTGTGAAGTATATGTTGCCGCTCGCCATAGTTGTAATGCATGATGTTAATTCAATTTTGTGTAATATCTTTTCTATTGCATATTTTTTAAGAACACATAATTTCTAATATTCAATTTGCGTTCTGCGTCCTCATTTGGTAGTTTCCCCCTCCTTTAAATTTCTTCATTTATGGTTATTATTGGACTTAATTACTACCCACCTATCATTTTTGAAAATATTAATGCTGAAATACTGCATGACGCGAGCTGCTTGCTGTTTCCTGTTTCCAGTTTTGTAACAAGAAGATACGAGGTAAGTGCAATTTTTATCTATCTGTGTCGCAGTCATTATTCAAGTTCATAAGTGTCGTTGTACCCTTTGGGAGTACTGCTGTGTCCGTCTTCGAAGAGTGCGCGCTCCCGCTGGAGAGCGCTCGCGGGGCAGTGCAGCGACGCGGGTGCAACGGCCACCAACAGAGGGTGGAGGCTGCCACTGCCGCCGCACCACTTTGTTCTTCCGCGCGAGGCGCCAGTCAAGACGTGGACAATCGGATTCCGCGCATTGAACGATCGAGGTGAGATCCCTCCGCCGCCCGCGATATAGGCGGGCGCCAATCCGACGCCAGCAGTCTACGAAGTCTACAGTCGGAAGTCGGAGTCTCAGCGTGCCCGTAAACCAGACAGTCTTCACACGTCCTCGATAGTTAGTCCTTGTCCGTTATCCACGTCTGTATGGGACAGTCAGTACTAAATGTGACAGTCTGTATGTGGCCGTCAGAAACAGTATTCCTGTCAGGACATCGTTATGCATGTCACAGTAACCTGCAGACAAGCTAGAGATATATTGGCGTAGGTTTGTGGACTGTGGAATGGTGACTCTGTTGTATTTACAGAAGACTGCTTCGAGGCATTCGACATTACTTGCTCAGAAACTACGAGCAAAGAAAGTTAAGATGTATTTATCTTTTGTTATTGTCGTGTTCATACATAATAAATGTGTTTAAGAGTGGTGCTACTAATTTCTGTTACATGAATCGTACCACTGATTTGACCTAGCCGAGCATCGTCCACCTTGTGTACTTAACACCATCAATTCTAGTGTTAGAGTTTCCCTATTTCTCGGGCGTGTCCGTTGCGCATATTAATGTTTTATAAGGTTTACCTCGGTGGTCGTAGTCACCACATTGTTCGGTTTTTTAAAAGTTCAGTTTTGCAAGTACGTAGAGCTGATCAATTTCCATTAAACTTTAATCTATTCAAGATACCTTGCAAACTTCTATAAGAAATTTATTTAATTTATTCGGGATACCTTGCAGACGAAGCAATGCTTTCCAAACTGAACAAGTCGTTTGTTTATCTGAACATCACGGACTACATGGACCTTACCAAGTTTTTAGGATGAACCATTCTGCCTGACCAGTCCTGTCAAGTTGGCACCCTTTTTTTGGAAAATGTACATTTTTTTCAGAGTTCTAGACAGATATGCAATAGTTCTGGAGTTCTCTTACAAAATTTAAATAGTTCTGCATAATTTCGCCGAAAAAATACAAAAAAATTATCATAAAATTTAGTTTTTTCAAAATAATTTTTTGGCTAATTGTACTAACATAGTTCTGATCACAGTTCTAAATAGTTCTCAAAGAGTTCTACAGGAAATCCTACTGACATTTTCTGTGCAGATTATACTTCATGAGATAATTGCAATAATGGGGAATCCATTTACACGCTACTGTGAAGTTGGCACCCCTTTTCTCAAAAATGTGCATTTTTTTCAGAGTTCTAGGCAGATATGCAATAGTTCTGGAGTTCTCTGTACAAAATTTAAATAGTTCTGCTCTAATTCGCGAAATAATTACAAAAAATATAACAAATTTTAGTTTTTTTCGAAATAATTATTTGCCTATAAGCGTAAACATAGTTCTGATCACAGTTCTAAATAGCTCTCAAAGAGTTCTGCAGAAAATCGTAATGATATTTTTTTGCCCAGATAATAGTTCATGAGCTAATTGCGTGAATGAGGGACATAAACTACACAAAATTGCGCCAGAGTCGTATGAAGTTGGCACCCCTTTTTTCAAAAATGTAATTCTGGCGCAATTTTGTGTAGTTTATGTCCCTCATTTACGCAATTAGCTCATGAACTATTATCTGGACAAAAAAAATATCATTACGATTTTCTGCAGAACTCTTTGAGAGCTATTTAGAACTGTGATCAGAACTATGTTAGTACAATTAGGCAAAAATATATTTTGAAAAAACTAAATTTTGTGGTAATTTTTCGTATTTTTTCGGCGAAATTATGCAGAACTATTTAAATTTTGTACAGAGAACTCCAGAACTATTGCATATCTGCTTAGAACTCTGAAAAAAATGCACATTTTCGAAAAAAGAGGTGGCAACTTCACAGGACTTGCCTGACCTTGCAGGTTGAGAGCATCGGCGGCACTCACCATCTCGCGGGTGTTGCGCAGCGGCACGCCGCCCTTCCACCAGGTGACGACTGGCGGCGGCCGCGTGCCCACCACCTCGCAGCTGATCTCGTACGTGTTGTCCGCCGACAGCGGCCGCCGCTGGCTCGTCAGCTGCACCCACAGCGGACGCACTGCAACACGCCGGCGTATTCTTAGCGCCACACTTCAAAGCGCCAGCGCAAAAAACCACAAAGCGGCCACATCCGCGCGCTCTGCGCCCGCCAACCAGCATTTACAGTACTTGGCAAAAACTGTGACGCTCACACAAGGGGAGGCGCACATAAATCTTCATGAGTCGTGATGGTAAACAATGTTGCGTGTTTCCAGCATGCAGGATGTTTCAGGACAGGGACTTCAATGGGATACAATGATGTTACAACAGCCAAACTTGTAGAACGAATCTTCATTACTGAGTGATGACTACTGGAGCTGATGACATTCCATTGCACCTTTGTAACACAGGTTACTAAAGTAGAATACCTTGTGATATTCCTGGCCTATGGCCACTTCATATTTGTGGCCGCTGGCCGTTTCTTTGCTAGCATCGTACGAGTTTTAAACACGGAAGAAAGACAGAAGTGCAGCATATGTTGAAATGTGGGGTAGGAAGCAGTAGCATATGGCACAATAGGTGCTGGTTGCCATGGGAAAGCCCGCCTATGTTACTGGTACTCTCCTCGTACTGGTTGCTGCATTTCATGTCACGTGATTTCTTTTGAAATTAGTTTTGTTTATTGTATACTAAATATTAATTATTCAGAGCTGAGAATTTGTGAAAATTATCTTTCAAGGACAGGCTAGGTTGTAACTGTTTAAAAAGTTCAAGGTGTCTTCTCTTATTGTAACAAGGGAAGAGTGATTTTGAAGAAGGCTCGCGACGGCCACGTTTTGGCGCTAAAAAGAGCGTCAGGTGCCCTCTCGCAACGCGCTGCAGTTTCAGTCTCGAGCTGACTACTATAAGCGCCGGACCGCGCTGGTCATGAGTAAAGTTTTGTGTAATTGTGATAACAGTCGAGGTCTCAACATGAACTATGGGCAGAATATGCCGTGTAGTATTGACAATAGTTGTTCATATTTTATTATTCTGAATCTAGACATAATAAATGGCATCCCTGACAATTAAAAACCTCGCGAGTCACTTCTTATGCTTCCATCCTACCGAACTTATTTTAACCTCACATGTATGCTGAAGAAGAATCAACGACCTGTGTGCTGTCTTTCGCGCTGGGGACACAATTATAGAAGAACTCTATGCTTTCCATAAAGACTTGGACAGGAAGTACGGCACCTCGTGCGTACTGTAGGGCGGTACAAACGCGCACTACTAACTTCTCCGTCCGAAAAAAAAAAAAAAAAAAAAAAAAAAAAAAAAAAAAAAAAAAAAAAGGAGCTTGTAACCTCCTAAAATCGCTTCTGACCTCCTTTTACGCGGGGAATTTTTGCAGAAAATTACCGATTATATCTAAGAAATGTTCAAGTGGATTCATGACGAGCGATCTAGGTGACCAAAAACCCGCTCGGTAGGCAGTGTGGTCTGACGCACTCTTTTCCGAGACGAGGAGGCGTACCGGTCCCGATTCGAATCCGCCCGGCGGATTAACGAAAGGGGTCGGAGTGCCGGCCAGCCTGGGTGTGGTTTTAGCGCTTTTCCACATCCCCTAGGTGAATATCGGGCTGGTTCCCAATTCCCACCTCAGTTACACGGTTCGCAAACATTTCGTAACACTTTACACTTTCGCACACTTATAACACTACACGCAGACATCTGGGGTACACATTTCCTCCTGGGGGGCATGGAGTGGCGGCAGAAAGCTCATCAGACCACCCTGTAAATATTAACCCATGCCAAATTCACGTTTAACACAGTGCCGAACCTTCATGAGCGGGAAAAGGACCAAAGAGATAGATAAGTAGAGAGATCTAGGTGACCAGATCATTCGCTGGGATTGTCTATACTATTCTACAAACCAACTGCAAATAATTTAGGTTTTCTAATATGGTACATTAAAATCCATAAAAACGCCACAATATTTTGATAATTTAAAGTGTAAACAGTCTCTAGGTAGACGAAACTAACCAAATAAACTCAATAGTCGGCCGAGTGACCATAAGACTCTTTTACATCAAAAGCAGCTCACACCATTATAGAATCATCTACAGTCGTCTAGCGTCCAACCGATATGCCCACGAATTCAGTGGAGTTTCTGCTGTCGATATGGTGCTGTCGATATGAAATATTAAATGCCTTGAATAACCGGACATCACCAGTTGGGATTTTTTGTGCTCTACAAAGGCTTTTGTTTGTGTAAATCATGATTCTTCTAGATGAACTTAAGTATTGTGGTATGAGTAGGACGATGCAAAGTGGTTTAAATCATACTTGAAGGGTGAAGAAAGTTGAAGTAAGCAGTTCACATGATATAGACGAAACAGTTAATTCCTCTAACTGGGGAGTTATCAAAATTGGGGTCCCACATGGTTCGGTCTTGGGCCCTTTGCTGTTCTTAACATATATTAATGACTTGCCATTCTACATTCACGACGACGCTAAGCTAGTTCTTTTTGCTGATGATACAAGTACAGCTATCAAGCCTGACAATCAGGAATTCACTGATTAAATTGTAAATGATACCTTAAGAAAATTATGTGGTTGTCTACAAATGGACTCTCATTAAACTTTGATAAAACCCAGTATAGACAATTTCATAGAGTAAATGGTATGACACCATTAATAAATTTAGACTTTGAACATAAATCTGTAGCTAAGGTAGAATATTCAAAATTTTTAGGGTTTTGCATTGACGAGAGATTGAATAGGATGAAACACACTGAAGATCTGCTGAAACGTTTCAGTTCAACTACTTACGCTGTCGGGGTCATTGCAAAATTTGGTGATATACATTTCAGTAAATTAGCTTACTATCCCTACTTTCATTCACTTCTTTCAATGAGATCATATTCTGAGGCAATTCAAAATTGAGTAAAAAGTATTCATTGCACAAAAGCAACTCCTTCTACACTTAAGATGAATTTGTATGTAAAACTTAATAAATAAAAATAAAATTAACAAGTAAAAAAGGAAAATCGGAAAAAATCCTTAAAATATTGATAACATGTATAGACAACATTTACTAAACTGACACGTTCCATAACATTGCGAAAAATCATATATATGATCTATGAAACAAGTATTAATCTAATATAATCAGCGTGACCATAAGTCTCTTTCACTTCAAAAGTAGCTCAGATCATTAAAGAATCAGCAGCATTCGTCTAGCGTCCAACCGATATGCCCACCAAAACAGGGCAGTCTTTTCTGGCGATTTGGTGCTGTTGCCAAATGTACTCGAGTTGGTCACCTGCTTCCGTATCCAATTGACGCTAAATTGTGCCGCAGTTGTCAAAGGGATACGTTTGTCTTGCGTACGGCATTGATTTCTGCGGATGTTTCACGCAGTGCTGCTTGTCTGTTGACACTGACAGTAAACAGCGAATGCTGTGCTAATTCTGCTGCTGTCGGTCATTTAGTGCAGATCTTCGGCCACTGTGTCCTACGTGGTCAGAGGTAATGACTGAAATTTGATATTCTTCACACCGCCTTGACAGCGAGTTTGGAATAATACAACATGTGTCTTAAGAGTTTGGTCATTACTCTAAGAAAGTAGCGACAACTACAAACAAAACATCTCTGTTGCCTTCAAAAGTATTTATCACATGCTACAACACACTACTGACATCGATTTGAAAATGTCAGGAAAGCTCTCTTGTGCAATACTTCGAAGCAGTGCGGTCGCTCCTTATTTGATACCCGACACGTCAAGGAATGTTGAGGAACTGCTGTGTTTTGGTATCTACTGCATTCATTATCAAACACATCAGCCGACTACCTGCAAGCGTCTGAAACAATCCTGCAATTCTGCAATGGAGTAGAAATCGAGCAACACTTGAACGTTAAGTTTAGCTTTAGACTTGAGGAAACATACCTCGAAATCTATGAAATGATAGTTCAGATTGTAATATTTCTGGCTTACAGTCATCATATTACAATTTTACAATTGCTTCAGCAGAACAGGTTAGAACCGGTAGGCGACAGATGGTATAAACTGGTGTTAACCACGACAGGTGCTACCAGTGGGTCGGGTTCCCGTGAGAAAGAGTGCTGTCTTTCCCCAAATTCTAGGGAAGTTCCCGAGCGGCAGGCACTGAACACCGATTCGCTGTAGTACTGGCGGTCACGCACCAAAGCGCATCATATTTTTATCAACATTTAATAAACTAATTATTTATTCCATGTCAAATTCGAGTAAGGAAACCTCTCAAAGCCAAGCTAGGCCCTCACTAGATAACATGTATTAATTATTGCAAAATGAATAAACAAAACAATTAGTATAAGACGGACAATGCACGGCGGTCACGTTTGCGCGCCAAATTATGGAGCGAAGGCACCCTTGCATCAAGCCGCCACACTTCAGAACACGCACTCGGAACAGTAACATGCAGCGATCGCATACACATTGTCTTAACTTGGTTCCTAGTCAAAATGTTATGTACTCACCACCCTCTACAAGTCATCGATGTTTGTAACGTAAATTTCCGACCACCCCGAATACTTGTACAAACTTATACGGAAAATAATTTTCTTTGGCGTCCTGTATGAAGTAGTTCTGTACAGTAATACAAGAGACGAGCATGAAAATAGTATTTGAAAGTTGTAATCTGGACGTAATATTTAGTTTGTTACAGAAACGGTCTCACAGGGCGCGATGCCGATAAAGTTTAATCCTGTCTTTATACTCGGAGATCAGTAATGTCTTGCCTGTGGGCAATGGCAGGAAATACTTCCTCATTTCTCTCTCCGAAACGGCAAATTAAACTGCGGCGACGAGAGCGCGTGGCGTTCCAGCTGCCATAAAGAATTGATGTGAAACGGTAATGTACATAACCGTTTCCGAGAATTGTTTCAAACTCGGTGGAATCGATCCGGTATCGGAGAGCTGCTTACAGATTTAGGGGGGAGAGAAGAGAGGCGGACGTAAAAACAGATAACCACCCCCCGCAGGCCTCACCCCCTGCATCAGCCGCCCCCTCCGCCTCCCGTCCGCGCTGTGTCCCTAACGATCCCATTTTTCATTCGGCGCGCATCTATAGCCGCTCTCCGAGAGGGTGGATGGATTCCGATTTACGCCGCCATTTAGTCATTCATAGCGAGCCGATCTTGTCAGTATTCGCAACGCGGGGAAGAGCCGGCGGTGGGAGGGCTCGCAGGGGCTCGTCACGCGCTTGAAAGAGCCAGAGATTACTCACGGCACTCAAAAGCCAGCAGCGCCCGCTAAAAGCAACTAGTGCGTCGCGCCGCGGCGGAATTCGTGGGCGGCGCTGCGTGCATCAGCCGACTGAGTGCTTCCCTGCTGGTTCAGCTGTTCATACATCTCGGCCGAATTCCCACTCCCCCTCCGAGAGACCACAATTTTTCTATGAGTGGTGTTTTTTAACTTTATTGTTTTATCTCTGTATATAAGTGAATTTAATATTCATAGAATATATGTCATCAACTGCTATTGGGCAAAGATGAAAATGTGTACCCAGCCGGAATTCGAACCCGGGTCTCCTGCTTTCTAGGCAGTTGCGCTAACCCCTACACCACTGGGGACACAGTGATCACGCACCTGCAAGGACTATCTAGGCACGCCTCCCGTCAGATACAAATAAAAAAAAAAATACAATGCTGGTTGTCCTTGCAGGTGTGGTGATCACTATGTCCCCAGTGGTGTAGGGGTCAGCGGAACTGCCTAGAAAGCAGGAGACCCGGTTTCGAATACCGGCTGGGTACACATTTTCAGCTTTGCCCAATCGCAGTTGATGTCATATATTCTGTGAATATTAAAGAATAACAACTGCAGGATTAGAAGTGACGTCTGTTCTTTCGGGACAGACGCCACATGTATATATAAAAATGAATGTTTGTCTGTATGTCCTCTATGTATTCATAAACCATTCATTTGATTGCCATGAAACTTTGGTGAACTGTTCACCGTACGCCCAGGAAGGTTCCTGACCCTAAAGCAGGATTGCCTGAAATCCTTTCTATCAACAAACACCAAGCTCAAAAACCAAACCTGATCCTTAATGATCAGACCCAATTCCAGTTTTCACCATTATTAAAGTAATCTATTATGTATAATTCTGCCACCATGCGTGTCGAAATAGTATAATGTCTCTCACCCACATTCCAATGTTTTCCTTTCACGTGTTACTCACACCACTCTCTTGAAAACCAGCGAATTTTAATATAGGCTATATACTTCAAACTTATGTAATTGTTCCCCACCAACATTTCATTTATTTTTTCCTCATTGACCTGCGCTCCTCCTACTTTTGTTCGTTTATATAAGTTAATTTAATATACAATTGTATTTACTATTATTCACTGAACCATTGTTTGTTTCAACCTAATTGTTGAAAATTAATGTAAGTTATGATTTAGTTACAATTTTGTTTTAATTGGTTGGACGTCTCTGTTTATAAAATACCTAAAGGCTACATAGTCTATGACTGACAGTTATCTTTGTAAAAACTTTGTACTCGAAACGCAGCAGCTGGTGTGATGTGGATAATCTGCTGTATTAAGTTTTCTAGAGATGGCCTAAGAAGCCGAATGCTAGTTCACAACAAGAATAAATATTATTGTGGAACAAATACACGGTGTATACAGTTATTTAACAGCCTTATTTCTTAAAATATTTTCCCATGAATATAAAATGCTTTTAGAAGAAGAAAGAGATTCACATACAGATAGAGAAGGGATGGGAGAAGAA
Organism: Locusta migratoria; assembly: GCA_026315105.1. Lineage (NCBI taxonomy): Eukaryota > Metazoa > Arthropoda > Insecta > Orthoptera > Acrididae > Locusta > Locusta migratoria. The sequence goes on along the minus strand of CM048747.1, from coordinate 208,021,870 downwards.
CCAACTGAATGCTGGAATAACTAAACAAATATCCACGCAAAGCCGGGTTTTCAGCTAGTGGTTTATAAACACAAGGAAGAATAGGGGACCTATATCGCTTCCCTGGAGAATGCCAGATATCACTTCTGTGTTGCTCGATGACTTACCGTCAGTTACTACGAACATTGTCTTTTGTGATAGCAAATGGTGAATCCAATCGCACAATTGGGGCGATATTCCATAAGCGCGAAATTTCATTAGAAGCTGCTAGTGAGGTATGTACCGGGTGATCAAAAACTCAGTATAACTTTGAATACGTAATAATACAGGTAAAAATTAACACACATGCTTGGAATGACATGGGGTTTTATTAGAACAAAAAAAGTTAAAAAAAAATCCGACAGATGGCGCTAGGTAGCAAAAAGAACGGCAGTGACTGCGCATGAAAATCGAGTATAAAACGAGGTGTAATGAGAGAGAGAATCAGATGTACTAGCAGTCGCAGCATGTTGACGTTACCTAAAAAGGCGCTTTTAGTGAATCTGTATTATCAGGGTGGGGAATGTGCTAGTTCAGCGTTACGACCCTATCAATATAGGAAGGGGATTCGAACAGGTAAAGGCCCGTTGACAGATGCAGCTGTGGCGAGAATGATTTCGAAGTTCGAGGCCACGGGTTGTTTTGACGATAGACCCGTAGTGGCCGACCGAGCACAATGCGGTAAGCTGCTAAGACAGTTCAGGAAGAAATGGAGACTGTAGCGGGTTCGACTACCGTCGGCGACCGTGCAGTCGCACGTCGCACCGGCATTCCACACACTGCTGTTTGGTTGGCACTTAGACGTACCCTCCGATGCTATCCTTACAAAATCCATCGGTATCATGAACTGTTACCTGGCGACTTAGTCAAGTGGAGGGCATTTTCGGTGTGGGCGTTTCCAAAGATGGCGGACGATGACGATTGGTTGAGTATCGTGATGTGGACCGACGAAGCTCATTTCACGCTCCGAGGGTCTGTCAACGCCAAAAACTACAGAATTTGGGATACCGAAAATCCTAGAACTGTCGTGGAAAGTCGCGGTAAGGGTTGAATTTTACAACATCTACCGTTATCGGGTCTTTTTTCTTCGAGGAACTGAGTGATTGTGGTTTTGTAACTGCTACCGGGTGAGAGGTACTCCGATATGTTACACAATTGCATCATCCCCAGCCTGGCTGATAAACACCTGCTGGAACGTACGATTTTTATGCAGGATGGCGCTCCACCCCATATTGCTAGACGCGTAGAAAAGATCTCTTGCGCGCGTCGTTTGGTGATGCTCGTGTGCTCAGCCGCCACTTTCGTCATGCTTGGCTTCCCAAGTCCCCAGACTTCAGTCTGTGCGATTATTGGCTTCGGGGTTACCTCAAGTCGCAAGTGTATCGTGATCGTCCAACACCTATAGAGATGCTGAAAGACAACATCCGACGTCAATGCCACACTATCCTTTACAGTGCTGTTCACAACATTATTCCTCGACTACAGCAATTGTTGAGGAATGATGGTGAACATATTGAGCATTATCAAAATATCCACGGGTGTACTGCCGGCCTATTATGTCCAGCGGGCACAATATTTCGGCGATCATACATGTCGCCATCATCTGGTGAAGTGACGGACTGAGCACCTGGAAACGCACCTGCACGGAGATCCGAACGCTACGGCGGTTCTAGCCCGGTAGCGGGCGATTTAAATACCCTCGGCCCGTGGAGCGACACCTCCGCGGTCCGCGCCCCGCGCCCCGAGCCGTGGTCGCGCAGGGGAACCGATTGCGACGGTGTCTGAGATGACGTCGACGTGAAGTCTCTGACCGCCGTGGTCGTCACTACGTTACGTTTGCTAGATTTACTCTTAATGGGACGTAACGGCACCCCATCTTTGTGAACCTTAGGGAGTCCATAAAGTCTTTGCGGTACTGGACCTTGAGGTAGCAGTTTCTTGGCGACACCCTCCGGTAAATCCGCATCTTTCAGAAGCGCCCTCGTCTTGTTCTCCACCTTCTTTGTGGGGTCAACGCTGATCTTCCGGCAGGAATCGACATTTACCAGGCTCTCCATCTTTTCAGTGTAGTCCTTATGGGAGATAACAAACATAGCATTGCCTTTGTTAGTCGGTAAGACAACAATTTCAGGGCGTTCCCTCAGGTCACGAATGGCTGCCCTTTCTTTACTAGTGATGTTCGACTTCATGTTTTTTTTTTTTTTTTTTTTTTTTTTTTTTTTTTTTTTTTTTTTTTTTTTTATCTAGTGTGTCAATTTTTACCTCTCTATCTACATTATTTCGTGATTTATTAAGTTTTCATATTTATATTGGCATTTTGGGCACCCGGTATATTCTATCTCGTCGCGTAAAAGGGTCTTCAGACTGAGGTCGGCCTCTGCACACTTGTTCATGGGCAGTACCGGCATCGGCGTGTGCTAGGCGGTCCGGCGCCGGCTAGTCGCTGCGCCCGCCCGGCCAGACCTCGTGGTCCTCACTGGGCGGCGCGGCGCGGCCCCGGCTCTCGTCCAGGAAGCACTGTGCGCTGCCGGCGACGGCGACGGCCGTTCGCGCCGTTACAGTTTTTCACGCGTGGCGCGGCGTGGCGTCCTCCCGGCGCGGCGGCAGTGGTGGCGCATATTTGCGACGCCTTTAACTTAATGGCCGCCGGCCCATTTGGGAGGCGCGGCGGCCAGGCCCGGCGACCCGGCGAGCCGGCGGCGTTTTTGAGGGCCGCGCGGCGCCTAATGCAGATTAACTGCGCACTCCCCGCCAGTAACGGAGATGGAGCACCCGCGGCTATCCCGTTACCGTCCTTCCTCACCGACATAAAACTCGCATTATTCCCTCTCGCGGCCGCTAAATCGCGGGTAAAACCGTCTCGCTGCCAGTAACCTAAACTTCCTTGCATTTACAAACGAAACGGGTCTCTGGCTTTTCTCGGTCCGAGTCGTCTTTCTCCTTCGCCGCCCACTTCTCGCCCGCCAGCCCGCCGGAAAAAACAGGAGAAAGTGAGAGAGATACGGCAGGACAGCTGGCTCTCCATTCTTCGACGGTTTTCGGCCTTTTTCTGTTTACTCGTCCTGCCTTCTGCATTCCGGTGTTGATCGAAAGTGTCAGGGTGGAAACTCCGATAAAATAACATATCCAATATTCTCGCCCCCATATTGTAGGTGCTGCTGTGGTGTACACGAGAAGATCGCCGTATTTACTCGCCTATAGTACCCGCATTTTTTTCCAATTCTTGTACATCTTATGTCGAAACTCAGTCTAAGTTGAATTTTTTTAATTTATTATTTCTTTTTGTACGTATGAGCTTTGGACTACGATTATTTCAACTTTTCCTCCATATTTCTCTCATCATTTTCCGATGTTTCTCTCTTCTTTTTTCGGTCCACTTGGCTCCAGTCTTTTTCTTCGGTTTTTCACGGAAACATTTGGCATCCTTTAATTTCTTTCTGAGTGGTAGTCTTTTCTCAATAGATACCTTCTTGGCTAATTTGGAGCTCGTCCATGTCCCTTCCAACTTCTTTGTACCATGTATTATCTATTTTTAATTTACTGAAGTAACAGTCTTTTTATCAGTCTCTTGGGATCCAATCTTTGTATGTGAGCGTAGAAAGCTATTCTTCTTTTCCTAATTACATAAGTGATTTATTCAATATTTCTATAGATTTCACTATTATGTCGCATTCTGTATTGTGTCTGCTGTTTAACTGGCCCCAAGATTTTCCTTAATATTTTTATTTTTTCTTTTCTTTTATTTTTTTAAATTTCAGTGACGCGTTTCGCCCTTTTGAGGTATCATCAGACAATCCAAAGGCAAAATACACACACACACACACACACACACACACACACACACACATATATATATATATTTTTAACAGTTATATAAAAATAACAACATTGAAGGTGGGAAACGGTATTATCATCTATGGGTTCGTTCTATGTTGTAAGATCCATTACTGAATTTATAGAAAGTAAAGGTGAATAAACTTACGTAAACTATAAAAGGTGAGCTAACATATGTACGAGAATATGTTACTTTCGTAGTAACATAGTAACGAGATACGTAACACATACATGTGACCTACTTCAAAGAGCGAAAAAACATCGGTGCATACTTTCTACGAAAGCTAACCAACCATAGTTACGTTCTTGTCTACATCAAGTTTATTCTTAAGATAAACGAAGTTTATATGACCACGAATCATTGACATGTTTACACGTACAGCAAACCACAAAATATGAGGCGATAAGATTTGTGTTTGTTGAGTGGAGCATATACTCAACGGAGAGAAAAAGGAACCAGTGCACTAACATGTGCCCACATTAAGGCACCATATATACAAACTCTATCTATAAAGTTCCATTAATAGTCTTGTAACATTAACTTATATGAACTACGAAGTACAGTTACTATCCTCCGAAATAGTCACTTCCCATAACTAAGAACAGCCGAGCAATGCGATACATGTCATGGAAACTTTACACGAAGGCTACCTTTGGGATTGTGTTCAAAAGCCCGACACTTTTCGTTGAGTGACAGGAATATCGTTAAATCTGTTCCCCTTCAAAACTAGTTTCAGACGAGAAATAGGTAAATGTCTGGTGGATTGAGATCCGGCGAGAATGGTGGATGTTAAAGCTGCACCACCTCTTTCTTACCAGGAACTGTTTGACGACATTGTCGTGCAACTTGAACATCCACCATACTACTCGCATCATATTCCTCTAGACACATTCTTATTCCCTCGACTAAAATTCGGTTTGAATAAAAAAGGGATTTGGCGATTGGCGATATTCCTAACTTCCAAGGGCATGTGATGAGGCTACTTAACACCATCCCAAAAACTTCCTACAAAGTTTCCATTACGTGTATCACGAAGCACAGCAGTTCTTAGTTATTAGATGTGACCATTTTTGAAGGACTGAAAGGTACATGTAGTTCAGGGGATGAGATGAGCTATCAAACACAATAAACATACTGTAACGTATTTTATTCAGATATTAGTTACAGTTGTAATGTGTTTGTGTGCTGCAGTACGAAATTTTTCTGTCTCAAGTCTTCGTTTGAAGTTTATATGGCGTTTACGTAGAGCGAGATAACTTATGGCTACCATAATTTGAGAAAGTCATTCTCCTTGCCCTCTAACTTGGTGTTGATCACCTCGGACGGTCATTACAGTAGCACACCTACGTGGAGTGGTCAGTGAGAAGTTATCTCTCTTGAGGGGCATTTGACCGTTCTCCCATGGCAATATCCAGCTCTGCAAGCATTATGATGGGTGCTTGTCTCGCTAAAATGCATCTGGTTAGTGCATCCCAGATCTCTTCAGTCTGATATCGGTGAAGAAGCTGGTCACTCCATTGAATTCCCTCAGCTTGAAGCATATTGTCCACCAGTGCAACTCTGTGGGGCTGAGCGTTATCGTCCAACAAAAGGAACTCATCTCCTGTGGCACCATCGTAGGTGGAAGGCTGTTGTTTATATACCTATCAGCATTCAGAGAGCTATTGTGTATGACACAAATTTCTACCTTCGTATTTTGAAATTCGAAATATCAATCATTCTAAGACTTCAGTATTACTGTAATAGAAGCGTGTCTATAATATTCCATGATATTTCTGTAAAATTGCGCTATTAAAATGACAAGTAAGATTTTCCAGCTGTCTAAAACTTGTAGTTCGAAACTTAAACTGTAAAAAGACGCTACATAAAACAGAGGATACTTTCCTGATAAATAAGCAGAGCTGAGGTTCTACATGAATTTCTGTTTTGTTATTGAGAATATTCACGTGTTAGTTTTCGAGAGTCATTTGCATGAGAATGAATGGCAATGGTGTATTAAATATTGTTATTATTTCACATATGGTGACAGAAAAGATCGGTTTTAGAAGAAACTGAATGTATTCTTTTTTTGTTGACGGCGGCCCCTGAAGAATTGATGATATTATAAAAGTGGCGGGGGCACTAGATATTTTGTTTTGTAGGTTTATTTAGTAAATTTTTGGTGGTAATATAGGTGATAGGTGCCAACGACTGAAGTGGCAGCGCGAACAAAAGGTAAAGTAAAAGAAAAAACTAAAAAGGAAAACAGATATGTGAGTGTGGGTGGTGGTTCGGTTCTCGTTTCCGACAATATTTTTATTTTTCACCTTCATTCCCAAAAGTTTTCTGACACATTTATAAGTAGAATTTACGAGTTGCGATATTCCGACTATTTGCAAGTACAGCCGCTTTTTCTTAAAAGTGCGTTTGTTCTATTTAGTGAAGATGCCGTGAAATATTCCCCAACAAATTGTAAACACTGCCTTCTGAATTACAGTACTGCAATTAAAGTGCAGACACATTTTTACAGTGAATGTTGCAAATGACATGCTGGTGCAAATAGTTTCATAATTTGAATTTACTACAAAATACAAAGCTCTTTAGATCAGTTAAATAGCTACAGTATTAGCACAATTATCTCACAAACAGTGCATATAGTACGTAATCTATAGATAAAATTATTTGAATCAGCGTGACATTTATATCATTAATTATTGTAGTGAGTCTTCAGTTTATGTGCAGGTAGTTTACGAAACAATGTTTATAATTCGTTGGCCCATATTTCACGGTATTTTCACTAAATACACAAGTCGCACTTTTTAGAGAAAGCGCTTGTATACGTAAATATGTCGAAATATCGCAAAATGTAAATTCCTTTTAATTAAACTAATGTAAGAAATCTTTTAGGACGCAAGGTAAAAAAAGAAATTGGGACCGGGAAGCGAACCACCGCCGACATTCAGCAACTCCTCAACATGAAGCGTTTATCCGCTACCCTACAAGGAGCACAATAACAAAAGTTCTCTATTTTACATTACAATTAATATCAAGGGTTACTCGCCAATATGGCATTTATTGACTGTAATTTACAACTAATTCTACTAAGAACGACATGATTTTGGTACCTCTTAAGTGTGCCGTAACGATGAAATAGCAATACCCGCGTTATTAGGAGAAAAGCATGAAAATACGAAAGGAAAGATGGTGTCACTGCAGGACATAGCTTGCGACCGTAGAGACATCTATCGTTTGGTACGGGTAACTGGGGTACGACGCACAACTGTCCCTAGAAGCTAGTGAGGGTAGCTTAGAGGGGAAGGGGGGGCTGAGGAGAGGGCTCATGCTGCCTGCCAGGAGGCCACGGAGGTGCCTGCGCTTGAGTGGTGGTGAGGACAGCCGCTACCTGCCGCCTAATCTGGCCAGTTTTAAAGGCGCCATCATGGGAACTGCTTAAACTCCCCCCCCCCCCCCCCCCCCCCGCCTCTACACGTGTGACCGGACCCTTATGGATGTTTCCCGTCTGTATATTTTTGTTAGTGCTATGGCTTTCCATGCGCTAGCTTTGGGCAGGTAATGTATTTGTTGCATTGTTGCATTGTTCTACCTGCTCACTAAATTATCTTAACCGTACTGATTGTGTAATTCGTTTGGCAGAGTAAACACAAGTCAACACCAATCCCCTCTGCAGCAACTGTCTGATATTACCATCATCTAGATTGCCTGTAGAACAGGCAAGACGTCGAACTATTTGATTTCTTTTCGCCGATAACAATACCTCAGAACCTAGATGTCTGCTCAGAAGCCCTAACAGTTTTAACCAGTGTATATGGACAGGTGTCGTTTAGTTATTCCTTACATGCAACGAAACAGGAAAAATCATGTTTGTACTTTTGTGTGTGTTGTGTGGGATAACGCAGAGAAAAAGAAACCAACATGCTAATATCTGATTCTTAGCCGACCACACTCTTGCTTTCATTTCATTCCATTCAGAGATCACAGGACTGATGACCTAGTTATTTTGTCCCTTCCTTCCACCAACCAATCAACCATTTGCTAATATCTTCACAAATTAATGCACCAACTATAAACTTTAATTAAAAGCAAGAAAAGTGTTCTGAGGCTGTGCATAAAATATAAAAAACGGAAATTACATACAGTACCGTGTAGTCGAAACGTTATTTCTTTTTCAATATTACCGAAATAAATTTTATTCCTAACAGGAAATCCCGAGTCTGGGGTCAAATAACTAACGTCTACCGAAATGTCATAATACTCGAGTATTTAAAAAGCTCCGAATAGACCGCATCAAAATTCTACTGAGCATTAATTTTAGTCCATTTGACGAATTCTCCAAACAGATATATATTCGATTTGCGCAACCTGTTTTTGCACCAGCTCCCGTTCGTCGTTCAGACTTTGCTTTTATACAAATCAAATGTTGAAATAATTGTAAAGCTTAAGGGACTTAACTATTGGGTCATCAGTCCCTAAACTTACTAACTACTTATGAACTACCTTACACCAAAGACGACACAAACATCCATGCCCAAGGGGGGGAGAGCGCAACGCAACACGGCGCTCCAGTATGCGCGGCCAATCCGCCGTACTGTAAAACAGATGCCCTCAATGGGCCCTGGTTCAGAACAAACCAAAAACTTAACATGTTGACTGAGATACGCACCAAGTCCCCAAAATTGCGATTCTGCACTCTGCTGTCTTAAACCGGCTTATAATTGAAGAAATAGGGGGGGGGGGGACGATCAATGTAACTTTATTTAGATATTTTTTATGCTTTTATTGTACAGCCTCAGGTCCATATTTTCTTCTGGTGTATTTGTTTCCTCGAAAAGCGAGGAGTGTCAGCAGCTATAAACAAATTTATAATCATAGGAAGTGGGAATAACGATGATTGCCATGTAGTTTTGCAAAACAACGATGAGTGTTTTCCATCTGTTTGAATTTCATGTACGTCTTGCAATGTTAGCAGTGCTGAATATCAATTTAATGTATTTCCATTGTTATTATTTCAATTGTTTAAAATGGCACTGTAGTCAGTAATTTATTTAATGTGTGTATTAAATTATATTCAATATTGTAGCAGATTCTGAGTATACTTGCAGCAGAATGTACAGGAATTTAAGTATCCTTGTATTATTATTAACAAATTTTTAGGCAGTCCGAATTGGACTAACCGGTAAACAGATAACAGACAAATACGAATATGACCTATTGCTGCATGTATGTTTTCGCTGTTGACTTTAGGCTGCGATACCTCTTGTTTGCTAATCTGAAGCAGCGAAATGGGACACGGTTAAGCGACTGCCCTGTTACGAAACAACGGACCGGCGATGACGTGACCGCTGGACGCCGCGTTACGTATTCATTAACAGGTTTTGCCGAGTAAGCATCGGCATGGCGCGATAAATTGCCGGGCTTAGCCGGCCGCGGCCGCGTATTAAAAGCGCGCCCGGTGTGCCTGGACCGGCCTGTGACCGGCTGCCACCTAAGCGGACCGTGCCGAGCCGAGCCGAGCCGAGCCGAGCCGAACCGAGCCGAACCGAGCCTGGCCTGGCTGATTTATGGGCGCGAGCCGCGGGTAATTTCCGTTCGCCCCGCGAGCCGCCTGCCCTGCTATTTAAAATTTTCTCCGACGTCGTCCTGTCGCCCTGCCTTTTCCGTTTATTAACCACCAGGAGCCAGAGTTATGCAGATAGTTCGGGCATTAATTTCTGACCATTCAGTAATTAAGAAAGTAGGGCCCAATCGAACTTTATTAGAGCTTAACGTAAATTAATAAAAAGACTTACTCTATTTCTAATTTCGGCTGCTTATGAAATTGTGCGTAATCTGTTACCAGGGTACACAGGATACGCGTTAAAGTTTCGGCACGATATTTCACCCTACAATCTTTCAACCGTCTTCAGGTGAGTGTCGGCCACAGGAGATTGCAAGGTTTTATTTCTTTATTGTAATTTTGAAGCCTACTGTGGGCAGGCGGGCCGGATCTCTTCAGCCATCAGGATTTTACTACAAGTTCACGATTTTCATATACAGATAGGAGTCAATTACTAATTACTGTGACTAATACAAACAGAACAAATGAACATAATGGATGAAAAAAAAAACAACAGAAACAGGTTAAAAACTACATGAGAGCGTTTAAAACGAGCCACGATGTAAAAGTAAACAAACAGTGATGAAACACAAGAGACACTCATGACACGTGAAAGAACACTGCGACACGTGATTAAAAGCAGAAACGCCGGCGATTGTACTGGAACTGGTCGCAACCAATTCATTGAATCACTGACGATATGACGGCAGGATACACTTAAAAAACACTGACACCAGGAAGAGGGGGGGGGGGGGAGAGGGAAGCAAGTGTAGGCTTGCAGAATGGAAGTGAAGGACAGTGAAGGACAGGTTTTGGAGAAACAAGAAAAGCGAGGGGAATCTTACGATAGGGAGGAAGGGGGGAGCAAGGAATTGGATGGGAAGAGGGGACTGACCTACGGGGAAGGGTGGAGGGGGAGGAACTGGGATGAAGGTTGAGAGGAACGGTAGATGTCTGGACGGAGGGCATCACCCAAGTGGGGAAGGATGCGGATATTGGAAAAGAATGTCATTTATAAGGTGATGCAGACCCACCGGGATACTGAGGTTACTTGGGAGGGGATACACCAGGAAGAGGGGTCAATTTTGTGGTGAATGTAACGGTTACGGATATTTTCGAAGAAGAGAATATCGTCATGTAGGATCCGCTTGGGGCACGGGAGATGGATTGCGTATCCGACGAGGAGTGCGTGCCGTTCGACGACCTGAAGGGCTTTGTAAAAGCAGGGAGCAGCCGAGATCAATACGGGATTGAAGCTGCAGATAACGGGACGCATGAGGGAGCGTTAGGTGCAGTGGACAGTGGAAGTATGGAGGCCCAATATCCGCCCAAAAAAGCAGAGGAGTGTGCGCTGATATAAAATTTCTTGGCAGATTAAAATTGTGTGTCGGAACCGGGGTTCGAACCTGGGAACTTTATCTTTCGCAGACATGACCTTTACCGTCTGAACCATCCCTGCACGCCTCACGGTCCGTCCCCACAACTTTGCTTCTGGCAGTACCTCGTAGGAAAATAGAAGGCGAGGTATTGCCAGAAGTACAGTTGTGAGGATGGACAGTGAAGCGAGGTACTGCCAGGAGTAAAGTTGTGAGGATGGACAGTGAAGCGTGCCGGGATAGCTCAGACGGTGGAGCACTTACCAGCAAAGGACCCAGATCAACACCTTCTGAAGAGAAGGCCTCCGCGCTGCCAATCCACGTCACGCAGAGTAGGTCGCCAGTGCGTAGCCCATTGGCTGAACGATGCGAGGCGGTGGGCCGTGCCCCATCGACCAGCCAGTGAGCTAGGCGCTGGCGATCTACTCTTCGGGACGTAGCAAGGCAGCGCGGAGGCCTTCTCTTCTGAAAGTGTTGCCCAGATTCGAATCACGGTTCCGGCACACATTTTTAATCTACCAGGAAATCATATTAAAAAACAGTGTGTGTTTGTGTGTGTGGGGGTGCATGAGTGCGTGCGTTCGTCCGTAGGTTTAATGTGATAAGTGGTGTCCAGAGGTACTCACGGTTGAGGTCGATGGTGACGGCCCCCGAGAGCGGCGCGGCCAGAGGGCTGGAGGCGGCCTGGCAGGTGAGCACGGCGTGCAGCTGGTGTCGCGCCAGCTTCCGCAGGTGCAGCGTGTTGCGTACGCGACGGCCCGGCAGCGCCTCCCACTGGTCATCAAGCAGCGCGTTGTCCTGCCACCACGTCACCCGCGGCGGAGGCCGGCCTGCAAACATACCACACTCCATCTTACAAAGTGCACTTGCAAAGTGTCCCTCCGATACTGAAATAATGAAAAAGACAAGTGCTCAAATGAAAAAAACTCAAATGTTTTTATAGCTTATGGTACTTAACTACGGGGTCAACAGTCCCTAAACTTAAAACTACTCATCAACTAGCTAACACTAAGGACGGCACAAATATCCATGCTCGAGGGGGGATTCGAACACCCGACCGTAGTTGCCGCGCAGACCGTGACTGACGCGCCGCCGGCCGCGGTGGCCGAGGGGACTGAGGCGCTCCAGTCACGGTCTGCACGGCCACTACGGTCGGGGGTTCGAATCCCCCCTCGGGCATGGATATTTGTGCCGTTCTTAGTATTAGCTAGTTAATAAGTAGTTTGTAACTTTAGGGACTAATGACACCTTAGTTAAGTCCCATAAGCTATACAAACATTTGAACATTTTGAACTGACGTGCCGTAGTCCCTTCGGCGAACGCGACCGGTGCTCAAATGAAAAGGTACGAGCCTTCGTAACAACCAAATCGGTTGACTGTTGTAGGCGTCAGGAACCTCAGTCATATAAATTTTTTTAAAGAGCTGACCGCCATTTGACTAAAAGTTTTGTTTATTGTCACTACCTGTTAGGCCATTTTCTAGTGCCGCGGTGGAGTAGCCGCGGGGTGTAAGGCGCCTCGCTGCTGAGCGCGCGGTTGCTCGCCGTCGGAAGTTCGAGTCCTCCCTGGGGCATGAGTGTGTGTGTTGTCCGTAGGTTAGTTTACTAAAGTTTAAGTAGTTTGTAAGCTACGGAGTGATGACCACGCAGTTTGGTCCGATAGATTTACAAACAAACATTTTCAAGTACAGTGTTAAAGTTGTCCGATAGGCTTTTCTTGGGTCATGGTCATAATAATAAAAACAATAAAATATTAAGAATTGAGTCCATGTTGGAATTATAAAATGGGTGACCCATTTGACCCCGCATCTTAATTTAAAATAATAAAATAGGTATGTGTTCAACTTAAGATCACAAAGGCACTTGTAAATGGCCTAACTCCGAAACTAGGTAGTGACAATAAACAAAACATTCAGTGAAGTAGCGGTCAGCTCTTTCAAAAATTTTTAAAAAATCGGTTGAAATTTGAATAAACCTGGTCCGGATGGAGTACCACTTCGGTTTTATAAAGAGTATTCTGCGGCATTGGCCCCTTACTCAGCTTGCAGTTTTCGCGAATCTTTAATACAGCTCAAAGTTCCTAGTGATCGGAAAAAAGCGTATGTGACTCTTGTTTACCAGAAAGGAAAGAGAACTGACCCACATAATTACAGGCCAATATTGTTGAATTCAGTGTCCTGTAAAATTTTGGAGCACATTCTCAGTTCGAATTTGGTAAATTTCCTGGAGACGGAAAAGCTGCTTTCTATGAATCAGCACGGGTTTAGGAAACATCGTTCATGTGAAACTCAGCTTGCCCTTTTTCTCACATGACATCTTGCGAGCCATAGATGAAAGTCCTTTTCTTTCATCGGCAAACCGACAACTTTTTATTTAATTACCCTGAACTTCAATTCCATCTCCCAATTTCTTCTTGCTCTCCTTCACAGCTAGCTCATTGTACAAATTAAATAACATTTGTGTGGAGCTATAACTCTGTCTTATTCTCTTCCAAACCAATGCTTTCGTTTCATCCCTTAGACTCTGATAATTGCTATCTTGTTTCGCTGCGAGATTTAAATAACCTCCCGTTCCCTATATTTTGAAAGAATGTATTCCAGTCAACGCTGCCAAACGCTTTCTGCAAATCTACGAAAGCTAGGAATGTAGGTTTGACTTCCCTTCATTTAAAATGAGTTGTAAGGTATCGCCTCGTAAAATTTACCTAATTTGAAAATGGTCGACTCCTATCAGTTATCCCATTCTTCTGTTAATAATTCGTGTTAGAATTTTTGAACCATGTCTAATTAAACTGATGGTTCTGTAAATTTCACATCTGTCTGCGCCTGTTCTTTCAGAATTTCCTCTGTGGAGACCTTCTATGTCACTTACCTCCTTTCCCACAAAACTGCCTCGAAGTTCAATTCCTTTGTAGGGCCCCTTCATATATTCTCACCACCCTTCAGCTTTACCTTTTGCTCAGAATTGGATTTCCATGTCAGTTCTTGAAAATCATACAGCTGCTTTTCTTGTCTGTAAATGCCTCTATTATTTTCCTGTAGGGGTATTCCATCCTTCCTTTGGTTATACAGCCTTCAACAAACTTACATTTGTCATCTAGCCACTTTCACTTATTCATTTTCGTCTTCTTCCAATCTCAATCTGGATATCGTGTCAATGGAACACCGAAACCTGTTTCCCAAATAAACAAAAAACTTTTTAATATGGCTGTTGATCTTTGAAGGAATATAAGCAGCTTTCAGCATTCGAGAGGGGACGATCAGTTGTGTTCAGCTGGTTGGCGTAATAGACGAAGCGGTCGACGTGTAAGTATAAGCGATGCTATTATTGATGTTGGCAGGAATAAGTGAACAATGGAGAATACGCATAATTTAGTCACTAATGAGTATTGGTAACTGGGAGAGAGAGAGAGAGAGAGAGAGAGAGAGAGAAGGATCACTATAAAATGGGTAGCACAGTGAAACAACGAATTTAGGTGCGTGCAATATGAATCTTTGAGTATAATATTACTATGCAATATTTTGTGTGCTTTGGTAAAATCTCAGTAGTCATTTATTAAATTTTAAGACAGTATATTGGACTCTGCGCGCCTTCACAGCATAATCGTTGTGGAAATTTGGAGATTTGTAAACGATTAAGGTTGTCGTAAAATATTATATATTTAAACCTTTCTGTTATTATTAGCTATTAACGAACTGAAATTTTTGTCAAATTATTAGTGAATAATAAATAACTTGTGGTAGATGAAATCTATGCTAGGTTCTTCACTGTGAAAAACAGAATGAATGACAAACATTGGAATTTTATTTAATAGGCGTATTAGTTTGAATATTTACCTACTAGTATACTATAGACTTGGAGTGAGTATTTACCTCCGGTTGCGATGCAAGTAATATTAACGCTGGACCCTTCGTTGTACGGGCCTAGAATGTAGTGGGGAATGTTGGAACCCCTCTCCTCCATGATCACCAGCTTCTCAGGTGGAACTGCAACAATAGAGAAAGGACTTACTTCGTGGTGTGTAAGACACATGCGCTACTCGAAAAACTATAGTACACAATACTGTTCACTGTAATACACTTTAATTAAAAGCAAGAAATGTGTTCAGGGGCTGTGGGTAAAATTTAAAAACGGAAATTACATACAGAACCGTGTAGTCAAAATGTTATTTGTTTTTCAACATTACCGAAAGAAGTTTTATTCCTATCAGGAAATCCCGAGTCTGGAGTCAAGTAACTAACGTCGACCGAAATGTCATAATACTCGAATATTTAAGAAGCTCCGAATAGACCGCATCAAAATTCTACTGAGCATTAATTTTAGTTCATGTGACGTCTTCTCCAAACGGATATATTCGATTTGCATAACTTGTTTCTGCACCAAATCCTGTTCGTCGTTCAGACTTTGCTTGTATACTGTAATACAAATCAAATGTTCAAATGTTTGTAAAGCTTATGGGACTTAACTATGGGGTCAAGAGTCCCTGAACTTACAAACTACTTATGAACTACCTTACAGTAAAGACGACACGAGGGGCCGCGCGCAACGCAACACGGCGCTCCAGTACGCGCGGCCAATCCGCCGCACTGTAATACAGATACCCTCAATGGGCCCTGGTTCAGAACAAACCAGAAACTTTACATGTTGATTGAGATAGGCACCAAGACCCCTGAAATCGCGATTCTGCACTCTTATAATTTAAGAAATGGGGGAAAAAACCGATGCATGTGATTTCTTTTTAATTTTTTTATGCTTTTATTATACAGCCTGAGGTCCATATTTTTTTCCGGTGTATTTGTTTCCTCGAAAAGCGAGGAGTGTCAGCAGTTATAAACAAATTTAGAATCATAGGAAGCGGGAATAACGATGATTGTCACGTAGTTTTGCAAAACAACTATGAGTGTTTTCCATCTGTTTGTATTTCATGTACGTCTTGCAATGTTTGCAGTGTTGGATATCAGTTTAACGGATTTCCATTGTTTTTTCCATTGTTATTACTTCAATTGTTTAAAATGACAATAGGTTCGAAAGCCACTTCGCTTAAGTTTACTGTTCTTAAATGAGTTATAGTGACAAGTGGTGCTATTTTATTGGTGCAAAAGTGTTATTATTTCGGTTTCTATAATGGATCAAAATGAGAATGCTTCTCCAGAGTGGAAAGTTAATCAAAAAAAAAAAAAAAAGGCAGAAGTATGGTCGAGTATCAGATGCTGCTAAGAAGATATAAAAATCCACACGCATGAAACTCAAAAATGTTCAAATGTTTATTAAGCTTATGGGACTTAACTACGAAGTCTTCAGTCCCTAAACTTACAAACTACTTATGAACTACTTACGAACTAGGACGGCACAAATAACCATGCCCGAGGGGGGATTCGAACCCCCGACCGTAGTGGCCGTGCAGACCGTGACTGGAGTGCCTCAGTCCCCTCGACCACCGCGGCCGGCCAGCATGAAACCAGGAAAAACTGAGAGTGTAGTACATTTAATTCTATTCCATGATGGTGGTGGTGGCTGGTGCAGCAACAGTGTTGAATAATTAAATAAGTCTCAGTCTCTGTTGCAAATGTGAGTGTCGTAGATATAATTATTTTGATAAAATTAATGAAAGTGATAGGCTGACTATTATAAAGCATTTTATTAGGTTATCTGCTAGGAATGCTCAAACTTGCATTTGTCTGGGCTAATAAAAATTCATTTCATCAAACAAAGTGATAAGGATCAACCCGAGTCTGATCTTCATAATCATTCATTGTTTCACATTTTTTAAATTTAAATATTCTATTACTACCTGAAGATAGAAAGCACATTAACATCAAATAATTAGTGCAATGAATATTAAATGTTTCAACAAAGATATTCATCGTTTTTCCAGCTTCTAAATGTGCATAAGTTATAAAAAAGAGTGTTCATTGTTGTAATTAAACAAGGAAGTAATACTCCTAATATTCAAACTTTATGTGAACCACAACTGTATTTGAATTATTTAACAAGAGTTCACACAAAATGGTTTCGAAGCTTAATAATCGTTTTTATCTGTAATAGTAAAAAGTGACATTCATCATTTTACCCCCCCCCCCTCATGTCTTCAATTTATATTAACAATCATTTAGATCCTTCAGACAAACATTGTCTCGTTTTATCAAAGGTATTAAATGTAAGAGGTACTAAATTAAAAATTGTGTTGCAGCCGGAATTCTAATCCGGTGTATCATTTAATATTGTCGCTAGCATCCGATCTCTCTCCCAATAAATCTCTGATTATTTTGTTTCACATGAAACATTCAAATTTTTTGAACGAGATGGGGAGAAAACGGATTCGCTTGTCGTCTTTCGTGTTCTTACTGTTTAACTGATCGGACGCCTCTCTTTTCGTCTCTTCATACTGATCATGTAAGTGTGAACTAAAAAGAAAAACAATTAATTGTAATAAATACCATAGTTCAATTGAAATGATTAATTAGTATGAAAAATTCTTTCCCCAATTTTCATTTGTTTTAAATCTTTGTCTCCTGCATAATTCTTAAAATTATGCTTGGCCATTGTAGTAAATTGCTTCGCGATTGCGGAAGAACATTCCAGACTCGAATTTCACTTACGCACATTTTGTGTTGAATTTTGTTTCAATGCCTGTTGTAATTCTTCTTTTCTTTAAAGGAAGTCTGATAATTTTGTAACTTTAAACATCAATCGTAATTGGAATTAAACACGGTCATGGAACTTTAGTATTCGAAACTTATGCAACCAAGCATCAGTTTACAGTAAAGAAGAAATTTATTGTGCCATGCAGGTTTGACTCCAGTGTGATGACACCAATCTGTGTTCTCCTGTCAGGTAAAAAACGGATTCCCACACTTTCTTTTGTAATGATGCTTTCTGGTGTTATCTTTATTCCAGTGGCGTAACTATGGGGGGGATGAGGGGGATAGAACCCCCCCCCCACACTCCAGAAACCGAAAAAAAAAGGATGAGAGAGAGACAAAGAAAGAAAGAAAAAAAACGTATAACAGCAATTTGGTAAAGGTAAGGATTGGAAACGTGGGATGTTTTACCATAAGCTTTCATTTGATGGGAGTGAATTAGTTTCTTCAACGGGAGTGGTAGATGGTAGTCTGTTCCGAAACTGGCTAAAATTTTGCTCGTCAAGCAGACCTATCACCCCCCCCCCCCTCCCGAAGCCAAGTCCTACTATTGCCGCTAAATACTGCTGGAGGAGACTTTCATGTTTTCCTCAGTTTCTCTAACTTTTCAAAGTTAATATTCACTGCAATATTTCACAGTTTGCTAAATTTCAATGACGGTACTTAACTTTAATCTTGACGACAACACCAGCTAAAAAGAAAAAGTATCATTACACCGGAATCCTGCTTACTAGGCAGGCGCTTTAGACAGCATTTTTCTTCTTCTTCTTCTTCTTCTTCTTCACGTAGATCTATGTTTTGCGGTCGTTGGTTCAATTCGCTCTTTGTTGTTCGTTGGATATGTGGCTCAGCTGACCGCACTCGCTGAGCCACGGGACCCGGCTACCGCTTAGCTACCACAGCGTTACGTGCAAAACGACTACAAGGACCGTCTTCAAGCACGTACCCCTCCACACCACACACTTTAGTTTTGCCTCGGTGCTCCCTGTGAAATACGTATCAAACTTCTAAGGCTCTCCTGTACTGGAATAGCACCCCCAGCAAAGAACGTGAATGGGCCTGCATGGTAAAAAGCGACCTAACCAGCTTTTCGCAGCACTACCAATTTATTTCATCATGGTCGCCTGCCTCCTCGACGAGTTGATGTCTCATTTACAACAAGTGAATGGGAACAATCCCGCCTTTTTCGCGGGTGGAGGTGATATAAACATCAACAATAATTCATTTCCTTGAGGCAAACATTGTCTCGTTATACCAAAAGTATTAAATATAACGGCACTGATTTAAAATTTGTGCAGTATCCAAGTTGTTATGTGGTGCTTGAAGACAGTCCGTGAAGTCGCTTTGCCCGTAACGCTGTGTTCGCTTAGGGCACAAATCTATAAACTATACAGGTAGGATCATTCAAATAAATTTTGCAACATGTTAAAAATTTTGGCTCCTCGATCATAAACTAACAAGTTCTTATTGAATCCATCATTACTGGTGGAACCGGGACTACGGCTGGTCAAGATTACTTAGGAAGTAGGATACCAACAGCCTCATGTGTAACAGAAACATTTATTCCTTAACTACCAGTTTCGGCATTCCATTATGTCATCTTCAGGCCCCTGTGTATTAAACATAAACTTAATGAAATAACTAAGGCAAAAATATTAAAAATATAGAAATAACATAAAGCGGTATGAAAGCGCTATTCAACAACAAATAAAGAATATGTACACACATAGTCTACTTTAACATGCAATTTTTTTTTACTCTTATACTAGTGACATTTAGACTCTCTAATATGACAAAGGGAATTACAGTGCACGACCAAAGGCAGTCGTTTTTGGTGATTATTGGCAGAAACACATAAAAACTAATAAGGTAGGCAAGCTCAAAGTATACACATGAATCATCTACTCTAAGGAGAAAGACATGCAACATAAATTTGGTGGTCACTTAGCAAATACGGAATTGATGTGTCCAAATAAAATATATTAAAACAAAAATGTTAAAAGAGTTGAGTAAAACATCTCACTAAAATAACAATCACCATAGGAAGACGAGCAAAGGTAACAAGTGAAGCAAAACTGTAACATGCACATTATTACCAAGTGCATGGTACATAATCCGCCTGACAGATACAGAGTAATGAGCTACTTATAGAAACAATGCAATATTCTAACATTAAGACAACTAAGAACAAACCAAATTATATAAATGAAACACAGAGCACCAAATGCTCAAATGACCCTAAAATTAGAACCATGCACAGAAATGTAACTGAACTGTGTTAAATATTAAAAGCATTACGTTGGTACTATAATCATAATCACCAACTAAAATTATGAAGACGAGTAGGGTATAAATGTAACACGTACAAAACATGGGAAGACAAATAACACTCTAATCATAACGACAGTGATAAGGCAAAAGACCATGCCATTAAAATTAACCATATCTGCAATACAGAAAGTAAATCCTTGTCAAAAGTATTCATATCAAACATGGATCTAAAGCCAGCGATGTACTGATATAAACCTACATTATCAACTCAATTGTCGGGTCAACCTCAGACAACGGGAGGTCAAAAAATAAAACACGTTGCAACAGACTAGAACGAAACAGAAGGTAAGCAGCAAAACGGAATAATAAAATAATAATAATAATAATAATAAAAACATCACCAGGACACTCAAATTAATCCAAGTGTAGTAGTTACGATCAGTCCATATAGTCACCAGATCGGTACATACGTATACAAACCAACAGCTAGATCCACATACGATCTCAAAAACTCACATAATCCATGTATTGCAAAACCCGATCAGACTAAATAGTCGACAGATGAGATATACATATATAAAACCACAGTAAGTTCTACATATCGTTATTAATTTTATGTTATTTTAACTTTTTTTTTATATTTTTAATGGTTTTGCCTTAGTTACTTCAGTAAGTTTATTTTTAATACACAAGGGCCTGAAGATGGCATAATGGAATGCCGAAAATGGTAGTTAAGGAATAAATGTTTCTTTTACAGATACGGCTGTTGGTATACTACTTCCTACGTAAAATAACATATTGTCCTAATAGGAAATCGGCTAGCTTGATTAATGTTTGCATGTTAAAGTAGGGGATTTCTGCTGAGGGATGAAGTACGGTGGGGACTTCATGGTCCCTGTGGCCTCTACGGTAGCCGTGAAGACTTCGACTGAACCCTGAAACAGCGCTGGAACGTATGATTAGGCGGACTTCACTACGTGGATTATTGCGTTTGATAGAATAATATTAACGTAAGTCAAAGAAAAATAAGAATTAAGAATAATAATTAACATGCAAGCCACCTCCTTGGGGTAAATTGAATCCAACACCAAGGAGTACTGGAAGAAACTAACAATGGGAGAAATAATCGGTTGCAAAGATTAAGATGATTTACATATTTGCACACAATGGAATAAGTGGTAGACATAAATCTATATATATATACAAATGAATGTTTGTCCGTATGTCCTCTATGTATTCGTAAACCAATCATTTGATTGCAATGAAAATTAGGTGAACTGTTCACCGTACGCCCACGAAGGTTTCTGACCCAAAAACAAAAGAGCACGACACATAGCTCAGGAGATATCACATAAATAATGAGGCAACCTCGTGAGAATACCCAGATTTATGCGTCAGTTATTGGAAAATGGTAGTAGTTAGGGACGTGCAACAAAGTTTTCATGTAATTTCGGACGTTTATGAAGCTTTTTGTAAATGAACCCCCACCCCATCCCCCGCACACACAAAATGATGAATCGAAATGAAACCTACCGCTCACAACAGTTTCGCTGTAGATGCCGGAAAACTGTCGCATCAGGCATGAACTTGTATCAAATAAAGTTAGCATTACAGCTTTTCATGTTACTATTTATTTTTGTCTGCAAGTCTCACTTAATTCTCTTGCATCCAAAATTAAGCAATCTATTTTCCTAATCTCTATGTATATAAAAGTGAAAGAACACTCACTCACTGACTAAACATGAAATCTCGAAAACTACTTCACCTATGAAGCTGAAATTTGGCAGGAATATAGTTTATAGGTAGAAAACGTCAGCTAAAAATGTATTTTGTGATAGGTGCATGGCGGAGCATACTTCTCCCACAAACTCACTAAATCTACAGTTTTACTCCGTTTTTCACGAAATTACGCACGCTTGATCTTCAAAACAAGAGGAAGGCCACCGTCTACCTTAAGTAGACATAAAAATTGATTGCTGAATATCTTCGTCGCGCCATAATTTGAGGTACGGCTCAACCGATTTCACAGATAGTTTTTTGTTGTTTTCGTTATTCTCAGAACAAGGGTTGTATGAAATAAAACTGGAATATTTAAGAAGAACAAAGTGCGTTTTTCAATGTGACCCTGCGTTTCTATTGCATAGAAATCTATAGTTTTGTTCCGATATTGATGAAATTTTGCACACTCTAACTTAAAAACAAGAGGAATGTCACGGTATATAATTTCATTCGGTGCACGGTGGAGGGTACTTACGGAATTTTACAAAATGCATAGTTTTGCTCCAAGCCTTATGAATTATTGCACATGTGAGCTTTAAACCAAGAGGAAGATGACTGGGTACATAAATGTTTGTATGGTGCATGGCAGAGCGTACCTTGCAAAAAACTTTGCCGAGAGAGGGAAAGGTGGAAATGAACAGAGAGATGGGAGAGAAGGAGACGGATGCAGAGAGAGAAGGGAAGGGGATGAAGACTACGAGAGTGTAGGATAAATAAACACCCGGGCAACGCCGAGTTTACAGCTACTTGTAGATAAAATGTTTTATTATATAAAGATTGTTGTATCATTAAAAAAGAGGTCTAAGGCGCCTGCGTAATAAAATAGGAGATCTTGGGTACGAACCCCGCCACCAGCAGAAATTTTAATTCAGTGCCTCTCCTTGTATATATTATTTATATTTAGTACTAGCTTAAACCCGCGGCTCCGCTCGCGTATTGGTTGATTATGATAGATAAGCTTTCAGTAGTGTGCCAAGAGACTGGTTTTGAAGAATGAAATGAAATAAAAAATACAATAGGCCTACCTTCTTTAGAAACAAACATTTTAATCAACATTCAAATAAAAAAATAAAATTATTTGAAATGCTTAATGATTTACAATAAATAACACATACGTTATTCCTTATAGCCTGTGTTGCAATATCTCAACACGTATGGTGAGAATAATGTCCAAATTCATTTTAATTTCATTTTAGGACATTCTAGTAAATTACGTTATTTGTAGTATTCTTTGAAGCGTAAATATAGAGACTTTTTTGGTTGCCCACCCTTCAGCAAGCGACGTATAATTGACCATGTGAAAAAAAAATGAGGGCTGTAAATGGATTCCTGCGATGTTAATCATTATCCTTGAGCTTTGTTAATTGTCACGGCAAAAGCTAGATGAACTGGAAACTGAAGTCTTTTGAACTGAAATGGCATATCTAAAGGGATTAAACTAAACTGAACAATAATGATTGTAATAATATCACAGATCGATAACTTGATGTAATGCGCCAAACGTCAAATCAATTAATTTCAAAGAGATGTATTAAAAGAAATTTCTTTTCTACTGCTTCATTTATTTATTCTTATATTTCCTTACAGAGAAAGAGCTGAAGACATTGTAGCACGCATAGACCAAAGATATGGTCTGTGGCATCACTTTTGGCTGTATTTACCCTCCTTGCTATAGAGTCGCAAACGTCATCGCTGGCCTTCAGTCCGAATTTGTTTATAATTTGACGACTTTCAACGACCATATCTTCCACCCCCTTATAGCTATCGGCATGGAACTGCTATGTTACACAACCGGAGACTTCGGACAAAACACACAGACCATTCGTTTGCGTTCTGTAGTTTTCGCTGCAGAGCGAAATATTAACACACACACACACACACGTAGAATTTTATATACACCGATAACTTTCCATCCCAATATACTCCACCCTTTTATCGTTATCAATCCTCAAGCAACAATGCAACCAATAAAACCATTTTAAAAGAGTAAATATAATTTTCAAAGAGTAATTATTGTTACGCATTTCGCGTTATATTCTTCAAATTACTAAATATCTATCAGATCGCTATAAAACCATGCCTAAAACCTTCCTCGGGTATAAATTAGTAACTGTAAAAATATTCAAGTCTCTGCGTCTTGTCGTTCGGACGTGATAAGCGTACACCGAACAGACATTCACATTAATATATATATATATATATATATATATATATATATATATATATATATATATATAGATAGATAGATAAATAGCTATCCGATCGCCATAAAACCGTGCCTAAAGCCTTCTCAGGGTAGACATTAGTAACTACAAATTTGTAGCTCTTTATGTCTTGTAGTTCAGGCGTGATAAACGTACACCGAACAGACATTCACATTTATAGATATAGATTTATTTTCCACCTGCTTTTGAACAATTTGTTCCTTCGTGTGATGTTTTTCTCTGACAGGTACGTAATAACTGCTGACAGTCTGATGGAATACAAGTTGAACGTATGGAATCAAACATGAAACAGGATGCAGAGATTACCTAGAAGCACCCGAACGTCACGTTTCTGACAGATCTGTCTGCTATTGACGAAAAGTGCTCCGACAGGCAACTGCGAGTACTGGTACTGAGGGGCTAATACCTCTATCAACGAGAGCGCAGTGAAGCAGCCGCCTGCGGAGCTTTCAGCTAATTAGCGACCTAACGAGAAAGTACAGCGGCGGCAGCGGCAATTAGGGGCCTAGCAAAGGGCGGTGATCATCAGGCCGCGCTGCCCGTTTGCTATGGAAATCTGACACTTGCGTCAAAACAGCCGTGCACGGCGTCTGATATTCGCGTCTCGTCACAGCGAACGTGACGACGCGGCGATAACACATTTTGCTCACCTTCGGCAAATCATTCATTCGATTTCCCGCGCGCCAACAGCTCTTACTAGCTTTTGCAGATATTAATAGTTGCGGAAGAAAATACTAAAACGCAGGCGCCTATAAATATCTTGCCGCTTCACTAAGCAGATTCGCTCAGTCGATAATAATGTCATTTTGGCTGATAGAAGAAGTTCATTGCGCTGCCATTAAAGCAGCATCTGATTTTTGTTGCGTATAACGCCATTACGCTTCCTCTTTTTCTACTCGTATTTCTACATCTAGATAACCTAACCAACTCTCACCACATCCGTTTTCTCTGGACTGAGAAATCTCCCCCATCCTCCAAGTTTCCTGTGTTCTGGAACTAATTATGTGATATTAGCTTTAAATTTTGTACTTTGATACTATTCTTCGATAACCTCTTATTTTCATATGTAATGTGATATATTTATTGTATATAGAGGAACACAAACATATTAGTTTTGAATACATAGTATTTACGTTCCTCAAAATTCACTCATTAGTTCGTTATGAAACAGCTTCCACATTTTTTTAGGCCATCGTCACGTAAGTTAATACTGAACAGATAGTTCACACAACAATATGCGAATTGTATGTGTATCGATGCCACAAAACAAATAGTGAAATCTAAATAAATACATTTTGTATTATATTTCACATAAATAAGTAAAATAAGTTATTTATTTTGTCAAGTAGGCTCAACATCAGACATCGTGTAAAAAACACTAAAATATGACGCGTTTCAAGTGTCAAGCCCTCATCATCAGATAATCTGTACAAGAATCTTAAAACATGGAACAATAAATTACTTAAATATTGCCCAAGTGACTTACAAGGACAATGAAAATTGTCGAGAAGTATTTTAATGAATAATTATCTTATATGCCTCTGAGTATACCAATAAAAAGACAAAGAATGTATGAGAAAAAAGGTATTGGTGAGACGTGTGTTACATGGATGAAATGAAGAATGTGCTGAAGGGTCCACAATGGAGGGGTGGGGGGGGGGGGCAGGAATGGTGACTCAAGGGACATAGTAATACATTGGCTATGAATGTGCAAGAGTTATAACAAAGTTATTAAGACGTGGTGATACAAATTTTGACAAGGTACCATTACTTTAAGAAGCATGAGTAATGAAATTGTGTTTGGTTCTTTAGGATTAGGCCAGCAGTCTTTCATTGATTATTGTTAATGACCAGAATTTCTAATAACGTTAGTTTTCTTCTCTTACTTATCCTATGGAGTTCGTCATATTTTATACCACAAGAATGACGTTACACATACAGGGTGTTTATAAATGAATATCGGATTCCTGACACTTTGTAATATTGATTACATTAAAACCCCCATATTCATTTATAAACACCCTGTATTATCAGGTTATTGTTGTACCATAACTCACATGGAAAATATTTAACTCATACTATCCAACCATTTTAATTTACATATTAAATGTAATATGTATTTATTTAGACTGCGTTAATGACTTCAAGTATGGATTGATATTCATAAAATTCATACATCTTTGATATACCATATCTGCATAACAATCTATTCTCACTCTTATTGTGTGAACTATCTCGTCAGTATTTAGTTACGTAACAATGGCCTACGGTGCCTAAACCCGGTTTATTATGAAGTAATAGGTACATTTTATGGAACATCAGTGTGCAACATATTTAAGAATTTTACCATGCGATATATTTATATAAATGAAGTAACGTTTCTCGTAATCAGATCACTTAACGTTTATACGTCCATGAAATCGTAGGAAGATTGCTCAATGTTTCACAATTTATTTGGGAAATTTATTGTTTTGACTCTTTTAGGAGAAAAATTTTGACCTTACAAGATCTAGCCTACAACTCTAGTAAACACAAATGCACAGAACGTAGCCTGGGCTCCTGCTAGCTCCGAAAACAAAACAATGCTTATAACGCGAGTGGTCTCTAAAGGTTGTACAGATTTACCTCTCTATCCTCAACCACAGACTCTCACTCTCCCGAAAAGACGTTGCTTCCACAGTTGCTTCCCTTATAACGTAACACGAAGGAACACACTTGGCATAAAATCTGATTTGTGATGTAATCGCAGGTATCGTATTATACAAAACGGAAGTTTCTCTTTCAAAAAGTTTAAAAAGCCAATTTGGACAAGTCATCCAGCCACGTAGAAAGTGAACATATTTTACCCTTACTCCACACTCTCTTCATTTTTATTAGTTATCTGTCGTTAGAATTATAGCACATGTAGATTTAAAACCATGCAAGTAATTCATTACCACTAACGAAAGAGAATCTCGATCTTGATCACTCGTATTTATTGACGCTTTTATTCCATTAAAGCCTATGTGAAACGACGACAATAATCTAAATGATTTCCGTATCATTACATTTCAATCTTTGAAAACTAAGTCGTATACTAGATGTGCGCTTGCTTTAATCAATAAGATTACTATTTTTATGTGTTCGTATATAAAGAGAACTCATACGAGTACCACTAGATTTCCTTCCTCAAAATAGAGAGAGAGAGAGAGAGAGAGAGAGAGAGAGAGAGAGAGAGAGAAATACATCAATCTCTAAACATGAAAGGAGTTAAAGTGGTGTAATGTTTTTCTTCGATGTACGACAGAGAGTATTCGAGAAGTTTTGTTCGTGCCATAGAGTTACGGTGCATTTCAATTAGAGTTAAGTTTGACAACGCAGTTTCACATTTTGTATCTCAGAAGCCGAACGGTAATCACTCAGAAATAAGGTCACAGAACGGCGGAAAAGACAGTACAAAACACAGGCTCTCACAACGGAAGGGGAAAGGGATGGCGGGAGGAACATATAGGGAAAAAAGGTGTAACATTTACCCCTTACCTTTCCCTGCAATCTGAAGTTTTGTCCATTAGAGAATTGTCATACACTTCTAGAATTATCGTAATTCTTCTAAACATCTCTTCATGCCGTTTTGTGTCTGACATCGGTAAATTATAGTTTCTGTGGTGTGACTCGAAATTGTCCCACTAACTTACGACAAAAAGGGCACTTTTACGACCGTATCTCACCTCGTAGTAGCTCCACCCCCCCCCCCCCCTTACAGCAATACGCGAAGGCGAAACCATCAGTATTAATACTGCAAGATAAGAGAAACGGAAAAATATATGAGACACAGAATGTGTATGTTTTCTTACAAGGAGCACATTTCTCAGGAAAATGTTCAAATGTCTGTAAATCTATCGGACCAAACTGCGTGGTCATCAGTCCGTAGCTTACAAACTACTTAAACCTAGGTAAACTAACCTACGGACAAACACACACACACCCATGCCCCAGGGAGGACTCGAACCTCCACGGCGAGCAACCGCGCGCTCCGCAGCGAGGTGCTTTAGACCGCTCGGCTACTCCACCGCGGCATTTCTCAGGAATGTGAACATTGTACATGTAGTTATGTATCGAAATATGTTTGTGATTTGTAGAATTGAATATGATTATGGGAAGTATTTGACTTGTTTAGCGCATAAGGAATTGAATTGTATTGCCTTGCATGTAAGGAATTGGGTAAAATGCCTTGGATCTGCAGTTTGTCCTCTGAATGGCTTTACACTGCTGAATACTTTATAGTAACTCTTAGGAACTGAGTAAGTTTTCTTCATTAGTTAGTGAGAACTAGGAGAACCGAGCCCGAACACAGTTTTGTGCAACACTATGCTGTTTGTAACCACGAATTGTTCTATTTCAATCAATTGTGGAATTACGCCAGTTAACATCTGAAAGAACGTTATAATTGATTACATATTTTTGGAACAATTTTGTTCCTTAGAGATAATAATGTTATATAAAAATACTGTAGAGTGCGAGATCGGTTATTTAATTCCCACTCCTTTCAACGGAATGTTGGGTCATCTCCAGGGTGGTTCTCCGAGAAACTAGTTGGAAATAAATAACCAATCTTGCGCTCTAGAGTGTTTTTATATATAAAATTATAATTGACTATAAAGAAGCATTGCCGAGAGGAACACAGGATAGAAAACGCTTAGACAGGACTTGTATATTAATTACTAAGAATGAGCTACATGTAACTCGAAACACAACTTCAACACACACTAAATGCAACCCGAAAAAACAAAAGTGTATACCTTAGATAAATTTTAACAATGCGTCGTTACAATTCTGCATTTCAGTTGTTTTCTCATATCATCGTAATCAAAGGGTATTTATCATTCTTCCACTCACTGTCTACACGTCGGAATGATTGAATTACAGTCTTGAATACAACAGATTGGATCGTAGCCAGAAGTGGCTCTGTAATTGTAGGCTAAGATGAACTGCCAATAAGTAAACTCGGTTAATAAACGCTGCAGCCCTGTACCGGTAAATAAGAGAATGAATTATTCTGTTGAGAAATCCACCTTTACCGAAATTATGCAACGTCAAAATCATTTTTCCCCTTTGGCATTGATCTGAAACACAGGCAGAGGCAAAGAGATGGTGAGGTGTAGGGTATTGGATTTTCACCACCAGATTCCTGACAACAACAATAAATTCCTGCTTCGCTTTATATGCACATATTTTTGGCGAGAGTAAATTTTTCTCGCGAATGCTTAATAAACCGTAGTAATAGGTGTTACCAGTGCACTGATCGACCATGCCGCGTTCTGTTTATATCTCGTTTAGCTCGTACTGTACTCAGGATAAACAGAGATTCGTACAGACAAATCGTACACTCACACAGAGGAAATTCCTTCTGCCTTTCTTTCTAATAGCAGTCTCCAGCGATTGAAGTAATTCCAATTTGAATCGCACTTCACAGAACTGAATTTGTTTATGTGAACAGTTCACATTAGAAAAGCTAGTCTCTGCTACTGCAGGTACTTCTGTCATATTTGAAGTAATATTGTAAATCTTTACCCTATTAATGTATGCTTTGAAAACACACACTATCTTAACGAAAGGCGTAAGATATAAATCTGTAACTGTATAGAAATGTAGCAGCTTAGTTCTGAATGTAATAAAGTTATGTATAATCTGAAAGAACATCTTTAATCAGTAAAACTAAGAAGTCAGTTTCCAAATATTCTAATAATTTCATTAAGACAACTTCGGAGACGAGTTGGTTCTTCCTTTAACACAGGGCACAGACTAGCCGGACCTGAAGAAAACACACGGTGACAGAACGCTGTTGTATGACACTTCTGTCAATTAAATTTGATGGCAAACACTTGCCTAGTGAATTGTTTCCATATGAAAGTAGTGTCTTACGGAGGCAACAAAGCAAATGAGGACGTAAACTTATGACAGCGTACAATGTACTAACAGTTATCTATTTGTGATGGTATACAAAATGGTGGGAGATCTATTCTGGAATACAAGATTTTAGGCTATTATGATGTTTTAATGAAGGAAGGCGTTGTCGTCGATAGTGTAGATAATTTCGTATGTGCAATGTTTACATCTACATCCATACCCCGCAAGCCACCCGACTGTGTGTGGCGGAGGGTACTTTGAGTACCACTATCGGTTCTCCTTCCAGTCATGCACGTATTGTTCGCGGAAAGAAATATTGTCGGTATGTTCAAAATGTTCAAATGTTTGTAGAGTCTATGGGACTTAACTACGGGGTCATCAGCCCCTAAGCTTACAAACTACTTACAACTAAGGACGGCACAAATATCCATGCCAGAGGGGGGGGATTCGAACCACCGACCGTAGTGGCCGTGCAGACCGTGACTGGAGCGCCTCAGTCCCCTCGGCCACTGCAGCCGGTTCGGTATGTCACTGTGTAATTTTATCTTCGCGATCTCTTCGCGAGATATACGTAGGAGAGAGCAATATACTGCTAGACTTCTCGGTAAAGGTATGTTCTCGAAACTCCGACAAAAGCTCGTAGCGAGCGACACAGCGTCTTTCCTGCAGAGTCTTCCACTGGAGTTTATCCATCATTTCCGTAACTCTTTCACGATTACCAAATCATCCTGTAACGAAGCGCGCTGCTCTCCGCTGGATGTTTTCTACTTCCTCTATCAACCCGAACTGGTACGGATCCCACACTGGTGAGCAGTATTTAAGCAGTGGGCGAACAAGTGTACTGCAACCTACTTCTTTCCTTTTCGGACTGCATTTCCTTAGGATTCTTTCAATGAATCTAAGTCTGGCATCGCTTTACCGACGATTGATTTTATATGGTCGTTCCATTGTAAATCACTCCTAATGCCTACTCCCAGATAATTTATGGAATTAACTGCTTCCAGTTACTGACCTAGCTAAATGAAAAAGGATCTTTCTTTCTATGTATTTGCAGCACATTACACTTCTCTATATTGAGATTGAATTGCCTTTCCCTGCACCATGAGTCAGTTCGATGCAGATCCTCCTACATTTTAATACAAATTTCCATTGTTTGCACCATCCGCAAAAAGCCTCAGTGAACTTCGGATGTTATCCGCAAGGTCATTTATATATATTGTGAACAGCAACGGACCCTCGACACTCCCCTGTGGCACACCTGACATCACTCTTACTTCGGACGACTTCTCTCCATTGAGAATGACATGCTGCATTCTGTTATCTAGGAACTCCTCAATCCAGTCACACAATTGCTCTTAATTTGTTCATTAAACTTCTGTGGGAACTGTATCAAACGCATTAAAGAATATCACAAGCATAGAAAACAGCTATTAACATGCGCATTACGATATTAAGTTCAGATAATATGAAAATCTTCTCTGATCCTCCCCAGGGGGCACCGCCTTGTCGGTGGTAGCTTCAGTACCTGGCGGGAGGGTCTGCGTGCTCCAACGAAGTCGAGAGCTGTACCGGTAGCGTAGCTACTGGCGGCATCACCCAGGCCTGATTGGTCTCGTTTGAGGAACCAGACCCAGCATAGTGTGTCCCACAATTTAGGGCAGCGAGGGCTCCAGAGGCGCGAAAGACTGCTTCCCTAAGGGAGACTGACAGAAAATCAGACAGCTCACGATACTTAGAGGGGGGGAGGGGGGAGCGTATCACGTGACTTGCGTTCCTAGGTTGAGCAATAAAGAGTGTTAAATGTAGATAGCCGCGGTGGAGTAGCCGGGCAGTCTAAAGCGTCTCGCTGCGGAGCGCGCGGTTGCTCGCCGTGGAGGTTCGAGTCCTCCCTGGGGCATGGGTGTGTGTGTTTGTTTACCTAGGTTTAAGTAGTTTGTTAGTTACGGACTGATGACCACGCAGTTTGGTCCGATAGATTTACTAACATTTGAACATTAAATGTAGATAAACAAAGAAAGAAATGTAGACATTGCAATAATATCAGAAATGAAGAAAATACTTCATGGAACAAAAGATTTTAAAGACTATTGCATGGCTTCCAGTGGAGTCGAACAAGGATAACGAGCTAGTGCGGGAGTAACAATTTTAGTCATTGGAAAATGGAGAGGAAAGGTACTTGAATACAGGTACATAAATGAAAAATATAATAACAGATTTCAAATTATAAGAAGTCATCTAACAGTTATAGGTAAACGACCCGGAGGATAGATGGAAAGATGATTTTGTATCCCATCCTCGTCGCCACTTTTGTATCCCATCCTAGTCGCCACTTTTGTGTCTCGTTTCCGCCGGTTGTCCTGGGTGTCGGTGGTCGAGTAGAGAGAGACCGACACATGGAAATAGGATGCAGGCGTGTGCAGGTACGGAGGTGACCAGCCAGTGGGACAGCAGAAACTAGAACACTAGGCTAAGTTAGAACAAGATATAGATTTCATAGAGATGGTACAATACTTGGAGGGCAGCAGACTAGTGGAATGCTGGTACAAAGTTAAACTAGATAGAGGCCTGCCTACTAATGAGAGTCCATTTCAGTGCCTATTCTAATCCCAAGTCTTAACTGGTGCCTATCTGATTCCCAATTGGCCGATGCACTTCAGTGGTGGCCACGAGCACAGTTGCAGCAGAGGGCGCTCGTGGCCGACGTCGTAAGAACGCCGCGCCGTGCTTGCATGGCGTCGCGCGGCGCACTTCAGACTTGTGCGACACCACAGATGATACGTATACTTTTTATGACCTTAAGAAAGAAGTGAACAAAGGCAACAAGGCAGACCATGTTATATTTTGACGATTGTAATGGATTATTTATGTTCTATAAGGCAGTCTATTACTAAATGTGTCCTTGTGTTCTTGATTTGCTGTAGATTGGAAATGTTCATCACTGACCGAAGCCGGTCGTCAAAACGATGAGAAAATTTTGCGATCATTGACGTAAATAAGGTTATTAAAAGTAATGCCATAATTATCAATATAAATAGAAATATATAATCCCTGAGACGGATTTTCGTCTCTTATATGTCAAAGACATTAAAGATAAATCTGGAGCATTGAATTAAAACTTGTGATGCGACCGGGAAACGAACCCGGACCTCCATGCTTACTATGGAGACGTCTTACTGCTTTTATTTTTATTTTACTTTATTGTATTTATTTATTTATTATTTTTTTGCCCGCTGGACCACAAGATCACTAGCGATTAAGGCGCCTCAGAATAGTCTAAGCACGATTTCCTTCACGTAACAACACAGAAGATAAATTAAAGTTTGTCACGTGAATGAAATGATGCGGTGGTCTAGCGGTAAGGCGTCTGTGTAGTTAGCATGGAGGTCCGGTTTCGATTCCCGGTCGCATCACAAATATTAATTGAATGCTTCAGATTTACCTTTAATCCCGTACTTGTTTGGTTCGGTTGTTTGGTTGGGATAGGGGTAGTGATTGCTAAGGTTATCAACCCCTGGTGGTAAGGGGAAGGAGTGAGGATAGGAAGAAGGAAGGAAGGAACCTTAGGGTTTAACGTCCCGTTGGCGGCGTGGTCATTAGAGACGGAGCTTACGCTCGGATTTTCGGGGAAGAATGTGGGAGGAAATCGGCCGTGCCCTTTGAAAGGAACCATCCCAGCATTTGCCTGGAGTGATTTAGGAAAATCACGGAAAACCTAAATCTGGATGGCCGGAGATGGATTTGAACCACCATCCTTCTGAATGCGAGTCCAGTGCGTTACCACTGCACCAACTCGCTCGGTGTGTAAGGATAGGAAAGGAAAGAAGGGGAGGGGGAAAGGAAATGCAGTCAGGGAAGAGAAGAAGGAAGGAAGATTGCATTAGCTCGGGGCCCCATGCTCGTCACGCACGTACTCACGAAAGAGCCGTAAGTCCACTGTGGGCAGAGTGTAATTGTGTTGACCCATGTAAAATAGAGTAATAAGGTGAGTAGTTTCACAGATCGAGCATGCTGGTTCTGTGTATATTTTTACATTATATTACCACGCATCCGTGACCACAAATGGAACGGCGCTACAAAAGGCTTCCAGGGTCAGCAGAGTGATAAGGGGCTATTATATAAAATGGACCCAACTTTAGCGGCGAAATTAACCTCCGGACTGACCTACGACCACAGTTTATCAATACATCAATGCCGCCGGGCGCCCGTTTCTCAATAGCGACAGTCTGTCGCCGGTCGCTGACGTGAAAGGAGGAGGGCTTAGCCAGACTGCGGACGCCGCTGCTGCTGCTGGCGTGGCGCCCCTATATAACACAGCGACGCGACGCGTCGGCGGCGGTGACTCTCGCCCACATCAAAAACAATCCGCTCATCGATTTATAATTTCGCGCGCCTGGCCGCTTTTGGCTCCGGGCCCCCCTCTTCTTTTTATTTTTAGCTGCGCGACAAAGCGCCGGTGTGGACGAACGCAGCCATGGTGTTCACAGTGGGAGCGGTAAAAGGAAGGGGCAGGTGCGTGGGATGGAGGGGGAAGGGGAGGGGGTGGGATATGGAAAGTAGGGTGGGGGGAGAGATACGTGACGGTTCGGGTGTGGACGCGCCCGGAGCGAGGTGACGGCCGGGGGATATAAATTAACAGTGCAATATATCGGCGGAGGCGCGCGGCCGGCGAGCCTTTTGTGCGTGTGAATTGGGTTATGATGTATTGAACAGGGCGCGCGGCTGACGCGCGCGGGCACACTGTGCAGTCCAGTCGATGGAGCCGCGCCGCGCCCCGCCGCCATTCAATTATTTACACCGGCCGAACCGCGGACGCTTCGCGACAGTTTACCGCCCGAAATATTAAATTCGCGCCGCGTGGCCCAAAACAGTGCAAACAGCGCGGCCAACGCAAACGCACCGGCAGCGTTAGTTAGCCGCGCTGCGCATGCGCGTGTGTGCGCTGGCGTGCTCTAGCCCGTGCTCGTAGTAGAGTGACTAGCGCGAGTCTTGAGTGAACCCCGCCGAGCACGTAATGTGGTACCCTGCGGCAAATGAGCTCTATTACACGTCGCTCCCTACCGTGGCGAGTGCGTACTTGTTTGAAAATGAGCGATCCGCGCCGCGGTGGAGTAGCCGAGCGGTCTAAAGCGTATCGCTGCGGAGTGCGTGGTTGCTCGCCGTGGAGGTTCGAGTCCTTCCTGAGGCATGGGTGTGTGTGTTTGTCCTTAGGTTAGTTTATCTAGGTTTAAGTAGTTTGTGAGCTACGGACTGATGACCACGTAGTTTGGTCCGATAGATTTACAAATATTTGAACATTTTTTTGAGCGATCCTTTGCGCACTTGCGTGCTGACTTTGTGAGACGTAAGGTTCAGCTGTAAGCCGCCGAAATCACAGCGTATTCGGTAGTTAACCCTAGAATACTACTACTGTTTTCTGATCGGAACACATTTGTTCTATATCTATATCTACGTAGATACTCTACACATCACGCCGGCCGCGGTAGCCGAGAGGACTGAGGCGCTACAGTCACGGTCACTACGGTCGGGGGTTTGAATACCCCCTCGGGCATGGATATTTGTGCCGTCCTAGTTCGTAAGCAGTTCATAAGTAGTTTGTAAGTTTAGGGACTTATAACCCCGTAGATAAGTCCCATAAGCTATACAAACATTTGAACATTTTTTTAGTGTTTAACGTCCCGTCGACAGCGTGGTTATAGCGTGGTAGCATAGCGCCTCAGCCGGCCGCAGTGGCCGAGCGGTCTGCTGCGCGCCATTCACATTCTGCACCGCCGCTACGGTCGGGGGTTAGAATCCCCCTCGGGCATGGATGTTTGTGTCGTCTTTAGTATAATGTAGTTCATAAGTAGTTTTTAAGTTTAGGGTCTGATGACCCCGTAGTTAAGTCCCATATGCTATACAAACATGTGAAACAAACATCTGCAGATCACATTTAAGTGCCTGGCAGAGGGTTCATTAACCACTTTCACAACCTGTCCCTACCGTTCCATTCTCTAATCGTTCCGTTTTCGATCTGATTTCTCTCCTTTTATTTGGACGGTCATGTCTCCTTATGTAGGTGGGTGCTAGCAAAATATTTTCACATTCAGAAGTAAATGTCGGTGATTGAAATTTGGCAATTAGATCTCGTCGCAAGGAATAACGTCGTTCTTTTAATGATTTCCACCTCAAATCGTGCAATATTTCCGTGACGCTTTCCCCCCTGTAACGTGATAAAACAAAACGAGCCGCCCTTCTCTGAACCTTCGGGTCCCACACTGGGGAACAGTACTTTAGGGAGAGGACGCCCAAGTGTGATGTAGGCAGCCTCTTCGGTGGAGCTGTTGCCCTTCGAACTGTTCCGCCAATGAATCAGCAACCTTTGGTTCACCTTCCGGAAAATATTTTCTGTGTGTTCTCTCCAGACTAAGTTGTTCGTAATTGTAACTCCTACGTATTTGGTGTAATTTACGAGCTTAAAGTTTGAATGATTTATCGTGTAACTGAAGTTCAGCTTAAGTTTAAGGGACTTAAGTGCAGGGTCATCAATCCCTTAACTTACAAACGACTTATGAAGTAACTTATGCTAAAGACGACACAAACATCCCGAGGGGAATTCGAACCCCTGATGGGGAATCCCCAATACTGGCGATGAGACAAACCGAAAGAGTGAGCGAAGAGGGAAAGCTGTAAGGTGGAAAGAAAATATAGAGTGGCACTACAAAGTAAATGAACTTCTAGACACTATTGTAGGAAGGGAATAGGAAGATGAAATAGGAGATGCTATACCGAGAGACGAATTCGACAGCATACATTCTATACCTGTAAAAAGCGTACCAAAGTCACTTCTAATTATATGGTATGTACGAACGAAATATTATACACCATTGGCATCAGTGACACAAATAAATGTTTAAAAAATATGAATACAAGACCAGTGGCTCTCAAAAAGTAAGTCATGGCGCAACGGTGCACCCTACAACGTTTAGGGGTACGTTCTATAATACGAGGGGAGTTTGAAAAGTCTGTGCATAGTCCGAGATATAGCACCACCGGTGCTACTCGGGTTCATGTTTAGTTAGTAACATCTTTGGAAAGAACGCACACCAAGTTTCGGTTATATTGGTCTATGTCTTTGCCATTCGTATGAATCAAGGAAGTCTAGTGATTGTCAAAGAATGAAAGAAACAGAATTTCGTATGGTAAAACGCCTCAGGAGATTAAAGAGAAGCTTGATTAATATTATGTTGACTCTGCACCTTCGATTACAACACGTTGTAAGTCGTTTGAAAATTTTCGGAATGGCCATATTGCCACAAGTGACGCTTAACGTTCTAGACGCCCTGTGGATGTTACAGAAATCATTGATAAAATCCATGATATGCTGATAGATTACAGAAGAGTTGAGGTGCGTGAGATTGCTAGTCTTGAGGGCATCGAATGAATGTGTACCTAATATTTTGTTTAAACATTTGGAAATGAAAAAGCTCAATCTTCAAAAGTTTGTTAAGCTTAAGGGATTTCATCAGTCCCTAAACTTACAAACTACTTATGAACTACCTTATACTAAATACGACACAAACATTCATGCCCGAGGGGGGATTCGAACCCCCGACCGTAGCGGCCGTGCAGACTGTGACTGGCGCGCCGCAGACCGCTCGGCCTGCATGAAAAGCTATCCTTAAGTTGGGTGCCGCTATTGCTCACACTTGACAACTGAATCGTATGAAGTGGTCCAAGGAAGATTTGTAGCTGTTAAGAAAGGATCCGCATGACTTTAAGCGTCGTTTCGTCACTGTAGATGAAACAGGGATACATTACTATATTCCTGAAACAAAGAATAATCTACACAATGGGTTACCAACGGAGAATATGCACCAAAAAAAGGCGAATACCGGTTCTTCTGCCGGAAAGGTTATGGCGACTGTCTTTTGGGATTCGCAAGGGACAATCCTCACTGACTATCTGGAACAGGGTAAAACTATTACAGGTGCATATTATTTATCATTATTGGACCGTTTGAAAATGGACCTGAATGAAAAACTTCGCCAATCGTCCCTCAAAAATGTCATTTTCCATCACGACAATGCACCAGCACACACCTCAGCAGTTGTGGTCGCAAAATTATTGGAAATAGAACTCATTTCACATCCCTCCTATTCTCCAGACTTCGCTATCTCGCACTACTGTTTGTTCCCCAATTTGAAAATATGGCTGGCGGGACGAAGATTCAAACGAGGAGATGATTGTAGAAACCAATAGCTATTTTCCGGAAAATTCCGACTGGGATTGTTTAGTCGCCTAGTGCGAGTCTGTCTACTTGTGTGTCGATGATGATGAAATAATGGTGAGGACAACACAAGTCTCCTGTCGGGAATCCCACCCGGGTCTCCTGCATGGTAGTCAGCGATGCTGTCGAACGAGCTATGGGAGCGGAAGACAGGAAATTTTTTCAACTTTTCCCACTGTCAATTTTTTGTAAATCTATCGGACTCAACAGCTGGATTATTAGTCCGTAGCCTACATACTACTTAAATTAAGCTAAACTAAGCTAAGGACAACACAAACACCCATTCCTAGGGAGGGACTCGAACCTTCGAGGACGAACGGCCGCGCGCTCCGCAGCACAGCGCCCCAGTGCGCACCTCTAATTAGCCGCGGCTGACACACTGGCAGCTAATGTCTTTGTGTACCTATTGCACTGAAGAACAAACTAGAGATACTTTGCAGCGCGTCTTCACAAAGTTCAATTAGATCCCAGATATGACTGGAGGACGAGGCGGAGGGAAGTGATAAATAAGTAGGGAGAAAGATATGGATAGGTGCGGAGGAGATGGACATTTTATTAGGGATGGGGAAGGAAATCAGCAGTATCGTTTTAAGGGAACCAACTCAGCATTTGACCCTGGGCGAATTAGATAAATCACCTGGATGGTTGGAGGCAGGTTTGAACCAACGTTCTCCAGAATTAAATTCCAGTGTGCCGAACAGTGTGCCACATCGGTCAAACCGGGAGAGGGTGGCGGCGTGTGACTAGAACGAGATGATGTGAGGAGACGAATGTAAATACGTTATCCAGCAACGCCAGCTTCTCATCCATTGAAAATATAAGGCGCTGTAATTATAGGATCCATTAAAAGGAGCTGCATTTTACTTGATGTTACAAACTTTCCAAAGTTACCGCAGTTAGACGAGCCGGAAGGAATCCCTCGTCAGTTCACCACTGCCACTAGTATTTCATGCAGCGAATTGAGTAGAATAAAGAGGCCGGCCGCGGTGGCCGAGGGGACTGAGGCGCTCCAGTCACGGTCTGCACGGCCACTACGGTCGGGGGTTCGAATCCCCCCTCGGGCATGGATATTTGTGACGTCTTTAGTTGTAGGTAGTTCATAAGTAGTTTGTAAGTTTAGGGACTGATGACCCCGTAGTTAAGTCCCATAAGCTTAACAAACATTTGAACATTTTTAGAATAAAGAGCTGCTAATAATCCACACATTACTCTAGGCAGTACCAAGCGACGCTTGATGTGGTGTAAAGAGTGTCTTCACTGGACAGGAATGACTAGAAACGAGTGTACTGCGCTGAAGAAACAATATTAACAAATTTTATAGGATTCTGTACCGACTACAGCACACAAATAGTTTAGTGACGATGATTTAACGTTTCAGTATGAGAATAGAAGGCGCCACGAAACCGCATCTGTTAGGCAGCTGACCGTGTATAACATTCGTAAAATTTCTGTTACTGAATGATTTAATTCATATTTCCAT
The DNA here is from genome assembly GCA_026315105.1 of Locusta migratoria. Lineage (NCBI taxonomy): Eukaryota > Metazoa > Arthropoda > Insecta > Orthoptera > Acrididae > Locusta > Locusta migratoria. The sequence goes on along the minus strand of CM048747.1, from coordinate 207,982,501 downwards.
CCGGAGCCGTATGGTACCGCTCTGCAATGAGTTAAAATGTCGGCTTCGCTGGAGACCCTACTGACCTTGTGTAGTTTCGTCTCTTTAAATATAATTGGCTGCTGTCCGTCCAGACATTAAGACACATAACTGTAAATGCCCTCAGCAAAGTTCAGGGTTCTTAAAAAATGTTCAAATGTTTGTTAAGCTTATGGGATTTAACTACGGGGTCATCAGTCCCTAAACTTACAAACTACTTATGAACTACCTTATACTAAAGACTGCACAAATATCCAAGCTCGAGGGGGATTCGAACCCCCGACCGTAGTGGCCGTGCAGACCGTGACTGAAGCGCCTCAGTCTCCTCGGCCACCGCGGCCGGCACGAAGTATTGGCACAAGATTAATATTCTGCATATGAAATACTTTTAATCATATAGTAAGGACAGTTTACAACTCACCGCAAAGATGTGGCGATGAGCTGCGACTGGCACATACAAAAGGCACACACATACAAAACTTTCAGCTATCGGCCATTGCCTTCTTCAGAAAATAGAACACACACAATCACACAGGCACACAACACAGTCATACAACCATCACTTCCGGCTGAGCGCACTTCGAATCACGCTGTGCGGCGAGTAATTCGGTGACGGGAGGGGATGGGAGGGGAGAGGGGATAGGAAGGTTACGTCACGGTGGTGTTGATGGGTTAGATGGGAATAACGAGAATTACTCGCCGCAGAGCATGATTCGAAGTGCGGCAGCCGGAAGTGATGGTTGTATGACTGTGTTGTGTGCCTGTGTGATTGCGTGAGTACTCTATTTTCTGCAGAAGGCCATGGCCGATCGCTCAAAGTGTTGTATGTATGTGTCTTTTGTATGTGCCTGTCGCAGCTCGTCGCCACGTCTTTGCGGTGAGTTGTAAACTGTCCTTACTATATTATTAATTCCAACCTGGACTTTCCATTATTATACTTTTTAATCATGTAATGTACATGTTATTAACGTGTCAGATCCAATCCTCTACTTCAGTTAGGTCAACATCACGAACCACTCTTCATATCATTAGATGACATAATTAATTCATACACCCATTGGACTGCATGCGGCAGGCATAACTATCTTCAGTATTTTTAGTTCTCTGGAAGAAAAACAAAATGTTGCAGTAGTATGTACATAAGTGTATCGTAATTTACGGTTTGGCGTCAAACATCGGACACATAATTTGTGACTTCCTAATTTCTGGCATTACGACACATTATGCAGTTTCTTACTGTAAGGACGATTTTCAGAACTCTAAGATCGAGTGTTCTGTTAGTCCCAGTACTTAAATTAACATTCAGTGTGGGTATACTGGTTGTCGCAGAACCCCGGAAATAACGGCATCGTCCTACGTTAATCTTCTCTTATTACTTAAATTACGCCAGTTAAGATATAATCATTGAGAAGGTGTTGTATATCATCTTTTCCCTATTTCCCCTGAGTAATATGTAATATTGCATTATATTATTATGAAACTGGTCAACACCTCTTCATCCGCGTCCACATTTACATATGTAAACATATATGAAAGCCAATTTAAGGTGCCTGTTTGAGGATACCTCGTACCAATACTAGACACTTTCCTTCCTGTTCCATTCAAAAATACATGCGTCCATACAAAGCCTTATTCCTCTTATTTTAACTTATATCGTTGTTACATTATATTTAATTTGGCGGCAGTAAAATCGTTCTGCAGTCAAAAAGCTTGAAAGTACATAATTATTAATATATGTGAATTTCTTAAAGTGAAGCACTTGAGTATCTGTTACTGGGTGTGAATGTAGCAGAACCACGTAAGAGTAAAATAACACTTGTTATTCAAGATACATCCGAAACCAGATAAAACTCATGCTGTCTCTGGACTGAAAATGAACTGTGGTGGCTGTTATGTGGGAATACGACCAAATAAAATGTTTAGCTACTTTATTCCCTACCAAACGTTGCTTAAACCCCTCTTTTTATCGTTAAACTGGGTTTCTGTATTTATATTCACGTATCTTAGGTACAGTGATTTCCATGCAAACTTATCTCAGTAATAACAGGGAGCCTTGTAGTACCTCGAGTCGTATTAACATTCGTTTCCCCTAATTTATCGAGAATAAATTAGAAAATTTGTAATCCTAAATACCCAAAAAAGATGTCAGCATTCGAAACAGGAAAGGTCCGATGCCAGAATTAATGTGATTTACAGCAAATAATGGTTATTCAGTACCATGACATTAAGTTATTTAGAATGAGTACAAGGACTGTTTAAAAAGTGCAAAAAAGGAATATTACCATCCGCCGTCTGACTTCGAAGAGAGCTTTCTGCCAATTACGTGCTTTTAGGTACTACAAAAGAATCACCATTAATATAACGAACTGCTCTGAGAGCCCTTGTTCTTCTGTCAGTAAAAAACTGCACCGTTCACTTCACCTTCGTGTTGTTTCTTTTAAGACTGCGGTTTCTGTACCCTGCAGCAACAGAAACTGGTACTGTAAGCTAGCGCTCAGGAAACTGCGTATCGTCCTTGGTCTGTATTCAGACAGTTCATGGACAGTGTGTCTGAAATAAACATGAAGGAATGAACATTACGCACTTGAAAGGGCGTTGTATATTGCGACGGAAGTCCAAGCGTTATTCTGCAGTCCTGTTTAACATACATATCGCGAGGCGCGTAGATTGGCCGCGTGGTCTAATGCTTCAAGCTACTGACTGGGCGGCCGTTCCCGCCGGAGGGTGGAGTCCTCCCTAGGGTATGGGTGTGTTTGTTGCCCTTAACGTGAGTGAGTTTAAGCAGTTTGAAGTCTAGGGGCTGATGACCGTAGCGGTTTTTTAAATATGTTTACAAACATCTGAATATCTTACGTGTCGTATTTCTTCCGTGTTCGCAGCACTCTTGCAATGTCTCTATATAAGAACAATATAAAATTTGTAACCATTTATTGTTGCATGTACATTTGCTAGCCTTGATAGAATAGGGTAGATGATAAATGGCACGTAGGTTTTAGATCACTACGTTAGTAGTTTCTTTCACAAACGGTGAAAGCCGGCCGCGGTGGCCGAGGTGACTGAGGCGTTCCAGTCACAGTCAGCACGGCCACTACGGTCGGGGGTTCGAATCCCCCCTCGGGCATGTATATTTGTGCCGTCTTTAGTCTTAGCTAGTTCATAAGTAGTTTGTAAGCTTAGGGACTGATGACCCCGTAGTTAAGTCCCATAAGTTGTACAAACATTTGAACATTTTTGAAACGGTGAAAGAAATAGTCTAATGTTATCGTATATTGGGGCAGTGCTAGGGCAAAGGTATTCTGTACGAACCAAGTGTATAGTAATTTTATGCGGTAAATTTTAACGACTTTATTTGCTCTATCTTTGTCTAGATCGTTAGCATAAGGTGACTAATTAGACCTGAAACTATTTTTTAGCTATCCGTGCTATGTTGGCCCTCGACTTAGAGATACCCGGTCCGATTTCTGTAGGCGGATGAAAGTTTCGTAGGCAGTACTAGGACCGAAACGGGAGCAGAGATAGTGTTTTACAGTTTGAGTTAATGTCCTGTGTTTAATTTTATACCTCGAAGAAGTTTAAGTTGTAGCATCTGACACTGAAGTTGGTTATCTCTCTGTCGGATGGCGCTATTCGAAAGGAGCAAACTGACCCTCACTGATCTTGTTCTCTCTCTCACTCTCTCTCTCTCTCTCTCTCTCTCTCTCTCTCTCTCTCTCTCTCCCTCTCTCTCTCTCTCTCTCTGTCATAAAATAAGACACTAAACTTCAGCGGCTGAAGTAGACAAGATATAAAATGCAAAAAGGTTATTAGAAGAAAATCATATCTGAAGAAGAGAGATTTGCTAACATCGAATTTTAATTTTAGTATTAGAAAGGCGTTTCCGAAAGCATTTGTATGGAATGCAGTCTTGTACGAGAGTTCAGACAGAAATATGATAGAAGCTTATGAAATTAGATGCTACAAAAGACCGCTGAAGATTAGCTGGGAAGTTCGAGTAACTAATGAGCAGGTACTGAGTAGAATTTGGGAGAAAAGAAATGTGTGGCATATATTGACTATTGGTTCAAGTGTTTGTAAAGTTATGGGACCTAACTGTACTGGTGATCGCTCCCTAAACTTACGAACTACCTAAACTAACTTATCCTAAGAACAATACACACACCCATGTCCGGGAGGAACACTCGAACCTCCGACGGTGAATGGACGCGGTACAGCAGCAAGGCCCCTTAGTGCGCACGGCTATTATGTCACGGCCTATTGGTATGACACCAAGGAATCTTCACATTTAGTTTAGAGGGAAATGTGGGGTTAAATTCACAGACGGCGACCGATGGACGAATACAGGAAGAAGGTTCAAAGATATGTCGGTTGCCGTTTTTATACAAAGATGAAGACGCTTTGCACAGGTTAGAGTATCGTGGAGAGTTGCATCATAGCAGCCTTTGGACTCAAGAAAACTACAACAATATGACGTGTCCACCGTTTGAAGTGGCTCTTCACGATTTCTTGGCCTGCGCCAAAGACTTAATCTTAGAGCAGGATTTACACAAAGTGTTTTCTGTTATTTGTCGGGTATATTACAATCCCCTAAGTGGCGTATTAGTAATTTCTTGATGTCATAACACATGTTCTGTCGCCTTCTCTCGTATTCTTGTCAACGCCCCCCCCCCCCTCCCAGTTGGGAACCTATTTCTGCAGAACCGCATTCCACAAATCAAATGTTTTTATTCTTTAGTTTTTCCTTTATTTCCGCAGCCCGATGTTCAAAACCTTACTACGCTGCGCACCAAAGGAACGTTCTCAGTAATTTCTTATATTACCACCGATGATGGAAAACTGGGTACTCATGGGAGAGACACTGAGTTGCATAAGAAAAGGGAAAGAAACGTACATTCTTTATTTATTCGGAGAGAGGAGAATTCGACGTAGGTTACAATTCTCATCTTCTAAATTAATAATTCAGAGTTTCTCATATCATTGAAGTTAGGTAACGGTTTCACAGGTACTCGTAATTTGTTATTGTTGTGGTCTTCAGTCCGGAGACTGGTTTGATGCAGCTCTCCACAATACCCTATCCTGAGCATGCCTCTTCATCTCCACATAAGAACGGCAACCTACATCTGTCTGAATCTGCTTACTGTATCCATCTCTTGGTCTTCCCCTGCGATTTTTTCCCCACACACTTCCCTCCAACGCTAAATTCACAATTCCTTGATGTCTAAGAATGTGTCCTACCAATCTATCCCTTCTATTAGTCAAGGTATGCCAGAAATTTCTTTTCTCCCCAATTCTGTTCAGTATCTCCTCATTAGTTACGCGATCCACCCACCTAATCTTCAGCATTCTTCTGTAGCACCATATTTCAAAAGCCTCAATCCTCTTCCTGTCCGTACTGTTTATCGTCCATGTCTCACTCCCATACAAGGCAACACTCGATACAAATGCCTTCAGAAAGGACTTCCTTAGGCTTAAATCAATATTCGATGTTAACAAATTTCTCTTTTTAAAGAACGCTTTTCTTCCCATTGCCATTCTGCATTTTATATCCTCTGTACTGCGACCATCATTTGTTATTTTACTGCCCAAGTAACAAAACTCATCAACCTCCTTTATTGCTTCGTTTCCCAATCTAATTCCTTCAGCATCACCTGATTTTCTTACACTACACTCCATTACCCTAGTTTTACTCTTGTTAATGTTCATCTTATATGCACCTTTCAGCACACTGTCCATTCCGTTCAATTGCTCTTCCAGGTACCTTGCTGTATCTGACATAATTACTATGTCGTCGGCAAAATGCAATGTTTTTAATTTTTCACCCTGAACTTTAATTCCTTCTCCAAATTTCTCCTGGCTTTCCTTTATAGCTTGCTCAATGTACAAATTGAATAACAATGGAGAGAGACTACAACCCTGTTTTACTCCCTTATATATGGGATGGTAATTGTGAATATATATATATAAGGTGACACTTATTGAACTACATGAAACAAAATTTTCGCAACGTGAATAGACGTTAGAACGCTTAAACTCCACAATTGACAGTTGGGAAAGGTGGGACTTTTTGTGCGCCTTCAGTTAGATAGGATCAAGAAGCTGAACTGGCGCATTTCGGTGAGGCAGAATCCGCATTTCGCGATCAGGAACTCTCTTCACCCTATACTGCGGTCATCGAAACGAGAGACGGACGGCCAGGTGTGGACGACACGGCGTCCCTTACAAAGTGTCGCCTCATGCGCTTCACTTGTAAAGCCGTCGTGTGTGTTGTATGGAGGTCATGTTTGAAGCTGAATGTAAATTTCATCTTGAAGGAGCAGTTGCCGAATATTGACACAGGTTTTAGTGTTAGTAATCACATTCAGTATTTAGTGTCTTCGTATCTCTTTTTCTCTCTTATTGGTATCACGTAAAAGAATATTCATTACGTCATCCACCATTTTGAGTCCATCTGAGAAGCGGTCAAATAAGAAATCATTAAGTTTTTCAAAGAAATTGTAGTTCTTAGTATGTGTGATACGGAGCTTACGAACAACTTAAATTGGAAATAACACGTGGAAAATCTAGTAGGGAAGGTGAACCAAGAGCGGAACACTAAGAAGATGTAACATTTCTGCTTAAGAAACAGACTACGCTACACTTGTGCGTCCTATTGTGGAGTATTGCTGTGCATTGTGTGATACCCAACAAGATTATTGCGTGGTTATGGAATATCGCCACAGATTTGTGACTGGATATGGGATTATCTGTCAGAGAGGAAACAGTTTATAGTAACTGTCGGTAATGCATCGACTGAAACAGAAGTGATATCCGTCGTTCCACAGGGTAGTGTTATTGGTCCTCTGTTGTTCCTTATCTACATACATGAGCCGGTAGAAAATCTGAGCAGCTCTCTCAGTTTGTCTTCAGATAACACCGTCATTTATTGTCTAGGAAAGTCGTCTGAATATCAAAACTAACTGAAGAACGATCTAAATAAGTTATCAATATGGTGTAAAAATTGTCTATTTACTCTAAATAATGAGAAGTGTGAATCCGTTAAACTTAGTTTAAAAGATAAATCAATCAAAAGTGAAGGCCGCAAATTCCACAAAATACCTAGGAATTACTATTACTTCAGACTTAAACGGGAAAGAACTCGCAGATAATGTCGTGAGAATGGCGAACCAGAGACTGCGTTTCATTGGCAGAACACTTGAAAGATATTACATAACTATTAAGATCACTGCATACACATTGCTTGTTCGTCTTCATTTAGAGAATTGGTGCCCAGTGTAGGATCCATATGAAGTGGTTTGACGGAAGCCATCGAAAGAGTCGAAAGAAGGGCAGCCCGTTTTGTATTGTCCGATACAGGAGAGACAGCGTCACGGAAATGATACACGATCTGGGATGGGAATCATTACAACAACGGCGTTTATCGCTGCGGCGTGGTCTACTTACGAACTCCAATCGCCAATATTCTCCTCCGAATGCAAAGATATATTGTTGACTCCCACATATATAGTTAGAAGCGATCATTAGAATAAAATAAGAGAAATCAAAGCTCGAACGGAGAGCTTGAGATGTTCTTTCTTCCCGCGCGTTGTTCGAGAACGGAATGGTAGATGAATGGTATAAATGTGGTTCGATGAACCCTCTGCCAGGCACTTAAATGTGATTCGCAGAGTGTGTCATGTAGATGTAGAAATGCGTTATTCGATGAGCCGAGATTTAAATCAGAAATTCCATTCACCAACTTTCTCTTCCGAATGCAAACATATTTCGTTAGCATGGTGAGACATGATTATAATGATCATCATAATAAAATAACAGACATCAGATCGAAATCGTAATATTTAGGCGTTCCATTTCCCCGCGCGATATTAGAGAATGGAACGGTAGAGTAAAATCATAACAGCATCTTGATAAACGTGCTGCCACGCATTTCAATGTTATTCGAACTGTATTTATGTAGACATAGGTATAGATGTATAACTTCCCTATCCATCTGCTCCTTATCATCGTCACGGAAGGCAGACCTAACGTAAACCCGAAAATCTGTAGTGACATTTACATTTTGAATTAAGTGTGTTGTCCACAGCATAGTCTGTTATTAATTTACGCTTTGTTTACTATAGCTCAATACAGTCTTTTTACAAGTATATTAACGACCAGGAACTTGAATTCTGTTTTAGAATGTATGCACCTTACCAGTGTGTGCAAACCAAAATGCTGATGAGGTACAGTACCTGTTAGTATAATATCAACACTGTTGCCAACCCTGTAGGTTTCACAGTAGAGAGCGACAGAGGCGTGGGCGGCAGACTGAGTTTAACATACGCGGCGCGTGCTCGCTGGATTATGTTTACATTTGCAATATCAGCGATATCACACGCGGCGCGCACACAGTCCCCTGATTAACTGTGTCTCCGTCCCTCATCCCCCTCCCTCCCACCCCCCACCCTCCGACGCTCTGCGTCACGAGCTACGATCTCTCGCAGCAACGCCTCGTGTAGCGACAGATTGCATGTCGTGGGGATTCGATTCACGCAATCGTCAAGGCTATTGTTATTTCTAATTTTCCGTCTCTACTTTTTAACATAAATGTTACAACTTCTAACAAAATAACATGGAACTTTTCCTGGTACATTGACACGAATGATAATTATCTACACGTTGATTACTACTCTGCAGTCGAAATGTAAGGTGCGTCGCGAAGGGTTCCATGTACCACTACTAGTCTTTCATGTGTCATTATGAAAATGTTTGTTTAAAGAATTAGTGTAAAAACACAACATATCTCGGTCCATCATCTGGTGACCTGTCAGTAATATACAACAGGTGATCAAGAAGTCAGTATAAATTTGAAAATCTAATAAACCACGGAATAATGTAGATAGAAAGGTAAAAAATTGACCACATGCTTGGAATGACATGGGGTTTTATTAAAACAAATCCGACAGATGGCGCTGGACAGCGAAACGTGACTGCGCATGAAAAATCGTGTATAAAAGGAGCTGTAATGAGAGAGAGAGAGAGAGAGAATCCGTGTTTCATGTTCATTACTTCTAATCATTACATGTATCTCTCAAGGCTGAAGAGCAGCCACCGAAGCTGCTGCCAGCCTGCTGCCTGAAATAAACTGGTAGCATTAAAACAAAAAGAAAAAAAGAGAATCTGATGCACCAGCAGTCGCAGCATGTTGATGTTACCTAAAAAGGCGCTTTTAGTGAAGCTGTATTATCAGAATGGGGAATGTGCTACTTCAGCGTTACGATCCTATCGCAATACGAAGGTGATTCGAACGGGTAAAGGTCCGTTGACAAATGCAGCTGTGGTGAGAATGATTTCGAAGTTCGAAGCCACGGGTTGTTTAGACGATAGACCCCAAAGTGACCGACCGAGCACAAGGCGAAATGCTGCTGAGACAGTTAAGGAAGAAATGGAGACTGTAGCGGGTTCGTCTATGCACTGGGAAGTCAGCGCTCGTGCAGTCGCACATCGCACCGGCATTCCATACACTACTGTTTTGTTGGCACTTAGGCGTACCCTCCGATGCTATCCTTACAAAATCCATTGGCATCATGAACTGTTACCTGGCGATTTAGTAAAGCGGAGGGCATTTACGGTGGTTGAGTAACGTGTTGTGGACCGACGAAGCTCATTTCACACTCCGAGGGTCCGTCAGCGCCCACAACTGCAGAATTTGGGCTACCGAAAATCCTAGAACTGTCGTGGTAACTCCATTGCACGACGGGAAAGTTACGGTATCGGTTGGATTTACCACATCTACTGTTATCGAGCGTTTTTCTTCGAGGAACTGCGTGATTCTGGTTTTGTAACTGCTACAGTGACGGGTGAGAGGTATGCTGATATGTTACAGAATCGCATCATCCCCAGCCTGGCTGATGAACACGTGCTGGAACTACGATTTTTATGCAGGTTCGCGTTCCACCCCATAATGCTAGACGCGTGAAAGATCTCTTGCGGGCGTCGTTTGGTGTTGATCGTCTGATCAGCCGCCACTTTCGTCATGCTTGGCCTTCCAAGTCCCCAGACCTCAGTCCGTGCGATTATTGGCTTTGGGGTTACCTGAAGTCGCAAGTGTATCGTGATCGACCGACATCTCTAGGAATGCTGAAATACAACATCCGACGCCAGTGCCTCACCATAACTCCAGACATGATTTACACAGCTATTAACAACATTATTCCTCGACTACAGCTGTTTTATGAGGAATTATGGTGAACGTATTGATCATTACCTGTTAAGAACATCATCTTTGCATGTCTTGATTTATTGTGCAAATTATTGCTTTTCTGGTCAGATGAAGCGCTATCTGTCGGACATTTTCTGAATTTTTTTTATTTTTTTTTATTTTAAAGATAAGGAAGAAAGAAAAAAAGAACCCCATGTCATTCTAAGCATGTGGGTCAATTTTTACCACTCTATCTACATTATACCGTGATTTAAGTTTTCATATTTATAATGACTTTTTGATCAGCCGGTATATACAGCCAATAAGTATATACACAAAGTTATTTGCAATTTATAATTAAAATTTAAAATATTATTGATATGTTTTATATAATTTTAGATAAGTTGAACTTTATTAATTAAATCCAAATTATTTTGTATGTATTTTCAATTCCTACACACTGGTGCACAACGGGAGACTTTGTACTACAACAATACACAGACATCGTTCGTCTCCATTGTGTAGTTTTTGATGAAGAGCAAAATATTTACATCCACACGTAAAACTCCCATATATCCATCCCCTTATCGTTATCAACCCTCTACCACCATTGTGCACAATGGTAGACCGTTAACTACTACCACATACAAACACTATACGCATGCGATGTGTAATTATGGGTGCAGAGTGAAATATGGGGACAAACACCTCAATTTATATATATATATATATATATATATATATATTCAAGTTTAAAGAACATAATTCAATAAGCTTTAATTTTATAGTAGTATCATTAGTACGTAGTTCTAACTTCCCCATTTTATTATTTTATGATACAATATTTCTCCACCTTTTTCATGCGTAATTGCAAATTTTTAGACTTTTGGGGATAAAACAGGCATAATGTCTGTATATTGTGTTTTAGGCATATAATATACATTATTACGTAAGTCAGTATTTTAGTGGTTTTGAATAAACACTCAGTTTCTTATGTTTTGTGACAGAACTGAAGAAGTTTCCTAATTCGTGAATAACATATTCATTCTCATTCTATTTACGGAACACGAATTTTACAATCATTTCTTCTAGTCGTTTCTTAATTTCTTAATAGTTCCTGGTATTCGACTTTTGTCAGTTTGGACACAAATAGCTATTGCATAATCAACCATTAAAGTAAAAAATTGGTATTGCACTTCCAACTAATCTATTCTCCATTGAGCCAAAACCGTCCAAATTTATGATTTCACCGATACTTTGTGCTCTCGAATGAGACTGCCGGAAGCGTAATCTTGTCTGTTTACCTTCAAAGCACTAACTCATGAAAAATTAACAATTACTTTACAACTGATTCCAAAAGCCATGCCCCTTGCCAATCTTCCATTCTGTGTTACTCTCCTGTTTCGTAAATAGCGTCATTTCACAGTGATACGGACTTTGGTTAAGCGAAAGAATTATCTAATTATCACACAGCATTATCAATGCGTTACAGACAGCCTTGTATTTTTTTTTTTTTTTTTTTTTTTTTTTTTTTTTTTTTTTTTTTTGTGTGTGTTTGTAAATGCGACAGCCTCTTCTATCAAAAGTAATATTATGTCTCTGTTCAATTACTTTACTTACAGAAAATAAATTCATAGTTACTTTGGTGTGTAAACAACACCTGTTACTTTCAGTCTTTTTTCATACCAACATCTGCATCAATATGGGTGTCACCAAAACATTCAATCGGAAAACTGATGATGTATGCTGAAGCACCAGAATCAATTTACAAGTATTTAGTTGTGGTTTTACCTGCTACCGTGAAGAAGACCTTGTAACGTGACGTCCCTTCTGATGGATTGCAACTTCTCCCTCCCTCTCCCCCCCCCCCTCCCCCTCCCCCCCCCCCCCTCTCTCTCTCTCTCTCTCTCTCTCTCTCTCTCTCTCTCTCTCTCTCTCTCTCTGTGTGTGTGTGTGTGTGTGTGTGTGTGTGTGTGTGTGTATATATATACCAGAGTCAGAGAGAGAAAGAATGTAAGAGTAAGGGTGAGGACGAGAGAGGGCGGAATGTGAAGGCAAAATGTAAGTTGGGCATTTCATTAATGGAATAACAAAACACTGAGGAATATTAGTTGTATAGAGTTAAGAGCTTAAGAAGCATCATCCATTCTTAATTGCTCCATATTTATGCAAGATCTAAACAAAACGTAATAACTGCAGTATTAAAATCAGTTCTGGTACAAAGACAACACTGCCGGCCGCGGTGGCCGAGGGGACTGAGGCGCTTCAGTCACGGTCTGCACAGCCACTACGGTCGGGGGTTCGAATCCCCCATCTCGCATGGATATTTGTGCCGTCCTTAGTATAAGGTAGTTGATAAGTAGTTTGTAAGTTTAAGGACTGATGACCCCGTAGTTAAGTCCCATAAGCTTAACAAACATTTGAACATTTGAAAGACAACACTGTTGTTAATAGACTGAAATAAGCAAACACTCTACTTCAAGTGAATTTCCTGTTTTTAAATAAAGGACATCATGTTTACGAAAGTGGCTTTTTTCCAGCGAGATGCTATACAGTGCTGATAAGTGTAGGTCAACTTTAACTGATGTAAACATAGTGAATTATTATCTTGTCGAAAACAGTTTTTCCAGTGAAGTTTAACATTTATGAAAATAGGAGTTGTTCTCTCGGTAAGTCTGAGATGTGATCTTTTGCATCCCAATATTGATTCTACGAGGAAATCCAGTAAATCAAATAAATCTAATGTATAAAGAACTGTGCAAAATTGTCTGATCTAAATTTAATAATTTCGCAGTACTGAAATAAGTATTGTGCGTTCATAAATATAGGAAAGTTCAATCATTATCAGAGCAAACAGATAGCATAAACCATTTCAAATGATTGACAATAAAAACGATAAGTGACAGTACTATGGCCAACCATAAATACACCAATACGAGTCTTATGTGCACATGAACTGAGTTAATCTTCTGAGATCTGCACAGTATCACTTGCACTAATCAAACGCCGTAACCTAGCTTTTAGAACGCAACGGAATTTCTGCAATCCGACGACGCTTTACCAAGAGGCGATGACGATACAGACGCATCGCACAGGCTTCTGCCTACGTAATCGGCTGGACGGGCAAATATAAATATTACACAACGGGTGCCGAAATGGAAAGGTACGGAAGTGCATTGCCGGATGACTGAAGTCTTTATTCCATGGTAGTCAGAAGAGGCCAGAGCACAACTATCCCACCATTTAACGAGCCGAAGGATTATTCTACTGTGTCCTTCGTTGTCAGACTTGAAGCGCTTTCCTTTGAGATGGTTATTCAGCGGGCCAAACAGATTGAAGTCGCAGAAAGATATGTTCGGACTGTATGACGGATGGTGAAACTGCTCCCGCTTGGAATTGGCCAGTACACTTTGCCCTGGAGACGTGTGGACGCACGTTATCATGGAGCACAATCACTCCCTCCGTGAGTAGACAGGCCGTTTGCTCTTGATGGACTTGTGTAGGCTACGGAGTAAATTTCCTTGAAACGGAAAAGCTTCTTTCTGTGAATTAGCACGCGTTTAGGAAACATGGTTCATGTGAAAATCAGCTTGCCCTTTTCTCACATGACATCTTGTAAGGCATGGATGAAGGGCAACAGGCGGATTGTGTTTTTCTCGACTTTAAAAACGCGTTCGACGCGGTGCCACACTGCAGACTGCTAACGAAGATACGAGCTTACGGAATAGGTTCACAGATTTGTGACTGGCTGGAAGATTTCCTAAGTAATAGAACGGCGAGTGTTCATCGGAGACGAGTGTATCGTCAGGCGTGCCCCAGGGGAGTGTGATAGGACCGCTTTTATTTTCTATCTATATAAATGAACTGATGGACTGAGTAAGTTGTAATTTGCGGCTGTTTGCTGATGATGCTCTGGTGTATGGGAGGGTGTCGTCTTTAACTGACTGGAATAGCATACAGGATGACATAGACAAAATTTCTAGTTGGTGCGAAGAATGGGAGCTAGCTCTCAATGTAGGAAAATGTAAGTGCATGAGTAGGAAAAACAATCCCATAATGTTCGAATACAGCATTAGTAGTGAGCTTCTTGATGTTGTCGCGTCGTTTAAATATCTAGGCGAACATTGCAGAACGATATGAAATGGAACGGACATTAAGGACACTTGTGAGTAAGGCGGACAGCCGACTTCGGTTAATTGGGAGAATTTTGGGAAAGACGCTTGTAAGAACACGTCTTGAGTATTGCTCAAGTGTTTGGGACCCGCAGCAGATAACCTTAAGAGAAGACATAGAAGCAGTTCAGAGGCGAGCAGCTAGGTTTGTTACTGGTAGGTTTGACCAATGAGTGTCACGGAAATGCTCCGGTAACTCAATTGGGGATCTTTGGAGGAGAGACGACGTTCTTTTCGTGAAATTCTGTTGAGAAAATTTAGAGGGCCGGAATTTTAAGCTGACTGTAGTACGATTTAGCTGCCGCCTACTTAGATTTCGCGTAGTGCTCACAAAGACCAGAAAAATTAGGGCTCGTACGGAGGCATATCGGCATTTTTTTTCCTCGTTCTATTTGGGAGTGGAATACGAAGGGAAATGCCTAGTGGTAGTACAGTGTACTCTCCGCCACGCACCTTACCGTGGATTGCGGAGTACGTATGTAGATGTAGATGTAGTGTCTCACAGTACAAGTGAGTGGTAATGGTTTTTCCGTGCTCGAGGAATTAGATGAGGTATCTGACCTCGGATGTCGATAAAGACTGCATCACCATGCCTGCTGAGGGCTCAGCTTTGAATGTTTTAGAGGGAGGTGACATTTGCGTCCCTTGATGTCGCACTGCTTATCCAAAAGCGGCATACTCAAATTTGGTTGTTACGACGTTTCGCGCCTTTTCATTTGAGCATCCCCCGTACCTACCAAATAAGGAGAAGACGAGACGCCAAGTGTCGTAAATTGAAGAGTAATTTTAAGAACGAAAGGAAAATGAATGCGTCCATAAAATAGTTGTGTAATCCGTCATCGAATTCCCTTTCCGTAGAGCAACAATAAAAAAAATAACAAAACAAATATTCTGGTGATTTTTCATGAGCGTGCCCTTTGTCATCCAACTTTCAGTTCAGTGAGTCGAGTGTTCAGCCTTGATGGAAACGGTATACGTCCGCCTCTCGGCTACGGTAGCTACCGGAATAGGCCCTGGGCGACGCAATCAGTGGAGGAGCCCCACAGCCGTCGCCTCCCTGCGTAACAATGGCACCAAGGAGCGCAGGCCTGGAGCGGAATCCTAACTACCTGTTTTCCATCCCCCGTAAACGCCTGCACCGTTATCTAACTTAATTCCATCCAAGGACATTAGACCGAATGCCGGGGCGAGGCCTGCCTCTCTCTCTCTGTCTCTCTCGGTGTTCTTCACAAACTTGGCTCACTCCTCGGAGCCTCACCGGTTGCCACCGAGTTCGCGATTATCTCAGACGAGACGAAAACTTGTAAATAATAGTGCAACGTCCGCTGCGAGGCTGCAGCGCAAAGTTGTCCGCGCACTGTTGGTGGTAATGAGGGTGGGAACCTAGCCAAGCGGGACTTGCTCAAGTTGTAGTACACTTGTTCTAACGTCGCTTGTGCCGCCGTGCCCAGTAAAGTAATAGTCATAAACTCATTAACTAATCAGCGTTTTAACGTTGTATACATAACAAAGAGCCACGTCTTTTAATATCAATACTATAAAAAAAATCTTGACAGAAGGACATATAGAGGGTGACCATTACTTCCTATGGCAGCTGAATAAGATGTCTCGTAAGGACAATGATTTACTGGGATAGATGTCAGAGAGAAATATCCCAGCTTCAAAGACAGTCACATTGAGAGAGGGATAGAGAGAGAGAGACATAAAAAGGGCTGCGACGTCATTATCAACGAATGCGAATCTTTGAATGCAGTACATGGCTGTGGACGTAAGGGCACGTCAAGCACCTCCAATCGTGTCTGACAAGAAAACCTACGGAGGGGGGTGAATCGGCCCCTCCAAAATCGAGGCTACAATGGAAAAATTGGGATAACTTAGAGATGAATAAAGCTATTTTTAGGGTTTTTTATTTTTATTTTATTTTATTTTTTTTTTTTAATTTTTTCGAAATTATCTTTTGATAAAATGTTCAAATGTTTGTTAAGCTTATGGGACTTAACTACGGGGTCATCAGTCCCTAAACTTACAAACTACTTATGAACTACTTACGAACTAGGACGGCACAAATATCCATGCCCGAGGGGGGATTCGAACCCCCGACCGTAGTGGCCGTGCTGACCGTGACTGGAGCGCTTCAGTCACCTCGGCCACCGCGACCGGCTATCAAAAATTGCTTGTAATTGAACTGCAGTTTATTAAAACTTCAAAAGACAGGCTAATTAAGAAACAAGTAATATATAATCACCTCTGGCAGTATTGCTCATGTGAAAAATACCGAGTAGCACCGACGTTCGGAACCCACGTTAAACTGTAAGTCCCCCTATAACTGGCTGGGTAAGTCAGTTCTAAGGTCGGAGGAAGGCCACGGCATACCACCTCCAAACAGGACCATGCCTAGTAAAGCACTGTGGTGTTCAAACCAATCTTCGGATTGTTGACTGCTTTACCTTTCACCCTATATATATATAGGGTGAGTCATAAATGAGGAAACATATTTCATGCAAATTGTCTCACACTGAGCTACAAACATAAAATCGTTTTTCGCATGTTCATATGTCAATAAATGACAGTGCAATTAAATGGTAAAAATCTGGAAGTATGAAGTTGACTTTCGAGTGTTACTGCACTCAGCTGACATTGGCTAAGGGGACAGATGGGCAACAGGGCACAACATGGGAGTGTTGTAGGAAGTCTAGCCGCTCACTAAGAAGGCGAGGCATGCGGCGTCAACGACGGTCTGCGTGACACTGCGAGAAATGACAGCGGATACATAATTATATCTCGTACCGTTTTTGCTGGCCGGTATCATGTATTGTGACTGGTTGGCACAGGGAAAGGAACTTGTGCCCTTTTGACCTGTTGCCAATTTGACCCCTTGGCCAATGTTAGCGCACAGTAAGACCGAAAAGTCCACTTCATATTTGCAAATTTTTACCACTCAATTGCATTCTCATTTATTGACTTAGGAACTCGTGGAAAACGATGTTTGTAGCTCAGTGTGTGACAATTTGCCCGAGATATTTTTCCTCGTTTATGACTCACCCTGTATATTTGAGGTGTAAACAACCATTATAATTATAAAACGAAGTGGAACAACGTGGTTTAACGAAAGCAAGTCTCCATTCTGAAACGCTGTAAACGTTTGGACACAAAGGAAGGCGAACCATCAAATTACTGATTGTGGAACTTGCACACTAAGAAGTAATACAAAAATAGATGAATACACAGACATACATTGTGAAATGAGAAAAAGAAGACGTAACTCTCATATTTGTATCAGTATAAGTGGTCTCTGAATGAACGGTAGAACTCGTACTATAAAACCACGATTCCTTAAGGAGTAGAATTCCCACGTATAGAACTTCTGTAGATATATGGTTACAAATTAATTAACGTGCTTAATGTTTAACATTAATTGTGCATGTAATCTAGAAAAAG
Source organism: Locusta migratoria (assembly GCA_026315105.1). Taxonomy (NCBI): domain Eukaryota; kingdom Metazoa; phylum Arthropoda; class Insecta; order Orthoptera; family Acrididae; genus Locusta; species Locusta migratoria. The sequence continues at coordinate 207,964,699 of CM048747.1, read as the reverse complement.
AGAAATGATTTTAAATTGTATTTAAAGATAGTTGAATGTGATTAAGTGCCCACTTTATCACACAATGCCGCTATTTTTTTTACTTATATGAATATTTATGATGTCGTGTCTGTAGTAACACGATATATTTTTGCAGGCAGATTCAGTGATATACGAGGATAATATCTGCAAAATATCAAGAATTAAGAAATTAACATGGCAAATCAGCGGAAATGACATTCACGATACAAGTTACATAAGAGTTCGAAATTATATGTGAAGTTTGACGGATGTACCTAGGCAAAGTGTTATCATTTTCCAGTATTAGACCAGCGAAGTTGGTATATTTGACCACAGTCAGCTTCGAGAGAAAGACACATCTATCCTGTTAAACCTTACACAAGAATATATTTCCTAGTGATTAGAATATGACTGTATTTTAAAAAATTTTGATCAGTTATAATGAAGCGAATTATCGAAGGTAAAGTTATATTCCGCTGGAATTCTTCAGATACTTGACTTTGCCGTACGTGGGGACCGTTTTCTGGGATAGCGTTTTAATACGACAAATTAATAACACAACTAAGTCAATTTATTTGACCTATATTGACCTAATTCGTGCCAGCATGAAATTTTCCGCGTTAGAGATTCGTTAATTTCATTTAGGTTCTTCATTATGATCTGATAGTGTTTGAAAAAGAGAAATTTGTTAACATCGAATATTGATTTAAGCCTAAGGAAGTCCTTTCTGAGGGCATTTGTATGGAGTGTTGCCTTGTATGGGAGTGAGACATGGACGATAAACAGTGCGGACAGGAAGAGGATTGAGGCTTTTGAAATATGGTGCTACAGAAGAATGCTGAAGATTAGGTGGGTGGATCGCGTAACTAATGAGGAGGTACTGAACAGAATTGGGGAGAAAAGGAATTTCTGGCATACCTTGACTAATAGAAGGGATAGATTGGTAGGACACATTCTTAGACACCAAGGAATTGTGAATTTAGCGTTGGAGGGAAGTGTATGGGGAAAAAATTGCAGGGGAAGACCAAGAGATGGATACAGTAAGCAGATTCAGACAGATGTAAGTTGTCGTTATTATGTGGAGATGAAGAGGCTTGCTCAGGATAGGGTATTGTGGAGAGCTGCATCAAACCAGTCTCCGGACTGAAGACCACAACAACAACAAGGTAGTCTATTACTAAACGTTTCCTTGTGTTCCTGATTTGCTGTAGATTTGAAATTATCATGAAGCCGTTCGTCAAAACATTTGTCATCATTGACGTAAATAAGGTTATTAAAAGTAATCCCGTAATTATCAATATAAATAGAAATATATAATCCCTGAGACGGATTTTCGTCTCGAATATGTCAAAGACATTGAAGGTAAATCTGAAGCGTTGAATTAAAATTTGTGATGAGACTGGGAATCGAACCCGGACCTCCATGCTTACTAGTCAGACTGCTTACCGCCTTTTAAAAAAAATTATATATATATATATATATATCGGTATGTTATTATCCCTTTCTACATAATGGTCTTTGCTCAAAAGGTTAGCAAAATCTTTATTATAGTTCATTGTGTTCTTAATCTCGTGGTGCTCTATGTGCAGAGATATCACGAATGCTAGATTTCCGCATCACTAGCTATTAAGGCGCCTCAGAATAGTCTCAGCACGAAGCTGGAGCTGAATTAAAGTTTGTGGCGTGAAGGAAATTGTACTTAGACTATTCCGGGGCGCCATAATCGTTAGTGATTTGGAAATCTAGCATTCGTGATATATCTGCACATAGAGCACCACAAGGTTGAGAACACAATAAAATATAAGAAAGATTTTGCTAACCTTTTTGAGCAAGACAATGATGTAGAACGGGATAATAACATACGAAAAAAGATAATAAATAAAGGCGGTAAGCCGTCTAACTAGTAAGCATGGAGGTCCGGGTTCGATTCTCAGTCGCATCGCAAATTTCAATTCAATGCTTCAGATTTATCTTTAATCCCGTAATTGTTGGGTTGGGTTATTTGGTTGGGATAGCAGGAGTAAACTGCTAAGCTTATCAGCCCCCCGGTGGTGAGGGGAATGAGTGAGGATAGGAAAGGAAAGAAGGGGAGGGGAAAAGGAAATGCAGTCCGGGAAGTGAAGAAGGGAGGAAGACTGCATTAGCTCGGGGCCCCGTGCTCTTCACGCACGTACTCAATAAATAACCGCGAGCCCCCTGGCAGCAGAAAATAAAGGAGAAGAAATTTCTGGCATACCTTGACTAAAAGAAGGGATAGATTGGTGGGACACATTCTTAGACATCAAGGAATTGTGAATTTAGCATTAGAGGGAAGTGTGTGGGATAAAAATCGCAGAGGAAGACCAAGAGATGGATACAGTAAGCAGATTCAGACAGATGTAGGTTGCCGTTCTTATGTGGAGATGAAGAGGCTTGCTCAGGATAGGGTATTGCGGAGAGCTGCATCAAACCAGTCTCCGGACTGAAGACCACAACAACAAACAACAGTGTTTGAGCCTAAGTCGAATATTATTGAAAAATATGGGAAATCAGATCTTCAGTTCTATGTAAAAGAATTAATGATTGTCAAAATACTTTTATTTTACGATAATCAAATTAATTTGTGTATGTTGCATCATTATAGCTCCGACACATAATTACGTCAAAATTATGCACAGAATTTTCTTAATCGCTGTTTTCTTTCAGGTAATTTTTTTTTCTTCTCTATACTCATACTACGGGAAACGATTGCTAGTACACAACTGAGAGATAATATGTAAATTCAATATATCTAGTTATAACTTTATAAGGAACAGAAGAAGATTAAGATGTCAGTTTTGAGAACGTCATCATATTCTGTCCTAGGCTGTCCTTACCATGTAAACAGCCTATGGAGTATTGTTTATGAAAAATATAAATTTTTCAGGTTTTCGTCTTTTGTGTTGTACATGAATGATTAATTACCCTTTCTTTCTATCTTACATTGGAAAAAGTTGTCTTACGTTGACTGTGTTACACGAAATGAAACAGCGAATTAACAAAATTTCAGTCATGCTAAGGTGTTTTTTAATTAAGTAAAAATTGTAAACTGTACCGTTTCATGAAATTCGGTTACTGGTATTCAAGAAAACTGCTGCGCCATATTTTATATGTATACTCTTCTCACGCATTCAGCTGACGGTATTACGTGCTATACATTTTTAACGTCACTTCATATGTAAAATTGCTGATGGGATACAATGAACGTTAAGTCTGTTAAAGAGGACATATACTTTCAAAAATAGCCCAGTGCGTACCAACATATCACAGAACGAGTTTTTCAGTCCACTGTAACAAATAATGGCATTTTTTTTTAAATTATGAGCATAGCGGCACATTTAGACTTTCCGAAATTTCTTGATGTATATGACACTGCCACACTTTAAAAGATAATACTTTCATCGTAGTTACATTCTGAAGCACCATTACTGTAATATAATCAGATCTTACGGGTCTCCCATTATGAGCATGTATTTTCTCTGGTTATCTGTGTGCCATAACGCTGATACTTTATTATGTGGCTCACCTTATAGAAAATCACTCCTATTGGCAAGACTATGCCCTCATTATAAGAGGACTTTGATCAAATGAAGATATGAGGACTAGTTCAGTGATACGAACGCCAGTTACTAACTGAAGCAAGAAATGATGGAACAAAGAGAACTTAGATTTTTAGGCCGATATCGTTAAGTTTTAGAATATATCTCTTATTAAACACAGCACGCAAAATTGAACAGTGATTGTAGTATTTTTCAGTAGCTCTTTCTTCTAAAATACGCCGCTCACACGCAGCTTTCGTATCAGTATCTTATATGTATAAGATTATGAACGTATAATACGTGGACGATGACAGATAAACACACAACTGTTGGCCAGTATCTCAATCAGTGAAATGCATTACTAAATGTACAATTCACACAATAAGTTCAATCAGCGTGTATTCCATTTTTAAATGACAAAAATGTGCTAGTTTAGAAGTATTATTTAACCTATGTGTTATCGGAATCCATTATATTTAACTTCTTCGTAAGAGAATGTAATTTCCCGGATAAAAATCTTCGTTAATAAACCGTTTCATGTCTTTCCAGGGAGATAGCACGCTGCAGTCAAGCAGGCAGCGTAGGAGAAGTTTGGATAGAAGTGCCTTCGGACATCAGGAAATCTGATATTGAAATTCCAGAATGTGACGGAATGTGCAGCCAACCTCCAGCACTTGTGCAACATGTTTTTCATGTGTGAAACGTGCCGGAAGGACTGTTCCGAAATCCGAGTCTTTCGCCTCTTCAGATTTCGCTCTGTATATTCTGATGCGATTCAGAGACACCTTTAGACATCCAAGTTTTATATAACGTATACCCTCAATGTCACTACATTCAGAACGATATCTTCATCTGCAACCGCAGGGATGAAATGAAGTGATCTCTCAGGTTTTTTCGGCGTAACCGATTCATAGTGAATTTCTGAGCGATCTGCCGAAGAGTAAGAACGGAAATAACAGCCTTACATTTCACGCGGATGTACCCTAGTAAACTAGCAACGATGCGGCGTACGTACTATGACAGAATTATGAAGGTACATGAAATGTATACACTGTCTGAAAAATATCTCGCGAATAAAACCATTAATACAGAGATAAAAAATTATAACGTCATGCCGAATGCCGACGTTTTACTGCACCAGCAGTGGAAAAAGGACCAAGTAGTCAAATTATGTTTACAGATTTCATAAGTCACTAAGTACTGTCATTCTCAGCTAGTGAATGAATAAAAGTGTTATTCACCCTCTTTGTTAATGACGTCTCTACAATGTGTCACTGGTGCTTTTTATCTCCACAGCAATTTTTTCCTACCAGTAAAAATTGAATATAAGAGACATGAATAACATTCTGGAAATGATGATTAGAAAGGAATAAATTTTTGCCGGTTGACGGGATTGAACTGATAACCTTTCGCACCGCAATCGGTAATGCTATCCACTGCGCCACGCCGGCAGTTGGATAAGAACGGGTCTATCATTTAGTTGTAATTTTATAAAGAACAGAAGAAGATTAAGATGAAAATTTTGAGGTCATCATATTCTGTCCTAGTGACTTAACAATGGAGTATTGTTCATGAAAAATATTGATTTTTCAGGTTTGCATTCTTTTGTGTTGTTCATGAAGGGTTAATTACCCTTTATTTTTATCTTACACTGAAAAAAAAATGTCTTGCGTTGACTGTTTTACAGCGACTTAACAAAATTTCAGTCATGCTGAGGTGTTTTTTAATTAAGATAAAAACTGTAAACTGTACTGTTTCATGAAATTCGGTTTCTGGTATTCAAGAAAACTGCTGCGCTATATTTTATCTCTATACTCTTCTCTCGCATTCAGCCGACGATATTACCTGCTATACATTTTTAATGACACTTCATATATTCGGTTGAAATCGGTCCATCAGTTTAGGATGGTATGCCGAACACTGTCACGAAATGTAGCAAAATTTCAGGAATATCAATATTTCTTTGACGTCACATTGTAGAGCTCAGACTTTTCCCAGCCGAACACAAAGGTGTCAGTTTTCCACGTTGTTTAGTCTTTATGACAGAGGTAGTGTACATTAATTTGTTATTAGCTTTCTGATTCTGGATTCGAACAGTACGCGAAACTACTACTCGATTGACATGTCACAACGTCCGGGCCAATTAAAATTGTCAAAGTCGATAAAATTAATCGGCAAGTGGAACCTCGTAAAACGAATTTTATCCAAAAATCTAATGTCATAGAATACTTGCCTAATCAGAGGACCGTTTTGTCGTGAAGAGAGGGGGAGAGGGAGATTTTTTTCGGGTACCAAATCAATTATTATGGCCACAACACCATTCCAAACATTATCTTGAGCAATAGGACAGTGCGTATACCCGTCGGAGGGACTCAACTCGACTGCTCTAACCTCGGTTGTTTCCCGCCTCTGCAGGACTGCAACCTAAGAAGCGTGAAACCAGACCGCGCAGGCCGGAACCAATGTTAGCGGTTGCTCTGCAGAGGTTGGCAACAAGGTCCTAATTTTGCCGGCGGACGAATACTGTGGTTGCATGTACGAGGTAACAAAAACGACGAGACTAGCCTTATCGACATCAGTTACTTGCTAGTCTTCAAAGGTATCGGTTACCGAACTACTCTTGTGCGGAAGTTTGCCGCCGTTGTAGTAGATCCAGTTGCTCACTTACTGCAGCAGCCACGAACTTCGCCGTCTCGAGGAGTACGTGATCAGTCTCGCCCGCGAGTTTATAGAAATGCGACGGTTTGCATATAGAACGGTAGGAGCGATCAGTTTAAACATGCTCTCGCTGTAAAACTAGTGTAGTCCAGCCTCGTCTGTATTATTCCATGTATTATTTCATGGCTAAAAAGAGTACATCAATATTCTCTCTATGCACATTCTTTCTCATTATGGGGCTGGACAAGTTTACGTATATATGTGTTTTGTATTTTATCTTGTCCAGCAGCATCACGTTCAGGGGAATTATGATGTAAGGATGGTCATTAAAAAAAGCAACACAAAGAGGCTAAGCTATCTATGAGACCTTGTATGTACAGACCATCATAAGTAAGTTGGGTATCTTAGGGTGGTGATCAGATGTGGTTCGGGGTTGGGGACAAGGTTTATGTTTCAGGGGTGGGGTGGAACTTCATTGTAGCAGTCGTAGATTCAGTTAACCAGAAGTTAGGAAATTTGTAATCTCCCAATACATTACATGCCGTAGTAAAATTCTTTATGTAACCTGACAACCCTTAGCAATTACACTATATAAAGAATGAGTTTACTCGAAGTTTGAAAGGTTGAATTTGGGTTTGGTTATTTCTATCGTTTAGTCATGTATTTAGTTGCGTATTGGATTTAATAGTATGCGTAACTGGTGCCTTGGTCCAATAATATGCTATCAATTTACAAGCTCCTGGATGTGAATAGACAACATACTTTATGAAAGTGATTGCAGATAACTTAATTTTCTGACCCTTTACACTGGGGAAAGTTGCTTGTTGTTTCTAATTCCAAAAACTCTCCACGGACAGCGGTAATAAATTATTCTTCGTAAGTGAAAATTGTCAGCGTCATTCGCAATGAAATATTTAGCAACTATTATGGGAGTAAACGTGTAACTCGAAAGATACGTTCCCTGTGTATGTCTGTTATTCTAATCGACATATAATTCCTTTATTTTGGTGAAATACTATAGGCTATTGGCTCCAAAGGGGAAAGAATCCGTTTGTGTGTGTGTGTGTGTGTGTGTGTGTGTGTGTCTGTGTGTGTGTATGTGTTCGTGTACCCGAGTCAGAGAGAGAGAATACGTGAGAACTAGAGAGAGGGCAGAATGTAAGTTGGACATTTCGTTGATAGAATAACAAAACACTGAAAAGTCTTGCTAGTATCGATTCTAGAGGTTACGAAACATCATCCATTCTTAATCAGTCCATATTTATGCGATGTTTCCACGTCAGACATTCGCTCTGATTGATTTCGAAGCTTGAAAGTTCTTTATTGTGTTAGTGGATAGAGGAAAGCCTTATCATATTCTGTACTGTTTTTTTATTACACTTAACCTGGAAACAAAAAGACACAGGATTGTAACCTGCTCTCCTATGAAGTAACTAGAGTGCTATAAGGGACTAAAGTCGAAATGTATTCCATGCATTCATAAATTACTAAACAAGTTTTAATGTTACAAAGTAAACCGCGGAAGACCATCGTTCACAATGTGAAGACAGCTAATTATTACAGTCACAGTAATGAAAAACTTGCACACTGTAACGACGACATACAAGCCCGCAATAGATAGAAAAGTTTTCAAAGTTTCCTGCTGTTCTTGGGTTTAGTGCTGGTACTTTACTGGCGTAATCCTGTTGCTAATTACGAGGAGCTACGCACGATGCTGTGTTGTAAATGATGGATCCCGGATCTCAGTTTTTTATTGACGTGAATAACATGACACTAAAAGCTAAGCATACGTATGGAGGACTCTTTTTATAAATTTTAAACGGCAGAAAAATCACTTTTTGTATCTCTTGAGAAGAAACATTTAAGGACGGAGAGTGATGTATTTACTTGAAAAGTTGGTAACATATTGTGTTCAAAGGTGGGGTAAATATTTTGTTGACGGGCTGTCTCACGCAGAGAGTTCTCGTGATTCCGTAGGGGGTCATTACCGTGCCGGATGGAGTCGTTAAGCTCAGCGGACCCCTGGCCGTTACCCTAAAGTCAGCTTGGAGAGCGTTGTGTGGGAACACTGCGTATCTAGTTTTAAATGTGATATGAGCTGATGATAGAAATCTTTATTAAAAAACAACCAATTAAGGGAAATCATCATCGTCAGTTAATGAAACAATGAATTTTTTGCTATTGTCACATATCGTCAACATACAAACTATGTTACGCAGTGCACTATTACTGTTTAAGTTTGCGATTAAGCTTTTAATGTTAAATAACCATGTTAATTTATATTTCGGTATGACAACAGTGAAAGAAGCATGGATATTTTTTATCTAACATTAGTGATTTAACGTTCGTTTAACATGGTGTTGCAACTGCCTGTATGTGTGTGTTACGTATAAATGTGAACAGTTTTTTTTTTATGTTGAAAATAGTTTAGCAGTAGGTTGGCAAAAGGTGGCACCTCAGATTCGTAGGTATTTGGGAACGACGTTATATTACCGCGTCGAGATGCTGAAAAATTTCCTTATTTAAGTAACAAATATAGGTCTATAGACCGTCATCACGTTCTTACAAGCATTTGCGGCAGCATATCTAACGAACATTGAATCACTAACGTTAGATAATAAAATAATGGTTTTGTCATTGTTGTCATTCTGTAGCATAAATTAACTTCACCAACACACTATCATATCTTGATTGCAGATTTAAACAGTAAAAGTGCACTGCGTTACGTTGGTTTTATATTGACGATATGTGACTATTGCAACAAATTCATTGTTTCATTGTCTGACAGCGATGATTTCCTGTTCGTCTTCTATGATGATGTAAATGCTACTGAGAACCTGATGATGGTGTTTATCAAAACTCGTTATTTTATCAAGATACCTGTCAACAGCTCGTACCACGTTTTTCAGATTACAAAGGTAGTTCGCATACAACAAACTGCTATGATCATCAGTCGCTAGACTTAACAAAGTACTTTAACTAACTTACACCACGGACAACAACTTGCCCCCGCTCTCTCTCTCTCTCTCTCTCTCTCTCTCTCTCTCTCTCTCTCTCTCTCTCTCTCACACACACACACACTAGACTTGCGCAAAATAGATCGAGATCTGGAGCGCTCACTTTAATTCGCGACTCTGTCGCGAACTAGTTCGTTCTTTCAGTTCGTCCGCTCCCAGTGACGGCTGAGCTGCGTGGTCTGTGCATGCGGGTGGAGGGAGAAGTTCCCCCACCTAGCTGCTTCATGCGCTTGCTGCATGAGCCGTTAACGATATCACGCAAACCAAAAGAAACATTCTGTGGATAATTTCTCGCGTTTAAGTTTAGAGTTGTCTCTAAATCTTGCCATTATGGAATTTATTAGTCAGATATTGCAGAGTGCAGAATACTTCAAGACAGAAATTTTGTAGCACTGAACTATGTAATCTAGCAGGCAGACGCAGTTCGCGACCGATCGCGCATATTTTAGTTCGCGACCGGAAACTCTCTTTTTAGTTCGTCCGATCGTTTAGTTCGTCCGCTTTTTTTTTTTTTTTTGTTCGTCCGCTCTTTTTTGTTCGTCCGCTATTTTTTGTTCGTCCGCTCATTTTAGTTCGTCCGCTCTTTCTGGCTTTTGCTACCGCCTATAAATGTGCTCTTTCATTTGTTATGACAGCTTTTTTATATAACGAATCAGTGTTGCCAAAGCTTGTGCTATTACCCATATTTTTGGGCAGTTAGACATCAAATACTTAAGCAAATAAAGCAGTTATTTACATGAATGGGTGATATAATGGTATTCAACTACTTTGCATACAGAGTACTCGTAGTACTTTATTTTTAAAATGGATTCCTTGTGGCAGTGAACTATGAAACGACAGCTGAGCTGCATCTCAGCTCGAAATGACGGTAAATAGCAGAAAGGAATCATGCGATTCTTCGAGCTCTCGCATCCTCCCGCTGTTACCCGTCAGTCTTCGGAAAAGGAGCGGACGAACTAAGAGGTGAGGGATCTGCGAACTAGTTCGCGTAGTTCGCCTGTGGGAGCGCTCTTCCTAACTAGTTCGTTCACGAACTACACAAGACTAAGTGTAGCCATGCCCGAGGGAAGACTCTAACCTACGGCGGGAACAGTCGCCCAGACCACGCGGCCATTTCGCGCGGCAATGCTACTTCACTTACTTCCATAGAGGAATAATCAGCGTTTGGGTGTACATAATTATGGGCTGGCCGTCCCCGCCGGAAATTCTAGTCGTCTCTGGAGCATGGATGTGTGTGTTGCCTTTAGTGAAAGTTTAAGTAGTTTGTGAGTCTATGGACAGAGGATCATAGCAGTTTTGTCCAACAGGTTTAGAATCATTTCAGCATTTTTTCAAGTAGTAATTTATACTATATTCTGAGCCCAGATACCGATCTGGTAATTAGCAAGATCCACTGTTGGAATCCGAAATGCATTGGCTCGTAAGACACCGAACGTTTAGTGTCACAAATTGAAAAATATGTTCAACTAGCTGTTTAAACTCGGTATTTTTCGGGTGTATATGCATTTTACCAATCCTATATTAAAAAAAGAAAATAAAATTCGGAAAATAATTATATTCATTTATTTATGAAAAAAGCTTAGATATTATGAATCAATGAAACTAAGAAATATGCATAATGTACAAACTTATAAGTGCATTAGCCATGGAAAAAATAGTAATAAAATTCAAATGATGTATAACATTAATTCAAAACGCGACTATAAACAATATTTCTTGTTACTTTTCCAGGAGCTAATATGAATAAATTCTTTGGTGAGCCCACTCTTGACTGGGCGACTTGGAGTTGTCCATGTGGAAAACATGGTGATGTCAAATCAACTCGGCAGTATTTAACAAATTGTCCCTTTGATTTGTTAATCGTAATAGAAAATGCGAGTCTCTCTGGAAACTGCAATCTATTGAAGTTTAAAAGTAAGACTGTCGGAAAAAGGAGTATTAGTGGGACGTACATGTATTTATTCGTTCCTTACCTTACAAGGTGACCACATGGTTATCAGATTTTAGAATTTCTTTATATTTATGGTATGAGAAGTACAGAATTTAAATGACAATCATCCAAAGCCATTTGACGAAAGCCTTGAAAATACTGGAGAAAATCGACTATGAAGTTTTGCAAAGTACACGTAAGTACCAATAATTAAAACAGCATCATTGGTCAGTGTAGATCAGGTAGTAGCGTCTGGCCTCACAACCAAAGAGGTTGGTTCGCACCCTACTGTGACAGACTATTATTATTATTATTATTTTGTTTTCGAATTCAGTTACATAAAACACAAGGTCATGCCTGATTCGACAGTTTTACTGCATCTACAGTGAAACGTTTTTGAGCAGGAGACATCTTTTCATCTTTTGTGTGTGTATGTGTGTGGGGGGTGGGGTCAGTTACAAAAAGCTTCATAGATGTCCTCCCACTGTTTGTGAAAAATTACACATATCTGACATCTTCGAGGTGATCGGTGAAACAGTGACGTTTATTTCAATATACCGGCTGCCATAAACCACAAGGTGGCTTCAGCGGTATAAAAACCTTCTCCACGAAAACATAGCCGCGTTGGAGTAGCCGAGCGGTCTAAGGCGCCTCGCTGCGGAGCGCGCGGTTGCTCGCCGTCGGAGTTTCGAGTCCTCCCTGGGGCATGGGTGTGTGTGTGTGTGTGTGTGTGTGTTGTCCTTAGGTTAGTTTACCTTAGTTTAAGAAATATGTAAGCTACGAACTGATGACGACGCAGTTTGGTCCTACAGATTTACAAACATTTGAACATTTCGAAAACATATGTTTGCCAATTTACATTGTGGTCGATCAAAAGTGTTGAAGTTTGTTGTAAGGTTTCCTTCACCACGGAATCTTCCTCTTGTTCTTTCGGTCAAGGGTGGTGAAATACATCAAGGTCGGAATAATACTGTAGATCTGTATGAAGTACGCACAAACGGTATGGCACGATGGTCCAGTTCCGTCGCGACAGCGGTCGAACTCCAATGTTGAAATATCTACTCAGTCTGCCAAATTGGCAAGGAAACGGCAGATACGCAACGAATGTAGATCAACTCTTCACCACAGATGAATACTAAAGCTTATAAGTTGCGGACGCATACGGAAGAAGAAATTAAAGACTTGGATCGCAAACGGCAAAGAACCAAGAAGATCCTTAAAAACGGACCCTCGGATTCCACGAACACACCGGAAGAAGAAAAGGGAAAGCAACGAGCACAGACTCCCGCGCCCTCTAGCCCTTAAACAACACTGGAAGAACCGACGGATAACACACGGCACCACCAGACGTATAAACCAACTGCATGGGCTGAAGAAATTGAGGATTAAATCCACACATGCTCATACCAGATTAAAAAGTCGCAACCTTAAATATCAATAGGTTAGGATCCACAAGGAAAGTACAAGCATTAAAATATTACGTTTATGCTGTGGATATCGACATACCCATGCTCCAGGAAGTGTGTACTACAGATTTAGGCAATATACAGTATATGGCTACGACGTGAATTTCAATATTGGACAAGAAGAACTGAAGTATTGTTACGACATGGCACACATTACTAAATAAATGCACTGCTGAAAACGGTCGGGGCATCTCGTTTCAAATACCACATCCACGCCCCATCGGGCACTGGAAATAGACGTAGTCGAAGCCATTTTTACGGCGACGACTTGGCCCGTCTCATTCCGAGAGCAAATTCGAACATAATTTTAGGAGGAGACTTTAACTGCGTCCTACGCAGAGAGGACAAAATTCCTTGTCACTGTTGTGACGAACTTCATGTTTTAACGGAGAGTCTCCATATGGTAGACAGCTGGATACACCTGACACCGAACTCCCAACGATTCACCTTTGTCACAAACACGCAGATTAGATCGTATGTACTGCACATTAGACATTTCCAAATCCGTGAGAAATTACGAAATATAGCCTGTTAGTTTCTCAGACCACTGTGCGTATCTAATTTGGGTGGGACACACCCAGCAAAGAACCTTTCTCGGTCGTGGAGTTTCGCAGTTAAATCTTTCGATTCTCTAAGACGGCTGTATAATACAGGATGTACTTGAAACATGGAAAAAATGCGTTCGACTCCTCGATATCGAGAACGCTTAGCTTGATGGATAACGTGTGACAAACCACAAATCAGGAAAACCATCATACAGTACGCCAGACGGAAAAACTATTAGAGGAAGAGAACAATGGAAGTATTTTTCATCTCTCTAAGGGAGCTCTACTCCAATTCGGTTAATCCAGCAGTCAATTTTGCTCGAATTAAACGTACCAGGGCCAAAATTATATGCTTGAGTAGCTCATCCGGGCAGGGCAAGATAGTACGCGCACGTAACGTAAATGATCTCTGCAATGAAGACGCGTCTATTTACCACATCATTCGTGAAACCAAGAGGGCGAAGCTGAAAATAGTAACCAACAAAAGAAGAGCAGGGCATTGTCTACAGTGACCAACTGGCGGTAAAACAGTGCATTCTGAATTACTTTCAACAACTCTACTCCGTAACACTGTACCAAGTCACGGAAGAAAACTCGAAATACGACGATGATGACACAGTACCGTCCTATAACTTTGTTGTATTCCGATTTTAAAATATTTACACATTTGATCAACGACAGAATGAAGCCCACTTTAAAAAAAAAAGTTTTAGGACCATATCATGCGCACACCGCCTCCGGAAGAACAATGGCAGACGTTTTGGCGGAATACAGAGACCTGTCCCACTTAACATGGATTGCTAAAAGAAGCTCGCAGTCGTCTTCTTGGATTTCGAAAGAGCTTACGACAGAATCAGTCACACATAATTACTACATCCGATGCGCAGCATGGTGTATAACGAACAAGTCGTTAGTATTATACGCGATTCCATTGGACACAAGCAAAATTTAAAATAAATAGACAGTTAACAGAAGCTGTGATGATTAAGCGAGGGGTGCGGCAAGGCTGTCATCTCTCCTCAACACTGTTCGCACTCGGTATCGAATCGCTCCTCAAGAGGTTCCACACAAAGGTACAAGGTCTCCGGACAGTGTGTCATGCGTACGCGGATGACGTGAGTGTGGTCATCAAAAACCCACAAGACCTCGATATAGCATGGCAGGTTGCAGAAAATTATACCAGTGCTAGCAGTGCAAAACTCAACATGGAAAGTCCGGAATATTGATGTTAGACCCTTAGCCAAACACCAAACAATCAACGTGGCTGCAGGAAACCAAGGAGAGGACAAAACTCGGACTGAAATCGACCCGTAATTTATTTTGCGCCCAGTGACAAAATTGTACTCAACGCTCAAAGTCTTCGCCATGAAAATCCTGGTGCACAGAAATATGGTACGGGTGAAATTTGATGTAAAATTCTCAACACCGACGTTTTTGAGATTTCCGAGTCTCGCTCGATTTGTCTGCTACTGATTTGCGGATTAGCCGCAACTGCAACTAAAACACTTACTTGGTCATCGTCATTTGTAGCAGGTCGTGATTGACGTTTCACTTGAGGTTGAATACTTACTGTCTCTTTAAATGACGTAACTATCCGATGAAAGATCTGGACACTTGGAATTTGTTTACAACAGCCATACATAAATATCATATCGACCTTTTCTGCAACTGGTAAACTGTCCATTTTAACACGAGTAATATATCACGAAGCAAATACCATCCGCAAGGGTGAAATGTTCCGCAATACCACGTACTTTTACGTTTGTGACTAATACAGCGAAATCTATCACAAAACGAAAAAAGTTTTCCAAATAAAACATTAATCTGTATTTACGCACTAAACGAATGTATAATAAAAATGGGGATATCTATTAAAAAAAAATGCCGCTGATATCCTTTTGACCCATGGTAGCGCCATCGAGCGGGCCAACCAGAACGCCATTTGTTTTCCCCCTTCAACCTAGAAAATTTTGTTTGTTTGTTTGTAGTTTTTTCGTTTGATGGTTATTTCGTGAGATATTTGGCCCGGTCACTATCAATGGATTATCCTGCATACATACAGTATGAATCATCAAACACTTGCACCTCAAATATTGCGGAAATGCAAAGTGCTATTGATGAGCGGTTTCCACAGAATGGATTGGTAGTCAACGACTCGCGTTGTTAGCCAATAAACAGATTGTAAAAATACCTATAAAATGTATTTTTTATCCAAATATACAAATTTTCAAATGGAACAATGTTTGTTTCTATCATTCACTGGAATTTTTGACACCAACTGTGTACAAAGAATTTTGAATTACATTTTTAGTTGGACAGCTACAGCCATTCAAAGTTTTGGGTGAAAGGTTACGACAGCGTAGCTAACTGGCTGGTGGTCATGAGACAGTGGGCCGTGCCCCAGGGGCTAGCCACTCGGCCAGTGAGCTACGCTATCGCAACCTCCGCCCGCGAAACTTTGAACGGTTGTAGCTGCCAAACTAAAAATGTCATTAAAATTCTTTGTACACAGCTGGAGTCAAAAAATCCAGTTCATGATAGAAACAACCGATGTTCCATTTAAAAAAACTGTATGTTTGCATAAAAAATACACTTACTAAGTAATATTACATTCTGTCTGTTGGCTAAATATACGAGCCTCTCACATTCTGTGAAAACCGCACATCAATCGCACTTTCCGGTGAAAGTGTTCGGTGATTATATATATATATATATATATATATATATATATATATATATATATATATATATATATATATGCGCGCCAGTCTGCACGGCCGCTACGGTCGGGGGTTCGAATCCCCCCCTCGGGCATGGATGATTGTGTCCTCTTTAGTATAAGGTAGTTCATAAGTAGTTTGTAAGTTTAGGTACTGGTGCCCCGCGTTTAAGTCCTTTAAGCTTAATAAACATTTGAACATTTTGAGAGAGAATAGAGAGAGAGAGGAAAAATTGCATCTTACAATGTCCAACGTACCTTCTAAGGAGAAAGGAATAAAAGAAAATGTTCAAATGTTTGTAGAGCTTATGGGACTTAGCTACGGGGTCATCAGTCCCTAAACTTACAAACTACTTATGAACTACTTACAAACTAGGACGGCACAAATATCCATGCCCGAGGGGGGATTCGAACCCCCGACCGTAGTGGCCGTGCATACAATGACTTTCGCGCCGCAGTCCCCTCGGTCACCGCGGCCGGCGAGAAAGGAATATGGAAAGAAGAAAAATATATTATGGTGAGAGAAGTGAGTGGAGAACCAATTGCCGGTCGGGGCGGCGGGACAGAAGGAGAAACCCTCGTCCTCGCCGGCAGCGGAGGGCGAGACGTGTAGCGGGGTCGGGTCACGTCTTGCCCCTATCGGCTGCCCGCTGGCCGGCGCGGGCGTCTCGAGTTCCAACTGGCCAGATAAGCCGGCCGGATATTACGTCTTCCCCGATTACCTTCCTCGGTGGCGGCCGGGGCAGAGAACGGCCAGCAAGGTAGCGCCCTGCCGCAGTCCACTTTCACTCGGAAAGCGAGCAGGGGCAGTACACTCGAAGGGTCGTACACACACTTGCGGGGGCATTCAGCCGAATAGGGTCCACAACGTTTGAAACCAGTGTCGATGAAAGGGATCTGACAGCGTCACCTTCACAACCCGAAGGATACCACGAAACAGGGCAGTTTGTGAATTCTGAAAGTACAGTAGTCTGCAAAACAAATGTTCACTCTGCGACTTGGTACCTTTACATCTACAAGACTACTTTGAAGTTAGCTCTTAAATGTCTGGCAGAGCATTAATCGAACCACTTGCTTATCTTAACATTCGAACACTAACTACGCTACTTAAATGTTTCATAAGCTTATGGGACTGAACTACGGGATTATCAGTCCCTAAACTTACAAACTACTTATCAACTAGTTTATCCTAAGGACGGCACAAATATCCATGCCCGAGAGGGGATTCGAACCCCCGACCGTAGTGGCCGTGCAGACCGTGACTGGAGCGCCTCAGTCCCCTCAGCCACCACGGCCGGCACTACGCTACTTTCAAAGCAGCTAAACAGTGACTTCCGAAAATATGTCGCATAACATCATAATATTACAGCGAGGCACCGCACGTAGCACTAAATAAGGTGCCACATCCTCCCTTTGCACAATCCACATACCTGACAAAAAAAAAAAAAAAAAAAGTGAACACCATCAAAATACATTCGCATTCAGAGGTAGAAGTTGGATAACGAATTTCTGATCATAGATTATGCGGCACCAAATGTAGTTTCCTTTAGAAAAAAAAACCCGAAGTCAGTGGCATATTGCCCTATTTCGCAACAATGTAAGTGCTAAAATGTTTGTGTGTCCTCTGTCACTACTGATTATTTAGAAACACCGTGTAATTGCACATGCTTCTAAAAACAATTTAGTAGTTGCTGTTTTTCTTCGCCGGCCGCGGTGGCCGAGGGGACTGAGGCGCTCCAGTCACGGACTGCACGGCCACTACCGTCGGGGGTTCGAATCCCCTCTCGGGCATGGATATTTGTGCCGTCCTTACTCTTAGCTAGTTCATATGTAGTTTGTAATCTTAGGGACTGATGACCCCGTAGTTAAGTCCCATAAGTTCTACAAACATTTGAACATTTTTGTTTTTCTTCTAGTAAATTTAGTAAAGGGTAAATGACAGCATTATCTGCAAAAATAAATAAATAAATAAATAAATAAATAAAACATAGGTCTCTTCTCAGATTGTCTTCGTCCCCTAAATCATTTATACTGATTAGCAACAGACTAAGTCTACAACACTTTCTTGAGCCTCGGCAGATATCACAGCCGTTTCTGTGTCTATGAAATGTGAACGTTCTTTAGTACAACAGATACTCTTCCCCAGAGGCAGGCATTGTGGATAGAAACGACTTGAAACAAGCGGTGTCAAAATTGTTTTCGAAACGCAGATACAGCAGTCATTTCTTCGTACGCAGAAATGGCCATGACACAAGAACTGATGATAAAAAAAAGTGGAACTATATAATGCTAAATTATTGCCGCATATGTATATTATACGTCGTTTAGAACTCCAGTGACGGAGCCTAAGAAGATGGAGTTGTAATTTTCAGTACAATATAAGTTCAAAGTATCTTTTAGCAAATGAATCTGTACTTTAATACATAGGAATTGTAAATTTTACTCTAGGCATAATGTTACTTCATTCTATTACGTATTTTAAGTGGAAGTTCATGAATAATTTAAAATTTAAACATGCAAATCGTGAAATTAAATTCACGATATGTATAATTCTGATGACTGTTGGTGACGATTCTGATATTTTATTAACTAACAGCTTGATTCGTAACTATCTCAATATTTTATTTTCAATATATCAAACCAATTTATTAAGTATTATGCACATCTTAAGGCAATTATAGTGTTATATCAAATCTGAGAATTTTATTTCGCATCTGATTTCAGATTTAAGCTTGAAATCATAATTGTTTTAAAACTAAACTATACTTGCACCAATTGAAATGTACTTTGTTCTATACTTTTATTTATGTAGTGTCAAAACAACCTAAGATCTCATCTTCTATTAAAATAATTGCCAAATTACTGTCTTTACTAATGTATCACAGATCATATTGATAAAAGGTAAAGCAGTCAACAATCCAGGGATTGGTTTGAACACGACAGTGCTTTACTAGGCATGGTCCTGTTTGGAGGTGGTATGCCGTTGCCTTCCTCCGACCTTCGAACTGACTTACCCAGCCAGTTATAGGGGGCCCTACAGTGTAACGTGGGTTCCGAACCACGGTGCTACTCGGTATTTTTCACATGAGCAACACTGCCAGAGGTGAAAGAAGTGGAAAGTGACAGATAAAAATCCTAGGACCTGGCGAGGATCGAACCCGCGACTTTTGGACTTGTCTGGCATTCTACCACTGTGCAACCGAGGCGCACTGATCATGTTGATATATTTGTAAAATATTCTTTCAACTGTCGCAGATTTAACTCGCAGAGAAAGATATTATAATCTTAATGCTGTTGCTGTATAGACAAAATCTGATGTTAAATAACATGTAATAAAATTTTGCACAATCATACAAGATGATAACGGTTTTCAAAACGATTTTCTAGAAAACTTGGTTGTCCTTTAGTAATTTCATTGTAGAAATGATCTACCACTGACAAAGCACAAAATAGTGTCTAAAATTTATTACCGCTTAAAATCTATTTGGCAACGAATGTAATGTCTGTTCCACAACTTAAAAAGAAACTCGGTATTTCACTTTGCGTCCGAATAAACCTTCGTTGGCACGGACTTCCAAGCCCCGTCCCAGCAGCCCTGCTAACAATAGCAGTTTTCCATCAATTGTAATGTCACGCGTCACTGCTCTGTATCAGGCTGTGTTTCATCTTGAAATATGTTTGTCGGTACAGATGGTTTGTTTCAAAAAAATGTTCAAACGTTTGTTAAGCTTATGGGGCTTAACTACGGGGTCATCAGTCCCTAAACTTACAAACTACTTATGAACTACTTACGAACTAGGACGGCACAAATATCCATGCCCGAGGGAGGATTCGAACCCTCGACCGTAGTGGCCGTGCAGACCATGACTGGAGCGCCTCAGTCCCCTCGGCCACCGCGGCCGGCATGGTTTTTTTAGCAAAGTCGGTATAAAAAGTAACTATGACAAAGAAAGTATAAAGAGAAAAATGGAAGAAAATAAAGATCTGTCGAATGCAAAAGGGCAATAATGTAGGACCACTCCTCCTGGAATCATCATTTATTAGTCAGGCAGTGTACATAGTATATGACTGGGGTCCTTATAATCCACACACATAAAAATTAAAATGTTAATATGTTTCTGGATAAACTGCTAATTGTTATCCACAAACACACAACCAGTCAATTAAACATACACAGACTGTAAGGTGACATGCCAATGGAAGGCAGAGCACAGCAATGTCTTCAACAGTTTACAGGACCTAGAAGCGCATTTAACTTTACGTGTCGCTGACCTGTCTCTAAAACTGGCCAGACTATTTTTCCAACTTGTTTTACGCGCAAGAACTGATCTGCAATGTTATTTACCCTAAGGCGGTGTTACAAATGGATCGTGACACTCACGCTAGACATCAGTAGGCAGTGCACACTTGACTGGTAAGAGATTCTTAACTGTGCTCAAAATGAACCGAAGGACCAATCCTGTAAGCAGAAATCACAATCGTTACTGCTAAATGACCTCACCGGTTTCGGGAATGTGGTATTAAGCAAAAACTCGTCTCAGTAAAATGAATAGTGCGGTTCCACTGAGAGGACTTTTTTTTCACTTTGTTTAAATCGTACAAAGAAATGCAGATGAAATAAGTATAAGTTGAAAAAATGAAGTTAATAAAAAAGGACAGGATTCGACCGTTATTAGTGTCGTTTAGATAAACCAAACTCCAAATATAAACAGTAATAATCAGAAGAAAAATATCTGTCAGGTGGTGGCTAAGATCTCGCACTTATACTTGGTTTTAAAATTCAATTGAAATCCTGTTGCGATAAATACAGTGAATATGTTTTTACTGCCGTTGATGCTGTTCCATGGAACCGACCTTGCAGAAACAAAAATACCAATTGTGTAAGAATACGAATGCCATTCACTGCGTTGGTTGTGGCCATGTATCTGACTCTGAAATCATATCAAAACTAAATTATTTAATCTGTAGCTGAAGTTAATCAGTCCAAAAGTCCTATGGAACTTCGTGAAGACACAAAGTTCCCAAGAAAAATCTGTTGGCAGGGTTTGGTGATTCTGCAAATCAGCCTACTGTTGTGCCTTCTCGGTTTCGCCTGCGGATTTGGACGAATTTTATTATGGCCAGGAAAAGTGTCCACTGAAGGCTCTGTGACTGCCTTAATTACACAAGAAACATTCAACACTGACGACTATGCATCATATTTACACCACTGGGTAAAACCACAGCAGGCTGCTAATTATTCTCACAGAAGCGCACTGTCCCTGGGTCACTCTACCGACCTGAAGATAGCGTCACACTGTCGTTCAAGAAGCAAATAGGCAGAGAGTGTCTTTCTGTGGCTTGGTCAGCCGTATATATTTTCACAAACTTGCAGCCAAGCATCATCTTCCCCAGATAGCCAACAAGAAGCGCCTTAATAATGTGTCGGTGGTCCTGTTACATCGCTCCCATCCAATGAAGAATTCGGTCTTAAATTCCTTATGGTGCCCATTAAAAATCTGACGCAGTCCTCCGGCGCCACGTGCCGGTAACAACAAGTGAGCTATGCAGGCAAGTCAACATGGCACCAAAAGGAAAACCACTGTCATTAAAACCTCTATTGTTTGCTAAAAGCTATCAATTGAGACCACTTACTTCTTGGGTTCTCCTGTCTTCTCCGCTAAGGAGAAAGCAGCTCTTTCCACGAAACATGGCTTCTATGCCATGTCATGCAGTTTAAAAAGCTAGTCTAGTACGAGTTTCTTAATATTTGCTGCATATTAAATTTAATGATTTCTTCAAGTACAGTAACCACAGTGTCTAATTACCATCACTAATATGTGAGGAGGTATTAAATTGTTCAGAAATGTTGACCATGGCAGGAAACGTGAAAATAAAATGTAAAGAAGTCAGTATTTTTTGAATCCTTACAAACTCGACAAATAAATGCAATAAAACATAAATAAACATGCGACCATTAAAGCTAACCCTGAAGAATTATTATCAACTAGATAACAAAGAGATGTGTGGAAGATGCCATTTATACTGAGTGCCAAAAAGGAAATAGCTTTCGTTTTCATTTAACTCTTTGATTCCAGAAGAAATTGAGTCCATTGTGGGAGTGGTATGTAGCAGAATTGCATAGGAACACTTCAACAGAAAGACCCGACACGAGAAAAGAGAAATCTATTACAATTAAATCAATACTCAATTTGGTGTTGTATAAGTGCAAGCAGACTCATCAAGGCCCGGGTTTGGCGCATTGCATTTGAAAATTGCCTTTCTTTCTGTAGATCCTCGAAGTGTCAATACAGATATACACTATTTGCTGAAAAGTATCTGGACACTTCTCTGAATATGACAAGTTTGTTACGTCCGCCACGCAGTTTACAATTTTTTTTTTTTTAAACACTTTTAGAAGAGTGTTTTGATAGTGATAGGTTTGCAAATGCGTGCTTCAGTGGCAACAATTTTTTACCTCTCATAGCATCTGTTGCCGAAAGTGTCATTAGTAAAATTGCCAACGAAATCTACCTAGGGCCGGTATGAGTTCACATTAGCATACTTGTTAATTTATTTTCATTTTTTTTTCAAAGAAAACCGGAGAAATACGCAAATAACCTGCAATCTGAGCTACAACACTAAAATGGATAATACTCTCGACCTGTGAGCGTTGAAACAAACTTTGTCAACGGTATCACATTTTCCGCCATCTATAAATTCTTAAACGAAGTATTGCGTTACTTCTAAAGGATATGTGTACTAGTGAAATAATAACGCTCGACAGACACCTGGCGTAGAACGAACTGCAGCGCACTGTCTAATACCACGTGGCTTGAATACAGGAGATGTTGTGGACAGAAACTTCATTCTGCGCAGCCTAATGCTCGCTCTATCGTTACATCCAGTTGCCGCCTGCAGTATAATACGAGAATATCTGATAAGACTTTTGTCAATGAGGAGGCTGCAGTTTCCTGCGACAGCGTCGGTTTCTATCGAAATGTACACGAAACACACAACACGCGGTCCGAGATTTCAATTAAAGTAAGATTTCGGATACATCACTCGATTAATGGCTCTGCATATGTGCTGGTGACAGTCACTGTGAACGCTTTCCCTCTTTCAGATCTCTCGCGTGACAGATGTCAGCGGTATGGCCGACACGTAATAGCGTTTCATCGAATCTCGTGACGTAAGTCACTGTCATTAACAGCAGGTGCACACAGGGGTTGTAATTTTGAAGTAACATCGAAACCTAAATTACGGTAGTATATCAACGCCCGAATTAATGGTCAATTAAATGTGCAACATGTTGTCAGCGAAAGCAAATTACGCGTAACTACGGACAGGAATGCCAGTGGGTTCGGAATTTATAGGGCACGTCGCGAAATTAAGCAGAAAATTCTCTGACTGGCGAACATTCCGAAGTACTGATGACGAAATACTGTAGCTTTCAGGTATATTACCAGTTAATATGCTCCTAGAACAAGACAACATGTGACGTCCTTGGTTTAAAATACCAGAAGGGTGAACACATACAGTATTCCTCTTAGAAACGTCAGTATTGTTGTTCTAGTTCGTTACTGCAACTAAGAATATACATTCTCTCATCCAGAGGGCATGTATTACCGCTTCTGAATTTCATTTTACTACTCGTATGTATATTGCACGTTTTTCTTTTCCGTTGGTAAGGAGATTAGTCGTTTCATGACTTTATATTTTACAACTCAAAACACGAAGTTATATTCGTAAGAGATATTAATGAGGTCGCTTTCTCGAGGTGAAAATCACTGTGTAGGTAAAAATAAATACTTCAGTGGAAGATGTTAAAAAACGAACTAGATTTATTTCTTTTTGAACATTTCTCTCTTGGTGGCTTAGGAATGTTTGTTTTCACCGCTGCATGTTCGTATCTTCAAATCTTCAGGTGAAACTAAGAGTTTTTCAAATGAAATTTACTGGCAGTATATCTTAAGCTATATGCTGAAGTAATTGACTAAAGTACAAATCTATGTCGTTACGCGGTACTGCACATTTATGTATAATATAATTTTTATATTCAGATGGAAACCTCCACCAGTAAGAAGAAGGAACCCATTTTTTTCGTCAGTACGGTAATATAATTACAAAATCACTCCAGAAAAAGAATAAAGTATCCCACGTTTTTTTATAAACCAGTTTTTATACACAAGTTTATTTTAAAGCGTTATATGATGTTATTTCCAGAAGTTGTCGCCCAAGTTTCATATGGGGTAACGTAAACTTGTAGCTATACCATATAAGTTGTTCAGATAATCACAAATGTCTGAACAGTTGCTGACAAAGGTACACAATATTAAAACTAAACGTAAACCATAATCTTAAATAATTTCAGAAATATATACATTAGGTTGAAATAGTCTCTATGCAGATTGTTACAGGATGTGATAGGAAACTCCTAGTTCCTTGGGTGATAAAACACTCAAAACTCCGCGGTATAAACCACAACATTGAAGGCACGCTTTTGGGGTAGCGTTCAGTTTGATGGTAAATGATTCGAATCGTACGGTAAAAATGAAATTCTTATCTCCACTATTAGAAAGGCAGAGGATTGAAACATGCTGGCGCAAGTTTACTGATCATAGGATTTCGCTTATCTAGGATTCAACTCTCCACAATGTCGTTAATGGACTAATGGCAGCCGGCCGCGGTGGCCGAGGGGACTGAGGCGCTCCAGTCATGGTCTGCGCGGCCACTACGGTCGGGGGTTCGAATCCCCCCTCGGGCATGGATATGTGTGCCGTCCTTAGTGTTAGCTAGTTCATAAGTAGTTTGTAAGTTTAGGGATTGATGACCCCGTAGTTAAGTCCCATAAGCTATACAAACATTTGAACATTTGGACTAATGGCAATTGTTCGTCTGCCACATGCGACTCTTCAAACTGATACCCTCTGTTCAATAGAGTGTTAATAATTGACTGTTCATTGTATCTATCAACATATGGAAATC
This sequence comes from Locusta migratoria, assembly GCA_026315105.1. Lineage (NCBI taxonomy): Eukaryota > Metazoa > Arthropoda > Insecta > Orthoptera > Acrididae > Locusta > Locusta migratoria. Next base: position 207,939,840 of record CM048747.1, on the reverse strand, counting down.
GTGGATTTCGTTTCTACCAACTACGAACCTCAATTGAGTCTCCAACTGAACCAATTCCGAAAACAGCCCACAACTGTTGTACGATTGAATTACTTAAAAAGGAACCCTAGGTTTTCTCCACCCCATAGCATTTCAGTCAATTCGATAATAAACTTTACCTCTGGCATGGACAAAGGAAAATGGGAAGCACAAGAAACTGCATTTTTAAATAATTTCACGAAAGCCACATTTTTATTATTAAGCTGAAAAGTTCCGGTTTTGCCCATTTTCATAAGCCAAATACAATTCCTTAACTGTTGGTCAAATTGTGCCACGCTGGTTTATTTTTCGAATACTTTGTCGTCAGACATTCTAAAAACAATTGTGAACAACAGTTTTGTTACAAAGAATGTGAACTGTAGTCTTAGCTAACTCGTGGTTACTGAATTCGAAAGTGAATGAGGTAGCTACTCATTTTAAACTTGTAACATACACTAGTTAGACCTTTTTAGTTATTATATGGACGTGAATGTTAAATGTTTTATGCGGAGTACATGAGTCATCATGACTTGCATTCTGCACTGATTATGTTCCATCATGTGTACGAAATTAATAGGTAAATTAGTTTTTAAATAAATATTTCATCTCGCCCACCAAGCTAGAAATTTCCTAATTTTATTACAAGGCAGAGGTGGGCAGGCACAAAGTCCATTATGGAGTCCAGTTACAAGTAACAGTACTCACGTACCATAAGTATTGTTTCGATACCTCATTCCTTCAGCATCGTCTAATTTTCTTAGACTACATTCCAGTATGCTTGTTTTTTTCTTGTTGGTAAATCTATTGGACCAAAATGCTATTGTCATGTGTCCCTAGACTTACAAACTACTTAAACTATCTTACACTAATGACATACCCGAGAAAGAACTGGAAACTCCGACGTGGAACGGTTGCGAGCACGGCAGCAAGGCGGCTTAGCGTTGAAGGCAATTCCTCCGCGATTTTTTCTGTTGTGAATGTTCATATTATACATTCCTTTGTATACACTGCCCATTCCGTTCAATTGCTCTCCCAGGTCCATGGGTGTCTGACAGAATTACAATCGTATCAGTTCACTATGACCTGTAAGGCCTTCTCCAAATTTCTCATTGCTTTTCTGCTCAGCTTGCTCAAAGTACAGATTGAATAATATTGAGGAAAGGTTACAACAATGCTTTTTTCCCTTCCCAACCATTGCGTGTCTACAATGCCCTTCTACTCTTATAACAGCTTTCTTATATACATTGGCGTCTGTTCCGAAAGAACAGACGTCACTTCTGATCCTGCAGTTGTTATTCTTTAATATTCACAGAATATATGACATCAACTGCGATTGGGCAAAGCTGAAAATGTGTACCCAGCCGGGATTCGAACCCGGGTCTCATGCTTTCTAGGCAGTTGCGCTGACCCCTACACCACTGGGGACACAGTGATCACCACACCTGCAGGGACTACCTAAGCACGCCTCCCGTCAGATACAAATTCCCAGCTTCGCCCTGCCCTCAGTACTCAAACCGGTAGTTATGAAACTAATTCCCGTAAGAGTAAGGGCTTCAAACTTGCCCACCCCTCCCCACTAAGATAGGATCATTGCCCGTCACCGGCATATTATGCTTTCTAGGCAGGAGACCCGGGTTCGAATCCCGGCTGGGTACACATTTTCAGCTTTGCCCAATCGCAGTTGATGACATATATTCTGTGAATATTAAAGAATAACAACTGCAGGATCAGAAGTGACGTCTGTTCTTTCGGAACAGACGCCACATGTATATATATATATAATAGTTCGTATGTCTAGTGATCGATAACCTTAGGAGTTTTGTCCCTTAGGTTTACAAATTTTGAAACATTTGGTTTGAACATCAAACATTTAACACATTTTTGTCACTCATGTGCTCAACGTCAAATACACAACTAATTATCTCAGTTGTAATCAGATATTTGATATAGTTTAGTATGTGGCTGTTCGATTCCTGAAGGGGAATTGGGCGTTTACTGCAGCAACCACAATTATCAAGCTGTGCTTAAGGGGGAAAAATGTGTACATTGTCAACCTACTACGGAGCTATAAGAAGCATAATAAAAAATAGTTTTAGACCCATAACGATCCTTAAGACTGGTTACTACACCTTACTAGTGAAATATTTCGTCAAAATATTGCCACAATGTTAGGTAGCCGACTAGTTTCTATCTCTTTACGTGAATTAAAATTACACTAAGTCTGGTAGAGTTTTTTGAAAAAAAAAATCTCAGAAATTTACTGCTGAAGGACATTATTCTATATGATTGAAATAGTTTCGTTGTTGTGATTGAATCCGGCAACTGTATTTCTTGATCCTCATCCAAACTGTGACCGTTTTATCTACATCGAAGTATGTGAAACATACAGGTCAAAATATCCTGCCGGGAAATTTCACTGCATTATTTATTTCATTGTTAAAATTTGAAATTTGTCAAGGTAAAACGAAGCATTTTAAATTTCAAGAGCTTCATGCACTAATAATGCTTTAACTAACTTAAATGGACTTACATTTTCAAAAATCAGGTTGCTTTCTCCTGTTTTGCAGACTCCTAGGGCAGAAAGGAACAGGCTCTAATTGCAATATAAAGTTGATTTCAATGTATTTCAGCAACATAACTGCTCAGACGACAGCGAAATTGTTTACTTGGGAAGTCATCTGCCAGGCTGTTCGACTTCTGGCCAGGTTTTCCATATAAGATCGTAAATATTCTAACAATACATCGTAATCATGCACATATCTTATAAATTGTTAGTTTTTGCTACAGTGAATCTACAATTAGATTATATTAACTTTGTTGTTTTCTCTTCGTGCCTCCTCTGACATTTGTTAAATGTTGTTGGTTTTTGTTTTCAAGCCACATACAATATATAATAACAGAAGTTATGACCACGATTTGCTTCAGCTGAAAAATACTTTTCTCATCTCGTACACAATGCTTTCAGCAGTGAACAGCAGAGTGGCAATGTTTCAGTGCCGCGTTATCGTTACCCATCTCGGGGGCAAAATAAAAAAAAAAAAAAATAATAAAAAAAAAATAAAAAAAAATAAAAATACGGTGATGATGTTTCCGGCTTTTTCTCGTTCCGAACGACTGTAATTTAAATTCAAGAGATCGCATGTTAAAATAACAGCGTGTTCTATCAAAAACAAAATGAGAGAAACAGTTTTCAATCTAAGGAAAAACATCGCTGGATTTTAATACGACGCATTTATTAACACACATTCGCCTCAGCAGTTACATGAAATATTACAGACGAGGGAGAATACTACGTAGATATCTGTGAAAAGAGTAAAAATGTTATTGACATTGTAACAGAAACAACAATAACCTGTTATATGAAAATTTACAGCTGACTGCTGGCAAGCAATTGCTCTGTTTTACTCTGCAGCAACAGTAAAGCGCAACGCTTTATGAACAATTTCTACGATAGTCATCAAGATTACTGTTACGGCTGATGCTGGAATTCACTTCGCCAAACAAGATCATCAAACACATCATTAGTTGGTGTCCAAGGGGACATACTGATTACACTGGAACTTAAAAACAAGAGGGCGTTCGTGTTTTTGCCTCAGATCATACATTAATGTGAGGGCATACATCTAAAAACAAAGCTTAGGTCATAGAAAAAGTTGGAATAAACAACGGTTACGCCAACAAAAGAAATGTAGATGCGGTGAGGAGGGCAAGCGGCCCAAGGCGATTAGCTGCGGAATGCACCGCTGCTCGCCGTAGGAGGTTCGAGTCCTCCCTCGGGTATTTGCTTTCCTTAAGCCCTTACTACACGGGAAGTGCGAGCTTACGAGATTACCCATGATGCACCGGCCACGCCGACCGCGTACACTGTAGACGCATCCACTTGCACAAGATGCACGCGTACGATCGCTAGTAGACGGAATAGGATGTTTCCTATTCTCACGCGTATGGAAGTGCTTCGCGCATGCGCAGACGACCGAATGGGGAACCCAGCTAACAAACGAAGCCACGTCGCGAATACGTTTGAGAATGTGTAGGCCTACTTGTCTCCTGCTCAGAGAAACGTAGTTTTTCGACTAAGTCGTATGTATTTTAGGAGATGATATTATAGAGGAACTGCATTAAAAATTTCATATAAAGCAAATGTAAATCAAGAAATTTTCACTGATTTATCCGTCGGTTCTTGGTAGTATAATATCACACTTAAAAGTAGTATTTCGTGTATGTTCTACACTTTCATTTCCACTTAGTTACCCGGTTTTCAGCTTACTAGGACATATTCAGACTTTAAACTACGCCAAAACCGGTTATTTAAACAAAAGTCAATATGGTGATCTACCAAGAACCGACGAAAGAATCAGTCAAAATATCCAAATCAGTTTGTTGTACATACCAAGAGCTGTATCTCTGTACCCAATAAAAATTGGACACACGTTATATGAAATTTTAACAGCAAATCATCTTTATTACTATCTTCTAAAATGTTTGCTATTTTCTGAAACATGATGTAGTTAACAGATGGAAATATTTCTTTTTGGTGAGCATTATTTGAAGCTTTAACAAAGTGAAAGGTCTATGCATAGACACCTGAGCTTGTCCATCGTACACATAGGCGCCTCAAACCGCAGGGGCTAGAAGTTTGTACTCGCATTTTACAATGAGGACGTTAACACATGAGAGTGACGTAGTTACGCATGAACTGCACGAAAACATTTATATACAGTTTCACAGTGGCAGTCTAAAACACAAATATTTTAATCATCACAATATATCATACAGTTTCGAAAAGTGATGTTAACGTGGCGATTCATTTGCTGTAAGCTGACAACAAATGAAGTAGACGCGCGAAGCAGACGACTCAACAAATGCGTACCGTTTGAACGCTTCTTTGTAGGGGCGCTGCAGCTGACAACAACGTCATTGTGCGTATTGCACGTCTCGCATAGAAAGGGCTTTAGCATAAGAAAGTTTAAGTAGTTTGTAAGCCTAGGGACTGATGACCATAGTAGATAAGCCCGATAGATTTAAAAACATTTGAACAATTGAAAGAAATGTACACGAAGTTAAACAACTGCTGTGTATATGAAACTGAACCTGTCTTCGTTTCCTGGCACTTGTACTATGTGATCAAAAGTATCCGGACTCATGGCTGAAGATGCATCGATGATGCATCAATATGGCGTGGACCCATCGTAAGTCTTAATGACAGCTTCCAATCTCGCAGGCACACGTTCTTGGGGAATGGCAGTCCAAACTTCTCGCATTACTGCGTTGATTAGAGGTATCCATGTAGATCGCTGAGGCTTGGGGTTGAATTGGCGTTCTAAAAAAATGTTCAAATGTTTGTTAAGCTTATGGGACTTAACTACGAGGTCATCAGTCCCTAAACTTACAAACTACTTATCAACTACCTTATACTAAGGACGGCACAAATATCCATGCCCGAGGGGGGATTCGAGCCCCCGACCGTAGTGGCCGTGCAGACCGTGACTGGAGCGCCTTAGTCCCCTCGGCCACCGCGGCCGGCACGTTCTAAAATATCCCAAAAGTGTTCTATAGGATTCAATACAGAACTCTGTGCAGGCCAGTCCATTTCAGGAATATTATTGCCGTTGATTGGGGTTATAAAGGGACCAAACTCCTATGGTCACAGAGATGCATAAAAGATCATTAAATGGGACATAAGGTGTTAAACTACATGAAATCGTAGATGGAAGACATCATAAATAAATGAAGCAAATAAAAGGGGGAGAAAGAAAAGAGATTTAAAAAAGAGTACCAGAGTGTCTAGGCTGCTAGTTAGAATAACAGGCCTAAAAAAAGAGAGAAAAAGAAAAAGTGCAGCACAAATAGATAAATCATAGTCAGTAAACATCATATGGAATTATATAATCCATTGTTACGAAAAAAATTTAAAACAGCATCAACCACAGAGACATTGTCACAGGCCGTGTTGAAAGTGGGAAGCAAGGTGCTTAAATCATGAATGCAGGCCTGTCCTATGATAGTGCCACGCAAAGCAACAACGGCTGCAAGTCCCTCTATAAAAAGAACCACCAAGACATAAAAGCACCGCCTCCGAATATTAATGTTGGCACTAAACACGCTGGCAGATGGCGTTCTCCTGTCATTCGGGATACCTGTCACACTGTGCACTGTGATTCGTCATTCAACACAACGTTTTTCCATTGTTCAATCGCCCAATGTTTATACCAAGCGAGGGGACGTTTGACATTGACCTGCGCGATGAGAGGCTTATGGGCAGCCGCTCGACCGTGAACTGCAAGTAATCTCCCCTCCCGCCCAACTGCCATAGTACTTGGAGTGTGTCCTGATGCAGTTTGGAATTCCTGTGTGATGGTCTGCATAAATGCCTGCCTATTACACTATACGCCGCTGTTTACCTGTCGGCGGTCTCTGTCAATCATCAGACGACGTCGGCGCTTATGATTTCGTGCTGTTCATGCCCCTTCACGTTTCCACTTCAATATCACATCATAAACAGTGGAATTAGGGATGGTTAGGAGTGTGGAAATGTCGCGTAAAGGCTTCTGACGCAAATTACAGTGACCCGATCATCCGACAAAGTTTGAAGTCCGCGAGTTACGCGGAGCGCACCATTCTGTTCTGTGACGATGTCTAATGTCTATAGAGGTCGCTTATATGGAGTTCCTGGCAGTAGGTAGCAGCACAATGTCACTTATATGTTTTGGGAAGGGGTATGCGTATACTTTTGATCACATAGTGTATGTTGATTGCATGATTATTATCTTAATTGTGTTGGAAGCCAAAGATAAGTTATACAAGACGTCAGTGATTGCTTGAAATCTTTGTGGGAGCTTTTTTAGTGAGAGCCCTTAGTGGTGTTCGTATAGATGTTATTACCATCTTTTAAAACTACGTAACTACTTTCTGTATATCTGCAGATTCGTTTCAACAGTCCTTGTTCATATTGAAATCCTAGTACTTCAGTATCGTAGCACGCCTCATATTGATTCAAAGTAAAAATGGAGAAACTATTGAACTGACAGAGTTAACTTCCATTTCAAAATAAATTAAGCCAGGAAACTTTATAAGTCATAAACCTTCATCGTCCTTCTTAAACAATCAGAAGAGTCAGAGGCAACTATATTTTGCTACGGTACAACAATATCCCAACAGCGGAGCTAATTTTAATCCCAGTTTACACGATAATCGCGCTAGTAACGAACTGATAACGTCGCGTTACAACTACAATAATAATGATATGGTTTTTGTTTTTCTTTTGACAGGACCTGATTGAAGAGCAAGACTCCATGGTCGTGGAACAAGGTAGTGTACAGGAAATTTTAACACAATAATTATAACAGAATCTTAAAGTTGTCCATGCACATGACAATCTTAAGCATACGCAAAACATCAATCTCTGTATGTTCTCTATGTGTTCATAAGCCATTCACTCGATTGCAATGAAACTTTGGTGAACTTTTCACCGTACAACCAGGAATGTTCCTGATCCAAAAACAGAAGAACATGACACATAGTTTCGAAAATGTTTGTAAATCTATTGGACCAAACTGCGTGGCCATCAGTCCGTAGCTTACAAACTGCTTAAACTAAGGCAAACTAACCTAAGGATTACACACACACCCATGCCCCAGGGAGGACTCGAACCTCTGACGGCGAGCAACCGTGCGCTCCGCAACGAAAGCGCCTTAGACCCCTCGGCTACTCCATCGCGGCATGACACATATTTCAGGAGATATGACGTCATAAATCACGAGAGGCCACCGCGTGAGCATACCCAGATTTATACGTCAATTATTGGAAAATACGGGTAGTTAGGGACCTGCAACAAAGTTTGCATGTAATTTCGGACGTATGTGAAGCGTCATGTAACTGATAACCCTCTCCCCTCCCACAAAAAAATGATGAAACAAAAAGAAATCTACCGCTCACAACAATGTTGTTACAGTGGGATTCGAACCAATGACTCTATGGTTGTGAGGCCAGAACGCTACTACCTGAGCTACTCCGACAAATGCTGCAACTGTTTTAATTATTGATACTTACGTGTACTTTGCAAAACTTCAAAGTCGATTTTCTCAAGAGTTTTTGAGAGTTGCGTCGAAAGGCTTCGGCTGATTGTTATTTAAGTTCTGTACTTTACGTACCTTAAATTAAAAAAAAATTCTAACGAAAGTGCGTTTTTAGTGTTTACGACCTAAGAATATCACCTTATTTATTCATTGTTGATGTTTTAATATTATGCTCATACGTATATAGCTGAGATTTCAATAAATAGGCAATCGTTTCTTTACAAGATATTTTTTTTAAATGGAATCCTAGTTTCGAGTAATGGTTTACACTGTTCGGTATTCAAAAGTCAAATGATTGTGTAGCTTATGGGACTTAACTACGGGGTCATCAGTCCCTAAACTTACAAACTACTTATGAACTAATTAATACTAAGGACACAACAAATATCCATGTCCGAGGGGGGATTCGAACCCCCGACCGTAGTGGCCGTGCAGACCGTGACTGGAGCGCCTCAGTCCCCTCGGTTGGTATTCCCCGCCGTTTGTTATGCATTGCACTTCCCATACTTGTCGCTTACTCTACACGTTTTATGGTGCCAAGCGATCGCAAACGTACAACAAATAAAGCCAAGTGGTCTAAAGAAACACTGGAGGTGTCCCTCCAGGGAAAGAGAAATCACCAAGGAAGTCGAGCCAAAGGTTAAGAAAAAACTCCTCAAGGAATTTCAATCCTGATCACAAGAAGATTTAAGCGACGTCGATTTTTGTGATGATAATGAATTTCACGATATGGAGACCGACAAAGAAAAGTGTTTTGTCGACTTTGGCCAAGATGGTCAACCTTGGTACAGGTGCACTTAAAGTGGAATGTGGGCACATCCTCTGTGCTCTGGCTGGCACACTCCAGAGGGGTACAAGTGTGATATTTGCGTAGATAAATAAGTAGCATTTTGATGTGTAAGACTGATATACCTTCCTTATCCATAGTGGAATGTGCCAAAGAGAAAAAACTTATTTTAACTATTTTTTGTTAATACTTATCTTAATTGTTCTCATAATAGAGCTCTACTACTATACTACATTTGCCATTTAATAAACCAGGTGTTACTTTTGAAATGTTTTGAGGATTATTAATTTCCATTGTTATTTGCATTGGATTAATTGTGTTCACCATTACCCGACTTGGAGGGCAGTCAATGTTCCTCATCATTGCCTACCCATTATGCGTTTCTCCTCTGTGTGCTTCAATGTTCGTTTTTCCAGCTTGCACTACACCGCATTGACTTTGCCCGCAACAGGGGACTGATGACCGCGCAGTCTAGTTCCCTCTAAACAACAACAACTTGGCGAGCAATACCGAACAGTGCAAATGTTCAGAGATTAAAAATATATAAACTAATGAAACACAGTACTCATGAACTATATTTTTTGTAGTACAATAAACGTACTTTAATTGGCACTAATTTAATTATAAGTAGGGCAAGCCATTTGGAGTAAAAATTAAATGCCTTGAGTGTTCGCCATTCCCCTACTCTAAATATGTTCAAATGTTTATTAATCTTAGGGACTTAACTGCGGGGTCATTAGTCCCTGAACTTACCAACTACTTATGGATTACCTTATACTAAAGACTACACAAAGAGCCATGCCCGAGGGGGAATTCGAACCCCCGAACGTAGCGGCCGTGCAGACTGTGACTGGCGCGTCGCAGACCGCTCGGCCACTGCGGCCGGCTCCCCTACTTTCCCCTAACATTAGAATGCCCATGAAAGAATATAATTATGCACAAATAATCATTGGACAAGTGTGAAAAATAAGTTCCGAGCAGGATTTTAACGCAGGCCGTCTGCGTGGTAGACAAGCACCTTGGCGGCCACACTCAGCGAGGGTGACAGTGTACGTATATAGAAGTTACGCGCGGGACTTTGATTTTGAATTTCGTGGAAGCAAAGATGCATTGGAACAAATCCTTTTAGCCTGATGGTCTGGAGGAATTCCCTCGCAACGTACCTGCCACCCATAACAATCCGTTGCACCATACTGGAGTTACCCTTGTGAGTTTAGAGGTAGAGCGTAGTTCGTGAGAGACGGCTGGTGTACTCACTGATGATGTCGAGGTTGACCTTGGAGTTGCGGGTGGGCGACTTGCGGAAGTCTACGCGGCAGCGGTAGACGCCGGCGTCGGCGTCGCGAACGTTCTCGACGGCCAGCTTGGCGGGCGACTCCCTGGGCTGGAACTTGGCGCGCCCGCCCAGCGCCTGCTCGTCCGTCCAGTGCTTGCCCTGCTCCAGGCTCTTCTTGCCGCGCGCGTCGAAGCTGCCGGCACAACATTAAAGGTCACCTGCCATCCACTGTGCGCACTACATTCACAGAATTCCTCTACTCATCTAGAAATTAAGTATCTTACAAGGAAAGTACAGGGTCTCGAACAAACATATCTGTATGAACGTTTGGTTACAGGATCTCTACGTACACCTGAATGTGCTGGTGGGTGTCGTTTTTTCTTCAAAGCTCTGAAACCGTGCTCTAGATAGCACTGTAGATGTAATTGTAGACGCCATACGTAAAGCAAATATCTCAACTATAACTTACGTAATAATTATCATACATGTTCTCTAGCGAATTTTCATTAAAGCCGTGATGATAGTTGCAACTTTAACCTTCTTCCCGAAAGACTGTTGGTATTCACTGCCACTGCTTCCATCGCCTCTTTTCGCACTTACCGTAGCACTACCGCTTGCAATGAGTTGTTCGTTTTTATCATCCCTATTATCATTATTATGAGTTTGTAACAACAGTATCTAACTTGGGCCGGCCGCGGTGGCCGAGGGGACTAAGGCGCTCCAGTCACGGTCCGCACGGCCACTACGGTCGGGGGTTCGATTCCCCTCACGGGCATGGATAATTGTGCCGTCTTAGTTCGTAAGTAGTTCATAAGTAGTTTGTAAGTTTAGGGACTGATGACCCCGTAGTTAAGTCTCATAGACTTTACAAACATTTGAACATTTGATCTAACTTGTGCTCATATTTCTGTACCGTAACAGGTACGAGAAAGCACGCAAATTATTTATCTTCTACACTAATACCATCTTTACGAAGAAGGGTTTTTCGTAACTTCATCTCAACTAATCGCAATACATTAGCAGGATTGATTAGCAATCGCCGCCCCATCTGACGCTTCACTACACAAACAACGTCACAAAACGCAACTTCGGAGGCACCGTCCCTACTGGCGAACTGACAGGTCAAAGTGCAATGCGGCATGGCACACGCAGAGGCCTCTAACGGACGACTGCAGAGTTTTGCAGATGCGGGAGTATCACTAGTGCAATAAGGGATCTTTACATTATCTCTCATACGATTTGGTTGTATACGTGTTTGTTCGAGCCCAAGTACTTTCCTTGTTAGATGTCCCAGAAAAAAATGTTCAAATGTTTGTAAGGCTTAAGGGCCTTAGGGGTCATCAGTCCCTAAACTTACAAACTTATACTAAAGACGACACAAACATTTATGCCCGAGGGAGGATTCGAACCCCCGACCGTAGCGGCCGTGCAGACTCTGACAGGCAAGCAGCAGATCGCTCGGCCACAGCGGCCGGCGAAGCCCCAGATACGGTTGTCCTTATGGAACGTTTTTTATAGAGGAACCTAAAACTACTTATCCTACTATTTTATTCTACCAACACGTGCCCGGCGGTTGAAGTAGGTACCGCTGTAGCTATACCCACTCAAAAAAGTGGTAAAATACCTACTCTTAATTTGAAGGAATACTCTCCTGGGCATTAAAATTGCTACACCACGGACGCGAAATTTAATCGACAGGAAGAAGATGCGGTGATATGCAATTGATTAGCTTTTCAGAGCATTCACACAAGGTTGGCGACACCTACAACGTGCTGACACGAGAAAAGTTTCCAAGCGATTTCTCACACACAATCAGCACATTACCGGCGTTGCCTGATCAAAAGTTGTTGTGATGCCTCGCGTAAGGAGGAGAAATGCGTACCATCACGTTTCCGACTTTGATAAAGGTCGGATTGTAGCCTATCGAGATTGCGGTTTATCGTATTTCAACATTGCTGCTCGCGTCGGCCGCGATCCAATGAATGTTAGCAGAATATGGAATCGATGGGTTCAGGAGGACAATACGTAACTCCGTGCTGGATCACAACAGCCCCGTATCACTAGCAATCGAGACGACAGGCATCTTATCCGCATGGATGTAACGGATCTTACAGCCACGTCTCGATCCCTGAGTCAATAGATGGGGACGTTTGCAAGACAAGAATCATCTGCACTGGATACAGAAAATGTTCGACTGCTGCCCTGGCCAGCACATTCTCCAGATCTCTCACCAATTGAAAACGTCTGGTCATTGGTGGCCGAGCATCTGGCTCGTCACAATACGCCAGTCACTACTCTTGATGAACTGTGGTCTCGTGTTGCAACCGCATGGGCATCTGTACCTGTACACGCCATCCAAGCTCTGACTCAATGCCCAGGCTTATCAAGGTCGTTATTACGGCGAGAGGTGGTTTTTCTGGTTACTGATTTCTCAGGATCTATGCACCCAAATTGCGTGGAAATGTCAGTTCTAGTATAATATATTTGTCCATTGAATACCCGTTTATCATCTGCATTTCTTCTTGGTGTAGGAATTTTAATAGCCAAAAGTGTACTTATATACTTTGAGCCACGCGGGGATGGCCACTCCTCGTCGGGCAGGGTTGGTAAAAAGGAGGAAATCACTTTTCCGATTTTCACGCTGTAAAAAACTGTTGACCGTTTATACGGCCACCCATCACTGTTTTATCACCTTGTTATTTCGTTAGATGTGTTAAATTACTTGTGAAAAACGAGAATACCTTATTTTTAATCAGCGTATGTTTTTAATTTCATAACGCTTCTCACTCTATTTCGAAGGTAGCATACGGTTTAAAAATCTGATGATTTTTTTTACCTGTTTGTACAACATGTTAGCTTTCTAATAAAACATTAACCTTTTCTTAATTCGTAACAGTCATTTTAAAATGAGACTTTTTGTCAAGTATGTGGACAATTATCCATTCTGAAAAAAATTGAACCGCCGGGGCCTATCACAACAGATGTCAAAGATGGCAGTAGCATACACTTCGTCCAATTGGCCCCCACCATTTTTAAACCAACATTTACCTTTTATTGTTGAATTACAGTTATTGTGTGAGTGAGACAACTTCGTTTGTTGAAAGTAGTTTCTGTAGTTGACCACCTATTTGATGGGTAAGTATAATTATAATAGCAATATACATGTACACACATTCTTCTAGAATGCAGACTGCAGTACTAATGTATTAGGGAACAATGTGACTGTTTAAGCATATACTTCTGGAAGGACATGGATCTATGGATACAATAATGAGACATCGTATTATCTGACATGCCTATTTTCCTGCTAGTTAATTACAAATGGTAATACAATATTTCACAAACAAATCCAAACAACTTTTGTCACTACAATGCTCTTAGCGTATTTATCTTTATTCAGGGTGTAGAATGTTCATTGTTTGTTATCGATCTATCAGAATTACGAATCTAGAGAGATTTGACACGTCAGCCATTATATTAGTGCCTTCGTGTCAACCAATTTTGATACTATCAATCCTACTCAAGCAGTAATAGGGGTATTCTCCGTCAAAAGAAAAGTCAGATAACAGTTCAACAACTAAGACTCATTTATCACTACAATAGGTTTATATCACAACCAGATAAATCTCACCAAAATATTTCACTCTGTAGTCTATCAGGGGAAAGAAATGTTACTTCCCAATTATTGCTCATTTTGTCGAAGTAGAAGACAACAATGCATGGCAGCTCTAAAGGATACATTGTGGTAAAACGTAAAAACTGATTCCATATCTGTCAAGCTAGAATATTATGTCGCAGATTTACCAATAGCTTCTGTTTCAAGGAAGAAAAAAACTACTTGAGCGTCTAAAAAGAACCCTAAAAGACAGTGAATTAAAAGAATTGTGTCACTTCATGTTTCTTGTCCTGTACTGTTCCATAAAAAATAATAAGACAATACGTCCCTATTGATCTGATGGCTCAATAATAACGTTTTGTGAGGTGAATGTCAATTCAGTTGATGTTCTTCCAAGAGGATGAGCCATATTTCAAGAATTATGTAAATAAAAGTGTAAAACTTTTATAGACAAGTAATTGGTATTATAATAATTTATGAAGATTAGATTATATTAGATTAGTACTTGTTCCATAGATCATGAACACGACACTTCGCAATGATGTGGAACGTGTCAGGTAAGTGAAAGGTGTCTTTACAAATTATTATTTTGTAGTAAATATTACATGACACAATATTTTTTAATTTGTTTATTATTTTTTTATTATTGTTTATTTATTTATTTAATGTTTTCAGATTTACTAATTTATTTCTAAAATTTCATCTATAGTGTAGAAGGAGTAGCCATTCATAAATTCTTTTAATTTATTTTTAAATGCTAGTTGGCTATCTGTCAGGCTTTTGATGCTGTTTGGTAGGTGACCAACGACTTTTGTAGCAGCATAATTCACCCCTTTTTGAGCCAAAGCTAGATTTAACCTTGAATAGTGAAGATCATTCTTTCTCCTAATGTTGTAGTTATGTATTATTGCTTTTAAATTCGGTGGCATTGGTAATAACAAATTTAATAACTGAATATATATATACTGTTAAGCTACTGTGAAGAGACCTAGCTCTTTAAATAAGTGTCTGCAGGATGATCTTGGATGGGCTCCAGTAATTACTAAGATTACACGCTTTTGTGCAATGAATAATTTTTTACTCAATGATGAATTACCCCAGAACATGATGCCATACGAAAGCAGAGAATGAAAATAGGCACAGTAAGCTAATTAACTGAGATGTATATCACCAAAATTTGCAATTACCCCAGTAGCATAAGTAGCTGAACTCAAACGTTTCAGCAGATCTTCAATGTGTTTTTTCCACCACACAGTAATTTCTGAATTCGGACTTTTTCTGGACATAATTGAGATAATGGAGAAGAGTATGAGTGGAACTGGTACCTGTTTGCTTTGTAGATCTCAAAAAGGATTATGACCGTGTTCTAATGAGGACATTACCTGTCATCGGAGTATGGAGGCGATCTTCAATGATTAATTAACTCCAAAAGGAAAAAACCCAAGATCGCAGTATCTTTATTTTATTGACTACCGGTTTCGATGCGCTATGCCATGATCTTCTGGTCGTATACAGTTTACAATGTGGTCATGTTTTTTAAAAAGATGGAGGTTAAACAGAAAGTGCAACATTGCATTTAGTCAGAATATGAAATAAATTTGTTATACAATGGATTGCTTGTCTCTTATAAGCATACTAAAACATGTGTATTTCATATTTTGGCTAAGTGCTATGTTAACAAATTCAAATGCTCAAATATTTCTAGATCTAAAGGACTTAACTACTTTGGCCATCACTCCTAGGCTTACAAACTGTTTAAACTAAAAGTAACTTATGCTATGGACAAAATAAACACCCACGCCAGAGGGGCGACTCGATCATCCGACGGCGAGTAACCGCGCGATCCACAGCAAGGCGCCTTGGAACGCTCTGCCAGTACACCGTGGCTTCCGTTTAACCTTCATCTTTTTTGGAAACATGGCCATATTGTACAATATGTACGAACAGAAGTTTATGGCACAGCACATCGAAACCGGTCGTCAATCAATTAATCTTACTGCGATCTTGATTTTTCCCTCCTTTTGGAGATAATTATTCTTAGGAGGAATTTATTGTCAGTTTTACGAGCAAGCAATTATAGGTCGTTGCGTCGATAGTCAGGCAGCAATTAAATTTGACGGTAAATGAGTGCATGGTTCAGAGCTGTTTCAGGGATAATACAAGGTTGTAACCTGTCACAACTGTCTTTCATATTATTTATGGCTCACGTCTTTAGAAAGATAGACTGGCAGGCTGAGTGTAAAATTGGTGAAAACTATAATCACTCACGCATAAAAGGACGATTCAGTGGTTATGGTAGAATATCCACTGAAAGAATGTTTGTGTGTGTGTGTGTGTGTGTGTGTGTGTGTGGCGTCTGTTCCAAAAGAACAGATATCACTTCGGATCCTACAGTTGTTATTCTTTCATATTCATAGAATATATGACATCTGCCTAGAAAGTGGGAGACCCGACTTCGAATCCCGGCTGGGTACACATTTTCACCCTTGCCCATTCGCAGTTAATATAATATATTCTGTGAATGTGAAAGAATGTTGCATAATATTTTAGAGCTAGATCAGCAATATAAGGGCTATGGCATGCCGATAAGGATCTCCATAACGAATGTAATGTCTGTGGGACAGAGACTTCAGCGGATTGAGTGCCAGTTACGAGTAGTTAGGATGTATTTTCTCACATAAAGGCAACGTAATGAACTAGAATCAAGGTGTAAGAAAGCCAACGCGCTGAGTTCTCAGCTGCGATCTACTTTGCAAGAAGGAAATCAGTATCACGTTTAAATTATCAGTGCATCTTTTAACCTTTCGACCAACATTGTTGTAGAGGAGCGAAATATGGGTGGATACAGGTTACGTAACCTGGTAATTTAAACGTTACAGTTGAGGTTACAGATACGAAAGTACAACGATAATTGCATGTATACTTCGATGGGAACACTGTGGAAATAAAATAAATATGGTAATGAACGTCATAGATGAAGCATTTATGGGGAACAGGCTTAGATGGTGGGAAGAAATAGATTACCTAACAGACTAATGGGTTTGTTAGTAGTGGATAGGCCAAAATGAAACTTCTTGGATTCGGTCAAGAATGATTTTGAAGTAGCATGCCTAACATCAGGCGACGCATCAATGTTAGTAGCGAATAGGGATTGTGCAGGAGTTTTATAAGGAGGACTATGTTGCAGATTGAACGCTAAAAGGCAGAGCCGGTCTTTACCGGTAATGATAATGATGGTGAACGTTTTCTGCAATATTTCACCCAATTCAGGATGATGACCTGGAGCATCACACATGATGGTGTTTTAGGACCCTAAAGCTTAATTTTAAACTCGTGTGGTGCACTGGTAGACAGAAGAGTGGCTTTTGCAAGCTTTTCTTACAGAGAAACATTTAGTGTAGGCTTTCACGGCCGGCGTACTCAGTTATTAAAACTTCCGGGCTGAGAGGCCGTGCTCGAACAGTAGAAATTTCTTCCCCTGGCGTTTCGTTGCCGGCTGCGGGCAACATCTTCTGAGGTGAGTCGACGACTGGCTGCTGGGCCGTGGAGATCCTGCATATATAGAGGGCATAGAGGGCGCCACCACTCGTCACGTGATGTCAACAGTAAAACTATCTCTGGCTGGCGTCATTACTCTCGATCGAAGGTAATCGATTGTCACGTCTTTGGTACAAAGCAGACCGCCATATCTTGTCTAACTTCAAGCCTTCTACCTTTCTGTTAAAATTATTGTAGTTTTTAAAAATCTTTATAGCCTCTCTATTCATACGTGCATAAAAATACGATGTCTTAGCTAGTACGCTTGTCTCACTAAATTTTATTTTGTGGTCACCGTTTTCAAAAACATGTTCCGCTACGGCCGATTTGTCCGTGTGTCCCAGTCGACAGTTCCTTTTGTGTTCAGTTAGGCGAGTATTGATACTTCTTTTTGTTGTGCCAATATAAACCTTCCCACGACTACATGGGATCTTATACACACCTGGAGTAGCCAAAGGGTGTCGCGCATCTTTCGTTGATCGTAAGCATTCACTGATCTTTTTGGTGGGTTTGAATATTGTTTCTACTCTAAACTTGGCCAGTACTTTCCCAATGCGGTCCGTGATTTTGTGGATGAATGGGAGAAACACTTTCCCCGCCAAAGGTGTTTGTTGGACGTTAGCAGAGATTTGTCTTCTGGGCTGGAGTGCTCGATCTATCTCCTTATCACTGTATCCGTTTTTTCTGAAATGCGGTTCGTAAATGATCGAGTTCCTCTTGCAAATAAGCTGGCTCACAGATTTTATTAGCCCTGTCCACTAATGTTTTAATAACACCTCTCTTCTGCCTGGGATGATGATTCGAATCATTGTGAAGATACCGATCGGTTTGCCTATCTTTTCTATATACTTTATGACCCAGAGTCCCATCTGCACGTTTAATTACTGTAACGTCCAAAAAATTTATCTGTCCATCAATCTCCGTCTCCATGGTAAATTGTATTTTCGCGTTGATACTATTCAAGTGCTTTAAAAAACAGTTCAGTTCCTCTTTCCCGTGGTTCCAGATCACAAATGTATCATCCACATACCGATACCACTTCAAAGGGCTCTTTCTGGCCGACTGCAGTGCCTGTTGTTCAAAAAATTCCATAAAAATATTCGCAACCGCTGGACTTAGAGGGCTACCCATTGCCACTCCATCGATTTGTTCATAGAATTCATTATCATATTGAAAATAAGTCGTGGATAGGCAGTGTCGAAACAGATCTATAATATTAATGGGAAACAAGTCAGATATGTAAGCAAGAGCTTCGTTGACAGGAACCATGGTGAACAGGGAAATCACGTCAAAGCTGACAAGAATATCACCAGGGCTGACAGTAATCTCCTTCAGTTTTTCGATAAAGTGCATAGAGTTTTTAATGTGATGATCAGTTTTCCCAATAATCGGTTGTAGCAAGGAGGCAAAATGTCTAGCCAACTCTTGAGTAGGGGATCCAATAGCACTTACAATCGGTCTCAGAGGGATATCGATTTTGTGCACCTTAGGTAGCCCATATAACCTAGGAGCGTAAGCTTCCGTTTTGCAACTGTGTTTTTTATCCTCTGAAGAAATAGAAGACTTTTTTTATCAGTTGATTGGTAACTGCCAGCACTTTAGTTGTAGGATCCTTTTTCAACTTTTTATAGGTGGTCGAATCCAAAAGGACACTGATTTTCTTATGGTAGTCTTCACTTTTCATCACCACGGTAGCATTTCCCTTGTCAGCAGAAAGTACAAAGATACTCTTGTCCGCATTAATCTCCCGCAATGCCTTCTTTTCTCCTGGAGATAAATTGCTGATAGGGGACTTAGCCTTACGCAGTATCCTGGATGTTTCCATCCTAATCTCATTAGCAGTGTGAGATGGTAGCAGACGAATCCCCGCCTCTGTATTAGACAACGTAGCAAAAAGGTGACAGAACATAGCTGCTGAGCCTTCTTCTTACGTAGACTCTCCAGTCGTCGTACCATAACAGACATATCCTCCGGCACAATTCCGAAGTTTTTCAAGGCGAGAAGACTGCTTCACTCAGCGCAAGCTATCCGTATCTATTCACGCATGGAACTGGCGATGCTACGAGAACGGATCCATCAAACTCGTCGAGGACTGGCGGTAACAAGTAGTGAATTATTAAATCTCCATCTGTTCATTAGCAATACAATGCAAGTTGACGATTGGAATAAGGTGGATGGGCTAACCTTTAGATCTATGGAACGTAGTTCAGAAGTGTCTTCTAATAGGCAGAAGAAGAAGTTCGACAATCTACAGAAGAGCAGACAGGAAAAACTAGATATAGACAATTCCAGAACGGTTATAAATTTGTCCGGGAAAGAATTATCCAGCGAAGAATTTTCTGTTCTTTCAAAAGGTGGAAATTTTGCAATTACTCCAGCGAAGGTTCCAACGGAGGACATTATAGCTAATACAGAGGCGGGGATTCGTCAGCTACCATCTCACACTGCTGATGAGATTAGGATGGAAACATCCAGGATACTGCGTAAGGCTAAGCCCCCTATCAGCAATTTATCTCCAGGTGAAAAGAAGGCATTGCGGTAGATTAATGCGGACAAGAGTAACTTTGTACTTTCTGCTGACAATGGAAATGCTACCGTGGTGATGAAAAGTGAAGACTACCATAAGAAAATCAGTGACCTTTTGGATTCGACCACCTATAAAAAGTTGAAAAAGGATCCTACAACTAAAGTGCTGGCAGTTACCAATCAACTGATAAAAAAGTCTTATATTTCTTCAGAGGATAAAAACACATTTGCAAAACGGAAGCTTACGCTCCTAGGTTATATGGGCTACCTAAGGTGCACAAAATCGATATCCCTCTGAGACCGATTGTAAGTGCTATTGGATCCCCTACTCAAGAGTTGGCTAGACATCTTGCCTCCTTGCTACAACCGATTATTGGGAAAACTGATCATCACATTAAAAACTCTATGCACTTTATCGAAAAACTGAAGGAGATTACTGTCAGCCCTGGTGATATTCTTGTCAGCTTTGACGTGATTTCCCTGTTCACCATGGTTCCTGTCAACGAAGCTCTTGCTTACATATCTGACTTGTTTCCCATTAATATTATAGATCTGTTTCGACACTGCCTATCCACGACTTATTTTCAATATGATAATGAATTCTATGAACAAATCGATGGAGTGGCAATGGGTAGCCCTCTAAGTCCAGCGGTTGCGAATATTTTTATGGAATTTTTTGAACAACAGGCACTGCAGTCGGCCAGAAAGAGCCCTTTGAAGTGGTATCGGTATGTGGATGATACATTTGTGATCTGGAACCACGGGGAAGAGGAACTGAACTGTTTTTTAAAGCACTTGAATAGTATCAACGCGAAAATACAATTTACCATGGAGACGGAGATTGATGGACAGATAAATTTTTTGGACGTTACAGTAATCAAACCTGCAGATGGGACTCTGGGTCATAAAGTATATAGAAAAGATAGGCACACCGATCGGTATCTTCACAATGATTCGAATCATCATCCCAGGCAGAAGAGAGGTGTTATTAAAACATTAGTGGACAGGGCTAATAAAATCTGTGAGCCAGCTTATTTGCAAGAGGAACTCGATCATTTACGAACCGCAATTCAGAAAAACGAATACAGTGATAAGGAGATAGATCGAGCACTCCAGCCCAGAAGACAAATCTCTGCTAACGTTCAACAAACACCTTTGGCGGGAAAAGTGTTTCTCCCATTCATCCACAAAATCACGGACCGCATTGGGAAAGTACTGGCCTAGTTTAGAGTAGAAACAATATTCAAACCCACCAAAAAGATCAGTGAATGCTTACGATCAACGAAAGATGCGCGACACCCTTTGGCTACTCCAGGTGTGTATAAGATCCCATGTAGTTGTGGGAAGGTTTATATTGGCACAACAAAAAGAAGTATCAATACTCGCCTAACAGAACACAAAAGGAACTGTCGACTGGGACACACGGACAAATCGGCCGTAGCAGAACATGTTTTTGAAAACGGTGACCACAAAATAAAATTTAGTGAGACAAAAGTGCTAGCTAAGACATCGTATTATTATGCACGTATGAATAGAGAGGCTATAGATATTTTTAAACACCACAATAATTTTAACAGAAAGGAAGAAGGCTTGAAGTTAGACAAGATATGGCGGTCTGCTTTGTACCAAAGACGTGACAATCGATTACCTTCGATCGAGAGTAATGACGCCAGCCAGAGATAGTTTTACTGTTGACATCACGTGACGAGTGGTGGCGCCCTCTATGCCCTCTATATATGCAGGATCTCCACGGCCCAGCAGCCAGTCGTCGACTCACCTCAGAAGATGTTGCCCGCAGCCGGCAACGAAACGTCAGGGGAAGAAATTTCTACTGTTCGACCACGGCCTCTCAGCCCGGAAGTTTTAATAACTGAGTTAAAACCTTTGTTGCCGAAACACCTACAATGTCTGAGTTGATTGACAATTCGGTAACTTATTTCTGTTTGTCATTCCCTTATTTACGGACTCTCTCTGCTTCCTGCATAACACCCATATTACAAACTGTTTCTCCCTGTGATGACAGCATATTTACACAGGAGAGGTATCTATAGTGTCGTGCCTTTTTTTCTCCGAAACGAAGAAACAAGCTAAAATATTTTAGTACAACATTTGCAGCACTCACATAGGGACATAAAACAGTAATCATAACTTATCCTTAAAATCCCATTTTATAACAGGGACATTACGTTTCTTAAATGGAATGGTGTATTCGTCTCGACGGAAATTGAAAGAGCATTCAATTTTGCGTACAACGCCTTAATTACATTTATTCGCTAGGGGTGAAAGGTGACGGTATTATGGACAAACAAGAATGCAAATGATTTTTCACACCGTTACCACCCCTCTCTCTCTCTCTCTCTCTCTCTCTCTCTCTCTCTCTCTCTCTCTTATTTTCTGTTTTTAGGTCGTGAATATTTGGTTTAGAATTCTGGGATTTCGTATTATTGTACCAGACTTCACTGAACGTAAAATTAAGGACAAGAAAGAATTACGGAACTTTACTGTACCGAGAACTTGCAGCGTTGACTGAAGATATGGGCCTCGTGGAAACGGGTGCCACTTGCTATTAACACATTGGTTGTCCATTCAGTACTCAGATATAGCTAGAGAAATATTAAACAGTGATTGTCCTGATGGTTGGAAGATGGCCTGCCCTTTGGCCTGCTGGCTCCTCGGACCTCTCTTTATGTGGTTGCGTTAAAGATGGAGTGTATCAATAACTGCAAACCGCATCCTACAATTTGTGTCAACAAAGTAGGAAGCAGCACTGGTATACTGTATTTTGTAATATGTTTTCTAAACTTCATCGAAGATCATGGTCACTATCTTCAGCATTTACAAGACTGAACTTGTTTGTATGTGAACATGACTTGTGGTCATGAATGGTGCAAGTACTATATGTATTCTGTCAGTGAAGTCAAGGTTCGTGAAAACTATTTTCCATCTCAGTTTTCTAGTATTACATCACCCATAGTTGACGAATTTATGCAAAATAATTGAACTCTATCGCACCAAACTGCGTTGTCGTCAGTCCGTAGCTTACAAAATACTTAAACTAAGGTAAACTAACCTAAGAACAACACAAACACCCCTGTCTAAGGGGGAGTCGAACCTCAGACGGAAAACGGCCAAGCGCACCACAACATGGTGCTCCAGTACGCATGGCTAATCCACCTCGACAAAAAAGAGAGAGAGATAACGTGACCCTAATGATATTGACAATGGCTTTTCAGCACAACTTTCTTCTCTTCCCGTATAAGCACTGTATATTTTGCATGAAAATATTTTTTTATATATTTTCTCCTCCATTGGGGAGAAAAATGGTCGGGACACTATAAATGTCTCAACCTGTATGTACGCCAATATTTCTCTGGCACGCCTCATATCAACTACCCAAATCACTTATGAAAAGACGATGTCAATTTTTCAATTTAAAAAATGGTGTTTAGTCTATTGTAATGGTAAAAACTCGTACACGATTCAGTGCCGAACGTACAAGCTACTTACTTAACAATATTATCGCTACTTTCATTTTCGGATAATATCAAGGTAATACACAGGGCCGGCCGCGGTGGCCGAGGTGACTGAGGCGCTCCAGTCATGGTCAGCACGGCCACTACGGTCGGGGGTTCGAATCCCCCCTCGGGCATGGATATTTGTGCCGTCCTAGTTCGTAAGTAGTTCATAAGTAGTTTGTAAGTTTAGGGACTGATGACCCCGTAGTTAAGTCCCATAAGCTTACCAAACAAACAACATCTAATACACAGGGATGTGTCGGGCACTTATGTACATGTCAATACAGAATATCGGATAAATTTGTTTCATTCTTAAAAATACTAACCTGGGACATTCGTAGTAGTATAAAGTACGAGGAAATTAATTCTTCTGACAAAGAAATATCGAGTTAAAATTAAAAACAGATTACGTGTATTCATAATACGGCATTGATTGCATTGAACACTGATTAAATCATAGTATAGATTCTATATTGTACTTGTCATCCAACAGATTATGTTACAGGCTTGTCCTTCAAGCTCGCTGCAAATAATATTACTCTTGGTACAAGAAACTAAGAAATATCTGGGGCTATACGGCAGCTGACATCAAATTCGTCAGAACTGTTATTTACCAACTTCATTTGGAAGATCCATTCCGTGGGGCGAAATGATCACTACGCAACAGGATGGCTGTCGACAGAAAAAAATATCGCAGTAGGGGTCGTAATTGCACCAGAAGGAACGGGAGGAATAATTCCAGAAGGGGTCCCTGTGGTGATGGCAGAGGGGAAAGGTCTCCAAGGGGACGTGCTAGCGCATCGAATGACTCACAGACTCTAATGACCTGCTTCAAGGGGCTCGAGCGCGCTTTCCCGCCCCGATGAATACTTTAGCTTTCCGTCATTAAACTGTCTTACTGCATACCGCTGTCCATTTAGTTGAGACGCGAATTCCAAGAGTAACGACCCCACTGGCGGAATGTCGGAAGTCATCTCGTTGTAACGACTCCTTTTGAAGCTCTGTAATTACAATTGAGTACTGACGTACATGTTACTTTTGGTTCATTGTTGCAAGCTACCGTCATTCACAGGCTTTTGATGACAGCGTTCTTTGTATCCGCAATTTCAGAAAGTAAAATTTTAATAATCTTCAGAAGTGAAATAACAAGATCGCAAAATATTATTTATTTTATGCGAGTGGTTTCAGTGGGCTATGTCACCATCATCTGGTCATATCAAATATCAACAAATAATACAATTCCTTGAGAGAATTTGTCTCGTTATACCAAAGGTATTAAACATAAGGAGAGGCAGTGAATTAAAATTTACGCTGTGGTCGGGATTCGAACCCGGTATCTCCTACTTATTAGGTAGGTGCCTTAGACAACCCATTTTTTTCCTTCCATCTGGTAGATCTATGGTTCGAGGTCGTTCGTTCAGTTTTTTCGTGGTTGTTCGTTGCAGGGTTGGCTCAGCTTTTTTATTACAGAGGGCGTTTAGCCCCCTGACCGGACGCGCTGAGCCACGGCGCCCAGCGAACCACTCAGCTAACACAGAGTTGCAGCCAAAGAAACTAAACGGACTGTCTTAAAACACGTCTCCCTCCACACCACATCTCATGTTCCCTGTGAAAGACGTATCAAATTGCCAGGGCTCTCCTACATTGGAATAGCACACCAAATTTGCTTTTAGTTGCTTTGGTTACAATGCTGTGTTAGCTGAGTGGTCTAAAGCACCTACCAGTAAGCAGGAGGTCCTGGGTTCGAATCCCTGCACACAGCATAAATTTTAATTCAATGCCTCTCCTTACGTTGAATACCTTTGGTCATATCAAAGTTTACAAGCTGGTTATCTTACTCATAAATTGAGTGACCTACAAGCTGTTGATGTTATAACTTATGTATTTTCATAATCTCCATTTTTTTAAATGAGATGACAAAGATGTAAAATCTGATATGACCAGATAATGATGGTGTAGTCCACTGAAACAGGTCGTTATTAAATAAATAAGTATTTTGCGATCTTGGTTATTCACTTTTGAAGATTTTTAATCTATCATAAAGCCTCCACAACTTGCGATGTTAGGTAATATCAATAATTATTTTACTATTAACTTATCCTTCACACTTGTAAAAATATATCATCCAGACAATATTGGAAATCTCGTTTTGTTGGTGTCTGCTTCTAGTGTAAGAGTATATGATATATGTGAGTGGCCCAAGGCTAGAAGAGGTACTGACATCGCGAAGACTGGATCTCGTATGAACGCGGAAACTTAAATATCTTTTATTGGTAGAATTGATATTACAGTTTTATTCCTCTGAAAGACCGTTTGTAACGCACATCAGGAAGTGTCAAGATTCTTACGTCACCAAGATATTTCAAATTTTATGCAAATGCAATTTGCTTCTAGAAAGTGGGTATTGGACTCTTTTCCTCTACTATACCGATACACAAAACTCAACCTTTACCTTTCTAGAGGCTCTGCGGCTTGCTCAGCCTCGTGTTGTCCACCAGTAGACCGCGGTGGAGTGACCGAGCGTTCTAAGGCGCCTTCCCGTGGTGCGTGCGATTGCTCGTCGTCGGAGGTTTGTGTGTTTGGTTGTTTGTTTGTTTGTGTTTTGTCATTATTATAAGCTGGATTAAGTAGTTTGTAAGCCTAGGGACCGATAACCGCAGCAGTTAAGTTCCACAGAATTACAAACAACTGAACAATACCACGAGTACACTCTGCAGTGACAAGTGTTCAGAGAGTAGCTATTCGAGAGTAGAACTAAAATTGGTTGGAAAAACCCTCTGCCAGTCACTGATGTATGAATTGCAGCGTACTCAGTAGTGAAAGATACAGGAAGTGATTTTTTATTGTTCACTCTGCACAAAAAGTCAGTAAGCCTTGTTGTGTAAAACCATCACTTCTAACAATTACTGGACTTCCTCATTAGTATTACAAAAATTTACATTCAGCTAAATTCTTTTATTGTATCTTATAACTCATAGAAAGATGACAAAAAGGTTTTAATTAACGGTTTTCAGTTGACAGGTCATTTAATATGAAGACTTTCTTACATCAAAGATTAAATATAGGCTTTTTCCGAAACATATAACAATATTTTATGGTAAAATATATTCTTCAATTTTCCTGACATTTTGGTGCGCAGCGAGAGCTGTCAATATTTAGCAGAATGTATAATCATAATCCTCTTCCCGTAGTAGCAGCTCCTATCGAGACATCCATCTTTGCTGTCCTTTTCGGTCCGCCTTGCGCTCAGGTTTGAATTCAATAACGTAGTCCTCGTACTAGCTGAAGTCTCCCTTTTATTGTAGTTTTCATTGATTACAGTTGAATTATCTATGTTCTGAAGTATTATCATCGGCCGAATGATCTAAAATAGTTCGACGTCCTTGTCGATTCTATGTAGTGGTGACATCAACATTACGGCAACCGAGATAGTTGTACAAACAAAAGGTTGCTGCGGAGAGGGTTGGTTCTGATTTGTGTTTACCAGTCTAATTACAAAAGGATTTGGGCTTAGTGTAGTGAGCAGGTAGTGCAATGCAACAACAACGTGACTTACCCAAAGCTACGTCATGGAGAGCCGTAGGATGATTGGAACCGGGAAAGATACAGAGGTGGCTGCAGTCAATCGAGTGTCCGAAGTGTAATTACCAAGACCTGGACGCGATTTCAGATAACAGGAGCCGTCAAAAGAAGGCAATGCCAAGGTCTTACACGGGTAACATCAGCAAGATATGACCGTTATCTCCGGTAAACAGCCCGTCGAGACACGAGGCTGAATGTAATTCAGCTGCAACGCTTCCTCCAGGCAGCAACAGGACGCGCTATAGGAACACAAAGATTCATAAATCGCCTTCGGGAACGTGTTCTCATCGCACGGAGGCCTTTGGTGTGTTTCGCATTAAAACTACAACATCGTTTAGTCCCAAAAACAAGGCGGAGGAACATTAGGATTGCAGTCGCAACGAATGACTCCGCGTTATGTTCACAGATAGGATTTTGGGTTCAGCCGGACAATCATCTGGAGAGAACGTGGAACTAGAAACGATCTTACTTTTGTACAGGTATCATCAGCATACCTTTGTGGTGGGCGAAGGTGTATGCAAGACGTTCATAATCGGACTTTAATTGCTCGGATCCTTTGTTGTGCCCTACGCTGGTGTCATTGGAGATGGGTTTCTTCTGGTGGATGATAACGTTCGTTCCCTCAGAGCTGCACTGGTGCTAACCATTCTTGAAGCTGCGTGAAGTGAACGAATCGAGTAGGCAGCTTTTTCACGAAATTTAAACCCTTTTGGGCATGTCTTAGATGAACTTGCCAGACCACAATGGCTGCAGAGCTGTCTACTCCATTATTGGAAGAATGGCCAAATATCCCTCAAGAGCTGCATCATAGTACGTAGATGTGAAACTTTACTGGCCTTCCAAGATGATGACTTTTTCACTTTCATGATAACTCCATGGTGCCACGCACTATGTAAAAGACATGTAAACTTCAAGTAATGAGTTAGGAAAATATCATACTGTATCACATACAAATTACAATTGCATTCAATATCTGAATCAAATACGTTACTCCATGTATATTGTGTGATTTCTCTCCTGATGGTTGTTTAGAGCGGTGTACTATCCGTACTTTAAAATTTTCCCGGAGAATTTCTTGATTAAAATAATGTCGGGCGTACAACCGGATGTCATGGCTTACTTCGCACGATATTTCGGCTAATAACCCCTTGGCCATCTTCAGGTGCTGCGTACCGAAGACTAGTGATAGCCGCTTTTCTTTTCTATTTTTTATTGGTAATTTCAACTCCCCTAAAAGAGGCGGGCTGTCAGGGCATACAGGCGCTCTTCAGCTTAGAGATAAAAATACAGAGGAGCATACATGAAAGTAAAGGTGATAAAATGTGAAGATAGTTAAAATTGACCTGAAGGCAGTGTTAGAGAGAAGTACATGACTGTTAAAATGGATCAAAGATTGTAGGCTTTGTAACATGACAGCTGCGTCTGGGCGTCACTTATATACCGCGGTGTTGGGCGGTAGAGCATGCGCGTAAAGAGTACACGCCTCTTGCAGTGGCTCCACAGTCATCAGCGCCCTCGGCGCTGAGACCACAAGCTTAATCTGCTTTTTCGTCTGTATTGTATATGTTGTGATCTTTGCGTTCTTAAAACTGAAATTACTGGTTTCCAAGCTTTATTCAGGTTAAAGCCACTGTCTTTATTAATAAGTCCTTCTGCCAGTTTGATTTCGACTGATTCACGGATTACAGACTGCCTAAAGGTTTAAGTCTGAACTAAAATCTTCCTACTTGTGTAATCCATCTTATGTCCAGTTGACAAACAGTGCTCAGCAATGGCACACTTATCAGATTCGTAAAGCAATGAGCAAGTACCAACAGAAACAACCAAAGCTAAGTCAGATTAATACTGAGACTACAAAATCACTGGCCTTCTTGCCATATGTAAGTAATGTAACATCAAAAATTGCCAGAATTTTAAAGAAACATCATATGGAGGTGATTTTCCGTCCGCCAGCCAAAACAGCAGCACTGATAGGTTAAATCAAAGACGGTCTTGGATTGCGTAAGGCGGGTGTTTATAAAATTAATTGTGAATGCGGCATGGCATACATAGGACAAACTGCACGAACAGTGGCAGATCGTTGTGCTGAACTGATAAGACACTCTCGCCTTCTGCAACCGGATAAGTCTGCCATTGCTGAACATTGTTTGCCAGCTGGACATAAGATGGATTACACAAGTACTAAGATTTTAGCTCAGACTTCAACTTTTTGGCAGTCTGTAATACGTGAATCAGCCGAAATTAAAATGTCAGAAGGACTTATTAATAGAGACAGTGCTTTCAGCTGAATAAAGCTTGGCAACCAGTACTTTCAGTTTTAAGAACGAAAAGATCACGTGGTATAAAATACAATACAGACGAAAAAGCTTGTGGTCTCACCGTCGAGGGCGCTGCTGACTGGCGCCGCAGTAAGAGACGTGTACTCTTTACTACAGAATACTACAGATTCCTCACGAAGGAAGTTATTTATTGTAACCTGTACACACGACACGACCTAGAGGAATCTATCCACACAAAGATCTTAAGAAATATCATGCATAAATTGTTAGTAAGCTGAATCTATGATTTAATGTGTATCATAAGCCTTCCTAGAATGTACTGTTATGTTTGAAATACTCAGTGATTGACAGATACCACTTTTAACTACCGACACAATAATAAACACTTTTCAGAGAATCTTGTCAGCACTATAACTTTGTAAGAATATCATTGTAGGTCATGCAACAAATATTCTGACATAAGCATAACACACATATTCTGCAGAAATCTTTGTTACACATGACAGTAATCATTATGAATTTATCTGTTTATCAAGTAGCTTTTATAAAAATAACATGTAAGAGGGACCTACAACAGCAAAACGTGACTTCGGAAACCACGGAAGTGCATGAATACCTAGGAATGGGAGATGTAAATAGAATCAGCTGGTTACTTGTTTATGTTTACACACACGCTACACCTAGTAGTATCTGGTCTTGTTTACTGTACTGTGAGAAGAATTCTAATCCTTGGCAAATGGTCCAATTTTTGTTTACGCAAAATAGTTGTAATATTTTTTTGATGCAGGTATGTATGTAAAACTGTGCCATTTCTTATCTATTAGACGGTAACACATACATCAGCATATCAATAGCGTAAGAATAGATTAAGTTTTCTCTTTCAGCTGGATGCCAACGTCTACAAGAACTTTGGTGCCACCGTCATCGCAGCTACTTCGGAGAGACATGAGATAGAGTTATGACTATTTTGACACGGTGTATACACCAAAACACACACACACTGACAAACATTGATTGGACAACGACATGAACATTCGTAAGATTGACACAGGATATTCTCCCCAACACATTGTACTCAGCAGTTTCATGCTAGTCACACAATAGCAACAAAACGTATGGGATGCAGAGAGGTACCGCGAGGTAGGAGCGAGATAACGCGATGCTTTTATTTAAACTTGATATTTGCATTGTAACTTTATTGTAATTTATGATTGTGACAGTAGTATTCGATGTAGTTATGAACTGTAGTGCTGAATGTGCATGCGCTACCGCCCAGTGACGGTCAGACGCGGCTATCGCTAGTCTTCGGTACGCAGCACCTGAAGATGGCCAAGGGGTTATCGGCCGAAATATCATACGAAGTAAGCAATGACATCTGGCTGTAGGTCCGACATTATTTTAATCAGTGTACTATTCGTTTGGTCAAACTACTGGGTGCCATTTTTCTGACGTGCCCATAAAATTTGTTTTCATTTTGTCATATCACCATGTAATTACTTTAAATACAATTTCTTAGGTCACAACAAGAACCTACCAGCAACTTTGCTACAGTGTTCTCATTCACCCCGTTTCTGTGCTCGGCGATTTCCCTCGTGGAAGATAACGTGACGCGACGCGTTGTGTGCAAATCCGGATCAACGAGTCCCCTCCCTAGAGGAATGAGGCAGCGCGCGAGGAAGGGTGTCCCGGAATGATGAACTGGCGAGGGGCGGCTCCCCACGTCCGACTTACCAGCGGCCCACAAAGGGCGGCGACGGCTCAGCCGACGAGAGCGGCGAGGCCAGGCTAGGCCGGGCGCCGCGGCTCCCCGACCGTGTAATGACCTGTTGTTCATTCACACCGGCGCGCGCGGCCTGCCCCATCGTCTCGAAAATATAATTCTTTTGTCCCAGCCAGGCGCCCGCCCGCGCCGTGGAACACATGTTCTCTCTCTGAGCCACTGGCCGTGAAATTATCGCGCTTCCTAACGGTCTGTGTCAATTTACAACGCCGGCTCGGAAAGCTCGTATGAAGAAAATTAACCCATTGGCGCATAGCGTCGTCTGTAATGGACGCCTGATATTGGTTACACTTACGTGCATCTGCGGTTGTTTTCTCACCCGTAAAGACATGGAGACCAGGGGAGCGTCGCGATAGCCTCTGCACTGTAGATGTCGGCAGCTGGTTTGACAAGTGTCAGCTTTGTGTCATCCGAAGGAATTAAGTGTGTCATACTGATGAGAGTGATGGGGTAGTGAGCGGTTTGACTCAACATTCGACAAATTTTATTGTAAACAGAGTAACTACATTTTGCAAAAAGAAATGTTCAAATGTAAGTCTAAGGGACTTAAATAAAGAGGTTATGCCCTAGGCTCACAAACTACTTAAACTGAATTATGCTCAGTTTAATTCTCTTCATAATCAGTGGGCTGGGACTACAGCTGATCTTTTTTTTTTTTTTTTTTTTTTTTTTTTTTTTTTTTTTTTTGAGATGGGTAACGATATCGCGGCACTTCTTGACAGTATGTGAACTGTAAATCAAAATCAAAATGTTCAAATGTTTGTATAGCTTATGGGACTTAGCTACGGGGTCATCAGTCCCTAAGCCTACAAACTACTTATCAACTAGCTAAGACTAAAGACGGCACAATTATCCATGACCGAGGGGGGATTCGAACCCCCGACCGTAGTGGCCGTGCAGACCGTGACTGGAGAGCGTCAGTCTCCTCGGCCACCACGGCCGGCTGATGAATTTGAAGGTGGAAGGAAATACCAGCAGCTGTATTGAGATTCAAAAAGTGGTCAAATGTTTGTAAATCTATCTGACCAAACTGCGTGGTCATCAATCCGTAGCTTACAAACTATTTAAACCTAGGTAAACTAACATAAGGACAACACACACACCCATGCCCCAGGGAGGACTCGAACCTCCACGGCGAGCAACCGCGCGCTCCGCAGCGAGACGCTTTAAACCTCTCGGCTACTCCACCGCGGCGTGTATTGAGATTACTTATTAAATTATGCTACCGGTTTCGGTGTTATAATCACACCATCTTCAGGCCCCCGTTGTGCGTCTGTCATTACTGGCACATTTAAAAGGGGTTAACTCCGGTAGCCGTAAATTTCTTAGTCTTTCTTGTCAGAAATCCAACGACTAAGAACGATACACATACACACACACATCCCCAAGGGAGGACTCAGACGTTCGACGACGAGAAACCTCGTGCTCCACTGCAATGCGCTGTAAAGCGCTCGGCCACTCCACCGCGGCGTACATTCTTCACTGAATACAAGGAGCCTCTATGTCTATATTGCTTCTAAAATATCCATGCCAAAGGAAATACAGAAAGGCTCGTGAGGTCTCAAATACACACTGTCTGTGTACACCCCAGTTTTTTTTTAAACAATACATTTCATTCTACCCCTTTCTGTTGGGTTGTGGATCCGCCTTGATGCAAAACATTATTTTCATACCAAAATCCCACCATAGAAAAAAAAGGGTAACAGAGTATATATTTACGAAACTGTGAAACATATTGTAGTATAAGGTATATACTTCTTTGTCGTTGTATCACTGTATAAACATTCATTTCCGTACCTTTCATCGTTAGGCTATTTTACACTTCCATACTGCTTTTTGCCTTTTATGCAGCGTACAGTGTCACCTGCCACAGTAAGAGCGGCTGTTATTATTAGAACTTAACTATTGTGAAAACCGTATTTCACTGTGTTTACGCCTCGATTTTGTTTTAGATGTTATTGCAGTTGTTAGGGCATCGAGGCACATTGTGCACAGTTCACATTACGCAGCAATATTATTCACAAACATTTACAATATAAGGTTCCCTGTATTAAATGTTTCTGATACAAATCCACAAATAACCATCTTTCATATGAAATAAGCGACTGGAAAAGTGCAAGAATACTTGACTCAGAACTTAGAGAAAATCGTTAATGTGGTAAAAAAGGTAAAATGTCATAAATGCCTAACTTTCCGGTAGTTACCATGTTACAGGTTACTGGATACTTCTCTTCCTCGGTACACTCAGTAAATCGTACCGATATGGAAGTGTGACTTTGGTGATAGCGTTGTGAACGTTTTTTTCTTTATAGCAACTTTTGTTTTGTGGTTAAGATGAATATTTTATTCAAATTTCTTCGAATAAAACTCTTTAATTTTGAAACAAAACGTTTGCTGTGAATTATGGCTGCGTTACCAATACTGTAAATTGAATGTCTCATTCTTGGCAGCAACTATGGTTTATAGGTTACAAAGGAAATAGCCACCACTTCCAGTGTTATTATACAATATTATGAGTGAACATATAGGGTAAAATTAATATACCTGAAGATGAGCAATAATTTGAAACGTTATGATAAAAAATATGCAACCCTGCAACTGGTAACTGTTTAAATACTAGTGTTTATATCCAGCCATAATAAGCCTATTATGAAACCCAAAAACCCGAAAGGGACCATATTTTCCAAAGGTAAAAATTATAATTATTTATTTGGCTATTAAGAAAATCCCTAAATTGTTTTGCACCCGTAACATTTAAATACGTCCTAGGAGTACAAAGGATCATTTTGCATAGATTAATACTCCTAATTTACTCGAAATCTTAAACTTCTTACAGTTGCCGATTTTAGGCAGTTTTTGAAAATTTATATTCGTGAATTCGAAAAGAGTAGTCGACTGTAGGAAATTAAAATTATTTTGCAGTACGATTATGTAGGTTCAAGTTTTCATTACAGTTTTAAAAGTAATATCTTTCAGCACAACTGTAATCCATTCTTCTGTGCTCCAGTCTTCACTGAAGCAGGTTGTTATGAACTCGTTCTACATACTTTCCCGTTTGATTCTTTATTGTTATATTCATAGCTTTTATGCGGGAATTCAGTTCAAAACTATATTAATAGGGAGTTATTGCCGTATATCACAGAAACACAAATAATAAAAACTGATGGAGTATTCAGATTTCTACCGTTCATGTTGCTACAGAGCTCATAGCTAGAGCGTGATAAACGTCCAGCGAGTTTAATTGATGTTTCTAAATGAACTTACACCAAGGAAAACGCTTTTTCGTGTCATCCACTTTAACTGTGCGGATAACATCGCTACATCGCTACCCCGCTTTAATTAGTCTAACAACAGGTGCGAAACTGCGGAACGAGCTCCATTATCTATTGGCATCTACTTCGGAAATGATTAATGAACGTTTAGCAAATGTTCATTGAATTCTGGGTAACATAGTTATTCTGATTTTAGAGCAGAATAAACTTTACTAGAATTTATCGTTCCGGGAAACCAACATATATGGTGTAATTTCAATATAAATACTGCATGAGTATTTATGGTTACATCTAATCTTGAAACAGGACGAAATAAAATAAATAAATAATCACTATTTCTCGTTCCTTTACTAATTTCATCGGGAGATTTTACGATTCAATGCATTTAGCTTTTTCGGTAAAAAAAAAAGTATGCTTAACTAATCACACTGAATAGCTAAACATAACAACAAGCGTTACTAGCTAGCT
This sequence comes from Locusta migratoria, assembly GCA_026315105.1. Taxonomy (NCBI): domain Eukaryota; kingdom Metazoa; phylum Arthropoda; class Insecta; order Orthoptera; family Acrididae; genus Locusta; species Locusta migratoria. The sequence continues at coordinate 207,905,109 of CM048747.1, read as the reverse complement.
GATATCATACGTGTATAGAAGTTGGATAGGCATTCGTATGGCAATCGAAAGTTAAACGTGGCGATATACACAATTATTTAAGCAGGATTTCCTAGTGTAATGGTAGTAAAACAAGGTGACTCCTTTTCTCCATAACTATTGTCGGCAGTCCTATAAGAAGTAAAGTTAACACTGAATTAAGAAAGAGAGACAAACGAAGCTCTGGGAAATATATTACATAATCCGAGACAGGGTGATACTGACGTAAAAATGGACAATGATGAATGGCCGCCGGAAACAAATATATGTGTGGGAAGTATAGAACTGTGAAGTCACAGTGTATGTTTACCTGAGCCAATTTGGAAATGTGAAAGGGCTATTGAAACCAAAAATAATGTGACGCATTAAACTGAGCTCTCAAACGAACGGAAGATAGTATTTAGTTTTTAAATCAGAGATGTCAGCTGATCATCCAAAGCCGTGGTGGAGTGGCCAAGCGCCCTAAGGCGCCTTGCTGTGGAGCGCGCGGTTGCACCTGTCGGAGGTTAATCCTCCCCATACGTGTGTGTGTGTGTGTGTGTGTGTGTGTGTGTCGTCCATACGTTAGTTTAAGTAGTTTGTAAGCCTAACCGTAGTAGTTAAGCGCCATATACAAACAATCATTATTGAACACCCCAAATCAAACCATAGAAGATGATACAGTAGCTACCAGTAAGGTAAGTTAATAAAAAAATTAATAATAAAAAAAGAAAGAAAAAAAATTAAAAAGAAACGTTGTTCCAATGCCAATTCTGCTTGTTCCAACGCTATACAGTCTGAAGACATTGCGGCGAGAGACTCTTGAACTACTGCCTTATCTTGGATGAGTATAGAAACGGATTTGCGCCCATAAGGGCAGTTCTTCAAATGGGACTCATCTCATTACATTGTCAAAAATGTTCAAATGTTTGTAAATCTATCGGACCAAACTGCATGGTCATCACTCCGTAGCTTACAAACTTCTTAAACCTAGGTAAACTAACCCAAGGACAAACACACACACCCATGCCCAAGGGAGGACTCGAACCTCCACGGCAAGCAACCGCGAGCTCCGCAGCAAGACGCTTTAGACCGTTCGGCTACTCCACCGCAGCATTACATTGTCATTGGAACACATTAGGATAGAAAAAAATTACCAGACTTTTCGCTCCGACAGGGGAATACTGAAGGAATGCAACAGTGTTCTTAGAAAGTGTTTCTATAAAAATAATAATTGAAAATATTACTTTTATACGAAATTAAAATTACGACATGAAAAAGTTAGTCGCCTGCCACTTTTTTTGCTTTGTGGTCAGGAAATTTTCGTCAGCGAAATATTCAAATGTTTGTAAATCTATCGGACCAAACTGCGTGGTTATCAGTCCGTAGTTTACAAACTAATTAAGCTATGGTAAACAAACCCATTTCCCAGGGAGGACTAGAATCTCCGACGGCGAGAAACCGCGCGGTCCGCAGCGAGGCGCCTTAGACCGCTCGGTTACTCCACCACGGCTACTGTACAATTAATGTGAATTAAGTTAAAATTTACTTCATGGTAGCTCATTTGCTAAAAGAAAAAAAAAAAAAATAAATAAGTAAATACAATTCCTACGTTTGTAAATCTATTGTACCAAACTGCGTGGTCATCAGTCCGTAGCTTACAAATTACTTAAACTAAGGTAAACTCACCTAACGACAACACACTCACCCATGCCCTGGAAGGACTCGAACCTCCGACGGCGAGCAACCGAGCGCTCAGCAGCGAGGCGCCTTAGACCGTTCGTCTTTTGTCAGTGGGAAAGTTGTTGATAATGAAGTGAACTTCCATTTTAATTACAACAATTTTTCATAGCTCCTCCTGGTTTTCTCACAAATTTGGATAGAACAAAGGTGGATACTTTCAAATTCTACTCGTTACTTTCAGCGAGCTTGCCCACCAGCTAGCACAGATTCTGTTGCCCAGTCACCTTGTACTTGTGACCAATTTCGATTTAAAAATTTAATTTAGGATACAATTTTCGGTATAAAATAATTATGATTCAATACTTTTTATTCACCTTAGTTGCAGATAAAAAGATGATAGAAGGATTTGAAATGTGGTGCTACAGACGAATGATGAAAATTAGATGGGTAGATCACGTAACTAATGAGGAGGTGCTTAACCGAATTGGGGAGAAAAGAAGTTTCTGGCATACCCTGATTAAGAGAAGGCATAGATTGGTTGGACACATTCTGAGACATCAAGGAATTGTCAACTTAGCATTAGAAGGAAGTGTGTGGGGTAAAAATCGTAGTGGCAGACCGAGGGACGAATACAGTAAGCAGATTCAAAAGGATGTAGGTTGCCGAACGTATAGTCAGATGAAGAGACTTGCACAGGACATGTTAGCGTGGAGAGCTGCATCAAACCAGTCTGCGGACTGAAGACCACAACAACATTTATGATAGTGATAACTAGCCCTTAAAAGCACCACTCTAAACAATGAAGCAGCCTGTGCTCGCAGCTGTGGCCGGGTGGCGTTCAGCGGTGAGGCGTTCAAGTCACGGTCTGCGCGGCCACTACGGTCGGGGGTTCGAATCCCCCCTCGGGCATGGATATTTCTGCCATCCTTAGGATTAGCTAGTTCATAAGTAGTTTGTAAGTTTAGGGACTGATGACCCATAAGCTATAGAAACATTTGAACATTTTTTGTTCAGCGGTGGCGCTCGGTACTAGCCATGTTAGTTGGGTGTCGCGCTCTCTGTCCGCTTCATTTCACTGCCATTATAAGACCTCTCTATTTTATTCCGTGCTCGCTGATGGCCTGCCGCGGTTCAATCATTGTACTGTAGGAGTGTGGGATGACAGGTGGGTATCTGGCGTCCGGACAAGCAAGTAGCTGCTCGTTGGTGGAACCAACGCACCAGAAGCGTGGACATAAGGCCGAGCCTGTCGCCCACCCACAGACCAGCCGGTCAGGATTGATTCATTCCTGGAGGAGCTTGCCCGACCGGCTCGCTTGTGAATGGGCACCTTTATGGTTTGCGATCACATTGGCTTACACTCTCGCACGCCCTAGCATACAATGTCAGTACACTAACTGGCCGGCGTTACATCTAACAACTGTCGAAATCCGTTGTTCTCTCTTACATACGGAGCTTGTCGACAGCCATAATAAAACATACTGCGCTATCACACATGGAACGCAATGTTCGCCTATCGGAAGACATTGCTGCTTTGGTCTGCCTGTTCTTTCCGATCTCTAGCCTACCGAAAACATTTGCTCGTTGATTGCGGAGAAAATGGCTCGGGATATGACACCCGCTGCTTCATCAGATGAACTTTGGCTGAATCACAAATATTCTAGGATCGTCCACAAAGTAAGTTCCGTTTCTACTTCTATCCGACCATGCGCGGCAGTAACTGACCCAAGGAGAAGATATGTACGCTCTTTTCAGATCGCTGCTGCCGACGTGTGCTTTGTAGTGCTTCTTTATAATGTCAGTCGTAATTGATAATGCCGCTGAGTGTGAAATCAGATCTGTGATTTGTTTCCTAAATGCAAATAAAATTAAACCAAATGAAATTCATCAGCAAATCTTTGAGGTTTACGGACAAAATGCTATGAGTGATGGGTCAAACTGTTCAGTGGATGACGTGATCAAGAGCACGGTGAAGAACAAAGTGGACGCCCGTCTATGGTTACTGATGATATGGTTCACACGATTGAAGAGAAGATTCAGCACAATCTTAAGTTTACACCTAGTGCCCTTCCTATGGAAGTTCCGCAAATCTCACGATCACTAATTCATGAAAAACTTAAATTTCGAAAACTACAGGAATTAAAGTGGGACGTCTCTCATCATCCAACGTACAGTCCGCACCTCGCTCCTAGCGACTTTCATCTCTTCTTACACCTAAAATCTGTCCTTGGTGGTCAACACTTCAACGATGATGACTAGCTGAAAAAACATGTTACCACATCGTTGAATACACAGACGGCAACCTTCTACGAAGAAGGCGTACAAAAATTTGTGTCACAATATGACAAGTGCCTACAAAATTTCGTAAGCTATTTGGAAAAGTAGTTTAACAGTTGTCGATTTTTGCACAATAAGTATTTTTTCTGTATCTGTAAGCGTTTTTTTCATATAAACAAAAGGAACTTACTTTGTGGACATACCTCGTATATAAATATGACAAATTTCGTGTCTTCTAATTAATGATTTTCACAGATTTCATTAAGTTGCAACTGGTCACCTGTTTATAATACAGCTTCCGTTGTGAAATGTATTACTAGGAAAAAAACGAATCTGACAGACGGTGAAAACTACATACCAAGCTGGTAGACTAATAATGCGATTCTCCTATTTCCACAAGAGGATCGGTTTTCTACCTGGTGCTGAATAAATGTTGTTACAGTTCACATACTGGCATTAAAGGCTTTATGTTCGTGAAATCTCAAGCAGCGTGGTACGCCTTCGAAATCATAGGCGTTTATTTATTTGAGTGTACCTATCATGCCAGAGGGCCACGCGAAACCTGTTGCTTTAACTACCATTAGTAAAATAACAATTCTCCTTGTGTTGTGATTTCAGTGTTTAAAATTTTCAGAGGGCCTTCCATTAAGTTCTGATCCGTGTCGCTCCTGTTTTATGTAATATGTATCAACTTTTTGGATAACAGCTTCATACACGATCAACACTGTTATTCTTCTCAAAGTTCTTTAAGTGCAAATAAAATGTTCAAATATTTGAATATCTATGACACTTAAGTAATAATGTTATCAGTCCTTAGGCTTGCAAACAAGTTAAACTAACCTAATGACAACACACACACACACACATGCCCGAGGGTGCTCTCGAACCTCCGACAGGGATCAACTGTGCGTTCCGCAGAAATGCGCCTTAGAGCGCTCGGCCATTCGACCGCGGCCAACTGAGCAAGCCTGCTAGACAATCCTACTGGACTACCGTAGAAACGTTGTGATGGGTAATTTATCACACTGTATACATCTGTTGAAAGTTGATAGAGATTTTGGAAGATTATTCTCTTTCGGTCTTTTTTATGTGAATCTATTTCTTATTGACTATCTTAAAGGAACCATAAATTTAAGTAACTGATGGCATACACACGACTTGGGTCTGGGCAGAGGAGGTTACATATCGAGCCTTTCACAAAAGTTCTGAGGTGGATTTTATTGTGATTCAAATGTTTGTTAAGCATATGGGACTTAACTAAGGGGTCATCAGTCCCTAAACGTACAAACTACTTATGAACTACCTTATACTAAAGACGGCACAAATATCCATGCCCGAGGGGGGATTCGAACCCCCGACCGTAGTGGCCGTGCAGACCGTGACTGAAGCGCCTCAGTCTCCTCGGCCACCGCGGCCGGCGGATTTTATTGTGATACAGACTCTGAGGGCCAATTTTTATTTATTTATTTATTTTGTTGGCTCACCTGTAAATGGGCGAGTTGAGCCCATCTTTGTACCAAATAACGAGGTGCACCGTATCGTTGGCGATTGGTGGAACGATGTCGCAAGGCAGCTTGGCCACTCCCCCTTGGACGGCTTGTGTGTCCGTCACCACCACTGCAACACAGGAAAGGCGCGTGTTATTAGCACATGATGGGAACGTGCAGTATCTCATACGAATAAACAACAGTGTTAAATCTGCGATGCACACAATTTCACGGAACATCACATTTCTCAAAAATTTTCAAATGTTTGTTAACTGATGAACTACTGTCCCTTAACTTACAAACGAAATAATATAACTTTAACTAATCTAAGAACAACGCACACATCCTTAACTGAGGCAGGTCATTAGAAAATTTCAGGGGATGAAATGGAAGTTCCAAATGTTGTCGATGGCATTATTATTTATGTGTAAGCATACCTACGGCAACACCAATGCCTGTCTAGGCACTCAATAAGCAAGAGACAGTGACAACACTAAGACAATATATTGCTTCCTCCTTCGTATTAATCGCGAACAGCCCAAGAGGACAAACGAATTAGAGCCCACACGAAGACTCTCGGTATTTCTTTCCGCGAACAATATGCGACTTGGGGAAAAAAAAGAAAAAAAAAAAAAAGAAAAAAAAAACACATGTGTTGTTTTGCAGTTGGTTTTCCAAAGTGGCAGAAAATCATTGACCTGACTTCAAAATTTATATATATTCAAAAATACTGTCTGCCTACATAGGGAGACAGAGGGGCCAACGGAGCGCGCGGTTGCTCGCCGTGGAGGTTCGAGTTCTCCCTGGGGCATGGGTGTGTGTGTTTGTCCGTAGGTTAGTTTACCTAGGTTTAAGTAGTTTGTAAGCTATGGACTGATGACCACGCAGTTTGGTCCGATAGTTTAAAAAAAAGGGGCCAACTGGCCAGTGCCCGACATGTTTTTACCAGATTTCGCGCGGGATGTGCGTTTAGATAGCGACACAAGCAAAAATGCATCCTCTTGACGATTAAAATAAGGCATCATTTAGCAGTACGAGACGAAGCGTAGATCTTGTGGTTTAATAGTACGTCGTTAAAACAAATGCCATTCTTCTATGTTTAAAAAGGTCTAACAAATTTGTAAGCCACGGCGGAGTGCTGAGTGTGTAGAGTGACGAACCACAGTACAAAATGTAGCGATGCGATGACAGGGTTTGGGTATGGAGAACGTCCGGTGAACAGCATCTGTCAGCGTATATAGTGCCAACAATAAAATTCGGAGGCGGTGGTGTTAATGGTGTGGTCGTATTTTTCATGGAGGGAGCTTGCACCCCTTGTTGTTCTGCGTGGTACTAACACAGCAGAGACCTACATTTATGTTTTAAGCGCCTACTTGCTTCCCACTGTTGAGGAGCAATTCGTGGATGGCGATCGCGTATTTGAACACGGCCTGTGGCGTAGTGGTTACACGGCAATTGACTGTAATGGACTGGCCTGCACAGAGTTCTGACTTGAATCCTATAGAACACCAGTGGGATGCTTTGGAACAACGACTTCGTGCCAGGCCTCACCGACCTACATCTGTACGTCTTCTCAGTGCAACACTCCTTGAAGAAGGGGCTGCCATTTCCCAAGAAACCTTCCAGCACCTGGTTGAACTTATGGATGCTGTCATCACGGCTAAGGTTGGGCCAACGTCATATTGAATTCCAGTATTACTTTGTCATTTTCAGCCAAGTGTTTAGGCTCTCTAGCCATAATGTAAATACAGCACCACCAGCCGGCAGAATTTCGATTTATTTATTTATTTGTATTATTTCGTTCTGTGTCCAATTCTTGCAGCTTTCCTAATACCAAATGCTCTTTGATGAACTAGTTAAAGATTTTACTTTTCGAAACATTTTACTTTGGAGTAGGGTACTTAATGATTAGCTGATTAGCAGTAACCAGTGGTATTTTGACACTATGATGTCTGTTCTAAAAATGTTCACTTAATTCTGATGCTTCCATATGACTGCTTATATTTTGAATCCCATTGGACAACACAGAACTTAATCTGTGTGGTAGTCGTTTTTAATCAAATCAAAAAATGTTCAAATATTTGTAGAACTTCTGGGACTTAACTACGGGGTCATCAGTCCATAACCTTACAAACTACTTATGAACTAGCTAAGACTAAGGACGGCACAAATATCCATGCCCGTGAGTGGATTCGAACCCCCGACCGTAGTGGCCGAGCAGACCGTGACTGGAGCACCTCAGTCCCCTCGGCCACCGCGGCCGGCTAGTCGTTTTTAATCTGGGTGTTTTTGCTAGTGGTCTGTCTGTTTAGCTGTAGCTTAGTAATTTATTGTCTATTTTAATCCTATGGTGTATGAGAGATGAACTTTCTAATTTTCTGAGTTTTTTTTATTGAACGGAAGAAAGCTCTTCGTGACTATGTATAAGGCTTTTAGTAATTTTAAAAAAGTTCATAAAACTGATTAGAAGCACTGTTAATTACCCTGGTGAAAATACGGCACCAACGGCCTGTATCAGCTTCTGTTGTATGCTTTTAGGTATGCCTGACGGTAATGTTCACATAGTATTGTAAACATCGGCACGTTGACCAGGTGTGTGAATGTGCTTCTATAATTGCAAAATCGTGGCCGCCGCTGCAGCTCTGTTTTAGGTACATTTTTTTATTTATTTGCGATTTTATCTGTTTTCACTGCTTTAAACTCCGCTTCTTTTCTTTGCTTTCAATGCCTAGAATCAATAATTCCATTTAAGGTTTTTAACGTATCTTTACAACGATCGTGCAGGATAGAAGCGCATCTTAATGACTTATGCATTTCCTATGTTATTTATGGGGTTCTGATGCGTTTTGTCGACCGTATCCTAAATTTCAAATGTTCAAATGTCTGTAAATCTATCGGACCAAACTGCGTGGTCATCAGTCCGTAGCTTACAAACTACTTAAACCTAGGTAAATGCCCCAGGGAGGACTCGAACCACCACGGCGAGCAACCGTGCGCTCCGCAGCGAGGTGCTTTAGACCGCTCGGCTACTCCACCGCGGCTATCCTAAATTTGTCGCTGCCAGATTGGGCTAGCATGAGTATTAGTTTTAGTTTTATTCATCTGATGTAATTGCAGTGGCGCGCATCACGCCAGAAGCGTCGACATCACATTACCACGCAGGCGCGGATGATCTAGTCGGGCAGCGTTGGAATACACATCGATGTCCATTCAGCACGCGAGAAGAGCCAAGCCGCCGCTGAAGGCTACACGCGACCGAAGCGCTAAATAATCGCGCCGTGGTGGCAAGCGGCGTCTTCTAACCATCGCGGACCTGGAGGAACAGCCACGCCAGACGACAGACAGTGAGGAGCCTTGTCCCAGTAGCACTAGGCCGCCACTGCCGGACTCTGCGAGAACCGCCACCTCTGTGCGTCCCGACATCGGAAGATCGCCAACAAGGACCGTAAAATTCCAGATTTACTTATCCTACAAATAATGTATCTCCAGCAGAAGTCCTGCTGCATACCGAACGTGTAAATAGGATCTTTTATTGGAGTAGCTAAATTTCAACGAACTAGAACAAGTGAATTTCAGTTGTTTACATATTTTTTTTTCTTTACAGAAAACTTTTTATTTTATTGTCATTGTCTAGATGCAAGACGATTAACACTTCAGAGCATGTTTATATATTTTTGTTCACAAAGCTTAACTATTGTTTTTGTACATCTATTGTAATGGCACCGCTCCAAGAAAAATAAAGAAATAGTGCAAGACAGTCGTGTGTTTGCTTGCTGTACACAACAGTAACATTTTAAGGTCAACATTCTATTTAATTTTTTAGTAGGATTGCGAACGCTAAGGTTGGGCTTTTAAGTTTTATGCCCCCCATTTCATTTATTTCCCAGACTTTTTGGTGATGCCCCACAAGGATGAAACGCGTTAAAAATGAATAAAGTTGGAATCACGATAGTCCTTTGCTATTAAACAATCTAATTGGTTTCTGTACCAGCCGGCCCTAATAGAATTTTAAGGGGCAGCCCTCAGTCGCAAAGTACGAATATAATCGTAATCAGGATTCAATGCCGCTATGGACACCTCCTTCAGACGAAGATGAATATGTTAAAACTACATGTCAAGATCTAAAATAAAACAAAAAAATATAGATCTGGCATAATCAGGTAATCATACCGAAAAAGTAAATAATTGCGGCCAGGCGGAGCAGTCACTAGGGGCTGCAATGTCTCAGCTGCTAGATAATTAATTATCTGTCGACGTTAGCATCGGAGACATCGCAGCCCCTAGTGACTGCTCCGCCTGGCCACAATTATTTGCTTTTTAGGTATTACTATCTGATTATGCCAGATATTTTTTTGTTTTATTTTAGATCTTGACATGTAGTTTTAACATATTCATCTTCGTATGAGCCGGCCGCGGTGGCCGAGGGGACTGAGGCGCTTCAATCACGGTCTGCACGGCCACTACGGGCCCCCTCGGGCATGGATATTTGTGCCGTCTTTAGTATAAGCTAGTTCATAAGTAGATTGTACGTTTAGGGACTGATGACCCCGTAGTTAAGTCCCATAAGCTATACAAACATTTGACTATTTTTTTCTCCGTCTCAAGAAGGTACCCATAGCGGCATTGACACCTGGTTACGATTATATTCGTACTTTGCGACTGAGGGCTGCCCCTTAAAAGTTTGCTTGTATTGTAATAGTCGCTGATTCACAGCGATGCACAAAACTGTTATGCCTTAATAGAGTGGAGAATGTTTTATTTTTATTTTGAAATGAAGGACTGCCGGACACCCTGTAGAGTGGGCGCTCCTATAGAAAGGCGACCCCTCCTGCAAGGAAATCAGACCCCGTCCCTGCGATGGAACTGAGCGTCACCTGCTACACCTAGCCGGAAGTGGCCGGGGCGATTCCGGCGCAGTGCAGCCAACGGCGCGAGACCCGCCCCACACGAGTCGCACGCCGCAATTTATAGCCTAATTCCAGGCGGCCGGGCCGGGGGCGCGGTTGAGAATGTGTTGCTCTTATTGCGTACACGGTGGCGCCGGAGCGCTCGCTAACACTCCCGTATAATTGCGAGCGGAAATTGCCTATAAATTACACGTTGTCCTTGCTCTTTACTAAAATATTTGGAAGCCTTTTTTCACCACGTTTCTGCTTGCTTAGGCTGTTAAATACTGTGCCACCTTTTTTAAAAAAATTCCATTTAATACCCGTTTAAAGCGATGAAAGTAAAAAAGCGGCTTTCAGGAAGGTTAGTCCACGAATTTAGAGTGTAGACGACTTCCTGTGTCGTCGGGCACAGAATAACAGCTAAAACACTGCAGTGACTGAAAATGAAGTATGCCTAATGAGTAGCCACTCTGAAAGCACTATAAAAATATGAGTATCTAACGTCCCGCCGACAACCTGATCACGAGAGACGGACGGCACGCATGAGAGCGCCGCGCGGGGGTAGCCGTGTGATATAAGGCTCCCGTCGGAGCTTCGAATCTTCCTCGGAAATGTGTGTGTGTGTGTGTGTGTTGTCCTCAGTTCAAATATTTGTTAAGCTTATTGGACTTAACTGCGAGGTCATCAGTCCCTAAACTTACAAACTGCTTATGAACTACCTAAAGACTGCACAAACATCCATGCCCGAGGGGGGATTCGAACCCTCGACGGGGAACGCCCTCGAACATCCTAGCATAGTGCCTCAATGCGCTCGGCCGCTCCGCCGCGGCTGTCCTTAGTGTACGATAGATTAAGTATTTTGTAATTCTCGTTACTGATGACCAACGCAGTTTAGTGTAATAGGTTTCGTTAAGGAAAAACGGTGGCAGAAGTATTGAAAAAAAGTTGCAAGTTTTTATTTACTTATTTGTTGGAAAATATAATTGAGATTATTATCCCAAATCTTTTCTTAGAAATTCGCACTACAAATGGTATAAAAAATTAAAACCTTAAGTATTGTAAAGCAAACTTTTTAAGGTACCCAAAAGTAAAGTTTCAGTGCTCTTAATACACGTCCAAAGACTGTGTTTGTTTCCAATTTGGTAAAGAAAATTTGTGCTTTGCAAGCTGCCGCAGTGTTTAATGACGATAATGTAACTTCAAATTTTTAGGAAGTTGGGTTTCTTGCACAATTTTGCCTTTGAACCTAGAAATATAGCTTTAGCAGGCTGTGATTTTCTTATACAACGCGGCAGTGTTGTGAAGAAGGCACCACCACCTAAAGAGAAGGCCGCGGCGCTCTCGTGTGACGTCAGGCAGAGTAGGTTGCGCGCGCATAGCTGACTGGCTCGCTGCTTCGGCATAGTGGGCCGTGCCCCAGCGGCTACCCAGTCAGCTATGCGCGCGAAACCTACGCTGCCTGACGTCACACGAGAACGCTGCGGCCTTCTCTCTAAGTGGTGTTGTGTTGAGCCATTTCGTGGTTTAAGCAGTGTGGTATAGTAGGCTGTGAAGTCTTTACTGAGCGGATACTGCAGATCATCGATGAGAAACGAATCGGGAAGACAGGGATGACGTCAGTACATTATATAGAAGTTTTTTTACACACTATGAACCGATTTTTTTTTTTTTTTTTTTTTTTTTTTTTTTGATAATGTTTGTAAGTCTAAAGGGACTTAACTTCGTGGTCATTAGTCCCTTAACTTACAAACTACTTATGAACTACCTTATACTAAAGACGACACAATCATCCATGCCCGAGGTGGGATTCGAACCCTCGACGGCAGACTGCCGCGCTCACCGCAACGCGGCGCTCCAGCACGCACGGCTATGCCGCCGCGGCTTAAGTCTTTCTCTTTTCCGAAACATATAGCAAAAACTATTGGAAGGATTGAGATGAAATTTGGAACACCTATTCTTTTACTTGGAAGCAATATATAAGTGGAACACAATTTTAACCTATGCAATATAAACAGTTTCATGGTTGATAATATATTGAAAAAAATGCACGTAAAAATGTTCGAATCCAATATATCACAGAATATAATACCATTAATTTACCAAAAAGTTATTGCAATTATACATTCACTAGTGCATGTGCAATTATTACTTTAGCATAAAAGATAATTGCCAAATTTGTCTGGAAATAACGAAAATGTGTTCCATGAACTATTAATGTAAAAAAAATATATCAAAATTCTATGACAGCATTAAAATGTTATTAAAAATTGCGATTCTTTTAAAGCATACATAATTGCAAGCCGCGCGGGAGTAGCGGAGCGGTCTGGAGCGCCACGTTACGGATCGCACGGCCCTTCTGCATCGGAGGTTCTAATTCTCCCTCCGGCGTGGATGTGTGTGTAGTCCTTAGGTTAGTTTAACTTAGTTTAAGTAGTTTGTAAGACAAGGGACTGATGACCAACGTAGTTTGGTCCCATATAATTACAAACATTTGAACATTTTGAACATAACTGCAAAACTTCAGTGAGATTGAACAAAGAATGACAGAGATATGAATTTACAAAAATATCAGTCCAAGACTGCCACCGTCTCCCCTTAAGCATTAGAATATTTTTTTGCCCGAGGGCTTCTGTCAAATTTGAATAATTGGCGAAGAGGTACCAGCGGATGTAAGGGTGTAATGATTCCTCCTGACTCGTGTTTGATAGCTTAGTCGGTAGAAAATTAGTCAGCGAAATGCGAAGATGGAAGTTTCGACTTCCGGCCGGCATGTAGTTTTAGTCTGTCGAGCTGTTTCAAATCACCTAGCACTCCGCTAAACACTGAAATAACAATTCTGGATCAAGTTTGTTGTTAGTTACCGCACTCGACTTTCCTTATACAACAGATCTTCAAGCGTGCGAAATTTAAAACTACCTGACAGATTAAGACAGTACCAGACAAGGATTCGATCGCAGGACCTTCGCATTTCGCAGGCTGAGCCATACCGATGGCATTACCCGAGAACGTCTGAAGTCTCCTCTCCCTCTCCTTCCGCCAATATCATCTCCTGCATTCCAAACTTCACGGAAGTTTTCCTACTTAACTTACAGAAAACGCTCTCCTGGGAGAAAGGATATTCTAGAGACATGGCTTGCCACAGCCTCCGTACGATTCCCTCTCTAATACACAAACACCCACGAAGTTCCATATTAGTACCCAGTCTGCCGCCAAATGAAAATTTCGATATGGTTACATCCTACCTGCTGTGCCTAAGCCATGTCTCTTCCAGTATTGATAGATCTGCGAGGTACGGAAAAGAAGGTCTGTGAAGGTTGGTGAGATAACGAGGGGAAGTGAAGCTGTGAGAAGGCGTCGTGCGACATACTAGTGTAGCTGAATCGGTAGACCATTAGCCCGTGAAAAGTAAATTCCTGGTTTAGAGTTTCGAGGTAGCATGGAATTCATCAGCTCAATCGGTAGACCATTAGCCCGTGAAAAGTAAAGTTCCTGGTTTAGAGTTTCGAGGCAGCATGGAGTTCACCAGTTAATTTCATATTCGTGCATACTCTGGTACACACTAAAAATCTCATTCTGAATGGGAGACGCCAGCAGCGTTCGGAATTGCCCTGACTAGGCGGTATAATCACAACTGCATTAGAGAGTTTTGTGGAAGACAACCACACCTGCTACCCGTTGTAATCACTATCAGACTCCACGAGAATAGCGTCGCTCCACAAATGATGACATTTATAGGGCCAATTTATAGAAAGTTATCTGACACAAGTCTGAGTGCGTGTTTTTAGTGTGAATGTCTGTATAAGTAAAAAATTTAAGTAACTGAATTCATGCTATCTGCCTAAAATACTGATCATCTAAGCTTCTGTTGTCGTGTTGTAAATGTGTGTATCATTTTTCTATAACGACATCTGACCTGAATAAAATAACTGATTACAAATCTGATTGATCAAAACTTGTACAAAAGTTCACTCAACCATGATTGTATTTGGAGGAAGTAAGTTAATTTCAGTTACAATGTTGTAGCCCTGATAATATCTTCAAGTTGAAGTTATTCTTCAACTGGAGACAGCTTCTCTTATAATGCAACGCTGCAGTGCTGCAAATAATTTTAAGACTAATTTCTATTTTTAATTATACTGAAAGTGTTACTTTTAGTCGTTTTTAAATAATCTAAGCCGTGGTCTAAGGCGTCTTGCTACGGAGTGGACATGTGCTCCCTCGTTCATGCGTGTGAATGACTAGTAGAAGTTAGTTTAAGAAGTCTGGGGACTGATGACCACTGCAATTTTGTCCTATAGCTGTACAAAAATTTGAACGTTTGAAATAATCAGATTACAAGATCAGCTAGAAATGACTAACTTGACATAATGTTTAAATTCTTTTAGCGATCATTTATATTTTTTGATTTGGTTAACATAAGAGTTCCGAAGACGTCTGTTGTTTTTTTTCAAATAATATAAATCCCTTGTCATTTTTTAAGGCAAAGCTTTGTTAAAAATTACCCCTTAAAGTAAACTGTGTCTTACATACGTCATTACGTATAAACTGAGATTTATAATATATTTCCATACCATCTTTACAATGACAACTGCATACATTCAGTGAATATTCACTGGTCTTTGTAACAAAGAGATGGTCTGGGGATTTGTATTTTAAATATTATTTTATACATAATGACGTATATCTGTGACACAAGTTATATTAAGAGGGAATTTTTTAACAAAGCTTTGCCTAAGAAACTGACGAAAGTCGAAACGCGAAATGAATAAATAAAGGGCTAAGTGTGCTCAAGATATGTACATTATTTTCAAGTACGTCCATATTGGCCACTACGTCACACCAGAGTCTAATGCAGACAGAAAAGACAGAATCTTTACAGTTGACTGAGAAAATTCTACTGGCGCAGCTAAATTATGAAATTGACCATATCTCTTCCTCCAACAAATTGTCTTCATCACAATCTTCTTAAATTGTTTCTATGTCACTTGAGGCCATAAATTCACTCTCTGCAACTAAGATATAAAATTATAAAACATTTGTTCCCACTTCGTTTCGATCAACTTTTCACGATCACATTATTCACTTAGCTCGCCTAGAAACTAAGCTACGCCATCGATCCTCGAGTCAAAGAGTTTCTCAGACAGTTTCTCATCAGACTATGTTCACTCTCCTAATCCTCCTAATACATTTTTATCGATATTTGTGAAACAAAGTATAACAAACAAAGCGTTTATTCTAATTATCCACCTAAGTAGCAATCATGTGACGAAAACTATGTCCTTTTACACGATTATCGAGAGCATGAGAGTAGTCTTAATATTACTCTCTGTTGCGTCAGCAATACTACGTAACCTAATGTAGGTCATATTATATTGTGTCCAAAGGATTTGTTCACTGTTTTGCAGTAAGACGCCTAATACGTCTGACAATGTTACGAAAACAAATGGATCCTCTAATGTCTTACGTGAGACGGGAGAACTTCCATTTGGAGGTGCAAAACAACACAGATATTTATGTTAAATGGATCATACAAAGAAAACATATATTAACTTTCTCTTGCGGTATTTCTACATGCTGCTGGTTCCTTCTACGTCATAAAAGGTAGAAAATCAGAGAACTACTTTGAAAACACAGAAGAACATAAATCTTCCAAAAACTCATATTTCTGTTAATAAACGCCAATGAAGCAGAATTCGATAAGTGCACGCTTTAGGACAACAACCCACCACTGTATGCCATGATAATTTTCGGCCGGCCCGTGTTTATTGATTCCGGATAAAACGAACAAATTTATTACGTCCACATCAAAACTCGCTTGCTCGTTTAAATTACTTTCGTTCTAAATGGACAATATGTATCTATCACATTACCATATTTGCAGAATTCAATCACCGCTTAACAGAAGCAAATATGTTCTTCGACTACTCTCTTTTAAAAGCACTAAACCGCATCTGATGTACTCAAACATATTGTTTGCAATTTTTTTCCTTTTTTGCATATCAGCTTTCAAATTTTGCGTGTGTACACGTGTCTGCTTGAGCGAGTGTATGTGTGTGTTTGTTTGTGTGTGTGTGTGTGTGTGTGTGTGTGTGTGTGTGTGTGTGTGTGTGTGTACGCGCGTCTGTGAATGTGCTGTTTCCCCAGTTTAGTCCCTACAAACACGTGAGGTACACATTTTTGCTGTCATGTGACATATTTCATACTAACCGTAGTTTCTGAGCTTCGGCAAGTGCAGAATGCAGGATACTTCAGTTGAACTGGTGGTTGTTTCTTTTATAATGCTATTCGCGTTTTTGTGTGCTATTCAACTGTTAGCAGTTGAAACTGTTTATGTCTCTCTTGTTATGAGTTTATTACCAACTTTTTTTCTTTTGGAAAAAGTTAATAAGGTTTTCGTGCTAATTTATAATCAAATAAAGATCTCGTGTGATGTAATTCAGAAATAAAGAATTAGCCGAAGTAGTATAGACGGTGTGGAAAAGAATACCCTCCAAATAAATGTATGAATTGTAAAACATTTCATTTTTCTTCACCATTTTCGAATATCGGTATACTTTTTCCATACACCTTGGTCAACTCAGGGCGCATATCTTGTCCGCTGAGGAGACACATACGTTTTCCAACACTTCCTTTGATCTACATCTACATGAGATACTCTGCAAATCACATTCATCGAACAACCTTTATAGTATTCATCTCCCATTCCACTCTCGAATAGCTCGCAGGAAGAAATAACTCATGAATCTCTTCGTACGAGCTCTGATTTCTCGTATCTTATTCTGATAATCATTTCTACTTATGTAGGTGTATTTTCACATTCGGAGGAGATTGTTGGTGATTGAAGTTTCCAAAGTAGACCACGCCGCAGCGATAAACTCAGTTATTTTAATGATTCCCATCCCAGGTCCTACATCATTTCCGTGACGCTGTCCCCCTGTATCGTGACAATACAATACGATCTGCCCTTCTTTGGATCCTTTCGATGTCCTCCGTCAAACCCATCTGATAAGCATCCCACACTGTGCGTCTAAATTCCAAATGACGACGGACAAGCGTAGTGTATGCAGTCTCTTTAGTAGTTCTGTTGCATCTTTTAAGTGTTCTGCCTATAAAACGCAGTCTCTGGTTCGACTTTCCTACGACATTATCTACGTGTTCTTTCCAGTTGAAGTCTAAAGTAATAGTAATTCCTAGGTATTTTGTGGAGTTTACGGCCTTCACTTTTGATTGATTTATCTTGTAAACAAAGTTTAACGGATTTCTTTTTCTACTTATGTGGAAGACTTCACACTTCTCATTATTTAGAGTAAATTGCCAAGTTTTATTCCATTTGACACCGTACTGATATCTTATTTAAATCGTTTTGCAGTTGGTTTTGATCTTCAGATGACTTTACTAGACGATAAATGACGGCGTCATCTGCAAACAACCTAAGAGAGCTGTTCAGATTTTCTCCTAAATCGTTGGTGTAGATAAAGAGCAGAGGACCAATAACACTACCCTGTGGAACGCCGGATATCACCTTTGTTTTAGTCGTTGCCTTACCATCGATTACTACAAACTGAGTCCTCTCTGGCAGGAAATACCCTATCCAGTCACAAATCTCGGGTGATATTCCATAACCACACAATTTGATTAAAAGCTGTTTGTGAGGTAGGTTATCGCCTGCATTCTGTGTGTGTACACTTTTTTTTTTTTTTTTTTTTTTTTGTCTTTCATCACTGTTGGCTTTGTTATTTATTAACCGTCATCAACAAAATCTTTTGTTATTGTATTTGGTACGCTGACCAGTTGAAGATGCCACAGCTCTCATGTAAGACCCATTTTTATGATGCTATTTTAATATCCATGTTGCTGCAAAGTAGCATCGTTTCCTAAAACTTTACTGTATAACAGGCTCCCTATTAATTCTTCGTCTATCATCTGATTTTCGCCTTTTGTGTAAAGACTTCCGATTTCTTCTTTCACTTCTGAAGCATGTATTCTCGTGTCGTGTCGGTCTCCTGTTACGAAGACTAACCCATCAGCAAGTGGTATCATGGTAAAGAGAGAAGCAAAGAGACTTTGAATATGTTTTCTCCGGTACAGCAGCCACGCTGCTTACACAGTGTTAAACTCGATGTAGTGTATTCAGCGCACCGAACCACCTGATAGTTGAGAGGTAAGAAGTGAACGGAGACCAATACAGACGTTTTTAATATTGTGTAACATCTATGGTCGCATTGAGGCCCAACATCAAGGTCAACAGGTTGATACACAGGTGAACCGACAATAAAGACTAGGGTAGGAATGGCGAACCTTTCTACATATACGTGCCATTTTATTTACAGAAACATTCTTTTAATTTGCCCAAGAAGTGCTCCTGTAACAAGCATCTTGATAACATTTATTTGTGATATGTGTGATAAAAATATTGATTTTAGATTCAGCTTGATAAAATTAAATACAATGGCACGCATTGTTGATCTATATTTGGAGACTAAATAGAAGAATAAATACTGTAATTTTTCTGCATTATTTCATGTCTACAGTTGAATTAATTTGTGATAACTAACTAACTTGTCATAAGGAAAGACAAACTGGCATTCTACGGATCGGAGCGTGAAATGTTAGATCTCTTAATCGGGTAGGAAAAATAGAAAATTTAAAAAGGGAAATGGATAGGTTGAAGCTAGATATAGTGGGGATTAGTGAAGTTCGGTGGCAGGATGAACAGGATTTCTGGTCAGGTGAGTACAGGATTATAAATACAAAATCAGTTGGGGGTATCACAGGAGTAGGACTGATAAGAAGATAGGAATGCGGGTAAACTACTATGAGCAGTGCAGAGATCGCATTATCATTGTCAAGATAGATACAAAGCCAACACCGACAACAGCAGTACAGGTTTATATGCCAACTAGCTCTGCCGATGGTGAGGAGATCGAAGACATATATGAGGAGCTAAAGGAAATTATTCAGACAGTTAAGGGAGAGAAAAACTTAATTGTGGTGGGAGACTGGAATTCGGTAGTAGGAAAAGGAAGAGAAGGAAAAATAGTAGGTGAATATGGACTGGGCAGAAGAAATGAAAGAGGAAGTCGCCTGGTAGAATTTTTCACGGAACATGATTTAATCGTAACAAACACGTGGTTTAAGAATCACAAAAGAAGGTTGTATACTTGGAAGAGACCAGGAGACACCGGAAGGTATCAGATAGATTTTATAATGGTAAGGCATAGATTCCGGAACCAGGTTTTAAAATGTAAAACACAGCCAGGGACAGATATAGACTCTGGCCATAACTTGTTAGTCATGAACTGCAGGCTGAAACTGAAAAAACTGCAGAAAGGTAGGAAAATAAGGATATGGGACTTAGATAAATTGAAGGAACGTGAAGTTCTGGAGAATTTCAGAGTGAGCTTTAGGCAACAATTGACACAAACAGGGGAAAATAAAACAGTAGAGGAGGAATGGGTAGCATTGAGAGATGAAATAGTGAAGACAGCAGAGAACAATTTAGGTAGAAAGACAAGACCTACAAAAAATCCTTAGATATCATAGCAAATACTAAATTTAATTGATGAAAGGAGAAGATATAAAAATGCAGTAAATGAAACAGGCAAAATGGAATACAGACGACTAAAAAATGAGATTGACAGGAAGTGCAAAATGGCTAAGCAGGAGTGGCTAGAAACCAAATGCAAATCTGTAGAAGAATGTATAAGAAGGGGAAAAGTAGATACCGCCTACAGGAAAATAAAAGAGACATTTGGGGACAAGAAAAGCAACTCTATGAATACCAAGAACTCAACTGGAAAACCAGTTCTCAGCAAAGAAGGAAAAGCTGAAAGGTGGAAAGAGTACATAGATCAGCTCTACAAAGGAAATGAACTTAGAGATGATGTTGTTGGAAGGGAAGAGGAAGTAGATCAAGATGAAATAGGAGATACTATACTTAGAGATGAATTTCACAGAGCCTTGAAAGACCTAGGTCGGAACAAGGCCCCAGGAGTAGATGACATACCCTCAGAGCTACTAAAGTCTCTGGGAGAGCCAGCCATGACAAAACTATTTGAACTGGTGTGTAGGATGTATAAGACAGGCGAAATACCCTCAGACTTTAAGAAAAATGTAATAATCCTCATTCCAAAGAAATCAGGCGCAGACAGGTGTGAAAATTACAGAACCATCAGTTTGATAAGTCAGGGTTGCAAAATTTTAACACGAATTATCTAAGGGAGAATGGAAAAGCTGATAGAAGCTGATCTCGGGGAAAATCAGTTTGGATTCAGGAGGAACGTAGGAACCCGGGAGGAAATACTCACTTTACGTCTTATCTTAGAAGATAGATTAAGGAAAGGCAAACCTACATTTTTAGCTTTTGTAGATATCGAGAAAGCGTTTGACAATGTTGACTGGAATACACTCTTTCAAATTCTGAAGTCGGCAGGGGTAAAATACAGGGAAAGGAGAGTTATTTACAACTTGTACAAAAGCCAGACCGCAGTTATTAGACTCGAAGGGCATGAAAGGGAAGCATCAGTTGGGAAGGGAGTAAGACAGGGTTTTTAGCCTTTCTCCGATGTTATTCAGTTTGTATATCGAGCAGGCGGTGAAGGAAAGCAAGGAGAAATTTGGAACAGGGATTAAAGTTCAGGGGGAAGAAATAAAAACATTGCGTTTTGCTGATGACATTGCAATTCTGTCAGAGACAGCAAAGGATCTGGAAGAGCAGTTTAATGGAACGGACAGTGTGTTGAAGAGAGCGTACAAAATGAACATTAACAACAGCAAAACAAAAATAATGGAATGCGGTCTTAGAAAATCAGGCGATGCTGAAGGAATTATGTTAGGTAACGAAACAGTGAAGGTGGTAGATGAGTTTTGTTACTTGGATAGTAAAATAACATGCGATGGTCGAATACAGAGGATATAAAAGGTAGAATGGCAATGGGAAAAAAAGCATTTTTGAAAAAGAGAAATTTGCTAACATCGAATATTAATGTAAGTGTAAGGAAGTCTTTTCTGAAGGCATTTGTGTGGAGTGTTGCCTTGTACGGGAGTAAAACATGGACGATAATCAGTGCGGACAGGAAGAGAATAGAGGCTTTTGAAATATGGTGCTACAGAAGAATGCTGAAGATTAGGTGGGTAGATCGCATAACTAATGAAGAGGTACTGAATAGAATTGGGGAGAATAGGAATTTTTGGCATACCCTGACTAAAAGAAGGGATCGCTTGGTATGACACATTCTTAGACATCGAGGAATCGTAAATTCAGCATTGAAGTGTGGGGGGTAAAAATCGCAGAGGGAGACCAAGAGACGCATAGAGTAAGCAGATTCAAGTAGATGTGGGTTGCCGTTCTGATGAGGAGATGAAAAGCCTTGCTCAGGATATAGGGTGGAGAGCTGCATCAAACCAGTCTCCGGACTGAAGACCATAACAACAACAACTAACAAATGTGTTTCCTATGTAGAACATTCATAAAAACAACATACCTTTATCTTCTGAAAATTGTGGAAAGTGATCAGAAATATAAGCACATCACGAAAGGAACCATACCTTTACCAGAAAGCTTTCTGACAAAAATTTGAGCTATGTAATACCACACTCAACGAGCATCTACAAGTATATCTTGCGTTTTCTGTAATCAGCAAAACAAAATGTAAAAAAATGACTCTCTTGACATGAGGTGTTTTGCATAACGAAAATAGCACACTAATTCAGCCACAAAATTCTGGCACTTGACCTGCAAGCAATCTGGATACTGTCACATTAGTGATACGGTTACTGCGGTGGAATTGTCAGTGCTGACAACTAAACTCACGCAGTCAGCTCAGTGCGTCCTATAACGATCAGCCACATGTTAATGTTCAAATGTGGTGGCTGTTTAACTTTGAAATACGCCCTGTAATGATAGATTTACACAAGTTTCTAAGGCATCGTGCTCCTAGTTCATTTTGCCACCGCTCTGATCCATAGTCCGCACCGTCCCATTCCTGGTGTGGTGCAACACTCCAGCGAAATCTGAGCGAAATCTCACCGACATGTTGTACTGGCGACATTAAAGCGACATTGATATCCCACTGACGATGAAGCTTGGTTCTGTGTCTTCAAATCTAGAAATCAGCATTTCAATTAGACAGGTCAATTCTCAAAACTGAAGCCGGGCATAAATTATTTGGTCGCGTGCCAGTGGTTCGCCTTCCCTGGACTATGGGTTGACGGGAGTGCAGTCTAATACCACCTCACCCCCAAAATCAGGCACAGGTCCAGTATGGCGATACACAAAGAATCCATTTGTCTCCCACCACAGTGTCCCCAGACTGTAACACGACCATTATGATGGTTCAGACAGCGTAAAACATAGCAATAGGCGAACAGTCCACAACGCAGATTGTTGTGTGGAGACACTGCTGGCTGTGCAACAGACAGAATTCGTTACAACAAGTTTCGCGACATGTCACAGCGATCAAATGTTCAAATGTTTGTACAACTTATGGGACTTAACTACGGGGTCATCAGTCCCTAAACTTACAAACTACTTACGAACTAGCTAAGACTAAAGACGGGACAAATATCCAAGCCCTCGGGGGGATTCGAACCCCCGACCGTAGTGGTCGTGCTGACCGTGACTGAAGCGCCTCAGTCACCTCGGCCGCCGCGGCCGGCTCACTGCGATCCATCACTGCTATGCCTATTTTCACTTGCCGAGATGAAATGAGATGGGTGAAACATTACCGTCAGTCCGTCGTTCCCTCCTGCATCCAACGATTACATATCCGCTTCTCAGTTGGTTGGTTACGTTCGACACGATCACCAATTTCTCCGGGGGATAATTAATTCTCGGTGGAATTCGGAAACGTGCTCATCCACGCGTACTGAAGATTCTGACGCAAAAGAGGCCCACTAATTTATAAGTGCACGAAGTCCACATGGCCGTCTTCGGGTCCTTTTATAACGTTCGCAAATAGCGCTATGGGTGCCATGCTGTGTGCCTGCGCGAAAGTGCTAAGCATGTGCAGCCCTCGTCGGTCTAATTCATGCTGATTTTGATTCTTCCTTCTCAGTTTTACATTCTGTGACTGGCCAACATTGTACAAGGGTGTGTTGCTAAATAAATCGCAAACTAAGTTAGACACGCCATTACTGCATTTACAAATCTGATAATTACTTTTCTTTCCAGCTGACTCCACCTGTAAATTTAAACACCTGTTCCATCGTTCTAGAAGGCTTTAATAGCCTAAAGAATTTTTGTGGCAGCGTTTGCATGACGCTCTTGTGCTGTAACTCTATTTGCTTCCTTAAACTGCTGCAACCCACAAGACGGATGTGTCTTACAAGATCACATGGATATCGGATTTTTCGATATTTAAGGTACGTGAAGTTCAAAAAACAAATAACAATCACCCCAAGCCATTCGACGCAACTCTCAAAAATTCTCGAGAAAATCGACTTTGAAGTTTTGTGGGTACAAATGAGTACCAATAATTAAATAACATGCCGTATCTGTCGGTGTAGCTCAGCTGGTAACGTCCTAACATTACACACCGAGCGAGGTGGCGCAGTGGTAACACACTGGACTCGCATTCGGAAGGTCGATGGTTCAAATCCACCTCCGGCCATCCTGATTTAGGTTTTCCGTGATTTCCCTAAATCACACCAGGCAAATGCCGGGATGGCTCCCTTCTAAAGGGCATGACTTCCTTACATACCCATACCCAAACCTTCGAGCGTAAGCTCCGTCTCTAATACCAAGCTGTCGATGGGACGTTAAACCGTAAGCTTCCTTCCTTCTAGCATTAGAACTATATGGTCGGTGGCTCGAATCCCGCAGTAACCGCTTTTTATTTATTTATTTATTTTTCGTTGTGTTCGAATACATACACAATTTTAATATCGAATGGTAATTTTTATGGAAGGTATTTTATAAAATAATGATGGTTTCAATGAAATAGCACAATTTACATTTTTTACAGCATTGGCCTCAGTATTATTTGATGGCGGTAGTCTTTGGTTGTTACGACGCTGTTTTTGGAAAGTTATCTCCATAGCTAGTAATGGCTTTCCAAACAGCTAACCTACTCAACCATAGTTGTATGTCACGGCAAGGTATTCAGCTCGTCTACATATACATGAAACCAAAAACTGTCAAAAACACGTGGAATTAGATATCCCAAAGTGATTTATATAATTGAATTCGGAAAAAAAAATTTGCCTCAGCGGGATTCGAAAAATGTTTATCGAATGTTTGTATAGCTTATGGGACTTAATTAAGGGGTCATCAGTCCCTAAACTTACAAACTACTTATCAACTAGCTTATCCTAAGGACGGCACAAATCCCGAGGGGGGGAATTCGAACCCCGACAGTAGTGGCCGTGCAGACCGTGACTGGAGCGCCTCAGTCCCCTCGGCCACCGCGGTCGGCAGCGGGATTCGAACCAGACACCCTATGCTTGTAAGTCGAAAACGCTACCACCTTTTTTTTCCTTTTTTTTGTGTTCTTTAGGTTTATCTATGCGTTCCGCTCATTTGTTCAGTTTGTTCATGGTTGTTCGTTGGATATTTCACTCAGCTTTTTTATTACAGAGGGCGTTCATCACCTGAGCTACACCGACAGACATTGGACTTGTTTCAATTAGTGATATTCATGTGCACTGCAAAACTTTAAAGTCAATTTTTTCGCCAAATTTTGAGATTTGCGTCGAATGGCTTTGGCTGATTGTTAGTTGAGTTCTGAAGTATAAATATGAAAAATTTATAAAATCCGATACCCATATGGTCTCCTTGTTAGAGGTAGAGAAATACCTGTGTACAGCGCGCAGTACTGCTATGTCTACCTCGATTTTCGACTGACTCGCCCTGCAACAAGTTTATATCAAGCTGACTCTCACGTTTTTACAGCACAGTGTTGGGTGTATACTCGTCACCAGAGCTTTTTGCTAGCGTATCCGTTTTAAAAGTTTTTTCGCCAAGTGCACCTGGTGGGCTTGGCAAAAATGGCGTCCGGCCGTTCCGGCAGAGTGCGTCCACCGCATCACTGACTAACCAGCCAGCCAGCGCTGGCTAGTGAGCATCTGGTTGGCGACAGCGGCCCCTGCCGCGGCAGCGGCGCATCTCGCCAGCGGGGCGATAAATATTTTACCAGCCCTCGCCCACTTTTCGTCCCCCTCTGCAAACGCCAATAAAGCGCGCCCGGGAGCTCTAGAGGGGACGCGCGAGCAGAGAGGGGTAGCCCCCCACTCCCCTAGCAGCCTCCACTGGCGCTGCCGGTGGCTCGGTGACTCACGCGCCGCGGCCTGTAGCAATTAAGTCAATTTCCAGAGCCGCCGCCGCCGCCGCTGCTAATGAAACAGCCCCTCTGCGCCGCTCGCCGGGCCCCTCTTGACGATACCAAAGCAACGCGCGCTGCACTTGGCGCTAGCCCTGTGCGATTGTCTGTCAGCTCAGCAGTCGCGCTTCGTACAGCTACCACTCACTGGAGCGTTAGTTACCAATGTTGTTCAAATGTTTGTACAGCTTAAGGGACGTTACCGCAAGGTCATGTTCCTAAACTTACAACCTACTTAAAAAAAAAAGAAATAGCAGTCAACAATCCGAAGATTGTTTTGAACACCACAGTGCTGTACTAGGCATGGTCCTGTTTGGAGGTGGTATGCGTTGCCTTCTTCCGACCTTCGAACTGACTCAACCAGTTATAGGGGGGACCTACAGTTTAATGTAGGTTCCGAACCACGGTGCTACTCGGTATTTTTCACATGAGCAATAGTCCTACTGCCAGAGGTGAAAGAAGTGGAAAGTGACAGATAAAAATCCTTGGAAATGGCGGGGATCGAATCCGCGACTTTTGGTTTGATAGTCTGGCACTCTACAACTGTGCAACCGAGGCGCAACAAACTACTTATGAACTACCTTATACTAAAAACGGCACAAACATCCATGCCCGAGGGGGCATTCGAACCCCCGACGGGGAGCGGTCTCGCGCATCGCAGCATATCTACATCTACATTCATACTCCGAAAGCTAGCCGCCGGTATGTGGCGGAGGGTACCTTGAGTACCACTATCCGTTCTCAAATTCAAATGTTTGTTTAGCTTATGGGACTTAACTACGGGGTCATCAGTCCGTAAACTTATGAACTAGCTAATACTAAGGACGGCACAAATATCCATGACCGAGGAGGGATTCGAACCCCCGACCGTAGTGGCCGTGCAGACTGTGACTGGACCGTCTCAGTCCCTATCCGTTCTCCCTCCTATTCCAGTCACGTATTGTTCGCGTAAAGAAAGATTGTCGAAATGCCTCTATGTTGGCTCTAATCTCTCTGATTTTATCTTCATGATCTCTTCGCGAGATACACGTAGGAGGGAGCAATATACTGCTAGATTCCTCAGTAAAGGAATGTTCTCTAAACTTCGACAAAAGCCCGTACCAAGCGACAGAGCGTCTCTCCTGCAGAGTCTTCCACTGGAGTTTAGCGATCATCTCCGTAACGCTTTCACGATTACCATTGTAAGATGCAATTTTTCTTCTCTATTCTCTCTCAAAATGTTCAAATGTTTGTTAAGCTTAAGGGACGTAACTGCGGGGTCATCAGTCCCTAAACCTACAAACTACCTATGAACTACGTTATACTAAAGACGGCACAAACATCCATGCCCGAGGGGTGATTCGAACCCCCGACGGAGAGCAGTCGCGCATTGCAGCATAGCGCCAAGGTTACTACATAGAAGGTCGGGCCATTCCTTTCGGCAGCGATCGGGCGCCTCTGCGTGAGGTAACTGTCAAGAAGCGACAGCAGCGCGAGACGTTTGCTCGAATTCTGCTTAAACTCATCTTCCTTTCAAAAAATGTAAGTTAATATAATCAGTTATTGTATTGTAAAAAAATATTTAAAAAAAGCCAAGATTGCTATCAATTTTTGTTAACGACGACCGGTTTCGCTGAACTATGTCAGCATCATCAGGTCAAATAAAATATTTTACAAAGCCATAATCTTGAAATGTCAAACAGTTCTTATGTAACAATTTACAGTGCATAGGTGCACTATGTCATTATAATAAAACATAATTATCACAGTGAGTGACAAAAGCAAATTGATCAGATTGCTCGTCAGCCGAAATAAAACGTGCGTTGAAACAGTCACAATAAAACCAGAGGGGGACTGATAAACTTGCCTTGCCGTTTGTTAAAAATATAACGGAAAGAATTGGGAGAATTTTGACGAAGCGGAATAGTTCCATAATTTACCAACCAACCCGTAACATACAGGAACACCTTAAGCCTGACAAAACGCTCGCAAACCATTCGAAGAAATTGGAGGGTACAGGATCCCGTACAGTTGCGGAGATGTTTACGTAGGTACCACCGAAAGAACTGTCACAAAGCGTTTGGAAGAGCACAAGGGCAATTGTAGAAGAGGAGAAACGAAACTATCAGCTATCGTGGAGCATGCTTTCCGGCCAGAAAATCACCACATTCGCTTCGACGAGACGGAACTACTAGCGGTCACAAGCGGGTACTATGAAAGGCTCTACAGGAAGGCAATTGAAATCTCCAAACATCAGAATAATTTCAATCGTATGGAAGAGGACCTGAAACTAAACGTTATATGGATGCCGGTGCTGAAGAAGAAATATACCACCGTCCACTAAAATGTGACGGCAACGGCGATCGGCGGCTGCGGACGACGGCCAATTACACTGACGTCTTCAAAACACGTGACGTCACGCGTCGGCGCGGGAACGCGCGGTCACCGAACTTAGCGGCAGTCAGTAGCGAGCCCGTGTGTTAGTGTGTGTGTGTGTGTGTGTGTGTGTGTGTTGGACCTGCAATCCTACAGAACCCTCCTGAAGATGTCTTCCGCAAACGGGGACAAAACGTTAGGTTTTGACAACAGATTCAACCGATCACGGCATAACAGCCTGGGTAATTTTAATGGTCTTCCGTCGAAGTTGTGCGTTGTTTTGGTATCAAACGAAGACGCAGTAGCTACACGCAACGAGTATCTCACATTCTGCATGCGGTGTATCTTGGGGTAAAAGTCATCAATTCCTCCTTTTCCTGTTACGATCGCCTATGGATAAAAAAATGTTCAAATGTTTGTATAGTCTATGGGACTTAACTACGGGGTCATCAGTCCCTAAACTTACAAACTACTTATGAACTAGCTAATACTAAGGACGGCACAAATATCCATGCCCGAGGAGGGATTCGAAACCCCGACCGTAGTGGCCGTGCAGACTGAGACTGGAGCGCCTCAGTCCCTATCCGTTCTCCCTCCTATTACAGTCACGTATTGTTCTCGGGAAGACAGAGTGTCGGTATGCCTCTGTGTAGGCTCTAATCTCTGTGATTTTATCTTCATGATCTCTTCGCGAAATATACGTAGGAGGGAGCAATATACTGCAAGACTCCTCGTTAAAGGAAGAGAGATGATTTCAAATGCACGGTTGTAAGCCGCCATTGACGTCATTATAAACATCATCCTAGTTCTATTTACATAGGCCAGAGTCAGATGACATAAAAGTTTTTTGGGTATTGTACCGCGTCATGATGTAAGGCTATTACTTAAATAACCGACGTTTCGGCCAACGTTACAGTAGCCTTCATCTGGGTATACTCAGGCCACTGTAACGTTGGCCGAAACGTCGGTTATTTAAGTAATAGCCTTACATCATGACGCGGTACAATACCCAGAAAACTTTTATGTCATCATATTAGTTAGTACACAATCATTTGAAATTTACGCTCCACTATCTTTCAGGATTGCTTGGTGATATTCCCAGTCAGCAACGTCAGAGTATGTGGAACATGCATGATGGAGTTCCGGCACATTTTGCTGCTGCTGTGAGACGGCTCTATCGCGCTTATACGGCCAAAGATGGATAGGTAGAGGCACACCTGTACCTTGATCTCCAAGATAACGTGATCTAAATCTTCTGGTTATTTGTCTCTGAACTCAAAAGCCAACTGTACTGCACACCCACACCCGTTAACTTGGTTGGAGAACTGGAGCGGAGAGTTGTACACCCTTGTCAGTAATTCACGTAAGAAATACTTGAAATGTGAACTAAATGCGATATAAATCTTAATGGTAAAGTCGTAATTTCATATTAATGTGCACTAACTAGCACGATGTTTACATTGACGACAGTGGCGGGTCTGAATTATCGTAATTATCTCACAAACGACTCGTTCGCGGATCCACGTTTACAGGGTCATTTTTGCTTCTATCGTCGTGAACTTTTAACCGTGTATGTTTGCGCCATTTTTTTTATGCATCCTGTGTAAATACACTCCACTATGGTATCATTTCTTTAGGACATGTACGACAGAACAGATGTACAATTGTATGTATGCCTCCAAGAGGCAAATTATTATTTCTCTGCGAACGTACAACTAAGCTCGATGACTTGCGAGAATACAGTTACAGCAGCGCGCAACAGAAAGTAACGAGCGGTATATAGGAATTTTGAGAGGATGGGCAGTGTGACTGCCTAGCCTAATTGACAACCCACGAAGAGCAGGTGCAATGACACACGCTTCTCTTGATTTTTTCATTTTCTTCTTGTATTTTTCCCCCTTTACTTTCATTCTTCTTTTTCTTCTGCTTCTTCGGTTGCGCTACAGCCCTCGGTGAGCCTTGGCTACTTCAACAATCTCCCCCCCCCCGTCCATGTTATCGGTTGTTTGCTGCTCTTTCCATCCTCAGTCTCTCATACTTGTGAGATCCTCTATTACGTCATCAATCGATCTTCTTCTCGGTCTCTCTCTTCGCCTAGCCGAATAGCTTTCACCCTTCATTTTCCTTGGAATTCTAACCTCTGCCATTCTCTCCACGTGTCTTAGCCATCGTATTCGCTGTGATTTCACAGATTTTACCATGTTCCTGTATGAATAATTGGAATTCTGTATTGTGTCATATTCTCCAGACCTCTTCCTGCCTTATTGGACCATATATTTTGCGTAATATTTTCCGCTCAAAGGTTCTTAGAGCATTATTTCTCACGTTCTGGCAGTTTCCATGCCTGTGGCCCATATGTAATAACTGGGCGGAATGGGTCTTTTTTAGAAGTTGTCATGTTTGGAGGCGACCTGTAAACAATTTATTGAAGACAAGAGCCAAGATTGTTTTTTACTTTTTATTAAGATTACCGGTTTCGGCAGTTTATCTGCCATCTTTGGATCTTAGATTACATTCTTCACGACATTATTGTTAAAAACTTCAATGTATATGTGTTTTAAAAGTTTTTAATAATATTGTTGTGAAGAATGTAATCTAAAATCCGAAGATGACAGTTACTCTACCGAACCCGGTAATTTTAATAAAAAATAAAAAGCTATCTCGGCTCTTGTCTTCAATAAAATGTTTTGTTTTTCTTCTAATAAGGCTATATCTGAAATGTTGTATATTTGTCCTATTTCCTGCTTGTAGTCTTTCTATTATAGCCCTCCCAATAGTGTTACCACTTGTTGGTAAGTAGTTAAAAGACGAAACTCCTTTAAAGCATTTCCCACTGATGTTTACATCCATTATTTAGCTGTATTGATGGGCGACGTTAGAATCCAGAGCCGCGGCGGAATAGCAGTGCGCACTGGGCGCCGTACTGCGGAGAGCGCGGCCGTTCGCCGTCGTGTGTTCGAGTCCTCCATCGGACATAGGTGTATTTGTTGTCCTTAGGTTAGATTACCTTAGTTCAAGTAAGCTAGGGACTAATAACCAAACAGAACAGCCATTGACTTACAAACATTTGAACATTTAGAATCCAGTTGATGGGCGAAATGGCCGGCCATGGTGGCCGAGGGGACTGAGGCGCTCCAGTCACTTTCTGCACGGCCACTACGGTCGGGGGTTCGAATCCCCCCTCGGGCATGGATATTTGTGCCGTCCTTAGTATTAGCTAGTTCATAAGTAGTTTGTAAGTTTAGGGATTGATGACCCTGTAGTTAGGTCCCATAGACTCTACAAACATTTGACCATTTTGATGGGCGAAATTGGGAACACAGTTATGACAAACGATCAGATTATATTATGAGGAGTCCTTGTTTAATATTCTTTTCAGTGGTATAAACGTTATTATACTATATAAACACTTAACTGGTATTTCCTCGATTAACTGCAGGCAGTAGAAACGATCGACACGACCTCAAACACTTCACATCCGGTGCTGTTTGTGCTATCACTCTCAGGAAGCTCGCAACTAGCGCATACGCTCAATCTCACGACAGAAACTCGTGCTCAGCAGTTTGGAGTAGGCGATATTACGCTCAGCGGTGATACGAGAGGGGGGGGGGGGGGAGGATCCAAAAGAAACCGGATTTTTGCCATGAAAAATTATTGATGAACTTTTTTACAAAATACTCTCCATTACATGCGATGTACTTGTCAAATCTCTTTTCCCACTGTCTGAGGCAAGTTTGGAACTTTTCAAGTTTGATATTGTCCAGCGCCCTTTGCGAAGCTGTTTCTACCGCCTCCACATCATCATAATGTTCCCCTTTTAGCGTTTTTTTGTTTTTCATTCCTGGAAATAGTAAAAAGTCGCACGGGGCTAGGTCCGGCAAATACGGAGCGTGTGGAACGACAGACCACCTCTGACATGCCAAATAGTGGGTCTCTCGTAAGGCCGTGTGTGCTGGAGCGTTGTCGTGATGCAGAAACCAGTCACCTGATGGCCAAAGTTCCGGGAGTTTCCTCCTCATATCCTCTCGCAAACGCCTTAAAACATTGTTTGGCGACGATCCTCGTTGATCTTTTGGCGGACCTTTTCAACGTTCTCCTCGTTTCGCGATGTTGAAGGGCGTCCAGAATGAGCTTGGTCTCCAACACTCGTCTCACCACGTTTAAAGCGCCCAAACCACTCGAAAACCTGCGTGTGGCTCATAGCGTTCTCTTGGAAAGCTTTCTGAAGCATTTGGTGTGTCTCTGTTGCAGTTTTTTTATTTATTTTTTTATTTTTTATTTTTTATTTTTTTTAAAAAAGCAGGAAACAATATTTTACACACACTCATTGTTCTTTTAAAGTTGCCATAACGACTTCGCAGGGGTAACCCGACAAAAGTCAGAAAAACACAATAGCACACTTGCACGTTTGGCTGTATGTGTTCCTCATATTTATGTGATCACCCAGCAGAAACACTCTTGCACTGTTTCAGCCCTTTTACCCCTTCTTGGTTTTCACTTGTATCCTTTCTTCATGTTTACCTGTTCCTTTTAAACTGTGACATGTTAACGCATTTACTTAGGACCGCTTAACACATTGTTTTCCTTCTCAGACTGGAACAAGGGACTGATAACCGTTGCAGGTTAGTCCCTTCCAAAAACCACCACCAACAACAACAACAACTTGCACGTTCAGCTCTACACTTACGCCGTTTGCACGGCCATGAAAGTCTCAAATCAAAAATGTTTATAAATCTATCGGACCAAACTGCATGGTCAACAGTCCGTAGCTTACAAACTACTTAAACCTAGGTAAACTAACCTAAGGACAACCACAGACCCCCATTCCCCAGAGAGGACTCGAACCTCCGACGGCGAGCAACCGCGCGCTCGGCAGCGAGGCGCTTTAGAACGCTCGGCTACTCCACCGCGGCATGAAGGTCTCTACTAATGCCATCAAGCGTGATAACCCTGTGCTACGTCTACGAATGTCAGCGCCCTCGGAGTCCCGTTTCTTTTGGGTCCCCCCTCGTATTTGAGTCACCTCCTCAACCTACGAACTACATTTGTTGTGAAACGCAGTCGTAGAGCAGTAACACCGCTGTCTGTCGAAAGGTGTCCGAAATTGGTGCCCGACTGCGGGGCGGAGCTCATTACTGTCAAGTGCGGAGGTGGCGGCGGTGGCGGTTGCGCTAACCACCCACTGCCGGCTTCCGCCCGGCGGCGCTTTTTGTCGCCACTGCCGGCCGACAGGAAATTTACAGCGCGGCGGCCTCCGGCCTGGGCTGGAAGCCGAGGAGGAGCCGAGAGGCCGCGAGGAGTCGGTCCGCGACGGCCAATCGATGGCTCCTGCGACGACAGCCGGCGTCCGCGTCAAATATTCAGCGCTGGGTGCGCCGCGCCACGCCACGCTGTGTCGATGCCAGACTGCGGGTGCCGGCGTCACCCACCGCGGCCACTTATAGCCCTTTCTACACGAGACGTGCAACACGCGCAAGAAAGTCGCTGTCACCTGCAGCGCTCCTTGCGGTAGACCGTCGAAATACAAAGAAGCGTTCAAACGGTAGACTTTGTTGAGTCGTCTACTTCACGTATCTTTTTGGTTTTGTTGTCAACTTACAGCAAGTGAATCGCAGAGTTAAGATCGCTTTTCGAAACTGTAAGATATATCGTGATTATTGTGATGATTAAAAAATTTATTTGTGTTTGAAGCCCTTTCTATACGAGACATGCAACACGCACAAGGAAGCCGTTGTTAGCTGCAGCGCCCCTTGCGATAAACCGTCGAACTACAAAGAAGCGTCCAAACAGTACGCCTTTGTTGAGTCGTCTACTTCGTTTGTTGTCAACTTACAGTAAATGAATCGCCGCGTTAACATCACTTTTCGTAACTGAATGATATATTGTGATGATAAAAACATTTGTCTTTTAGACTGCCTCTGTGAAACTGTATATAATTGTTTTCGTGCAGTTCATGCGAACTACGTAGCTCACATTTGTTAACGTCCTCATTATAAAATGCGATTACATACTTCCAGCTCCTCCGATTTGAGCCACCTATGTGTATGATGAACCAGTTCAGCTTTAAATAATGCTCACCAAAAACAAATATTTCATTTGGAATGAAGATTTCACTCTGCAGCGGAGTGTGCACTGTTACGAAACTTCCTGGCAGATTAAATTCGTGTGCTGGAATCGGGACTCGAACCTGGGACCTTTGCCTTTCGCGGGCAGGTTCTCTACCACTGAGCTATCCCGACACGATTCACGATGCCACCCCACGACTTTACTTCCATCAGGACCTCGCCTCCTTCTTTCCAAACTTCACAGAAGCTCTCCTGTGAAACATGCAAGACTAGCAGTCCTGGAAGAATGGATATGGTGGCGGCATGGCTTAGCCACAGCCTCAGGGATGTTTCCAGAATGAAACTTTTCACTCAGCAGCGGAGTGTGCGCTGATATGAAACTATCTGGCAGATTAAAATTGTGTGCTGGAACCGGGACTCGAACCTGGGACCTTCGCCTTTCGCGGGCAAGTGCTCTACCGACTGAGCTATCCCGACACGACTCACGCTGCCGCCCCACAACTTTACTTCCGCCAGTACCTCGTCTCCTACTTTCCAAACTTCACAGAAGCTCTCCTGCGAAACATGCAAGACTAGCAGCCCTGGAAGAAAGGATATGGTGGAGACATGGCTTAGCCACAGCCTAAGGGATGTTTCCAGAATGAAGCTTTCACTCTGCAGCGGAGTGTGCCTTGGTACGAAACTATCTCGCAGATTAAAATTGTGTGCTGGTATAGGGACTCGAACCTCGGACCTTTGCCTTTCGCGGGCAAGTGCTCTACCGACTTTTTTTTTTTTTTTTTTTTTTTTTTTTTTTTTTTTTTTTTTTTTTTTTTTTTTTTGCTCTATGGGTAGCTCTTGTCCTTGCGGACGCTGATCATGTTCGTTCGTTTTTGTTCGAAGAGTTCTTGGCTCAGCTTTTTTATTACAGAGAGCGTTCAGCCCTCTGACCGGGCGCGCTGAGCCACGGCGCCCGGCCCGACTGAGCTATCCCGACAGACTCACGAGCCGCCCCACAACTTTACTTCCGCCAATACCTCGCCTCCTACATTCCAAACTTCACAGAAGCTCTCCTGCGAAACATGCAAGACTAGCACAATATCCTTTCTCCCAGGAGTGCGAGAGACACTATCCCCAGTTCTAGTCCACAAACATATTCTCCCTCATCAGTGATTCTTCTTAATCAGCGATTGTCAGAGTTGAAGGGCATGGAAGGGATGCAGTGGTTGGGAAGGGAGTAAGACAGGGTTGTCGCCTTTCTCCAATGTTGTTCAATTTGTACATTGAGCAAGCTATAAAGGAAAGCAAGGAGAAATTTGGAGAAAGAATTAAAGTTCAGTGTGAAGAATTAAAAACATTGCGTTTTCCCGACGACATAGTAATTCTGTCAGAGACAGCATAGGACCTGGAAGAGCACTTGAACAGAATGCACAGTGTGCTGAAAGGTGCATATAAGATGAACATTAACAAGAGCAAAACTAGGGTAATGCAGTCTAAGAAAATAAGGTGATGCTGAAGGAATTAGATTAGGTAACGATACAATAAAGGAGGTAGATGAGTTTTATTACTTGGGCACTAAAATAACAAATGATGGTCTCAGTACAGAGGATATAAAATGCAGAATGGCAATAGGTAGAAAAGCGTTCTTGAAAAATAGAAATCTGTTAACATCGAATATTGATTTAAGCCTAAGGAAGTCTTTTCTGAAGGCATTTAAGTGGAGTGTTGCCTTGTATGGGAGTGAAACATGGACGGCAAACAGTGCGGACAGGAAGAGGATAGAGGCTTTTGAAATGTGGTGCTACAGAAGAGTGCTGAAGATTAGCTGGGAGGATCTCGTAACTAATGAGGAGATACTGAACAGAATTGGGAAGAAGAGGAATTAGTGGCATATCTTGACTAAAAGAAGGAATTGATTGCTAGGACACATTCTTAGACATCAAGGAATTGTGAATTTAGCGTTGGAGGAAAGTGTGTGGAGTAAAAACCGCAGAGGAAGACCAAGAGGTGGATACAGTAAGCAGATTCAGACAGATGTAGGTTGCCGTTCTTATGTGGAGTTGAAGAGGCTTGCTAAGGATACGCGATTGTGGAGAGCTGTATCAAACCAGTCTCCGAACTGAAGACCACAACAACAACAATAAAAATATCGAATTTCCAGGTTGGTGGTGTGATATGAAATATTTAGGTAGAAAAGGAAGAAAAATACAAATTGATTTCGTTCACATGATTGACATCTGCGGTGCTGATTTCAATTCATGTGGACCATGTACTCCGCATACAACATTTAACAGCCAGATCTATAAAACGTGTAAATAATGAGGTCTTTCTAGTGCATGTTAAAAGTTTAAATACAAATTTAAAATAGGATAGATGTTTACACTCACCTACGCGGCTTAGCTTGTAGGCTACATGTGCTACACATGGCGATAAACCATATACTCGTACGGTCTAATATTTAACCATTCATATTCTTAAGTTGTTGTAAAAGTGCTGTTATAAGAAGTAATAATGAATGGAGGTACAAAGAGCTGGGATTGATTAAACCTGAATTACGTTATTAAAACTGTATTGCTGTCTGACAGTTGCAGTATGAACTAATTCGCATGTCTGAAACTGGGAAAGGCACAGAGTTTTTATTAATTTTTTGATTAATAAATTCAAAGAGCACAGATAATCAAATCAAACTGAAATGAAGACAACCGTGAAATTTTAATTAAAAAATTTAAACTAATGCGAAAGTAATTAAAGGGAGCAAATGATGTAAGTGCCGATACTAAACCAGACGTTCGAAATGAAATATTTGTTGATACTTAAGAAACTAATAGTCTTCCCCCATGCATGTTTTCTATTTTTCAATGCACTATTGTAAGGTAATAGATTTGCTGACTTCTGTGTCAGCAGTTCCTTTTACATGTGAAATACTAAGATTTTAAATTTCACATTAGATTTCATTTTCTGCTGCAACAGCAGAAAAATTTCCGAAGATTCAAAATCTATTGCAATCCTTCCATGAACATGTTGAGTGATGATAAGGACGATACTCACAAAATAGTGTCCTAAAGGGGCATATTGTCAATTTCTTTCTCAGCCAACTGAAAATGCGTAGGTGTCAACGAATTCACCGTAATGTCATTCCTCGTATGTTATGTAACGATTAGAATAAATCGGAAGAAACCAAAATCTGAACCGTAACACATATCTGTGAGGTAGTGTTAAAATCAGATAGATGTAACTAAATAAAATCAACGGTACAACATCGCTCCGGAGAACTAGAGGTATATGAAATATAACACTGTGCAATAGAAGGTGATCAAATCACAGATGTACGTCGACTAATCTATTGAAATCAATAAACACAGTATCGGTTTACCTGTTTAGCGTTACAGTCTTAAAATTATTAGTAACATATTCGGAGACGAAATCACAGTGATCTACATTAATACATGAGGTTAAAGTAGTATCAAGAAGCGCCGTTAATTGACATTACCGTCGGTGTGAAATGCATATTTATTAGAAATCTACGGAAGCTACGGAACAGATTGACATAAAAATGTTCAAATGGTTGTTAAGCTTATGGGACGTAACTGCGGGGTACGTGTCACTAAACTTACAAACTACTTATACACTACCTTACACTGAAAACAACAGAAACATCCATGCTCGAGGGAGGATTCGAACCTCCGAAAGTGAACGGCCTCACGCATCGGAGCATAGCACCTCAATGCGCTAAGAAATCTAGCAGCTAGGGCAGGAGTATCAAATTCACTTCGTGGTGTTTAACAATAGGACACGAATCTACAGGCAGAAGCATTTTACACCACACCCCTTTGACCCTAACTACTGAAAGATCCACGATGTACAACGTACCCTTAAAATTAATATTAATACTTTACGTTCAGGCAGAACTTAAAAGAATATCAGTGACTTCTGAGTCCTTCTGCTGGCATCAAATTCAATGTAATTTTCTGTATATACGTCTAAGAGATGGTGCAAAACAGCAAAATATTTTGCCTCTTCCTGTGATAGCTTTACATGGGTAATCCACCTAATATCTGAAGTACAAACTACTGATACTGTATTTCTCGTTTTGAACTGTAAGTTTGTTACCCTTTCATTTAGGGACAGAACCTAAAGAAAAATGCCTTTGGGATTGTTGACGTGCTTACTGGATTAGAGGAATAACAACATATATGAGTTCGTATGTGCTTTGAAGAGACAAGAATGCTACAGTCATCAGTTACAAACGAGCCAAATATAATTCAAAGTATGCAATCTCATTCTTATATATGCAGTCGTGTGCCTCATCCTCAGTAGGTACTTCCAATCGTAAGCAAGCATCCTACAAAAGTTTAGACGAAAAGCTACTTCAATAAAATATGTTTGACATAGTATCATTTCTGTTAACTTTGGGGAATTTATAATTATCGTCTGTATTTTCCAATGAAAATCCCACAATCAGACGTAAAACAGTTTCAGCATTAGTTCGAACATCATTATTTTTATCTGATTTGTATTTGAGTTACATTAATGTAACCAAACCAGATGTAAAATTTAATATATCTAGAATATTTCGCCAGTGAACGATTACCTGAATGTATAGACAATATATTAATTCCTCTCTCCACGTACTTGATAGAATAATCTATTTTAGTCATTCTGATTTGAAATAGAAATAATAAAATCTTTCCATTCTGTCCAGCTTTTAGCATAGATATGCTAATTGCAGGTAAAATAACTGAACATACAGACACACACACACACACACACACACACACACACACACACACACACACACACACGCACAAACACACACGATGGGGTCGTTGCAGTAAAAATGGACCTAAGAACCTGTTGCGATAATAGGTTGCCTGTAATAACAGTCATTGTTTACTGAATTTTCCTATTATTCCCCATTTTATAGTATTCCGGTTTCACCCATTGGCGCTCTTATAAAAGAACTACCTTAACGCCCGCTGCTTCGCATGCGTAGGCTGGTTGTTTCTCCCTTTTAATATAAATTTTCATAGATATAGCTTAAATACTATCATAATGAAATGTTCTGCTACTAATTATAGCCGCGGCAAAATGGCCGTTCGTATTGAGGCGCCATGTTGCAGTGCGCGCTCCTGTTCGCCGTCGGGGGTTCGATTCGCCCCTCGGGCATGAATGTTTGTGTTGTCCTTAGCATAAGTTAGTCCAAGTCTTCGTCTGAAAGCAAGTGGCAGGTAAGCAACCAGTGTTGGTGCATTTTTATTGCTCACTGAACCCTGAAGAGCAGAATGCTAATCTTAAGCATAGTGGTTCCGAATGCTTAAGATATGTCACGAGAAACGCTGCACGCTGTTTCCTCCGACAGAAAAGCAAGTGGCTTCCTCTTTTGTTCTCTCTTTTTTTTCTACTTGCAAATCGGAGTTAACAGAGCAGGAATGCGTAATGCGCAGATATCATAATACACGGGCGGGCTATTCCGGAGTTTTACGCCGTTTGTCACAGCGAGAGTGGCCGCAGCGCCCGGGCAAACAGCGCATCTGCCTTCCAAATGAGTCGGCGCGCATTATTCAATATTCGCCAGTCAGCGGCCTGATGTGATGGGACGCCGATTCGCCATCTCTGCGCGCTGCGCAGTACTCGCCGCCGGCTCGAGGGCTGCGGAAGGAGCGAGCGAGGCGCCCAATTTGCGACCGATCGATCTCTGATCCGACCACCGACGCGCCGGCTGCGCTTAAGTCGAGATAGCGGCGAGGGTCGCCCGAGAAACTGTTATGAAACTCCGTAAAGGAACACACACTTTCAACTATGTATGTCTCCAAAATTAAAGATCGAATCGACAAAGTTCTGGCCAAGCTTGAAACGGACTTCAGACCCAAAAAAGATGATCAAAGAATGTTCCAAAAAATGTTCAAATGTTTGTATAGTCTATGGGACTTAACTACGGGGTCATCAGTCCCTAAACTTACAAACTACTTATGAACTACTTACGAACTAGGACGGCACAAATATCCATGCCCGAGGGGGGATTCGAACCTCCGACCGTAGTGGCCGTGCAGACCGTGACTGGAGCGCCTCAGTCTCCTCGTCCACCGCGGCCGGCTCAAAGAATGTTTAAGATAGCCAAAAGATTGAATATCGTAAGTCCCAAAATTAGAAAAAAATAGACGAAAAGTATATTTGTTCAGGAAAGAAGATAGAAATGCAGTACACTCATTTCAAACAGTAAACGTGAGAGTATACCAGAAGTGGCTCAGATTCAAAGAAGTGGTATCGACAGCAATTGTCACTCGACTGGAAACCGAAGGGTCGCGAGTTCAAAACCCGGTCGACTTTGGATTTCTCCAGTCTACACTTAAACCCATCCTTCACCTGTCAACGAAGTGAGGAGTCGCCAGAAACGACACGTGGTTCGGATTCCACGTTAAGCTGTCCCCTTTCCCCGGTTCGATAGCTGGGGTAGGCTAGGGACACGCAAATCGCCGAAGTGGCGTCCAATTGAAAGACTTGCACCAGGCCAATAAGCCACACGAAATTATTATTATTATAGCAATTGACAGTTGTATACCAAATAAATTTACAAAAGAAGGTGATCCCCCATGGTACACAAAACAGGCCAGGACACTGATGCAAACGCAACGGAAAAGGCATGCTATATTTTATTATAATTAATAATCTGATTTTACAATGTAAGTACATTTTTCCAGCACCTATGTTAGATTACTTTAAGTTATAAATTATTGTTCTCCACTCTTCTCTGTCCTCCCATAACTCCTCAAGAATGTTGTTCATCCTCATTGCTGACTGAACTTACTGCTCCATGTGGTAAATGGTCGTCCCTTTTGTCTTCCTCCGTTCGGTGTCCAGTCGAGTATGCATTTTCTAAGCCTTTCTTGTCCCATTTTTCTGACATGCCCATACCACTTTAGATGTTTGTGCTCGATGAATTCAATAATTGAATTTTTACATTTAATCTTTTCTCTGATTACATCATTTCTTATTCTTTCTCTTGATGAACGTCTCCAAAAATCCATTTATGTAGCTAATAATTTTGATTCCAGTTGCCATTTTGTTGTCCACACTTCTGAACCATATGTAATAATGCTCCGAACTATTGTCTTATATATCCTTATTTCGTTATCTGTAGTTATGTGTTTGTCCCAGAGAATTCAATTCAACAAAGAAATTGTCGTCTTTCCTGCATTTATTCTTGATCTAATTTCTTTAAATTTCCCAGGATTGGCGATCCTACACAGAAGCTCGAAATTTAGCGAAGAATCCAATGCGAGATGCTTACAATATGCTTCGCAACGAAATTCGAGAAAATCGCGTGTGAGTATTGCATTAACCAGTTTCATACTGTTAAACGTTTGTGAATCTTAAGTATACAGTTGTGGCTCACTGTAAAGGAACAGTGAATTATAAATAAAACAAACAAATGCCCTTGGCATCCCGAAATTTCGTGTGACATAGGCCTACTTATTTTAGAATCAAAGCATAGCCACATTATACCATTACTTGAGCCTCACATCAAGACACAACGGATCCACTAGTGCTGCTTCTGCGCAGGGCACAACAGCAGCGAAAGAAGATACCAGGTTAGTGATCAGAAACTTCTTGTCTTCATACCCTGACGAGGTAGGAAGCAATAGAAAATGTCGTGGGAAAGGCGAACCAGAGACTGCGTTGTATTGGCAGACCCTTAAAAGATTAAACAGAACTACTACAGAGATTGCATACACTACTACGCTTGTCCGACCTTTTTTGGAGTATTGCTGCCCAGTGTGGGGTCCTTATTAGGTGTGTTTGACGGAGGACATAGAAAGGGTTCAAAGAAGAGCAGCTCGTCTTTTATTGTCACGTTACAGGGGAGACAGCGTCACGGAAAAGATACAAGATCTGTGATGGAAATCGTTACAACAACGGCGTTTATTGCTGGGGCGTGGGCTACTTACGAAACTCCTATCACCAAAATTCTCCCCGGAATGCGAAATTATATTGTTGACTCCCACTTACATAGGTATAAATGATCATCAGAATCAAATACGAGAAATCAGAACTCGAACGGAGAGATTCAGGTGTCCTTTCTTCCCGTGGGCTGTTCAAGAATGGAATGGCAGATAAATAGTATAAATGTGGTTCGATGAAACCTCTGTAGATGTAGACGGCCCCTCACGTGCAGAGCAATCACTAATAGAAGCATTGGCACGAAGTGACCTGGTAACAGGACCGAGGGCGAGAAAGGGATAAAAGTTGGAAACTTTCATATTGAATTTTAAATAATCAACCTTCTGTAACTTTAAAGAACCCCATCCTCATCTCCTTTAATCCCGCCTGAAGGCACAACACACACACACACACACACACACACACACACACACACACACACGCACACACACACACACACACACACACACACACAGGCACAAGCCCGAATGAGGACTCGAACCTCCGGCGGAAACAAGAGCCCAGTCCGTAGCATGACGCCTTAGAACACGCGGCGATTCCTCATCCTGTGAAGAGCTACTGAATGAAGAGATGAGACTGGTGTGCCGCCTTCAGCTGCCCTTATCTTCTATTAAGGCACGTAGAGCTTACGCGGCGAGCGGGGCTTCCTCCTTTGGTCGGCCCGCAGTTCCAGATTTGCGATGCGATAGGCCAGACAGGAGGCGCCCCCCCCCCCCCTCCAGGCGGCACGCACGCGCCACTCCAGGCGTCTGGAGCGCCTCTCCAGGGCGACCTCCCTCGTCGTCAGGCGACAAAAGCCTCCGGAGCAAAGGGCCCGGGGGAGAGTAGCTGGCGAAAGACAGCGGGGCCAAAAATGCGCCCCGAGTTTCTCCGCCGCCTCCTTACCTCCCCGTTCCCTTCGCTGCCCCTGCCCTGGATCCTCTCCTTTCTTGGACCGGGCCATTCCTCCCCTTGGCCCACTCGACGCTCCGGCGTTAATAGCCAAGTTAAAGTCAGCGCTAATTCCAGTAAGACGGCGACATTTACAAACACTTAACAAGTGCTCGGCGGGGCATCGCTCCGGGGGCCAGGCGACGCAGCGGTCGCTGCCACACCGACCTCAGCGGCTGCCTCAGCCACGGCGACATCCACTGCCTGCCGTGTTCTTCCAAAATTAAATTTTCTGCAATTGTAATTTGTAGGTGAGTTGTGTTGTGGTCTTCAGTCCGGAGACTGGTTTGATGCAGCTCTCCAGAATACCCTATCCTGAGCAAGCCTCTTCATCTCGACATAAGGACGGCAACCTACATCTGTCTGAATCTTCTTACTGTATCCATCTCTTGGTCTTCCTCTGCGGGTTTTACCCCACACACTTTCCTCCAACGCTAAATTCACAATTCCTTGATGTCTAAGAATGTGCCCTACTAACCTATCCCTTCTTTTAATATGCCAGAAATTTCTTTTCTCCCCAATTCTGTTCACTGCCACCTCATTAGTTACGTGATCCACCCACCTAATCTTCAGCATTCTTCTGTAGCACCACATTTCAAAAGCCTCAATCCTCTTCCTGTCCGCACTGTTTACCGTCCATGTTTCACTCTCATACAAGGCAACACTCCAAACAAATGCCTTTAGAAAGGACTTCCTTAGGCTTAAATCAATATTCGATGTTAACAAATTTCTCTTTTTCAAGAACGCTTTTCTACCCATTGCCATTCTGCATTTTATATCCTCTGTACTGCGACCATCATTTGTTATTTTATTGCCCAAGTGACAAAACTCATCTACCTTTTTTATTGCTTCGTTACCTAATCTAATTCCTTCAGCATCACCTGATTTTCTTAGATTGCACTCCATTACCCTAGTTTTGCTCTTGTTAATGTTCATCTTATGTGCACCTTTCAGCACACTGTCCATTCCGTTCAATTGCTCTTCCAGGTCCTTTGCTGTATCTGACAGAATTACTATGTCGTCGGCAAAACGCAATGTTTTTAATTCTTCACCCTGAACTTTAATTCCTTCACCAAATTTCTCCTTGCTTTCCTTTATAGCTTGCTCAATGTACGAATTGAACAACATTGGAGAAAGGCTACAACCCTGTCTTACTCCCTTTCCAACCATTGCATCCCTTTCATGCCCTTCAACTCTGACAACCGGTGTCTGGTTTTTGTACAAGTTGTAAATAATCTTACGCTCCCTATAGTTTACTCGTACTTGCTTCAGAACTTGGAAGAGTTTATTCCAATCAACATTGTCAAAAGCCTTCTCCAAATCTACAAAAGCTAGAAATGTAGGATGGCCTTTTCTTAATCTATCTTCTAGGATAAGCCGTAAAGTGAGTATTTCCTCCCGAGTTCCCCCAAACTGATCCTCCCCGAGGTCGGCTTCTACCAGCTTTTTCATCCTTCTGTAAATAATTCGTGTTAATATTTTGCAACCATGGCTTATTAAACTGATGGTTCTGCAGTTTTCACGCCTGACTGCACCTGCTTTCTTTGGAATGGGGATTATAACATTCTTCTTAAAGTCTGACGGTATTTCACCTGTCTCTTACACACCAGGTGAAACAATTTTGTCATGGCTGGTTCTCACAGAAACTTCAGTAGCTCTGAGGGAATATCATCTACTCCAGGGGCCTTGTTTCGACTTAGGTCTTTCAGTGCTCTGTCAAATTCATCTCTCAGTATAGTATCTCCTATTTCCTCCTCATCTACTTCTTCTCCCCTTTCTACAATATTACCGCTAAGT
The DNA here is from genome assembly GCA_026315105.1 of Locusta migratoria. NCBI lineage: Eukaryota > Metazoa > Arthropoda > Insecta > Orthoptera > Acrididae > Locusta > Locusta migratoria. Next base: position 207,860,374 of record CM048747.1, on the reverse strand, counting down.
TCATTTCCTTCATAGAGCCTCTCTATATACTCTTTCCACCTTTCAGATTTCCCTTCTTTGCTAAGAACTGGTTTTCCAGCAGAGTCCTTGATATTCATAGAGCTGTTTTTCTTACCTCCAAATGTTTCTTTTATTTTCCTGTAGGCCGTATCTATTTTCCCATATTTATACGTTCTTCTACATCATTGCATTTGCCTTCTAGCCACTCCTGCTTATGTAGTTGAATTTGTGGCCTTTGTATTTGATTGATTCATCTTGTAAATGAAGAGATTTTCTTTAGTGCAGTTTTTGCAACCTGTGAGTCGCGAGCCTCAGAAGGGACGGAAACACTCGGTCGGGTTGTCGCAAAAATTTGGTCGGGGGTTGCTGTCACAGTTGGGAGTACGGTAGTTGCACCTTAAAACAGCCAGACCAGTGTTTGTCTGAAAACTACGGCTCTTGGCGTAGAGAAACATAGGTCTAAATGAAACTTAATGTTAAAAGTATGCAATTCATTGTTTAACATTAATTCAGAACGGAGATTGAAACTTCCTGGCAGATTAAAATTGTGTGTCGGCACCGGGACTCGAACCGGGGACCTTCGCCTTTCGCGGGCAAGCGCTCTATCGACTTTTCTTTTTTTTGTTCTTCTGGTAGTTCTTTAGTACGCGGTCATTCGATTAGTTCGTTCTTGTTTGATCATTGAGTATTTGGCTCAGCTCCTTTTATCACGGAGAGCGTTCAGTCCCCTGACCGGGTTCGCTGAGCAACGGCGTCCGGCGTCGACTGAGCTATCCCGACACGACTCATGATGCCGCCTCATAACTTTACTTCCGCCAGTACCTAGCCTCCTACTTTCCAAACTTCACAGAAGCTCTCCTGCGAACCTTGCAAGAATAGCACTCCTGGTAGAAAGGATATGGTGGAGACATGGCTTAGCCGCAGCCTAAGGGATGTTTCTAGAATGAAGTTCATTCTACAGCGGCGTGTGCCCTGATATGAAACTTACTGGCAGATTAAAATTGTATGCCGGAACTGGGACTCGAACCTGGGATCTTGACCGCGAAAGGCAAAGGTCCTAGGTTAGAATCCCTGTTCCGGTACAAAATTTTAATCTGCCAGGAAGTTTCATATCAACGCACACTCCGCTGCAGAGTGAAAGTTTCATTCTGAACGTAGATTGTTTTATAGTAAATAGAGCCTGTCAAAAATATATCAGAGCATAGAGCGATAGGTAAATGAACAAGATGAAATAATTAAATCTAAGAAATTCGGAAAAGAATCTACTTCTTCGCAAACTGTCTATACAGTTGGACCATGCTTAATAAGTTGAATTCGCTACTGACTCATGACTGAAATGCGAAACACTCGATATGCAAAATTTACATTTTTGTCGGTAATAAAGTGAATATCGGTATAATTCTTTCTATTTCTAAGGATTTACAAGATACTTGTATTAAAAGAAAGAAAATCAACTTCTTGGTCCTTGAGATCGCTTTTTATTTATTTATTTTAAATTTGATACAAAATGGGTCGCCAGAATAGTTTTATTTGCAATGGTGTCCGCACAATCGAAAAGGTTGAAAAACGCTGCTTCAGTGCACAGATTTCCGTAAATATCCCTGAGGCTTTTGACATTATACATCACAAGCGTCTTCTAACCAAATTGCGTGCTTATGGAAAATCGACACATTTGTGCGACTCGATTCCTGATTTTCTGTCGGAAAGGTCTCTTTAACAGACGGTAAGTCATCGAGTAGAACAGAATTGATATCTTGCGTTCCCCAGATATGCGTTATAGGACCCCAACGGACCTTATTTTTATAAACGACTTAGGGGAAAATTGAGTAGCTCTATTAGACTATTCGCAGATGATGCTGTCATTTATAGATTAGTAAATTCAACATGAGATCGAAAGCAGCTGCAAATTTAGATAAGATATCTACATGGTGTAAAAATTGGCAGTTCTCCATTAATATAGATATGTGTAAGTCATTCATATGACCACTAAAAGAAATCCGTTAAAATTCATTTTCACGATACGAGTAAAACATTCAAATCTACAGGTCATCAATTCAACTACATAACTAGGAAGAACAATTACAAACAACTTAAATTGGTAAGAACACATACAAAATATTTTAGGGAAGGTGAACCAAAGGCTGTGTTTCATTGCCAGGACACTGAAGATGCAACAGTTGTACTAAATAACCAGCCTACACGACACTTTTGCGTCCTAGTTTGGTGTACTGCTGCGCATTATGGAATCCCCAAAAAGTGGAACGGAGGAAACAAAATTCAGAGAAGGGTAGCTCGTTTTGTGTCACGGAAATAATGCAAGGGTTGGGGTGGGAGTCATTAAAAGAAAGGCATTTTTCGTTGTGGCGAGGTCTAATTGCTAAATTTCTGTCTTCAACTTTTTCTTCCGAATGCGACTTTGTTCGTGCCCACCTCCCTAGCTGCAATGTCATAAAAGCGGTTCGATAATCCCTCTGCCATGCACTTCATTGTAACTTTGTGAGTATTGATGTAGATATGGATGACATTGTATAGTAAATTGCTGACTTTCGCACGTAGCAGATACCGTATATCAGGCATGGCCAAACACCGCCCTCGCCGTGCCCGCGCCGCCGCCCGCGGGCGGCCTTTGCCGCGCCCCTGCCCCGCGCACTGTGCGCAGCGGCGTGTGTACTGGGGCACTAGCGACACACGGTCGCGGCGGGCGGGTCACCTACAGTGTACTGCGACCGCGGGCGCGGGCGCGGGCGTACCCGCCGGGAGGAAGTGTTGGTCTTGCCTGCCGTATTAGATCGTTTTACAATTTTGATCTTCTGGTGACGTTACTGACCGATAAACGACAGCTTCATCCGAGAAAATTTAAGAGAGCGCCTAATATTATTTCCTAAATCTTCTATATCTATGAATGTCAATGTCTGTTCGGTGTACGCTGATCACGTCTGAAACACAAGACGTAAAGAGCTAATAATTTGTACAGTTAGTAATGTCTTTCCGGGGAAGGCTTTAGGCCCGGTTTTATGGCGATCGGATAGCTGTTTATCTACATATATTAATGTGAATGTCTGTTCGGTGTACGCTTATCACGTCCGAACGACAAGACGCAGAGACTTAAATATTTGTACAGTTACTAATTTATACCTGAGGAAGTTTTTAGACGCGGTTTTATAGCGATCTGATAAGATATTTAGTAATTTGAAGAATATAACGCGAAATACGGAGCAGTAATTACTCTTTGAAAATGGTTTTATTAGTTGTATTGTTCCTTGAGGGTTGATAATGATAAAAGGGTGAAGTATATTGGGATGGAACCTTATGAGTGTATACAAAATTCTACTAGTGTGTGTGTGTGTGTGTGTGTGAGTGTGTGTGTGTAAACTACAGAACGCAAAAGGATGGTCTGTGTGTAATTATTGTCTGAAGTCTCCCGTTGTACACCATAGCAGTTCTATGCCGATAGCTATAAGGGGATGGAAGATATGGTGGTTGAAAGTCGCCAAATTATAAAAAAATTCGGACTGAAGGCCAGCGATGACGTTTGCCACTCTATAGGAAGGAGGTTACATACAGTGAAACATGATGCGACAATCTTTGGTCTATGCGTGCTACAATTTGTTCAGCTCTTTCTCTGTGAGGATAAACATACGAATAAGGAAATATAATAATAAATAAATAAAACAGTAAAAAAAGGAATTTTTTTATTACCATACGTAGAAAGTGAACCCATTTCGTTGGACAGAGGTGAGGCACAAACATTAGCAACTTCATTCAATACCCAGTGTTGGAAAACTGTAATATATTTGTATTCATTTTATGAACCTTCTGCGGTTACAAGATCAAGTTGGTATATTCGCTCACGGTTAGTTGCTTGAATTCAACAAGAACTTTTGTCACGAGAAGTCACAAAGCGAGTACACTTCTAGCCATTAAAATTGCTACACCACGAAGACGACGTGCTACGGACGCGAAATTTAACCGACAGGAAGAAGATGCTGTAATATGCAAATTATTAGCTTTTCAGAGCATTCACACAAGGTTTGCTCTGGTGGCGACACCTACAACGTGCTGATGAGGAAAGTTTCCATCTTATTTCTCATACACAAACAGCAGTTGACCGGCGTTGACCAGTGAAACGTTGTTATGATGCCTCGTGTAAGGAGGAGAAATGTGTATTATCACGTTTCCGACTTTGATAAAGGTGGGGTTGTAGCCTAACGCGATTGCGGTTTATCGTATCGCGGCATTGCTGCTCTCGTTGGTCGCGATACAATGACTGTTATCAGAATATGGAATCGGTGTGTTCAGGAGGGCAATACGGAACGCCGTGCTGGATCCCAACAGCCTAGTATCTCTAGCAGTCGAGGTGACAGGCATCTTATCCGCATGGCTGTAACGGACCGTGCGGCCACGTCTCGATCCCTGAGTCAATGGATGGGGACGTTATGAAGACAACAATCATCTGCACGATCAGTTCACTTCACAATGCATCACAGTCAGGAGCGCCTGCTATGGTGTACGCAAGGACGAACCTGGGTGCAAGAGTGGCAAAACGTAATTTTTCGTATGAATCCACGTTTTGTTTACAGCATCATGATGGTCGATTCCGTGTTTGGCGACATCGCGGTGAACGCACATTGGAAGCGCGTATTTGTCATCACCATACTGGCGTATCACCCGGCGTGATGATGGTATGGGGTACCATTGGTCACACGTCTCGGTCACCTCTTGTTCGCATCTTTGCGAATCCTTGCGAATCCCTACGTCAGGGTGCTGCACGACATCATTTTGCAGGTCCTCTACGGGCCTTTCTGAATACGGAAAATGTTCGACTGCTGCCCTGGTCAACACATTCTCCAGATCTCTCACCAACTGAAAACGTCTGGTCAATGGTGGCCGAGCAACTGGCTCGTGACAATACGCCAGTCACTACTCTTGATGGACTGTGGTATCGTGTTGAAGCTGCATGGGCATCTGTACCTGTTCACGCCATCCAAGCTCTCTTTGACTCAATGCCCAGGCGTATCAAGGCCGTTATTACGACCAGAGGTGGTTGTTCTGGGTACTGATTTCTCAGGATCCTTGCACCCAAATTGCGTGAAAATTTAATCACATATTTGTCCAATGAATACCCGTTTATTATCTGCGTGCCTTCTTGGTGTAGCAATTTTAATGGCCAGTAGTGTAGTTGTCAGCCAGTCTGATGTGGTAAGGTCTACAGGTAGTGCTCATTAACTACAGGACTACGAATGTAAGCTGCAATTTACAGCAAAAGAAGGGATCGATTGGTATGACACATTCTTAGAGATCAAGGCATTGTGAATTTAGCATTGAAGGAAGGTTTATGGGGTAAAAATCGCAGAGGGAGACAAAGAGTTGAATATAGTCAGCGAATTCAAATGGGTGTTGCCGTTCTTATGAGGAGATGAAGAGACTTGCTCAGGATAGAATAGGGTGGAGCGCTGCAACAAACCAGTCTCCGGACTAAAGGCCACAACAACAACAACAACAACAACAACATGATCAGGCCATTTGTAACCTAGATGCGGAATATGGACGCTAACAAGCACTGATGAGCAGTAGCTTAGGATATTTTAACGTAGAGTTTTGGGCAAGATTTAAGGGGAAGTTCAAGATAACAACGCCATCCGGAGATTAAAATAAATGCTGAGCTGGATCACATATTACAAGGAGCTGACTTGCGAATAGTTAAAAGTAGGAGACTGCCTTGTCCTCAGGATGGATACTAGCAGAACAACTAGAAAGATTTTTTAATGGAAAGCAATGGGAAGAACGCAAAGAGTAAGACCACGAAAACGGTGGATAGGCAGTGTGGAAGAGCATATAAAAAACCTTCGAATCAGAGGATGACGAAGTACCGCAGTTGAGAGGTCAGAATGGAGAAAACGTGTTGAAGAGGCTAAGACCCACCCCGGGTTGTAACGCCATTAGAAGAAGAGAGAAGAAGGAGATAAGAAATTATAGATATGGTTAAGAATGACAACATTTTTCTATGTAAATATTAACTTTGTAACGGCTACCTACAGCAGAAACCCAACGACTACTAACAATGAGGACATTCGCAGTCTGCACATATTTCTTCATAGATCATAAGTGGTATAAAATCATTGTCTAGCTGCGTTGATGCGAAATAAGTTGCATCATTTGCATGAGCCAAAGTAGCATCGTTACTGAAATGAAATGTGCAGTTTTGAATTAATTTCTGTATTTTCTTAAGGTTGTGGTAAACTGATTCTGTATGATAAGTTTTATTACTTTTGATTGATCGTATGGACAGGAAGTCAGAATACAACTAATTTGCAAAAATAAAAGTTTCTAATACTGGATCAAATTCCTATGGTCATCAGTCCTTAGATCTACAAACAACTAAGTAACTTACACTAACGACCCAACTGTCGGCGGGAACGGCCGCCCAGTCCCTAGCAATACGCGTTAGACCACGCGGACATACCGCGCGGCACCGCTTTGAAGATCAATGTACTTTTTTTACATTCGTGCTAAATTTCTATCATTAGTAGTTTGAAGTAATACCGAACGTTCATTTTACAGGCGCGACGAAGCAATATTCAATTTGCATACAGATGAAGGGACGGAAATAGAACTGTGAGGGGCAGAGAGTAAGAGCGAGGGTATCAGAGAAAACTGGAGGTAGGTAAACGAGGTCGTTGGGGATAAAATTAAAAAATTGAATGAAAGGAAGGTTCGGGTTTGAGAGGGAATCGAAAGGCAATTAAAAAACAAGTTACGGCAAATCGAACCACACCTACCTACATCGACAAAGTACTTTTCTCTAAACAACTATCATAGGATTAATATGAATTATTATTATTATTATTGTTGAGAAAATATTTCTAATTAGAGCTGAAGAATGTGTTAACAGTAGTTTGAACAATGAAGTAAGATGTAAAAATTTGTCATTGACTACTCTCAAAATATTTGTCACGCGTGGCCAGAAATTATTTTTTATACTTTTGACCAGAAGTGTAACTTTCGTTTCACACTGACGTTCCATTTGAGCCACCACTAAGCACTGGTGTGCCTACTTTGAAAAGAAACACACACAGGCGCAAATACACAGCGTCATTGTTTAAGAAAATTACAGTTCCGCATTTAATCTGTGATATTTTAAAAGCTGACTGTTTAAGAATAACTCCTCTTTCTTTCTGTTTTATTTATTTAGCGTATATTCCATCGTGCAATAGAAGGTTAACGTTCCGGGAAGTCTACGTTCACTATTTCAGAATTTATAAGATTTATACAATCGTTTATAGTGAGTTACATTTTGCCTCCTCAACTAACATAGTAGGCCTACTATGTGTATTAAATTATTTGCTAAGATAAATCCACGGGTAGGATAGTTACGAGATCTCCAAAACTCAGAAATAGTATTTTACTGTGATATGTATTTATGTACTTCATCATCCTTCAGCTAGGGTACCAGTCTTACGTCTCTGTCTGGGTAAAGTATGAAAGCTGTGCATACGGTGCACCAACAATCAGGTTTTTTTTTATGGACAGCAGAATATTACCCTATTACTTTTTCGCAAAACGCTACTAACGTTTCAAATATTTGTAGAGCTTATGGGACTCAACTACGGGGTCATCAGTCCCTAAACCTACAAACTACTTATGAACTAGCTAATACTAAGGAGGGCACAAATATCCATGCCCGAGGTGTGATTCGATCCCCCTACCGTAGTGGCCATGCAGACTGACTGGCGCGCCGCAGAACGCTCAGCCAGTACTACAGCGTGCACTGATGTACATTGAGACTTATTTTAGTGTTAGTCTGTAGAGAAACGTCGGAGATATTTCGCAGGTAAGCTGATGATATAGCTCTTTAGCGCCATAAAACACTGTTCGTAAAGATGACGTTGAATATCAAGAACTGGAGAAAATTCAAACTTAATCTTACAAATGATTGTAGTTACATGGGCACAAGGACATGTTCGAAGCTATGTGTCTGAGCCTAACTGTGTGTCTCCTCAGAGGCTAAAACGACTTCATATGTGGAGTTTCGAAATCGTTCAGCTAAATGAAAAGTAAACCTTGTGGCTATTTGAGTTTATATAAGTTCCAAAAACATCGAACGAATGTTTTACAATGCGTCAGTTTGTCACCAATATAACCTTAGTCACAGTCATTGACGTTAGACCATGGCCTTATGGCGCAACTGCTTAAATTATCTCTCGATCCTTAAGTGACTCAGACATTGACATATTTTCTAACTTCAGTCGTCTAATTTTGTTAAATTGTACCTTGTGAGCATACCTCTTAATTTTGCTCGTAGGCTACACTGATAAGGATCAATCTGGCAAGACGATATTTTTACGCCGGCCAAGGGGACTGAGGCCCTCCAGTCATGGTCTGCACGGCCACTACGGTCGGGGATTCGAATTCCCCCTCGGGCTTGGATATTTGTGCCGTCCTTAGGATTAGCTAGTTCATAAGTAGTTTGTAAGTGTAGGGACTGATGACCCCATAGTTAAGTCCCATAAGCTATACAAACATTTGAACATTTTCTTAAATGTTTTTACATTTTATTGTGAATTGTTACATTTTTTGTCTGTCTTATCACAATAAGACAGAGTTCTTTTAGTTTGCATGGAAGCCACGTGAAAAATTCTTAATTTAGAACTTTTATAAATACCCGTCTTTTTCGGCGGTGTCTGACAAAACTTGATTGAACAAGTGGTTTCCTTTTTTAATAATATTTTAAATATATATATTTTTTAATTGAACTTTGAATTTTTCCACAATACAGCACCTGCAAAACACAGCTCGTCTGGACCTACAAATTTTCTGGTTAATATTGTGTCCCATATTAATCTAATTGAAATAAAGTAAGAACGTTGTAAAGTATTTTTAGTGGACAAAGTAACAGTGTAAAGTGACAAAAAGAAATGTATAAATTTTATACATCCATTGATTAATTATCTACAAATGGAAAACGCCAAGATCATAGTATGATTAATCAATTGATTGACGACCGTTTTTGATGGGCTACGCCATCCTTTATGGTCGTGTTTATTCAAAAAATATGACCATATTGTGGACTATATACGACCAGAAGATGATGGCACAGACCGTCGAAACGGGTCGTCGATAAAATAATTAATCATACAGCGATCTTGTCGTTTTTCCTTTTGGAGATAATTAATCAATGCGGTTCGCCTCCAACCTGTTATGTCAGGTAATGTCAACGTTTATTCTTGAAATCAGTAATCAGTAAATCCAATCCCGTGGCGGCAATGGCTCTGTGGTTCCCACAGAAGGAGGCAGTGAATGTTCCCAGAAGGACTACAGGAAACAGAAGGAGCAGCTGCGGTGTTCTACTTGTTTACTTCACTTGTTTTAGCTTCGGGACAAGTGTGGAAGTCCCCTATGGTACACAAACAGATTATCTTCTTTTTTGTGGCGTACTACTTCTTCCGAGGGTTGAAATAAGTGTGACGAACATCTGTCCGGTTCTAGTGCCAGTATCATAGGCTGATTAATTGAGGTATCGTCGCTTAAATCCACAATTCCCCCACTGTTGACTGTTAAAAACGATTCTATTAAAACGTAATCGACTAGGTAATTACTGAAAAAAACAGCACTTTTTCCTCAATAAAAGTAACGGTAGGTGTAGTTTGATTTAGAGAAAAAAAGTATCTTTTTCAGACACACTGCATCGGAAGTATCATGATCAAATTATCTTGACTATAACAGTAACACAAAGTTTCGAACTCGTCACAACAAATAACTATCGATTGAAAAATTCATGACATTCCAACACTACAGGATAGAGTAGTCTATACGAAAGAAAAATCAAGATAGAAAAAAAAGTTTGGCTACATACCTTCTCAATCTTCACAATATAAATGTTATGTAAATACTGTTTCATCTGGAGTTACAATACATCAGTTCCTTTACTTCACCGTCAATAATCAAACTGTCGAGCACCAAAAATGAACACACACGTTGTGGCAGTTCTATATCTGGACCTTACAGAAATTACCTTCTGAGCTATAATTTCTCTAATATGTCACGTTACAGAATGCTCAAGTCTTGCATCTGGCATATTGTATAGTGGGTTAGAAAGTACCCTTAAAGATTCTTTTAACTCCCTACGATTCTCAATGGCTCTACTCCAGCGTTTCTCTGTTGCTCTCTACAATCTACATTACATGAGATCCACACTGACAAGTATAACTCCAGAACCGCTGAAATAGTGTTTTGAAAGCCATCACTTTAGTGGGGTAATGCCCATTCGTAAAAACGTATGAATATTTACTCCGCTTCACCCCACTGCATGCATATTAACATCTCATCAACGTATTACATGATTTCAACTGACTTAGGTAACCATTTCTGTTTGTATAGAGATAATATATAAATTTAAGCCCTTTGCTGAATTTGTTTCGCTGAAGTCATATCTGAACTGTAACACGGTAGCTGGCACTCTAGCTAACTTCTGTGAGAGCTAGATGTCAAATAGCTAGTACGTGTACCAACTTGGTAGGTTTTGTAATTACCACATAACTGCTTGGCCTTGCGACTGTGGATGTTGATTGTCAAAGATGATGTGAAGGATCTGACTAATATCAGGAATTTATGAGTAAAATACAAAGGTTTGTGTAGCAAATGTCCCTGCATTGTCGTACTTCTAACGAAGAGTCTGGAATAGAACCATCGTTGATGTAATTACGTAGCTATTCTTATTAGACATCAGTCCTTCAAAAACGCAATCTTTAACTATGCGCTGCTGATTGAAGTAATTACCACACTGTGTGGCTTCTAATGATTGGTAATTAACATCACAACTGCAAGCCTATTTCACTGACGTCAATTTGCAGCAGGGTTTTGGAATATATCATGTATTCAAATATAATGAATTATCTCGAACAGAACGATCTATTGACCCAAGGTCAACACGGATTTAGGAAATATCGTTCATGCGAAACACAACTAGCTCTTTATTCACACGAAGTGATGGGTGCTGTCGACAAGGGTTCGCAAATCGATTCAGAATTTCTTGATTTCCAGAAGGCTTTTGATACCGTACCTCACAAACGGCTTTTAATCAAATTTCGTGGTTATGGTATATCACCACAAATTCGCGATTGGGTAGGAGATTTCCTGTCAGAGAGGACACAGTTCGTAGTAATCGATGATAAGAGGTGATATCGGGTGTTCCACGGGGTAGTATTATTGGTCCTCTGCTGTTCCTTATTTACATAAGCGATTCAGGGGAAAATCTAAGTAGCTCTCTTAGGTTGTTTGCAGATGTCGCCGTCATTTACCGTCTAGTAAAATCATCTGAAGATCAAAACCAACTGCAGAACGATCTGTATAAGATATCAGTATGGTGTAAAAACTAACAATTGAATCTAAATAATGAGAAGTGTGAAGTCGTCCATATGAGTACGAAAAGAAATCCGTTAAACTTTGTTTACAAGATAAATCAATCAAAAGTGAAGCCCGTGAACTCCACAAAATACCTAGGAATTACTATTAATTTAGACTTAAATTGGAAAGAACACGTAGATAATGTCTTGGGAAAGGCGAACCAGAGACTGCCTTTTATTGGCAGAACCCTTAAAACATGCAACAGAACTACAAAAGAAACTGCATAAACTACGCTTGTCCGTCCATTTTTGGAGTTTGCTGCCCAGTGCGGGATCCTCATGAGGTAGGTTTGACGGAGGACATCGAATGAGTCCAAAGAAGGGCAGCTCGTTTCGTATTGTCACGATACAGCGGAGAAAGTGTTACGGAAATGATACAGGATCTGGAATAGGAATCGTTACAACAACGGCGCTTATCGCTGAGGCGTGGGCTACTTACGAAACTCAAATCGCCAACATTCTTCTCTGAATGGGAAAATATATTGTTGACTCCCACTTACACAGGTAGAAATGATCAACAGAATAAAATACGAGAAATCAGAGCTCGAACGGAGAGATTCGTGTATCCTTTCTTCCCGCGCGCTATTCGAGAATGGAATGGGAGATAAATAGTATAATGATGGTTCGATGAACCCTCTGCCAGGCACTTAAATATGATTTGCAGAGTATCCCTTGTAGATGTGGATGTAATGCAATGTGATTCATATTCACGCTTGTTCCAAGTAAAAGTAAGTGATGTAACAGCAATATTCCTGTTGTTCTTCTTTGTCTCTTCCTCGAAATGACATCCAACCTCACTCGCCCTTTTCTAACGTCATCATTGGGTCTGATGTGTAAACGACGTAGAAATTGAGGTCATAGAGGAAAAAAAAAATGGAAAGGCTGTTGGAGTCTTGACTGCCGTCACGACATCCGCTGACCGCCTTGGCAGCGGTTTTTGCCGCGGCCGGAGGCTGCGCAGGAAATCTGAACAGGAAGGCGGTCCAGGTGGGCGCCCCGTCCGGCGGATGACGTCACTGGCCTCCGGCCGCGCCGTGCCGCTGCAACGTCCGCAGCCGACAGGGCGGAAACGTGGCACAGCTCTGGAGGCCGCGACACCTGACTTCACTTGCAGGAATAGCGGTGACACGCTGTCGCGTGGCCCACACGGGCACAGGACGACTTAACAATGTCTGTTTCTGTCTTTATTGCGCGAGCTTCATCTTTAGTAGTATTACATGTTCTTCTTCTAGAATGGTAGGATATTTACTTTTCCTTAATTTAGTTGTCTTTGTCCAAAAATAAAAATTAACCAGTCGCGCATTTGAATATTTACTGGTTTTGAGCAGTAGGTGCCCTTCTTAAGACGTATATGTTTCAAATTCAAATGTTTGTATAGCTTGTGGGAACACCTACATATAATGGGAATAACAGAAGAGGACCCAAAATGTAGGATCTGTGATGACGGTGATGAAAGTGCATCACATCTAATCTTCGAATGCATTGCATTGGAGAGTAAAAGGCACAGAACATTTGAGACAATCAGACCCGAAGAAATTGTGTTTAATAAAGATCTGGTAAAGGGACTCCTTGCACTGTTCAACGGCATTGGTTGGCTTTACTAGATATACAGGGAGCTATACCGCACAAGAAACTTAGTTTCGGTGCGGGCAGTGGCGGGTTGGACCAAGACTGTTTTGGCTTCCCTGAAAAAAAAAAAAAAAAAAAAATAAATAAAATAAAATAAAAAAATAAAAAATAAATGAATAGCTTGTGGGACTTAACTACGGGGTCATCAGTCCCTAAACTTACAAACTACTTACGAACTAGCTAACACTAAGGACGGCACAAATATCCATGCCCAAGGGGGGATTCGAACCCCCTTCCGTAGTGGTCGTGCAGACCGTGACTGGAGCGCCGCAGTCCCCACGGCCACCGCGGCACAGGACAACTTCAGAATTATTTCTGTCTCTGTTGCATGGGCTTCATATTTAGTAGAATTGCATGATCTTGTTCCTTCACTTAGTTTTTTCGTCTTTGCCTAGAAAAAACGAGAGAAAATGTGTGATGTGCAAAATTGTCTTATTTTTAACTTTTTATCTGTCGTCAGCATTTTGTTGATAGAAAAATAAAAATCAACCAGTCGCGCATTTGAAGTATTTACTGGTTTTGAGCACTTACTGCCCTTCGTAAGACGTATATTTGTCATTAAGTGTTCTCTAATCATGGTGAAAGCACACATCCTGCTTGGACTGAATACATAACGTGATACACAGGGTGTCCAGAAAAGAGCTCCGTGATTTCAAAATTTTTCACAATAAACATACCGCTAACTACATTCCTATATCGATCTTTGTTTTCGAGATATTTAATTTTGAAGCCAGGGAGTCCTTTTCTGGACACCACACTAAGCGGGGCTATCTAGATGGAGGAGGGGGGAGGAGGTCAGGCGGTTAAGCTGTCAAAAGGGAATTTTCAATGACGCCCGGCGACTGGTTCGAGTGACAGGCCGGAAGGTTAAGTCACCGTAGTAACTCATGGAAATGTTCAAATGTTTGTAGAAGTTATGGGACTTAACTGCGGGGTCATCAGTCCCTAAACTTACAAACTACTTACGAACCAGCTAATACTAAGGACGGCACAAATAACCATTCCCGAGGAGGGATTCGAATCCCCGACCGTAGTGGCCGTGTATAACGTGACTGGCGTACCGCAGTTAAAAAATGTTCAAATGTTTGTTAAGCTTATGGGACTTAACTACGGGGTCATCAGTCCCTAAACTTACAAACTACTTATGAACTACTTACGAACTAGGACGGCACAAATATCCATGCCCGAGGGGGGATTCGAACCCCCGACCGTAGTGGCCGTGCAGACCGTGACTGGAGCGCCGCAGTCCCCTCAGCCACCGCGGCCGGCTAACTCATTGATCAACAGAAAACATTATACCTGCAATGACCAATGAAATGGACCCATTCTGAACGGATTGTTTCTAGGATGAAGTGGTAGAGTTAGTAAAGGCAACTGAAACAGCAAACTTTGTTGATCTGCACTTAAATGTCACTGGCACATAGCAAACATGTGACTTGAAAAACCGGTAGACAGATACATTAATGTTAGTTCCTACTTTGTTTGTAGGCTTCAGCATTAGCTCGTAGCTAGTAACAGCTCTGATACCATAAAGAATCCAATATCCTTGTATAGAACTGCTTTCAAAGCCTGTTTTATCTTGAAAATTATTTTTCTTTATCTCATATGGCGCTGACGTCCTTCCAGAATGACTAGAAGGACAGCTTACTCCTTTATTTTTGTCTGTAATAGCCGGCCGCGGTGGCCGAGGAGACTGAGGCGCTTCAGTCACGGTCTGCACGGCCACTACGGTCGGGGGTTCGAATCCCCCCTCGGGCATGGATATTTGTGCCGTCCTTAGTTGTAGGTAGTTCATAAGTAGTTTGTAAGTTTAGGGACTGATGACCCCGTAGTTGTCCCTTAAGCTTAACAAACATTTGAACATTTTTGTCTGTAATAATACGTGCAGAGTGTCATATTTTATTTCTTTGAATAGCCTGCTCTCATTGCAGATCAATTTTAGCTTGTATTGTCGATTGCAAAGTGGTTGGATACAGCTGCAAAGTTGAGGTCCATACATAAGATATTGAACACTTCCTCGTACTCCTTGAACTTTCTTCAGGTTTTGGGTCACACACACACACACACACACACACACACAAATTATATATATATATATATATATATATATATATATATATATATATATATATATATATATATATCGTTTTTAGAAATAATGATTCATGAGATTAAAATTATAAAACATTCATTTTGACATCATTCCAGAAAGAAGGGCAGTATTGCAAAACTATTGGCGTGTTTGTGAAAAAATCACTTATAACGAGCTTGTGCAGCCATATGAGGGTACTTAATAGCTTCTGAAACAACAAATTACACCAAAAATAATTTCGCGCCATCTGGGTTAAACACGCAATCAAAAAATAATCTAGAAATGGAAATGATTTTTAAGCTTGCCAGCGGTCGCTGGTTTCGTCAAATACTGATTGAATATTTGGTTAGTAGCGGTCCATTTCAGGCAGAAGTAAGTTTCTAAATGTATCATTGTTTATGACATCATATCTCCTGAACTATGTGTCTCTTATCATTTGTGAATAAATTTAACACAGTTTATGGGTTGAAAACAAAGACACAGTTATGGTACGAGTAATAACTGTGTTATCCTGCTTTTCCTCGTTTTCAAAATTCGCTCGATGACTGCAGTGGGGTTGTTCCTTAAACGGATTCGAAACCGACACGCCTCCCGTTCTTCTTCAGCTCAACGCTTTGCTCTTTCAATGATTTTTCTCGTAGGGAGCAAATGCATTGTCTGTAATGACTTACAGAAGATCTATTGATCTGAAACATATTTTTTGCGTTTTTCGTATCAAGTAGCGGTCGCATATATCTCGATAAACTTCCACCACTAAGATGGAACATAAACTCTTTACTTTAATATTGTTTCATTTCAGTGCATAAAGCCCAAGTGAGTTCATTATAGAACAATACATCTTCTTCTACTAATAGGTCACATTCAGTAAATATGAGGGGCGGATGTTCTGGGCTATTACATACAAGTGTGCCAAGCAGTAATTTACTAAATGAACAAAGAACAAGTGTATACTTTCGTAATAATTGTACCATTTCAAGATAAACTTTTGAACTTTTATTGATTGTACATACCATTAACTTCTTCACTCTTGATATATTCCTTTATTAACAATTTTAACTGTTAAACATCCTTTGCTATTACCGTATCAACATTGTTAACATTTGACTCTTTTGAACTCGTATCTCAGGATGTTCTATTATGCACAGGTCTTACACAATAGCCACGAAAACTTACTGACTGACTACTTTAAACAAGATTGACGCCAGTCAGACGACAGACGACCTAAATATCACATTCGGAGAAGCTTGTGACCACAAACTATGTCATTTATAAATAGTACAAAAACTGGCATCAATATTACTGAAACTAATAGTTTATACAAAAATGAAAGAAAATTATTGTTGATTTATATTATTTTAAATGCGTGTTTTAGTTTCATTTTTTACCAAATAGATTGAATATAAATCAAGTACAAAAGTATTATTTCCAATATTACATTTTGACTCGAAAAATAAGTAGAACAGTCGGTACAGTGACAACTCCATTGCTATGAATATCGTAAAAAGTTTCGCAGGTGTAGACTTCATTCATAAATGTGGAATTTTTTTATGATTCATAACTTTTGCATCATTGATAAGATAAACAATAAATTCGTCACATCATTTCTCAAGTTTATGACAATCTCATCTTACAAAACGCATTGCTAAAGAAACAGATTCTAGTCACGAAGTTTCGAAAAAATATAGTAAATATTGATATTGCCAAAGACAAGTTAAGTGTTTTGTAATATTTGTGACACATTTTCTGTATTAAATTGCGTCTTACAATGAGTAATTTTTACGTCAACTTACACTTCAAATTCGGTTATGAACCGTGGCAAGTAGATGGACAGTGGCGGCGCAAGGCGTCGGCGACGTCGGCAACCTCCTACGGCCTCACAAAACATTGTTAAAATTTTAGTTTTTTTTTTTTCTTTTCTTCTTTTATATTTGATGTTTAACGGCGCTTTTCACCTGCTAGGTTATGTAGCGATGACCTACATCTAACTTAAACTAGCTTAGCCAAAGGACTAACACAACATCCGTACCCAAGGGTGGGATTCGACCCCCGACGAGAGCAATCTCGTTTACCGTGTGGTATGACGCCTTAGAGCCCTCGGTAATTCCCGGCCGGCAACTATTTAGTTGTCCGTATTTATTTCCGTATGAGTGCAGCAGTGATGCAATTTTTAGATAAATACTTGCAAAACAACTTCTTCAGTGCATTGTAGAAAAAACTGAAAGCAGTATATCCAAATATTTATATAACAATCAGAATCAAGCTCACAGTTCCAGTCAGTACAGCTTCGGCCGAGAGAAACTTCACAATGAGTACTATCAATTGAAGCCGAAATAGCGGCTATTATTAAGATGTGATGTTTAAATATTCAGTGAAACGAAAAGCCGAATAGTTTCTCTATTTTAATTTGTGTGTGCTAATTGTAATTTTTGTCATTGCAATAATACTTGTATATTATAATTATAAACTTTTAGTATAATGATCATTGATGTATAATTCAGATCATTTTATTTTACATTGAAAGGGGCCTCCCAAAGACGAGTTCGCCGACGCCCAGTTTTCGTCTAGCGCCACCACTGTGGATGGATTAGTTTTCTATATTTAGCTATCGAAAGCTAGAGAATATTCGTAATCCGCAGCTATATGTTCCTAATCAACCCAACTAGTACGTCTCTCACAGCCTTTGGTAAGAATTGCATACAGTTCTCTCGGCACGTATATATTCACAGTGAGGTCAGAAATTCGTTGAGTACTTGCCTAATGATCGGGCAAGTTGATGATACTTCTATGCCACACTTCTTGTTAACAGTGCTTTCTCTCTCTCTCTCTCTCTCTCTCTCTCTCTCTCTCTCTCCCTCTGTGTGTGCGTGTCTCGAGATCTCAGGCTGCGAGCGCACGCAATCTGAGATCGAACATTGGATCCGATGGCGCTTTGTGGTCCGGCCGGCTCTTGCGGCCATGGGATAGCCGGGCCTAACTGCCCGGAGTGACCAGCATCGGTCGGAAACTTCGTTATGAGTTAAGTTGTCGCGCTCCCCGGGGGATAGTGCCCATATTAACTGAGTTTATTGGCGGGTCTATAACACTGGCAGTCTCTGCTGCCCCAGGCCCATATCGCAATGTTAATCTCGGGCCGACGATCTTGTGAAGTTGTTACCGCCTGAGGATACCTATTATTAGTAGCTAACTGAATTTCTATTTCATTGTAGTCCCGTCCGAGTTCGAAGAAAATTCTACATATTCGATGTATTTCAATACATTGTCGATTACTAAATGTTCTGTATGATACCACTTTTCAATGGTTGGTTGCAGCTATGAGAAGAGGTTACGTACATTGTTTTCATCATGCAGCAGACATTTTGAAGAACAGCTTTTAAGAACTTTACGTTTTATAGTTTTCAAAATGACAAGCCGAGATCGCTCACTAACAATTTATTAAATGGCGACCGGTTTCGGTGCACTATGTCACCATCATCTGGTCACATATATGTTATAATTGGTCAGCTTGTTAAAAAATGTTGCACTTGTTATTTGATACCCATTTTTTTAACAGGATGACCAATTATAACATATATGTGACCAGATGATGGTGACACAGTGCACCGAAACCGGTCGTCATTTAATAAATTGGTAGTGTGGGATCTTGGCTTGTCACTTTGAAAACTATAAAACGATTAGATCGCCTCCATACCCGACTATGTCAGGTAATCTTATTTTACGTTTGTTTAATTTAAATTTTTATATTAACCATTATTATTAAATTTCAGCCGGCCGCGGAGGCCGAGGAGACTGAGTCGCTCCAGTCACGGTCTGCACAGCCACTATGGGCGGGGGTTCGAATACCCCCTCGGGCATGGATATTTGTGCCGTCCTTAGTCTTAGCTAGTTCATAAGTAGTTTGTAAGCTTAGGGACTGATGACCCCGTAGTTAAGTCCCGTAAGTTCTACAAACATTTGAACATTAAATTTCATGCATTACTTTCATTGATGCACACGAACTAAGAGAAAAAGTTAGGATTTAAAAACACCACTCAAAATTGTTAACCGTTACAGTCCCACATTATTAAATAAGCTTTGGAAAAATTAAAATTCAGTGTTTTCTGTATGAATACAGTGAAGTAAACATTAAAATATGTACACACCAAATATATTGAGCAGCATTGGTCGTTAATGTTTTATTTTTAAACAACAGATCGATTCCAATCACATAGCGATCATCTTCAGTGTATCCTTCAAACAAGCATTGTGATTGCACTGAATGTAACTGCAACTGTGTTGAAATAAGTTTCGGCAAACATAAAATTGCATCGCCAGAGGTTCAGATGGCACTGAAATTTTATGTTGCATGCACGCGGGAAATTTTTTTGTCACTCAGCAACTAACGAGGTCTCCTTCACTGTCGTGCAAGGCTTCACTGGCTTTCCCGAAGTCACAATACCACCAGCCCTCACCTCTCAAAGCGAGATAATGTTCCCCATATGTGGGCTGCATTTTCCTATAGATCTCACCTCTGTCTCCACAGAAATCGAATGACTGTTGCTCTAGTAGCCAACAACCGACAACACTGCTTTCGCCGGAGCTACTGATAGATAACGCCGTCACTAGCAAGAAAGGTGCAGTGCAGGGAAAGGATGACTTAAAATTTACAGACGTAGTTTGGGTTTTAAAAAACAGGGCCAAAGACTTTATGATTCATCCTCGTACTGTGGAACTAACACGATTTGGTTGATACAAGGATCTGCTTCATCAGCATAATCATCATCATCTTCTTCTTCTTCAACTTGCCTGATTCCCCATTATGAAACGGGGATGACGATGTTATTAATGTTTGAGCGTGACTAATTTGTGTCATTTCTAGCCGGACATGAGGTCTCCAACTCTCCACCATTCTTAAAACAACTGCTTCCGCTGTTGTTTCAATGTCGCCGGGGTCTCTGCTACCTCCAGATCCCTGATCGCCTACCGTATCTGTTCCTAATCCCTCACACTGAATCTTTATGAACTCATACCCTTACACCACGTCTTCCTGTTCCTCAAATATCCCCACACTTTCTGTATCAACTACAAACTAGACTCCAATAACCCCCTGGTATCCCCTCTCCTTACCGAACGCAGGCTTCTGCCACGTGCCCACCGTTGTATCCCCCCGGTCTGCACTACACATCACATCCTATCCCAGGGCAATTTTCTTCTTCTAGGATTATACCCTCTGTTCTCACATTTACCCAACCCATCAAATTTGATTCCCCACTTCTCGTTTAGATGCTCTTTCATCCCTCCTAAGAAGTCTCCGTGCTCCCTCCCCCCTACCCCTCACCACACTCCCGCGTTTATCCCCCACCAACCCTCCCTACAGGACCTCCCCTTCATCTCCTCAGTGTTTTAACAATAAAGTGTCACTATTTAATGAGTATGGTTGTAGACTACAAATATTTCAAACTGTACCACCTGTCTGATTTACAGGGACAGAAGAGACGCCAGCGTTTCTTAACTGTCCATCAGTGCTCAAGTGTTTCTATGTACATTTTATATCACCGCGGATAGTTTTTCAACTTTCACCATTCGTGTTTTAATTTTTGAAAGCATCACGGAACAACAGCGATTTAGATCATAAAGTCATGAAAAGGCAGTCTAGATCGTAAATTGTATTCTTTTGGTAACTGGTTTCGGCCACTTAAATGGCCATCTTCAGACCATAATCACCGTAGTGTTGGCCACGGGATTTGTTCAGTTGGTGCTACCTGGAGGATTGCACGTAAGTCTTTCAGAGAACTCCAACTGAACACAACACTTTAGTTGTTGTGACCGAAACCAGTTATCAAAAGAATAAAATTTGCGATCTAGACTGCCTTTTTATGAATTCTTGTTTTCACCTCGCCTGACTTGATTTTTAAATACGAGGGTTGGAACTTAAATAATGGCAACTATTTATTCAAAACTGACACAAAAGCGCTACATATTTGTACTCGTTACTATCCTTCAAAGTAGTAACCGGCGTTGTGTAGAACCCGTTGCCAGCGATGTGGAAGGCATAGTATACCTTTAGCATAGCCTGTTGTGTTGATGGTACTAATGGAGCGGTCTACTGCCTGTCGAATCTCTGGAACAGTTCTGAAGCGAATGCCACAAAGTGGTTCTACATCTTCGGAGTCAAATCAAAGTCACAACGATTTAGGTTCGGGGAGTATGGTGGATGGTACAGTACTTCCTACTCATATCAGCGAACAGAGCAGCCACAACGTGCGATGTATGCGCCCGCGTATTGTCATGCAAAATGATGGATGGGTTGCGCGGAAAGAGTTGCCGCTTCTTTCGCAAGACTGGTCGCAGGTGATGCTCCAAAAACAAACAGTAAAACTGTGCATTGACGGTCGGCCGTGGAGGAACAGTTTGCCCACATTCGTTGACGGCTATTACCCAACGTGCCACTGTTCTGTACGGCCATGACAATTTCCCGTACGACTCTTGAAAACCTTGATGAAACTGTTGTGCTGTACGACTTCTTGATTCTGTTTAAAAAACATAGTAACACCTTTTTTTAAATGATTCTAAAATTGTTAGAGATTGCTTGAATAATCAATAGATGTTGTCAGTAGATTATTTATTGTCAATTCACAACATGTTTCGGGCTTAGCCCATCATCTGGTGATCGATAATATATAAATTTAGATTTGATGCATTCAAATTTGTCATGTAAAATATTGTTGATATGTATTGACAAATAACTGATGTTTATTCTTATTTGTCAGTACATAACAACAGTATTTAACATGACAAATTTGAATGCATCAAAGCTAAATTTATATAATATTGATCTCCAGATAATGGGCTAAGCTCGAAACATGTTGTGAATTGACAATAAATAAACTCCTGATAACATCTATTGATTATTCAAGCAATCTCTAGCAATTTTTGGAATCATTAAAAAATTTACAATGAAGGTTGCATACCTCTACCAAGACTTTCAGTCTAAAATAAAACATAGTGACACCGTTACGTTAGACCTCTCGGAGTAACTGTTTTTCTCTCTATTGTGCGCATGCCGATGACGTGGGATTGGCGAGTCCATTTGCTCGGGGGTAAGGTAGTAAGTAAGAAACGTGTGCTGTCAGCGACAATAATACATTCCATTACATGGTGTCTCCACAACAATTGCCACTATTTAAGTTCCAATCCTCGTATCTGTAAAACAGTCTCAATTTTCTTGTCTTAAATGTTTGTTTTCTTGTGTCCATTTTATTGTGCATTTCATCTCACCCTGTAAATTTATACCTCTTGGCCTGAAGCGCAGCATTTAATCTACTTCCAGCCTGTTCCTACAATAAAAAGGGAAAAAAAGCTAGTTAATGGAGTGGTCGGATTCCATTTATGCTGTTGCCTCATTACCAACGCCACCTTCCACGTTTTCCCCAGACGAATTTAGATGTTCTCAAATGTTTTCGAATCGCGTAACGGAGTACAGACTTGGGACCCAGGCTGGTATTTACCTACTTGGATGTGAGAAACGTCCTAAAATCACCTCGCTGCCCGGCACCCAAGATCTGGTCATTAATTGCCCGGGTACATTTCAAACCGAGGTCACCTCCCGGTCACGGAAGCGTGCTCTTTAACGTGCTCCGCTATCCGGGCCCGTATTGTTAAAGATTTCTACTTCTACATCAAAATATATACTTCGAAATCCACCGTAAAGCAGATTTCTTTTTTATTCCACTCCCAAATAGAACGAGGGAAAATAAAATATATGCCTCTGTAAGAGCTCTAATTTCTCTTGTGATCTTTACGCGAAATATAAGTAGGCGGCAGCAAGATCGTTCTGCAGTCAGCTTCAAATTCCGGCCATCTAAATTTCCTCAACAGGATTTCTCGAAAAGAAAGTCGTTTTTTGCTCCAGCGATTCCTATTTGAGTTCCGGGAGATATCAGAGACATTCGCGCATTGGTCGAGCCTACCAGCTGCTCGCCTCTGAACCGCTTCCATGTCGTTCTTTAAACTGATCTGCTGTGGGTCCCAAACAATTGAGCAATGCCCGCGACGTGGTCGTACAAGCGTCTAATATGCGGTTTCCTTTACAGGTGAAGTACATCTTCCCAAAATTCTCCCAACAAACGGAAGTAGGCTGTCCGCCTTACTCACAACTGTCCTTACCTCTTCGTTCCATTTCATACCGCTCTGAAACTTTACGCTTAGATATTTGAACGACGCGACTGTATCAAGAAGCTCCCTGTTGATGTTGCTGTAGTCTTCAGTTCGGAGACTGGTTTGATGCAGTTCCCCGCCCTACAGTATCCTGAGCAAGTCTCTTCATCTTCTCATAAACACGGCAACTACATCAATTTGAATCTGCTTACTGCATTCATCTCTAGGTCTCACCCTGCGATTTTTACCCCCACACACTTCCCTCAATCGTTAAATTACGGATTCCTTGAAGTCTAAGACTGTGTCCTACTAAACTGTCCCTTCTTTTAGAAAAGGTATGCCAGAAGTTCCTTTTCTCCCCAATTCCGTTCAGTATCTCCTCATTAGTTACGCGATCCACCCACCTAATCTTCAACATTCTTCTGTACCACCACATTTCAAAAGCCTCTGCCCTCATCCTGTCCGCACTGTTTATCGCCCATATTTCGCTCCAATAAACGGCAACACTGCACACGAATGTCTTCAGAAAGGACTTGCTCACGCTTAAATTAATATTCAGTGTTAACAAATTTGTCTTTTTCACATGTTAAAATATTTGTATTTCTATGGGACCAAACTACATTGGTGATTAGCACCTAGTCTTACAAACTACCTATACTAAGTTAAAATAACCTAAGGACAACACACACATCCACGTCCGAGAGAGGATTCGAACGTCCGACGTGGGAGGACTTGCGATCCGTAACGTGGTGCTCCAGACCGCTTGCTACTCCCGCACGGCTTTGTCTTTTTCATGAACAGTTTTCTTTTCATTGACATTCTGTAATTTTTATATTCTCTGTAATGCGACCATCATATGTTATTTTACTGCCCAAGTAACATAACTCATCTACCACCTTTATTGTTTCGTTACCTAGTCTAATTCCTTCAGCATCGTCTGATTTTCTTAGACTCCATTACATTACCCTTGTTTTGCCCTTGTTAATGTTCATCTTATACGCATCTTTCAACACACTGACCAATACATGCATCTGCTCTTCCAGGTCCTTTGCTTTCTCTGACAGAATTACAATGTCTTCACTACTAATGCTGCATTCGAACATTATGGGATTGTTTTTCCTACTCGTGTGCATCACCATACATTTTTCTACATTTAGACTTAGCTGCCATTCTTCACTCAAACTAGAAATTTTGGGTAATACTGTATGCTATTACAAGTAGATGATTTTAAACACAACTTGTCGACTGCAGCAACTGTAGGTTTACAAATATTTGACAAATTTCAGCCCAACAGGCTGCAGAAATTTGATAAAATATCTTGATCTAGATTTCGGCACCATCTAAGGGTGCCTTCATCAGAAGAATAAAAAAACATAAGACGTGCAATTATGAGCAGTGCTCTGATGTCCAAACTTATTAAATTATGCAACATGCTAGCAGAAGGCTAGCAAGTCAAAAATAAAATAAAGGCAGCTCGCCTGTGTTAGGCTTACAGTGCTGCTCAACAGCCGATGGTGCCGATATGTAGATCAAGCTATTTTATCAAATTTCTGCAATTAATGACGACAACCTCCTATACACAGCAGCATCATCAGCAAACAGCCGCAAATTACTAGTTTGTCCATCATATCGTTTATATAGATACAAAATAATAGCGGTCCTAAGACAGGCCCCTGAGGCGCGCCTGACGGTAGCAAAAGCAAAACGATAAATCTGTCTGATTTTTCTCGAAGTGGAGCAGTGCACATGGTCTGAGATGTTGACTGTGCTGTTGCGATTGTGTGTGTGCGTGCCATGTGCTCCAGTGAAGGGTCAGTAGAGGAGGGCCCACAAGAGCGTCGCCCCGGTCGCCTGCCCCTCGTTATCGTTAATTAGCCGTTCGTCGCCCTCACGCCCGTAATGACCGGTGTCCGGCCCGCGTCGCGTGCGGCTGCATACCGGAACTACATTACGGCCAGCAGTGCCCGTGTGGACCCGGAGTCACACCGGTGGTAGGCGGTAGACATTCCTGAGACAGCGCAACTGTCTTCCCCTCTTCACCTGAACATTCTTCTTCTCCCATTCGATGGTCGCCTCCCAACGGATTTCGGCCGTTACAGTGCAAACGACAAGTAGGATATCTTCATGAAATGGAAATATCGAACCACACTGCAGCGGCAAGGCGGTCAACCCAGGGCCATCTAGGTGGCAAAGGTTCAACCAAACCACAAGGAACTCTGAACGAGTTACCCAAAACCAACAGTTCGTAAAGCACAGTTTAGGTTTTCAAGTATAACATTTTACAGATATTATGTATTAACGAAATACAGAGTGTCTCACGAAAGACGCCTGCCAGGTGTCCGCAGATCGCACGGTTCGGCTCTCGGCCGCCGCTACCGCATCCGCCGGCCACGACAGCGCACGATTCTCGGACTCTATTGTGCCGCGGGCGCAATACACTTAGTTAATGTCTAAAAAACATTGTCATCTGAGTAACCTAAGCTTTATTTACAGTAGATGTTCAAACTGATGTCCCTCTATGGAAAGAGCGGCCTGACATCTCTTGAACACATTTGCGAACACTCGAAGAATTTCGGCTGCCGAAATTTGGGAAATGACTAGTCGAATCTTGTCTTCCAACTCTTCGAGAGTATGGGGATTTCTTGCATACACCTTGTCCTTTAACATTCCCCAAAGATAAAAGCCACATGGATTTAGATTTGGAGAACGACGAGGCCAGTCAATTATCCTATCATCAATAATACTTCGTACTGCTGCCATAGAAAGCATTGGCAATGTGTGGTCTTGCATTGTCCTGCATGAAATAACCGTACAGCTTTTCGTTGGGTGAAAGTTCTTGAAGAAATGGATGCAGGATATTGTTCACATTCCTGTCAGAATTTATTGTTTCGTGACAAAAGTTTCGACTAGTCATTTCCCAGATTTCGATAGCCGAAATTCGTCGAGTGTTCGCAAATGTGTTCAGGAGATGTCTCACCGCTCTTTCCATAGAGTGACATCATTTTGAACATCTACAGTAAATAAAGAAGCTTAGGTTACTCAGATGTCAATGTTTTTTAGACTTTAACTCAGTGTATGCGCCCGCGGCACAATTGAGTCCGAAAATCGGGGCGCTGCCGTGGCCGGCGGATGCGGTGGCGGCGGCCGGGAGCCGTACCGCGCGATTCTTTCGTGAGACACCCTGTAAAAGAATCTATAAACTGGATTGCCTAATGGTATTTACATGACTGAGATACAACAACTGTTTTTGGTAAAAGTGAATAGCGTTTTCTATAGTTCTGTTTCTTAAAGACAACCAGTTACCTGAAATCCTCATTCTCCCAACATAAAACGAAATTTTGCAATACAAAGCATGTAGTTAACTTTTTTTACTAGTATAAACGTTGCTAAGCCGAAGCAGCTATTGGTTTTTATTTTTACCATAAGCTGTATTATATAAACATATTTCGTATTATTTATTAGTTAGACAGGTGCGATTTAGGTCTACATTTCTTTTGAAGTTGTTATATTTCTTAGACGTGAGTGTTTAAAATATAACCAAACAATCTTGAGAACATGATTTCTCTAACAAAATAAATACAATTGATTCTTGTGATACTGTCTGAATCTGTTGAAAAACAGCTGCAAGAGCACAATACACTTTCGGTGTATGTAAACATGCTAATCTCACGTCCTGCAGAAAACTAGGATATTGTTTACAGTAAAACTTACTTCTTCTTTAGAATTTGATCGTGAGTTAAGGTAGTGAGTAGGCCAATTTGTTGCCGATCTTCTAAAAAGTAGAAGAGGTTTTCCTCGAAGCTGTCGGTCTCTTAATATTTCGACTAAGTGCTACGTTGCACGTGTTATTTAACGTCCATTTTAAACTTAGTGCTTCGTAGGCCTATATAAATGTTATTTATTACGTTGTTACGTTACGTCTTCCATGTCTTGTGTATTCTTGACAAATGACCACCTTGAATAATTTTATATGACATGATTATGGTGGCATATCACACTGAAATCGGTAGTCAAATAACTATTTTGGAATCTTGGCTTTCTACTTTTGAAGATAATTCTTCGGAATGGACTTAACTGCCGAAGAAGAGTAGCCGAGCGGTCTAAGGCGCCACGCTGCGGAGAGCGCGGTTGCTCGCCGTTGGGGGTTCGAGTCCTCCGTGGAGCATGGGTGTATGTGATTGTCCTTAGGTTAGTTTACCTTAGTTTAAGCAGTTTGTAAGCTACGGACTGATGACCACGCAGTGTGGTCCGATGCATTTACAAACATTTGAACTTAATTCAATAATGTCCCTGAAAAACTTCTTCTCAGATCACAAAATAACAGCCCGGAAATGTGATTCAGCCTCTTTTATTAATTCATATCTTCCTGACCATCGGCTTCTGCCCTACTATCTGACTACATCTGTTTCTTTCCATGCAGCTCAATTCTGATGACGTCATATCTCTTGAGGAGGGCCTAATACACCTTAAAACAGTGTTGCTAATAGAGTTAGTAGTAGAAACTAATAGATTATGTCTTGCGTGAGAGGGCCATTTTCCATGAACATACATTTTGTGACATATATCAAAAACTAATTTTATAATTTATCTCTAAATTTCAGCGTGTTTACACTTTCGAATGGAAATTTTCAAATGTTCAGATGTTTGTAGAACTTATGGGACTTAACTAAGGGGTCATCAGTCCCTAAGCTTACAAACTACTTATGAACTAGCTAAGACTAAGGACGGCACAAATATCCATGCCCAAGGCGGGATTCGAACCCTCGACCGTAGTGGCCGTGCAGACCGTGACTGGAGCGCCTCAGTCCCCTCGGCCACCGCGGCCGGTTGGAAATTTTCATGCAATGTTATAAATAAGGGTCCAGTGAAAGAAACGAAACATAGGCAATACTCTAACAGTTTTCTGCTGGTTAAATGCACTACTGTGAAAGTAATTTCATAGGAAAGGCTGACTCTTCGCGTTCCTCTGGAGGCCAGCTACGAAAGTAAATGCCGTTTGCAATCAGAGAGCTCCTGAAAACATGCGCAAAAAACAGCAACATCTTTCTGTTTGTCTCTCTCACCCACTCTGTTAGAGTGTGTGTGTGTGTGTTTATGTGTATGTGTGTGTTTGTGTGTGCGTGTGTGTGCGTGTGTGTGTGTTCGTGCGCGGAGCTTCGTGGGAGAGTGCAGCCAAGTGTGTTGTTTCGAAGAGCAAGCCTTCGTCCTAAATTTAGAGGGTTCCTCGGGACGTTATAGATACGACGTCGAGTCCTGAAATCGGATTCCAAAATGCAATAAAGTTTCCCCGGCGCTGTCAGCCGCACCTGGGCGCCCCCGTCGCATTTCATACGTCTGCCGGCGGCCCGAGACGCTAGTCACAGGCGTCGAAGCGACGAGAACCGTCCAATACCGGAAGATAACAAACTTCACTGAGAGACTGCTGACAAGTTTTCGAAAGTGTTGTAAGGTCCCTATGGTCCCGACATAGTTGATTTTCTGTAATATTTCATTTGTGAACTGGCCGCAGATACAGAGTGTTTCACTAAGTGTGTTTGCCTCTGTAACTTATAAAGTAATAGGTGACGGGAAATTTTAATGTGGTAGGTCAACACAAGAAATGTTATACTTTCTGCGGAGCTATGAACATAGTTTATTGCGTGACTTCTAAAATTTTACTGGCGTATTTCTTCTTCCAGTAATTTCCGGGTATGCAGCCGGATCCCATTCGCATTATGCAACGATATTTCGGCCCAGAGACGTCCGGCCATGTTCAGGTGAGTAGGTAACTACTGAAGAGCGCAGGTACGTTCCGCAATACTCGGCATAAATACCGCGAACATACCTGCGCTCTTCAGTAGTTGTCTACTCACCTGAAGATGGCCGGACGTATCTGGGCCGAAATATCGTTGCAGAATGCGAATGGGATCCGGCTGCATACCCGAAAATTACTGGAATATAGTTTATTGTATCATTTTCCACAGAGTTACAGCAAAAAATATAATTTTTAAATGGAACAATAGTTTTTTTTTCTACTGTGTATTGGAATCGTTGAAACCAGCTGCGTCCAAATCAGTTTCAACTACACTCCTATCACTGTTAGTTTGGGAGCTACAACCCTTCAAAGTTCCGGGGGCGGAGGCTGCGATAGCGTAGCTGACTGGCCGAGTGGCTATCCCCTGGGGCACGGCCCACTGTCTCACGAACACCAGCCAGTCAGATACGCTGTCGTAGCCGCCGCCCCCTAAACTTTGAAGGGTTGTAGCTCCCAAACTAACAGTGATAGGAATCTAGTTTAAATTGATTTGGACGCAGCTGGTTTCAAAGAATCCAATGAACGATAGAAAAAACTATTGTTCCATTTAAAAAAATATGTCTTTGTGGTGTAACTCGTTGGAAAATGATACAATAAACTATGTTCATAGCTCCGCAGAAAGTGTAACATTTCTTGTGTTGACCTACCGCATTAAAATTTCCCGTCACCTATTATTTTATATGTTACAGAAGCAAACACACTTAGTGAAACACCCTGTATATAATCACTACGTTTACATGTAACACATCTTCTGGTAGACGAAAACAGATTTTCGTAAACCGTTTTTCGCTGAAGTGTTTACTTGGCACAGCATGAATCGGATTTCCTTATACACTTAAGATGGCGGCTGAAAAAACAGCTGATTCAGTTCCTGATTTAGACAGCACAATCGCTATTTTTCTTTACTTAAATACATAGATTCATGCTCACTCTAATATTCAGACTTTTATTTCACATTAGAAACTATCACTCTGTCCTTAGGTGCCGACAATTCTTCCCAAAACAACACAATCTGACAAGCCAAGAACGCTTCAAAAACGGTTGCGCTTACATGGGCACGAAAATCGATTGTGTAACTGGAAAACCGCTTTAGAGAAGTGGATTTCCACAATCGATTTTACATGACCAACCAAAAGCGGAATTGGAAAATCGGTTTACGAAATCCGGTTTTGGGAATCCATGTAAACGGGGTAATTAATTGTAAGTGGCGTAGTAATCTTTAGAAGTTCCGATTGTAGAGTAAGCACTCTGGCTGCGAGAGAGCAGTCAGTTGCGAGTTAGATGCCAGAGTTGCGAGTTGCATGAGGTAGCGCGAGGAAGCTGTTGGAGAAGGCAGTCGGTATGTGTTGCAGGACGCCATTATTGTAATGCATGATGTTAATTTAATTTCTGTAATTTTTTTCTACTTCATATTTTCTTAAAAATTCATTATTTTAAAATTCGCTTTCTGCGTTCTCATTTTGGTAGTGAGTTTCCCCTTCCTCACATTTCCTTCATTTGTGATTATTGTTGAACTTAATTACTACCCACCTAACCTACATGCTGCGAGCTACTTGCTGCTCCTGTTTTCAGTTTTGTTATAAGAATATACAAAAAAAGTCAATTTTTTTTCTGTGTCGCAGCCAGATTGTTTCCCCCCTTTCGTTATTCAAGTTAATCGGTTTCGTTGTACCCTCTAGGAGTACTTTCGACAGGGCAATAAATTTTAATCTTTGTGTTTTCCCCTATTTCCCGGGCGTGTCCAAAAAATGTTCAAATGTTTGTTAAGCTTATGCGACTTAACTGCGGGGTCATCAGTCCTTAAATTTACAAACTACTTATGAAGTACCTTATACTAAAGACAGCGCAAACATTCATGCCCGAGGGGGGATTCGAACTGCTGACGGAGAACGGCTTCGCGCTTCGCAGCACAGCGCCTCAATGCGCTCGGCCACTCCGCTGCGGCTCTTAGTAAATACTTAGCAGTTACATTGTCGGCTGTATGCTACAAAATTTGTATTTTTTTAAGTAATTACGTTAGAACTCCTGTTTGTACGCAGCTTGTTCCAATTCTGGCAGGTGATTTGGTCCCGGATCGAGTCCAGATGGTAAATTAATGACGATTGCCGGTGTCTCACCCGACTTGGATCAGGCTTTTTTGCTTTTTCACAAATCCAACCGTGTACCAGAATAACACGCACTTCCCACTTCTTTTATACATTATCGCATAAATGACACTTTCTGCTACACATTTTTCATCTTGAGACGGGAGGTGGGGATGATTGCAGGAACTGTATCCAGCCACTTTATACCACAGACATTGAAACATCCAAAATAACATGAGTAGCCTGTGAATGTACGGAATGATATCAGGAAACAAGGGAAAAGAAATCAGTAACTATCCCAAGGCACCACCAGATTCAGATTTGGCGCTGTGAAAGCAAAACGACAATATTGAAATCATTTATTTAGGTATATAGACTGATCAAATTAGAACCATCAGACCCTCTCTTACATCGGACCAGGGTCTTACACATACAGAAGACTACGTTTTACTTCTGACTTACCTGTAACATTGATTTTCATAGATAAAAGATTTCTAACGTATTAATAACGAAACTTAAGAGCACTGAATACATGTAAAGCAGATTAACACTAACAGTACTATTAAAACAGCTCCGCTGCTACCGATGTAATAATGTAAATAATACCATTTTAGTAGCAGTTACAAAAGAAACATCTGAGAATGCAGAAATTGATTATGAGTTGGTGAATATTTTGATTGAAGGAAGTACGGAAAGCTTTACCTCGTGAGAGGAATGGGAATCGGAGAATTATGGGAGGCGGTACGGATGTGACGTTGTAACAAAAGCTTATGGGAATAGAGTACATGTTCAAGAAACTGTCGTTTGTAGATATCAGTATGATTCAGTTCTGTGATATATTGAGAAACATTGTCCCAGAGTCTGGTACCTGTTATTGAAACTGAATCCGAGGAAGTGGCCGAGTGTTTAGACAAGTCTTTTAAGGTTGAGGAAAGATATGAGAGACAGTGTACTTTGGTAAGAGAGTGGAGGAAATAGAGTGTACGAAAATCTCTGTGCTTGTCGGTACCAAGCCAAGATAGCTGCGTCTGAGATGGTAAAATTTGATCAAAGAGATGGATGTTACAAATACGCAGGCTTTCATGACTACTTTTAGACGTCATTAGCTTTCCCAAGAAAGACCTTGCAAGATAACACAGCTGTAATCAATAACTGTGGTTGAAAGTGTTTGTACAATTTTCTTTTTAATCTCGAGAAGATAGAGTTTCTTATTTTTCTGTTGGATATGAAGAGATTCTGATACTTCTTACAAATTGCAGCTGTGTGCTTATCCCAGTTTAGTTTTATTATCTTTTCCATTCTTTTTTACATATGGAACAGATATTTGTGCCATGGATACCCCATATTATTTCTTACGTCATCCATAGCATGAAAAATTACTAAAGGAATTGCGTTGGTTGCATCAAAATGCGTCATTTACATCCGGAGAAATTGCGAAGCTAGTTTGACTCTTTAAATACTTGGAGTTCGCTGCTAGTAGGTCCCCAGACTCAAGAAAGTCTCACGGCATAAAATATTTACTTCACACACATAGAAATAATTCGTTGGTTTCCAAAGGCGCCTTTACGGTTACCGCTTGCTCGTCAACTTCCACGGCCATATGTTTCCAGATTTCCTCAGTCCTTGCGAACACAAGCATCATATAACAATCTTCGGTTTCTACTGCCAACAGAGGAACAACAAGTCATTACTCTTGACTGGCCTTAATGATTATGTAATACACATTATACATATTCCTACCAAGCGATCCCTTCTTTAAGTCAGGGTATGCCAAAAGTTCCTTTTCTCACCATTTCTGTTCAGTACCTCTTCATTAGTTATGCGATCTACCCACCTTATCTTCAGCATTCTTCTGTAGCACCACATTTCAAAAGCCTCTATCCTCTTCCTGTCTGCACTGCTTATCATCCATGTTCCACTCCCGTACAAGGCAACACTTCACACAAATGCCTTCAGAAAAGACTTCCTTACACTTAAATTAATATTCGATGTTAGCAAATTTCTCTTTTTCAAAAACTCTTTTCTTCCCATTGCCATTCTGCATTTTATATCCTCTGTACTGCGACCATCGCATGTTATTTTACTACCCAAGAAACAAAAATCTCATCTACCACCTTCATTGTTTCGTTATAATTACACTCAGTAAATCACTTCAAATCAACATTTAATATTAAAAAAATGCTGCGAAGCTTAAAAGTTATCGTCAATGACCGACGAACAGCACGTTTATTTACGTAAATAGAACGGACAGAAGACGTGCAAAAGTGGAGCTGCGCCAACCGTAATACAAGCTATATATAATTGTAGAGTGAAATCCTTGTCTGAAGCTTTTAACCCGGCAGTGGTGTCTCCTAGAAATCTTACGCTAGTGGTGTGTGGGGTATGGTATACCCCAATTGTTTATGTTAAATGAGGCTGAAATTAGTTTTTAATCAACACTGACTTGTTACCAAGGTTCTAATTATTGTATATTATGAAAAATAATGTTAATACTGTAGTCAATTTTTATTAATTGTTTATCACATACAAGCTATAACGATTGAGTCACACAGTACTCAGATTCGTGTTTTGTGCCAAAATCACTTGCACTAAAATAAGTGAATAAAGAAAGATAACAAAAATATCAATATAAAGTAGAAAACATAAAAAATATAAATTACATTGCATACATTCATTTGTTGCACATTACAAGGTTAGAACAAACACATCTCAGTGAGCTCAGTTTTTATTCAGCAGCACCTCACAAAGTACTGTTTGTGACTAAGTTAGAAAAAACACGATAGCGCTACTTTGCAGACATCCCGTGGCAGGTACCTGGAATTGGCAGATGTCTTGTCGTTACCTAGAGAAATACATCGTATGGGGTGCACCACACCCGTACACACCACTGCCGGGTTAAGACACTCCACAGTACAGAAACGTACAATGTAGCTATTCACACACAGGCAAAGGCCGACACGTCTGGTAAAAACATGGCGTCCTGGAATGTTAGCTAATCAGGAGCGGTCTCTCCCTCTACAGGCTCTCTAGACATGTTTACGACTGTATGCAAATTGCCAGACTACGCTTTGGCGGTACACATGGAGAAAAATGACATGTATGATATCTGTGCAATAAATGATTGAAAGTGTACCCTGATTTTATGTACACCCTGCATTTCAAAAGTCAACTTTTCTTCGCAATTTCCGCAATTTTACCGAATGTAAGTTACACATAGCGGTGCAACCAACGACAGTACTTTTCAGATTTTTCATGGTAGTGATTGCGTAAGAAATAATATGGAATATCCATTTTAAAAAAATTATATATATATATTTCATTTTAGACGATCTCATAGTACTTACTTTCATATGCCCCTCGAGTAAGTTTATGACCGTGAAAGTCGTTTTTCAATATCTGCTGTAGTTCCACAGATATCTCGGGTGGAACAGTTAAGTGAGACACCCTATAAACTTGTTTCCTACTCATCAGATATTTCAGAGCAAATTGCGATCTGCATATTACGCATTAATTGACGGAGATGCTGATATTCTAAAAACTTCTGGAGTTGGGGGTGCCTTCATTTCGGAACAGACGATAAAACTGTATGTGAAAGTGTGATGCGCTTAAGTGGAACGAACTACATGACATAAACGCCACAGCCTTTAAAGAGTTATGCGATTCGGTTACATAGTCGAGGTAACTCCCCTTTAACGCAATAACCGTTACACGGACAGAGCTGGCGATGCATACGGAAAGCGGCGGCGCACCGTGCTGCGCTCTGGCGGACGACTGCACAGTGGGCGTGACGTCACAGCAGGTAGGGCTGGCGGGCGCGGACGGACCGGAAATTGCACCATTATACCGCGAGAGCCGCCGCAGCCGACTATCACCCGCATTTGTGTGTCGATGAGAGTGTTTAGCCCGTACAATCGCTAATTTAACAGTCTGCGGCGGCGCGCTCCCGTATTATACGGCAGCCACTCTATCAGAATGTACTGTTTATTAACACCTTGCAACCCGCGCCCGAAATGAGTTATACAACTATTTGCTCTGCTGATGGAGAAATTCAATCCGTGATGCGATAATTTACGGAACAGTTGATACTTTTTATTTGTGCGATCGCCCTCTTTCAATTGAAATTTATGTTTGTATGTGGAGAATGGGGCTTTCGCCGTGTAATTTGTACATCGCATAGCTGTTACCGCCCAGTGTTTGCATGGAAGAGCAATTCCACAGTTCTGATGAATATTGCGTTTATTAAACTTATTACTGTTCATAGCAATGGAAATGCTCGACTTCATGGGTTTCATTTCAGCCTAAACTTCCACATTTCAGGGAAGAGGGTGGGGGCATATTTTGTTACCGATCTAGATGTATATAGTGCTCATGGCATGAATGAAAAATATAACGTATTCATTAATAATGTTAGTATCATGTTTGAAAACTGTTTTCCTCTAAAAGTAACTCGAATTAAACAGAAGTCTATAATAAAATCATAGATTACACAAGGAATAAAGATTTCATGTTCAAATGTTTGTTAAGCGTATGGAACTTAACTACGGGGTCATCAGTCCGTAAGCTTACAAACTATTTATGATCTAGCTAATCCTAAGGGCGGCACAAATATCCATGACCGAGGGGGGATTCGAACTCCCCGACCGTAGTGGCCGTGCAGACCGTAACTGGAGCGCCTCAGTCCCCTCGGCCACCGCGGCCGGCATAAACAAAACCGTAGAACAAACACCAAATTGTGTATTTTAATCTTCATAAGTTGGACGAGTTGAATATCGACTGTGGCACTCTGTACGTGACTTGGATATGTGTTCAGAATTGTGACGTCTGCACTTTCGAGCGCCGCATCTCTTAAGCTTCTGGTGCGCTGGCGACTGGATCGGCGTGAGATTTTCGCTGGACTGGACGCCCGCTACTGTGCTTCTCGTCTGTCGTCGACTCGTTTAACTGGCGGCCCTAGTCTAAACACGCGCAGTTCCTCTGGGCGTGAAGTGAGGGCGGAGACGTGAGAGCGGGCCGCGCCGTTAGTTTTTGTAGGCGATTGGCCGCTGACGCGGGCCGGCCAGGCGGCCAGGCGGCCAGGCGTCCGCCACGTGCAGTAGGCAGCAGGCAGCGTAGCCGGCAGGCGCCGCCGTCCCACGCTGGCGGCCAGGGGCACGGCACAGGCCAACCAACACCTGCCAGCCAGCCAGCAGCGGCCGCGCACTTAGGCCCAATCAGCCTAATTCCCGCGTGTCCGCTCGCCCTCAACTGGCGCGTCGCGTCTTGTCAGCCTCCCCTCACACTCGCAGCCGGCTGACGGCTGACGGCACTTTTATTTTAGGCCTGTCTGGCTGACAAAGGCGCGGACACAGCCAGCACAGACTTTCGGTGATGCTCACAAGGGAACTTCCCCATTGAACCCCCTCAGATTTAGTTATAAGTTGGCGCAGTGGATAGGCCGTGATAAACTGAACACAGATCCATCGAGGAAACTGGAAGAACTTATGTGGAACTATGGAAAAAAATAACAAAATATAAAACTGAGCAGTCCATGCGAAATAATAATAATATAGTGTGGCTCCTTGGCCTGGTGCAAGTCTTTCAATTGGACGCCACTTTCCGCGGTGGAGTAGCCGAGCGGTCTACAGCACCTCGCTGCGGAGCGCGCGGTTGCTCGCCGTGTAGGTTCGTGTCCTCACTGGGGCCTGGGTATGGGTGTTCGTCCGTAGATTAGTTTACCTAGGCTTAAGTAGTTTGTAAGTTACGGACTGATGACCACACAGTTTGGTCCGATAGATTTACAGATATCTGAACATTTTTGGACGCTACTTCGGCGACTTGCGTGTACCTAGCCTACGCCTGTCATCCGATCGGGAAAAGAGGACCTACAGCAAGTGGAATCCGAACCACGTGTCGTTGTTGGCAACTCCTCCCATCCTTGAGAGGTGAAGGGTGGGTTAAAGCACAGAATGAAAATATCTAAGGTTCGACCGGTTTCGAACCCGCGACCCTTCGTTTCTCGGTCGAGTACTGTACCCCAAGACCACCTTTTTTTTTTTTTTTTTTTTTTTTTCGTCTGGTAGATCTATGGTTCACGGTTGTTGGTTTAGTTCATCTTGGTTGTTAACTGAATGGTTGGCTCAGCTGTTTTTATTACAGAGAGCGTTTAGCCCCCAGACCGTGCGCGCTGAGCCACGGCGCCCGACGCCAGGCCCAACTCCATGCGAAAGATAAACAACGTCGTGCAGGTTCTGAGCATAATAGCGCCATGGTCGCGTGGCTAGCTTGAGGACCCGCAGAGCGAGAGGTCGTTGGTTCAAGCCTTACCAGATGGAAAAAATTTCAATTTTTTTCATTTTCAGAAAATAATCATCTGTCCGTCCGTTTGTCCGATGCGATGTAATGCGCCGTAGTAAGGGGACGCTACGCCAAAAGAAACATCTAAACACACTACGTCAGTCGACTACAGTACACGGCGGAGAGAGGATTAATGAAATATAACTCATACAGTCACCAGTATCGTATATAATAAATCAGATGCGTTTTCCTGTGGAGGAAAAGGTTATCTATCACCTTGTAATCAAATATTTTAGGTTGCCATTGGAGATGCACTTCCTTTCGTCTGCTAATCGCACGGTTTTGCGTTTCGGTCGTAAAATACAAACAC
This sequence comes from Locusta migratoria, assembly GCA_026315105.1. Taxonomy (NCBI): domain Eukaryota; kingdom Metazoa; phylum Arthropoda; class Insecta; order Orthoptera; family Acrididae; genus Locusta; species Locusta migratoria. The sequence goes on along the minus strand of CM048747.1, from coordinate 207,822,597 downwards.
TAAACAGTTTACAGTTAACAAAGACGTCAATGAACCGATGGACAGATCATAATTTTACGAAAAGAAAAAAGGAATTAAAAGTTCGAGAGAAGGCTTGAACCAAATACCTCTTGCTTCGCAGTTCTCCACGATAGCCACGCGACTATGGCACTCCTATGCTTAAAATTTCCTCGACGATGCCTATCTATCGCATAGATCGTTCTGTTTTTATATTTTATTTATTTATCTGTTCATAGTTCCACACATCTTCTTCCAGTTTTGTCCAGTGATTTCTGTTAAGTTTTTCACGGCCTATCCACTGCGCCAACTTATAACTGAATCTGAGGGGGGTGCGATGCGGAGGTTCCCTCGTCAGCTGCACTGTGCAACAACTATACATGGTCAGTTTTACAAATGGAACCGCGTTACTGTTTTGTCAAGATCGGTTCATAAGGCTCGTTAACCTCCCATTTGAGCAGTCCGCCAATGACAATTAAATGGTGATACTACACCTTTGAGTTGTCAAAGCACCATTCTGAACGTTCTGACCACAACCACCGTGACAGTTTTTTTTTCTTTTCTTTTATTTTCTCCTGCTCATAAGCACGATTGTTTCCTCGTTACACGTTCTCTCCAGTTGAAGGAATGACGTCTGTATGTACAAATCTTTACTCATTTGTGAGCAGAAGTTGCCGTCATTCTTGACGACTCCAATCGTCATGTTCCTCCGCCCAGTTTCTACAAGCTGAACGGTATATAGGTTTTAACTGGACACACAGGAAGGAAGGAAGCTTAGGGTTTAACGTCCCGTCGACAGCAACTGGACACACACCGTAGACCTCTCTGCGTAGAGGCCACAGTCCCGAAGGCGATTTCGGACTGTTTGTGTTGATATTGCTGGTCCAGTTGCTGCCTGGTGGGTGCGTTGCAGGGGAGTCGCAATCCACTTTCTGTCTCGACGGGCTGTTAACTGGAGACAACGGTCATTTCTTGCTGATGTTACCTCTAGACAACCAAGCTTTCTTTTACAATTTCCTGTTGTCTGAAGCGGTTGCCAGGTCCTGTTCATTGAACACCACATAGAAGACAAGGCCTCACAACTGGCCGCGCCTTCGTCATAAGTAGAGGCCTCGAACACAAGCTGACTGGCCGGCCGCTACGGGGCAGTGGGCGTGCCCCAGCGTATAGCCAGTCAGCTGGCGACCGGGGCTTTAACGTGTGACGTAGGCACCGGCAGTTGTGAGGCCTTGCCTTCTAGGTGGTGCTGGTTCATTACACTTTGGAGCAGTCCAACAGATGCAGCCACTTCATTTTGTGTCTGTGCCGCTTCCGACCTTCCTATGAGTCTCCATTGGCTCTTCGAGTAAGTTAGATTGTTGTTTTAATGCACTACCTGCTCACTACACTATCTGAACTGCTTGTGTAATTCGTTTGGTAAGCCATGTCAACACCAGCCCTCGCCACAGCAACTTTATTTTATTACCAGTATTTCATTTGCCGTAATGTTATTGTCTCCTTCGGTAGGGTCGGAGATATTAGGTGAAAAGAGTGTTTGATAAAAGTGTTTGAAATGCTATATAAATCATCTGTCCCTCTTCCACTTTCACTGATATTATCCCTCGGAGGTATTAGCACTCCACGCATGTTAATGTCTCAAGATTCAATTACGTAGCACTGCCCGTGAGCGCCGTAGATCTACATGCATTGTCAGTGTGTGCAGTTAAAGTTCCTGTTCAGTAACCTGGCTTCATCTTTTCTTTTGATGTCCCCACGTAAGAGCAGCGCAAAGGTCGTTAATTCTTCTATCTTGATGTGCCGTGGAACTTTTAAAACTGTGGCTACTTTTCAATTAAGAACGGATGCCAGTTGTTTCATAATACTTTATTTATATGTCGTAAAACAACAATCGACAAATGGTATACTGCCCAAGATCTTCCTAACACTTGAATTATAATTGCAGAAGTTGAATAATATGAAGTTTGAACTGCCTCACATACTATTTTAAGTGCACAATTGTCAGAGTTGTTAACGCGTGGGTCGTCTGTGCTGGACTGCTCACAATTGGGCAGTGCTCGTACCCGTACCATCAATTTTGGCGCAAAACGGACTTTCTATAACTTCTAAATTTCACTTTTTTAAATAATAATGTTAATGTTTGTAAAGCTTAAGGGAATTAACTGAGGGGTCCTCGGACCCTAAACTTACAAACTACTTATAAAGTACCTTATACTAAAGACAGCACAAACATCCATGATCGAGGGGGGGGGGGGATCGATCCCCCGGCTGGGAAAGACCTCGTGCATCGCAGCATAGCGCCTCAAAGCGCTCGGCCGCGCCGCCGTGGCGTTTTTTTTTTTTTTTTTTTTTTTTTTTTTTTTTTTTTTTTTTTTTTTTTTTTTTTACATACATGAAACCTATCATAATAAATCTCCTAGAAAACACATTGATTACAGTTAATCACTTTAAGCTCTATACAGCAGTTTATCTAATATTTATCTACATGTACATGGGATACTCTGCAAATCTGTCTGGCAGAGGGTTCATCGAACCACCTTCATACTATTCATCTCCTATTCCATTCTCGAATAGCGCGCGGAAAGAAAGAACGTCCGAATCTCTCTTTTGGAGCTCTAATTTTTTGTATTTTATTCTGATGATCATTCATAGCTATGTAGATGGGACTCAACCAATATATTTTCGCATTCGGAGGAGAATGTTGGTGATTGGGGTTTAGTAGTAGACCACATCGCAACAAATAACCACCCATCCCAGATCCAGTATCATTTCCGTGGCGCTGTCTCCCCTGTATCGTGACAATACAAAACGATCTGTCCTTCTTTGGACTCTTTTGATGGCTTCCGTCAAACCCACTTGATAAGGATCTTGCATCTTTCAAACGCAGTCTCTATTTCGCGTTTCCTTCGACATTGTCTACGTTTTCCAGTTTAAGTCTGATGTAAAAGTAATTATTAGCTATTTAGTGGAGTTTATGGCCTTCAAATTTTATTTATCTTGTAAACAAAGTTTAACGGATTTCTTTGCGTACTTATGTAGACGAATTCACACTTCTCATTATTTAGAGTCAACTTGCAAGTTTTACACCATACCGATATCTTATTTGGATCGTTCTGCAGTTGGTTTCTAACTTCAGATGACATTACTAGACGATAAATGACGCCGTCATCTGCAAACAATCTAAGAGATATGCTCAGATTTTCTCACAAATCGTTTATGTAAATAAGGAACAGCTGAACGTCTGTGGAACGCCGGATATCACCTCTGTTTTAGTCGATACCTTAACATCGATTACTACAAATTGTGTCCTCTCTGAGAAGAAAACCCCTTTCCAGTCGCAAATCTGGGGCGATATTCCATAACCACGCAATTTCATTAAAAGTCGTTTTTGAGGTACGTTGTCAATGATCTTTTGGAAATCTAGAAATACGGAATCAGGTTGAGAACCGTTGTCGATAGCACTTATCACTTCTTGTGAGTAAAGAGCTAGTTGTGTTTGACATGCACGGTATTTTCTGAATCCGTGTTGACCTGGGGTCAGCATCATTCTGTTCGAGATAATTCATAATATTTGAATACAGGACATATTCCAAAACACTGCTGCAAATTGACGTTAAATAAATAGGCCTGTAGTTTAGTGGGTTACTCCCTTTCTTGAATATTGGTGTCACTTGTGCAATTTTCCAGTGTGTTGGTACAGATCCTTCTTTGATAGAGCGGTTGTATGTGGCTATTAAGTAAGGAGCTATCTCATCAGCTTAATAACATAGAAATCTAGTGGGTATATAGTCCGGACCAGAAGACTTGTTCCCCTTAAGTGATTGATATTTAGAGAATCATATAGGGAGTCATGAACAGAATACGTCTGGACAGTATTGGCGTAATTTCTCACGGGAATGCGATATTTTCTCACCCATTTCACCTATGACATTGTCTGCAAGATATAAAATTCCTTAGCAGTTCAGTATCTGTGGTCACGAGCTAGGCACCCTACACTTCAATCCGTCGAAACAGTTTTGGTTGCCACTGAGAGTAGTACAGAAACTAGACATCACAACTGATTCCTTAATTTATATTCACAGAATGTATGACATCAACTGGGAATTGGCAAGTCTGAAAATGTGTATCCAGCCGGGATTCGAACCCGGGTCTCCCCTTTCTACGCAGTTGCGCTGACCACTACACCACTGGGGACACAGTGATCAACAAACTTGCGAGAACTATCTAAGAAAACCTCCAGCCAGATATAAATTCCCAGCTTTACCCTGCCACAGTACTGAAACTTGTAGTTTTGAAACTAATTCCCATATGAGTAAGGGCCTCAAACTTGCTCACTCCTCCCCACTTAACTCTTTGCTCTTAGGGTAAAATGTCGGTCTAAATAGAACGCCAAGTCCGGCTCCTCTATTTTTGGTCCTGGTCGCACTATGTAAACAGCCCGCCGGGAAGCGGACGCACGCCGCGGACCGCTGAGGCGGTAGTCGCTCGGCTCGGCTCGGCTCGGCTCGGCTCGGCTTTATTATTTTCCTTTCGCCACTTTTCCGTGTCCGTCCAAGCTGCTAGGCGGCCAGTGAAATTTACAGGGACGTTTATTGCGGCGGCGGCTGTAAGTCGACGGCCGGGGCGCCGGCCTGGGACGTGACACGTGTTTTGCTGGCTGCTGTGGCGGCACGGCCGCACGCACGCGTGCGCGACACGCCAGCACGCCCCGCTCACCCTGCGCGCTCGCCCGTTCAGCCGTGCGCTCGCGGCTCGCCGCAAAGAGTCGCCCCCGCCGCCTGACCTGCCCGCTCGCATTATCGGGCTTTGATCCGATACACTGTACTGCTCTGCTCTCCACTACCACTCCGGGTCACGCGCACTCCACCGTACTCGCACGCTCTTTTTTCTTTTTTATCCGATGCTGAATCGCTATTGCGGGAGAGTCCATTCTCTATCCACTTGATATGACTACAAACGCTTGTGATGACCACAAATATAGATTTTCTGCGGAGCCCTCCGATCCGTTCTGTCAGATTCATATATACAGGGTGTTTCACTAAGTGTGTTTACCTCTGTAACTTATAAAATAATATGTGACGGGAAATTTTAATGCGGTAGGTCAACACAAGAAATGTTTCACTTTCTGCGGAGCTATGAACGTAGTTTATTGTATCATTTTCCAAAGAGTTACAGCACAAAAATATAATTTTTTAAATGAAACAATAGTTTTTTCTATCGTGCGTTGGATTCGTTGAAACCATCACTGTTAGTTTAGGAGCTACAACCCTTCAAAGTTTCAGGGGCAGATACCACAAACGCTGCACATAATGCAATGCGCCTTCTAAATGTGGTGCGGCCGAGTTGTAACGTCGCCGACGTCACGGAGCGAGAAGCTTCCTCGATGTGCTGTTAGACTGCCGCCTGTCGCCGCACACGGCCGTATACCCGAAAGTTGGAGCCACACAAACAACCGGAGCTCAATATACCACAGTTACTGACATCGGATGACGATGGCATACACGAACAACGAGTACATTGACATCTTGCTGATGCTCGGTGAGTGCCGACACGATGCCGCTGAAGCAGCCACGGCGTATGCCGCGATATATCCTAGGCGAAGAGTCCCGGCAGTCATTACGTTCTTACGTGCCGAACAACGACTTCGGGAAACACGCAGGTTGGTAATGCGCCGTAGTAACAGACGACGACCTGCAAGAAGTGAGGAGACGGAGGTGTTTGTTTTAGCTGCACTACACCACGATCCTCATGTCAGTTTACGATCCGTAGCTACAGTCTCTGGTGTCAGTCTCACATCTGTGTGGCGTTTAGTACACGGCCACAGGTTTCACCCGTACCGCCTGTCACTGGCCCAGGAGCTGCATGGGAACGATTTCCGTGCAAGAGTGACACTCTGTGAGTGGGTCATGCGTAATTTAACGCTGGATTCTTTTTTCTTTTTTATCCGATGCTGAATCGCTATTGCGGGAGAGTCCCTGCTCTATCTACTTGATATGGCTACAAATGCTGGTGTTGAATACAAATATAGATTTTATGCGCAGGCCTCCGATCCGTTCTGTCAGATTCATTTACAGGGTGTTTTAATAAGTGTGTTTGCCTCTGTAACTTATAAAATAATAGGTGACGGGAAATTTTAATGCGGTAGGTCAACACAAGAAATGTTACACTTTCTGCGGAGCTACGAACATAGTTTATTGTATCATTTTCCAAAGAGTTACAGCACAAAAATATCATTTTAAATGGAACAATAGTTTTTTTCTATCGTGCATTGGATTCTTTGAAACCAGATGCGTCCAAATTAATTTAAACTACATTCCTGTCACTGTTAGTTTGGGAGCTACAACCTTTCGAAGCCGCGGTGGAGTAGCCGAGCTGTCTAAAGCGTCTCGCTGCAGAGCGCGTGGTTCTCCCCGTGGAGGTTCGAGTCCTCCCTGGGGCACGGTTGTGTGTATTTGTCCTTAGATTAGTTTACCGAGGTTTAAGTAGTTTGTAAGTTACGGACTGATGACCAAGCAGTTTGGTCCGATAGATTTACAAACATTTGAACCCTTCAAAGTTACAGGGGCAGATACCACACGCTGTACATAATACATGGCTGTGTGGTGGGTGATGGATGTTATGGCGGTGGGAAAGTGAGATGTTCAAATGTGTGTCCATGTTCCTCAAAACCTAATGCAATGCGCCGTCGAAAGGATCTGCGGACGAGATGTAATATCGCCGGTGTGACGGAGCGACATGCGTTCTCGATGCGCCGTTTTAGATCATCTGGAGATGTGGGCTCAGTGACATAAACACGCCCGATTTAACACCAGTAGATTTGTTTTGTGTGTGTGGGGGGGGGGGGGGGAGGGGGGGCTACAGTTACCGTGGATTCGTAACCACGGTGCAACGCGATATGTTTCACATCAGCATCATTGCCAGAGGTGAAAGAAGTGGAAAGTGACAGACAAAAATCCTAGGATCCGACGAGGATAGAACCCGCGAGCTTCGGATTGATAGTCTGTACTACTGTGCTACGGACCTTTCACAAAACCGTGTCTCTTCCGCGTGCCCCCTCTGCCACAGTATCTGAAAGTCACGAGACGTAGGTGTGCTACTGAAGATGCCGCTACTGCATCCTCCTGTGACCGTGAATCCCCGAGCAAGAGTTTGCGATACCCCAGGGGATCGCGTCCCACAGGTTGTAAAACACTCATCTACGCTCCAGGGGGGTGGCGGGGCCATAAACGAGCTCATCAAAGATAGACGCGCAGATGGAATACGACGCCATTCGGCAAAAGGTCGTAAATAACGGGGCTATTATATTGAAAGTGTGTAACGGTATGCATCTCTGTCAATAATGACATCTCTGGGGAAAAAAAAATCGCACTGGCGTGTTTTACGGCCCACTTTAGATTTGTAGTTTTATAAGTTTTTGCAAACATTTTGTATCAAAATAATAATCTAAATAATAAAAGAAATAATTAATAATGTCAAACAATTTTAGGAAAAAGAATTATGTAGTGGCAGGTTGCGAACCACCGACCTTTAGCGTCATAGTCCAACGCCTTGCCCACTACGCTACGGCTATCAAACAAGAGCTGTATTGTTTAATCTCATACTATTGAAGGGCGTTGTTAACTGACGCTAATACAGCATCTGTAGACATTAGATTATCATTATCGTACGAAGAACGCTGTGTTTTTGTTAATTATTCAGTGCGCCATTGCTTTGAAATGACAACGTGTAAGTTACAATAAGAAAATCATCAAATGCGCAACGCAAGATGGCGTATGCCACAGAGAGTTCTGGGCGAGGAATGTCACGTGACATCTCCGAACGGCTGGTTTTCGTTAATTCAATGGAGAGTGTCAAATCTCCGTTATTTTTGCAAATATGTCTCAAACGATACGAAATATGAAAAAACATAAGGGAGCTAAGTTGTAGAGAATACTCTCCTCTACCAATCAGGTTATTCAATTTTCGTGTCAGATGAACGGTTCGTTGCAATTACAATTATATTAGAAACGGCTTTTTTTATTACTCCCGTATTTTTTGTCCGAAAAATTTGAAAAAGGGAGGTTCTGATCTCTGGCAGCCTAAAATCATGTCTGTTAAATTTGGTTCTGATCGGTTGAACGGTTCGTCTTAAAAACAGGGAACACGTTACGGACAGACAGACAGACATACATCCCAAAATCACCGTTATTTTTGCAAATATCTTTGAAACGCTACGAGATATGAAAGAAAAAATAAGAGATCAAAATTGTAGAAAATTTTCTGCTCTACAAATTCGGTTATTTAATTTTCGTGTCAGATTAATAGTTAAGCCGTTATTTTCATTTAAATTTCGACTTGTCAAAAGATGATTGCAATGGCCTACTTTTAGTGTTACTATCGTAACCTAAAGTGGGCCAATAATAGTTGTCGTTACTCTTTCTCCTGCCCATATATGAGTAAAAGATTAATTTCGAAACATGACTTTGTTATCACAATCATACCTGCCAGGTTCTGAAAAGGGCTATCTGTAAAAATCACGGTTTCAATTAAAAAAATGATAATACTGTTGCGTTACAAAATACAATAGTTCATACTTTAAACAGGGCTCTTGAGTGAAATCATATCCACTTACATCAAACGCTAACGTTTCCAGATATATTTAACAATCGAGAAGAAATCCATGCAACAGGCGTTGAGAATATTGGTTCGGAGCATAGATAACAAGACTTCCTTGATAAATTAAGCAAGTGCTTTCCTAACTTTCCCTCATGCCGACACCCTTTTATAGCTTACAGTTTTGCGCGACTCCCTTTCACTAATATAAATACATATGGTAGAATTTAGATGGTTCTAGCAGGGGGGGGGGCGGAAATAAAGTATCTTTTAAATGTAGTTTGTATACGAAACTGAAATCCTCGTACGCACTGACATGTCTAATGTTGATCCTGACTGCAGCAATTACGTTCACTCATCGCAAGAAAAGGAAACATTAGGAACTACGGAGATGTACAACAGAGTAACACCGCAGACACCAATGCTGAACTCAGCCAGTGATACCTGCTTCTTCTACATGCGACCCAACTTCCGAAAAACGAAAACTGAATTTCGGAAACCGTTTTTCGCTGTCGTGTGTACGTGTCAGGGCCAGACGCGGTTTTACTGGACCGATTGAAAACGGCATCTGGAAATTAGCTTCTCCGATTTCTGATTTAAACAGCACAGTCACTGTTTCCTTTCAGCTCAATAATATCACATTATTTTCAGAAATAAAGAGAATGTATTTATGAGAAGTGATGAATTATTATTTAAGTATTATTGTTAGGTTCTTGCTTCACCACGACCTCTGAAGTCCCGACATATTCGGAAAAAAATGGATAAATATTGTGACAAGTAAGAATATGAATGTCATTTCTTGTCCCAGAATCTGTTACATACCGGAAACTGAGAGAAAAAAAAATATTAACGCATACCAGGTTTCGAACCAACGATCACTGCATTTAAAATACTACTCTCCGTTAATCACTCGGCCATACTCCATACTAAACATCACTACTGAATAGCTTTAGTCAGTGGACAATTGTGACTGCTTTTACAATCTGTGAAAGCTTTTACATCCACTGTGTCATTGATTGACATTTAATTGTAAGAAACGCTACCGAGGATGACGTGGCTTTGATAAATACACTAAAAAACGCTCAGGTGCAGCTTTTTGAGAAGGAAAGCAGGCTTTAGTGAAGGTTCGTTCAAATAGCTGCACATGGGAAGAGCTCTTATCGAGTATCAGCAGCAGCTCTGCGCATGCGCAGTTTTCCGGAATCTGGCAATTGGCAGCTGCTTGAACGATCCCTGAGTGTCTACTGCTGCTGAAGCAGAGCTGCCGCCTAGCGGCTGAGCACGTAATTAACTGTATGGTCATACCTACAATAGGTGATCTGAAGTTCACTGAATGAAGAGAAGGATGATTAGCTGCAGGCGAATCTTCAAGGTAGTATGAAGATAAGGACATTTTGTGTATTTTATGACAAGATTTTTGTTTAGAGTCTGAATTTGTTAGTCTCGCGACACCCTTGATACTACTACGCGACACCTCAGGGTGTCGCGACACCCAGTTTGGAAAGCTCTGAATTAAGCAGATATGCGATAGCTGAAAAAGGCCTTACACTATAAAACTAGTTAACATAGGCAAGATATAACACACATTCTAAATCTCATGCTAATTCTCCTTTGAAGTCATAGTTGCGACCTTCTTAGCTTTCTGCAAGATGTCTTGAGAAAATGTTGTGTCTTCTTATGTAGCAGCACTATTGCTCTCCAGAATACAAAGTCTCGGGAGATTGATTGGACAGGAATGATTTGAAATCTGTTCAATTTTTCTTCACAAGGTTGCAACCAATTCAAATTTTGCATTTTAGGAGCTGTGGTGAGAATAGAGAACATTACGTAAGTATAACAGAATTACTAGAAAAGTCTTTTAGTTCCACGAATTCTTCGTATTGGTGTCCAGCTCCTTGATTTGCAATCAAACTGTCATCTATTTGGAGAGCCGTGAACTGCATCATTCACCATTTCATCTGTAGTTTCATTCTCTGCCTTAAGTAACAAGATAGGAAACGCTTGCTAGGAAAAGCGAATGGATGAAAACTGTGTCTTCGATTTTGTCAAACCTAGCGTACAAACGTCGATGTAGTCACAGGTAGTACGTACGAAAGTACTTTTTTAATGATGAAAAGGAATTAATCTGTATCCTGTGTTCTAGGTCTGAATGCCAACAACTGACTCATGATCACTTCTTTGAGTTTGCCGTGCATAGCCTGTCGAAACCTAAGATTCACATGGAAGGACTGTTATCTCGATTTTAAATTCGACTCCAATGGCGACACAAACATCACACTCTTAAAAGCACCATTCGTATCACAGTACTTGTTAACCAAGATCGTAGACTTGCCTTCGAAGTGTGGTGATTATCGAATGTTAACGTTTTACACTTTTGCCCTCGAAGTCATGAAACAACACAGTCCATCCGTAAAACCGTAAAATACTGCAATTTCCGTAAATTTTACATATGAAGCTTTAAGGTTGGCAGGTATGAACAGTGTCAGCCTCCTGTACAACCCCTAGAAACCGGGGATAGCGATTCTGAGTGTTACCCAGAACATCATTTGTCTCTCGCCCTGGCATCTGACAGGCTCATCTGCAGAATACTTACTGCAGGTATAGACGTACCAACATTCCCATTTTTCTATTCACAAAGAGAGCCGAATGTAAATGTGATATAAAGTTCCGTATTTCGTAAGAAATTCGCTTTTCAATTTTACATTTAACTGCAAGGCTCTTGTATATTCAAAACCCTGGTACAAATTTCTGCACTGTTTCGAGATGAAGGGCTTTGGAAAATCATCGTGGAACGAGAAGACGAACTGAATACAACTCACCAGGTAAGACTTGGATGGTGCAGATACATTCAACACTGGGTACTCACCTAGAACAGAAGAAAATGAAAATTAGGTTCAGAACATGGGTATTGTTAAAACACTCATTTAAAATAGTCCTCTAAAATTATCAGCTAAAACGAAACCATCACATCCCCACACAATAACAGCAGCTTTCAAGCAGATTTCGTCTGTAACTTGTGTCACACAAGCAGGATACAAATTCATTAATGTGGCACATACTGTACTCAGAACAAAGTAAGGCAAAGGCAGTGCTCTCTACTGGTTGTTTACGTGCGACATATTCACTGTTTATGGGGATCACAGATTTACGGTTATGTTTCAGATGTCGTTTTTGTATGAACGACGACTTCGAAAATTAGAGGCAGTATCCAGTCGCCTGTTTGTCTATTTTTGGTTTCCTAATCTATTTATCCGAGAGGACATGCTTTCTGTGCAGACGGTATGACCTCACCAATGCTTTACGGGACCTGGACTTAAACGGGGTGCAGTTTTCTACCTTGCTATCGGTGCACATTACTGTTGATCTACAATGCGGGGGAAGATGCGATTTTCTACCAACACTGAATGACATTAACTCAAGCTGTAATAGGAAATTTATTGAAATATCGTTTAAGAATTACAATATTTTGCTAATGGATGATTTTATAATCCGCGTTCGTATTCTGGAACCATTTTCTTGTGTATCCTCAGTATAATAGCATTTGGTCTGTGGCAAGCTGCTGCCAACATTCGTAGGAATACATTAGGCCTCTTGGTTTGAGTTTGAAATATATCTGAGAAAATAGAAAAACTTCATTACGCCGGCCGCGGTGGCCGAGGGGACTGAGGCGCTCCAGTCACGGTCTGCACGGCCACTACGGTCGGGAGTTCGAATCCCCCCTCGGGCATGGATATTTGTGCCGTCATTAGTTGTAGCTAGTTCGTAAGTAGTTTGTAAGTTTAGGGACTGATGACCCCGTAGTTAAGTCCCATAAGCTATACAAACATTTAAACATTTAACTTCATTACTATTTTGTCTAAAATTTACCGTTAAAATTATATACAGAATGACAAAAGTAGATCATTTCTGCAATTTGTTACGCGTAATACAAAGATACTGTCCCATACTTAAATTCGGAAAATTATGGTGAAAATAGCTAAAACTATTACGAAAACATATATGTACCAAAAATTCTGAAAATGTAGTTTCCAGAATTTGAGAAAGGAATGTTCACAGTGTGTTTGACTGACCGTATGATCTTTCACATCATTCCAGTGGCATAGTCTTGCTGGCCAGTAGCTTCTTTATCCTATGCAAACTTTTAAGGAGTCTTTTCCTTCCTCTGGCTTCCGCAGCCCTATCAGCTTCAGCTAGTCGCTGACGCTCTGTGGTAGTCATACCACTTACCATATTATTTCCTGTTTGGCTTCCTAATTTGCCCAATACTTTCGTTCTGCTAATTACACCGTCATTGAAACAGATAACAGCACCCATTGCACCTATTTTGAGTACTGCCCATCCAAAAAACAATCTTTTCGGTACTCGTTGCAAACGCAGCTCATTAGGATTTTGTGTACGGCCATGTACACACTTGCTAAGTAAATTTTTATCTACGTGGTTGCTGTAAATTGGCTTCATTGTTTCAAGACTGTGACAGACATGGAATGTTGAAGGTGAGATTCCTTGTGTGAAGCATCAGCGTAGATAGTGTGCGGACATTTGTTCAAAGAGCGTTTAAAACTATAATACCATTAGCTTAAAAAAAAAAACGGCTTTGCCTGGGTATTTATTTATTTATTCCTGCCTTGAGTTAGTACTTCTCCTATCGTTTCTTTCTCTGTCAATCTCCTATTTTCTAAAAACGTGTTATATTTATCGAAGAATATATAAGAAGTAAGGATGTTTTGCATAATGCACAAAATTATACGTGCAGTATACAGACAAAGAAAGATAGCAATCAAAATACAACTTGCATATAAAATTCCCACGATCTCATATTAATTGAGTTATATGTTGTACAATTGTATAACTTTTAAGATATATATCCATTTGTATAAGTGGTGTATGTCTGTAAAAACTGTTGCGAATACAATAAGTAGTAAACAAGTAATAGATTAGGATTTCGTGTGTGATATGGCGGTTTTTCATGAACGTTACTATTTATGTTCTCATATCTCATAAACTACTCTGATATAATTTTGAAGACACATTCAGCTATTTGCAAGCATACTGTCTTTAAAAGTTCCTGCGGCTACAATCTGTAGTGTAGAAATTATAAACTGTAACTGTAACATGCCGTAGTTTCAGTCCATGAACAGCGGAAAAGTAGTAAGCAAGATACTGTTTTCCTTTCATAACTTTGCTATAGATTTAGCGAAAAAAGGATCAACAAATGTTTGAAATTATGTTCATAGTTTGTTGCAAGTAGCTAAGTACTGTCATTCTCATACAGTGTGTTAATTAAGTCTTGTCGCATTATGTCGGCAGTTTCTTGCAACTATATTGTTTATGACGTTGTATGTCCTGGATCATGTGTCGTATGTGGTTCTTACCCCGATTGCATTGTTACCCCATGGTAAGGAATATGTGCACTAAATTTGGATGAAATCGGCCCAATAATTCAAAAGGAAATGTGCAGCACTGTCGTTTGATGCAGCAATTTTTCACGAACCTCATTCTTTATGACGTCATATCTCGTGAACAATGTGTTGTACGTGATCCTAAAGCCCTTTCGAACGGGACGTGTGACACGCACAAGTAAATCCTTCTCAGCTGCAGCGCTCCTTGCGATAGAACAACGAACTACAAAGAAGCGTTTACATGCTACGAGTTTGTCGATTCAATTGCTTCACATGACTTCTTCGTTTGTAGTCAACTTAAGGCAAATGAATCGCCGAATTATGATCACTTTTCGAGACTGTCAGATATATTGTGATTATTATAATTATTGAAACATTTGTGTTTTAGACTGCAACAGCGAATCTGTATTCAATTGTTTTCATGCGGTCCATGCTAAGCTACCTCGCTCAAATATCTAAACGTCCTCATTTATAAAAAGCGATTAAATACCTCCAGACCGCGCGGTTTGAGGCGCCTATGCATATGATGAACATGCTCAGGTGTACATATACCTTTCACTGAGATAAAGCTTTAAATAATGGTCACTAAAAGCAAAACTACCACATGCAGCATGTTTCATGAGAAATGGCAAATATTTTAGAAACTGGTAATAAAGATGAGTTACAATACAAAAGCCATATAACGTGTTTCCAACAATTCCTTATAACATGTATGTAATTTTAATTGGGTACAGAGATACAGCTTTTAGTATGTAAACAAAATAAACTGAAATCAAATGCAAATTTGGATATTTTAATTGACTCCTTCGTCGTTTCTCTTTAGATAATCATATTGGTTTTCATTTTAATAACCGGTTTTCACTTATTTTAAAGTCTGAATTCATCTTGTTAACTAAGTGGAAACGAACTTGTAGAAAACACACAAAATTGTACTTTGAAGTCAGTATGATGTTGTTCTACCAGGAACCGACGCATAAATCAATGAAAATGTCTTCATTCACACTTGCTCAAAGTTTGTATGATTATATTAACAGCTACAGTATATCTATGTACCCAATAAAAATTGTACACAAGTTATATGGAATTTTTATTGCATTTCGCCTATAGTATCACCTCCTAAAATATTTACGACTGCTCTTGAGACAGCCTACACACACACACACACACACACACACACACACACACACACGCACACACACACTAAGTTTTTCTGAGCAGGAGACAAGTACGCATTTCTCAAACAAATCCCAGACTTGGCTCTGTTCGTCATCTGGGTTCCCCACTCGGTCGTCTGCGCATGTGCGAAGCACTTCCATACGCGTGAGTGAGAACAGTATCCATCCTATTCCTTGTACTGGCGATCGTATGCTTGCATCTTGTGCAAGTGGGCGAGTCTACACGGTATGCGGACGGCGTAACCGGTGCATCATGGGCAATCTTGTGAGCTCTCACTTCCCGTATAGAATGGGCTTAACATTTACGGCGACCGTCCTCATGTATTGAAGCGTACGTGTGCAAAATTTCATAAGCATTGGAAGAAAACTGTAGATTTGTATACGATACGTACACACAAACACAAAACCCACACAAACATCCGGACACTATGCTATATATATAAACTAGCTGAGTACCCGGCTTTGCCCGGGTATTTATTTATTTATTCCTGCCATTTTTCAGGTATATATTCATTTGTATAATAGCTATATGTCTGTAAACTCTCTTGGTAATGCAATTAATAGTAAAGAAGTAATAGGTTAAAACTTGGTGCATGCTGGGGCACTTTCTCATGAACGTTACAGTGTATGTGTTCATATCTCATGGACTACATGTAGTACTGTGATACAATTAAGAAGATACACTCATCTATTTGCGTGTAAACTATTTGTAAAATTTCCTGCGGCTACTATTTGTAGTTTATAAATTAAAAATTGTAACATCATACTGCATTCCGTACTTTTAGTCCATGAACAGCGGAACGTTACTGTTCATGTGCTCATATCTAATGAACTACGTGTCGGAATGTGATACAATTTAGAAGCTACATTCAACTATAAATGTGAATACTGTCTGTAAAATTTCTAGTCGCTACAATTTGTAGTGTTCAAATTATAAATTGTAACGTCATACCGAGAGCCGTAGTTTTACTCCATAAACAGCGGAAAAGTAGTAAGCGAGAAACTTTTTTCCTTTCATCATTTTACTATAGTTGCCAGCGAGAAAAAGTTTAATAATGGTTTGAAATTATGTTTAAAGTTTGTTGCAAGTCGCTAAGTACTGTCATTCTCATACAGTGTATTTCGATAGTCTCGCCGCATTATATGGCTTTTTTGCGATTTCTATTGGTTATGACGTAATATCTTTTGAACCATGTGCCATATATGATTCTTAACCATGTAGCAATTGTTACCTCACGGTAAGGAATGTGTGTACCAAATTTGGTTGAATCGGTCCAATGGTTTAGGAGAAAATGAGCAGCATTGTCGCAAAATGCAGCAGTTTTCCGCTCATCTCATTGTTTATGACGTCACATCTCGTCAACTATGTATCGTATTTGATTCTTACACTTACGGCGACCGTCCTCATGGATTGAAGCTTACGTGTACAAAATTTCATAAAGATTGGAACAAAACTGTAGATTTGCATGCAACACGTACACACATACGGACCTCTGCTTTATATATTAGAAGATATTTCTGGAATCTGGAGAAATTTGTCTTTCGGATGAAGGCAAAAAAAAAAAAAAAAAAAAAAAAAAAACGATGTGTTATTAATTTCTACGTCCAGGTCCCCCTAACGATGAAACCTTTCCTTAGATTTTTAGAAAAGAACTGCTGCTGATGTTCAGCGCCGGTCTGCTATCAGTCCACGTGGCTACGGACTTCATTACTGGGACGCCCAGCATGTGGTTTCCAAGACGCACACGGATGCCCAGTCCTCATTACGCCAGTTCGAAAGAGCCGTAAAAATGCGGACGCGAGCAGATAGATAGCGACAGCGACATGGAGTCCCAGATTAGAGTTTCCGCCCTTGTTGCAGTTCTGCCAACCCCCGCACGTCGCTGGCTGGACGCGCGACACACGCACTGGCTCGCCGCCAGCTCTGCACCCCCCATAACCCCCCACCACCCCTGTGCCCACCCCTCGCCAAAAGCGGCGAGGGAAAAGTGTTATTGCGATAGGAAATGACGCGCCCATAAAGAGAACCCCGCCTGCAATGGATTGCCCGAACAATGGTCGCCCCGGCGCCGGGTGCATAAGCAGAATGCGTGCGCGTCCGAGATCCACAATTTTAAAAAACTGAATTTTCGGTCTTTCCTTTTTTTTTTTTTTTTTTTCGCCGTTTTGATTTAGTTCCGGTCAACTGCATTGTCAGCTGTTCCGTCTCTATCTTTTGGAGCATAAATTTTCTGCTGGCGTATATTAATGGATACCGTGATTAGTGCTTCTGGTAGTCTAAATGACACGAATATATTTCACGGCTGTAGTCATTTACTCCAATAAAAAAAGAGTACGACAAAAGCGCAAATTGAAAAGACGGTTGCTCAATTTTGTAACTGTAAATGAATAACGGAAGATGGAAAATTAGAGACTGTGTGATAATATGTACCAATCAAATAACGTAATTTCCGATGAATGAATCGATGAAATCTATTATTAATGACATCGTGGCAAAGCGCTACAGGTAAAAATTTCGTTACGAGTGGTGAATAAGTTACTGCACACCGGTACTGCCCAGCTGGGTACACGTTTACTGGATAAAAAGAACATGGAATCGATTAACATATAACAAACATCACCACATGTGTGTCGAAGGTAATAGATTTATACAGAGCAAACAAGACTATGTTAGGAATCGGAAGAAATAAACATGACTCACTTTACATGTACTCTATGATCGATACCTCCACTTACACAAAATCGTATCGCTGAGCATGAATTGTTATAGGGAGTAAATCAATTTTGGTCCGTTTTCAGTTTTTGTATGAGATAAGATTTCTGTATTTTCCTCGTATCTCTACATGAATCCGTAATCACCGAACCTCATCCAAAATGTTCAAATGTTTGTAATTCTATCGGACCAAACTGCGTGGTCATCAGTCCGTAGCTTACAAACTACTTAAACCTAGGTAAACTAAACTACGGACAAACACACACACCCATGCCCCAGGGAGGACTCGAACCTCCACGGCGAGCAACCGAGCGCTCCGCAGCGAGACGCTTTAGACCGCTCGACTACTCCACCGCGGCAAACCTCATCCCGCACGGCCCAGGTAGTAGGATGCACACGTGTGCGGATACGGAGTCTGAGGTGATCAGCCAGTGGGACTGCAGAAACTAGAAACACTAAGCTACATTAGAACAAGATATATAATTCGTAGAAACATTATAATACTTAACTTTTACAAATTTCACGACTGCAGGCTAGTGTAATGCTGAGACATAGTTTAACTAGGTGAAGCCTGCCTACTGATGAGAGTCTGTTCTAGTGCCTGTCCTATTGCCAAGTGGCCGATACAGTTCAGTGGTGGCCGCGAGCGGAGTTGCAGCAGAGGGCGCTCATCGCTGACGTCGTAAGAACGCCGCGCAGTGTTTGCATGGCGCTGCAGGGCGACAAAGTACGTAGCGCGCATTTCAGAATTGTGCGACACCACAAACTACTTTGTACTAGAGACGGAGCAATCGTGCAGACTGAGTGGCGCGCCGCAGACCGCTCGGCCACTGCGGCCGGCCACGTATTTGAAAGCGTGTTGTTTACAAACAGCAGAAACAAAAGAATACCGACCGTTGCATCCCAAGGATAGCCAACACACTAGGGAGTCAAAAAAAGTCCCTAATGTGCAATGTAGGGGATATAAAGATCGAAAACATATGCAGAAAAGTGGGCGTGACACACAAACACACATGGAAGGAAAATGCTCTAAATTTTTTTTTCTTCGGTTTTTGTAATAATGACAGTCTCTGTCGCAAATTAATACTGTTTATTGACGCGTTTCGCGCTTTTGGCGCGTCATCAGAAAACTAACGGTCAGCAAGATTGCATTCCTTAGTGAAATACACGATGGTAAACATCATTAGTCATAAATAAAACAAAGACTTGGGCATATCCCGCGGAGCCATACACACAACTGCCGGCCGCGGTGGCCGAGGAGATTGAGGCGCTTCAGTCACGGTCTGCACGGCCACTACGGTCGGGGGTTCGAATCCCCCCTCGGGCATGGATATTTGTGCCGTCTTTAGTATAGGGTAGTTCATAAGTAGTTTGTATGTTTAGGGACTGATGACCCCGTATATAAGTACCATAAGCTTAACAAACATTTGAATTTGAATACACACAACTCAACCGCTCTCTAAGCGAGCTAAACCACAAGTGCTACTCTCTCTCTCGCCGGCCGCGGTGGTCGAGATGACTGAGGCGCTCTAGTCACGGTCAGCACGGCCACTACGGTCGGGGGTTCGAATCCCCCCTCGGGCATGGATATTTGTGCCGTCCTAGTTCGTAAGTAGTTCATAAGTAGTGTGTAAGTTTAGGGACTGATTGACCCCGTAGTTAAGTCCCATAAGCTTGACAAACATTTGAACATTTTTTTTGCTACTCTCTCTGCGCGAGTTACAATGCTATGCAATACATGATCTTTGCCTAAGTTGAAACTTCACAGACTTAAGTACACATATCGATACACACAATAGAAGCAATATTATACATTTTCTTGCAAGCAAGTTACTCGACACAAAACAGGAGGCACAATATTAAACATTTTCTTATAATTTTGTTTATGGACACGTTTCAAAGAGTGGAGTAATATATTTCAGAATAATTCTTTTCAGGATTAATCTCTCGAAATATGATGGAAACCTAAAATCGACTTTATTTTTCGACCTGAACCACGGTGTGGTCCCCTTAAGAGGACTTGGTAGCTTCTGTTGGGACTAATTCTGCAATAGTTAACGTTACGCTCAAGCTCGACATCGCTCCCATTGTGCAGCACACACACACACACACAGAGAGAGAGACCCTCTGCCGATATTTCCACAACTGAACCATCCGTTACCCGCCGTCGATCGCAGAGATGCACGTTTCGCAGCCGCCGGCTCCCATCAGGAGAGAGGTTTCTGCGCAGCCAACAGCGCGACAGCGGCACGTGCGCGCGTCTAACATTTTCGCAGAATAAAATTACGTTTCTGCCGGCTAGCGGAGCCCCCGCGTAAATCGCAGCAGCAGCAGCAGCAGAAAACGCCGCTCGGACGCATAATTCAAGCGCGGGACGGGCCGAGGGACGTGCGTGTACGTCTGTGACGCCGCGGCACCGAAAATTATTCCAGCGAGTGCTATATTGTTCTGTGGCAGTCGTACGTTACGAACAGGGCCCGCCGCAGCCGACGCGCCGGTCCGCGCATGCGCGTTGGGTCGCGGCTACTGCAGGACGGCGCCACTGCACAGCATGGGCAGCCGGCGAACTGCCGGAAGCGCTCACTGGCTTGGGCGTAGCCGCCATGTCGGCCCTTTGTATGTGCCTGCAGCGGCGAATATGAAAATACGCGGATGTTCCTTGTAACTCGGAACGTCCACGCCACCATTTTTCATCGCGCTCCCTCCCCCCTCCCTCGCACCCTCCCTGCTTGCTCATCCTCCCGCTAGGGACCACTGCCTTTCCGCTCTGTTCGGGAGACCATTCCGCCTGGCCTCGTAGTAACAAAGAGCCATTGCTGGGACGCGGACATGGGAAAAATTTCATATTATAAAAAAAAAAGAATAAAAAAACTTGAAAGGCGGACAGGGGAGTGTAGAAAGACAAGGGGTAGGAGAAAAAAAAGTGAGGGAGAGAGCGAAGAGTTAAATGCCGCGGCTCAAAGCAAGAACCTCTCTCCTCATTTTTTTTTTGTCTTCTACAGAACGTAAAAAAAAAGTAAGCTTCCTGAAATTATTCGGAAGAATTTTTCTGACGCCAACATGCCTCAGATTCATTCTAACACACCGCTGGTGGCGATTATTCGGTTCTCCACACCGGGGGTTTCCCTGAATTCCGGGATTTCTGGCACGCATTCAAAGTGCGAGATTTGAATCGTCTATCCGGGAAGCCGTGCAAATGCGGTAACAGACACAAGTGTAGCAGCGCGGAATAAATGCAGTTCCTCGTGGGTTAATGGGTCGTCGAATGCGGCTTAGCTCTATGTGGGTTTGTCCGATCTCCCTGCAAAAGAGTTGAAAACACTTTGATACGCTAGAATTATCCATCAGATCAGATAATGGCAGACATGCGAAATATTTTATTTGTTTGCAAAAGGGTCAGTTCTCTATAATCTGTCCGTAGTGTAGGTGCGGTATTTCTCTTTACACAGGCTATGCGGCTTTCAGGTTACAGAAGATCACAGTAAAATTGTGTAGGTAAGGGATAAAAAGGTTCTTCTGGCGCGTTAGGCTGTGTGTTTCGGACGTTGGAAAAAATTCGTTATACAGCATACAGTTATGAACGTTGACATTTAATAAAGAATTTTTTGTTATTTAGTGGCATGCTACCTTTTACAAGGTCACATTACACGTAACGATACATATGAATGGCTATAATTGATATGTATTTGCTTTTGTTTTATTCGTAGAAACAGAAAATAAAATGTGACAAAACGTTTCCCGTTTTCGCTAGTGTTGTTTCGCATACACAGATAAATGCTCCGTCATTATTTTCCAACGATCATTGTAAATACCCGGAAGAACTAAATTAATTATGATAAAACTCTTATCACTACATGTTTTCTGCTACCTTGGGACAGCTAATTTATAAATACAATTTTCGAGTTTTAAGTATATTTGTTGTGTGTGCGTTCACTCTTATCAACTTTTAACATTTCACACTAGTCCTCTCTTACAACACTTAAAAGGTCCTGTTATCAAGATGATTTTTCCATTCAGTCCGAAGACTGTCGCAGTTTTCGTCATCACAGTATGATGATGGGGGCCTTAATTCTTTTCTCGCTATTGCTATACATGCGGGTGTAGTACTTTTGACTACGTAATCGATGTGTCAGTCGTAAGTACTATAGATACGCACCACGAAAACCAACTTAATTACTTGACCAATTTCCTGGGCAAAAACTGTAAATAACACAGCCACTTATGTGTCACCCCTTCAGGAGAGTGAAGGTAAGCTCTGATAAACTAATTCAAAGTTCACAAATGTGCAGACATACGTAGAAACAGTCGTACGTCCTAACCGTTTGTTAGGTGGTCAGCACATTTAAGATGAAGCCATTGAAATTATGTTAGGTCATATTCTTCCTAGTGATTATAAATGTAGTTAAGGCGCAGATATAGGACAATGTCTTGCCAGTCCATGTCCCTGCACCATTTACTGCCACGTAACTGCGTTTCAACTCCAAGAGTGACGAAAACAACTGTGGCTGCATATTTATGGAAAGAACGTATGGTAGGACTCTCTGTAAAGGACTTCAATGTGATTTGCAGAGGAAAGAGTATATATGTACGTAGATGGATAACAACTGACGTGTATTTCAAACTAACCATGGTTAGGTAAGAGAGATATCAGGATTCTGCTGTTACGTATTAAAAAGCTGTACAGTTTACAGAAAACATTAACGCTGAAGAGGTTTATCCATGATTGAATCATAGCATCTGTAAAAGCGTTCAGATGGAAATTGTATGGCCATTGGGAGATGTAGTCCAAGAACAATCACTCGAGTATGAGGTAAATTATATAATTTTGGTGTATTAACAGCGATGTGTACAAGTAGCTTTCTGATGTTGGGTGAAAAATCTGAGAACGGATGTGGTAATTGTGGTATTTTTAATGCGTAGCGTGTTTTTAAGTTTTTTACCCGGAATTACATTCGATTTTCAAAATTTATTTGAAACATAATAGATGGTACTGAACAGAAGAATGAAAGTAAAATTTCATGGAGGATGCAAGAATGATAACGGTTGTGATATTTTGACAAATGTAGGGTTGTATCAGACAACTTCATTTGACATTTATCTTGGTAGAATGGACACGTAAATAGTAAACGTCCTATGCTTTTGAGAGAGTAAGAGTATCAGAAATGTGTTTTTGTTTGCCCTTTCTACCTCTGTTCATAGTGACTGAACTTAATATAGAATTTTTGCCGAAACGTACAGAAGCTTGATTACGCCGAAGGCGTTAGATGATCAAAATAGTCATTGACCGGTTACAGTTAACCGAGAGTAAGGGGATGTGTAAATGGTGGAGTGGCATGTCGTGAATCATGTAAGTGCTGGGGTACTTAACGCACTTCTCTAGAATAGGAACTACATTGGAAATTGAAATTATTAGGTGATTGAATGCAGAGCAACGTGTGCGATTTTCAAGTATCATTTATCAAAGCTTATTCAGAAAATGATCTAACAAGAGATGGCGATGAAATTGGAAAAACGTTCTCGACACCTTCGAGTCAATAAGAGCCCTGAAGAAATTTGTAAACGTTCTATATTCCCGAGGCGCCTGAACGTATGAATTAACAGAACAAGCATCAAAAAAATCGTCATTAGTTGAGGGGAGTAGCCCGTGCCTAATATTATGATTAGTATCTGATGAGCTATTTGTAGGACATATGCATTTTGTATAGTCTAGTCTGGTCTAGTCTAGTCTGGAAGAGATACTAATTCTAGAATTACTGTGAACATGTTGTGTAATACTTAGTGTTCTATGCTTGGGGGTCATTAGTTCGATCCCTGGCGAGCAAAGCAGATTTTTCCTGAAACAGATAGTAAACCAGTCCAAACAAAACTGTACTATAAGCAGTGATCTGCCTAGATACACAAACGAAGGAATAGTTAAAAGCAGCTATATTATACAACACTGAGCAAGTCAAACCTCGGAAAGAATTGTGTAAAGCAGAACACAAGACATCACGTAAACATGTAAACCTCAGAGCATTTATGGCCATGAAATAACATCCAATCCTACGAAAGGAATCGCAACAAAAGGCTAAGGTCTAGACGTGTTATCAAAAGGAAAAAAATAAACGTCCGAAACCACTTGTGCGTCTACAAAGAGAATTGTAAAGCTATTGCACAAAGGAGCCGACTTTAAAAGTTAAGTCGAGCCTGTGGCGTTAGCGCATTTTCCAATGGCATTTCGCAGCAAATTCGTCGTTTAGGACGCCGCTACAAAGTGAGCGCGCCAAAGCGCCCGGGCAAAAGACTGCCGCATCAAACAAACGCAATGTTTATCGGACAGGGGTACAGTCATCTTCCTGTCGGTTCAGGCAGAATATCAGAATAGGGGCTGCGTATGGTGCAACCGCAACAGAGAAACTGGAGAGAAGAACTCCACACATACTCGATATTTTGTCAGCGAAGCCTATTTCTTAGATTCTATTAAATTTCAAAGATTCATCTGCAGCTCATTAAGCCTAAGTTGATACGGATCAATACAGTTGATACCTGGCATTTAGCTGGTGTCGCTTGTCTTACAGTTCCGTGACAGGCACCACTGAAATTACTTGCCTTCCAGATTCTGGATCGTAAGTTGTCAGTCAGATTTGATTACTGAATATTCTTTGAATTAGGCAGTTTTCTAATCTCCATTGTTGTTACTGTGGAAAACAATAACTTTTTCTGTGTTTAGGAATCCTGCTAACCTGTTGGTATGTCTACAAATTACTAATAACCTCAGTTCAAAGGCCAAAAGATGTAATATACCATCTACAGCAGGCTAATGTCTAATAAAGCCAGAGGTGTTAAAATTTTTATAAATGTACCACATATACAGGATGTTTCAGGACAGATGATAAATATTTTATGAGGCAGTAGTGTAAATTGCAATATAAATGCCATATAAAGTGCCACCAATTTTTTCCCGTGTATATAGACACAACAGCTATTAGTATGTAACCCAAACAAAATTAAAGCAAAGGCCAATGAGGACTTTTCACTGATTCTTCCGTCAGTTCTTGGTAGAACACAATCATATTGCTTTAAAAGCGCAATTTTTCTCTGTTTTACATTCAACTTTATTATCATTTAGTTCGGCTTACAGGAATTTAAAATCTGAAGATGTCATTTTAAGCCGAAGTCCATTACCTAAATAAAAAATAACTTGTAGAACATATACAAAACTGTGATTTTAATACAACAATCAGTGAAAATGTCCTTATTTGCCTTTGATTCAGATTTGTTTGGGCTACATACTAACATCTGTATCTCTGTCCTCCGTAAAAAGCTGGACACATGTTACGTGGCATTTTATTGCAGTTCGTCTTTACTAACAACTCCTACAGTATTTACTATTCCCCGTTAAACACGCTGTACACAATGCTACTGATCGCAAAGCATACAACAGTAAAATATGGAATACATCTCAACCTAAGGATTAGGAGATATGCTAATGGAGCATGTAAGGAAGTGGAATACCAAAAATTAAGAAATAATGGAATGAAGTTAACAGAAACAGTGAGAAATATTTAAATAAAAGGAAGTAGAAGACTTAAGTAAGAACGGATTGGTATACTATAAAAGTTGAAAATTTAATGCGCTTGATATATCAACAGATGCATCAAAGAGCTAAAAACCATAGATCACTTAAATTACATCGGTTTACAGTCAAAATGAGGAATACAAACAACATAACAGTTTTGGCGTGCTGTAAATAACTTATTTTCTACTAAGTGACAACATTATGATGAAAAAAAAGTATGAATTAGACAGTCATAAAATAGTTTAATTGAAATATCTAATGATTAGTTTTGTATACGCTAGAAATAAGTTATTCAAAACAGTTATGGAGCACTTGAGACACAATATCCACTCTTCCAAATATTTTATATTATTTGTTTTCATACTGTAATTTTTATAAAATAAGAATTAACTGAGGTTAGTCGCTTGCCATGCTGGCGTTCTATGTCAATAGACAGCTTGTTGTCTTCTTTGTTTAATATTTACACAAGCAGCCGTTTTCAGAAATCTATTTTACCTATGTAAATTTACTACGAACAATCTTTCAAAATATCCTTATAATTATTGGAGAGGATCCAATGTAGCAAAAGGCTTCGGCTATAGACAACTCCATTACAGTGTTACTGAGATTCTTCTGGAATTCAAATGGGAATCGCTAGATGTAAGGCGACATTCTTTTCGAAAAACACTCTTGAAGAAATTTAGAGGGCAGGAATCTGAAGCGAAATGCAGAATAATTCTACTGCTGCCAACTTATTTTTCTCGTTAAGGCTACCAAGATAAGATCGTAGAGATTAGGGCTCGTAAAGAGGCATAAAAGCATTCCTTTTTGCCTCGTTCTTTATGGGAGTAGTATTACAGAAAAGCAAGTAACTATTAATGGTACTAGGTACCCTCCGCCATGTAGATTTGGGTGAATTGCGGAGAATGTATGTATACATAAAATGTTCACCCCGAATTATTATTATGGTACGTTTTGCGCTGTTTAACTGCGATACTTTTGATTTAAGATAATTCAGAAGGTTATTGC
This sequence comes from Locusta migratoria, assembly GCA_026315105.1. Taxonomy (NCBI): domain Eukaryota; kingdom Metazoa; phylum Arthropoda; class Insecta; order Orthoptera; family Acrididae; genus Locusta; species Locusta migratoria. The sequence continues at coordinate 207,796,158 of CM048747.1, read as the reverse complement.
AGCATAAAGTATTGCTCTGTCCGTGCATCTTCTTTGAAGAGAGAGCAACTGTGGTCATAAAATTCTTTGATATGCCAGTGAAAATTTTACAGCAACATTAACAGCCCTTTGGTTTTATGACATTGCGTTAAGCGACAAGTTCTCTGAAACTGCACCGCGATAAAGAAAACAAACAGTTGCCATAAGAGTCGGAAGTTTTCTCTGAAACAACACGGAGAGGGGAAACTGTTGTTCGTAAACTGTCCTGTCAAGAAGACTTAACACGGAAACGAGTCTGGTTAAGATATCGCCACATATCCCGGTCGCTGCACATCGTAATACTGCTACCCACGAAAATACCTTCGGGTAGTAGTACAGTTGCCAATGAGTCATAGAGCATATGATTACAGCAAATACTCGGTTCATAAAAATATGGGACAGTCTATGTACTGCAACGGATTTTTTAAAATTTATTTCTATTCTGAATAACTACGTGCAATTCGGACCTAAACTCGCATGCGAAAGAATTAATTAGTAATTCTGATACCAACATCCTGAGTCGTAGACTTTTAATCACTTACGGCTTTCGATAACCAAAATAACATTAGCATGTTAAACGCCATTCTTTTTCCCTTGATTTAGTTATGATCATACAGTATTGCAGATCCTCAGCCTTATAAACATGGATACAAGGGGAAATGCTATCTAAACAGTTGTTATGTTGACTTCTTTGCTATTACATTGCTCGAAATGGGTCCTTCCATTATAAAAGGAAAGATATCGTCAACATAAGAAAAGAACTCGACAATGTACTGTTCAGATCATGCACTATTAACCTTGCATGTAAGTTAGAAAATGAAAAAAAGGAAAAAGATGGGTCGGAGTTACATACAGTGCGATTTCGTGACTTACTGCGACACGACGAAGAGGACTTCCGGTCATTGCCTTTTTAGCTGTTCGTCTACAGTATTCGATAGAGCTTGCACCTTATTTTACAAAGACTGTCAACGACAAACCAAAACACAAAACGTAAGTGTGGACCAGATGTGGCTCCAATTCAAAAAGTGGTATCGACAGAAATTGACAGTTTTATACCAAATAAATTAATAAAAGAAGGGGGTGATCCCCCTTGGTACACCAAACAGGTCACGGCACTGTTGCTAAAGCAACGGAAAAGACATTCTAAATTTAAACGAACACAAAACCAACAGGATTGGCGATCCCACACAGAAGCTCGAAATTTAGCGGAGACTTCAATGCGAGATGCCTACAATACTTTTTAAAACGAAAACCTTCTCGAAAATGGACTGAAAAGAAAAAGTTATTTTGGTCATATGTTAAATATACTAGGGGCAAAACACAAACAATAACCTCACTACGTGATAAAATGGCAATCCCGCCGATGATAGCGCTACTAAAGCAGAATTACTAAACACAGCTTTACGAAACACATTCACCAAAGCAGATGAAACCAATATTCCAGATTTCGAATTACAAAGAGAGGCCGTAATGAGTAACGTTGAAGCCGATATCCAAAGAGTAGTGAAGTAACTTAAAACACTCAACAAGAACTACTCTTCTTGGCCGAACTATATATCAATTAGATTTCTATTAGATTATACTGAAGTGATAGCCCCTTCTTAACAGCCGTGTACAACCGCTCGCTCAAAGAAGGATCTGTACCAAAAGACTGGAAAGTTGCACAGGTCACACCTATATTCAAGAAAGGCAGTAGGAGTAACCCACTAAACTACTGGACTATTGACGCCAAATTGCAGCAAAGTTTTGGAACATATCCTGTATTCAAATATATTGAATTATCTCGAACAGAATGATCTATAGACCCGACGTCAACACGGATTTAGAAAATATCGTTAATGCGAAACACAACTAGCTCTTTACTCACACGAAGTGATGGGTGCTATTGACAAGGGTTCGCAAATTAATTTCGTATTTCTTTATTTCCAGAAAGCTTTTGACACCGTATCTCACAAACGGCTTTTAAGCAAATTGCGTATATCGCTCCAAATTTGCGTCTGGACAGGGGATTTCCTGTCAGAGGACACAATTTGTAGTAATTAATGGTAAGGCATCCACTAAAACAGAGGTGATATCGGGCGTTCCACGGGGTACTATTGTTGCCCTCTACTGTTTCTTATTTACATAAGCGATTAGGGAGAAAATGTAAGCAGATCTCTTAGATTGTTTTCAGATGACGTCGTCATTTACCGTCTAGTGAAATCATTTGAAGATCAAAACCAACTGCAGAACGATCTAAAGAAGATATCACTATGGTGTAAAAATTGGCAATTAACTATAAATTATGATAAGCGTGGAGTCGCCCTTATGAGTACGAAAAGAAATCCTTTAAACTTCGTTTACAAGATAAATCGAATGTTCAATGTTGGTAGAGATTATGGGACTTAACTACGGGGTCGTCAGTCCCTAAACTTAAAAACTAGTTATGAACAATCTATTATACTAAGGACGGCACAATGCCCGAGGGGGGATTCGAACCCTCGACCGCAGTGACCGTGCAGAACGTGACTGGAGCGCCGCGGTCCGCTCGGCCAGCTTACAGCTGAACAAAGAGCAGTTGTGCTCCATGATTAGTTTATTGTTCAAATGTTTCTGAAGCTTGATTTGCTATTACTTCAGATTTAAACTGGAAAGAAAACATAGATAATGTCGTGGGGAAGGCGAATCAGAGACTGCCAGTTACGAAGTGCATTCAAGTTACAACAGCACCGACTTTTTCTCAGGATTGACCACTGATAGGAACGTGGTTTTAAAATATGCACGCACTCATTATGAATGCGTGTTAGAAATTGTAGCACCAAACTGCACATAGAAGTCCGTTGAGAGCGTTAGGACTGTTGTTGATACATAAAATAGCCATAATCTCAGTACAAGAACAGCGTGTGATCGAACGTTACCTCCATTTTCGTGGTGTGTCGCAAATTGAAATTCATGCCCAGTTGAGTAAGGCGTGTGGGGATGGTGTCATGGATCAGTCCAAAGTGCGTTCATGGGTGCGACAGTTCAGAGAGGGTAGAGGATCGTGTGCCAGCACCTATCCCGCACTAGGTGCTGTGACCTCATAGTCGAGCGAGTGGAGAAAATTGTTTTAAGGATCACCGAAGTACTTTTGAACACAATGTGGACCTGAAAATGCGGCAAATGTCCTCAGGTACGCGCCGCGAACGCTGACGGATGACAACAAAACTGCACGTGCGGTATGTAGTCAGGCTATGATGACGCTTGATGACGGCTAAGTGGACTTCATTTCCATTTAATGTAACCTTGGATTTAAAATGGATGCTGTGTTTCAATCCTGAAACTAAGGGTCAGTCAGCTAAAGGAAAGTGACTAATAAATAAATAAATAAATAAATAACATAAAATAAATTCTAGTCCTAAAAGAATGATGGTGGGCGTGTTCGGGGACAGTGATGTAATCCCTACGTACTGCGATCCTGAGGGCACGACGGTGACAGGTGAATCCAGCTCGTGTAAACCAGTGTGAGGATATTTGCAGGTAGGCTAACCAATAATAGCGAGATATTACTGTTTGCCTTTAGCGCTGTGTCTGAAATTTTTCTCTATGAATTAGCTCATACAGGAAAGCTTTGTTCAGTGCCCACGAAGAAATCATGATTCCAATTCTGTTCGATTTGGTTGAACTCTGTTTTGCTGTATATGTAGTGCGTCACGTTTGTTAGGTTACAACATAGCATTTATTGAGGAGTACAAAACGCGTCTTCTGTAGCAATTCAATCACTGATGACCTGAAAGTAGCTGTCGATATTTTTTTACTATTTGAGGCCTCTTACAACACTGCCCCCAGGTTATAAGTTATAAACAATAAGGGGATCAGGTGGGATATCATACACTGTATACATAAGGTACATATTTTATTGACAGATTGGTTACAATTATTTTATTTTATTTTTAATGTTTTTTATGGTGTACGATATATTGCTGTCTCAGAACTTTACTTGAAGTTTAAATGGCGTTAACCTAGTGCGAGAGTACCATAATAGTGCCCTCTAACATGGTGTGTGGTCTCAGACAGTACACTTGCACACCTCTGTAGCATGGACAATTTGAGGTTATCAATCAGCTCTTCTGAATTATTTGGCCATTCTTTCCTGAGTGCAACCTTTGTGGGAGGTGCTGCGATGCGTCTACCACGTACATACCTGACTTTCTCAATCGGGTTTAAGTCCGTTGAACAAGTTGTCCATTCGTTCAATTGCGTCAGCTTAAAGCATGTTTCCCACCAGCACAGCTCCGGGGCAACGAGCGTAGTCGTCCGCCAGAAGGAATCCATCTCCTATGGCACCAGCTTAGGGCACACCAAAGGCTCGAAATCTCGTCTTTACACCTCTGAGCAGTCAAAAAGCTAACCTGAGCGTCAGAATGGTACGTACATTCTCCAATACTGACTCCTGCCCGCACCATTCCATTCAGCACCATTATATGGTGATGTTTTCTGGACATAAAAATCAAATGTTTGTAAATCTATCGGACCGAACTGCGTGATTATTATTCCGTAGCTTACAAACTGCTTAAACTAAGGTAAACTAACCTAAGCATAACACTTACACCCACGCCCGACGGCGAACGGTCGCGCGCACCGCAGCACGGCTATTTCGCAGCGGCTGTTTGTTGCACATTAGGAGGATTGTTCCGAGTTCCATGTTCTCTCCAGGGGAAGGAATGACAATTTTCCGGCTGAACACAAATTTCTCGACTCACCTGTGGACAGAACCCGACTACAAACCTGATGCTTCTCCGCCGTTTGTGCGGGATAAACGGTGTCGTTGTTTTAATGGGACACACTCGACAGGTCTCAGATCATAGAAGCCACATTCCCGTAGACGATTTTGGCCTGTTTGTGTTGATACTGCGAGTCCTGTTGCCACCTATAGGATGCGTTCTGCGTTGCATTCAGTCTCATCCCTCGACGGGCTGTTAACCGGATGTAACGGTGTGAAGGTGGAAGAAAGTACCAGCAGATGTATTAACATTATTTATTCAGTTATGCGAGCGGTTGCGGTGTTATAATCACACCATCTTCACGCCCCCGTTGTGCCACTGTCAGTACTAGCATATGTAAAAGGGGCAGCCATTAATACCGGTGGTGTTCGTCCTTTGATGTCAGAAATCCAACAACTGGTGCAACGGTCATCTCTTGGTACCCATGGACTACCTTGCTCTTGCCTTCTTTCAACGGTTAGTGTTGTCCAAATCGCGCCCAGCTTCTGAAAATTACACTTTAGGGCATTGCATTAGCTGCAGCCACCTCCCTCTGTCCCGCTTTCAACCTTCATATGACTCTTCATGCCATAGCTTCAGGTAAGTGACCTTTCTGCATTGCCCGATCTCCACACTACACTATATGAACCCAACTGCTTGTGTAATTCGTTTGTTAGGGTAAACACACATCAAAAACAACCCCTCTGTAGCAAATTTCTGTTATTCCCACTATCTCGATTGCCGTAATGTTGTCTCCACTCCGTAGAACCGTCAGAAAGAATTCGAGCCATATTAGTATATTCTGCCGATGACCGTACTTCAGAACCTAGATATCTCAACTAATCCCCTAATTGTTTTTACCAGTGTATATTAACAGCATTTGTAAATACGACCCGCCGTGTTTGTACTTCGCCTAAAGCTAAGCGGTACCCGGTTACCTGTGTGGCAGCGCTGTAGACCACGTGACAAACGTGATACACATTCTTGCTGAATTTTTTGATGAGAGCCGGCCGCGGTGGCCGAGGAGACTAAGGCGCTCCAGTCACGGTCTGCACGGCTACTACGGTCGGGGGTTCGAATCCCCCCTCGGGCATGGATATTTGTGCCGTCCTAGTTCGTAAGTAGTTCATAAGTAGTTTGTAAGTTTAGGGACTGATGCCCCGTAGTTAAGTCCCATAGACTTTACAAACATTTGAACATTTTTGATGAGAAACGTACTTTCTACCCAGTGGCATTGAGACACAAGGAAAACACGAATTTATATAAGGTTTTTGGATTTCTTTTAGTTATACATGATGGTGTAACTACTAAACCACCTTGGAATATGGGATCGTTGCAAAAAATTTTAAAAATATATAATATTTTTAACTTGTAACTCGCCTTTATGTTGAAATAATGTTGTGAGTGTAAAATAGTTTTATTTCAGTTATGTGGTATTTCACAACAACAACAACAACAAAATCATAAAAAAAATAGGTCTTGGAGGCATGTTTTCAGTTTTCTGAGGCACAACAGTACTTTGCAGAAATCTATAAAGTGCGCAGTTGCTTCTTTTTGGTACTGCACTTTGCATAACGTCTAGCTGTAGTGCTTTCTGCTTGCTATGGTGAATTCTCAAGACGCAACTGTGAGGGAACGTGTAGCTTGTTTTACCTCATTGTACAGGACTTTCGATAAATGTCGATGGTCTGAATGGAATTTTGTTCGACATCAGAGTTTGCAGGATGCCACTAAGAAGCAGAGCTCAACACGTCAAGCAGCATTAAAATTTTAGTACAGGGCTCTCAGTCAGCGCTAGGCAACGAAGCTATATCTTTCGATTCAATATTAGACATAATGACGAAGCGGTATATGAATTGATTTTAAATTAAAAATGTTCGAGTTTGTGCAAGTAGAGGACGCCTACTCGTCATAGCCGAATTTGTCATCCAAATATATGGTACATGTAGGGCGTGGTGAGATATCAAAGTGCACCAAGTGGATACTCCAGATAGCTAAGCGCTTAGAAAATAGGAGAAATTTTAAAACGGATCTGTCACCATATGCACCTTATCAACTGCCCCTGAGAGCGTTTATAATCCGGTATTTGGCTCAGCGATAAGAGTTCTGATTTTTATTGAATGGTTCCCGGGTGCGATCCCGCCTGGTGACAAATATATTATTTGCTGCTGGGCAATGCGTACACTACTGACTTCACATTTAACCGGAACATCACGTATGTTATTCTGTATTTATATGTGCACAACTTCAGCATGAGACGTCATTATTTAAACAAGCATATTATCTTGCAAACTTGGGGTTGTGAACTGTCAATATTACCACAAAATTCCAAAACTGCACATACGTAATCGAGAGAAAAGAAGAAATCACTTTCCAGAAGCTTCCGTCAAACTACATTCCATTATACGTCACCAGCGGTCCTCGCAAGTATTTAGCGACATGCTGCGTTACGCGTGGTTCACTGCTGGACTGTGCAATGAAGGACGCTGTTTCCAGAATGTCAATCATTTTCTATGGAGGCATTAAAAAAAACCATGTCACTGCAAAAGGGTGGTGTTCATAACGTGCGCAAGATGCAGTCAAAATTATTGCTTTCTTGTTCCTTCGATGAATATAACCCCGGTACATGTAATTGATCAATTTCAAAAGAATGGAGGTATCGATTTACATACACGAGGTCCCCAAGTAGGCGTTAAGTACAGTCCCTTTTTAAATGTTTTTAGTCGCAAATTACAACAGTGCCTTTTTTTTTTTTTTTTTTTTTTTTTTTTGCTAGCTTATATAAATTAATCAAATAACTTATATGATGTTGTGGTTAATTGTGACGTCAGTCTACATCTCCAGCAATACTCTGCAAACCACTGTGAAGTGCATGGCAGAGGGTACGTCCCACTGTACCAGTTATTAGGGTTCTTTCCCATTCCATTCACGTATAGAGCCTGAAAGAAAGGATATGGTGGAGACATGGCTTAGCCACAGCTTAAGGGATGTTTCCAGAATGAAACTTTCACTCTGCAGCGGAGTGTGCGCTGATATGAAACTTCCTGGAAGATTAAAATGTGTGCCGGAACCGGGACTCGAACCTGAGACCTCTGCCTTTCGCGGGCAAGCGCACTACCGACTGTGCTATCCCGACACGACTCACGATGTAGCGTAACAACTTTACTTCCACCAGTACCTCGCCTCCTACTTTCCAAACTTTACAGAAGTTCTCCTGCGAAACGTGCAAGACTAGGGAAGGAAGGATATGGGGAGACATGGTTTTGCGACAGTCTAAGGGCTGAAAAGTAAAGTTGTGAGGCGGCATCGTGAGTCGTGTCGGGATAGCACAGTCGGTCGTGCGCTTACCCGCGAAAGGCAAAGGTCCCAGGTTCGAGTTCCGGTTCCGGCACATAATTTTAATCTGGCAGAAAGTCTCATATCAGCGCACACTTCGCTGCAGAGTTAAAGTTTCATTTTGGAAACAGCTCCAAATAGTTAATCGAATTCTATTCAGGCCATATTGATAGAGACGAGAGATCACACCTTCTCTCTCCATACGTTATGTAGTAAAGCTAAAAGTACAACGTGCTACTGTACACATTCGCTGGGAATGTTATATTTAGCCTGTCGACTGGTCTGGAATTCCAGAAGTGACAGCTTTCTCCGAAACGACAGTAAAAACGAAATTTTGGCGTGTGTCAGGCGGCAGGATCTGTGGGACGGAGCGGGTGATGCCAGCGAGTGCCGCGGCGCGTCGCTGGGCGTCGGACCGTAGCGTGGGTGGCTGGGCGGCTGGGCGGCGGGGCGTCAGTTTTATCGGGAGGTGCAGGCGGCAGGCGGCGCGCGCTAATCCACCCCCGCTCCACGTGGCTGGCGCACACCTCGGTCAGCGGGGGCGGCGTCGCGCACCAGCGCGCACGTGCAAGCGGGGGCGGCAGGGGTGGGGGCGGGGGGGAGGGGAGAGGGCAGCGGCCGAGTAAAAAGAGAGCCGCGCAGCCGGGATCAGCGGCGCTAAGTGGACGGCAGGGGCGGTGCTTGTTGTTTGGCGGGGCTCTGACCCGGCACTGTGCCCGCGCTAGAGGGAAAAAAGGAGGAAGCGCCGCGGAGGAGAGCCTCTGCCGTTTGAGCGCCCGCATCTGACAAATTTTGTCCCTTAATCCGAGCAGCCCTCGCTCACACTCGGGGAGAGAAGCGTTCAGTACTCTCTCCTCTGAAAGCGTTCTGTTTTATTCTCGATAATAGGCAAAAACTCCGTTCAGTCACCGTGTTTTTGTCTTTGTTAGAATATATGACTGGAGAACATTGTTTCGCTCTGTCGTCCTCTTGAAACTTTCCTGTAAACTCACGTATTCAGTCAACTTTCTCTCTGATGTTGTTGTTGTTGTGGTCCTCAGTCCGCAGACTGATGCAGCTCTCCACGCTACCCTGTCCTGTGCAAGTCTCTTCATCCCAGAATACGTTCGGCAAACTACTTCCTTTTGAATCTGCTTCTTATATTCGTCCCTCGGTCTCGCTCTACGATTTTTACCCAACACGCTTCCTTCTAATGCTATGTTGACAATTCCTTGATGTCTCAGAATGTGTCCAACCAATCTATCCCTTCTCTTAGTCAAGATATGTCAGAAACTCCTTTTCTCCCCGATTCGGTTAAGCACCTCCTCATTAGTTACGTGATCTATCCATCTAATTTTCATCATTCGTCTGTAGCAACCCATTTCAAAAGGTACTATCATCTTTTTATCGCCGACCGCGGTGGCCGAGGGGACTGAGGTGCTCCAGTCACGGTCTGCACGGCCACTACGGTCGGGGGTTCGAATCCCCCCTCGGGCATGCATATTTGGGCCGTCCTTAGTCTTAGTTAGTTCATAAGTAGTTTGTAAGTTTAGGGACGGATGACGCCGTAGTTGAGTCCCATAGACTATACAAACATTTGAAACATCTCTTTATCTGAACTCCTTATCGTCCACGTTTCACTCCCATACAATGCTACACTCCAGACAAATGCTTTCAGAAAGGACTTCCTAACATTTAAAGTGATATTGGGTGTTAACAAGTTTCGCTTCTTTAGAAACGCTTTTCTTCCCATAGCCATTCTGAATTTTATATCTTCTTTACTTCGGCCATCAGAAGTTATCTTGCTACCCAAATAACAAAATTCATCTACTACTTTTACTGTCTCATTACCTAATTTAATTCCTGCAGCATCACCTGATTTTCTGACATTGCATTCCATTACCTTCGTTTTACTCTTGTTAATGTTCATCTTCTTCTCAAAACACTGTCCATCCCATGCAATTGCTCTTCCAGATCTTTTGCGGTCTCTGACAGAATTACTATGTCATCAGCAAACCGTAATGTTTATATTTCTTCTCCCTGCACTTTAATGCCCTCTCCAAATTCTCCTTCCATTCCTTCACTGCCTGCTCAACGTACAGATTAAACAACATTGGGGAAAGGCCACAACCCTGTCTTACTCCCTTCCCAACCTTTGCGTCCCTTTCCTGCCCTTCGACTCTAATAACCGCTGTCGGGTATAGGTTGAATATAACTCTTCGCTCCCTGTATTTTACCCCTGATACTTTCAAAATTTGGACATTGTCAAAAGTTTTCTCCAAATCGACAAACGCTAAAAACGTATTTTCCCTTTCTCTAGCCTATGTTCTAAGATAAGTCGTAATGTATTGCCTCCCGTTTTCCTACATTTCTCCTAAATCCAAACTGATCTTCCCCGAGGCCAGAAACCGCAAGTTTTTCCATTCGTCGGTACATAATTCGTGTTAGTATTTTGCAACCATGACTTATTAAATTGATAGTTCTGTAATTTTCACACTTGTCTGCACTTGCTTTCTCTGGAATTGGAATTACGATATTCAAGTCCGAGGGTGTTTCCTCTGTCTCATGCATCTTGCATACCAGGTGATACAATTTTTCACGACTGGCTCTGCTAACGACATCAGCAGTTCAGACGAAATATCATCTACTCCAGGAGCCTTGTTTCTACTCAAGTCCTTCAGCACTCTATGAAATTCTTCTCGCAGTATCATATCTCCTATCTCATCATCCTCCACTTCGTCTTCCATTTCTAGAATACTGCCTTCAAGTTCATTTACTTTGTATAGGCCCTCTATATATTCCTTACACAGTTCAGCTTTCCCCCTCTTTGCTTAGTACTGGTTTTCCGTCTGAGTTCTTAATATTCATATAGCTGCTTTTCTTGTCTCCAAATATCTCTTTTATTTTATTTTCTGATAGTAATACAAATGCTCTTCCCTCCGTAATTTCTTTTCCTTCTGTTTCTTCAACCATAACCCTTTAATGCATGACTTTTTATTTGTAACTATAAAAACTACCACGATACATGTAAACTGCGTATATACTGAGAAAAATATTGAAAAAAAATTGTTAACATTCAAAAAATGTTCAAATGTTTGTAGATCCTGTGGGACTTAACTACGCCGCGGCGGAGTGGCCAAGCGCATTGAGGCGCTTTGCTGCGATGCGCGAGGCTGTTCCCCGTCGGGGGTTCGAATCCCCACTCCAGAATGGATATTTGTGTCGTATTTAGTGTAAGGTAGTTCATAGGTAGTTTGTAAGTTTAGGGACTAATGACCCCGTAGTTAAGTCCCATAAGATTAACAAACATTTGAACTTAACTACGGGGTCATCAGCCTCTAAACTTACAAACATCCAGTCGCTTTCCCCTATACGCAATGCTTGCTCTTGCTAAATTGCTTATTTTTACAAGCTGAAAAAGGTACCGATCACTCCCAGAAAGATCGGTTCTCCTCACGGTCTTTTAAGAGACCATTGTATATGTGTCTTCTGAGATGACCTGCTACAATTTAACTGTCTTATAATGCGTCACATCTTCTGATCCTTGATGCTGCCATGGAGGCAGGTGCCTCTCTGCTTGCTTGTCGGCTGTGATACAGGGAATCCACGCAAAGGCGTTTGCGGCGATTGTGCTCGGATGCAGACCGCTCATACCTGCCGCATCGCTTGCTCGCTGTTTCACTGATGTGGCGTGCCTGTTGCTTCGAACATTCGTGCAACACGTATCTTTGTCGCCTTGACTGTTATCAAAATACGCTCTCGCTTGTTCCCTTGAAAATGTATCGTGTTGAGTGGAATTTGCTGGAAATGATCAAAGAACGATTTTTCAAAGACTCCATCTCGTTCATTTATAATTGTCTTTAACGAGAGAAAAAAGGTTTTGACACATAACGACTTTCACTCACAAAAGCCTTGCATAAGCAGCACGTTCTGTCACAGAGAGTTTGGGCAGTAACTTAAGGGAAAGTGCTGTTACGAGTATATCACAATTATACGTCAGTGATCAGGTTATAGTGATATATTTGGTTTTGCGTAATGTGACGTTAAAATACATCAGTTTGTTTCCGATTAACAAATTTCGGCGCGCGTGAGTGGCTTTGCTCTAAGGCGCCTTGCTGCCGATAGCGCGTCTGCTCCCCAGTCGGAGGTTCGAGTCCTCACTCTGGCATATGTGTATATGTGTGTGTGTATTGCCCTGTACATAGTTCACACGTCACCGAGCCATTTCCAGTAGAAGCGATAACACTCACTATGGTACGTCGATAGCCGGATACGCCTCGTCTCGTTACCTCTTTGCCTTGCTTCGCGCGCCAGCCATTCGGAAGAGAGGGCCTCGCCAAGATACGCCGGCACACCCCAGCCACGACAGTCAATCAGTACCAGCGAGTATAGCCGTCAGTACCAAGCAGACATAGGAGTGCTACGGTTCCAAGAGGTCCGTCTACAACTAGCTAAAATCTACATTAGCAACAAGCCGGAACAGTATACGATTCTTAATGTTACATTGGATAACTGTGCACTGTGTAATAGGCAGACGTGCACCACAAGCACATCACCAAAATAATTGTGTATTCTCTGTATTTTTAATAAAAGTACACTCCTGGCCATTAAAATTGCCACACCACGAAGACGACGTGCTACAGACGCGAGATTTAACTGACAGAGAGAAGATGGTGTTATATACAAATGATTAGGTTTTCAGAGCATTCACACAAGGTTGGCGCTGGTGGCGACACTTACAACCTGCTGACACGAGGAAAGTTTCTAACCGATTTCTCAGACACAAACAGCAGTTGACCAGCGTTGCCTGGTGAAACGTTGTTATGATGCCTCGTGTAAGGAGGAGAAATGCGTACCAACACGTTTCCGACTTTGATATGGGTCGGATTGTAGCCTATCGCGATTGTGGTTTATCGTATAGCGACACTGCTGCTCGCGTTGGTCGAGATGCAATGACTGTTACCAGAATATGGAATCGGCGGGTTAAGGGCAGCAATACGGAACGCCGTGCTGGATCCCAACGGCCTCGTATCACTAGCACTCGAGATGACAGGCATCTTATCCGCATGGCTGTAACGGATCGTGCAGCCATGTCTCGATCCCTGAGTCAACAGACGGGGACGTTGGCAAGCCAACAACCATCTGCACGAACAATTCGACGATGTTTGCAGTAGCATCGACTATCAGCTCGGACACCATGGCTGCGGTTACCCTTGACGTTGCATCACAGACAGGAACGCCTGCGACGGTGTACGCAACGACGAACGTCGGTGCACGAATGGCAAAACGTAATTATTTCGGATGAATCCAGGTTCTGTTTACAGCATCATGATGGTCGCATCTGTGTTTGGCATCTTCGCGGTGAACGCACATTGGAAGCGTGTATTCGTCATCACCATACTGGCGTATCACCCGGCGTGATGGTGTGGGGTGCCATTAGTTACACGTCTCGGTCACCTCTTGTTCGCGTCAAGAGCGCTTTGAACAATGACAGCTACATTTCAGATGTGTTGCCACCCGTAGCTCTACCCTTCATTCGATCAGTAGGATTATGCACGACCGCATGTTGTAAGTCTTGTACGGGCCTTTCTGGATACGGAAAATGTTCGAAAGCTTCCCTGGGCAGCACATTCTCCAGATCTCTAACCTATTGAAAACATCTGTTCAATGGTGGCCGTTCAACTGGCTCGTCACAATAAGCGAGTAACTACCATTAATCAACTGTGGTATCGTGTTGAAGCTGCACGGGCATCTGTACGTGTACACGCCATCGACATCTACATCGATACTTTGCAAATCACATTGAAGTGCCTGGCAGAGGGTTCATTAACCACTTTCATAACTTTTCTCTACCGTTCCATTCTCTAATAGCGCGTGGGAAGAAAGAACACCTAAATCGTTCCGTTGTCGATCTGATTTCTCTTATTTTATTGGGATGGTCATGTCTCCCTACGTAGGTGGGTGCTAGCAAAATATTTTCAAATTCAGAAGTAAAAGTCGGTGATTGAGTCAATGCCCATGCGTATCAAGGCCGTTATTACAGCCAGAGGTGATTGTTCTGGATACTGACTTCTCAAGATCTATGCACCCAAACTGCGTGAAAATGTAGTCACATGACATTTCTAGTTTAATACATTTGTCCAATAAATCCCCGTTTGTCATGTGCATTTCTTCTTGGTGTAGCAATTTTAATGGCCAGTAGTGTAGTTCTAAAGTAGTCATGCTGGCAGCTGTTCTTGATACGAGTTCTCGAGTTTTAGTTTCGCATTCTTTTGTGAAGCAATTTCGGATACTGTGTTTTGCAATTACGCTGCAGCACAACTGTTGTTAGTAGCATCACCATTTGTATCGCGTAGCAAGGTATTGAATGTGTGTAGCAGTTACTATACGATCAGAATTTCTTAGATTGCGTACCAAATTCCTACCCCACGTAGAGCTGTGTACAGCGAGAGTAGCTATCTGTTATCAGTGGGTAGTCGCTATTAGAGGATCGGAACGGACCTCCAGAGCCGAAATTGGCTGTCAGCGTCCTCCTCATCATGAGCCTTCCCGTTAACGCGGGGATCGTGCTTCTCTCCCCCCTCCCCCACTCTCCCCCCTCCACGCTACCTTGCCGCTATCGGAGAGGCCTTGACGGAACAAGGTGGGAACCCCCTGGGGGCTTCGTGCAGGGCGCGCAAGGTTTCCCGGCAGAGGTGATAATAACGGCGATGAAAGGGGGCGTGTCCGGCGCATTCCACCCCGCAGAGCCGGGGGCGCCGTGGCCGTCAGGAGGCAGGGGCAGCGTGGCTGCTGGTGGCAGGGCAGGGCAGCGCAGGGCAGCCCACGCAGACATCAAACGCCCGCCCCAGGCCGTCCGGCCGTCTGCTTGTTGCGCCGTGGCTGACGCGCCTCCCAGCTACATGCCGCTGCGTGCTACAGCGCCTCACTGATTAGCGTGGTGCCTGACGCGAATCAATTCACGCAGTACGTCAACGCGTTGAAAAAGGGGCGAAAAATAACCATAATATACATGCAGAGTGAAAGTTTCATTCTGAAAACATCCCTTAGGCTGTGGCTAAGCCATGTCTCCACCATATCCTTTCTTCCAGGAATGCTAGTCTTGCATGGTTCGCAGGAGAGCTTCTGTGAAGTTTGGAAAGTAGGAGGCCAGGTACTGGCGGAAGTAAAGTTGTGGGACGGTATTGTGAGTCGTGTCGGGAGAGCGCAGTCAGTAGTGTGCTTGCCCGCGAAAGGCAAAGCTCCCAGGTTCGAGTCCCAGTTCCGGCACACAATTTTAATCTGCCAGGAAGTTTCATAGCAGCGCACACTCCGCTGCAGAGTGAAAGTTTCCCTCTGGAAACATCCCTTAGGCTGTAGCTAAGCCATGTCTCCGCCATATCCTTTCTTCCAGAAGTGCTAGTCTTGCATGGTTCGCAGGAGCGCTTCTGTGAAGTTTGGAAAATAGGAGGCGAGGTACTGGCGGAAGTAAAGTTGTGGGGCGGCATCGTGAGTCGTGTCGGGATAGCTCAGTCGGTAGTGCGCTTGCCCGCGAAAGGCAAAGGTCCCAGATTCGAGTCCCAGGTCCGGTACACAATTTTAATCTGCCAGGAAGTTTCATATCAGCGCAAACTCCGCTGCAGAGTGAAAGTTTCATTCTGGATAATATACATTTTCGGATAAAAAGAGTGCGTGACGTAAATATCGCTTATGTATAAGCTCCCTCCTTTGCTAGGTACAATGAGGAGTCTGAATGAATGCGCATGATGGAATAGCACAATGTACTTTACCAAAATAGGAAACCAGAGGAAGAAGTTGCATGCGGAGGTTTTTAGCAAGCGTTCTAGCTTTCCTTCTCTCACCCTCAATTTTTTTCAAAATGCTGACGAGCTGTCCTTAGTGATATGTCTGAATTAACAGACGTTGCTATGTGATGCTAGAAACGCTACCAATATATATATATATATATATATATATATATATACAACTAGTTGAATCCCCGCTGCTTCGCATGCGTAGGCTTCTTGGTCTGCACCAGTTGTTTCTTTATAATCCTGATGAAGAATCCATATCTTAAGTTTCCTAGTTATAGCTTGAAATTTGAGTTAACAGCACCATATTTTTGAAAATCAATTTTTTCGTCCCGTATTTCACCCCCTTATTAGTCTAGTTTCCAAAAATACTGAAACACGTTTCTTTTAAATTCGATCCCCGAATCCAAATCCGAAAATTTGTAGTTCTAACTTCAAAATTTTCTAAATAGCAACATATCTCCGAAAAACACCCCCTCTCCAATTTAACTTCGTGGTTGGGTGAATTTCCAAAAATATATGTTTTAACGTCTAACCAACTACACAAATACCAATTTTTGCAGCTCTGGCTTCAAAATTGTATCAATAGCAACGTGTTTTCAAAAATAATTTTTGATCCTCTATTTAACCATCTTCACATGTTGAATTTCCGAAAATACTAAAAATCATGGATTTTTAATCCTGACCAAGATTCCATATCCGAAGTTTCGTAGTTGTAACTTAAAATTTGAGTTAACAGCAACATATTTTTGAAAATCAATTTTTTGCGTCACCTATTTTACCCCCTTATTTGTCGATTTTCAAACAATGCCGAAACACGTGTCTTTTAACTTCGAACCCTGAATTAAAATACGAAATTTTGTAATACTAGCATCAATATTGCCTAAATAGCTACGTATTTTCAAAAACCTTTCATCCCCTATTTCACCCCCTTACGGACCGAATATCGAAAAATCTTTTTTAAAAAAAATGACGCCTACAGAGTAAGATCAACACCCTCCACAAATTTCAAGTTTCTATCTTCAGTGGTTTGGGCTGGGCAATGATGAGTCCGTCAGTCACTCAGTCGAAACACTTCCTTTGATATATAGAAGAAGAAGAAGATGTACAATAATTAACTTCGCGAGTAGAAGATTTTAGATACCACCAAGGATCGATTTTCCTTCTCTCTAAAGAAAAATAATCTCTGAAAATCCTACATTCCCTTGTTTTACCGCCGGAGAGAAAGAACAGCGAACCGCTTCATTTGTCTGTCTTTTGCCGCCCCTAGTTAAGACGCATTACTAGCAGCTCTCCCTGTTCACCATTAAAATTGTTGTAAGTATAGTGTTAAATTCAAAGACAATATACATGGAAATACGAGGCGTGTCCAGAAAGTAAGTTCCGTTTGGTTATATAAAACGAACGGGTACAGAAACAGAAAAAATATTGATTGTACAAAAATCTACAACTGTTAAATTACTTTTCTACATAGCTTCCGAAATTTTATAGGCAACCGTCATAGCATGGCACAAGGTTTTGTGCGCCTTTTTCATAGGATGTTGCCGTCTGTGTATACAACCATGTGGTAACATGTTCTTTCAGCTCGTCATCATCTTTGAAGTGTTGTCCACCAAGGACAGATTGTAGGTGTAAGAAGAGGATTACTGTCAAAAGACTTTTTTTTCACGATAATGCCTGACCTCACACACCGAATGTGACCAAACAATTCTTACGAAAATTTCAATGGGACCTGTTTCATCATCCATACATACAGCTCGGTCCTCTCTCCTAGCGACTTTCATCTCTTCTTACACCTAAAATCGGTGGTCAACACTTCAGCGATTATAAAGATCTGTTACCACATAGTTAAATACACAGGCGGCAACCTTCTGTGAAGGACGCATGCAAAAACTTGTGGCACGCTATGTAAAGTGCTTACAAAATTTCAGCAGTTACGTGGAAAAGTAGTTTAAGAGTTGTAGAATTTTGTGCAATAAAAATTTCTTCTATATCTGTGTACAATTTCATTTTATTACCAAACGGAACTTACTCTCTGGACGAGCGTCGTATATAAGTTCATTAATTTAATGGAGGAAGATTTCTTATTTGATTTCCCGTCTTATAGTGGCGTAGATAATTTACCATTTGCGTGTTACACAATTGGACGCCATGACGGCTGATGAATAACAGTGCAGTGATTGTTAAACATTTTATTAACATTAGAATTCAATCTTCCCCATTCACAATAGTATTCAATTTTTTTTTCCTCTAGAACCTGCAGTCATTTATATTAAGCTATAGTATACGACGAAGTCTGAATTTTCTATCACCGCGATATTTTACCAACCGCAAACGCGGAGCCCGCAACTAAAATTTATCGCACGGTCCACTGCACATCAAAATTCCACTCGTCCAATTCTTGATCACGATGGTGTTTTACCTTCAATTATTCTCATCTTAAATTTACAGATTTCTGGCTGATATCATCAAAACGATGTATCGTAACTGTGAAGGTAATGCCTGTCAACTTTTTTATAACGTAGTTGCCGCCAATATTCCCCTTATTTCTGACGTTATCCAAAATTAATCAAAGAATATTTAATATCATACTCTCCATTTATCCTCCATTTCTCCCTGATTCAAAGCTTTCCCGTGATATTTTAGTTAACGTCTCAAACCCCAACAACTGATAGGCGCTACATTATATGCTGCTGCTCTTCTAAACATAGATTTTTAACTTAAAAGTCAGTCTCAGTTGCAAACATTTTCTTTATTTCACTGATGCGTTTCGCTCTTTTGAGGCATCATCAGATTATGTAAACATATAGTGAGCTATTTGTCATCATCGTAAAGTAAACCATCTAGAAAGAAAACCTATCGTCATGGTTACTAAAAAACTTTAAATATATATATTAAATAAAACGCCAAATAAAAACTGAAAAAAAATTAAAGAACCATGACGATAGGTTTTCTCCCTTGATTGTCAATGATGTCAAGTAGCTCACCATATATGTACATAATCTGAAGATGTCTCAAAAGGGCGAAACGCGTCAGTGAAATAAAGAAAAATTTTGCAACTGAGACTGACTTTTAAAATTAATTCATGACCAGTTTCTATACCAGCCACCAGTTTGGAGTGGAACCAGTTTTAAATAGATTCTAAACTTGGGTTTTTAAGTCTCAGTAGCTAGAAGGTCTTGTAATGACACAACATCAGCATATGAAATTTTCTGCCACAAACCTCTTTACTAGATGGTTGCGCTAAGCTTCAGCGTCACCCCGGGCATGTAAGATACCTGAGTAAGTACTATGCGTCACGTAGGTACATTTGTTAACCATGTAATTACAGATAAAAGATTTTGTCACGTTGTAAATTAATTTCAAGACTAATTAGAATGTTTGCAGTATTCAATATGTACCAAACGCATGATCATTAATCTCAAATTTATTGTAAAATATTTTTCATAACATATAAAATCTCTATGTAATTGCTAGGAAGAGATAGTGGTTGTTCGTTGCTGGTGGATGTTAGAATATCCAGGATACGGGGATTATGATTGGTTTCTATATGGAATGTTAACGGATGTATCACGAACGCTCAGTATATGTTTCAACTCAAAAGTAAGTTCTGCATTCGCCTATAGTTATTTAACCTCTTGCAAATGCAATTTATGTTGAGTGGAAACGTAGCCTACGGGAGCTATCTCAAATGTTCAAATCTGTAAATGTAAATGTAAATCTATCGGACCAAACTGCGTGGTCATCAGTCCGTAGCTTACAAACTACTTAACCCTAGGTAAACTAACATAAGGACAAACACACACACCCATGCCCCAGAGAGGACTCGAATCTCCACGGCGAGCAACCGCGCGCTCCGCAGGGAGACGCTTTAGACCGCTCGGCTACTCCACCGCGGCGGGAGCTATCTCATATAGAATTAAGAACCTGCAGGTTATACACACGTGGCTTTATCTGCAATTGATCGTAAAATTGACTGTCATGTTAGACACAGAACTGTTAGCAATTCCAAATTGTGTAATGGATTACCCGTTCGGTCCAGAGAGACTCATCCCTAGACTCTCTCTCTCTCTCTCTCTCTCTCTCTCTCTCTCTCTCTCTCTCTCTCTCTCTTGTGCAAAAAATGAATTCAAGGTTTACAGGTTCAAACAGCTGCAGACCATAAATAGAGAATCAGCGAGCTGCATCGACACCACAGCGTCTAGCCTATGGTGGTAAGAAACAAATGAACTGTTCTCTTTCGGAATTTTCGCAGCATCTTATCAGCACCTGACCAGAGACTTAATTTTCATCGTGCCTCCAGAAAGAGTTAATTTGAAACAATGTATTATCTCAGACATATTGAATTTACTTATTTATTCGTTTATTAATTTTAGGCACAAGGGCTTAGCATATGTGCAATCAAGTACTAAATTGTCATAATAAAAAAAAGTTCAAATGTTTGGAAATCTATCGGACTAAACGGCTTGGTTATTAGTTCGTAACTTACAAACTACTAAAACCAAGTTAAACTAACCTAAGGACAACACAAACACCTATTCCTGAGGGCGGGGACTCGAACTCCCAACGGTGCGCACCGCAGCAAAGTGCCCATTGCGCACGCCTAATCCGCCGCGGCAATTGTCATAATAAGAAATCCGACAGTTGTGCTATCATAACTTATTTGTATTGGCTATCAGTGTACCCTTTTTTATTTTATTTCATGTTATTTTATATTTTTTATATTGGAGATGCAGATACCGCCTAAAGAATGTGGCTGAAGATTCTGGCTTGGATCTCTGAAACTATAACTACCTTACAATATAAAAATGTTTGTACGTCTAAGGGATTTATCTTCTGCTGACTTACAAACTACTTAAACTAGCTTATGCTAAGGACAACAGAAACACCCATGCTCGTTGTAGGACTCGAAACTCCGACGGCGAGAAAACGCTTGCTCTGCAGCAAGGCGCCTTACAACGCTCGGGCTGTCCACCGCGGCCCTAGCAGAGCATTACATTTCTATGTCGCAATATGCTAAGCGGAAGCAGTTTATGGCGTTGACATATCATTAATTAGTGTCTCTTTTGATATCGCGCTGTTTAAATGAGGACGTGTATTTGATTGTGAAAACCTGGCATTAATGCGGAGTGCACTCACTATACTTTGCTATAGTTTCCGTTCCCTCCATTTCACTGTGCATTCGTAATGTGAATTCCGATACTCGTTTAAAACGTGTGTATCAGAATCAGTTATATATATATATATATATATATATATATATAGGGTGTTTCACTAAGTGTGTTTGCCTCTGTAACTTATAAAATAATAGGTGATGGGAAATTTTAATGCAGTAGGTCAACACAAGACATGTTACACTTTCTGCGGAGCTATGAACATAGTTTCTTGTATCATTTTCCAAAGAGTTACAGCACAAAGATATAATTTTTAATGGAACAATAGTTTTTTCTATAGTGCAGTGGATTCGTTGAAACCAGCTGCGTCCAAATAAATTTAAACTACATTCCTATCGCTGTTAGTTTGGGAGCTACAAGTTTCAGGAGCAGATACCACAAACGCTGCGCATAATGCAATGCGCCTTCTAAATGTGGTGCGGCCGAGTTGTAACGTCGCCGGTGTCACGGAGCGAGAAGCTTCCTCGATGTGCTGTTAGACTGCCGACTGTCGCCGCACACGTCCGTATACCCGACAGTTGGAGCCACACAAACAACCGTGGCTCAATATACCACAGTTACTGACATCGGATGACGATGGCATACATGAACAACGAGTACGTTGACATGTTGCTGATGCTCGGCGAGTGCCGACACGATGCCACTGAAGCAACTCGGCCGCACCATATTTAGAAGGCACATTGCATTATGCGCAGCGTTTGTGGTATCTGCCCCAGATGCTTTGAAGGGTTGTAGCTCCCAAACTAACAGTGATAGGAATGTAGTTTAAATTGATTTGGACGCAGCTGGTTTCAACGAATCTAATGCACGATATAAAAAACTATTGTTCCATTTAAAAAATATCTTTGTGCTGTAACTCTTTGGAAAATGATACAGTAAACTATGTTCATAGCTCATCAGAAAGTGTAACATTTCTTGTGCTGACCTACCGCATTAAAATTTCCCGTCACCTATTACTTTATAAGTTACAGAGGCAAACACACTTAGTGAAACACCCTGTATATTGCTAATTGTTTTTTCTTACTTTTAATTCGTATAATTCTGGGATTCAATTACCGCCTAACATGAACTGCAAGATCTCAATGAAATATGAGACGGGGAAGGGCACAAACAAGTAAGTTGAAGTCAACAAGTCTAGACAAAATCTTCCATTTCGGACAAAATGTCAGTGAAAGAAACACATATTCGTTTCACTCTATGAACTCTAAAAAGAAGAACTTTGAAAGCAATGATTTCACAAGAAGGGTTTTTCCGGAATCTTTCTTACTGTCTTAGAGACCGAACAAATGCATCAATGCTACTACGTCTTTATTACTTTGGTGGAGATGTTTAAGTACCTCATGCACATCATCGTTTTATCCATTCCCGGTACAATGTCGGAAATGAATTACTTTGTTCGTTATTATATTCCACAGCTCCCTGGTTTCCCTTAACACGATCATTCACTTACAGTAGTTTACATTCACCACTGTGTTTCTGTGTTTTTAATGCGTTCAATTTTAGGCTGATGTTATTAACTACTGGAAAAATTCAGAATACTTTTCCCGCACACTGAATACTTTACCATCCAGTATCTGGTGGCTGAATTTTAATTATCCGTTTTTATATATATTAATACTCGCTTTTATTTCTTTTCATTATTTCCACTAGTACTAAAACATTCGCTCGTAGATCGAGTATTTTTTAAACATTTTCGAAAACTATTGTGTCTTCTGATATTTTGGAAATATTTTCTTCCTTGGGATAACAACACTCTTACGATATTTTAATATACGAAAAACAGTCTAAAACGTAATATTTATTATTTATTACCAACCGTTTTCAACCCAATTTTTGGTCCATCTTCCGGATTTCTTTCTCTAAGATGGTGTCGAAAGGTGCAGGAGCAGCACAACCCACTATATCAGTTTAAAAGAGGACATAAAAACAATTCACAAGAGGACTGACATATATATATATATGTTTTACAAGTAGGTTCGATCTGCATGAGAGTGTTACGATGGTTCTGGAACTCATGTGGGAATACATAGAGGGAAGACGACGTTCTTTCCGAGAAAAGCTGTGGTGGAAATTTTTAGGGCCAGCATTTCTAGCCCGAGTGAAAAACAATTCTACTGCCACCAACCCGCATTTAGTATATGTCTCCAGTGTGACACTGTACAGGACACCGATACGAAACGATAATAACAGACTGGAAGCATTTGAGATATGGTTGTAGGGGAGAATGGATAGGAGAAAACAGGATGGAAATCGTGGGCCACGAAATTGCGTTTGAAATGATTTGAGAGAGGAGAAGGCTGTTGCAAGTAAGAAGAACTGGATGGACCATTCGTTAAGGGTAAGTATTTAATTTCCAGATGCTTTGGAATGACTAGTTTGTGAGAGAATATTGAGGAAGGAGAAGGTAAAAGTTTCTAGGTGACTTAAAGGTAAGTGAATGATTCGCGGAAGACAGGACATCGTGGAAAGCTATGTTTTGAAAACCTGCCTCTGGGCAGAAGAAGATGAGTACGCATTGTGAAATATCAAGAACCTGTGTGCCAAAGGTATTGCGGATAGAGTTCGTAATAATGATATAGTTCATAGCATAATGAGTGATGGGGCTCATACACCTTCTTTATGTTTAAATGTTTGTAAACGTAATGCACCAACTGCTAGGATCGAAGACCATTAGACTTACGAACTAACCAACTTACGCTAAGGACGGCACACAGACCCATGCCCAAGGAGCGGCTCGAACCTCCGGCGGGAGAGGAAAGAATTGTGTAAAGCAGAACACAAGACATCACGTAAACATGTAAACCTCAGAGCATTTATGGCCATGAAATAACATCCAATCCTACGAAAGGAATCGCAACAAAAGGCTAAGGTCTAGACGTGTTATCAAAAGGAAAAAAATAAACGTCCGAAACCACTTGTGCGTCTACAAAGAGAATTGTAAAGCTATTGCACAAAGGAGCCGACTTTAAAAGTTAAGTCGAGCCTGTGGCGTTAGCGCATTTTCCAATGGCATTTCGCAGCAAATTCGTCGTTTAGGACGCCGCTACAAAGTGAGCGCGCCAAAGCGCCCGGGCAAAAGACTGCCGCATCAAACAAACGCAATGTTTATCGGACAGGGGTACAGTCATCTTCCTGTCGGTTCAGGCAGAATATCAGAATAGGGGCTGCGTATGGTGCAACCGCAACAGAGAAACTGGAGAGAAGAACTCCACACATACTCGATATTTTGTCAGCGAAGCCTATTTCTTAGATTCTATTAAATTTCAAAGATTCATCTGCAGCTCATTAAGCCTAAGTTGATACGGATCAATACAGTTGATACCTGGCATTTAGCTGGTGTCGCTTGTCTTACAGTTCCGTGACAGGCACCACTGAAATTACTTGCCTTCCAGATTCTGGATCGTAAGTTGTCAGTCAGATTTGATTACTGAATATTCTTTGAATTAGGCAGTTTTCTAATCTCCATTGTTGTTACTGTGGAAAACAATAACTTTTTCTGTGTTTAGGAATCCTGCTAACCTGTTGGTATGTCTACAAATTACTAATAACCTCAGTTCAAAGGCCAAAAGATGTAATATACCATCTACAGCAGGCTAATGTCTAATAAAGCCAGAGGTGTTAAAATTTTTATAAATGTACCACATATACAGGATGTTTCAGGACAGATGATAAATATTTTATGAGGCAGTAGTGTAAATTGCAATATAAATGCCATATAAAGTGCCACCAATTTTTTCCCGTGTATATAGACACAACAGCTATTAGTATGTAACCCAAACAAAATTAAAGCAAAGGCCAATGAGGACTTTTCACTGATTCTTCCGTCAGTTCTTGGTAGAACACAATCATATTGCTTTAAAAGCGCAATTTTTCTCTGTTTTACATTCAACTTTATTATCATTTAGTTCGGCTTACAGGAATTTAAAATCTGAAGATGTCATTTTAAGCCGAAGTCCATTACCTAAATAAAAAATAACTTGTAGAACATATACAAAACTGTGATTTTAATACAACAATCAGTGAAAATGTCCTTATTTGCCTTTGATTCAGATTTGTTTGGGCTACATACTAACATCTGTATCTCTGTCCTCCGTAAAAAGCTGGACACATGTTACGTGGCATTTTATTGCAGTTCGTCTTTACTAACAACTCCTACAGTATTTACTATTCCCCGTTAAACACGCTGTACACAATGCTACTGATCGCAAAGCATACAACAGTAAAATATGGAATACATCTCAACCTAAGGATTAGGAGATATGCTAATGGAGCATGTAAGGAAGTGGAATACCAAAAATTAAGAAATAATGGAATGAAGTTAACAGAAACAGTGAGAAATATTTAAATAAAAGGAAGTAGAAGACTTAAGTAAGAACGGATTGGTATACTATAAAAGTTGAAAATTTAATGCGCTTGATATATCAACAGATGCATCAAAGAGCTAAAAACCATAGATCACTTAAATTACATCGGTTTACAGTCAAAATGAGGAATACAAACAACATAACAGTTTTGGCGTGCTGTAAATAACTTATTTTCTACTAAGTGACAACATTATGATGAAAAAAAAGTATGAATTAGACAGTCATAAAATAGTTTAATTGAAATATCTAATGATTAGTTTTGTATACGCTAGAAATAAGTTATTCAAAACAGTTATGGAGCACTTGAGACACAATATCCACTCTTCCAAATATTTTATATTATTTGTTTTCATACTGTAATTTTTATAAAATAAGAATTAACTGAGGTTAGTCGCTTGCCATGCTGGCGTTCTATGTCAATAGACAGCTTGTTGTCTTCTTTGTTTAATATTTACACAAGCAGCCGTTTTCAGAAATCTATTTTACCTATGTAAATTTACTACGAACAATCTTTCAAAATATCCTTATAATTATTGGAGAGGATCCAATGTAGCAAAAGGCTTCGGCTATAGACAACTCCATTACAGTGTTACTGAGATTCTTCTGGAATTCAAATGGGAATCGCTAGATGTAAGGCGACATTCTTTTCGAAAAACACTCTTGAAGAAATTTAGAGGGCAGGAATCTGAAGCGAAATGCAGAATAATTCTACTGCTGCCAACTTATTTTTCTCGTTAAGGCTACCAAGATAAGATCGTAGAGATTAGGGCTCGTAAAGAGGCATAAAAGCATTCCTTTTTGCCTCGTTCTTTATGGGAGTAGTATTACAGAAAAGCAAGTAACTATTAATGGTACTAGGTACCCTCCGCCATGTAGATTTGGGTGAATTGCGGAGAATGTATGTATACATAAAATGTTCACCCCGAATTATTATTATGGTACGTTTTGCGCTGTTTAACTGCGATACTTTTGATTTAAGATAATTCAGAAGGTTATTGCAGCATAAAGTATTGCTCTGTCCGTGCATCTTCTTTGAAGAGAGAGCAACTGTGGTCATAAAATTCTTTGATATGCCAGTGAAAATTTTACAGCAACATTAACAGCCCTTTGGTTTTATGACATTGCGTTAAGCGACAAGTTCTCTGAAACTGCACCGCGATAAAGAAAACAAACAGTTGCCATAAGAGTCGGAAGTTTTCTCTGAAACAACACGGAGAGGGGAAACTGTTGTTCGTAAACTGTCCTGTCAAGAAGACTTAACACGGAAACGAGTCTGGTTAAGATATCGCCACATATCCCGGTCGCTGCACATCGTAATACTGCTACCCACGAAAATACCTTCGGGTAGTAGTACAGTTGCCAATGAGTCATAGAGCATATGATTACAGCAAATACTCGGTTCATAAAAATATGGGACAGTCTATGTACTGCAACGGATTTTTTAAAATTTATTTCTATTCTGAATAACTACGTGCAATTCGGACCTAAACTCGCATGCGAAAGAATTAATTAGTAATTCTGATACCAACATCCTGAGTCGTAGACTTTTAATCACTTACGGCTTTCGATAACCAAAATAACATTAGCATGTTAAACGCCATTCTTTTTCCCTTGATTTAGTTATGATCATACAGTATTGCAGATCCTCAGCCTTATAAACATGGATACAAGGGGAAATGCTATCTAAACAGTTGTTATGTTGACTTCTTTGCTATTACATTGCTCGAAATGGGTCCTTCCATTATAAAAGGAAAGATATCGTCAACATAAGAAAAGAACTCGACAATGTACTGTTCAGATCATGCACTATTAACCTTGCATGTAAGTTAGAAAATGAAAAAAAGGAAAAAGATGGGTCGGAGTTACATACAGTGCGATTTCGTGACTTACTGCGACACGACGAAGAGGACTTCCGGTCATTGCCTTTTTAGCTGTTCGTCTACAGTATTCGATAGAGCTTGCACCTTATTTTACAAAGACTGTCAACGACAAACCAAAACACAAAACGTAAGTGTGGACCAGATGTGGCTCCAATTCAAAAAGTGGTATCGACAGAAATTGACAGTTTTATACCAAATAAATTAATAAAAGAAGGGGGTGATCCCCCTTGGTACACCAAACAGGTCACGGCACTGTTGCTAAAGCAACGGAAAAGACATTCTAAATTTAAACGAACACAAAACCAACAGGATTGGCGATCCCACACAGAAGCTCGAAATTTAGCGGAGACTTCAATGCGAGATGCCTACAATACTTTTTAAAACGAAAACCTTCTCGAAAATGGACTGAAAAGAAAAAGTTATTTTGGTCATATGTTAAATATACTAGGGGCAAAACACAAACAATAACCTCACTACGTGATAAAATGGCAATCCCGCCGATGATAGCGCTACTAAAGCAGAATTACTAAACACAGCTTTACGAAACACATTCACCAAAGCAGATGAAACCAATATTCCAGATTTCGAATTACAAAGAGAGGCCGTAATGAGTAACGTTGAAGCCGATATCCAAAGAGTAGTGAAGTAACTTAAAACACTCAACAAGAACTACTCTTCTTGGCCGAACTATATATCAATTAGATTTCTATTAGATTATACTGAAGTGATAGCCCCTTCTTAACAGCCGTGTACAACCGCTCGCTCAAAGAAGGATCTGTACCAAAAGACTGGAAAGTTGCACAGGTCACACCTATATTCAAGAAAGGCAGTAGGAGTAACCCACTAAACTACTGGACTATTGACGCCAAATTGCAGCAAAGTTTTGGAACATATCCTGTATTCAAATATATTGAATTATCTCGAACAGAATGATCTATAGACCCGACGTCAACACGGATTTAGAAAATATCGTTAATGCGAAACACAACTAGCTCTTTACTCACACGAAGTGATGGGTGCTATTGACAAGGGTTCGCAAATTAATTTCGTATTTCTTTATTTCCAGAAAGCTTTTGACACCGTATCTCACAAACGGCTTTTAAGCAAATTGCGTATATCGCTCCAAATTTGCGTCTGGACAGGGGATTTCCTGTCAGAGGACACAATTTGTAGTAATTAATGGTAAGGCATCCACTAAAACAGAGGTGATATCGGGCGTTCCACGGGGTACTATTGTTGCCCTCTACTGTTTCTTATTTACATAAGCGATTAGGGAGAAAATGTAAGCAGATCTCTTAGATTGTTTTCAGATGACGTCGTCATTTACCGTCTAGTGAAATCATTTGAAGATCAAAACCAACTGCAGAACGATCTAAAGAAGATATCACTATGGTGTAAAAATTGGCAATTAACTATAAATTATGATAAGCGTGGAGTCGCCCTTATGAGTACGAAAAGAAATCCTTTAAACTTCGTTTACAAGATAAATCGAATGTTCAATGTTGGTAGAGATTATGGGACTTAACTACGGGGTCGTCAGTCCCTAAACTTAAAAACTAGTTATGAACAATCTATTATACTAAGGACGGCACAATGCCCGAGGGGGGATTCGAACCCTCGACCGCAGTGACCGTGCAGAACGTGACTGGAGCGCCGCGGTCCGCTCGGCCAGCTTACAGCTGAACAAAGAGCAGTTGTGCTCCATGATTAGTTTATTGTTCAAATGTTTCTGAAGCTTGATTTGCTATTACTTCAGATTTAAACTGGAAAGAAAACATAGATAATGTCGTGGGGAAGGCGAATCAGAGACTGCCAGTTACGAAGTGCATTCAAGTTACAACAGCACCGACTTTTTCTCAGGATTGACCACTGATAGGAACGTGGTTTTAAAATATGCACGCACTCATTATGAATGCGTGTTAGAAATTGTAGCACCAAACTGCACATAGAAGTCCGTTGAGAGCGTTAGGACTGTTGTTGATACATAAAATAGCCATAATCTCAGTACAAGAACAGCGTGTGATCGAACGTTACCTCCATTTTCGTGGTGTGTCGCAAATTGAAATTCATGCCCAGTTGAGTAAGGCGTGTGGGGATGGTGTCATGGATCAGTCCAAAGTGCGTTCATGGGTGCGACAGTTCAGAGAGGGTAGAGGATCGTGTGCCAGCACCTATCCCGCACTAGGTGCTGTGACCTCATAGTCGAGCGAGTGGAGAAAATTGTTTTAAGGATCACCGAAGTACTTTTGAACACAATGTGGACCTGAAAATGCGGCAAATGTCCTCAGGTACGCGCCGCGAACGCTGACGGATGACAACAAAACTGCACGTGCGGTATGTAGTCAGGCTATGATGACGCTTGATGACGGCTAAGTGGACTTCATTTCCATTTAATGTAACCTTGGATTTAAAATGGATGCTGTGTTTCAATCCTGAAACTAAGGGTCAGTCAGCTAAAGGAAAGTGACTAATAAATAAATAAATAAATAAATAACATAAAATAAATTCTAGTCCTAAAAGAATGATGGTGGGCGTGTTCGGGGACAGTGATGTAATCCCTACGTACTGCGATCCTGAGGGCACGACGGTGACAGGTGAATCCAGCTCGTGTAAACCAGTGTGAGGATATTTGCAGGTAGGCTAACCAATAATAGCGAGATATTACTGTTTGCCTTTAGCGCTGTGTCTGAAATTTTTCTCTATGAATTAGCTCATACAGGAAAGCTTTGTTCAGTGCCCACGAAGAAATCATGATTCCAATTCTGTTCGATTTGGTTGAACTCTGTTTTGCTGTATATGTAGTGCGTCACGTTTGTTAGGTTACAACATAGCATTTATTGAGGAGTACAAAACGCGTCTTCTGTAGCAATTCAATCACTGATGACCTGAAAGTAGCTGTCGATATTTTTTTACTATTTGAGGCCTCTTACAACACTGCCCCCAGGTTATAAGTTATAAACAATAAGGGGATCAGGTGGGATATCATACACTGTATACATAAGGTACATATTTTATTGACAGATTGGTTACAATTATTTTATTTTATTTTTAATGTTTTTTATGGTGTACGATATATTGCTGTCTCAGAACTTTACTTGAAGTTTAAATGGCGTTAACCTAGTGCGAGAGTACCATAATAGTGCCCTCTAACATGGTGTGTGGTCTCAGACAGTACACTTGCACACCTCTGTAGCATGGACAATTTGAGGTTATCAATCAGCTCTTCTGAATTATTTGGCCATTCTTTCCTGAGTGCAACCTTTGTGGGAGGTGCTGCGATGCGTCTACCACGTACATACCTGACTTTCTCAATCGGGTTTAAGTCCGTTGAACAAGTTGTCCATTCGTTCAATTGCGTCAGCTTAAAGCATGTTTCCCACCAGCACAGCTCCGGGGCAACGAGCGTAGTCGTCCGCCAGAAGGAATCCATCTCCTATGGCACCAGCTTAGGGCACACCAAAGGCTCGAAATCTCGTCTTTACACCTCTGAGCAGTCAAAAAGCTAACCTGAGCGTCAGAATGGTACGTACATTCTCCAATACTGACTCCTGCCCGCACCATTCCATTCAGCACCATTATATGGTGATGTTTTCTGGACATAAAAATCAAATGTTTGTAAATCTATCGGACCGAACTGCGTGATTATTATTCCGTAGCTTACAAACTGCTTAAACTAAGGTAAACTAACCTAAGCATAACACTTACACCCACGCCCGACGGCGAACGGTCGCGCGCACCGCAGCACGGCTATTTCGCAGCGGCTGTTTGTTGCACATTAGGAGGATTGTTCCGAGTTCCATGTTCTCTCCAGGGGAAGGAATGACAATTTTCCGGCTGAACACAAATTTCTCGACTCACCTGTGGACAGAACCCGACTACAAACCTGATGCTTCTCCGCCGTTTGTGCGGGATAAACGGTGTCGTTGTTTTAATGGGACACACTCGACAGGTCTCAGATCATAGAAGCCACATTCCCGTAGACGATTTTGGCCTGTTTGTGTTGATACTGCGAGTCCTGTTGCCACCTATAGGATGCGTTCTGCGTTGCATTCAGTCTCATCCCTCGACGGGCTGTTAACCGGATGTAACGGTGTGAAGGTGGAAGAAAGTACCAGCAGATGTATTAACATTATTTATTCAGTTATGCGAGCGGTTGCGGTGTTATAATCACACCATCTTCACGCCCCCGTTGTGCCACTGTCAGTACTAGCATATGTAAAAGGGGCAGCCATTAATACCGGTGGTGTTCGTCCTTTGATGTCAGAAATCCAACAACTGGTGCAACGGTCATCTCTTGGTACCCATGGACTACCTTGCTCTTGCCTTCTTTCAACGGTTAGTGTTGTCCAAATCGCGCCCAGCTTCTGAAAATTACACTTTAGGGCATTGCATTAGCTGCAGCCACCTCCCTCTGTCCCGCTTTCAACCTTCATATGACTCTTCATGCCATAGCTTCAGGTAAGTGACCTTTCTGCATTGCCCGATCTCCACACTACACTATATGAACCCAACTGCTTGTGTAATTCGTTTGTTAGGGTAAACACACATCAAAAACAACCCCTCTGTAGCAAATTTCTGTTATTCCCACTATCTCGATTGCCGTAATGTTGTCTCCACTCCGTAGAACCGTCAGAAAGAATTCGAGCCATATTAGTATATTCTGCCGATGACCGTACTTCAGAACCTAGATATCTCAACTAATCCCCTAATTGTTTTTACCAGTGTATATTAACAGCATTTGTAAATACGACCCGCCGTGTTTGTACTTCGCCTAAAGCTAAGCGGTACCCGGTTACCTGTGTGGCAGCGCTGTAGACCACGTGACAAACGTGATACACATTCTTGCTGAATTTTTTGATGAGAGCCGGCCGCGGTGGCCGAGGAGACTAAGGCGCTCCAGTCACGGTCTGCACGGCTACTACGGTCGGGGGTTCGAATCCCCCCTCGGGCATGGATATTTGTGCCGTCCTAGTTCGTAAGTAGTTCATAAGTAGTTTGTAAGTTTAGGGACTGATGCCCCGTAGTTAAGTCCCATAGACTTTACAAACATTTGAACATTTTTGATGAGAAACGTACTTTCTACCCAGTGGCATTGAGACACAAGGAAAACACGAATTTATATAAGGTTTTTGGATTTCTTTTAGTTATACATGATGGTGTAACTACTAAACCACCTTGGAATATGGGATCGTTGCAAAAAATTTTAAAAATATATAATATTTTTAACTTGTAACTCGCCTTTATGTTGAAATAATGTTGTGAGTGTAAAATAGTTTTATTTCAGTTATGTGGTATTTCACAACAACAACAACAACAAAATCATAAAAAAAATAGGTCTTGGAGGCATGTTTTCAGTTTTCTGAGGCACAACAGTACTTTGCAGAAATCTATAAAGTGCGCAGTTGCTTCTTTTTGGTACTGCACTTTGCATAACGTCTAGCTGTAGTGCTTTCTGCTTGCTATGGTGAATTCTCAAGACGCAACTGTGAGGGAACGTGTAGCTTGTTTTACCTCATTGTACAGGACTTTCGATAAATGTCGATGGTCTGAATGGAATTTTGTTCGACATCAGAGTTTGCAGGATGCCACTAAGAAGCAGAGCTCAACACGTCAAGCAGCATTAAAATTTTAGTACAGGGCTCTCAGTCAGCGCTAGGCAACGAAGCTATATCTTTCGATTCAATATTAGACATAATGACGAAGCGGTATATGAATTGATTTTAAATTAAAAATGTTCGAGTTTGTGCAAGTAGAGGACGCCTACTCGTCATAGCCGAATTTGTCATCCAAATATATGGTACATGTAGGGCGTGGTGAGATATCAAAGTGCACCAAGTGGATACTCCAGATAGCTAAGCGCTTAGAAAATAGGAGAAATTTTAAAACGGATCTGTCACCATATGCACCTTATCAACTGCCCCTGAGAGCGTTTATAATCCGGTATTTGGCTCAGCGATAAGAGTTCTGATTTTTATTGAATGGTTCCCGGGTGCGATCCCGCCTGGTGACAAATATATTATTTGCTGCTGGGCAATGCGTACACTACTGACTTCACATTTAACCGGAACATCACGTATGTTATTCTGTATTTATATGTGCACAACTTCAGCATGAGACGTCATTATTTAAACAAGCATATTATCTTGCAAACTTGGGGTTGTGAACTGTCAATATTACCACAAAATTCCAAAACTGCACATACGTAATCGAGAGAAAAGAAGAAATCACTTTCCAGAAGCTTCCGTCAAACTACATTCCATTATACGTCACCAGCGGTCCTCGCAAGTATTTAGCGACATGCTGCGTTACGCGTGGTTCACTGCTGGACTGTGCAATGAAGGACGCTGTTTCCAGAATGTCAATCATTTTCTATGGAGGCATTAAAAAAAACCATGTCACTGCAAAAGGGTGGTGTTCATAACGTGCGCAAGATGCAGTCAAAATTATTGCTTTCTTGTTCCTTCGATGAATATAACCCCGGTACATGTAATTGATCAATTTCAAAAGAATGGAGGTATCGATTTACATACACGAGGTCCCCAAGTAGGCGTTAAGTACAGTCCCTTTTTAAATGTTTTTAGTCGCAAATTACAACAGTGCCTTTTTTTTTTTTTTTTTTTTTTTTTTTTGCTAGCTTATATAAATTAATCAAATAACTTATATGATGTTGTGGTTAATTGTGACGTCAGTCTACATCTCCAGCAATACTCTGCAAACCACTGTGAAGTGCATGGCAGAGGGTACGTCCCACTGTACCAGTTATTAGGGTTCTTTCCCATTCCATTCACGTATAGAGCCTGAAAGAAAGGATATGGTGGAGACATGGCTTAGCCACAGCTTAAGGGATGTTTCCAGAATGAAACTTTCACTCTGCAGCGGAGTGTGCGCTGATATGAAACTTCCTGGAAGATTAAAATGTGTGCCGGAACCGGGACTCGAACCTGAGACCTCTGCCTTTCGCGGGCAAGCGCACTACCGACTGTGCTATCCCGACACGACTCACGATGTAGCGTAACAACTTTACTTCCACCAGTACCTCGCCTCCTACTTTCCAAACTTTACAGAAGTTCTCCTGCGAAACGTGCAAGACTAGGGAAGGAAGGATATGGGGAGACATGGTTTTGCGACAGTCTAAGGGCTGAAAAGTAAAGTTGTGAGGCGGCATCGTGAGTCGTGTCGGGATAGCACAGTCGGTCGTGCGCTTACCCGCGAAAGGCAAAGGTCCCAGGTTCGAGTTCCGGTTCCGGCACATAATTTTAATCTGGCAGAAAGTCTCATATCAGCGCACACTTCGCTGCAGAGTTAAAGTTTCATTTTGGAAACAGCTCCAAATAGTTAATCGAATTCTATTCAGGCCATATTGATAGAGACGAGAGATCACACCTTCTCTCTCCATACGTTATGTAGTAAAGCTAAAAGTACAACGTGCTACTGTACACATTCGCTGGGAATGTTATATTTAGCCTGTCGACTGGTCTGGAATTCCAGAAGTGACAGCTTTCTCCGAAACGACAGTAAAAACGAAATTTTGGCGTGTGTCAGGCGGCAGGATCTGTGGGACGGAGCGGGTGATGCCAGCGAGTGCCGCGGCGCGTCGCTGGGCGTCGGACCGTAGCGTGGGTGGCTGGGCGGCTGGGCGGCGGGGCGTCAGTTTTATCGGGAGGTGCAGGCGGCAGGCGGCGCGCGCTAATCCACCCCCGCTCCACGTGGCTGGCGCACACCTCGGTCAGCGGGGGCGGCGTCGCGCACCAGCGCGCACGTGCAAGCGGGGGCGGCAGGGGTGGGGGCGGGGGGGAGGGGAGAGGGCAGCGGCCGAGTAAAAAGAGAGCCGCGCAGCCGGGATCAGCGGCGCTAAGTGGACGGCAGGGGCGGTGCTTGTTGTTTGGCGGGGCTCTGACCCGGCACTGTGCCCGCGCTAGAGGGAAAAAAGGAGGAAGCGCCGCGGAGGAGAGCCTCTGCCGTTTGAGCGCCCGCATCTGACAAATTTTGTCCCTTAATCCGAGCAGCCCTCGCTCACACTCGGGGAGAGAAGCGTTCAGTACTCTCTCCTCTGAAAGCGTTCTGTTTTATTCTCGATAATAGGCAAAAACTCCGTTCAGTCACCGTGTTTTTGTCTTTGTTAGAATATATGACTGGAGAACATTGTTTCGCTCTGTCGTCCTCTTGAAACTTTCCTGTAAACTCACGTATTCAGTCAACTTTCTCTCTGATGTTGTTGTTGTTGTGGTCCTCAGTCCGCAGACTGATGCAGCTCTCCACGCTACCCTGTCCTGTGCAAGTCTCTTCATCCCAGAATACGTTCGGCAAACTACTTCCTTTTGAATCTGCTTCTTATATTCGTCCCTCGGTCTCGCTCTACGATTTTTACCCAACACGCTTCCTTCTAATGCTATGTTGACAATTCCTTGATGTCTCAGAATGTGTCCAACCAATCTATCCCTTCTCTTAGTCAAGATATGTCAGAAACTCCTTTTCTCCCCGATTCGGTTAAGCACCTCCTCATTAGTTACGTGATCTATCCATCTAATTTTCATCATTCGTCTGTAGCAACCCATTTCAAAAGGTACTATCATCTTTTTATCGCCGACCGCGGTGGCCGAGGGGACTGAGGTGCTCCAGTCACGGTCTGCACGGCCACTACGGTCGGGGGTTCGAATCCCCCCTCGGGCATGCATATTTGGGCCGTCCTTAGTCTTAGTTAGTTCATAAGTAGTTTGTAAGTTTAGGGACGGATGACGCCGTAGTTGAGTCCCATAGACTATACAAACATTTGAAACATCTCTTTATCTGAACTCCTTATCGTCCACGTTTCACTCCCATACAATGCTACACTCCAGACAAATGCTTTCAGAAAGGACTTCCTAACATTTAAAGTGATATTGGGTGTTAACAAGTTTCGCTTCTTTAGAAACGCTTTTCTTCCCATAGCCATTCTGAATTTTATATCTTCTTTACTTCGGCCATCAGAAGTTATCTTGCTACCCAAATAACAAAATTCATCTACTACTTTTACTGTCTCATTACCTAATTTAATTCCTGCAGCATCACCTGATTTTCTGACATTGCATTCCATTACCTTCGTTTTACTCTTGTTAATGTTCATCTTCTTCTCAAAACACTGTCCATCCCATGCAATTGCTCTTCCAGATCTTTTGCGGTCTCTGACAGAATTACTATGTCATCAGCAAACCGTAATGTTTATATTTCTTCTCCCTGCACTTTAATGCCCTCTCCAAATTCTCCTTCCATTCCTTCACTGCCTGCTCAACGTACAGATTAAACAACATTGGGGAAAGGCCACAACCCTGTCTTACTCCCTTCCCAACCTTTGCGTCCCTTTCCTGCCCTTCGACTCTAATAACCGCTGTCGGGTATAGGTTGAATATAACTCTTCGCTCCCTGTATTTTACCCCTGATACTTTCAAAATTTGGACATTGTCAAAAGTTTTCTCCAAATCGACAAACGCTAAAAACGTATTTTCCCTTTCTCTAGCCTATGTTCTAAGATAAGTCGTAATGTATTGCCTCCCGTTTTCCTACATTTCTCCTA
Organism: Locusta migratoria; assembly: GCA_026315105.1. Taxonomy (NCBI): domain Eukaryota; kingdom Metazoa; phylum Arthropoda; class Insecta; order Orthoptera; family Acrididae; genus Locusta; species Locusta migratoria. The sequence continues at coordinate 207,759,346 of CM048747.1, read as the reverse complement.
AATCCAAACTGATCTTCCCCGAGGCCAGAAACCGCAAGTTTTTCCATTCGTCGGTACATAATTCGTGTTAGTATTTTGCAACCATGACTTATTAAATTGATAGTTCTGTAATTTTCACACTTGTCTGCACTTGCTTTCTCTGGAATTGGAATTACGATATTCAAGTCCGAGGGTGTTTCCTCTGTCTCATGCATCTTGCATACCAGGTGATACAATTTTTCACGACTGGCTCTGCTAACGACATCAGCAGTTCAGACGAAATATCATCTACTCCAGGAGCCTTGTTTCTACTCAAGTCCTTCAGCACTCTATGAAATTCTTCTCGCAGTATCATATCTCCTATCTCATCATCCTCCACTTCGTCTTCCATTTCTAGAATACTGCCTTCAAGTTCATTTACTTTGTATAGGCCCTCTATATATTCCTTACACAGTTCAGCTTTCCCCCTCTTTGCTTAGTACTGGTTTTCCGTCTGAGTTCTTAATATTCATATAGCTGCTTTTCTTGTCTCCAAATATCTCTTTTATTTTATTTTCTGATAGTAATACAAATGCTCTTCCCTCCGTAATTTCTTTTCCTTCTGTTTCTTCAACCATAACCCTTTAATGCATGACTTTTTATTTGTAACTATAAAAACTACCACGATACATGTAAACTGCGTATATACTGAGAAAAATATTGAAAAAAAATTGTTAACATTCAAAAAATGTTCAAATGTTTGTAGATCCTGTGGGACTTAACTACGCCGCGGCGGAGTGGCCAAGCGCATTGAGGCGCTTTGCTGCGATGCGCGAGGCTGTTCCCCGTCGGGGGTTCGAATCCCCACTCCAGAATGGATATTTGTGTCGTATTTAGTGTAAGGTAGTTCATAGGTAGTTTGTAAGTTTAGGGACTAATGACCCCGTAGTTAAGTCCCATAAGATTAACAAACATTTGAACTTAACTACGGGGTCATCAGCCTCTAAACTTACAAACATCCAGTCGCTTTCCCCTATACGCAATGCTTGCTCTTGCTAAATTGCTTATTTTTACAAGCTGAAAAAGGTACCGATCACTCCCAGAAAGATCGGTTCTCCTCACGGTCTTTTAAGAGACCATTGTATATGTGTCTTCTGAGATGACCTGCTACAATTTAACTGTCTTATAATGCGTCACATCTTCTGATCCTTGATGCTGCCATGGAGGCAGGTGCCTCTCTGCTTGCTTGTCGGCTGTGATACAGGGAATCCACGCAAAGGCGTTTGCGGCGATTGTGCTCGGATGCAGACCGCTCATACCTGCCGCATCGCTTGCTCGCTGTTTCACTGATGTGGCGTGCCTGTTGCTTCGAACATTCGTGCAACACGTATCTTTGTCGCCTTGACTGTTATCAAAATACGCTCTCGCTTGTTCCCTTGAAAATGTATCGTGTTGAGTGGAATTTGCTGGAAATGATCAAAGAACGATTTTTCAAAGACTCCATCTCGTTCATTTATAATTGTCTTTAACGAGAGAAAAAAGGTTTTGACACATAACGACTTTCACTCACAAAAGCCTTGCATAAGCAGCACGTTCTGTCACAGAGAGTTTGGGCAGTAACTTAAGGGAAAGTGCTGTTACGAGTATATCACAATTATACGTCAGTGATCAGGTTATAGTGATATATTTGGTTTTGCGTAATGTGACGTTAAAATACATCAGTTTGTTTCCGATTAACAAATTTCGGCGCGCGTGAGTGGCTTTGCTCTAAGGCGCCTTGCTGCCGATAGCGCGTCTGCTCCCCAGTCGGAGGTTCGAGTCCTCACTCTGGCATATGTGTATATGTGTGTGTGTATTGCCCTGTACATAGTTCACACGTCACCGAGCCATTTCCAGTAGAAGCGATAACACTCACTATGGTACGTCGATAGCCGGATACGCCTCGTCTCGTTACCTCTTTGCCTTGCTTCGCGCGCCAGCCATTCGGAAGAGAGGGCCTCGCCAAGATACGCCGGCACACCCCAGCCACGACAGTCAATCAGTACCAGCGAGTATAGCCGTCAGTACCAAGCAGACATAGGAGTGCTACGGTTCCAAGAGGTCCGTCTACAACTAGCTAAAATCTACATTAGCAACAAGCCGGAACAGTATACGATTCTTAATGTTACATTGGATAACTGTGCACTGTGTAATAGGCAGACGTGCACCACAAGCACATCACCAAAATAATTGTGTATTCTCTGTATTTTTAATAAAAGTACACTCCTGGCCATTAAAATTGCCACACCACGAAGACGACGTGCTACAGACGCGAGATTTAACTGACAGAGAGAAGATGGTGTTATATACAAATGATTAGGTTTTCAGAGCATTCACACAAGGTTGGCGCTGGTGGCGACACTTACAACCTGCTGACACGAGGAAAGTTTCTAACCGATTTCTCAGACACAAACAGCAGTTGACCAGCGTTGCCTGGTGAAACGTTGTTATGATGCCTCGTGTAAGGAGGAGAAATGCGTACCAACACGTTTCCGACTTTGATATGGGTCGGATTGTAGCCTATCGCGATTGTGGTTTATCGTATAGCGACACTGCTGCTCGCGTTGGTCGAGATGCAATGACTGTTACCAGAATATGGAATCGGCGGGTTAAGGGCAGCAATACGGAACGCCGTGCTGGATCCCAACGGCCTCGTATCACTAGCACTCGAGATGACAGGCATCTTATCCGCATGGCTGTAACGGATCGTGCAGCCATGTCTCGATCCCTGAGTCAACAGACGGGGACGTTGGCAAGCCAACAACCATCTGCACGAACAATTCGACGATGTTTGCAGTAGCATCGACTATCAGCTCGGACACCATGGCTGCGGTTACCCTTGACGTTGCATCACAGACAGGAACGCCTGCGACGGTGTACGCAACGACGAACGTCGGTGCACGAATGGCAAAACGTAATTATTTCGGATGAATCCAGGTTCTGTTTACAGCATCATGATGGTCGCATCTGTGTTTGGCATCTTCGCGGTGAACGCACATTGGAAGCGTGTATTCGTCATCACCATACTGGCGTATCACCCGGCGTGATGGTGTGGGGTGCCATTAGTTACACGTCTCGGTCACCTCTTGTTCGCGTCAAGAGCGCTTTGAACAATGACAGCTACATTTCAGATGTGTTGCCACCCGTAGCTCTACCCTTCATTCGATCAGTAGGATTATGCACGACCGCATGTTGTAAGTCTTGTACGGGCCTTTCTGGATACGGAAAATGTTCGAAAGCTTCCCTGGGCAGCACATTCTCCAGATCTCTAACCTATTGAAAACATCTGTTCAATGGTGGCCGTTCAACTGGCTCGTCACAATAAGCGAGTAACTACCATTAATCAACTGTGGTATCGTGTTGAAGCTGCACGGGCATCTGTACGTGTACACGCCATCGACATCTACATCGATACTTTGCAAATCACATTGAAGTGCCTGGCAGAGGGTTCATTAACCACTTTCATAACTTTTCTCTACCGTTCCATTCTCTAATAGCGCGTGGGAAGAAAGAACACCTAAATCGTTCCGTTGTCGATCTGATTTCTCTTATTTTATTGGGATGGTCATGTCTCCCTACGTAGGTGGGTGCTAGCAAAATATTTTCAAATTCAGAAGTAAAAGTCGGTGATTGAGTCAATGCCCATGCGTATCAAGGCCGTTATTACAGCCAGAGGTGATTGTTCTGGATACTGACTTCTCAAGATCTATGCACCCAAACTGCGTGAAAATGTAGTCACATGACATTTCTAGTTTAATACATTTGTCCAATAAATCCCCGTTTGTCATGTGCATTTCTTCTTGGTGTAGCAATTTTAATGGCCAGTAGTGTAGTTCTAAAGTAGTCATGCTGGCAGCTGTTCTTGATACGAGTTCTCGAGTTTTAGTTTCGCATTCTTTTGTGAAGCAATTTCGGATACTGTGTTTTGCAATTACGCTGCAGCACAACTGTTGTTAGTAGCATCACCATTTGTATCGCGTAGCAAGGTATTGAATGTGTGTAGCAGTTACTATACGATCAGAATTTCTTAGATTGCGTACCAAATTCCTACCCCACGTAGAGCTGTGTACAGCGAGAGTAGCTATCTGTTATCAGTGGGTAGTCGCTATTAGAGGATCGGAACGGACCTCCAGAGCCGAAATTGGCTGTCAGCGTCCTCCTCATCATGAGCCTTCCCGTTAACGCGGGGATCGTGCTTCTCTCCCCCCTCCCCCACTCTCCCCCCTCCACGCTACCTTGCCGCTATCGGAGAGGCCTTGACGGAACAAGGTGGGAACCCCCTGGGGGCTTCGTGCAGGGCGCGCAAGGTTTCCCGGCAGAGGTGATAATAACGGCGATGAAAGGGGGCGTGTCCGGCGCATTCCACCCCGCAGAGCCGGGGGCGCCGTGGCCGTCAGGAGGCAGGGGCAGCGTGGCTGCTGGTGGCAGGGCAGGGCAGCGCAGGGCAGCCCACGCAGACATCAAACGCCCGCCCCAGGCCGTCCGGCCGTCTGCTTGTTGCGCCGTGGCTGACGCGCCTCCCAGCTACATGCCGCTGCGTGCTACAGCGCCTCACTGATTAGCGTGGTGCCTGACGCGAATCAATTCACGCAGTACGTCAACGCGTTGAAAAAGGGGCGAAAAATAACCATAATATACATGCAGAGTGAAAGTTTCATTCTGAAAACATCCCTTAGGCTGTGGCTAAGCCATGTCTCCACCATATCCTTTCTTCCAGGAATGCTAGTCTTGCATGGTTCGCAGGAGAGCTTCTGTGAAGTTTGGAAAGTAGGAGGCCAGGTACTGGCGGAAGTAAAGTTGTGGGACGGTATTGTGAGTCGTGTCGGGAGAGCGCAGTCAGTAGTGTGCTTGCCCGCGAAAGGCAAAGCTCCCAGGTTCGAGTCCCAGTTCCGGCACACAATTTTAATCTGCCAGGAAGTTTCATAGCAGCGCACACTCCGCTGCAGAGTGAAAGTTTCCCTCTGGAAACATCCCTTAGGCTGTAGCTAAGCCATGTCTCCGCCATATCCTTTCTTCCAGAAGTGCTAGTCTTGCATGGTTCGCAGGAGCGCTTCTGTGAAGTTTGGAAAATAGGAGGCGAGGTACTGGCGGAAGTAAAGTTGTGGGGCGGCATCGTGAGTCGTGTCGGGATAGCTCAGTCGGTAGTGCGCTTGCCCGCGAAAGGCAAAGGTCCCAGATTCGAGTCCCAGGTCCGGTACACAATTTTAATCTGCCAGGAAGTTTCATATCAGCGCAAACTCCGCTGCAGAGTGAAAGTTTCATTCTGGATAATATACATTTTCGGATAAAAAGAGTGCGTGACGTAAATATCGCTTATGTATAAGCTCCCTCCTTTGCTAGGTACAATGAGGAGTCTGAATGAATGCGCATGATGGAATAGCACAATGTACTTTACCAAAATAGGAAACCAGAGGAAGAAGTTGCATGCGGAGGTTTTTAGCAAGCGTTCTAGCTTTCCTTCTCTCACCCTCAATTTTTTTCAAAATGCTGACGAGCTGTCCTTAGTGATATGTCTGAATTAACAGACGTTGCTATGTGATGCTAGAAACGCTACCAATATATATATATATATATATATATATATATATACAACTAGTTGAATCCCCGCTGCTTCGCATGCGTAGGCTTCTTGGTCTGCACCAGTTGTTTCTTTATAATCCTGATGAAGAATCCATATCTTAAGTTTCCTAGTTATAGCTTGAAATTTGAGTTAACAGCACCATATTTTTGAAAATCAATTTTTTCGTCCCGTATTTCACCCCCTTATTAGTCTAGTTTCCAAAAATACTGAAACACGTTTCTTTTAAATTCGATCCCCGAATCCAAATCCGAAAATTTGTAGTTCTAACTTCAAAATTTTCTAAATAGCAACATATCTCCGAAAAACACCCCCTCTCCAATTTAACTTCGTGGTTGGGTGAATTTCCAAAAATATATGTTTTAACGTCTAACCAACTACACAAATACCAATTTTTGCAGCTCTGGCTTCAAAATTGTATCAATAGCAACGTGTTTTCAAAAATAATTTTTGATCCTCTATTTAACCATCTTCACATGTTGAATTTCCGAAAATACTAAAAATCATGGATTTTTAATCCTGACCAAGATTCCATATCCGAAGTTTCGTAGTTGTAACTTAAAATTTGAGTTAACAGCAACATATTTTTGAAAATCAATTTTTTGCGTCACCTATTTTACCCCCTTATTTGTCGATTTTCAAACAATGCCGAAACACGTGTCTTTTAACTTCGAACCCTGAATTAAAATACGAAATTTTGTAATACTAGCATCAATATTGCCTAAATAGCTACGTATTTTCAAAAACCTTTCATCCCCTATTTCACCCCCTTACGGACCGAATATCGAAAAATCTTTTTTAAAAAAAATGACGCCTACAGAGTAAGATCAACACCCTCCACAAATTTCAAGTTTCTATCTTCAGTGGTTTGGGCTGGGCAATGATGAGTCCGTCAGTCACTCAGTCGAAACACTTCCTTTGATATATAGAAGAAGAAGAAGATGTACAATAATTAACTTCGCGAGTAGAAGATTTTAGATACCACCAAGGATCGATTTTCCTTCTCTCTAAAGAAAAATAATCTCTGAAAATCCTACATTCCCTTGTTTTACCGCCGGAGAGAAAGAACAGCGAACCGCTTCATTTGTCTGTCTTTTGCCGCCCCTAGTTAAGACGCATTACTAGCAGCTCTCCCTGTTCACCATTAAAATTGTTGTAAGTATAGTGTTAAATTCAAAGACAATATACATGGAAATACGAGGCGTGTCCAGAAAGTAAGTTCCGTTTGGTTATATAAAACGAACGGGTACAGAAACAGAAAAAATATTGATTGTACAAAAATCTACAACTGTTAAATTACTTTTCTACATAGCTTCCGAAATTTTATAGGCAACCGTCATAGCATGGCACAAGGTTTTGTGCGCCTTTTTCATAGGATGTTGCCGTCTGTGTATACAACCATGTGGTAACATGTTCTTTCAGCTCGTCATCATCTTTGAAGTGTTGTCCACCAAGGACAGATTGTAGGTGTAAGAAGAGGATTACTGTCAAAAGACTTTTTTTTCACGATAATGCCTGACCTCACACACCGAATGTGACCAAACAATTCTTACGAAAATTTCAATGGGACCTGTTTCATCATCCATACATACAGCTCGGTCCTCTCTCCTAGCGACTTTCATCTCTTCTTACACCTAAAATCGGTGGTCAACACTTCAGCGATTATAAAGATCTGTTACCACATAGTTAAATACACAGGCGGCAACCTTCTGTGAAGGACGCATGCAAAAACTTGTGGCACGCTATGTAAAGTGCTTACAAAATTTCAGCAGTTACGTGGAAAAGTAGTTTAAGAGTTGTAGAATTTTGTGCAATAAAAATTTCTTCTATATCTGTGTACAATTTCATTTTATTACCAAACGGAACTTACTCTCTGGACGAGCGTCGTATATAAGTTCATTAATTTAATGGAGGAAGATTTCTTATTTGATTTCCCGTCTTATAGTGGCGTAGATAATTTACCATTTGCGTGTTACACAATTGGACGCCATGACGGCTGATGAATAACAGTGCAGTGATTGTTAAACATTTTATTAACATTAGAATTCAATCTTCCCCATTCACAATAGTATTCAATTTTTTTTTCCTCTAGAACCTGCAGTCATTTATATTAAGCTATAGTATACGACGAAGTCTGAATTTTCTATCACCGCGATATTTTACCAACCGCAAACGCGGAGCCCGCAACTAAAATTTATCGCACGGTCCACTGCACATCAAAATTCCACTCGTCCAATTCTTGATCACGATGGTGTTTTACCTTCAATTATTCTCATCTTAAATTTACAGATTTCTGGCTGATATCATCAAAACGATGTATCGTAACTGTGAAGGTAATGCCTGTCAACTTTTTTATAACGTAGTTGCCGCCAATATTCCCCTTATTTCTGACGTTATCCAAAATTAATCAAAGAATATTTAATATCATACTCTCCATTTATCCTCCATTTCTCCCTGATTCAAAGCTTTCCCGTGATATTTTAGTTAACGTCTCAAACCCCAACAACTGATAGGCGCTACATTATATGCTGCTGCTCTTCTAAACATAGATTTTTAACTTAAAAGTCAGTCTCAGTTGCAAACATTTTCTTTATTTCACTGATGCGTTTCGCTCTTTTGAGGCATCATCAGATTATGTAAACATATAGTGAGCTATTTGTCATCATCGTAAAGTAAACCATCTAGAAAGAAAACCTATCGTCATGGTTACTAAAAAACTTTAAATATATATATTAAATAAAACGCCAAATAAAAACTGAAAAAAAATTAAAGAACCATGACGATAGGTTTTCTCCCTTGATTGTCAATGATGTCAAGTAGCTCACCATATATGTACATAATCTGAAGATGTCTCAAAAGGGCGAAACGCGTCAGTGAAATAAAGAAAAATTTTGCAACTGAGACTGACTTTTAAAATTAATTCATGACCAGTTTCTATACCAGCCACCAGTTTGGAGTGGAACCAGTTTTAAATAGATTCTAAACTTGGGTTTTTAAGTCTCAGTAGCTAGAAGGTCTTGTAATGACACAACATCAGCATATGAAATTTTCTGCCACAAACCTCTTTACTAGATGGTTGCGCTAAGCTTCAGCGTCACCCCGGGCATGTAAGATACCTGAGTAAGTACTATGCGTCACGTAGGTACATTTGTTAACCATGTAATTACAGATAAAAGATTTTGTCACGTTGTAAATTAATTTCAAGACTAATTAGAATGTTTGCAGTATTCAATATGTACCAAACGCATGATCATTAATCTCAAATTTATTGTAAAATATTTTTCATAACATATAAAATCTCTATGTAATTGCTAGGAAGAGATAGTGGTTGTTCGTTGCTGGTGGATGTTAGAATATCCAGGATACGGGGATTATGATTGGTTTCTATATGGAATGTTAACGGATGTATCACGAACGCTCAGTATATGTTTCAACTCAAAAGTAAGTTCTGCATTCGCCTATAGTTATTTAACCTCTTGCAAATGCAATTTATGTTGAGTGGAAACGTAGCCTACGGGAGCTATCTCAAATGTTCAAATCTGTAAATGTAAATGTAAATCTATCGGACCAAACTGCGTGGTCATCAGTCCGTAGCTTACAAACTACTTAACCCTAGGTAAACTAACATAAGGACAAACACACACACCCATGCCCCAGAGAGGACTCGAATCTCCACGGCGAGCAACCGCGCGCTCCGCAGGGAGACGCTTTAGACCGCTCGGCTACTCCACCGCGGCGGGAGCTATCTCATATAGAATTAAGAACCTGCAGGTTATACACACGTGGCTTTATCTGCAATTGATCGTAAAATTGACTGTCATGTTAGACACAGAACTGTTAGCAATTCCAAATTGTGTAATGGATTACCCGTTCGGTCCAGAGAGACTCATCCCTAGACTCTCTCTCTCTCTCTCTCTCTCTCTCTCTCTCTCTCTCTCTCTCTCTCTCTCTTGTGCAAAAAATGAATTCAAGGTTTACAGGTTCAAACAGCTGCAGACCATAAATAGAGAATCAGCGAGCTGCATCGACACCACAGCGTCTAGCCTATGGTGGTAAGAAACAAATGAACTGTTCTCTTTCGGAATTTTCGCAGCATCTTATCAGCACCTGACCAGAGACTTAATTTTCATCGTGCCTCCAGAAAGAGTTAATTTGAAACAATGTATTATCTCAGACATATTGAATTTACTTATTTATTCGTTTATTAATTTTAGGCACAAGGGCTTAGCATATGTGCAATCAAGTACTAAATTGTCATAATAAAAAAAAGTTCAAATGTTTGGAAATCTATCGGACTAAACGGCTTGGTTATTAGTTCGTAACTTACAAACTACTAAAACCAAGTTAAACTAACCTAAGGACAACACAAACACCTATTCCTGAGGGCGGGGACTCGAACTCCCAACGGTGCGCACCGCAGCAAAGTGCCCATTGCGCACGCCTAATCCGCCGCGGCAATTGTCATAATAAGAAATCCGACAGTTGTGCTATCATAACTTATTTGTATTGGCTATCAGTGTACCCTTTTTTATTTTATTTCATGTTATTTTATATTTTTTATATTGGAGATGCAGATACCGCCTAAAGAATGTGGCTGAAGATTCTGGCTTGGATCTCTGAAACTATAACTACCTTACAATATAAAAATGTTTGTACGTCTAAGGGATTTATCTTCTGCTGACTTACAAACTACTTAAACTAGCTTATGCTAAGGACAACAGAAACACCCATGCTCGTTGTAGGACTCGAAACTCCGACGGCGAGAAAACGCTTGCTCTGCAGCAAGGCGCCTTACAACGCTCGGGCTGTCCACCGCGGCCCTAGCAGAGCATTACATTTCTATGTCGCAATATGCTAAGCGGAAGCAGTTTATGGCGTTGACATATCATTAATTAGTGTCTCTTTTGATATCGCGCTGTTTAAATGAGGACGTGTATTTGATTGTGAAAACCTGGCATTAATGCGGAGTGCACTCACTATACTTTGCTATAGTTTCCGTTCCCTCCATTTCACTGTGCATTCGTAATGTGAATTCCGATACTCGTTTAAAACGTGTGTATCAGAATCAGTTATATATATATATATATATATATATATATATAGGGTGTTTCACTAAGTGTGTTTGCCTCTGTAACTTATAAAATAATAGGTGATGGGAAATTTTAATGCAGTAGGTCAACACAAGACATGTTACACTTTCTGCGGAGCTATGAACATAGTTTCTTGTATCATTTTCCAAAGAGTTACAGCACAAAGATATAATTTTTAATGGAACAATAGTTTTTTCTATAGTGCAGTGGATTCGTTGAAACCAGCTGCGTCCAAATAAATTTAAACTACATTCCTATCGCTGTTAGTTTGGGAGCTACAAGTTTCAGGAGCAGATACCACAAACGCTGCGCATAATGCAATGCGCCTTCTAAATGTGGTGCGGCCGAGTTGTAACGTCGCCGGTGTCACGGAGCGAGAAGCTTCCTCGATGTGCTGTTAGACTGCCGACTGTCGCCGCACACGTCCGTATACCCGACAGTTGGAGCCACACAAACAACCGTGGCTCAATATACCACAGTTACTGACATCGGATGACGATGGCATACATGAACAACGAGTACGTTGACATGTTGCTGATGCTCGGCGAGTGCCGACACGATGCCACTGAAGCAACTCGGCCGCACCATATTTAGAAGGCACATTGCATTATGCGCAGCGTTTGTGGTATCTGCCCCAGATGCTTTGAAGGGTTGTAGCTCCCAAACTAACAGTGATAGGAATGTAGTTTAAATTGATTTGGACGCAGCTGGTTTCAACGAATCTAATGCACGATATAAAAAACTATTGTTCCATTTAAAAAATATCTTTGTGCTGTAACTCTTTGGAAAATGATACAGTAAACTATGTTCATAGCTCATCAGAAAGTGTAACATTTCTTGTGCTGACCTACCGCATTAAAATTTCCCGTCACCTATTACTTTATAAGTTACAGAGGCAAACACACTTAGTGAAACACCCTGTATATTGCTAATTGTTTTTTCTTACTTTTAATTCGTATAATTCTGGGATTCAATTACCGCCTAACATGAACTGCAAGATCTCAATGAAATATGAGACGGGGAAGGGCACAAACAAGTAAGTTGAAGTCAACAAGTCTAGACAAAATCTTCCATTTCGGACAAAATGTCAGTGAAAGAAACACATATTCGTTTCACTCTATGAACTCTAAAAAGAAGAACTTTGAAAGCAATGATTTCACAAGAAGGGTTTTTCCGGAATCTTTCTTACTGTCTTAGAGACCGAACAAATGCATCAATGCTACTACGTCTTTATTACTTTGGTGGAGATGTTTAAGTACCTCATGCACATCATCGTTTTATCCATTCCCGGTACAATGTCGGAAATGAATTACTTTGTTCGTTATTATATTCCACAGCTCCCTGGTTTCCCTTAACACGATCATTCACTTACAGTAGTTTACATTCACCACTGTGTTTCTGTGTTTTTAATGCGTTCAATTTTAGGCTGATGTTATTAACTACTGGAAAAATTCAGAATACTTTTCCCGCACACTGAATACTTTACCATCCAGTATCTGGTGGCTGAATTTTAATTATCCGTTTTTATATATATTAATACTCGCTTTTATTTCTTTTCATTATTTCCACTAGTACTAAAACATTCGCTCGTAGATCGAGTATTTTTTAAACATTTTCGAAAACTATTGTGTCTTCTGATATTTTGGAAATATTTTCTTCCTTGGGATAACAACACTCTTACGATATTTTAATATACGAAAAACAGTCTAAAACGTAATATTTATTATTTATTACCAACCGTTTTCAACCCAATTTTTGGTCCATCTTCCGGATTTCTTTCTCTAAGATGGTGTCGAAAGGTGCAGGAGCAGCACAACCCACTATATCAGTTTAAAAGAGGACATAAAAACAATTCACAAGAGGACTGACATATATATATATATGTTTTACAAGTAGGTTCGATCTGCATGAGAGTGTTACGATGGTTCTGGAACTCATGTGGGAATACATAGAGGGAAGACGACGTTCTTTCCGAGAAAAGCTGTGGTGGAAATTTTTAGGGCCAGCATTTCTAGCCCGAGTGAAAAACAATTCTACTGCCACCAACCCGCATTTAGTATATGTCTCCAGTGTGACACTGTACAGGACACCGATACGAAACGATAATAACAGACTGGAAGCATTTGAGATATGGTTGTAGGGGAGAATGGATAGGAGAAAACAGGATGGAAATCGTGGGCCACGAAATTGCGTTTGAAATGATTTGAGAGAGGAGAAGGCTGTTGCAAGTAAGAAGAACTGGATGGACCATTCGTTAAGGGTAAGTATTTAATTTCCAGATGCTTTGGAATGACTAGTTTGTGAGAGAATATTGAGGAAGGAGAAGGTAAAAGTTTCTAGGTGACTTAAAGGTAAGTGAATGATTCGCGGAAGACAGGACATCGTGGAAAGCTATGTTTTGAAAACCTGCCTCTGGGCAGAAGAAGATGAGTACGCATTGTGAAATATCAAGAACCTGTGTGCCAAAGGTATTGCGGATAGAGTTCGTAATAATGATATAGTTCATAGCATAATGAGTGATGGGGCTCATACACCTTCTTTATGTTTAAATGTTTGTAAACGTAATGCACCAACTGCTAGGATCGAAGACCATTAGACTTACGAACTAACCAACTTACGCTAAGGACGGCACACAGACCCATGCCCAAGGAGCGGCTCGAACCTCCGGCGGGAGAGGCCGCGCAATCCAATGCATGGCGACTTAGATCGCGCGGTCATTCCCGTTGGTCTGTGGTTTGTGAATCATATCTCGTGAACTATAAGTCGAAGATCGATATAATTTTATTGTTAATTTCGGTGGTATATGTGAAACTGTTGCAGAATGTCTCGCGAATACAGTTACTAGTATAGACGTAATTAATTTTCGAGCCGAATAACGTTGTATTACTGCATGAGAAACGGAAAAGTAGTAAGTGCGAAACATCTTCGTCAGCAAGAATGACCCGTATATTTTTGTGAATACGAGAAAAGATCGTCGTTAATTGCTAAGTGCGGCCTTAGATGCCACATTATCAAACAGTTGATGAATTAAGTCAAATTATTCACGTGGGACATCATGTGGCAGTTTTCAAATCCTGTATTTGTTTTTGAAGTAATATCACTTGAAGTGTGTGTCGTACTGTTATTTACATTCAGATATTGTGCGTACTATCGTTGATCTTCCTGAGGCGCCTTGCTGCGGAGCGCCCGGCTGCTACAAGTCGTTGGTTCGAGTCCTCCATCGGCATGGGTATCTCTATCGTCCTTAGCGTTAGTTTACGTAGTTCAAAAGTCTAGGGGCTGATGACCACTGCAGTTTGGTTCCATAGCTTTACAAACATTTGAATATTGTTTGAACGTTCATGTCATGAGCCTCTTAGGAAGACATCGAGATTCTTCCTCGAGGGAGTTCTTCTTTAACTCCCCCCCCCCCCCCCAGCCATTTTAAATCGCGCCAACCATTCATTTCAACGACTACGGCTGAAGCAATCAACATCGTACACTTCGTGTATAAATTGGTGTCTCACTGTAACAATTTTTGGAATTTCACTCAAAATTTAATGCATGCACATTGCTGCTCCAAATCAGCTTTATTCCAATACTGTGCGACACGTAATTCTGCTCATTACGGTATTGAACGATGACTTACAGACAGTAATGAAACTTCCGGCATTTACTTATTCAAATAAAGGAATTGTGAGCGACTGAAGTGACTTACAGCAAAACAGCCGGCGGTAGTGCAGTTAAAGTGAGAACTGTCCAATTACGACGTATGTCCTCAAAGTAAGTTCCGTTTGGTTATATAAAACAAACATGTACAGATAAAAGAAAAATAATTATTGTACAGAAATCTACAACTGTTAAATTACGTTTATACATAGCTTATGAAACTTTGTAGGCACTTGTCTTTGCGTATGACTTCTGTATGACTTCTTCATATAAGGTTTCCGCCTGTGTATTCTACCATGTGGTAACATGTTTTTTTCAGCTCGTCATCATCGTTGAAGTGTTGACCACCAATGACAGATTTTAGGTGTTCGAAAGATAGTCGCTAGGAGTGACGTCTCGGCTGTACGGAGGATGATCAAACACGTCCCAGTGAATTTCCCATAAGAGTTGTTAGGTCACATTCGCTGTGTGAGGTCGGCCATTATCGTGGAAAAACAACACCATTTGACATGATCCTTGGCACTTGTTCTGTATTGCGCGGCGCAATTTCTTAATGGTCTCGCAGTAATCATGTGCATTGATTGTTTGGCCTCGTGGTAAGAATTCCATGAGCAAAATTACTTTTGTGCCCTGGTGCATACGACTTTTCGAGATGTCAAGATTTGCTTAGGCTTAACCTTCGTTGGGGGTGAAGTGTGCTTCCATTCCATTGATAGCCGTATTGTTCTGGGGCGTCGTACGATACCCAAGTTTCATCCACCATGAGTATCCGATCAAGGAAACCATCGCCTACTTCATTGTAGCGTATCAAAAACTGAAGTGCACTGCCTATCGTTGTTATTTGTGTTGTTCAGAAAGAATTTCGGATAGCCAATGTGATCAAAGTTTTCGAAATTTCAGTTTTTCAATGACAATTTCATAAATTGGTGATCGTGAGATTTGCGGAATCTCCACAGCAAGGGCACCAAGTGTAAACTTACGGTTGTGCTCAATCTTGAACTGTGTGAAGCAGTTCATCAGTAATCACAGACGGGCGTCCACTTCGTTCTTCATTGTGCACTTGATCACGTCCTTCATTGAACATTCTCAGCCATCTTTTAACCATTGTATCACTCATAGCATTTTGTCTGTAAACCTAGCAGATTTGCCGATGAATTTCCTTTAGTTTAACTTTCTTTGCATTTAGAAAATGAATAACAGATCTGGTTTCACACCCAGCGGCATATTCAATCACGGTTGACATTATAAAGAAGCACTACAAAGTATACATTGGCAGCAGCGATCTGAAAATGACGTACTTGTCATCTCCTTGAGTCAGAGTAACTGCCGCGCATTCTCAGAACTGCGATCGTAGCGCTGCCACGTACAGAAATAGAAACGGAAGTTACTTTGTGGAAGACCCTCGTATTAATCTACCTGTCCCTCACAACAGTTTAACCAGACTTCTAAAATAACTTCCTCTAGTAGGGACTGGCATAATTATTTTCCTCTTTCCCCGCTATACTGAGATAATCAACAGTATAGTCAGCTTTACTCGTGAGAACTTACCAACGTGCACGTTATGCACGGATTCACTTAATTGCAATATCCCGTGTCATCGTAGGGTGTTTCGCAATACATGTTTTCAGTATTCTGAGGGTACACAATAAGTGTATTGAGAGCTGTATTCTTAGTGAAGCATTCTCTGTCATCTGTGGTTAGAGAGCGTTCATGAATTGCTAACTGTATTTCATTCCAACACTCCATTAACGCGAAATTACGAATGTTTGTATTTTTTTTCCCGAGGAAATCTGTACCAATGTTGTTTGTAATCGATCCAATGTTTTGTGAGGACGCTGTTTCAAAACGCCTACCAGTGAAACTATCAAACCAATAAGCAAAGGATATTCACAGGTGAATTGATCGTAGCTTGGGGTAACATATAAACTTTATCCCAGCAAAATCGAGCCACAGAAACGAAAGATATAGTAATTTAAACCTTTACACTTAATATCGTGACTTTGTATTTTTGGGAACACAACAATTGACCGAAAATTTTTATTTTTACGGCTGATGTGAACTTAATTGGTCAACATATAGGCTACATTTCATCAAAATCGGATTAAACACAGAAAAGATTTCAGAATTTAAAGTTTTATGTGCTCATTCTGATAGAATGTTGCCTTGAAAACAACACTGTGGGAAGACCCACCTGTATCTTCCGTTGCCAGAAACAGGTTCATTAGTAGATTTTATAATTGGTTTGGACAATGCAAGTCTGGTGATTCATTCAGTATAAAGCTATGTAAATCCCCTGAGCAGCCTCCGAAATTCTATCAGTGGCATTTTTGTGCACGCTGCATGAAAGATAAAAAGACAAATATTCACCTTTCCTGTGGAATTCATATTAACGATTACGACTATCTCTCCCTCTCTATTCAAATGGTAGAAATGTGTATGAAGTGGTAATCCTTCCACTGGATGCCTTGTGTTTCAAGATGTGTAATTTGATGGTTCCCGCCCGTACATCGCTATGCGTCGCTCGCTTAATCCCGAAACATAGGACGTCGCACGGAGCTTTATACGGGACGCCTTTTTCGGTAACAAAACCCTGACATTAATATTTATCGCGGAGCGTATTGAAGGCGCGCGAGTTATCTATATGTAAAACATCGTCTGTCGCCCGAAAGCGCCGCGTCAGCGTCGGACATGTCGAGTATGACGTCAGCAGAAACAGCGGCGAGGCAGAACAGGGCCTTCCCCAAGGAGTGATACGGAACGCCGCGTGCGGATGACACCGGCGTGTCACGGCAGGAGGCAGGGCGATTGTGCACGCTGTGATCCACCCCAGCAACTTTCCCCGATGCGGATATTTTAAAGCTGAAATACTGATGGATGCACCTACATCTACATACATACTCCGCAATCCACCGTAAGGTGCGTGGCGGAGGATGTACTGTACCACTACTAGGCATTTCCTTTCCTATTCCATTCGCAAATAGAACGAGGAATGAGGAACAAAAGAACGCCTATATGCCTCCGTACGAGCCATAATTTCTCTTATCTTGTCATTGTGATCACTACGCGAAATGTAAGTAGGTGACAGCAAGATCGTACTATACTCAGCTTCAAATTCCGGACCTATAAATTTCCTCAATAGAAATTCACGAAAATAACGTCGTCTTTCCTCCAGCGATCCCTAACTGAGTTGCCGGAACATTTCTGTGACACTCGCGCATTGGTCGAACCTACCAGTAACAAACCTAACTGCTCGCCTCTGAACAGCTTCTATGTCTTCCTTTAAACTGATATGCTGCGGGTTCCAAATACTTCAGCAATACTCAAGACGTGGTCGTACAAGCGTTTTATACGCGGCCTCCTTTACAGATGAAGTACATCTTCCCAAAATACTCCCAATACACCAAAGTCGGCTGTCCTTACATGTTCGTTCCATTTCATGTCGCTCTACAATGTTACGCCTAGATATTTGAACGACGCGACAGCATCACGAAGATCACTACTAATGCTGTATTCGAACATTGTGGGATTGTTTTTCCCACTCATGTCCATCACCTTACGTTTTTCTACATTGAGAGCACCAACTAGAAATTTTGTCTAAGTCATCCTGTATGCTATTACAGTCAGTTAAAGACGACACCCTCCCATTCATCACACCATCAACAGCAAATACCTGCAATGTCCATCAGATCATTTATATAGATAGAAAATAATAGCGGTCCTATCACACTCCCCTGGGGCACGCCTGACGATACAATCGTCTCTGATGAACACTCGCCGTCGAGAACAACGTACTGCGTTCTATTACTTAGGAAATCTTCCAGCCAGTCACAAATCTGTGATCTTTTGCTAAGGTATGGCTGCGGTAATATTGTATGCTTCGCGCATCGATCTTTTTATAGACGCACGATTCTCAACTAACTTTAGCCTGTCATCATTTGCGTCTTTTTTTTTTTTTTTTTTTTTTTTTTTTTTTTAATCGAAAGTGCAACAGTCATTGCTTTCTCAGTAGCTTTCTAACATTATTACTGTACCACGGAGGATCTTTTCCATCCTTAAACGACTTTAGAGGCACATATTTCTCTAACCCTTCGTCTACAATGCACTTAAATTTAGTCCACAATTCCTCCACATCTATAGTACCGGAACTAAACGATAGCCATTCATTTTCTAAGTGCGATCCTAACGATTGCTTATCAGCTTCCCCCCCAAAAAAAAAAAAAAAAAAAAAAAAAAAAAAAAAAAAAAAAAAAAAAAAAAAAAAATCACGCTCCTAGACGTTGATCACCACCGACTCTAAAGCGAATATTATGTCTATAGTTCACATTTTCGCCCTTGCAAGAATGTTTCATTTCGTGAAAATGGCGCTAGGAACTGTTGAAAGGAAAGTTAATCCATAACAGCTGGCTACGACTTGCTTTAAAATAGAGATCGATGCAGGTGCCCACGGGAGACCCTGGTGTCTCTTAGCGGAAAGATGGAACAGTGTTGTACCCACGGGCATCTCAGTTCCTTGCTAGCTCACAGCCTTTATAGAAAATAATTACCTCGTCCGTCGGTAGAATTAATTCTCCTGAGGAGGCTCTGCCATGAATACGATAAACACGCAAAACAGAAATGATTCCATGGTAATGACTGCTAGAAATCAGCAACTCAGTTCCAGATATTTCAAACACTATTTATTCGCCTGTATTTATTTATTTACTAGCTGAAAACCCGGCGTTGCCCGGGTATTTATTTACTTATTCGAACCTTGAGTTAGTACTTTTCCTATCCATTTTCTCTCTGTCCATCTCCTTTTTATCTAAAAACATGTTATATTTATCAGAGAATATATAAGAAATCACAGGTAAAAATGCATTCGTTTCAAAAATACAATCACGAAATTCAACAATAATGATTGTAATAATATCACAGATGGATCACTTGATGTAATGCTCGAAACGTCAAATCGATTTTTTAAAGAGATGTATTAAAAAAATCTTTTTTACTGCTTGATTTATTTATCCTTATATTTTATTATTCGTATGCTTATTCTTACAGAGAAAGAGCTGAAGACATTGTAGCACGCATAGACCAAAGATATGGTCTGTGGCATCACCTTTCGCTGTACGTAACCTCCTTGGTATAGAGTCGCAAACGTCATCGCTGGCCTTGAGTCCGAATTTTTTTTATAATTTGACGACTTTCAACCACCAAATCTTCCACCCCGTTATAGTTGTCGGTATGGAACTGCTACGGTGTACAACGGAAGACTTCGGACAACAATTACGCACACACACTATTCGTTTGCGCTCTGTAGTTTTCGCTGCAGAGCGAAATAGTAACACACACACACGTAGAATTTTATATACACCGATAACTTTCCAGCCCAATATACTCCACCCTTTTATCATTAGCAACCCTCAAGCAACAACGCAACCAATAAAACCATTTTCAAAGAGTAAATATAATTTTCGCTTTTTATTCTTCAAATTACTAAATATTTATCATATCGCTATAAAACCGTGCCTAAAACCTTCCGCAGGTATAAATTAGTTACTTTACAAATATGTAAGTCCCTGCGTCTTGTCGTTCAGACGTTATAAGCATACATCGAATAGACATTCACATTAATATATATAGATAAATAGCTATCCGGTCGCCATAAAACCGTGCCTAAAGCCTTCCCCAGGTAGACATTAGTAACTGTACAAATCGTTAGCTCTTTATGTCTTGTGGTTCAGACGTGTTAAACGTACACCGAACAGACAGTCACATTTATAGATATAAATAATGTACCTTGTCCGTCGGTAGAATTAATTCTCCTGAGGAGGCTCTGCCATGAATATGATAAACACGTAAAACAGAAATGAGTGCATGGTAATCACTTCTAGGAATCAGCAACTCAGTTCCAGATATTTCAAACAGTATTTATTTATGTCACAACCACTTTACCTGTTACGGCATTACGGTATTATCAAGCCCACCTGTGGGTGTTAGAGTAATGCAGCTTACTTACATTTTACTATTAAATATGTTACATTTACTTATAACATTTTTACTTACAGATAAATGTAGTTTAAAAGTTGTACGTGTGATGTTTAATGTTAAATCTATCATTTAATCAAACAACAAAAGTAGTTTATTTTTAAGTTACTCATTCTAAACCTAATCTGGTATTAGTTGCAGTCCAAATAGTTCTCATATATTGATGTTTAACAGTCAAGATCACTTAGTCATCAGATAACTTCATCAATATTTAACTGAACACGTACATTGTTCATTAACACAGTAATGTGGTTTAGTTATGGCCCTGGTATTGATGTATGTACTGTTAAATGAGAAACAGTGCATTAAACTGATTATGTGCGCAACGGATCTTTTAACAAAACAACTGTGACATGTAACCTGCATGATACACACACTGACTATACTAAAAAAATTGACTGCGAGAAAGACATTAAAAACACAAACCAATGTTCGACTACGAGAATTTTATACAGATCAGTACCTGATTATCAAAACTAAGTATCATACTCAATTAACTGCAGTGTTGCATAACAATCATATACTACGATACCAATAAAGAAATCTATTCAACAAGGTTACCAAAATCAATACTGCACTTTAAATCCACAAATAACTAATTATCAAATGAAGGAAGTAGGTTAATCTTCTAACGAAACAGGAAAGAAAGGTCAACTTTGTTACTTATTATTAATAATCACCGTTACATTACCTAAATGATACAACCTTTTCATAATTATATGAAATGCTATTACCTTCATTCCAGGGGTGATACAACCTTTTTCACAATTATATGAAATGCAATATATACTTGCTTGCACTGCAGCCTCTGCTCTACATCGGAGCCATATACACAACACAACTGCTCTCTAAGCAAGCTGAACCACAAGACTCACTCTCTGTCTCTCTGCACGAGCTAAAGTGCTATGCGATACATAATCTTTGCCGAAGATGAAACTTCACAGATTTATGTACACATAACGATGCATACAGTAGATGTAAAATTATACATTTTCTTGCAAGCATGTTACTCGGCACAAAACAGGATGCACAATATTAGACATTTTCTTACAAATTGAGCAACATACATTTTCTATGGACATGTTTCAAGTTGACGTTCATATGAAGTCAAAAGGCTAATCTTTGAGATATAACTATTGTTTATTCACTTTTTATCGAAATTTTAGTGATATAATTTTTGCATCGTTTCGACGTTTAAGTCATAGATGCAACATGTTTTATCTTGTGCATTGAGGTATGATACATATGCAAGGATACCATGCTCCGAAACTTTTTTGTTTATGAGTTACTTGTAATTTTACACATTCATCCGTTTTCGTGTTTGAAAATTTGAATAACATTTCATAATTACTGTTTCGAAAACGATGTAAAATATATGCGACAAATTTACCATCCTTGCATCTATGTCTCAAATGTCATAATTATTTCTGGAAAATTTCTGTTTGAATACTACGTGAATAAATAATACTAGTATCTTAAAACAGATAGTTGACAGCTGCCCTTTGTATGCCATAGGAACGTCAGTAAATATGTAATTAATAAATGTAACGTACTTAATCCTATTAAAGATCTGAAAAAGGTACACATATGACACACAGAGGTGCACCTGATAACGATGTTATGCAGGAAAAAGAAAAGATTGTTGTTTAATAAGAAAACAAAAAAGTTCCAAAATACTATTTTTCGATCTAAGGAAAAAAAAAAAAAAAAAAAAAAAAAAAAAAAAAAAACATACTAGGTATCTGTCATTTGCAAATAACTGAAAATATATAATCTAACATGTATAAATTAATGTTTGTTTGCTTTTTTGTTCGTATTTTATGCACTGCAGTATCGTATATCCGATTTCCATAAAACTTTGTCATCTCTTGTACTCGCGCGAATGTTATAGGCGTACTAAAATTTAACTTGTGCTGCATGGCGGTGCATGACGGAGGGTGGTTTACAATTAGGTAATTCATTTATTACGCCTTCATGCTGAAATGGCTGGACTGATGACCACGCAGTTTGGTCCGATAGATTTACAAATATTTTGAACTGGCTGGACGGATATGAATGAAGTTTGGAACATAAGTAGCTTATACCCTGATTAATAAATGGACTACATTTCATAAGACTCCGTAGGAGCACAGCGGAGAACACGTTTGTCTGATCACCATGAAAGTCAGCATATGAATGTACGAGGCGCGTCCAGAAAGTTGGTTATATAAAACGAACGGGTACAGATACAGAAAAAATATTGATTGTACAAAAATCTACAACTGTTAAACTACTTTTCTACATAGCTTCCGAAATTTTGTAGGCAATTGTCATAGAACGGCACAAGGTTTTGTGTGCCTTTTTCATAGAATGTTGCCGCCTATGTATTCAACCATGTGGTAACATGTTCTTTCAGCTCGTCATCATCGTTGAAGTGTTGTCCACTAAGGACAGATTTTAGGTGTAAGACGAGAATTACTGTGAAAAATTTTTTTTTTTTTTTTTTTTTTTTCACTTTAATGCCTGACTTCACACACCGAATGTAACCAAACAATTCTTACGGAAATTTCAATGGGGCGTGTTTGATCATCCTCCCTACAGCACGGACCTCTCTCTTAGCGACTTTCATCTCTTCTTACACCTAAAATCTATCCTTGGTGGTCAACAACACTTCAACGATGATAAACAGCTGTTACCACATGGTTGAATACACAGGCGGCAACGTTGTGTGAAGGATGCATGCAAAAACTTGCGGCACGCTATGACAAGTGCCTACAAAATTTCGGCAGTTTTGTGGAAAAGTAGTTTAAGAGTTGTAGGATTTTATGCAATAAATATTTATTCTTTATCTGTGTACAATTTCATTATATTACCAAACGGAACTTACTTTCTCGTCGCGCCTCGTTTGTTTTCGCGAAGGAGCGTTTATCACAGCTGCTGGCAAACCAATATTCTGATCGTAGTCCTTTTTGGCATTATATTTACACCAGGAATCTGCTGAGGCTCGGTTGAGGGTATTCATTGTAAAAGGCAGTATGAAGGAACAATGCCCACAGTGCTTTACGCAGGTCACTAGCATTACTAGTTTTGCCTTATTGCATGCCCGTAGTAGTTCAGTCACCTCATCAGTAAGCCTGCCTCTTCCTCCTATTGACTTCCCATCACTGATCTTACACAAAAAAGTGTAATATTACTGACAACAGGCGTAACACTGAAGTAGTTCGAAACAAACAACAAGAAAGAGACAATGCTTGGCGCTCTTAGCGCTTCATTTATCACAGACAGCAATGCAGCTTTACGGGCTACATAAGGAAATATTCAACTTCAGCACGAGAAAATGCAAAGCAGTTGGCCAAGAAGTCACGAGAGAGTGTTAGATGCATTCAGCGGCTCCGCCCATTTCCTCTGCAGTCGCGGGAGAAAATGGTAATAACTCCACTCCTAGGGTGAGTAGAACAATAATTCAAAGCCTGCATTAAAGAGGAACGCACCAATTAATTTTCGGAAAAATAAAAATAAAACAAAAATAAAAATTAGGATTTGACCACCTCCGGCTCCCCTTAACCACGGTAACACTTTCAAATTTCAAACGTTATTTTCACAATTATTTCTTCTGCGGCAGCAGCGCACCGGTTACTAGCTAGTGTTCAATCAAACTAAACGCATCTAGTGGAATAGAGCGCATTTTGTGGTAGTTGTGTAGTTATTGTTGTGGTCTTCAGTCCGCAGACTGGATTGATGCAGCTCTCCACGCTACCCAGTCCTGTGCAAGTCTCTTCATCTGAGAATACGTTCGGCAATCTACATCCTTTTGAATCTGCTTACTGTATTCGTTCCTCGGCCTCCCTCTACGATTTTTACCCCACACGCTTCCTTCTAATGCTAAGTTGACAAATCCTTGATGTCTCAGAATGTGTCCAACCCATCTATCCGTTCTTTTAGTCAGGATATGCCAGAAACTCCTTTTCTCCCCGATTCGGTTAAGCACGTCCTACTTAGTTACGTGATCTACCCATCTAATTTTCATCATTCGTCTGTAGCCTTATCGTCCACGTTTCACTCCCATACAATGCTACACTCCCTACAAATGATTCCAGAAAGGAATTCCTAACATTTAAATTGATGTTAACAAGTTTCACTTCTTTACAAACGCTTTTGTTCCCAAAGCCATTCTGCATTTTATATCTTCTTTACTTCGGCCATCCGAAGTTATCTTTCTACCCAAATAACAAAAGTCATCTACTACTTTTATTGTCTCATTACCTAATCTAATTCCTTCAGAATCGCCTGATTTTCTGACACTGCATTCCATTACCTTCGTTTTACTCTTGTTAATGTTCATCTTACATCTCCCTTTCAAGACACTGTCCTTTCTATTCAATTGCTCTTCCAGATCTTTTGCGGTCTCTGACAGAATTACTATGTCATCGACTAACCACAATGTTTCCATTTCTTCTCCCTACACTTCAATGCCCACTCCAAATTTCCTTCACTGCCTGCTCAATGTACAGATTGAACAACACTGGGAAAAAGCTACAACCCAGTCTTACTCCTTTCCCAACCTCTGCGTTCCTTTCTTGCCCTTAGACTCTAATAACCGCTGTCCGGTTTTTGTATAGGTTTAATATAACTCTTCGCTCCCTATATTTTACCCCTGCTACCTACAGAATTTGGAAGAGTCTATTCCAGTCGTCATTGTCAAATAACCGCTGTCCGGTTTTTGTATAGGTTGAATATAACTCTTCGCTCCCTATATTTTACCCCTGCTACCTACAGAATTTGGAAGAGTGTATTCCAGTCGTCATTGTCAAAAGCTTTCTCCAAATCGACAAACGCTAAGAACGTAGGTTTCCCGTTCCTTGTATAATAGACAAATAAATACCTTCGTAATATGTATAAATTTATTGAGTTTCGTTATAAGCTCCAAGCAGTGTTCTCCACCGAGAACAGCAGGTGGAGACAAAAGACGGCGGCGTCTGCTAAGTGTCCGCGAGAAAAAGCCGCCCAGCCCTTTCTCCGCGCTCTCCCACTTGTGTGCCGGCAGGGAAAATTCTATGAAATTTTAACGCGCGCTACCGAGAGAGATGAGAGTAGCTCAGGAGCAAGTTTTCCGTATTAACCGCCCCAGGCGGGTTCTGCGGCGAGCTCAGCTTGAGCTTTTACTACACCCCACTGTCAACAGAGGCGCCGAGAAGCAGCTTCTTGCTCTCTTCCGAGGCGCCGAAGGAGCTCTAGGCGCGTGCGGCAGCATAATGGCAGGAAGTTACCGAGGAACTGGTAGCCCGTAAGTGCATAAACAGATGCCCTCTATGATAGAGGGTGACAATTATTGGACAGTATAAGACCGTCACATATTCTGAATGGTTTGCGTTAGGGCGTTTAAACTACACGTTTGACCACGGCGCTTGGTGGGAAATAATACGTGCATGCGCCCCGGTCCCTAGACGTACGAACAACCTAAATTCTAGCCTGCCCGAGGGAGGACTCGAACCTCCTGTTGCGCCTGTCTCTTCCTATGGTAGGTTGTAGGAAGAAAGAAACTAGATTATGATTAAAATCAATTAACAAGTGACTTACCTGTTAAACTTTTGTTGCTGTGACCGTTGCCAGCATCGGACCTCCTCTCTTCTAGCGGGGGTTTCTATTACTTTCTAAGTAAATAAAAATGATAGCAAGAGGTCGGACAGTTCATTGGAATAATCTTTGTATTCTGAAAGTAGCATATAGAATTACGAGGTAGCCTGTTACATCTTTTCAAACGGTTACTGATTCTTGCTACAGGACAACACATACAATAGAGAGCAAACATCGAAAATAATTCGACCAACCTTTAACGAGAGGGAAAGAGAGCGTATTGAGTTTCATGAACATTTTCGTTGGTCATGAGGACAGTACACTGAGTTCGAAACAGGGGCGGCACAAAAACTAAAGGAAAAGCATCTCAGCAATCGTCGCGCGGCTTCTTGCTTTCTTCTGAGGTGGCGACGAAGGAGCTCTAGGCCGCGCGCGGTAGCATAATGATAGGAAGTTACCGAGGAACTGGTAACCCGTAAGTGCATAATAACATGCCCTCTATGATACAGGGTGACAATTATTAAACAGTATAAAACCGTCACGTAATCTGAATGGTTTGCATTAGGACACTTAAACTACACGTTTTATCACGGCGCTTGGTAGGAATTAATACGTGCATGCGCATCAGTCCCTAGACGTACAAACAACCCAAATTCTAGCCTGCCCGAGGAGGACTCGAACCTCCGAAGGGGAAGGACATGGACGATTTGAGCGAGCGATAAATTGAAGGTCTCACGAGCAAATCGCAAGAAGAACTTTGGAGCTGATCCACCAAGGGACTACTAAATATCCAAGCGTTCTAAGGCGGCTAGCTGCGTAGCGCGCCGTTATTAGCCGTTGGAGGTTCGAGTCTTCCCTCGGGTATGGATGTATTTATTGTCCGCAGCATAAGCTAGTTTAGGTAGTTTGCGAGCCTAGGGACTGATAACAAGAGTAGTTTAGTCCCTTAGATGTACAAACATTTGAACAATTTTAACAAAAGTTCCATTGGCTCAGTGACCTTGGGTAACTCAGTCTGGACGCGTCCTAGACAAGTTGAGTGTCCTCAAAGTACCCCAGTTTTCCAACTGGTAAAAGGATGCCTACACTCCGTGTAGTTTCTGGTAATTCCTCACGTCTTTGAGAGGTGAATGTTAAAATGCAAACTGAAAAACGCGTGATTATAATGGGTTTCGACCTCGGGACCTCTCAGTCTCCAGTCGAGTGCCTTGCCCAAAGACCACCACGTCCGGCAGTTTATTAAAACCATTATCTCTGTTTATTGCCAGCAAACTAATGACTTGCCTGAAAACAGGCCCCCACAAGGAAGAGATGGTTGGTAAGTCACTTTAATTTTTCTAATGAATTGTATATATACAGTTTTCTGCAACAATGTACTTTTCTTGTTGTAGTAAGCGTGTGTCTCTTTGGTATTCAATGCACAAACAGAGGGTGTTGTCTCACCTATATAAGGTTCATCACAATTTTCTCACGATATCTAGTAAATATTCGCATTTATAAGCAGAAAATTATCCATCCAGGAATCGGGTAATCATTGTTACAATCATTAGAGGCAAAAAGGTCCTAAAACAGTGTTTCTCGAAAATATATCTTACCTACGAGGAAAGGCCACAAAGGTGAGGCAAATACGCTCTTGATCTGAAGATTAGAGTCACGGACTTGCATTCTGGAATTCACTTCGAGTACTCGGTGAATTTATTACTCGGAATATACGTTCACTGGAAAAATCCCTTTCTTGCAAATTATCATTATCGGATATACAATGTACCACACGCACCAAGCTCTTCATGACAGAAACGGTCTGAGAAGGGAGACTGTAGCTGATGACATGTAACATAGATTTCCATTCAGTTTCATACACTAAATGTTTTCATAACATTTAACGTGTGCACTTGAGCGAGCATTGCTTATATTAAAAGCTGTAAGATAATGCCGAGTAATTCCTTCAAACTCTCCCCCCTCCCCCTTCATCATAACTAACACAAAAAATAAATTGGCTATAACGTTAAACATTCTGTCATGTACCAATAGGAGCGCATATAGCACGGAAGCAAATCCGTGTATGAAAGTATAAGGGAAAGATACATGCCGCCAACATTAAAATAAAGGAGACTTTTGAGACAAGACAAGCAGATGTATGAATGAATATCAAGAGTTCAAATTTAGAAACAGTACGAAGCAAAGGACAAAGCTATAACGAATGGACGCATGGACTATGTATGGGAAATGAAGAGATTCGTGTAGAAAGGAAAGACGATGCGATATGAGACACGATTTTGCGAGGCAATAGATAGAGGTGAGATACGAGAAGAGATACTGCGAGGAAATTTGAAAGAGCTTTGAGAGATCTCAGTCGAAACCAGACCTAAAGAGTAGATAATATTTCCTCTCTCTGAAGTTCTGTGGGCCGAGCGCTCCAAAGCACCTTGCTGCAAAGCGCGCGTTTGTTCACCGTCGGAGATTAGAGTCCTCCCTCGGGCATATATATATATATATATATATATATATATATATATATATATATATATATATATTGTGTGTGTGTGTGTTTGTGTGTGTGTATGTGTGTGTCTTTAGCGTTAAGTCCCTAAGATTTACAAACATTTCAAAATTTTATTTTCAAATGCTGCTACGCTAGCCAGAGCAAGCCATGACAAAATTATTTCACCTGGTTTGCAGGCTGTATGACAGATTAACTACCTCAAACTTCAAGAATAATGAAAACAACACAGGTATATACAAATATGAAAATTACAGTACTCTCAGTTTCAAAAGTCAGGTTAGAAAAATATTAACACGTATTATGTAGACAGCGTGAGAATGGCCGATCGGTTCTAGGCGCCAAGTAAGGAATGCGATACCGCTTCGGCAAGAGGTTCGTGTCCTCCATCGGGCGAGTGTGTGTGTGTGTGTGTGTGTGTGTGTATTTGTTCTCCTTAGGGTCCTTCATGTTAATTTAGGGACTGATGAAGCAGCAGTTTGGTTCTATAGAATTACTAGCATTTGATTTTGAATTATTTAGAGTAGAATAATATAACTGGTGCTGCGCGGGAGTAGCCGAGCGGTCTGGAGCGCCACATTACGGACCACGTGGCCTCCCGCGTCGGAGGTTCGAATCCTCCCTCAGGCATTGATTTGTGTGTGTTGTCCTTAGGTTAGTTTAAGTAGTTTGTAAGACTAGGGACTCATGACCAACGTATCTTGGTCCCATAGCATTACGAACATTTGAACATTGTATAACTGGTAGAAGCCGACGTCGCGGAAGTTCAGTTTCGATTAAGGAATATGTAGGAACACGTAATGCAGTTCTCACTTCACGGTTTACCTTAGTAAATTTGTAGAAAACATTTGACAATACTGACTGGGATACATTCTTCAAAATTCTGAAGGTAGCAGATGTGAAATTTAAGGAACAAAAAATTATATGTAACTTATACAGAAACCAGGCTGCAGTTAAAATAGATGAAGAATATGAAAGAGACGCAGTTGTTGGAAATAGAATAAGACCAGTTTGTAGCCATTGCCTAATTTTTTTCAGTCGTTACACTGAGCAAGCTGTCAAGGAAATAAAAGCGAAATCTAGGAATATCTAGACTGAAAGAATGGATAGATTTGCAGGAAACGTTCTTAGACGTCAAGGAATCATTTTAGTATTGCAGGGAAGTATGGGGGATTAAAATCGGCCGCGGCGGAGCGGCCAAGTGCATTGAGGAGCTATGCTACGATGCGCGAGGCGGTTCCCCGTCGGGGGTTCGAACCCCCCCTCGGATATTTCTGTTATTTTTAGTATAAGCTAGTCCATAAATAGTTTGTAAGTTTAGGGACTGATGACCCCGAAGTTAAGTCCCATAAGCTTCACAAACAATTGAATTTGATAAAAATAGCAGTGGGAGACCAAGTTAAGAATACAGCAAGAAGATTCAAATCGATGTGGGTTGTCGTTCTTATATAGAAATGAAGAGGTTTGCACAGAAAAGAGTAACTGGAGAGCCGCATCAAACCATTCTCTGGACCGAAGACCACAAGAACAAAATGAATATACATTCTTAAAATGCTGTAATCGACACTATGGATCTTCAGTGACATGACCTGAGATTATATCGAAGGTTTATTTGATTTATTTGTAATTAAATTGTTCTTTTGCCTCCTGTTTGCAAGTGCAGTTTAAAATATTGTCCTTCAGTCGTAGGTTTGCACAGTTATTTAAAATAGTGAATAATGGAGGAGAAGTGGAGGGTATAATTGAGTGAATGAAACTGAAATTTGACTGATAAATGGAGGTAACGTTTAGCGCAATATTTTGTCATCAATGCAAATTTCCTATATGAGACGACAATGTCTCGCAACTTATTTGCCCTGGCTTATCTCTGAAATCGCACTCTCTTTGTTTCTCGCAATTTACACTCGTCCCTGTTCTTTGTTTTTCTCATCCGAAACGTTTCTCTTGCACAAGGCTATTACATAATACTTGAGAGCTGGTGTATATAATACAGACATGTGAATACTCGTGTACATCTCTTCATCGATGAAACGGTCCGACGAGAAATCCTGCCTAATGGCCAATTTATTTTCCTTTGACGTATAGTCGTATGTTAGCATAGGATCTGTGAATCATGAAAGTGGCCATTACGAAAGAGCTGACGTTACAATTTCTACATTTATATGATGGAAAATAGCCGATGCTTCTCGGTAAGAGAAGCTGAACAGTAATCAACGAAGTAAATGACCAATGATGAAGTTTCTAAATTTCCTGGGAGATTACAACAAATACAATCAACTTCCATAAATGATATATCTACATAGTGAATAAATCATCTTCATCGTCAACACTACAGGATTTGTTACAGGGGTATCGTATTGAACCTCCTTCCATATTCAGCACAATGTGAAAGGGCAGTACAATACTCATACTTAAGTAGCTTGAATAATTCTAGTGTACAATAATTTCATAGAGAATACAGGCTTAGCAGATCCAGTGTTTAAAAAGTCATAAAAACAAGCACATCAAAATAATAAATGGTACAGATGAAGTATTGTTAACGATCTAATGCATAATGTGAATATCTGCATTGCATAATTGCAATCATTTACGGGAACGTTAGAATAAGTCTGCAAGAATCGATTTCACGTTGTACTGGACTACCTACTGTTAATAAACATTGCAAACTACAAATGCAGGAAGGCCGTGTTGGAAACGTTCTCGCAACCGACGCAGAAAAATACATAAACCTGCTTCTTAGCTTTCGTCATCAGATTTCGTCACACCGGCGAAGTTGACATAAAAATCCGATATTGCATACTTCATTTGACTCATAACAGCAAAACAAGATCCATGTTAAATAATATTTAGTACGGTGTACTGCGGAAACATCCTTTCAACAGGCTTCGACATCCTTCGACTGTCGACCGTGAAAGTTAGTACGTAGTATGTACGTATGTATGTATGTATGTATACCGAAAGATTGAGGGTACCTTGCAACTTAAATACCATTGCACCATGATCAATGTTTTCACTACATTAAATAATAGCGTGCCTTTCTTTTATCACTAACGCGCTTGGAATGAAGCAGTAACAATCGGGTACACTGAAATTGAATGACACAGGAAAACTTTTCTAAAGACGCACCTTTGTCAAAAGTGTTTCATTTACAAAATAATTTATTCTGATGATCTTGGCTTCAGAATCACAATATTTCAGCTGTCCAGAAACATACCTCCAAAATCCAACTAAAGAGAGCTGAAAAGAAAGAGGTCTTGTACATGTAAGCTTCAATCCATGAGGACAGTCGCCGTAAGTGAGAGAATTACGTGCAACACATAGTTTACGAGATATGACGTCATAAACAAAGAGATTCGCGGAAAACTGCTGCATTAAGCGAAAATGTTGTTCATTTTCTCATAAACTATTGAACCGATTTCAACCGAATTTGGCACACATATTCCTTACTTGAGATAACAATTGTCATATGAGTAAGAACCACATACGACAGATGGTTCAAGAGATATAGCGTCAAAAGCGATCTGAGTTGCAAGAAACTCCCACATAATGCGACGAGACTTTATAAATACAATATATAAGAATGACCGTACTTAGCGACTTGCAACCAATTTTATATATAATTTCCAACCTTTATTAAACTTTTTATCGCTCACAACGATGGAAAAATGATTATAGGAAAAAAGTTTCTCGCTTACTACTTTTCCGCTGCTCATGGAGTAAAACGACGGCATTCGGTACACTGCACACTGCAAATTGTAGATGCAGGAAATCTTACAGACAGTATACATACATATAGGTGAATGTACCTTCGAAATTGTATCACAGTACGACACGTAGTTCATGAGACATGAGCCCATAAACAATAATGTTCATGGAAAAAACCCATCACGCACCAAGTTTTAATGTATTACTTCTTTACTACGGATTGTATTCGCAACAAATTTTACAGACATACACCACTTATATAAATGAATATATACAATTGTGCAACATATAACTCAATAAATATGAGGTCGTACGTATTTTATATGTCAACTGCACTTATAACTTTGTACATTATGCGAGACAGCCTTACTTTGTTATTTATTCTCCGACAAATATAGCATGTTTTTAGAGAAAGGAAATGGACAGAGAGAGAAGGGATAGGAGGAGTAATACCTCAAGGCAGGAATAAATAAATAAATACGCGGGCAAAGCCGGGTTTTAAACTAGTATTAGATAAAAAGGTAAAGCAGTCAGTAATCCAAAGATTGGTTTCGACACCACGGTGCTTTACTAGGCACGGTCCTGCTTGGAGGTTGTATGCCGTTGCCTTCCTTCGACCTTCGAACTGACTCACCCAGCCAGCTATAGGGGGACCTACAGTTTAACGTGGGTTCCGAACCACGGTGCTACTCGGTATTTTTCACATGAGCAATACTGCCAGAGGTGAAAGAAGTGGAAAGTGACAGATAAAAATCCTCGGACTTGGTGGTGATCGAACCCGCGACCTTTGGATTATGAAACTTTAACTTACACACCCAAAATGAGTTAACGCGTACGTTACTTCTTAAACCATATCTTCAAAGGTGACTAACACAGAATAACATGCTAAAACAGTGACTAGTCTTATTTGCAAGTCAATGATCGACATTCAAATGAGAGTCCGATGTTGGAAAAAGTGTTTCGTGCCAAAAGGAAACAACTATCTTAAAATGTTTAAAAAAGGAAACACCATCCTTCTGGAAGGACGTCAGGATTATCTGGGTTAATTATTCACTCGGTAACAACACACACTACATCTCTTTGCTGTGGAACGTGCGGTTGCTAGCCGTCGGAGGTTCTAGTTCTTCCTGGGGCATGAGTGCATGTGTTGTCCTTAGTGTACGTTAGTTTCAGCGGTTTGCAAGTCTAGGGACTGACGATTATAGCAGTTTGGTCCAACAGGTTCACAAACACCTCGTTGTTGTACTCTATATCTCTCATCATTACAGAAAGCTAATTTGCTTACAAGAAAATCAGAATTTCATCCCACTATAATTTCCGAAATACA
Organism: Locusta migratoria; assembly: GCA_026315105.1. NCBI lineage: Eukaryota > Metazoa > Arthropoda > Insecta > Orthoptera > Acrididae > Locusta > Locusta migratoria. The sequence goes on along the minus strand of CM048747.1, from coordinate 207,725,921 downwards.
TTAACTGTCAGCCTCGCTACATTACTTCATGCAAACAAAGCTCATATGTCTCGCTCATTCACACATATTCTACATCCGTTTCAACATTTTTCTTTACTATACCGTTGTTACGCACTTTTAATTAGTACGAATTACAAACAAACGGACACATTTCTATATATATATATATATATATATATATATATATATATATATATATATATATATATGCTGAAATTACGGCATAGTGTGATTCCAGTCTTAGTCCATCTCTCTTTCTTTGTCCCCATTCTCTTTCCCACTCTGTTTATTTCCTCATCTCTCCTCTGTCTCTATTTATCTCTTCCTACCACTTTTTCTGCTCGTCTCCAACTTCCCCTTTCTCTGTCGATCACCTCCTCGTCTCTCTAGCGAACTGCTCCTATAACTCTTCCTTAAATTGCCATCTTCATCTGTAACTACAGGGGTACATAAAGTCCAGGAACTCTCAGTTATATTGTACAGATATTATACTTATGCCATTTGGAAAGAAACACTGGAAGTTATTTTCTGTTTTGTCTACAGCGGGCCAGCCGCAGTGGCCGAGGAGACTGAGGCGCTCCAGCCACGGTATGCATGGCCACTACGATCGGGGGTTCGAATCCCACCTCTGGCATGGATATTTGTGCCGTCTTTAGTATAAGGTAGTTGATAAGTAGTTTGTAGGTTTAGGGACTGATGACCCCGTAGTTAAGTCCCATAAGCTATACGAACATTTGAACTCATATTTTTCTTTTTTGTTTACAACGGGCATTAAGCGGCGGCTATCGGCAGGCAACACTCATGGCATAGTGGTCTACCGGGAAACACACTCAAGAGGCTGCAACATGTCCAAGTAGGAATATCCATTGACAGTCCTCTCGCCGAAGAAGAATGGCCCGTACAGTTTTCGACGTGACAAGGCACAATGACGCTCAAATTCCTTGCATTCGTGTGGATGCTTCGTACTACAGATTCGACAATTATGCCTACTCACTTTGCCATTAGTGTGAAAGTTAAGCGCTAAAATTAAGGGGGACTGATAACCTCCGTAGTTTTGTCCCCCTAAAACATCCAAACAACTACAACAACAGCTAAAATTAAGCGACCAACAATGCCGTCCCCATCCACATTCAATTGCTGCAACTGCGAACAAAACTTAAAACGCTTGTCTTTGTTGTCGTGATTGAGATTCTGCAGTAGCCCCAATTTGAATGGTTTCATAGACAGCTTCTGTCGAAGAAGTTTACACCCTGTAATTGGAGCCATTTGGAGTTCACAGTTTGCACGACGCACCGATTTCTTTGGACTCCTTATGAAAGTCTGCCGTAAGCGCTCCACGTTCACTTCAATCACACTACAACGTCCGCTTCTCTCTGCCTGGCACAAGAAACCCCTTAATAACGGATTTGTTGTGCCAGTGGTGAATAGACTTCCTTGTTGGAGGCTTCTTACTAAAATTGGTTCTAAACATCCATTGAACAGCTGTAATACACTTGTTTTTGTCGAATTCCAACATGTGGAAAGGTCGCTCCGCACTTGAACTCACGAGGTTTGAGATTAAGGCTATCGGCAATTACCGAACTACGCTTTGGCGGTATACATGAACAAAACTTTCTGGGTTTCACTTCAAAATGACGTCTTTATGACATCTGTACAATGTTTGGTTGTAATGTAGTAAATAAATGAACGTTCAAACAACTTACGGGTATGCTGCCGGGTGACGTCGTCGACAACCGCCAATATTTCGGCAGGAGAACACCCTGCCATTCTCAAGGCACAACTGCACTTAAGGAAGCAATGTGCAAGCGAATTTAATACCTCGGTTTGCAAAGGGTAAACAAGGAAGCTAACACACACAGTACAAGTCACAGCAGAGTCAACACAACCAAAGATGACCAAACATCAAAAATATCGATAGTGATTGTTAATCAACAGGTGAGGCAGCATTAATTGTGTCCCTCTGTTTTTGACGAGAGACAGTGCCGAATTCCAAGCAGAATGTAAACAAAAAACCACCATCTCTGTTTATAAGGTCGCTTGCTAGTTTAATTTCAACAGCTTCCTTAATAACACTATCCCAATAGATGGAAGTGCATGCCAGGATCTCCGTGTTGTTGTATTCCATAGGATGACGTGCCAAGACAGTGTTCTGCAATAGCGGATTTGTTTGGCTGTTGTATGTTCAATACACCGGTCTTCCACAGTCCTGATTGTCTGACCAATATATATGACATGCCACAACTACAAGGAATACGATATACACCTGCCTTACGCAAACCAAGTCATCCTTTACGGACCCCAACAGGGCCTTTATCTTAGAACGTGTTTCCGGACTTGATATACACTCTGTAATAAATAACTCTGTTGCACAATGAAGTGGTATCTAAATCATTGCAAGGTACTCTCCGCCATGTATCGTACGAAAGATAGATGGTGATATTCCTCTTGTCATTAAGGTTAAGCGTGCAAAATTTCATCAAGAACAGAAAAAAGCTAAGTCTTTCTCGAAGTCCGTAGGTATTACCCTCCACCAAACACCATACAAGTAGACAGTGACTTTTGTCTTGTTTTGAAAATCATGTGTGAAAAATTTCAGGAAGATGGGAACCATCTGTAGCTTTTTATACAATAAAATACAAACACACTGACAATGCAAGGTTGCTTCGAGAAGATTATTAAAATATAACTACAGAATGAGCTAAATTAATTGCTGGGGAAGTATAGAAGCGCTTGACAGTAGAAGGACACGCGAGCGCATATCTAAACATACCCAACATCAGCAGTGGGAAGCTTCCCAAGTTCCGCTCCACTTACGCAGCGTACGTGCTCACATGGTGAAATTTACATTTCAAATGCATGTACATGTTCCACACACAACACACGATTCTTTCCATGCGTACAAGCCCTTCCGGTTATTTCTGCTGCGCGCCCATATTACAGCACTACTCCCCCGCTGTATTAACATAGCATCAATCGGTAACACACTTCACTGCGCGGCGTTGCACGAACACAACTTACAGGGTTCCGACGTTTCCTTCCGGGCAGGGCGGCATGTGAGAATTCCTGGCCCGCCCCACAGGCCTCATTTTCACTTCATACTAGAGCCAATCCATCGACGCCTCCGGAACTGCAGCAGCCTCCGGGGGTGATCAGCTTTCCAGTCACATCTAAGGGCGCAGATCCTTACTAACTTTCCGTGTTTAGAGAACATCTATATACACTAATGGCCATTAAAATTGCTACACCAAGAAGAAACGCAGATGATAAACGGGTATTCATTGGACAAATATATTATTATCATTCCCAAAGTCAGCCCTCTGCCGCAGTACTCGTACAGGTATGTCCTCGTGGCAACTGATTTTGAATGGGAACAGGTGTAGGGCCTACCTCAGTATTACGTGCGTGCTGGAAAACTGCAAACCATCCTCTTCTACAATTATTCAGACACATTTTCTTGAATTCTGCTGAATAATAATTCCAGAAACCTTGGTGACATTTTCAGGAGTGTGTTCTGTTTCCCTGAGGCAGAAATTCCCTGCCAGATCATCTGCTCGCCCGTTGCAAATTTTGCATAATTTCTCTTTAATAACACAGAATTCCACGAACTCCACCTAAGGTGGAATAAGACCGGCCAATCTGGAAACTAAAATATACTATATGAAATAACTATTTTTCACTTTAAAAGGAAACACGCAGCCCCACAAGTTTGAAAGCAACTTGTGTGGTTGCGCAAAGCCTTTTACACTAATTTAAATTGTTACGCTTACCGCTTTAGACAAGCTATGTTCCAAATCTTTTGAAATAACGATGACTTGAATCAGCAATTTAGCTCAGCTGCATAAGTTTACAACAACTTGTTCAGATAGATCAATTTAGGCTAATTCTTTTTAATACTTCAAAATGGCGACGTAGCACACCGAAGTACGTCTGTGCCTGATAAATACAATAAATACAAAAGTGCTGTTAGCCTATGAGCATATTAATCATATGTCTCACAAAACAATGAAACAATTCTTGAATAAAAGATGAAAACTGGGATGTTAGACCAGAGACAAGAACCTGTAGAATTAGAACACAGTGGAGCGAAGGAAGAAGAGCTAAATTCTCGTAAAGAATGAAAAACTGTTGCACTCGGGCGAGGGGGGGGGCGGCAGGAGGGGCAAGACACGGTTTCTGCGCCCCCTCCCTATATTCACTTGGTTTTATTTGATCTTTTGTCAGAGTCAGTGAGTGAACTATGATCCCGTCAGTAATTATGGGACATAATTTTTTATGGCAATCGACCCGCTCCGTTAGCCGGCGTTCTAACGCACAGCTTTCCGAGACGGGTAGGCGTACCGGCCACGGTTCGAATCCGCCAGGCGGATTAACGAACGGGGTCTAAGTGCCGGCTAGCCAGAATGTGGTTTTTAATGGTCTTCCACATTCCTCTAGGTGAATACCGGGCTGGTCCCCAAGTACCGCCTCAGTTACATGATTCTGAAACATTTCGTAAGAGTTTACACTTTCACACATATGACACTATACGCAGACATTTGTGGTACACATTTCCTCCAGGGGGCCATGAAATGGCGAGAGGAAGGGCATCCGGCCACTCCGTAAATATTAACACGCCAAATCCTGATTTAACAAAACTGGCCCTGCGTGTGCGGGAACATGACCCAAGAGAAATAAGAACAAGATTTTTTATGGCAGTCATATTTGCCTTTGACTGAAGGTTGTTGTAACGCTACATTCTGTCCTTTCGTCCCATTTTTCATTCAGTGCCTGCTAATAGACAACATCTGTACGCATATGTAACAGATCCTGCCCAGCACTTTGGAACAGTAGTTATTGACACTGATGGGGCCCTCAAGACCAATCGTGTGCCCAGGGTCCCCCTAGCTCTTGGACAGTAACATGTTTTTTTGTGTCGAGAAAACGATCTAAAAGTCTTTTTTTTATACATATGGTTCAACATTAAAATACTAGTATATAATGATGTTTGACTGTAGTTTGAGCAAAAATCAGCACGTAAGAGCCACGTCAAGTCCCCAGGGCAACGTCCTTGATTCGCCATTGTGCGAGACGAAGTCAGTAAGTCCATCCCCCCACCCAACCAAAAAAGAAAAATAAATTGTAAAACTATTAAAATAAAAGCTGGTACGTCACTGAACTGGTGCGCAAATAAAAAGAACAAGAAGCCACACAAAATATACCATCTTACCTTCCTCCAGTTTGGCAGCTTTACCACTAATAATAATATTATCAATTATTATTGATGTTTAGATTACCTGACATAGGTTTGGAGGCGATCTGATCCTTTTATAGTTTTCAAAATGAAATGCCAAAATCGCACATTAATAATTTATTCAATGACGACCGGTTTCGGTGAACTGTGTCACTATCATCTGCTCACACATATATTTTACAAGCTGGTCATCTTGTTAAAAAAATGGGTATAAAATAATAAGAGCAACATTGTACTTAGTCACTATATAAAAAGCTGTCATGTTTTTAATTTGTGTTATTTTTTATCTAGTGACTAAGAGCAATGTTGTACTTATTATCTAATACCCATTTTTAACAAGATAACCAGCTTGTAAAATATATATATGATGGTGACACAGTTCACCGAAACCGGTCGTCATTGAATAAATTATTAATGTTCGATCTTGGCATTTCATTTTGAAAACTGTGGTGTCGCACAAGTACAAAGTGCGCGCCACCTACTTTCGCCGCGCGCCGCCATGCACGCACGGCGCGGCGTTCTTACGATGACAGCCACGAGCGCCCTCTGCTGCAACTCCGCTCGTGGCCACCTCTGAACGACATCGTTCACTTGGGACTGAGATAGCAACCAGTTAAGACCATCGGAATCAGATAGGCACCAGTGAAGACTTGGCTATCGTATAGGCACTAGGCAGGCCTCTAGCTCAACTATGTATCAGCCTTCTGCAGTACTATGTAAAAGTTAAGTATTGTATAAATTCTGTTCAATATATATCTCGTTCTAATTGACTCTAGTGTTTCTAATTTCTGGCTGCTCCGTACCTGCACCAGCGTGCTATCTTTATTCCTGTGTCGGTCGCATTCCACTCGGCCACCGACACCTACGACGGAACCGAGACACAAAAGTGGCGACGAGGCAGGGACACAAAAAAAAACTATTACTGATATTATTCATTCATTAATAATATCATTATTAGCGGTATTTGTGGAAGGTGCGGGTTCGCGTTCCGGCCGAAATTAGGCTCTACGAAGGAGTTATGATTTTTTTTTCATTGTTTATGGCCATTTCTGTGTACTGTAATTTCAGACCCCGACTTGATGCTTTCCTTCTCCCACTGCAACGTCAGGTAAAATATTGTGGAGGTAAAATGCCTCCCCCGCGCCCAGTCCCGAAAGCAGCAGCAGCAGCGACAACAATGAGCGGCGAGCAGAGTGCGGCGGAGGCGGCGGGGCGCGCAGTGTACAGCGCACAGCGCGGCTGGTCGCAGACAACGGCCATCTGGCAGCGCTTCCTGCCGCCTTTGTCAGCACAATGCGGGTCACCGCGGCTGCCGCGCCTCGCCGCTACTGGCGGACGTGACGGGGGCGGCGGCGCGTGCTGCGCGACTGCCGAGGGGCGAAGGGCGGCGCCGCGAGGCCGCACGCGCCCCACCACCACTGACGAGCACAGCACTGCAGTCGCAGCAGAGGGGCCGTTTGCCAAGAGCGACCCGAACAATCGTGTGAACCTCGAATCTCATACACTACTGGCCATTAAAAGTGCTACACCAAGAAGAAAGGCAGATGATAAATGGGTATTCATTTGACAAATGTATTACACTAGAACTGACATGTGATTACATTTTCATGCAATTTGGGTTCATAGATCCTGAGAAATCAGTACCCGGAGATACCACTTCTGACCGTAATAACGGCCTTGATACGCCTGGGCATTCAGTCAAACACTGCTTGGATGGCGTGTTTGCGTGTACAGGTACAGACGCCCATGAAGCTTCAACACGATATCACAGTTCATCAAGAGTAGTGACTGCCGTAATGTGTCGAGCCAGTTGCTCGGGCACCATTGACAAGACGTTTTCAATTGGTGAGAGATCTGGGGGTAGCAGTCGAACATTTTCCGTATCCTGAAAGGCCCGTACAGTACTTGCAACATGCGGTCGTGCATTATCCTGCTGAAATGTAGCGTTTCGCAGGGATCGATCCACGTGTCGTAACACATCAGAAATGTAAAGGCAGATGATAAATGGGTATTCATTTGACAAATGTATTACACTAGAACTGACATGTGATTACATTTTCATGCAGTTTGGGTGCACAGATCCTGAGAAATCAGTACCCGGAGATACCACTTCTGACCGTAATAACGGCCTTGATACGCCTGGCCATTCAGTCAAACACAGCTTGGATGGCGTGTTTGCGTGTACAGGTACAGATGTCTATGCAGCTTCAACACGATATCACAGTTCATCAAGAGTAGTGACTGCCGTAATGTGTCGAGCCAGTTGCTCGGGCACCATTGACAAGACGTTTTCAACTGGTGAGAGATCTGGAGGATGTGCCGGCCAGGGTAGCAGTCGAACATTTTCCGTATCCTGAAAGGCCCGTACAGTACCTGCAACATGCGGTCGTGCATTATCCTGCTGAAATGTAGCGTTTCGCCGGGATCGATCCACGTGTCGTAACACATCAGAAATGTAATTGCCACTGTTCAAAGTGCCGTCGATGCGAACAAGGGGTGACCGAGACATGTAACCAATGGCACCCGCACAATCGCGCCGGGTGATTTGCCAGTATGGCAACACGCTTCCCCTTCCAATGTGCGTTCACCGCGAAGTCGCCAAACACGGATGCGACCATCCTGATGTTGTAGACAGAACGTGGATTCATACGAAAAGAAATGACATTTTGCCATTCATGCACCCAGGTTCGACGTTGCGTACACCATCGCAGGCTCTCCTGTCGTTGATGCAGCGTCAAGGGTAACCGCAGCCATGGTCTCCGAGCTGATAGTCCATGGTGCTGCAATCGTCATCGAACTGTTCGTGCAGATGGTTGTTGTATTCATACGTCCGCATCCGTTTACTGTGGTATCGAGACGTGCCTGCACGATCCCTTACAACCATGCGGATAAGATGCCTGTAATCTAGAATGCTAGTGATACGATGCCGTTTGGATCTAGCAGGGCGTTCTGTATTGCCCTCCTGAACCCTCCGATTCCATTTTCTGCTAATAGTCAATGGATAGCGACAAACACGACTAACAATGTCGCGATACGATAATTCGAATCGGTGATACGCAGCAATCCGACCTTTATCAAAGTCGGAAACGTGATCGCACGCATCTCTCCTCCTTACCCGAGGCATCACAACAACTTTTCACCAGTCAATGCCGATCAACTGCTGTTTCTGTATGAGAAATCGGTTGGAAACTTTCCTCATGTCAGCACGTTGCAGGTGTCGCCACCGGTGCCAACCTTGTATGACTTCTATGAAAAGCTAATCATTTGCATATCACAGCATCTTCTTCTTGTCGCTTAAATTTCTCGTCTGTAGCATGTCATCTTCGTGGTGTAGCAATTTTAATGTATTAAAAGAATCTATGAAAACGACAGATAGTCGGCCAGACCATAGAATAGAAAGAAACGTGTTCTTGAAAAAGAGAAATTTGTTAACATCGAATATTAATTTAAGCGTAAGGAAGTCCTTTGTGAAGGCATTTGCGTGCATTGTTGCATTGCACGGGAGTGAAATATGGACGATAAACAGTGCGAACAGGAAGAGGATAAAGGCTTTTGAAATGTGCTGCAGCAGAAGAATGCTGATGATTAGGTGGGTGGATCGCGTAACTAAAGAAGAGGTACTAAACAGAATTGAAAAGAAAAGGAACTACTGGCATACCTTGGCTAAAAGAAGGGACTGATTGGTAGGACACATTCTTAGACATCAAGGAATCGTAAATTTAGTGTCGGAGGGAAGATTTTGGGGTAAAAATCGCGGAGGGATATCAAGATATGAATACAGTAAGCTGGCTGTGTGAACTGCGCCACCGTGCTGTGTTGCGTGCGGCCATTCGCCGTCGGTGGTTCTAGTCTGCCCTCGGGCATGAGTGTTTGTGTTGTCCGTAGGTTAGTTTAACTAAGTTAAGTAGTTTGTAAGCTACGGACTAATAACCAAGCAGTTGAGTCTAATAGCTTTACAAACATTTGTATATTGGAACAGTTATCAGATTCAAATGGATGTAGGTTGCTGTTCTTATGAGGAGATGAAGAGGCTTGCTCAGGATAGAGTAGGGAGGAGAGCTGCCTCAAACCAGTCAGCGGACTGAAGACCACAACACACAACATATTGCGTCAAGAGTAATTAATAGCAACATGTTGATGTATTCCTGCTATCTTCCGCCAATCCCCTTCATCCAGCGCATCTCTATTGCGTATGCCGCGACGTTCCGTTATTTCATTCACTTGCTGCGTCCACGAACGTCGTGGTCTGCCGCAATTTACGTCTGCTTCGCGATTTCCAATAACACATTTACTTCGGTCACGATAGTCTGGCAATCTCAACATAAGCCCAAACCATTTCAATGATTTTCGTTCAAGTACTGCTTCATCTGACTTCATTTTAGCTCTTACTTCATCATTAGATCATTTTTTTCGATTCTAGATGTTTTCGCAATCATAAGTAAACAATCCATTTCCACAGTTAGTCATCATTTCGAATCAGCGTTTAACATACACCGTAATCATCCATGGCACACCATTGATGCCACCATTACCATACTCACTCATGTCTTGTTACTGCTAGAGATCTTCTTTATCCCAACAAAAACCATACACACAACATTTAAATTTTGAAAGTAGTTCCTTTTTTCCCAGCGACCGTTTTCAAAATCAATGGAATTCTTCTCAAAATTGTTCTGTCATTTGGAAAATAATCAAGAGTCCATTTTTGAGTGACTCTGTCCGAATCTTTAGGTACTTTTTAAATCCTTCCATATTAGCATTACCATCTAAAATAGTTATTACATTTCTTTGTTATTTTATTTATTTAATTTGGATGGCAAAACTGGGATACATTTTAAGTACACGTTTCTTACAATTGTATATACTTATTTACGGGCCAACATTCAAAAAATTATGTCCCGTAGTTGTTCAATAGATCCATTGGTTTTTGAGAGGGGGGCGTGGCGGGGCAATGTACAGCAACGTGCTGGATGGTCTGAGGTACAGTATCACAATCGGAGAATGGTTTTTTACATTTTCCACACTTGTGAAGGCAGAATTTACACCATCCATGGTTTGTCCTGATTGTGTTTTGACACGTCCATGTCCTGCTCGGCAAGTTGAAACCAGAAGAAGCTCTACAAGGGTGATGTATTGACTGACATTTATTTGTTAATACTCACACAGTAATAATTTTAATAAAAAAATCATCATCTTTTCCCAGAGCATTTGGAATTGTTTCGCGGAACACCAAGTGCTCCGCGGAGCACAGTTTGAGAAACTCTGGTCTAAGAGTATCACTCAATGCTGAAGGAATTAGATTAGGTATCGAAATAGTAAAGGCAGTAGATGCGTTTTGTTACTTGAGCAGTAAAACAACATTTGATGGTCAAGGTACAGAAGACATAAAATGCACACCGGCATTTTTGGAAAAGAGAGATCGAATATTAATGAAAGTGTAAATAAGTCTTTCCTGAAGGCATTTGTGTGGAGAGCTGGCTTATAAGGGAGTAAGGAGACACGGACGACAAACAGTTTAGACAGTAAGCGAATAGAAGTTTGTGATATGTAGTGATAGAGAAGAATGGTAAAGATCTGGTAGATAGATTGCAAAACTAATGAGGAGGTACTGAACTGAATTGGAGAGAAAAGAAATTTCTGCCATATATTGACAAAAAGGAGGGTTCTATTAGTAGAACACATTCTTAGACATCAAGGAATTCTAAATTTAGAATTGGAGGAAAGTGTTTGGGGTAAAAATCACAGTGGGAGACTTTACTTTAAAAAAGTTCCTAAGCTCCATGAAGTGAGATGTTGAAAAATAGATAAATTTTTGAACACCACTTTCTCTTACTAGGCATCTTCATGTTCAGGTGACATCCCATTGCCTTCCTTTGAGATTTGAACTGTCTTTTCTAGTGAGAGTGGTGTTACAGTTTAACGTGGCTTTGGAACGACGGAATGTGACATTTTCCACATTAACAAATATTTTCAGAGGTGGAGCAAGTGAAAAAGACATATACAAAACCATGGAAGTGAGTGGTGATCGAACTCGGTGTTTTGGATAAATATTCTCGCACATTACCCCTGAGCCAACTGTACAGATAAAACAGTTGTAAGAACGGGGCAGACGAAAACAAAACAAAAATACTCGTTTTACGCGAAGCAATCATATTTTGGTATTTTTCCGTGGAATGGTTGTTGTTTAACTGCAGATATTTTCATTTGAAGTTATAATTAGCTGTCTGGAACACACATCGGCTTTTTTCGGGGCGTGGCCGTTTACCAGCCGTTGCTGGGACAAGCCGTGACTTCCTTGTATTCAAACGCTGCCCAGAAACAGCACTACACTATTGTTTCCAAACTGTAAGGAAATATGATTAGAGGAGAAGACCTGTGACCAAAACGTATGTTAATTTGTTCAACAATTTATCAATTATTACGAAATTAAATAAGTACACCTCCTTCTTCTCTCTTTATACTTTTCTTAAGCAACTGTTTTCATATGGTATGGTGATGAGGTTTATCTTTACAAGTGAATAAATTTCATGCTCCTATCAAAACAATACGTGCCTAGCGGAGCATAATAACGTGTTAGTAGCAATATACCTTAATGATTTCCAATATGATGTGTGGTCTTAAATGCTAACAATAAGTTGTAAAGTCTCTGCCCTATGGTAAAATATCAGCCTCTGTTACAGTGTTTTCAACGGGAGAACTAAACATATTTCTTCTGCTACATTGATGCTGATGTTTGTTCTTTGTGCTGAAATTACCCTGTTTCCTCAGTGTTGCAGAAAGTATTTTGAGCTTGACGCAACTTCGTTCGGGGAAATAATTACAATAAACATCTGAGCCCGGCAGAAACTGCTGTCAGCGTTCCTGTAAACAAAGCACTTGAGGCCTCGCGACGTCTAACGAGCCACAGAAATACCGACAACATGCAGAGACTGACCACTGCGATACACGGCGTTCTTATAGCAGAATGTCAACACTGAAAATTGTAGTATTGGCACCAATGCCCGTTCCTTCACACATTTTATAGGAGTCCTTCTACCTGTTTTATATTTCACATGGATTTACAGGCTATTATCATTTAAACATTTGTCTTAAACTTCTCCATCAGATAATAATTTAGTAAAAAAAAAAAAAATTAAAAAAAGGTAACTTATAATCGGTGTTTCACTGAAATCCATCAAAGTTGTATACCATCGTTCACTGAAATATGTAAAACGACATCAAATTATAAATTAAATCGTTATGTACTAGATACGAATGAAAAGCGAGTAAATAATAATAAAATGAAAACTACAGATTACCCCGCCACACAAAATCAGACAAAAAGATTGCCTAGAGACATTTAACAAAATGAAAACCAAAAGGATTCATTTGAATAATAATAAAAAAAAAAGTTTGAAACATGATGTAAACTTTGATTTTCATGTAACAAAATAAACATCTCATGTCAAAGATGTAAATGTTAACTATGTATGCAATTGTTTAACCCTAAATTACTATCCATATTTTTCACTATCACAACTACTATCATGGGATCATTAGTGACCACATAAATTATTAGTATTCCAACTCATTTGGACTCATTTTTTATGGAAATTGTTTTATACACATTCATTTCAACTTGTTTGTAACTCCTTTAATGTAACTATGATGTATTAGAAAGCCACACACTCATTCGAAACAAATTTATTTTAATGTCTATATTTTTTTTCAATTCTTATTTCTTATTTCTTAAGTAATTTTAAAGTAACAAATTTTTCATTTCAGTAGTCTTCTTCTTTCTTGCTTCCCGTCTCTTGTTTATTATGTTCCAAATTAATCTCGGAAAGCGGAAATGTAATTTTTAATGCATGAACCAAGATATTAGATTTTGTAGTTGTAAAACTAGCGGGCGGGTTCTGCGACAGTTAACCTGTTTTTCCCGTAGTAGTAACTGCTACAATCATTATCCGACATTTCCTCTTCTGAGACATCCGAATGTTCAAATGTTTGTTAAGCTTAAGGGACTTAGCTGCGGGGTCATCAGTCCCTAAACTTACAAACTACTTATGAACTACCTTATACTAAAGACTACACAAACATCCATGCTCGAGAGGGGATTCGAACCCCCGACCGTAGAGGCCGTGCAGACTGTGACTGGGCCGCCGCAAACCGCTCGGCCACTGCGGCCGGTTCTGAGACATCCAAATCAGAAATTGTTGTCTCTGTATTGAGAAACTGTGCTGACTTTCACAATCACTTATTATGTTCTTCTCTTGCAGACTCATTTTCTGTATTATTTAAATAGTCCGCAACCTCTTCAGTTGTCAGAACATGGCCGTCGATGGAAATAGATTAACTAGTCATTGTTGAATTAAACATGCAACTTTGTAAACACAATGGAATATTGCGAAATAAGTAAGTACTATCCTGGGGTCTTCAGTGACCCCAAAATTAAATTTCTCCGTAACAAATCAAAATGTTCAAATGTTTTTTAAGCTTATGGGACTTAACTGCGGGGTCATCAGTCCCTAAACGTACGAACTACTTATGAACTACCTTATACTAAAGGCAGCACAAACATCCATGCTGGATGGGGGATTCGAACCCCCGACGGGGAACGTCCTCGCGCATCGCAGCATAGCGCCAGAATGCGCTAGGCCACTCTGTCGCGGGCATTCTCCGTAACAAATAATGTCACAATTTACACTAAAACGTTTCCTGATAGACAATTAACGGTTGCCGCGACGGAGTAGCCGAGTGCATTGTAGCGCTATGCTCCGACGCGCGAGGGCATTTCCCGTCGGCGGTTCGAATCCTCCCTCGGGCATTGATGTTTTCCCGTATTTAGGATAAGTTAGTTTATAAGTATTTTGTAAGTTTAGGGACTGATGACCCCGTAGTTAAGTCCCATTAGCTTCACAAACAACAAGTGCCTGCTAAGAGAATGCATAAAATCTTTGATGCCGCCATTCCACAGATACGTAACATAATGTTTATTCTGGGATCAAAAATGACGCCACGAAACTAGCTGAGGTTTAATGAACTTTAAAAAAAGTAAGCAGTAGGTTCCGAGTTCGAAACCTTGTCGCGGCACAAATTTTAATACAATACCTCCTTCAATTCGATAGCTTCGGTATATACAGTGTGTTACAAAAAGGTACGGCCAAACTTTCAGGAAACATTCCTGACACACAAAGAAAGAAATGTGTTATGTAGACATGTGTCTGGAAACGCTTAATTTCCATGTTAGAGCTCATTTGACACTGAAATGAGGAGTGACACATTGTTGGATGAACTATTCGCAGAAGTGTACCTGTGGAGGTCAATCAGCTGCTGATTGTGCCTGCACACGCTGTATATGCTACGGAAACAACTGGTTCTCCCGTAGCACTCTCTATACAGTGACGTGGTCAACGTTACCTTGTACAGCAGCAACTTCTCTGACGCTGACATTAGGGTTATCGTCAACTGCACGAAGAATTGCCTCGTACATTGCAGGTGTCCTCGTCGTTCTAGTTCTTCCCCAGTCGCGAGTCATAGCCAATCAATTGCTTCGAACATCTTGCTGTCGGGACACTATCGTTCTGGTAATCTGTCTCGAAACAAATGTATCGCGCCACGGCTATTGGCACATGCTAATACATACATCAAATGGGCATCTGCCAACTTCGCATTTGTAAACAATGCACTGACTGCAAAACCACGGTCGTGATGAACACTAACCAGTTGATGCTATGTACTTATGTGCTTGATGCTAGTACTGTAGAGCAATGTGTCGCAGCCGGCCGCGGTGGCCGAGGGGACTAAGGCGCTCCAGACACGGTCACTACGGTGGGGGTTCGAATCCCCCCTCGGGCATGGATATTTGTGTCGTCCTAGTTTGGTCGGAAGTAGTTCATAAGTAGTTTGTAAGCTTAGGGACTGATGACCCTGCAGTTAAGTCCAAGTCAACATGACCTTCCTTGAAATGGGCCAACTGGCGGTGACTCGTGGCTGTACACATTAACGAAACAAAAGAGTATTTTGACAATTGTCTGCACGAATTATTTCAATTTATATTTAAAGAGAAATATTAAAATGAGCTCTAACATGGAAATTAAGCGTTTCCGGACACATTTAGACATATTTTCTTTCTTTTTTTGTGAGGAATGTTTCCTGCAAGTTTGGCCGTACCTTTTTGTAACACCCTGTATAAAGACAAAATATGTCTGAAATGAAATGTTTGTATAGTCTATGGGACTTAACTACGGGGTCATCAGTCCCTAAACTTACAAACTACCTATGAACTACTTACGTACTAGGACGGCACAAATATCCATGCCCGAGGGGGGATTCGAACCCCCGACCGTAGTGACCGTGCAGACCGTGACTGGAGCGTCTTAGTCTCCTCGGCCACCGCGGCCGGCCAAAATATGTCTGTGCACATTATTATTATCCGTTCGCGGAAGCATGGGTGTGTGATCACTAAGAACCTGAGGCGGCAGGTGAGCAACGGCAGCGCGCTGGCGTACAGACCTTCGTCCTCAGTCCACGGGGTGGGCAGCCGCTTGTACGGAGGCATGAACCACCCCATGACGTCATCGCGCTGGGTCTCGCTCGGGCGCAGGCGCGGGCGGCGCCGGCAGAGGTCGACCACAAACTGACCACGGCTCAGCGGACGGGAACTTTTTAACTGGCGTATCCGCTCGGCTCAATGATGTCACAAACAAGCCGCTTGCCCAACGCCAACGCGGCCGCCGGCAGCGCGCGCGCCCTCTGCGGAAATAGCCCCGGCTTCCAGGAACGCCACCGCCACCGGCGGCAAAGCCGGGGCCGAATCTCCGGGCTCGCCGCGGCGCCCGCGGCAGATGGAAACACAAGCGGAGGCCCCATTGCGGCTCGGGGCCCCCGGATAGCCCGGACGCTACGACCGGCGTGTCCAGAGTGGGAAGGTATCACGTTGCACGCCCCGAGCCCTGCGGGCCAACATTCCCCAGCCGCGGACTTCTCCGGCGCCGACTTAGCCCGCTGCCCAAATTAGTATCGCGGTATCGTGTTCCTCGTAAAAGGGGAAGCGCAGCGCCTCGGACGATGGCCGCGTTCGAGGGTCCCCGTGTAATGCAGCACGAGCAGGGATCTCGTTACTGCTTGATGGCTGCAGTGAGGTGGGCCATGACCGCTCACACTGCGTCCCTTGTTATTGTCTGGGAGATTCTCACTAGTACGAGTGGTGCACCACACTTAAAAGTGACGATCCCACCGTTCTTGGTGTGGTATACTGCGGTATGCCGTCCGAGGAATAGTTTGTTTGAGCTGTCCATGCTACTCTATCCCTGGAGACCCTCTCTTCCTTAATATACATAAAAATTGAGGTGTTTGTGCCATCGGCCACCAGTGCCCACCATAAAAAAAACGTTTGTAGATCTATCGGACCAAATTTCGTGGTCATCAGTCCGTAGCTTACAAACTACTTAAACCTAGGTAAACTAACCTAAGGACAAACGCACACACCCATGCCCCCAGAAGGACTCGAACCTCAACGACGAGTAACCGCGCGCTCCGCAGCGAGACGCTTTAGACCGCTCGGTTACTCCACCGCGGCGCCCACCATTCTCACATTAAACAGCTATCATCATTCCACAATTGCAGTATCAGACCGGATACGTCCAGCACCTTGGCTGTACCTACACACAACACTAAATCCTTCTCCGTGTCGTTCTCCATCTCAGCCATACGACTCTGGAACACAATGCCATGTGATCTACGTCTTTTACTAAATCACTCGACATTCAAGAGGAAACTCAAAATTCGCATATTAACGATGGCATAGCCTCCATTGTTACCCTGCTCTCAGTTCTTTCTCTCCATCATAGCTTTGAATCTTACCATTCTATTTCTCTTCCTCTAACCAATCTACGTCTTTTATCTCTCTTCCCCATTCTATCGTCTGCTTGATGTGAATAACAATCTGTAAGAACATAAGAAATTCCTAAATTGTAATAGGGCTTAGGTTCAAAGTATGAAACATGCTTATTTTGCAGAGTTATTATTATTATTATTATTACTATAATTTTGATTCTTATAATTATTTAAGTATTATTGTTACAATTATAGTCTCTTAATAATCTGTATTCTTTTATTTTAATACTTCTATTACTCATTGTCTGTCTGTAATGTACTAAAGAAATTGTTCACCTTCAGTAAGCCTGGTTAGGTGTAAGTGAGGGCCTGCAGGCCCTAATCTTGCCAGGTAAAATAAATGCATAAATAAATAAATGAATATATTTCACTCTGCAGCCAAAACTATATATCGCACACGAATAGCGTTCGTATGTGACTCGTATTAGGTATAAGCGTTCCATTGTGAACTATCGTGATAGACGGTTGATATCGATAAGAGGGTGGAAGATATGGAAGTTGAATGTTACCGACTTACATAAAATTTTACGCGTGGGTGTCAATATGTTTCTCTTCAGCAAAAACTGCACAATGGAGACGAACGATCTCTCTGGGGATGTTGTAGTACATAGTCTCCCGTTGTACACCATAGCAGTTCTGTGTCGATAGCTGTATCAGGGTGGAAGTCATCAACTTATATAAAATTTGGACTGAAGACCAGTGATGACTTTTGACACTATAATAGCAAAGAACTATATACAAGGATTCGCGGTGCACATTCTTCAGTTGTTTTTCTGCAACAAGCATACGAATAAGGAAAAATAAGTGCATATTGCAGTTTGAAAAGTGAAACTGCGAAGAAAGATGCCAAAGCGTAAGAAAAAAAAATTCGCGTTCTCGATCCGTTTATAAAAGCTTTATAAAAGCTGCATCAAAGTAGTCTTCAGATAGAAGACGACCACAACAAGTTTTCAGATGCACCTGATGATGCTTTACAGGTCCCTAAAATGTGTTCGGACGACTTCCTTGGCACCGTGGCGAAACCTCAATTCCGTGTAGGACACGCTTCTTGCCTGAGTCGTCCTGGCGCTCAGTAATGAGTCAGGGCCTGCGTGGTCGCGCTGATGAAGTTACGCCCCCGAACCCCCGAAATAAAAAGCGGGCCCCGACACACGGAAAGCGCCGCGCGCGCCAGCTGGCGGCCTGCCCGAGCACTGAGTTAAAGGCCCGTTCTGCGCGTCATTACGCTAACCGCCAATTAGCGTCCACGTTAGGCAGCGG
Organism: Locusta migratoria; assembly: GCA_026315105.1. Classification (NCBI taxonomy): domain Eukaryota; kingdom Metazoa; phylum Arthropoda; class Insecta; order Orthoptera; family Acrididae; genus Locusta; species Locusta migratoria. The sequence goes on along the minus strand of CM048747.1, from coordinate 207,707,554 downwards.
ATACATGGCGTCGCAGGCCCATCTCACCTCTAATCTGCCACCCTCCTCCGTGCTCGCGAAGACTTTGTCGAAAACCCAAGTAACAGGTGTTCGGCGTAGTCAGAGTTGCTTCAAACGGCGCTACTGAGACACAAATTACTAGTTCAAATCCAAATGTTTGTATAGCTTATGGCACTAAACTACAGGGTCATCAGTCACTAAACTTACAAACTACTTATGAACTAGCTAACACTAAGGACGGCACAAATATCCATGCCCAAGAGGGGATTCTAACCCCCGATCATAGTGGCCGTGCATTCCGTGACTGACGCACCGCAGTCCCCTCGGCCACCGCGACCGGCGAAATTACTAGGCATCGTTTCTACTTTCTACGTTTATTGACGAATGAGGTGCATATACTGCTAGCCATCGGAAATGGAACTCTAAGAAAGTAAACTTAAATGGAAGATACATGACTGAAAATGGAGCTCCGTGTAAACTTACAAAGATGATTAAATCATTTCCGTGCAGGAATGGTGTAGGCTCTAAGGTGCCTTGCTGCGCAGTGCGCGGCTGCTCCCCGTTGGAAGTTCGAATGCTCCCTCGGGTGTATTGTTTCACTAAGTGGGTTTACCTCTGTAACTTATAAAATAATAGGTGAAGGGAAATTTTAATGCGGTAGGTCAACACAGGAAATGTTACACTTTCTGCGGAGATATGAACATAGTTTATTGTATCATTTTCCAAAGAATTGCACCACGAAGATATAATTTTTAAATGGAACAATAGTTTTTTCTGTCGTGTATTGGATTCGTTTAAACCAGCTGCGTCCAAATCAATTTAAACTACATTCCTATCACTGTTAGTTTGGGAGCTACAACCCTTCAAAGTTTCGGGGGCGGAGGCTGCGATAGCTTAGCTGATTGGCCGAGTGGCTACCCCCTGTGGCACGACCCACTGTCTCATGACTACCAGCCAGTTAGCTACGCTGTCGTAGCCTCCGCCCCCTAAACATTGAAGGGTTGTAGCTCCAAAACTAGCAGTGATAGGAATGTAGTTTAAATTGATTTGGACGCAGCTGGTTTCAACGAATCCAATGCACGATAGAAAAAAAACCTATTGTTCCTTTGAAAAAATATATCTTTGTGTTGTAACTCTTTGGAAAATGATACAATAAACTATGTTCATAGCTCCGCAGAAAGTGTAACATTTCTTGTGATTACTTACTGCATTAAAATTTCTCGTCACCTATTATTCTATTATTTTATAAGTTACAGAGGCAAACTCACTTAGTGAAACATCCTGTGTGTGTGTGTCGTTCTTTTTTTCTATTACATAACATACAATAACTGTGACAAAAATGGGTAGTAATATTATACATAAGTTTTCTCTTACAGGCTAAATGGTGACTTGACATATCTATTTCTTTAAGCAAACCACTGGACATCCTGCTGGTGTTGGTGTTTGGTTTCAGTTGGTGTGTTGATGTGGTGTGCTGAATTCTGATATGCTACTGCTGTGGTATTGCAGGTGTGCCAGCGAGATAAACCTACTTGAAGTGGCCAGCTCACCGAGCGAAACCCAGTGTGCGTGCCCCTGGCACTGGACGGCCAATTACTTTCGTCACCACAGCCCCCCCCCCCCCCCGCAAAATTATCCCCATTTGTGTTCTAACCTACGAAATTTATTAAAAAGCCTACATCTAACTTACGTCTAGTGTCGCAATCGGTGTGTGCCACACCTAACCCCCGAATCCAGGGGATGGCGGATTCTTCCATTTCTGGAGACCAGTCCATCCCACAGCGGCATGGCAGATGTGGCTGTCTCAATCGGGTTTTATTTCAAATTTGGTTAGTGGTTCAGAATGAAGTCCTGACATCCTCGAGATGTTGTTGGCAATTTGATCGGTATTCGGAACGTGTCTGGGGTCCTGATGAGCTCAAAGGTGTTGTTATTGGGCAGAGCCCTTCTAAGATCCGTAGCCACGCCGTCATACGCAGAACAATAATAGATAACATGTTCTGGCGTGCCTAACTCGGCATCACAGGCACAAGCTGGCGTAGCCTGTCTTCTAAACCGACATAGATATTGATAAAAATGAATTGGAACTGCAAACGATTTTCTGAATCACGATAAATGCTACGCGTTACCACGGAGTTCGGACGACTTCCTTGGCACCGTGGCGAAACCTCTATTGTTCTTTGCATAAGTTAATATAAGTGTAGAATGAATCTTTCTCTCTGCAGTGGAGTGTCCGCTGATATGAAACTTGCCTTTTGATGGCAAGCGGTCTACCGACTGACCTATCCTGGCACGCTTCACGATCGGTCTCACAACCTTACTTTTGCCAGTACCTTGCCTCCTACTTTCCAAATTTCACAGAACTTCTCCCGCAAAACCTTGTAGAATTAACACTCCCGGAAGAATGGATATGGTGGATACTTGGCTTAGACACAGCCTAAGGGATGTTTCCGGCATACAATTTTGATCTGCAAGGAATTTTCATATCACTGCACTCTCCTGGAAATATCCCTTAGGTTGTGGCTAAGCCATGTCTCCACTATATCCATGCTTTTGGGAGTGCTAGTTCTGCAAGGTTCGCCGGAGAAGAACTTCTGTTTTGAAAGTAGAAGGAGAGGTACTGGCAGAAATAAAGTTGAGAGAGGGGACAGTGTAGCGTGCCGGGATAGATTACACCATTACCACCATTATTCTGGCCACCACAGCACCTATACAGCATTTCGGCAAGTAATCTTCATTTTGTCTTGAACTACGGGCGTCCACAATGTTGTCATTGTAGAAATTAAGTCCGCACATCCGGTTTCGCCTCCTGCAGAGGCATCTTCCGGTGCTTATAATTTTTTAAAGAAACACGTCTGTGAAACAATTTATGATCGTCATCCGATAGTTGCTAATTATTGGAAATGTATTGTGTCGACTATAGTAAGGATGTATGTGCCTTTTAACCACTTCCCAGCGTTTAAGTCAGCTGGTTAAAATGACTGCAGCAATAGCGTACACCGTTTGTTAGGTAGCGTTCAGTTTGTTAACAATTTGACGTGAACTTTGAAGCATGGCTAAAACGCACAGAAAATGTTACTTAAAAATATTATTAGAGAACCCGTTAGCGGAATTTAAAAAAAGTTGGGACAAATGGAAGTTGAATATCCACGCATGTTCAAAATCAATCAATGCAAGTGTTTAAAAGCGCAAATGAAAGAGCTTGAACTGCTGTTGTTAGGTCAAAAAGAACTGCGTACCTTAACTAAAACCGAAGATATCGCATAACAAACAGATTCAAATATTCAATGCAAGGACGAATACCGCGTTTTAATAAAAATAAAGTATGGAGAGACTTTAATCCTGATACTGATGACAAATCTGTGGATAAAAATCTTACATTTAAAACAAAAATTAAGGAAATCGGCCGGATAGTTTGGTCTGGCCGACTGAGTTTTCGTAGATTCTTTTAATATACAGGGCGAATCACATAACACTTGCCACGCAGATATTGCGGAAACGGAAAGTGCGATTGATGTGCGGTTTTCACAGTCAAGGACTCGTATTGTTAGCCAATAAACAGATTGTAAAAATACATGGAAAGTGTATTTTTATGCAAACATACAATTTTTCAAATAGAACAATGGTGTTTTCTATCATACACTGGAATTTTTGACACCAACTGTGTACAAAGAATTTTGAATGACATTTTCATCACGTTTAGTTTGGCAGCTACTGACTGGTGGTCATGACACAGTGGGCCGTGCCCCAGGGCTAGGCACTCGGCCAGTCTGTTACGCTATCGCAGCCTCCACTCCCGAAACTTCGAACGGTTGTAACTGCCAAACTAAACGTGATAAAAATGTCATTCAAAATTCTTTGTACACATCTGGTGCCAAAATTTTCCAGTGCATGATAGAAGCAACCATTGTACCATTTACAAACTGCATGTTTGCATAAAAATACACTTTCTAAGTAATGTTGCAATCTGTTTGTTGGCTAAAAATACGAGCCTCTGACTACCAGTCCAATCTGTGGAAACAGCACATCAATCGCACTTTCCGTTTCCGCAATATTTGCGGTGCAGCTGTTAGGTGATTCACCCTGTATAAGATTGGAGTCAGTGCGGACTTAATTTCTACAAGAAATAGTGACACTTGTTTTCGTTATCTAATACAAATATCTGTAGTCTTCAAACACCTCCAGTTCCGCAACAATCGAAAGTCAGATAAATGTTCGTGGGAGAGGAATGTAAGGTAAAACTGTTCGCAATCCGAAGAATGGCGTGCACACCAGACTGTTTTACGAGGCACAGACTTTATTGAGGGGCTATTCCGTTGTCTTCCTACGACCTTTGAACTGACCCACGTAGCCAATTACGGAGAGATCGCCGCGGTGGGATGTCCGAGCGCTCTAACCCCTCGTCCTACGTGAGCGGTGAGACGCGAACGCGGCGCGAATCGACGGACGGTACGATGCGAAGCGGTGAGTTCGGGCAGCCCTGTCCTACGTGCGCAGCTAAACCGCACGGCGGCTGATCCCAATACATGACGAAAATTACTTTTCCGATTATCTTGCTGTAAAAAATACTGCATTTGTATTTTGGACAAAATCACATACTGTAGACGTGGGATGTCTGGTGGGAATGTTCGGTTTGCTGGAAATGGCTGCTTGCTACTTGCTTCCCCTGGAGAAGTGGTGATCAACACATCACTTGCACTTCTGCTGCTGCCTGACCGTGGCTAGCATAGAACTCCCTCACTTCTAGCAGGGTTTCAGTGCTATTGATATTAGTAATGGGTCTAATCGACAAGGGTTCGCAAATCGATTCCGTATTTCTAGATTTCCAGAAGGCTTTTGACACCGTACCTCACAAACGGCTTTTAATCGCCCCAGATTTGCGATTGGATAGGGGATTTCCTGTTAAAGAGGACCCAGTTCGTAGTAATCGATGGTACGGCTTCGACTAAAACAGAGGTCATATCGGGAGTTCCACAAGGTAGTGTTATTGGTCCACTGCTGTCCTTATTTACATAAACGATTTAGGGGTGAATCTAACTAGCTCTCTTAGAATGTTTGCAGATGACACCGTCGTTTAGTAAAATCATTCGAGGATCAAAACCAACTGCAGAACAATCGGAATAAGATATCACTATGGTGTAAAAATTGGCAATTGACTCTAAATAATGAGAAGTGTGAAGCCGTCCACATGAGTACGAAAAGAAATCGGTTAAACTTTGTTTACAAGATATATCAATCGAAAGTGAAGGCCGTAAACTCCACTAAATACCTAGGAATTACTATTACTTCAGACTTAAACTGGAAAGAAAACGTAGATAATGTTGTGGGAAAGGCGAACCAGAGACTGCGTTTTATTGGCAGTACCTTTAAAAGATGCAACAGAACTATACAGCATACACTACGCTTGTCCGTCCATTTTTGGAGTATTGCTGCCCAGTGTGGGATCCTTATCAGGTGGGTTTGACGGAGGACATCTAAAGAGTCCAAAGAAGGGCAGCTCGTTTCGTATTGTGACGATAAAGGGGAGACAGCGTTACGGAAATGATACAGGATCTAGGATTGCGATCATTACAACAACAACGCTTATCGCTGCGGCGTGGGCTACTTACGAAACTCCAATCGGCAACATTCTCCTCCGAATGCGAAAATATATTGTTGACTCCCACTTACATAGGTAGAAATGATCATCAGAATAAACTACTCGAACGGAGATTCAGGTGTTCTTTCTTCCCGCGCGCAATTCGAGAATGTAATTGGAGATAAATAGTATAACAGTGGTTCGATGAACCGTCTGCCAGGCACTTAAATGTGATTTGCAGAGTATCGCATTTAGATGTAGATGTAGACAGCAGTGGCTGAGTTACAGACAAAGTAAGCAAACAGGTTTACCTGTTATAACTGTCTGTATTGTTTCATTAAGCAAGAGATATGTGAGGTAGTCTGTTACACATGAAAGAAGGTTACCTCCGTAATCAAATACAGAAGTAATAATAACTAGTCTCGCTGCATACACAATGAAAGTCAATTAAACAGTGAAATCATTTAAACTGGAATAGCCCAACCCCTAGCAGAGAGAGAGTGCGCTGAGAAACATTACGTAGATTGGTAATCATGAGAGTTAACGGGACAGCTCAGGCAGGGGCAACGGCTATAGTCCTGCCGTAAAAATTCCGTACACTTTCGTCCGTTGATCGGCGAATGCGTATCCTCGTCCCGTCGGAAACGTAACCGAGAAATATTCCGGAACTGGTTATTGCACCGAACCGTAGTGCGAAGCACGATTCACGATCACTATTGGTACTGCCAGTCTGTGCTCCTGTGCATCATGGCGACAATGCACCTGCGAACGATTATAACGAATACGCTCAACTTGCACTGGTTAGAACTGCGCACGACTGAGGCGTTAGGAGCGTCTCCCTTCATTTTTATGTCCGTCATTCCCGGACACTGCATCGCTCCTCCAAGAAAAAGTGGGGCTCCGCAGCCAACCTGACAACGCGCCTCCTGCGCCCTTCCCCCGGCCCATACGGGCAGGGTCGGCGCCCTGGGCGGTTGGGACAACTGGAATAGCGGTTCTTTAGCCAAACGGCGCGAAGGCGTGTGTCCCTCCGCCGTTGGTGAAGAAGAAGCGAATTTAAACGAACGTCCAGGAGTACGTCATTTTTAATTTTTTTTTTTTTTTTTTTTTTTTTTTTTTTTTTTTTTTTTTTTTTTTTTTGATGAAATTATAAATCCTCCGCCAGTACGGAGTCAAGGTTTCAGCCAAGTCTGTGGAGGTTCTTACTTGTCGGGAAAAATTCACTTTATGCGGTTATATTGGTAATTGATTTATACTACTTGTAAAGTGCTGGGCCGATCAGTCGGCGACCGATATCATTCAATTCGTAATTTCACGTAAGGGCCGAATCTGCTGTCAAAATCACGAGATTAACTTTATTGTGGCACTCTCCTTTGCCACAGTGCTGGACTATCTGTCATCTGCATATGCCTTCCTTCAGCAGTTAGGTAGCCAAAGGTATTAGTGCTACAATACGAAGAATGAAATCTTCGATGTTTAATAAACGTGCCACATTTCTTAATTGTAGTAGTACTTATTTTGAAAAGCGATGGAAATCGTAAACGAGTAATTTAAATTTTTCTGCTTCGTAAGACGTTTTTGTAGTACCTGATTTTTAACGAGCGAGAAAAAAATTTGTATTTTGAATTAAATCTTGCACAAAACATGTGAACAGCACTGCTTTAATATGTGTGTCGAATATGAACTTACTGATATTACCAATTATTTTTACAACTTCCGGGAATTTACAGTTTGATAAAAACGGTTATTATGATTTTTAGCCGCAGTGGAGTGACCAATCGCATTGAGGTGCTGTGCTCCGATGCGCGAGGCCGCTCCTCGTCAGGGGTTCGAATCGGTCCTTGAGCATGGATGTTTCTGTTGAGTATAAAGCCCCTTTTACACGACCGACGTTCTTGTCTCAGTTGACTACTCGACCGAGTGTGGCTACTGCAGCGCCCTTGGCGTGTTATTCGCGTACTGAGTGGTCGTTTACGTTTAGACGATATCACCAAAATGTAGAGCTATCTGCTGCGTAGTGAGGTTACAGAGGCGTTTTACGTGATAGAAGAAAATGATATTCAGTTTATTGTTGACTAAAGGGTTACATGTATTTTCTGTTCTCGTATAATATCTTGTGTCAAATTCTGTACTATACTAATGACATGAAAAATAGAAAAGTATCATCGGAAACTTTCAAAACTTATACATTTATTAGCTGAAGGAAATTTATACTTGCAGCACACAAAACAATTCCGAAAAGGAAGTAAAAAGCACTTGTTTAGTTTCCTTATCTTGTTTTCTTGCCAACCGTCAAATTACGTAGAAAATAATTTTCTGTTCTCATATATCTTAGTCTTTCAGTGTTGAAATAAGTGTCATTAAAACACGTTTATATATTTACATTGGTATTTATGCATAGTGCTGCATTTTATTCCTGTAAATCGTTAATATCTTTCTGTTTGCAGATTTTTCTTCTCTTGTACGAGAACACTAGTAAATAAATAAATAAATAAATAAATAAATAAAAGTAAAAAAATAAAATAAAAAAACTACTTTAGGCTCTGTTGCAACCTATCGGCGTGTTGAGAACACTAAAAAAAACAATAGGAAGTAATTAAAGAAGATACGAAGGCATTTATCTGAAATGAATGAACACGACCAGATAGGGTTAACGTGCGATGTTAGTAGACGCCACCACAGTTCCTGCGCATGCGCATTCTGCCGCACACTCAGATATTTAGAACTCCGCACTCGGCACAATCTATAGATCATTGACGTCACAGACGCGCTCGCGATGCGGTTGGCGGCTGATTTACATGCAGACGCTAAAGGCGCTCACACTTCGAGCAATCGAGTATCAGCTGAAAGTCGCTCGTGTAAAACGGGCTTCATGTTGTTCATAAGGAGTTTGTAAGTTTAGGGACTGATTACCCAGCAGTTAACTTCCATAAGCTTAACAAACATTTGATAATTTTTATTTTTATTGTCCCACAATACAGAATGTTCTTCAACTGCATCGATCGAATTTTCAGACATTGTAACTTCACATGCCATGCGCACACCGCAGTCGACTGGCGAGGAAATATCAAAGCTGCTGATCGCGTCCGCTTCGCAGAATCGCGTGTTGCACGCGGTCCAGAGCGGGCGCAAGTTAACTGTTGCCCATGCGTTTAAAATTTTCGCGCGGTCGCCGCGCCGCAACGCGTTCGCGAAAGTTCGCTCACGTAGGACGCTGCCTAAGGCCGTGTTCAGACACGGCGATAATCGCGCGTTAACAGAATCGCGCGGTGGCCGCGCAGGTTTAATTTACTTGTGTATCGTCGTAGTGGCCGAGTGGTCTACGGCGTATCAGACACGGTCAGCACGGCCATTGCGGTCGGGGTTTCGAATCCACCCTCGGGCATGGATGTTTATGCCGCCTTTAGTATAAGCTAGATCATAAGTAGTCGATCGTGAAAAAGGGGCTTTATACTGAAGACAACAGAAACATCCATGCTCGAGGGAGGTTTCTAACCCCTGACGGGGAGCGGCCTCGCGCATCGGAGCTTAGCACCTCAATGCACTCGGGCACTCCACTGTGGCTATAAACTATAATAACCCTTTTCATCCAACTGCAAATGCCCAAAAGTTGTAAAAATAATTTGTAGTATCAGTAAGTTCATATTAGACACTTGTATTAAACCAGGGCTGTTCATGTGTTCGTGGAAGATTTGATTCAAAATACAAATTAATTTTTTTCTCGCTCGTTAAAAATCGGGTACTAAAAGAAAGTCTTACTAAGCAGAAAAATTTACATCAATCGTTTACAATTTCCATCGCTTTTCAAAATAAGTACTACCACAGTTAAGAAAATATGACACGTTTATTAAGATTTCATTCTTCGTATTGTAGCGCCAATATCTTAGTGGTGGTAGTTAAGGTAGTTAAGTCCCATAAGCTCTACAAACATTTGAACATTTGTACTGTTCACACTTAACCGCGCGGCTAGTCCAATCGCGCGGTAGCCGCATTTCAACCGCCGGAAAATACAATCGAGCGACGCCCGCGCATTTCTACTTGTGTGTAATCCTATGGGAGCGTTCAGTTTGCTTGCGGGCATCGCGCGGTTCGGACGTCTCAGTGCCGTAAGCTTGTAATTGATCGTTTCTACACTGAATTATTTATTGGTGAACTTGAGAAACGACTTGCATTATTGGATCTTCAGAGCGATGAATATTCTGACAAAACTGCCAAAAACCAAGCTTGGTAAGAATTGGTGGATATGTTTGCAAATGATGATGATACGTTGGTAAAATATAATATTTTTGATAAGTACGTGTTTGTTGACCAAAAATGAATTTAAGTAGAATCATATTTTTCTCTCGTGTGTGTTTCAGAACTTTAAATATCTTCCCTGACTAATTGCAGCAACTGGTCAAAAGAAACTGACATTTTCAAATAGTCAAAGACTTTTTCTCCATACATTCTTAATGTAGGATACAACGTTACGAATTGGCCTTGTACGAGGCGATCATTTAGTATAAGATGCATCCAATACTGTATTTTCCTTATTCTCGTTCTCTTTCTTTTAAGCAACCATAGTAAACACAATATTTATTCTTCGACTTCCATTTTGACTCTGTTATTTCCCGCAACGTACTTCGAATGACAACCGCTTACTAACCGCGGGCGAACATTGCCTGTCTGAACACACTGGCCGTCATCTTTCGGTTCAAACCAAGCGGTTTAAGTCACGCGATTCCCGCTGGTTTGAACGCGGCTTAGCCGGCCGCGGTGGCCGACGGGACGGCGGCGCGTCAGTCACGGTCTGCACGGCTACTACGGTCGGGGGTTCGAATCCCCCCTCGGGCATGGATATTTGTGCCGTCCTTAGTGTTAGCTAGTTCATAAGTAGTGTGTAGCCGCGGTGGAGTAGCCGAGCGGTCTAAAGCACCTTGCTGCGGAGCGCGCGGTTGCTCGCCGTGGAGGTTCGAGTCCTCCCTGGGGCGTGGGTGTGTCTGTGTGTTTGTCCGTAGGTTAGTTTACCTAGGTTTAAGTAGTTTGTAAGCTACGGACTGATGACCACGCAGTTTGGTCCGACAGCTTTACAGACATTTGAACAGTAGTGTGTAAGTTTAGGGTCTGATGACCCCGTAGTTAAGTCCCAGAAGCAATACAAACATTTGAAACATTTGAACTGAACGCGGCTTAAGGGGCCTTACTTCGGGACGCGCGGTTGCTCCCCGCCAGGAAAAGGTATATACATAAACAGGTTTGCATCTACACTCTGCCAGATATTTTAACTATTATTTTATTTACGTTTCATGTAACTTATTTGTCAATTTAATACAATGGGACGTTATTGATGTATTTCATAGTTGATTATATTTTTACAGAATTTTTCCCTAATGTGATTTTATCGTAAATTTCGTTATTATTCTCAACCGCTTTCAAATAAATGTAATGTTCTTGAACTTCTTGGAAAAAAAAAAAGAAGAAAAAGATCCTGTAAGAGTATTGTATGCCACATGCAAGCATAAGAAAGCTTTATTATTATTCTTTTTTTTTTCAACGATAACAGAGGTACAGAGTAATTTTACGCACATCCATCTTTGTAAACAGAATGATCTACGCGACAGCCCGCCCGCAACGGGCACAGGAGAGCGCTGCGGTCGCAAAGCAAATCACGATGAGCAGCACGTTCCGTGGCAGTGGCGTAACTATGGGGGGTGGGGGAGGGATGAGGAGGACAGAACCCCCTCCCCCTGAACCCGGAAAAAAATCGTAGAACAGCAATCTGGTAAAGGTAAAGATTGAAAACATGGGATGTTTTACCATAAGATTTCATTGGATGGGAGTGAATTAGATTCTTCAACGGGAGTGGTAGATGGTAGTCTGTCTGGAAACTGACTAAAATTTTGCTCGTCAAGCAACTCTATCCTCCCCCCTCCCAAAGCCGTCCTAGTTACGCCACTGTTCCGTGGGATGTAGCAACACCACCTAGAGACAAGGCCGCGGCGCTCTCGTGTGACGTCAGGCAGAGTAATTTGCGCGCGCATAGCTGAATGAGTAGCCACTGGGGCACGGCCCACTATGCCGAAGCAGCGAGCCAGTCAGCTATGCGCACGCAACCTAGTCTGCCTGACGTCACGCGAGAGCGCCGCGGCCTTCTCTCTAGGTGGTGGTGGATGTAGCGGGTCGTTTTATCGCGTGCAGTAGCTGGGTAGACAGCACGTCTGGCCTGCACCACGTTGGGACAACACGTCCCGTATGAGGACCATTTGCGCGCGGTTGAAAATGAGTTTGTGTGCGTGCGTGTGTGTGTTGATCTGTTCGTGTTTGCGTGTATGTGTGTGTGTGTGTGTGTGTGTGTGTGTGTGTGGTTGGGGTCGTGGGGCGCTCTTGAAGAGGCGGGAGTGTGCCGAAAGAGGGACGCGACGCGACGCGTGCACTGAGTCCTCCCCCTCCGCCCCTCGGACATATGCTCCGGGCCGATGTATGACAGCAGAATGAGGTTATGTGCCCGTACGGGTGTCACGGCGGTCGCCGAGACAAAGCGGCCGGTATTCATTTACACGCGTCCTACGGTCGGGGGCGTTTCCCGCGACCCATTGTCGCTCGCACATCTGCTGCTGCGAAGACAGCTCCCCCCTTTCATAATGTGCTCCCTACGTGGAAATTAATTCTAGCTAGGTATTTGCCCCTCTTAGTTCTTGCTCTTCTTCTACTTTTTATTCCTCTTCTGTGGCACTCGCCCGCATGCGTCGTTCAAAATTAGCTTTAATTTTTTTTTACGAAATTTGAAACAGCCCTCTCTTTCGACATGTCTGTATGTTTTGTATGGTTTCAAAGAAAGATACGCCGCGGTGGAGTGGCCGAACGTTCTAGGGGCGTCTTGCCGCGGAGCGCGCGGTTGCTCTCCGTAGGAGGTTCGAGTCCTCTGTCGGTAACGGGTGTTTGTCTGGTCCTTAGTATCAATTACTTTAAGTTAGTTTAAGCAGTCTGTATGCCTAGGAACTGACGAGCAACGTAGTTAAGCCCCATAGATTTATAATCATTTGAACATTTTGAGAAAGCTACCAGACATGTTACATCTTAACCCTTCGACAGTGTGGTAACTTTATAGTCCAAGTTGGTGTGGTCGATAGAACAACACAAATAACAACTGAATAGAAAACCATGGGTCTGTAATTAGACATTTCGTCATTGAGGAGTGCAATTGAAATAATTTGCAAAATATTTACTTTATCATTGAATTGAAAGCCACAATTACGGCCCTTATTGACAAAATTTGCAGTGTTTCCACAATGCTGTCATTTTCAAATGTTGCAGTATTATTAAAATGAAAACAAGGAAAAAAATACTCAGTACACACGATAACGGTTCAAATATTTTATTACAGTGGCTAAATATGAACACACTTTTACAACGAAAATCAATTTTTAATTTATCCTGTAAGGTAATGGAAAAAAAGAACCTTCGAGTGTGAAATATGAGGTCTCAGTAAAGGACATTACATGTTCCATGATTAAGTAATATTGATTTCCGTCGTAAAAATGTGTACATGTTTAGCCACTGTAGCAAACTATTTAAACCATTTTGGAGTATCCAGAGATTTTTGTTTATCATTATAATAAAACTACAACGTTTGAGAAAGCTTTGCCGGCCGCGGTGGCCGAGGGGACTGAAGCGCTCCAGTCACGGTCTGCACGGCCACTACGGTCGGGGGTTCGAATCCCCCCCTCGGGCATGGATATTTGTGCCGTCCTTAGTCTTAACTAGTTCATAAATAGTTTGTAGGCTTAGGGACTGATGAGCCCGTAGTTAAGTCCCATAAGTTCTACAAACGTTTGAACATTTTGAAAAAGCTTTGTCGAAATTAATCTTGTTTTGTTCATAAAGATGGTGACTGAGGCTTTTGCTTCAATGATGAAGTAATTATTTCATAGAAAACATTTTATTCGTCTCTCTATAACTAACAAGAATACATCTGCAGCCCTTTCGTTTTCATTTTTATTTTTTTGACAGTGTGGTAGTAAATAATCAGTAAAAAGAAATATTTTGCAACTCTTTAGTCAGATCATTGATATGTAGCAATGGTACCATACAAAGAGAAAATTGAAGATGATATATACTATATAATATACCTATAATCTTTGAATAACACAGAAAAAATAGTTTCGTTCCACTCTTAACTTACAGTCCTTGCACAAAAATTCATTATCTTCAATAGTCATTTTTCTCCCTTCAGCAGTGGGATTCAGTTTTCCCATTTCTTTCAAGCATATAAAAGCCACCTGCCAAATATATAATCTTATACTTAGTCTTGTTGCAAATCTTGCAGATTTCGGAAATTCTCTTATGCGGAGTAATGGAATATTTGTAATTGCAACTCCAACAACAAGATGATTTCTCGTAAGTAGAGTTCAATAAAACTGTTAACCCTACGAGTAAATAAAAGAATACATATGCTAATCAAATATTGTAACGATAGTGGTTAAACCCACAATTAGTCAGCACCACGAAGTTAGTGTAGTAGGTGTAAGAGACCGAGGAATGGCGTTCTCGTATTATCCGCTACTCAGCTGAATGTAGTGTGGTGTGTAAAACAAAGCGAAGGTAAATGGTAGGAAATCGATAAATTGAAGAGGTTGGATTGCGAGACAGTTCAACAAGAAAGGAAGGTTAAGTCATAATGATTAATTGTTTTTGATCAACAAGTTCGGATGATATTCCGGTGTCCCTTTAAAGTAAGCAGAAACCTACAGCCACTTCCTTCCACTCCCCCCCCCCCTCCCCCCAACCTTTAGCACTGTGCTCTTCAACTCAAACCTTGCTTGGATGCAAGGACTACCCCGCCAAACTAACAACACACAAAGAAGCCAGTTATGGAAGGACATTGTCAATAATCGCTACAGTACACATGTATTCACAATGCTACATTGCAACCAGCGACGTAAATTTGGAGGGAGGGAGGGGGGCAGGGGGCGTGTCACCCCCCCCCCCCCCAATTATGAATATAAAGGAAAAAGTAAGTATTGTATCTCATTTTTTTTCTAAAAATCCGGTCAATAATTGACGCCATCAGTTTGATACATGATGAGCTCAGTCCCCCACACCAAACTCCCGAGTTCTCCACTTCTCTTTACGTTAGTGAATACATACTATATTCATCACTGGTTACAATAGTTCCGGGTATTTACATGCTATACGACAGAGTAGGCTTCAGCTCGCAGAGTTAATTAACACGTAAGTTTTGTGGTTGTGGTATCGCATCATATTGAAAAGTAGAAATAACAATAATAAACTGATGTTTCGACTACGATCAAAGTGACCTAAACGAGGCCGTGGCCGAAACTGTGTTTTCATCAGTAACACAGTCGATGCCTTTAATGGCAACATGCCTCGTTGGTAGTAGTAGCGAAATCTTAATGTCCTGTCGAAATCTTATGTAAGCACAAAATTTTAAAAATCGTTTAGCGACTTCGCCAGTTGCGACTTATCGTATAAAACTATTTATTTTCATGACATATTTGAAGAATTATATCGTCCACCGTTCATTTTTATTTCTTAGGTATCTGAGAATTATTAAAACGATGTAATGGGTATGTTCAAATTCTGGATTTATGCAGGTTGTAGGGTTCAAATTACCACTATGTCGTGATCTGCAGTCTTCCTGATTCTAAACCGAAACTGTCGGAAGAAGGCATGCCGTATAGATTTACACGTAAAAGCGAAGATTATACTAAGAGCACGGACGTCATAGAAAATAATATTTAGTCTTTCAATTTCTCCTATGATCAACACAGTAGGTGGAAAGATTAAGCTGGTACCTTGGGTTTGTCATGCCGAAATTCACAAGACACGCTACATTATTGTTCACGTACTGGGTCTTGATACCTCAGTTGGTTGATGCCTTTTGTTTTCATGCTTAATAATGTGAGTTCGAATCCAGCTGGTGAGTATATATATTTTTTAATAATAAAGTATCACGTGAACTCCGGGATGTCGTGCACTATGTCTTATATTTCCCGTTGGTATCTATTCAGAGAACATAAGAGTGTTTTTCTTCTTCTACTAGACGAGGCAATGTCATGAGTTCTGTTTCGCCCATGCTCAGAAAACTTCCAACCTGAGTTCATGACGTAATAGACTGTGTATTTCCTGACCGCCGTAATCACGTCTTACGATCCATGGACAACTGCACCACCCTTTATTTTGCCAACGTAAATTTCTTCGTCGATGTCGCCAAGAAATTGAAAAACAAAAGCATTACTTTCTGTGACGTCCGTGCTCTTAGTATAATCTTCGCTTTCCCGTAAATCGTCTGAACTGAAAGTTCCTTTTCTTGTCTGAATGTGTTCTCGCAAAAACAGGAGTTTCCTTCCTACACCGTAGGTCGCTCCACCGCTCTTCGTCGAAGTTTTAATTTTGTCAAGTTCACACACAAACAGATAGCAGCTGCCACTTTTAGTTCGTCGTCTGCCATTTTCTGAATTAATGTTGCGCCATCTGCAGTCGTGTGTTCAAATACAGCTGCCAGAAGGCATGGAATCTCTTGGAGCAAGACATTGCACCATCTCACTGCACCATTTGTGGCGGAAGAACTGTATCCATCTGCACAGGACTTAAGGATACAGGGTACCTGTAAATGGTGGAAAAATTTAAATTGTTTTATAACTTTATTAAGTTCATTAGTCTTTACTGATTATATCGATATACACATTATAGGGTTTCAAATGAAAAATTACCTACATATATGAAATTTTAAAGTTACGGCCGGCCGCAGTGGCCGAGCGGTCTGCGGCTCGCCAGTCACAGTCTGCACGGCTGCTACGGTCGAGGGTTTGAATCCCCCCTCAGGCATTGTTGTTTGTGTCGTCTTTAGTATAAGGTAATTCATAAGTAGTTTGTAAGTTTAGGGACTGATAATAAGAAATTTGTGTGGCTCATTGGCCAGGTGCAAGTCTTTCAATTGGACGCCACTTCGGCAACTTGCGTGTCCCTAGCCTAACCCAGTTATCCAGCCGGAGAAAGGGGACCTACAGCTTAACGTGGAATCCGAACCACGTTTCGTTTCTGGCGACTCCTCACATCGTTGAGAGGTGAAGGATGGGTGAAGGTGCAGACTGAAGAAATCCGAGGTCCGACTGGGACTTGAAGCCCGACTAGGGACTGATCACCCCGCAGTTGAGTCCCTTAAGCTTAACAAACATTGAAAATTTGAAAGTTATGGAATGTGTACCGCCACCAAGAAGCAAAAGAAAGTGGCCAAATATACCATCATAAGATTGTCTTCCTGAGCCTGTTGTGAATGAAATAAACCCAATTTTCAGATAACTTAGTGACCCTGTTTTGCTTAGTAAAGTCTTCATGGGGGCACTCAGAATACAAATGAAAGTTTCAACCATTGCATGTGGGAAAGATTACACAAGACTGTTTTTGTTCGACCAAATACATTCAAATTTGATGTACTAGATGCAGTGATCTGTTTCAATAATGGAGTGATGGGAAGGATGGAAGTCCCGAGAAATTTAGGCATAAAATGTGGCTCCAATAAGGAAAATCAATTGCTTGAATGTGACAGACAACGGGTGGATGAAGTTGAAAGGTTCGCTCTTTAACAAGCAAGAAGTGCTTTAAGGAATGCGAAGAGGAGGCCTGAAGATGATGAAATGCTGCAGGATGAAGACTATGCTGCAGGAATGTACTGAGACACAGATTAACACTTTGTGCCCAAGGAAACAAATTGAGTGTTCAAACTATTTTATTTTGCGTAACTGCATTACAAATTATATATAAAACTAATATATAAAGCGAGAATTGTACTCGAGAGTTTACAAATTTTTTAGAACACATGGTTACATAGTGAAACCACTCGCCCAATACGTAAAGTTCAGCAAGACATGGATCAAACTAAAATATTAGTCTACTCTAGAATGCATAACCTTTCGTAACTTGCCACAACTATTCGAACTCAAAAGATAATACAGCGGAAAACACGACATGTGTAACCTCATCATCCGCAGCTAACACCGGCACACACTGCACAGCTGAATGTTTTTGTTGCTTTCCCGCGGAATCGTATAACCCAAGCTGGTAGAGAGTTGATTTTCTTGACGACAGAGATTATAACACATCAGTATCGTGGTGGTTATACATAGAAGCCACTGAGCCGCTTTTGAGACATTAAATTAAAGGTGGTTTCATTGTGAAGCCAGTTGCAAACAAAGGGTTAACTGGACTGGTATCTTCATTCGCAATTTCCCACAAGTTGCATTTATCAGCATTCATATGAAAATATTTCCTAAATTTTATCAAGCACTGCTCTAATTTTTTCTGTAACGTGCTGTAGTCCTTTTTTATGTAATATACCTAAGCTTTATTGCCGGATCAACTAAATTATAGAAAAAAAAAAAACATTTTTATTGGGAGAAAAGTATAATAGTTAAAATGTAAGACTGGATATGTAATATACTTAATAGGTGCAATTAAATAGGTATAGTAGATGAGCTACCATGTCGTACATATCGGGTAAAAATTTGGTCTCCTTCAAATGTATAACATAGGATTAAATGGTACCTCAATTTGAGGAAGCATTTTGGACAAAAAATACCATAAATTCATTGAATTTTTTAATAACCCTAAGCCGGGCAAGCTATAAAGGAAAGCAAGAAGAAATTTGGAGGAAGAATTAAAATTCAAGGTGAAGAAATAAAATCATTGCGTTTTGCCGATGACATTGTAATTCCGTCAGAGACAGAAAAGGACCTGGAGGAGCAGTTGAAAGGAACGGACAGTGTCTTGAAAAGTGTATATAAGATGAACATTTACAAGAGCAAAACAAGAGTAATGGTGTGCAGTTCTAGAAATTCAGGCAATTCTGAAGGAAATAGATTAGATAACTAAACAATAAAAGTAGTAAATGAGTTCTGTTTCTGAGGCAGCAAAATGACATATGATGGTCGCAGTACAGATGATATAAAATGCAGAATGGCAATGGGTAGAAAAGCGTTTTGGAAAAAGGGAAATTGGGTAATACTGAATATTAATTTAAGTATAAGGAAGTCCTTGAGTGAAGTGTTGCCTTGTGCGGAAGTGAAACTTGGATAATAAACGGTGCGGACAGGAAAAGGATAGAGGCTTTTAAAATGTGATGCTACAGAAGAATGCTGAAGATTAGGTGGGTGGATCGCGTAACTAATGCAGAGGTACTGAACAGAATTGGGGAGAAAAGGAATTTCTGACATCCTTGACTAGAAGAAGGGCTCGATTAGTAGGACACATTCTTAGACATCAAGAAATTGTGAATTTAGCATTAGAGGGAAGTATGTGGGGTAGAAATCGCCGATGGAGACCAAGAAATTAATACAGTAAGCAGATTCAAGTTGCCGTTTTCATCAGGAGATGAAGAGGCTTGCTCAGGGTAAAGTAGGGTGGAGAACTGCATCAAACCAGTCTCCGGGCTGAGGAACACCACAACACAACCCTAAGCAGGTTAAAAAAATATTCGTAATACTTATAATTGGTGTTAAAAGTCGCCGCATTACTTGATACCAACAAAAAAAATCTGCAAATCATATCTATATCTACAAATGTGAATGTCTGTTTGGTGTACGTTTATCACGTCTGAACCCCAAAACATAAAAAGCTAAAAATTTGTACAGTTACTAATGTCTACCAGGGAAGGCTTTAGGCACGGTTTTATGGCGATCGGAGATATATATATATATATATATATATATATGTGTGTGTGTGTGTGTGTGTGTGAGTGTGTGTGTGTGTGAGTGTCTGTTGGGTGTACGCTTATTACGTCCGTACGACAATACGCAGAGCCTTAAATATTTCTACAGTTACTCTTTGAAAATGGTTTTATTGGTCGAATTATTCCTTGAGGGTTGATAAAGATAAAAGGGTGGAGTATATTGGGATAGAAAGTTATCGGTGTACGTAAGATTCTACGTGTGTGTGTTACCATTTCGCTCTACAGCGAAAACTTCAGAACGCAAACGAATGGTCTGTGTGTAATTGTTTTCCGAAGTCTCCCGTTGTACACCATAGCAGTTCCATGCCGATAGCTATAAGGGGGTGGAAGATATGGTGATTGAAAGTCATCAAACTATGAAAATAATTCGGACTGAAGGGAAGCGATGACGTTTGCGACTCTATAGCAAGGAGGTTACATACAGCGAAACGTGATACCACAGACCATATCTTGGGTCTATGCGTGCTATAATGTCTTCAGCTCTTTCTCTGTAAGGATAGGAATACGAATAAGGAAATATAAGAATAAATAAATAAATCAGAAAAAAAAATTATTTTAATACATGTCTTTAAAAAATCGATTTGACGTTTCGCGCATTACTTCAAGTGATTGATCTGTGATATTATTACAATCATTATTGTTGAATTTCGTGAAGTATTCTTCGTAACGAGTGCATTTTTACGTGTGATTTGATCTACACTACTTACATTCCTGACAAACGGTAAGTGAATAGACTTCTGCAATCTGATAGTTTTCAGTTCCGCTTTATCAGAGATACTTCCTCGAAAATGAGTAAAATTAATTACATTAACTTAATTGTTATTTAAACTTAAATTGTTATTTGAGGTATTGTATTTCATTTCATCCTTCAAAACCAGTCTCATAGCACACTGCTGAAAGATAGCTTATCTATCATAATTAGAACTGACTCACACAATTACAAGTTACATGTAGAATTTTGGAGCATATTGTTAGTGCGAATATAGTAAATTTCCTTGAAACGGAAAAGCTTCTTTCTATGCATCAGCATGGCGTTCGACGCGGTGCCACACTGCAGACTGCTAACGAAAATACGAGCTTATGGAATAGGTCCACAGATTTGTGACTGGCTGTAAGACTTCCTAAGTAATAGAACGCAGTACGTGTTCATCAGAGACGAGTGCATCGTCAGCCGTGGCCCAGGGGAGTGTGATACGACCGCTATTATTTTCTGTCTGTATAAATGATCTGATGGACAGAGTAAGTTGTAATTTGCGGCTGTTTGCTAATGATGCTGTGGTTTATCGGAGGGTGTCGTCTTTAACTGACTGTAATAGCGTACAGGATGACTTAGAATAAATTTCTAGTTGGTGCGAAGAATGGCAGCTAGCTCTTAATGTAGAAAAATGTAAGGTGATGTGCATGAGTAGGGAAAACAATCCCATAATGTTCGAATCCAGCATCAATAGCGAACTTGTTGATGCTGTCGCGTCGTTCAAATATCTTGGCGTAACATTGCAGAGCGATATGAAATGGAACGAACATGTAAGGACAGTTGTGAGTAAGGCGGACAGCCGACTTCAGTTTATTGGGAGAATTTTGGGAAGATGTACTTCACTTGTAAAGGAGACCGCGTATAAAACGCTTGTACGACCACGCCTTTAGTATTGCTCAAGTGTTTGGGACCCGCAGCAGATCAGTTTAAAGGGAGACATAAAAGCAGTTCAGAGGCGAGCAGCTAGGTTTGTAACTGGTAGGTTCGACCAATGCGCGAGTGTCACTGAACTGCTCCGGCATCTCCATTGGGGATCGCTGGAGGAAAGATGACGTTCTTTTCGTGAATTTCTTTTGAGGAAATTTAGAGGGCCGGAATTTGAAGCTGAATGTAGTACGATCTTGCTGCCGCCTACTTACATTTCGCGTAAAGATGACAAAGACAAGGTAAGAGAAATTAGGGCTCTTACGGAGGCACATAGGCATTCTTTTTTTCCTCGTTCAATTTGGGAGTGGAATAGAAAAGGAAATGCCTAGTAGTGGTACAGGTACTCTTCGCCACGTACCTTACGGTGAATTACGGAGTATGTTTGTAGATGTAATCAACCTACACGCGACCGAAGCCGCGGGTTGAAGCTAGTACATTATACACAGTGACTGAAAAAATTGATAATTGGTGCGTATTTTTACATAATATAGAGCCTGGTTCGGAACCCACGTTAAACTGTAGGTCCCCCTATAACTGGCTGGGTAAGTCAGTTCGAAGGTCGGAGGAAGGCAACGGCATACCACCTCCAAACAGGACCCATGCCTAGTAAAGCACTGTGGTGTTCAAACCAATCTTCGGATTGTTGACTGCTTTACCTTTTAGAGCCTGAGAAGTACCTTGTATCCTTAAGGTGATACGCCCAGACGCTGGCAGCGAAGCTGAGTGTCAGCCACCGTGCACGGTAACAGAATAGCAGTGGAGCGGGCGGACATTCGTCATAGGCGTGTTACAAATGTAACGGGGTTGTAAATCAGGGTACCACTGTCGCCGTGTCGCTTGGATCAGGTAGGTGCGGGTCTGGCGACAGGGCAGGCCGACAGCCCGTAATCGCTACCTGGCGGGGCGATCGGCCCAGCCATCAGGCGCGGTTGGCGTGTCGCTTGGCGGACGTGAGGCACGCACGGGGCTCGTTAGCCAGGCAGCCGCGAGCGGCCGAGACGCTTTTGCAGGCACGCCTAGACGCCAGCCGCCGCTGCGGTCTCCCCGCAGTTGTGTTAACAACGTGGCGGTGATTACTCACAGGAGATTAATTTCAGCCGACAGAGGAAAAAAAAAGAAAAACCTGAACTTAACGCACACACAGCCCGGAACATTAGGCAAACTCGCAGACTTTCTGCTTACTTTTTCTGTAATTTGTCTCGTTTACATGTAGTTGTGAGAAACATCAGTAACGTCAGGGTCTTTTTCCCATTAGGCGCGTACCGGCGGCGCAAGGCAGCACGCGGCTGCAAGAATTCCTTTTTCCGCGACCTCACGGAAAAATGTATTCTTTTTCCGCGGCTACAGCTATGCTCTTGTGACCTGTGAACGTCACAAACTTTCGAAGTGACGTGGATTCAAGGGTGGGCAGGGGGGGGGGGGGGTGGCCGAGTGAGGTGGCGCACACCTAACACATAATACGGTGCAATTAGACCCAGACATCCAAAGTAAAAGTTTCCCTCCAGCACCAAACTGTTATATAGCGCCAACATATTGTTTGGTAAAAAGTTACACCATTTTGAGTGTCGGGTTTGGGGGGGAGGGGAGGGAGAAGTTAGAAAATTAGCAGTTTTTTCAGTTTTTCTTAAATATTTAGAAAACTATGCGATTTACCGCGAAAAGTGCCAGATACAAAAATAATCTACATTAAATTTCGAACAAAAATGGTCGAGTACATAATCTTGCTAACGTGAACGGTTCCAGAGTTACGGAGGTAGTAAAAGCAGCAATTTTCCGCATTTTTCTAGTTTTTTTTTTTTTTTTTTTTTTTTTTTTTTTTTTTTTTTTTTTTTTTTTTTTTTTTTGGAAAACTGCTAAGGAAACTTTTTTTACAGGATAGCGTATAGTAAGCAGATTCAAGTGGAGGTGGGTTGCCGTTCTTATGAGGAGATGAAAAGACTTGCTCAGGATAGAGTATGATGGAGACCTGCATCAAACCAGTCTCTGGACTGAAGACCATAACAACAACATCGTTTTGTAAAAGAAGATTGCGATTTTAGTGGCCGCATAGTTTTCTAAATATTTAAGAAAAACTGAAAAAACTGCTAATTTTCTAACTTTACCCTCCCCTCCACCCCCCCACCCCAAACCCGACGCTCAAAATGGTGTAAATTCTTACCAAACAATATGTGGGCTGTATAGAACAGTTTGGTGCTGGAGGGAAACTTTTACTTTGGATGTCTCGGTTAGGCCGTTTTTTGAGCTAATTGCACCGTACTAATAGTGGATTCGCATTCGGGAGGACGCCGGTTCAAAGCCGTCATGTTCATGCAGGCAAATGGCGGAATGGTTCCCCATCTTTAACCAAAGTTAATCAGAACGTGTGCTTCGCCCTAATGATCGAGTTGTCTACGGGGCCATTATCATGCATTCAAGATTGAGAAGAAGGGTTCTCTTGCAAGGTATCACGAATAATTAAAGTTTAATGGAAATCTGCAAGGTGTCCAGAATAAATTAAGCTTAGTTTAATGGAAATTGACCACTACTGCACACCTGCAAAAACTGAACAATTACTAACTGATCAATTTTGTGACTACGACCACCGAGGTAAGTCTTAGAAAATTCTGATATGCGCAACGGACACGCCCTGGAAATAGGTTAAAACACAAACATTAAAATGTATGGCCCTGTTGAAAGTACTCGCAAAGCCTACAACGAAACTGATTAATTTGAATAAGGAAAGGGGGGAGACAGGATTGCGACACAGACAAATAAAAAAATTACATATATTCTTAAGAAAATATGAAGTAGAATTTTTTTTTTACAAAAATTAAATTAACATCATGCATTACAATAATGGCGTGCTGCAACACATACTTAACGATTGCCTTCTTCAACAGCTTCCTAGCGCTATCCACACGCAATTGACCACTCTGGCAACTAACTCGCATCTAGCTCGCAACTGACTGCTTTCTTCAGCCAGAGCGCTTACTCTAAAATCGCACTTCCAAAGATTACTGCGCCACTTACAACGTATATCTGTGGGCTTCACAAAACTAAATATTACAGATAACCAACCATGTCGGATCCATAGGGACTTTACACTCTGCCCGAACCTCCCTCCTCCCTCCACCTTACCCATTCGAAAGAAGTCTGCAGTAAAGTTTAAATCACTGTTACAAGAAAATACAGTTCCCCGACACTTGATGTGGACCACAAAACCCGTAGAAAAGGAATTAATTTTATAAATTTTATGAAATTTTGCATTTTACTCCAGTATTATCATCTTTAGACCTCTGCTCAGTAAACAAAATTTGATGTGTTGAATTGCACCAAGACGAATGGAATTGACCGTGCGCTCTAAAACATTATGTTGCGGAGTGTGCGGCCGTTCCCCTTCGGGGGTTAAAGTCTTCCCTCGGTCATGAGTGTGTGTGTTTGTATAAGTTAGTTTGCAAGCCTAGAGACTGACGATCATTGTAGTTTGGTCCTATACCTTTACAAACAGTTGAACATTTGATTTGCACCCTGTAAAAAGGGCTCATATTTTTTAACTAGTGTATAGCCTTATCTTTGTGCGACCTACCAAATGATGTTGCACTTTTAGCCATCGGCAAACATATTTTGAAGTTAAATTTACCAAAAACGTTTAGACTGACAAGACATATTCAGTGGTATAGAGGGGTCAACAGTTATTTAATGTTGGACGCCACAATCGTTTGCGTGTCAAGGTGAGGGGAGGGGATTGTCAATACGGAGACCAAGAAATGAGTACAGGTGGGGTTCAGACCTATGTAGGATACAGGAGTTAATCAGAAACAACGAGTTTTGCAAGGCTACAGTATCGTTGGGAGCTGCATCAGTCGTTCTGACAGCTATAACAACAGCAACGTTGTATCGATATAAATAACAGTAAAAATTTCAGGGCTCTCTCTCTCTCTCTCTCTCTCTCTCTCTCTCTCTCTCTCTCTCTCTCTTTATATATATATATATATATATATATATATATATAGAGAGAGAGAGAGAGAGAGAGAGAGAGAGAGAAATACGGGACTTTCATCCGCTGAATGCACTCAGCAAAAAGTATTTGAAAAATAGGGAGGGACACGTCGATAGAACTTAAAATGTAAGGGAATAACGTCAGTGCTATTGCACGGTAAAACTGTAGGCGAAGACAGATTGGTATACGCCCAGTAAAGTTTAGAGGACGTTTAGTACCATTCTTAGCTGAAGAAACTGACGCAGAACTTCATACCAATACTCCTCTAATCCTCAAACGTTTGTCTCTCTTCTGCGGTTCGTATTTGACAGCCAGTTACGATTAACGCAGACGTATATATATATATATATAACACGAAAGGAAACATTACTTAAAAAGGCCATTTTATGGAATAGACTAAAATGACGAACACAGGTAAATAGTAGCTAATAATCTCTAACAAAATTCATAATAACATACAGTTAATTCATAGTTCATACAGAGAAAGCTAACGGGCTTACAGGAAACATTTTAAAGGCTGAGAATGTTATTTTACAAAATGTGTAACGCATTTGGCTCAAAGGAGAATTTAAAATGATGTCGTTACATTTATATATGTGGCTCGTTTTATATCTCAGATATAGTATTGTTGGGTAAAACTGGTAAATACCAATGGAAACTTGCAAAACTGTACTGTATATCCAAGTAAGGAATTACCGCCTTGTGTGTTTCTGAAAATCCTTACTTTCGTGTAAATTCAAAGACATCTTTGTAGTCCACCTCTGTATAAGATAAACTGGTAGTCTTTTCAACCTTTTTTCGTGTTCTAAATGCAGCTTCACTTATTGAGCCATCTAACACAAGATAGATACATGGTGGAAACACTGCGCTGCTCTATCCTTGCTGATCTTAAGAATATATATGGCTTTAAGTTCCTAAAGTCTTTACTTAGCCCATTTCTTTATCTGATCAACTGGTAGTATTTATTAACGCACGACTTCCGACAAATATTTGCTAGTTAGGTGTTCTACACATTTTGGTAATAAGTTACTTAAAAAAAAAGGTCGAATGCTCACCATTACACTACAAATCTGCGTTATTTATTCTTCGTGTCTACCGGGAATTGTAAATAAAGCAACGAATATTATCAATGCCGTCATTTCACAGTTATATACTTCTGATAAATTTAAATCGTCATCGGAAGGGTTTACGCACTTCAGCAGTAGAACAGTTGGTCCTTTATGCAATATTTGGTGACTCTTGATGAAAACACCGCATACTTCGCGAGAATGAAATACATGTAATGTACTGCAAATACTTATCGCTACCAGCAGACGACTTCATACACTTAAATGAAAACAACGCTTACGAAGTTACGAATGGAAGTTAATGAGAGGCGTACTGCCGGTCTGAAGGGAATTCACAAATAGTCTGCGTGTACCTCTCATCCTCTTTAGAGGGAACAACAAAGTAGAGAGAGAGAGAGAGAGAGAGAGAGAGAGAGAGAGACGCTAATGCACAGCATGAGGTGTAACGGGCTTCGACAACATCATCCGAGAACACTTGGCGCCATAACGCTGCTCTTCCCTGGAGCAATTTTCTTAGTGAATATTCAGCAGGCGGCAAGTAGGAGCTGGCCAGAAATACACTTCCGACGCTCGTCGCCTCGTTGCTTTTATTTTTTGATAGTCGAAATAACGGCGCTAAAAGCCAACAGGATGCCAACTCCTCCATCTCCGGCGCTGTTCTCCCTCTTTTCGCTTCTCGCGCATGCGCAGTCTTCTTCCAGTAACAGCATTCGACAGTCTCGAATATTACGACAACAAGAAATCTCACCGAGGATTTATCTTTCTGCGTCAACTTGCTGCAAGGAGTCTCGCACCACAAATGATAATTTTCGTGCTACATTGTGTGTGAATAGAAATGGATTTTGCAAGATGAGACCAAATGACAGTGCTGCCCTTTTCGAGCTTCTTAGAATTCAAACGATGCATAATTACTTTGTAAAGCCGGTAGCACACACAACGGGTTAGCTAATGTTCACATCGCGCGTTACGAGTTTTGTAAAAAAAAAAGTTTGTTAAGCTTATGGGACTTAACTACGGGGTCATCAGTCCCTAAACTTACAAACTACTTATGAACTACTTTCGAACCCCCGACCGTAGTGGCCGTGCTGACCGTGACTGGAGCGCCTCAGTCACCTCTGCCACCGCGGCCGGCACGATTGTTGTAACTACTTTGCTACTTCATATTCCGGAGGTGTCACTTCGTGGCGTGGAAAACAAGTTCTCCAGTATTTAGGTAACGTGCCACGAAGTAGAACGAATAGAAACTAAGAAAGCCTTGTTAATGCGCAAGCAGAAGATATAAGGTGTTCTTTGAATTTGCCGTGTTGGCGTATGGATTTTCTACCACAACATTTCAGATATCCCTGGAATTGAAATAGATATCGAAAAACAACTTTCATGGACATCAACGTACGCCAGTGTCTTATTAATGTAGGTACTATGAGACAGTATAAGACGTTAAAAAATATTGTTTCCACACAAACTTAACTATTTTATATGTATACCCAATACATCCCTTATGCAATCAGTAGTAGGAGAAATCACAAAAAGGATGATGTTGGTTGCATATTAATGCGTCACTTATATCCGAAGCGAAGCGAAGCGAAGTTAATGTTTGAGATACATGAATATCGTGTTCCAAGGCTCAGGCGATATAATTGACGCATTAATATGAAACCAACACAATCATTTTTGTGATTTCTCATGCTACTGATTGCATAAGAAATTATATTAACTATACATTTAAGACAGTTTGTGTTGAAACAATATTTGTTTACGTCTTAGACTTTCTCATACCATAAGACACTGGCGTACGTTCATGACCGTGAAAGTCGTTCTGCGATATCTCTTGTTCAAAAGTGTTCAAATGTTTGTGAAGCGTAAGGGACTTAACTGTGGGGTCATCAGTCCCTAAACTTACAAACTACTTATGAACTAACTTACACTAAAGACGACACAAACATCCACGCGCGAGGGGGGATTCGAACCCCCGACCGTAGAGGCCGTGCAGACTGTGAATGGCGCGCCGCAGACCACTCGGCTACTGCGGCTGGCGCGATATCTATTGTATCACATTGACGTCGATTTGCAGTAGGATTTTGGAACATGTACTCAGTTCGAATATTATGAGCTACCTCGAAGATAACGACCTATTAACCAATAGTCAACACGGATTCAGAAAGTATCAATCTTTCGAAACACAGCTTGCCCTTTATTCACATGAAGTGTTAAGTGCCATCGACAAGGGATCTCAAATCGATTCCATATTTCTGGATTTCCGGAAGACTTTTGACACTGTACCCTACAAGCGGCTTCTCATGAAATTGCGTGCTTATGGAATATCTCCCCAATTGTGCGATTGGATTCATGATTTCCTATCAGAAAGGACACAGTTCCTTGTAATTAACGGTAAGTCATTGAGTAAAACAGAAGTGATATCTGGCGTTCCACCTGAAGCATTATAGGTCCCCTACTCTTTCTCGTGTTTATAAACGATTTAGGAGACAATCTGAATAGCTCCCTTAGACTGTTCGCGGATGATGCTGTCGTTTATCGGTTAGTGAAGTCAACTGAGGATCAAAAGCAACTGCAATGCGATTTAGACAAAATTTCTACATGGTGGAAAATTGGCAAAGTGTGAAGGAATACACATGACCACTAAAAGAAATCCGCTGAACTTCAATAACGCGATAAATCAGTCAAACCTTAAGGTCGTAAATTCTACCAAATACCTAGGAGTTACAGTTACGAACTTTGACTGGAGAAAACACATAGAAAATATTGTGGGGAAGGCGAACCAAAGGTTACGTTTAATTGACAGAACGCTTCGAAGATGCGCCAGCTCCACCAAAGAGACTGCCTACATCACACTTGTGCGGCCTCTGCTGGAGTACTGTTGCTCCTTGTGGGACCCTCACTAGGTGGGACTGACGGAAGACATTGAGAAGGGTGAGAGAAGGGCAACTCGTTTTGTTTTATTACGTTACGATGGTGTGTGGAAGCGTCACGGAAATGTTGCACGAATTGGGGTGGAAATCATTAAAAGAAAGAAGTTATTCATTGCGGCGTGATATGTTTGCGAAGTTTCAATTACCGACTTTTACTTCTGAATTACAAAATATATTGCTGGCACCCACCTACTTAGGAAGACATGACCATCCCAATAAAATAGAGAAATCAGATCTCAAATGGAAAGATTTAGGTGTTCTTTCTTCCCGCGCGCTATTAGAGAATGGAACGGTAGAGAAAAGTTATGAAAGTGGTTAATGAACCCTCTGCCAGGCACTTAAATTTGATTTGCAGAGTATCTATGTAGATGAAGATGTAGATGTCGTTCCAGAGTTATTTAGAGCAAAAGAGTTGAGTGGGACACAATAGACTACGAAGGAGAATGTAAGCAGCAACCCAATTTATAACTTGTAATAGTAAAACCTTTTTATGAAGTGAAGAGTCCATTCAGAGCGGTGTGCACCATGCCCATAACATGACAAATATTAAAAGAATTTTCAGATTTGGCATTGTGGAGTAGCTTATATATTTTGTAGCTATGCCTTGGAGCTTGACATGTAACATGTATCAATTCGATTGTGCCTTGTTGCACTGAATATGACTGTTTCACAGTCGAAATCGATATGCAATAAATAAATGGTAATTTACTAATGCTGAAAATTCTTTTATGACCTTCGTATTCGTTTTATGACCTGACCGTTAAATGTTGATGCGTTGTACATCAGACCTCATATGACCGAAATATGAGGATTGATACTTATATAGTGGCATCTATTTATTCACATCTGATACAAAAGAGTAACATGTTTGAACCTTTTACTGTCTTTCAAAGTAGTCACCAGCGTTGTTTATAGCCGCGGCG
This sequence comes from Locusta migratoria, assembly GCA_026315105.1. Lineage (NCBI taxonomy): Eukaryota > Metazoa > Arthropoda > Insecta > Orthoptera > Acrididae > Locusta > Locusta migratoria. Next base: position 207,677,673 of record CM048747.1, on the reverse strand, counting down.
AATTATCCATGCGTAATAGGGCGGTGCGCGCGGCCGTTCGCCGTGTGGGTCTACAGTCCCCCCTCGGACTTAAGTAGTTTGTAAGCTACGGACTAATAACCCAGCAGTTGAGTCCGATAGATTTACGAATATATGAACATTTTTCTTTCTCTATAACCCGTTGCCAGCGATGTGGCAGGCGTAGCACATCGTTAGCAGACCCTGTTCTGTTGATGGTGCGAATGAAGCGTCTACTGCCTGACGAATCTCTGGAACAGTTGAATGCCGCGAATCAAACTCACAAGGACTTAAGTCCGTGGAGTATGTTGGATAGAACAGTACTTCCCAGTCCCATCGACCGAACAGAACAGCCACAGCTTGCGCTGTATGCGCCTCTGCATTGTCGTCCAAAATGATGGGTGCATTGCGCAGAAAGTGTTGCCGCTTCTTTCGCAAAGATGTAGCTAGTGATGTTCCAAAAATGAACAGTAATACAGTGCATTAACGGTCTGCAGTGGAGGAACGTAATGGGATTTGGTAAAACCATCACAGTTGTACACGAGAATCACCATAAATTTCACCATACTGGGGCTCTGACACACTGTCGACTTTCGCGGTGATCCATAAATCCTTCATTGGATTGGCGTTTCAGTTTTGGCTCGTACAATGTGGCCCATGCCTCATACAGTGTTATGATACGGCCTAATAAAGCATCTCTCTCGCGCTCATAGCGTTCCCAGTACGTATGAGCAGCGTTGTAACGCATCCATTTCTGCATTTCCGTCAATTCGTGCGGAACCCATCGAGATGCAATTTTTCGTATGCCCAGGCGTTCCCTCAGGATTCGATGCAGTCGTGTACGCTAATCTGGTTTCGTGGGCGAGCTCGCGTATCGTCTGGCGTCGTCCACTGTCCACTAACACGGCAACAGTATGCACTTCTTCTTCAGAGACGCTAGGACGACCTGCCCGAAGCATGTCTGCCACAGTTGCCCACGTACGTTGAAGGCTTTTACCCAGCGTGCGACTTTTCTGTACGGCAATGCCGAATCCTCTTACTCCTCTTGAAGACCTTGATGACACTGTCGTACTGTACGACCAGTGTCGCATTCAATCTTGATGCAACTCCGTTGTTCCTGTTTCGGGAACATAGTGACAAAACAACAGCTGCATTTTTAGAATATCGAGAGTTCAATAGATAACGCACTGCACTCAACAGTTTTGAAGCAAGGTAGGTCTCCACCGCACATCGATCGTGAACTGCTACCCACAAAACGCATTTGGAAACGATCAAATTTTCAGTCGATCATCTGATCCAGCACCCTGTGATTGGTGGGCTACCTGAATGACAGGATTTACATGACAGTCACACATGTGTTGATCTGAAGAGCAGCATATAAAGAGCCTGCATACCTAAGGACATGCTTCGTTCAGCTGTGCAAAACGCAATCCTGCCCTTTCACACTCTTCCGCAGTACTATGTACGCCATGTTGAGCCCCTTTTGTAACAGTAACGGCACCGTTATGCAATGGTTTGATATACTGCAACAGCACATTAAAAGTTTAGACGATAGTGAAATTTCAACTGCAGCGATTCTGCATTACTTCCCTTCTTTTTATGTCTTTCACATTAATGCTGCTAAGTTTGGTACTCAAGCGGTAATTAGTTTCAGATTAAAATGTATGTAAATCTAAGGAACTTAATAGCTTTGGTCATCAGTCCCGAGGTTTAGAAACCTAGGACAACACACATACAAACACACACACACACATACACACACACACACACACACACACATGACTCAAACCTCCGACGACGAGCAGCGGCGTACTCCGCAGCAAAGAGCCTTAGAGCGATCAACCACTCCACTGCGACAGGTAATTAGTTTCCGTATTAATGGAGGAAGATAAATGAAAACCGGTGCCTATTCAACCGTCTTTATTTATTTAGTGAAACTGTTTTGGGGATTACATGAGCATCTTTAGACACCCATCACCAGTGACCGTACAATACTCATGAAGAGTTTTGAAAAGTATTTGAAACATAGAGAATTTGAAGTAGTAAATGATACAACTAGGAAAGAGCAGAAGAGATAAAGGAAGCTACATCAAAATTGGAGAAACCTTTGTTGCCAGGAGTGAAAACGATGTACTTGTGACATAAACACTTTCGTATACTATAGTCAGACGCCTCAGTAAAAGAGAAAGGTGTGTTGCAAATATCAGTTTAATAAAGAATGAGGACTGGCTGAATTATCTCATGAAAATATAAACTGATGAAATGAACACAGAAAAGTAAAGAAGCCCACCAAACTAATCCAGATCATAGTGAATTCCTAAAATTAGAACTAGCTCTTGGATGAATAAAGAATCGAAAGCAATTAGGAAGCAACTAATAAAATATTCTTTAGCATGATCGAAACTGAATCTTTGTTGAATAGCGAATTAAATGCCAAAAGAATGGAAGATATTATTTACAAAATCAATATTCTAGAAAAGATTGAGATTAAAGTCTCAAAATTTTAAAGGAATACCATTTAATAATATGGCAAGAAAACTTATACTAGAGTTATATCCGGAAGACTGAAACCCGTAATGGAGTCTGTGTTACCAGAGAAACAAAATGCAGTCCAAAAGGGACGAAACTGTACAGACATTTATGCTGCAACAAAATATAGAGAACATAATGAATTCAATACAGAGTCACACATCCATTTAATTGTTTACTTAAAGGCTTTGCATGAAATTGACAGTAATTTTGGGAAATATTAAAAAAGAAGGGATATGTAATACATATTGCGGAGGTAGTTAAGAATATTTATGTTTTCTGTAGTGAAAATATAGGCAACACGCTTACTCGAATATCTACGAAACGATAATGTCATATAGCAGACAACATCAGAAAATCGCCCCACAGTAAGAACAGTAAGACATCTTAAATTGTATAATTTTATTTCGCTCATAACATTTCTGCAGGGAAGTGATTCTTGGGTACTGATGAAGAAAGACGATGTAAGATTACTGGCAAAGAAATGATATTGCCTAGGAAGAGAGTTAAAAAATACAGGAAAACTTATACTAGAGTTATATCCGGAAGACTGAAACCCGTAATGGAGTCTGTGTTACCAGAGAAACAAAATGCAGTCCAAAAGGGACGAAACTGTACAGACATTTATGCTGCAACAAAATATAGAGAACATAATGAATTCAATACAGAGACTTTTTAGGAATTCAAATGTTCAAATTTTTGTAGAGCTTATGGGACTTAACTAAGGGGACATCAGTCCCTAAACTTACAAACTACTTATGAAATAGCTAATACTAAAGACGGCACAAATATCCATGTCCGAGGGGGGAGACGAACTCCCGACCGTAGTGGCCATGCAGACCGTGACTGCGCGCCGCAGTCAGCTCGGCCACCGCGGCCGGTTGTTAGGAATTAAAGTTTTTAGACATAAATAAGGTTTAAGAACATAAACAAAAGTCCCATTTGGAAGAATCAACGTTACCCCAACATTGCGACGATGTATTACTCAAGGTTACAGACGCACACGAAGACTTGCAGAAAGGTGGGAGACCTAAATGCAGATTCAACATTCTGAGGAATAGTGTAATCTAATGCGTGACAGAATAAAAAGAAGAATGTGCTGTGATATCAAAGATGAAGTAATAAATTAATGATCACACGACGGAAAACATTACCTTCTATTTTCTTAGGGATTGTTTCTTGTGTGCTATTATGTCGATCCACGAACAATAGGTTTAGGATAGCTGTGGCGGAGTGGCCGAGCGCATTGAGGCGCTATGCTCCCATGCGCAAGGCCGCTCCCCGTCGGGGATTCGAATCCTCCCCCGGGCATGGATGTTTGTGCTGTCTTTAGTTTAAGTTACTTTATAAGTAGTTTGTAAGTCCCATAAGATTATCAAAATTTTAAACATTTGGTTTAGGATAATAATCTGATCAAAGTTATCCTTGCCGGCCGCGGTGGCCGAGGGGACTGAGGTGCTTCAGTCACGGTCTGCACGGCCACTACGGTCGGGGGTTCGAACCCCCCCTTGGGCATGGATATTTGTGCCGCCTTTTGCATAAGATAGTTTATAAGTAGTTTGTAAGTTTAGGGACTGATGACCCCGTAGTTAAGTCCCATAAAAAATAAAAAAAATAAATAAAAAAATAAAAAGTTATCCTTCTGAATAGAAGTAACTGACACATCCAGTTTTGAGACAGTTTTGTTGTTGAGAGTAAAAGATATTGGCCCTTTGCGAAAAGGTAGCCACTGAAAGTGAGCGACGATAAGGTCTGTGATGCCGGATTGCACATTAGATTTTTTTTTTTTTTTTTTTTTTTTTTAATTTGTAGGTAGATTATTTTATGAACAAAAGAAGTAGCCCAAAGTTCAGCTTGTCACTCGTCATAATGACTTTTTAGACCCGCCGTATTTCTATAGTATCAAAAAACTTACCAAAGAGCATGCCAGTTTGCATGACAGAAGTACATCTTATGCAGTGGTACCGTCACATAACATCTTTTTACCAGCAGTACTGCTAGCAGGCTCGGTGTTCATGACAACTGAGCTAAAACTCTAATTCTCCCCCCTCTCCCCCCCTTACAGCAAAACAATAGTGACGCATCGGGTCCGGCCCCATCCCGTTTCGGGTCATTAGGTGTGTCGGCAATAGGGGGAGGGTCTGCCCAAGCATCCTGACGCCTCTTTTGTGCGTGGAGCTGTGGTCGTTGGCTTCCGCTGTGCATCTAACGGACTAATTCAGCTGTGCCCCACACACAGCCGTCGGTTCAAAACTAACCGAGCTTGGTGATATCGTTCGTAGTGACGAGATTTGTTTCATAGTCCATGATATTTTGTTTCAGTTTTGCTGATCATATTTAGAAAATTATTTGCGTTCAAGACCCTTTTACTTAACCGAGATCAAACTTTTTATTGTTGAGATTAAGTCACAAAAATTATAGCTAATAATAAAAAACAACCCAAAAGAAAACAAAAACAAAACAAGAAACAAAAGAAAAAAAAACACTGGCACGAACTTCACACTACTAACATCCCACTCCCGTCGCCAAAACAGAAAGAATGACTGTGTACCACGGCGATGGCTTTACGCATTAATTTTCTTTATATTCATTTGATAACAAGTTAATTTCAATTACCACCATAAAAATTAAGTACAGACCGATTCAGCTCCATATTGAGGTGCACAATAGCTACAGAACAAAATCATATTTTGAAATTTTTAAAATTTTTAAGTCTTAGCAGCAACTAAAACTAAATGAAATTCGTATCACGAGTTTAATTTACTTCACTCTTTATAGTGTAATCTTTGTAATATCTAAACACAAAGACATAATTCTTCTGTTCGTTAATTTAGAAATGAGAAGCAGCTTCAGAAAAATTAAAAACAGGTTTTCTTTTAAGAACTTAGGGAACTTTTTCTCGTAACGAAACGATAAGGAGGAGCACTCAGTAGATGGCACGGGATCGGACGATACTGATATACATTTAACTGGAATTATCTGCTCTTCAAAAACTTGGAAAGATTTCCAGTTTGATTTATTCTTCACATAATGAAAAAGTTTTCCGCTTGTCTAAAATTCGGTAACGCCGTAACAACACGTCTTTTCGTAAAATTACTCATAATCCGCTACCGCAAATACGACGTCCATGTTTATGTGCGTTATAGTTTGCGTGACTGAGCGATTTGTATGAAACGTGAGATGATTTCATGAATTCGTGCCGGATGTGGGAACTTTGCACCGCGCCTTCGCGTGCTCTTGCGGCAACTGTGTATTCTGAAGTCATTTTGAACATAGCTGGTCTGCCCCCCCCCCCCCCCCCCTAAAGCCATCCTCTCACGCGACGTGGAAACGCACGTGGAGGAGGAAATAGTGATGCCCCAGCGTGGAATACCACGTTATACCACCCTGCGAAGCATGAAAAGGGGGATCTAACATGTTAGACTTTTGCTTCGTGGAGTAGAAAGTAGCAACGAGAAGCGACTTGGTGTTCACGTGACAAGCAGAACTTTTGAGCCGCCATATTGCAAACGGAACTCTGTATTTCATTCCTTCTCTCGTTGCACGATGAATGAATGTGATGTTTTTTCAAGCGTCAGAATGTTGAAGAACTTTTTATGTATTATTTGTCACAATAAATTACCGGAAACAACATTTTCATAGCTTTAAAGGTTCTCGTATTTAACGTGTGTCAGTGTTGTAATTTGTATAATGTGAAATAATATCGCTCATTTGCTACGATATAACGCATTCTATCAATGAAGCGTCTTTGTGATGCAATATCTACATCTATATGGGATACTCTGCAAATCACATTTAAGTGCCTGGCAGAGGGTTAATCGAACCACCATTATTTTATTTTACTTCCATTCCATTTTCGAATAGCGCGCGGGAAGAAAGAACACAGGAATCTCTCCGTTCGAGCTCTGATTTCTCGTATTTTATTCTGATGATCATTTCTACCTATGTAAGTGGGAGTCAATAATATTTTTTTCGCATTCGGGGGAGAATGTTGGGCCGGCCGCGGTGGCCGCGGTGGCCGAGGGGACTGAGGCGCTCCAGTCACGGTCTGCACGGCCACTACGGTCGGGGGTTCGAATCCCCCCTCGGGCATGGATATTTGTGCCGTCTTTAGTATAAGGTAGTTGATAAGTAGTTTGTAGGTTTAGGGACTGATAACCCCGTAGTTAAGTCCCATAAGCTTAACAAACATTTGAACATTTTTGAGAATGTTGGCGGTTGGAGTTTCGTAAGTAGCCCACACCGCAGCGATAAGAGCCGTTGTTGTAATGATTCCCGTCCCAGATTTTGTATCATTTCCGTAACGATGTCTCCCCTGTATAGCGACAATACGAAACGAGGTGCCCTTCTGTGGACTCTTTCGATGTCCTCCGTTAAACTCACCTGATAAGGATCCCATACTTGGCAGCAATACTCCAAAATTGGACGGACAAGCGTAGTGTATGCAGCTTCTTTTGTAGTTCTGTTGCATCTTTTAAGGGTTCTGCCAATAAAACGCAGTTATTTCCAATTTAAGTCTGAAGTAATAGTAATTCTTAGGTATTTTGTGGAGTTTACGGCCACTTTTGATTGATTTATCTTGTAAACATAGTTTAACGGATTTCGTACTCATGTGGACGACTTCACACTTCTCATTATTTAGAATCAATTTCCAATTTTTACACCATACTGATATCTTATTCAGATCGTTCTGCAGTTGGTTTTGATCTTCAGATGATTTTACTAGACGGTAAATGACGGCGTCATCTGCAAACAACCTAAGAGAGCTACTTATATTTTCTCCTAAATCGTTTATGTAAATAGGAACAGCAGAGGACCAATAACACTACCCTGTAGAACGCCCTATATCACGTCTGTTTTAGTCGATGTCTTACCATCGATTACTACGAACTGGGTCCTCTCTGACAGGAATCCCCTATCTAATTCCAAATTTGGGGCGATATACCATAACCACGCAACCATCATAAATAACATATTACAACATTAAAAATTCATTACTTGTCGGAGCCTGTGAAAGATGATGTAGGTCTCAGAACAGCAGGCATTTATAAAATTCCTTGTGAGTGTGGGCAGTTTTATGTCGACCAGACTGTTCGCACTATTGAACAGCGACGGACAGAACACGAGCGTTGCTTTCGATTACGCTATCCCGAAAAATCAGTTGTGGTGGAACATGCTTTAGAAAACGGACACCGCATTGCTTTCGACGAGACATCTGTTATTAAACGGGCCAACAGCTTCTGGGACAGCGTAATAAACGAGGCAGTAGAGATAAAAATTTCAGAAAACACCCTCAATAAATTTGCAGCTCAGTACGGCTTGGGTTCCCGTAATTGCGGAGTTGAAGCGGGCGCGGCGTACGCGCGACCAAAACATTGCCTTATATGGTCACGAAACTGAGCACCAGTGACGTCACTGGCGGCGGCGCGGCTATATAAGCACGGCAGCGGCCGCGAATTGAGAGTACCCACTGCTCAACCCGCAGTCGCTGCTACCGTCGCAACACGGGATCACGCTGTACCTGTCACTGGTCCGCCCTGTGCTCGAGTCTTTGGAAACGCCGTCGACGTCCACATCCAGCTGCTGCAGACCATCCAGAACCGCGCTCTGAAAACTGCCCTGCATCTTCCAACGCGCTACCCAACCGACCTGCTTCACGAAGATGCCGGCATTCTACCGCTCCGAGAGAGATTCCGCGTCACCGCCAGGACCTTCTACGAGAAGACAGAGCAGTCCCACAACCTGCTTATCCGGCAACTGGGGATACAACAACACTTGTTGCCTGACCTGCTGCGAGATTAACAAAAATCTCGTAGCAAACGAGGAAAAAAGAAAATATAGTAATACATCGTCAGTAATCTGACAGTCTAAGTCCACACATACAGCCAGGTTCTAAAACTTTTCCCTATGTTTCAGGTACAGAAGGAATAGCAGCAAATGCTTAGCCTGCACAACCATCGGACCAAGGTCGAGGTCCGTCAAGAAAGTGAAGCGTGAAGCGAATTGAGAGTCATCCACTTGACAAGGGCAGAGGAATTCTCTGTCGAAAGCTCGTGGGCAGTAAACCACATGACGCGGCTTGTAACCCGAGAAGATTTTATTAATGGATATCGCCGCGAAAATATGCACTCATATATAACACATTACAACATGTTTTAAATGCATAGTATACCTGTTTGTAATCTCGGGTCTGCAGCCGGATACTAAAGTCAACTTGACACAATATTTCAGCGGCGCAACTGCCCGCCATCCTCAGGTGTTACTGAGTTACCAGTGCAATGGGCGGCTCCTTTATACATCGAGGAAGACCCCTAGCGTGTGCGCAAGAAGTGACAGTGACTGCCCTCTGGCGCACAAGACATACAGCGCTCCGGTGGTAGAGTCCGGCGAAATCGATAATCGATGATAAAATTATTATTCAGATTTATGAAGTAACATCTGATAACACCGGGTTCCAGGATTTACTAAGAAGGTAGCCTTTGTCTCTGTTAATCAGATTCTGAGATAATCGGATCTCTATGGATTCCTTTAAGACACAGTCCCAGTAACGAGATGCTGAAACAACCATGTGAGTTTTGTTATATAACATTCTATGTCCCTCATCGAGACAATGCTCAGCTACCGCCGACTTCTCGGGCTGGAGCAAACGTGTGTGGCGTTGATGTTCAATACATCTGTCCTGAATGGTACGGATAGTCTGACCAATACACGTTTTCCCACATTGACAGGAAATCTTATATACCCCGGGCTTCCGCAGACCCAAATCATCCTTCACAGATCCAATAAGTCCTCTCGTCTTTACTGGCGGACGAAAAACACTCTTAATGTCATACTTTTTTTTTAAATTCTTCCTATCTTTGATGAAATACTCCCGGCAAAAGGTAGGAAAACAACTGATTTATGGGTCTCATTTAATGGTTCAAGTGAAGGACCAAACTGTAAAACCTTTGTGGTCGCATAGTATACCTGTAGCTATAGTCGGGCCGCCGAAAGAACGACCCTGACAGTTCTCGCACGTGGGCCGCAGAGGGTAGGGGGGACACTCAACCACCAACCTGAGCGCTGGAATTCGTAAACGTTGCCAGGGTAACGGTGCCGTGTTGCCACCCTGCCACTCAAGGTCGCGCGGGGTGGCATGCTTCAGTCGCTGCAAAAGATCTGTCGTGTTCATCGTTACCGGTTTTGTTCGTGCCTAGTTACGTGTCGTTAATTTCAGACGTGTGTGAGACGTCTTCTTCCTCTAACCGTAAGAAAGTCACTTCTGTGATTAATAGACTGGCTGTCGAAACTGGTGTGATGATATTACTCGGACACTATACTATATCAGTCAACAGCGACCGTAAACGAATGAGGTAAATAAAAACCTCTTATTTTTATGTAAGAAGACATCATTTCACTGGAAGGGGCGATTTTACTACTTGTAAAGTGATAGTCCTTATTTGTTTACCTTCTCAGCAGGCTGCCACTATACAGTGTTCAAATGTTCAAATGTTTGTTAAGCTTATGGGACTTTACTACAGGGTCATCAGTCCCTAAACTTACAAACTACTTATGAACTACCTGCAACTAAGGACGGCACAAATATCCATGCCCGAGGGGAGATTCGAACCCCCGACCGTAGTGGCCGTGCAGACCGTGACTGAAGCGCCTCAGTCCCCTCGGCCACCGCGGCCGGCACTATACAGTGTCCGAGTAATAACACCGAGTTAGTGGAAAATGGTTATAGAAGTTGTTGCTATCGTTCGTTCACACTTTAGTGGTACATAGCAAGGGTTCCAAACTATTCGGACGTGATATTCGTACGCCGGCGACTGGCACGGCGTAACAACAAATAACCACAGCCGCGTAGCAGCATTGGCAACATAGCCGCTAGCTGTCAGAGTCGTTCTTTCGGCGGCTCGACTATAGGTAGCAAGTCTGGCCTGCGCCACGTTGGGACAACACGTCTCATGTGAGGACGGCTTAAGGCTGATGGCCACAGAAAATTTCTTACGGCTTTGGTGTCTCCGGTGCTTGTCGGTGTTGTATTTTGGGTGGGCAGCGGTGTAAAAATATTAGCTGGTGGTCTGCGCATAAGCACAGCAGGTCAGGGCGCAGGTGACGACAGGCTGAGCGGCTTACACGCCTGCCGCCCGCCGCCATAATGCCGTGCCGTGGGCTACGGCCAGGCGCGTGTCGGCTGTGAGGCTGCGCCAGATTACGCCACAAAGGAGGGCGCCGCGCCGCGCAGCCAGGGTTAAGCCGCGCAGAGGCGGAGCTGCCTGCTAGGGGGAGACCGCCGCCTACCTGCCGCCGAAAAGGCGCCGACACAATGGACCGACCCGTGGCCGCGCACTTTAGGCACGCTCCTAGCATTTGGACCGGTCGCCAAGGACACCGCAGTCGCATCTGCTGAGCGCAGGGCAGCGTCCCAGCGTGGTCCAGTACCGCTGGCCGACGAAAAAAGGCTGCGGTGCGCACGTCACGTCATGTGATCGAAAGAGGACGGAGCCGTCGCGATCGCTAGCTGACTGGCACAGCCCTCTAATAGCTGTCAGTAAGGCTATGTACACGTGATAGCGGTGCATCGCACGTTGCCACGCTCATCACAGCCGGCCACGGTGGCCGAGGGAACTGAGGCCCTCCAGTCACGGTCTGCACGGCCACTACGGTCGGGGGTTCGAATCCCCCTCGGTCATGGATATTTGTGCTGTCCTTAGTATTAGCTAGTTTGTAAGTAGTTTGTAAGTTTAGGGACTGATGACCCTGTAGTTAAGTCCCATAAGCTATACAAACAAATAAACAAATAACGCGCGTCAGAGAAAGTGGTGTGTACATACGTACGGCGTTGACGCAGCGTTGAACTCCAGTTTAGCCATTGAAGTTGATGAGGCAGCACGTCTTTGGATTATGCACCGCAGGCTTAAAGAACGGAGACGAAGGCAAAGACAGTACTGGCTACATCCGATTTTACGTGACAAATTAACTCAAACGTTCAAATGTTTGTAAATCTATCGGTCATCAATCCGTAGCTTACAAACTACTTAAACCTAGGTAAACTAACCTATGGACAACACACACACCCATGCCACAGGTAGGACAGGAATCTCCACGGCGAGCAACCGCGCGCTCCGCAGCGAGACGCTTTAGACCGCTCGGCTACACCACCGCGGCAACAAATTTAACTCACGGATCTTTTGTAACTCTGTACCCACATCTAAGAAAACATGGGCCAAAGTATTTTAATTACTTAAGAATGTCGATCGCGTCCTTTGTCGATTTATTGAACATGTTTATGATGACATGCCACCTAGTGGGAACTATGTTAAAGATAGTATTTCACCAGAAGAGAAACTCGTACTCACATTGAGGTAAGTTTATTTATAAACTGATATTACATGTACGGTAAATAACCAATTGAGAAGACATCAATTTATAATTTTTATTTTTCCTCAAAGTAAAGGAAATCCTTCAGTTTTAGTACAAACCCATATTTAAGAACTTTGTAAATAAGTGCAACTATCTGCTGGTGAGGCGGCCTCTTGTGGTCGTAGTGGGGTCTGAGTTGCATGTCTTGGAAAAAGCTCCTGAGTGTACCTGGCCATATTTTACTTTCGGTAATTGTTGATGATGTTGAGACCCTGCTTGTGACGTGACCGGTACTTGTGGAGACTGAGAAGCTTGGGCTGGAAAAGCACCTGGCTGTCTCATTAATCAGAGTTGTAGAAATCTAGGGCTCTTTGTATTGTTTCAAGTAACTGAATTTTCGTTCTAATTTTACCGTGTTCAGGAACTTTTTTCAGTTATTTGTACAGAGAGATACAAAAGAGTTTGTCCTCATCTTTGTTATTTCTTTCCATTTTTCTTTGTTCTCTTAGCAAAATACTTTTCTTTAAAATATAAAAAAAAAGTTTATCAACTGGATTTGACTTAATTTTTTTCTTATTTACTGGGTGTTCGTTACTTTGTTCAGGCCTGTTCAAATCGTCAGTAAAGCTGCTTTCTCCTCCTCGAAGATGATTTCTTCTGTTCCTCTGAACAATTCTCTTCAGCAAACAACTCAACGAATTGCTGCCACGCTGATAATTTTAATACTCTACTCTTGTAGTCCGCACTTTCTATATCCCATATAACTGGACGACTTTTCACTTCTTCAATGAAGATCTCCGGTGTCAAATGTACGTTCCTCCATGTTGAGAGCACCAAAGAGCGCGCTAGCCTGAATGCATGTGTACACCCAAACCCAGTACTAGGAACTCGAGGCGCGCGGCTGACGCGCGATCCTCAAGGAACCTTGGAGACTCGCGTTACGACGCGGCGTCATTTGGAAGCGCGCGTTGCAAGTGTACGCAGTAAACGGTTTATTGTTTTTCAACAGCGGGCGTCGCAACGCGCTGGCCATAACGCGCGTTTCAACGCTACCGTGTGTACAAGGCCTAAGTCGGCTGCGATCGCCATAGCTCAGGGCTCCCTTGGTATGACGTGCGCGCTGCGAACTCTCTTTAGCCTCAGATGCCAAGAAATGACATGTCTAAACGCAAGACAGTACAGAAGACAGGGAAAGAATTGATGACGGAGAACTAGGCCCTAAGAAAAATGAAAGTGACAGAAAAGTTCTCACCTTGCGACTGACAGTGGAAGCATACGTAACAGTTACAACAATGTTGAGTTTTGAGCAAACTGCTCCAGTCGGCTCAGAAAGTCTCATCTCAGCCATTGCTGTTACGATGCATAAAATTATTTTTCTTATGTAAATCCATCATTGTTACCTAGTCTCTATCTTCAGTTTTTCGGTGTTGATAACAATACGTCAAGAAACGATCCAGCAGTGAACTAATGATGGTATCAATCACAACGTACAACCACGCCAGTTATCGGCTTGTCTCTTGTAATGAGATTCGTTCCTAAACAGTGTGACCTTGGCATATTGTACCAACATACAATTTACGTATGAGTTCGAGGTGTTATTTACTTTTTTTTTACTATCAAAATTGTGTGCTGGACTGGAAGAAAAACATTTCCACAGTTTCACATTTCGGGTGGTGGTGTAGGGCTTAAGCAGGGAAGCCGACCCCCCCCCCCCCCCCACACACACACACTTCGCATAACCCTTTATTTGGCTCACACAGAAATCACGAGAAGAAGAAGTATTACGTTACTTAAATGCGTAGGGCCATGTGAACAGATTTATACGATTGTTTCAAAATATTGTTTCAGGCTTGTAAGTAACATTGCCCAAAACTTCGCATGGTGGAACAGTATCAATACTATACTGTTGTTCTTATGACTGTAGAAATTATTGTATTTTGGACTATTCCATGTGAAACGTGTGAAAAAAAGTCGTTTTCGGTGCAAAGTTCAGAACAATCCCATGATTTCCACATTTTACAGTCAGGTATCTCTGTAGACAAAAATTTCGAAGTCCTTTTGTTCCATAATTTGGTAAGTAATAACATATTGTCGCTGACAGGTACAGGAGATGCTTTCTTCTTTTGAATTTGTGGCCCATTTTGTAGTGGCCTACCCGACCTCCTCTTCCCAATAAATATAACTCCATTTTCAGTCTCCCACATAAGAACTCGTCAACATTTTTTTCTCAAGGCTTCCTCTTTTCCTTCTATAAGTAGTTTTCCTTTCAAATGTTCAAATGTTTGTAAAGCTTATGGGACTTAAGTGCGGGGTTATCAGTCCCTAAACTTACAAACTACTTCCTTGACTGCCGGCCATGTAAACCATTCCATCCCTTAGAGTGCTGGACATTCTGCTTGCAGGGGTAACCCCAGCTGCACTTAGTTTCTTTATCTTCAGTCTGGCTTAAAGAATTGTGTGATCTTTGAAATAAATCCAGAACTGAACACAGAGCATCTAAATGACATACAACTCCGACGCCAAGGGCCCCACTAAAGACTTCTCTACTTCGCAAACAGTCTGTAGAGTCACTACGATATGTTGCTGTCTCACCCCTCGGTCATAGTCACCTCTCAGTACTCTCGGGGAGAATAATTTGCGTGAAGCCGTGTCCGTTGATTTACCTACTAAGTGAGCGGACACCACTCGCCCCGTTCAATACAATGAATGCGACCAGACGAACGATTTAGAAACTAAATAAAAGATCTATAGACTGGTTTAGACACTAGGTTTACCAAGTAAGGTATTTAAGGTGGATCTAGCCCGTCAATAAACTTGATTCTGTTTTTAAAAGCACGACAACAAAGATCACGTCAAATGACGTGATTGGCATTCTACAGAAATTTCCGTATCCCGTCAATTGACGTGATTGGCACTCGGAGTGTTACGTAAACATTATTTTACCATGTTTTAGAACTCCCACTGCCATGTTTGAATCCGTCCCGGACATGCTGACAAAATTTTATGAGTTTATTTGTAAAAGTATAGACAGTGGAGATTAAAATGACCTCTCTTGCGTCTCCTGCTTAAAGTCGTCCCGCTTCACGTCCTAACCGCCTTAAATGTGATGTGCAGAGTATCCCATGTAGATGTAGACTCCCATCCGATAAAAATAGTTTCAAAATTCACATGAATTGATCGAATATGACAATATAACGAATAAAATTCAAATGTTTGTAAATCTATCGGACCAAACTGCATGGTCATCAGTCCGTAGCTTACAAACTACTTAAACCTAGGTAAGTTAACCTAAGGACAGACACCCACACCCATGCCCCAGGGAGGACTCGAACCTCCACAGCCAGCCGCGGTGGCCGCGGGGACTAAGGCGCTCCAGTCACAGCCTGCACGGCCACTACGGTAGGGGGTTCGAATCCCCCCTCGGGGATGGATATTTGTGCCGTCCTTAGGATAAGGTAGTTGATAAGTAGTTTGTAAGTTTAGGGACTGATGACGACGTAGTTAAGTCACATAAGCTATACAAACATTTGAGCTGACCGCGGTGGCCGCGGGGACTAAGGCGCTCCAGTCACGGTCTGCACGGCCACTACGGTCGGGGGTTCGAATCCCCCTTCGGGCATGGATATTTGTGCCGTCCTTAGTATAAGGTAGCTCGTAAGTAGTTTGTAAGTTTAGGGACTGATGACCCCGTAGTTAAGTCCCATAAGCTTAACAAACATTTGAACAAATATTTGAACATTTGAACCTCCACAGCGAGCAACCGCGCGCTCCGCAGCGAGACGATTTATTCAAATGTTCAAATATTTGTATTGTCTTTGGGACTTAACTATGGGCATATAACGAATAATGGTAGTTTAAATATTTGATTTTCACTCTAGTTTGCTTCGGCGGGAGCTCACTCAAACACTAGTGAAGACCCAGCACGCGCCGCCACTGGCACCGTGGGGTGTGGGAGCGCGCGCAGTTTCGCCGCTCCCCACATTCGGCGCACGCACCACGCACGTCCTGGCGGGCACGCGTGATTGGGAGTGAATGGGATAATGAGGCGGGGCCCGTGCGCACAACCGTTGAAGGCCACTTACCCGGTTGTCGGCAATTACTTCATTCGGGCCGCGCCGGCTTCGAGCGCTGCGCGCATCTGGCCACCTCGTAGCCTGCGGTCGCAAGGCGGCGGCCACCAGCTGCTTTGTAAATGGAAACGACGTGTGCCACTACTGCTCGGTTCAGGGTGGGTTCAGTCAACGCCACCTAAATTAACGAAACCTGTGCGCTGTCTACCATTTCCATGCAATTCGTTGCATTGTACCTCACGTAACTGTTTAAAAGCGAGAAACTAAGTAACAAGATATCGACATCAAAGGAAGGAAATTATACCTATTTTGCATTCAAATGTTTGTAAATCTATCGGACCAAACTGCGTGGTCATCAGTCCGTAGCTTACAAACTACTTAAAACTAGGTAAACTAATCTAAGGACAACACACCCACACCCATGCCCCAGGGAGGACTCGAACCTCCACGGCAAGCAACCCCGCGCTCCGCAGCGAGACGCTTTAGACCGCTCGGCTACTCCACCCCGGCTCTGTTATGTAGAAAGTCATAGTTTAATACTGGAATTGAGGAAACAACGCTAAATGTTATTGGCGACCAAAGAAAACCTTGCAATGTATGTTTTTGGTCAACTTAGTGTGGTAAAGTTCTGGGAAGTGAAACAACATTTCAAAACAGTGACATCTATTTTCAAGCGAAGAAAATAAACTTATGAACACATCAAACAATATTTATAAGAGCATAAATAGACCTTCTTTACTTTATCTACTACGATTTGCCCACTGACATTCTTAATAACGTCATGCACAACTGAACTTTTGTCATTCATTTGGACTGGTACTGTGTATCGTCGTGCCGACTTCAAGAATACGTGATTGTTGGACAGCGTGTTTCAGAACTAATAACTCACACGAAGTGATGAGTACTACCGACAAGGGTTCGCAAATCGATTCCGTATTTCTTGATTTCCAGAAAGCTTTTGACACCGTACCTCACAAACGGCTTTTAATCAAATTGCGTGGTTATGGTATATCGCCCCAAATTTGCGATTGGATTGGGAATTTCTTGTCAGAGAGGACACATTTCGTAGTAATGGATGGTAAGGCATCGACTAAAACAGAGGTGATATCGGGCGTTCCACAGGGTAGTGTCATTGGTCCTCTGCTGTAAAATCATCTGAAGATCAAAACCAACTGCAGAACGATCTGAATATCAGTATGGTGTAAAAATTGGCAATTAATTCTAAATAATGAGAAGTGTGAAGTCGTTCACATGAGTACGAAAAAAAATCCGTTAAACTTTGTTTACAAGATAAATCAATCAAAAGTGAAGGCGTTAAACTCCACAAAATACCTAGGAGTTACTATTACTTCAGACTTGAATTGGAAAGAACACGTAGATAATATCGTGGGAAAGGCGAACCAGAGACCGTTAGAACATGCAACAGAACTACAAAAGAAACTGCATACTCTACGCTTGTCCGTCCATTTTTGGAGTATTGCAGCCCAGTGTGGGATCCTTATCAGGTGGGTTTGACGGAGAACATCGAAAGAGTCCAAAGAAGGGCAGCTCGTTTCGTATTGTCACGATACAGGAAAGGCAGCGTTACGGAAATGATACAGGATCTGGGATGGGAATCATTACAACAACGGCGCTTATCGCTGCGGCGTGGCTACTTGCGAAACTCCAATCGCCAACATTCTCCTCCGAATGCGAAAATATATCGTTGACTCCCACTTACATAGGTAGAAATGATCATCAAAGTAAAATACGAGAAATCAGAGCTCGAACAGAGAGTTTCAGGTGTTCTTTTTTCCCGCGCGCTATTCGAAAATGGAATAGGAGATAAATAGTATAATTGTGGTTCGATGAATCCTCTGCCAGGCACTTAAATGTGATTTGCAGAGTATCCCATGTAGATGGAGATGTAGATAATCTCGAAGCCCTTTTGATCTGTGTTTACTTTACAAACATTTAGAGCCCGCGAGACGTAGGAAGGCGGCCCACGTTTCTCATCTCCCACCATTACAGCTCTGGCAGCCAATAATATTCATTCTCTAGGCTCGTGGCTTGCCGCGAGTTACCTAGTGTTTCTCCCCAGACTCAACTGTTGGCGCTCAGCCGTAGCTCCTCCCTTCGTGCTTCCCCTGTAGCTCCGCTTGTATGCAAGGGAGCACTTTCCTACATGACGCCAAGTATAGTTGCTTCTCTATGAAGATCTGCGTTGAGCAACACACTGGTTTTGTTTTTTATATACCCATGTTTCACTACTGTTGTAGCATATTCATTGGGTCTTTCTTATTGCAATAAAGTGTAATTTTTTTTAATATTTTTTTTTACAGAAGTAAATTGGTTTGTACCGATAATTAAAAGTTTGTAAAAGAATTTTATTTATACATTACCTGGCATCGTAGGTTGTGTAAGAGTCTCTTATAAGCTGTTGATGATTTGCACGTACTTTTTAACCTCCACTTTTTTAACGACGTAAGATGACCACATTCTATAATTTTATATCACCAGATCATAGCATAGCCCATTGAAAAGAGTCGTCATAAAATAAATTATAGCCGTCCGCGGTGGCCGAGGAACTGCGGCGCGCCACGGTCTGCACGGCCACTAGGGTCGGGGGTGCGAATCCCCCCCCCCCTTCGGGCATAGATATTTGTGCCGTCGTTAGTGTTAGCTAGTTCGTAAGTAGTTTGTACGTTTAGGGACTGATGACCCCGTAGTTAAGTCCCATAGGCTTAAAAAAATTTCGATCTTGGCTTTCTACTTTCTGAGATAATTAATTCAATGTATATATTCCTCGTTTTACACCACACGCCATATTGGCCGCGGTGGAGTGGACGAGCATTCTTAGGCGTCTTGGTGATGAACGCGGTGTTACTCGCCGTCGGAGGATAGAGTCCTTCGTAGGACATTTGTGTGTTTGTGTATGTTGTCCTTTTGTTACTTTAAGTAGTATGTAAACCTAGCAACTAATGACCAAAAATGCTAAAATGTAAAGTCTCATAGATTTACAAGCATTTGAAACCATCTTGTTATCACAATACTCCTATCGTCCTGCGCTATTCTCCCAACGAAGACACCAACACATGTAAATTGAATATAGTCCATAAGCGAACGAATAAGAGTGCGCGCGCGCACACACACACACACACACAAACACACACACACACACACACGCACACACACACACACACACACACACACACCACACACACACACACACACACACACACACAGAGCTGACATTCACGTAAGATTACGTAGTACTAGACGTAACCAAAAAAGTAAAATAATAATGCACATAAAATACTTCTATATAAAACTGCTTTGTATATAAGTGCTTTATAGTTGCAGATGACTAACAATCAACTGTTAAATACTTCAACATGTAAAACGAATTATATAGAATTCTTGTACAAATTTATAATTATCAGTACAAACTTATACCTGCGAAAACTGAGACATTATGGAATCGCCAATTTAGCACTGGAGGGAAGTGTGTGGGCTAAAAATCGTAGAGGGAGACCATTAGACGAATACAGTAAGCAGATTCAAATGAAAATGGGTTGGCGTTCTTATTCAGTGATGGAGAGGCTTGCACAGGGTAGAGTAGAGATCTGCACCAAACAAGTCGCCGGATTGAAGACAACAGCAACAGTCATAAATACCTTATAGCAACACAAATTTGTCACTGAATCACATGAATGAGATTAAAAAGCACTCTGAAACACGCTGCGCAGTGTGCACATATTCCCGTAGTCAACACGATGCTACACCACACTAGTTGTTTGCTGCTGATATGACTACCCTTGACAGGCAGCCCGCAGCCCTTGTTGATCTAAGTGGCATTCTTTAAGCTCTCTGTCGGTAAAGCTAGTTCTATACCTGGAAGGGTGACCAGGGTCACCATTTTTTGTCCCATCGCATTTTGCAGAATTTCTCTTAATTGTCCATCAACTACGTCAACCAGGACCCAAATTTCCCTTAATTTTTTTCCTCCAGCACAAATAAATACCGCTTACTTATAATACCTTTAATGATATTTTGAATAATGGTATCTTTCTTTCTCTAATCTTTTGTTTCACAAATTTTGTTACTTGTTTGTTCATGACAGACAAATGCATTTTAAACAATAGCTGTTAATTTTAATTACATTACTGGCCATTAAAATTGCTATACCAAGAAGAAATGTAGATGATAGACGGGTATTCATTGGACAGATATATTATACTAGAACTGACATGTGATTACATTTTCGAGCAATTTTGGTGCATAGATTCTGAGAAATCAGTACCCAGTACACAGTACTTTAGCTGTCATTCTTGCAAACCTTTTCAATGAAATCGATTCATAATTTATCTTGCAAAAATCACATGTTGCCGTCGTTACCACCATGATCGTAAGAACATTTACTATGGACACCATTAGATAGAGTTTACTCCGCACAAATGTGTGGGATATATAAATCATGAATACTGTCTTTATTAAAAATGCCGATACAGAAAAATGAGTTCTTTCAAGCAGAGCGAATAATGTTCATCCAGCTTCTGGCTGATTTCGAAGTCGTGCGTGTTGTTGAACTTCACTATACCAGATAGCGGTAGATAATATTTCGTGACTTCAGAGGAAGGAGCTTGAAGGAGAAACACATAGCAAAGTGTTAAGGATGGAGTCATCGATATACGGATGGAAAAATTCAGGATGCAGAGACAGCAGAGAGAGCAGAGAGTGACTGGTTTGATTAGCAAAAGAGAAATTGCTACTGTGCGTGGTCCCATGACGCATATGAGCTGCGAACTAATGTAACGCCACTCTTCTTGCTAAGCTGCTCTCTGCACGCCATTCATTCGCTGAGTATGCTGCGAACTGCTGCACGTCACGCGATATACTTCTACACGTGCTCGTTAACACCATAATGTTCGTCTCCAGCACTGGGAAGTACAAGCGTGTCAAATCACGTGATCTCGCTAAACCTGGACATCTCAGTTCGCCGTACAAAAGCGTGAAGGTACACGCAGCCACATAAGAATATACTTCACTTCATAATGCTAAAGATTTAATAGGAAAAACATAAAATGTATTTCTAGCCACAGTTACTCAACAAAAACTTTTTATGATGTCCTCAAAGGATTTATTTTACACGACTACATCTTTTTATGAATGGGTCAGAAACGAAGGGTGAAATTAAACTGATGCATAGGAGTAAGAAGGTTTTCATTTTCAGAAGACTCCTCTGATTTTAGAAGCGTGCACCATTTATATGTACGCACGTAGCAGCATTTTACATGCTTTGGATGGAACTTATCTATTTTAATTACTGTTTAATACAACAGTCCGGGTGTTTCTCACTTTCTAGCTACATAAGTCTATATTCCATCTCTTGCAATTTTTCTCTGACCTCTTCTGAATCACTGTTCTCGTGTAGTCGTCCAAGTTCTCTTCTTCTGCTATTAACTGAAGTACATTACATCATCTTCGTACACCGTCTGAACTCATCAAAACGGCATAACATCTCACTCACTTCTATTGTATCTGTTAACCTACAGCAACAATTCGAGAATCCTTGTACAAAAGTGTGAAGGTATACGCAGTCACATAAATACGTGATACACTACATAATGCAAAAGATTTATTCGATTGCATACTACTATATATAAATGAGTGTGAAATTGGGGGTGACAAACTTATGAATAGGATAAGAACGTTTTCAGAAGGACTCTCTGTTTCCAGAAGCGTGCCCTATTTATATGGACACGCGTAGCATCATTTCAGAGGATAGCGATGAAAGTTATCATTCTGTTTTTTAATTACAACAGCACTGATGTTTCTCACTTCCTAGCTACTGCGGTCTGTATTCTACCTCCAACAAATTTTTCTCTGACCCGTTGTGAATCACCTTTCCCGTGTATTCATCGGGAGTCTTCTATTAACCGAAATTCATTACATCATCATCCTCGTAGACCGTCTGCCTGCGCATGTGTCCGTAGCATGTCATTCGCTTTCTATTGTGTCTTTTACAGTGTCATACTAACACATAGTAAATCCCAGTGATTTTCTAAATCTCTCCAGGAAAATTCTGGGATGTTTATTTCAAGGGGCACGGCAGATTTTCTTCCCTAGCCTTAGCAAAAGCAATCCTAGTGCGTGTTTCGTCTCTAATGACCGAACTGTCAACAGGTCCTTCATACCTACTGTCTCTTCGTTTTCCTTCCAAAATCCCATTAAGTTACTCTTAATTCTTATTTCCCTGTTTCTGCATCATACGTTGTTACATTTTCTACAACCGTTTACAATATCCTCATCTTCGATTCTGACCTTGTGGTGTATGAAACTCCATTTAATTTGAATGGGAAATATTTACTTATTCACCGACAGCCGTATATCTATATTGCTTTATCTGCGCAACCGGGTTCATCAGGATATGTCACACCATCGATTCATTCGCGTGAAGAGGCAAATTCGCCGATTTCTTTACAGTATTCAACCGGATCTTGAACAAACATGTGTCATATCACACATGTGATATGTATATACTGAATAAGATTTGTGACATTGTTTAGTCCTGGTCCTGACACATCCTGATGTTAGTTTTAGGCGTAAAACGATTACCACGTAAAGACTATGTCTACACTTTTTTCTTCACCGATGCTCTACAAACCGGCCGCTGTGGCCGAGAGGTCTGCGGCGCACCAGTCACTGTCTGTACGGTCGCTACGGTCGGGGTTTCGAATTCCCCCTCGCCATGGGTGTTTGTGTCGTCTTTAGTGTGAGGTAGCTCATAAGTAGTTTGTAAGTTTAGTGACTGATGACCCCGCAGTTAAGTCCCTTAAGCTTAACAAACATTTGAACATTTTGTTGCTCTTTAAGTAAGTTGAAGCGGATCCCATTACTTCATCCAAAGCTGTGTAAGCAAATATAGCAGTCTCTTCCTTTATTCCTTTATCCCTCAATAAAGGAATAAATGCTCTATAACTAGTAGCGAGTCCCATTACTCATCCAAAGCCTTATTTGCAAGTGCCAGCCGCGGTGGCCGAGGGGACTGAGGCCCTCCAGTCACGGTCTGCACGGCCACTACGATCGGGGGTTCGAATTCCCCCTCGGGCATGGATATTTGTGCCGTCCTTAGTATTAGTTAGTTCATAAGTAGTTTGTAAGTTTAGTCTCATAAGCTATACAAACATTTGAACATTTGTATTTGCAAGTACCCCATTCCCTCCCTTTATTTTGATGAGTACGAGATTACGCTTGAGGCTTTAATCAAAATTTTCAAAGTAGACAGGCATGATACTTTCATTAGATGCTGACAGTTTTTAGCTCTTATGGTTGTCACTAACAAACGAATTTATTGCCGAAAATAATTCGCCAAGGAACATTGGAATACAAAGCCTTAAGTACGGACACATTTCAAGTAATAATAAGAATTTAAAAAAAGGGTTTGCAGAAACCTTAAACTGAAAACAGCACCCAATCATTTTAATTTAAAATACAACACTAATAGCATGTAAATACTACTTTTTTCAGTGGTCGAAAAATGTCAAAATAATAAGGGTATGAAATACACTTTCCATTGTTTTTCAGTATACAGGGTGAACCGAAATTCGCGCACTCGGGTTTCGCAGCGCGATTTCTCACATGCCAGAAATAAAAAAAGAAAAAATATCTCTCACAAAATTTCGCCCTGCGCATATTCCCGGCAGTAAACAAACGTCAAAGACTAAGATGGCTGTGTGTTTCTTACGTCAGTGTGTTTCAGAATTACAAAATTACACCAACAGACTTGTAGGTGATTTTGAAGGATTTTCTAGGAATAAAATTACCATAGATACCCATGTCCGGAAACGCCATTCAACGACGCTGTGGAGAGTCCAAGTTACAGGCAACGGCACCTGCCGCTAGCAGCCCCTGCAGCAACTGTAGCGTCGCTGGATGACGTTTCCAGGCATGGCTTTCCGTGATTATTGTGTTCCTCAAGACTCCTCCTACATCCCTTAGAAGTTTTTTTTGGTGTAGTTGTGTAATTCTGTAACACAGTGACGAATGGAACACACACCCTTCTTACAAGGAAAGTACATGGTCTCGAACAAACTTATCTGTAAGAACGTTTGGTTACAGTATCTCTACGTACACCTCAATGTGCTGGTGGGTGTCGTTTTTCTGCAAAGCTCTGCAACTATGCTCTAGATAGCACTGTAGATGTAATTGTAGACGCCATACGTAATGAAGATATCTTAACTATAACTTATGTAATATTCTTCGTACATGTTCTCTAGCGAATTGTCATCAAATGCCGTGATGATAGTTGCAACTTTAACCTTCTTCCCGAAAGACTGTTGGTATTCACTGCCACTCCTACCAACGCCTCTTCTCAGAATTACCGTAGCACTACCGCTTGCAATGAGTTGTTCGTCATTATCATTCCTATGAGTTTGTAACAACAGTATCTAACTTATGCTCATATTTCTGTACCATAACATACGAGAAAGCATGCAAATGATTCATCTTCTACACTAATACCATCTTCACGAAGAAGGGTTCTTCGTAACTTCACCTCAACTAATCGCAATACATTAGAAGGATTGATTAGTAATCACCGCCCCGACGGTTTATCCCACAAATAACATCACAAAACGCAACTTCGGAGACACACTGCACCGTCCCTACTGGCGAACCGACAGGTCAAAGTGCAATGCGGCATGGCACACGCAGAGGCCTCTAACGGACGACTGCAGAGTTTTGCAGATGCGGGAGTATCACTAGTGCAATAAGGGATCTTTACATTATCTCTCACACGATTTTGGTGTATATGTGTTTGTTCGAGCCCAAGTTACTTCCTTTGTTAGTTTTCGGTGTCCATTTACTGCAAGAAATAGGCGCTGGACGTAATTTTGAGAGAGACTTTTTTTTTTTTTTCCTTTTTTTGCTGACATGTGACGAATCGTGCTGTTAGGCCCGAGTGCTCGAATTTCGTTTCACCCTGTATTATTTAGAGATTTCTAAAGTTGACCAGTGACCCACTTGAATAGATCCCGCGACCCACTGATGATGGGTCGCGACCTACAGTTTGGCATCCACTAGTTTAGACGATTAATTTTAGGTTATGTGATTACTTTTAGTTGAATAGTATGGAATCGGTCGTTTGGAACACAAAGTAACGGGTATCTTTGACGATGTAAATAAGCTTCATCTCATTGTCTTGCAAAAACAGAAGTAGAAAATTGTAAGGACATTGTACTCCGAATAGATTCTTCTTACGACGTTTCTGATGTTCTTAAAACGACCTCAGCTATTTTCACTGAGAATTTCCTGACGAACTCGTAGTGGCGAGATTACAGCAGTTCCATTGGGGTTTCCCCCGCTTCTCCCCCCCCCCCTCACCGAACAACAACAATGCCCGACATTAAGCCCCGGCAGCAGTTCTCTGGACGGCAGGTGTTTTATGTCCGTCACGCTCCCTCCACGTTTCCGACAATTCCACGGGCAGGGCAATAACAATAAAAGGCGAAGCGAGATAATGGACTGCAGTAAAAATTAACCCTTGTCGCCACTCTATAAATGACATGCAATTAACCTCATTAAACAAACTTGGGGAGGAGTCGTTTCCTTTGTCGAGAACTGCAGCCCGGTATACGCGCGCTAATCGTCGGAGGCACTGCACTAACGATGGAAGCGCATTAAAACGTGGTAAGCGGCTTCAGAGAGACCGACCGCTTTCAGCTGATTCAGGGGACGCAACATTCATAAACGGGCTTGTCACGCCACCTACTAATTACTGCGTCCTCGCCCGGCGCTACGATTCGCTCGTTGTGTAATGCTGGCGACTGCATTATCGGTGTCGGTGAAGATGAGGAAGTTTTGAGGATATTTTGTGAAACGAAAGAAGGGAAATATTGTTCCTTTGACAGTGTAATGAAACTATAATAACTCGGATCAAAAGTACTACATCAGGGCCTTGCTGCGGAGCGCACAGTTGTTCCCCGTCAGATGTTAGAGTCCTACCTCTGGCATGTGTGTGTGTGTGTGTGTGTGTGTGTGTGTGTGTGTGCGTGTGTGTGCTTCTTTGTAGTCCTTAGGTTAAAAAGTCTGTATACCTATGGTTTGATAACTACAGGGCCGCGGTGGAGTAGCCGAGCGGTCTAAAGCACCTCGCTGCGGAGTGCGTGGTTGCTCGCCGTGGAGGATCGAGTCCTCCTTAGGGCATGGGTGTGCATGTTTGTCCGTAGGTTAGTTTACTTATGTTTAAGTAGTTTGTATGCTACGGACTGATGACCACGCAGTTTGGTCCGATAGATTTACAGACATTTGAACATTTTTGATAACAACAGCAGTTAAGTCGCATAGATTTACAAACATCTGAACTAAATTAGACGACTATGACGTTAAATCTGGAATTCGTTTGCTTTGGTGTTTAGTACATTTCCTTTGCGGTCGGTAACTACACTAATATGAACACTGTTACGTAAATGTTATGCATAGCGCAAACAACTACAACCTTGATCAATAAATATTTCGTGTAGATAGACAGATTTTACATGAGCGCTTGCCCGCGAAAGGCAAAGGTCCCAGGCTCGAGTCCCGGTTCCGGCACACAATTTTAATCTGCCAGGAAGTTTCATATCAGCGCACACTCCGCTGCAGAGTGAAAGTTTCATTCTAGATTTTACATAGGCTAAAAATTGTGTATTGTGATTACACAGCTGTATTGAAAGTTTTTATTATAGACTATTTCGTCCCAAATTTGGCCACATCTACATTAGGAGAACATATACATAATGCGTGAAGAAGCAACCTACGTCTTTAACATGATCTAACGAAATACTGTATGTATTTGTCATACATATTTACGAAAATATACTTAATACATGGGCATCGCTTGCCTATTTCAATAGTAGTGAATTTCACTTTATAATTTGTTCCATGAGTTGTTGCAAAACAAGATGATTATTCGCACCACCAAAGAAATGCGATAATGTCTTGTGCAAAGGACTACTTAAAATTTTCTATTACCATTCTTGTGTAAAAATTAATGTATTGACTTGTTCCATGACCATGGAGTCTCACTCCTCAATTGGGTTCTATGGAACAGAAAGAAAATAAAAAAAAAAAAATTAAAAAAAATTTTAAAAAAAATACACGAAGTTTCGTTACAGCAGTAAGGTAAAGGGGCTACTGGTGACTAGCTCGTTTATCAAGAGAATAGTTGCCAATACTTTCAGTTTTGCGAAACGTCCTAGGCCCCATCTCTTACTAAAAACACAGCTTATCCAGAAGGAAGAGTCCCCGTTAACTGGAAGATGGTGGATGACTTGAAAAAACTAGAAGTGTACACTCAAGGCTATGAGTCCTTATTCCAGCAACATTTCGATGGGCAAACCGGCAACAAAATGACTGATATTGTTACTTCAGATGCAGAAGATGAGGACTATCTTAAGTAACGAAACATTGTGATAAAATGATGGGTGATATGTAATAATTTGTAATATAAGATTTTTTTTTTTTTTCAAAATTTCTTTGGTGTATTATACATTTATAATCAATACGAGTTAAATAAAGGCTGTTTTTTTACAAGTGAGATGCATTTTCTTTATTGGGAACTCCGTGGAATAAATATAAATATTATTTACGTTCGTAAAAGTCATTTTTTTTGCATAAACAACAAATATATTTTTTAATGTTATAAAATCAACAATGGACATAGGGTTAAATGTAGCATATTAGTAAATCGGCAAAATATGTCATTTAAGACATATATTGTTTACAGGGCTGTTAAAAACAATGTCAAGCACTGCAACAGTTTTTCTTAGTTTTCTCAAAATTAGAAATATGTTACATGTGTAGTTTCTGAAATAACCGACAATTTTATTTTAAAAGCTAAATTTTCACTGTGTGAGAGTTCCTCAGCCTTTTCAGCCCTGGCGTACTAAACATAGTACATCACTTTCACACGTCCTTATTTTTTCATGAAACAGTGTGAAACACTTGAGTTCTAGTATTTCAAATATAACTTCATTTCCACTTGACATTCTGAAACTAACAGCCGCTGCCATGTAGTACGTAGCAGCTACACACTTTTCAGGTAAAAGTCAAGATGGTGGTCAGACTTGTTGCTGCCCCTGGTAAGCATATTGTTTCTATCGTATACAGACGTGTATGTACTTTTATATTGGCAATATTTTTCTGCATAAATGCAAATGAAAGAGTGATATGAAGCTATGACAATACAGAAAAAGCGCTTATGTTTCACTATATACTCCATTTTAACACCTAGTTCGATGAAACTTCCTGGCAGGTTAAAATTGTGTGCCGGAACTGGGACTCGAACCTGGGACCTTTGCCTATCTCGGGCAAGCGCTGTACCACTGAGCTATCCCGACACGACTTACGGCCCATCCTTACAACTTGACTTCCGCCTCCTACTTTCCAAACTTTACAGAAGTTCTCCTGCGTATCTTGCAAGACTAGCACTCCTGGAAGAAAGGATATGGTTGGAGATATGGCTTAGTCACGGCCTAAGGGATATTTCCAGAGGGAAACTTTTACTCTGCAGGGGAGTGTGCTCTGATATGAAACTTCCTGGCAGATTAAAATTGTGTGCCGGAACCGGGACTCGAAGCAGGGGACCTTTGCCTTCCGCAGGAAAGCGCTCTACCACGGAGCTATCCCACATCTGGTTTGATATTTAAAGCACGCACCATAATTTCTAACTAAATGTGGAAAAAAATTATTTTTGAACATTTTATTGTAAACGAAGGCTTCCTCAGCCGTTGACATTGTTGATAAAACTCTTATGGGTATTGGACCGCATCGTCAATATATCAAATATTTCACCGACGTTTCGGCCACTATTGCCAGCGGCTATCTTCTGGGTGATATGTTTAATTAGATAGGACTGTGTATTTTATTTCGTAACACCCAGAAGATGTCCGCCTGCAATAGTGGCCGAAACGTCGCTGAAATATTTGATATATTGACGACGCGGTCCAATACCCAGAAGAGTTTTATCAACAATTTTATTGTACATCAATTCATTATAATGAAGAATACTAGGTTGCAAACTTTTAGTATGAACAAAAAATCAGGGCTGAAAGGGTTAACTATGGAATAGTGCTGCCAGTTTCGGATATCTTGCTTCTCCCGAATAAGACCCCGGCTCCATCAGCCGCCGCCCCGCGCTGCGTTGTGGCTGTTCTGAGGACAGGGAAGATTAAGCGGAACTACGTGTCGGATGTCATAAGCGGAGGCGGCCCTTTCCACCCTCCCCCTCCTTACGTATAGCCGTGATGAGAGCAAAGTGAGACGCGGCCGACAGCGGCGGGCGCTATCACTCGCGAGCAGCTCTGCTCGCCTCGGCGCGCCGCGCCCGGCTCCTCCTCTCGTTAGTGGCCACGTCCAGTCAGCGCCTCCCCCCCCTCCACCCACTCAGAGGTCTGGCCTGGCCCTTGAACGTCTCACTCAAGCCGGCCACTTGGTCCGCTGCCCGCGGCTGTGGAGATAGCATCGCCGCGGTGCCGCGGAAGGGGCTCTCCCCTTACCACCGACCCTCCTGTTATGTCGTAAACACTGCCGGAAACCGCGCCAGCTATCTTTCAGCCCCAATGACCGTGTTTCACAAATTTACCCACGCTCTTTAGGCTGACGTATTACTTCAAACGGTTGCTGTTAGTTCTGTAAATTAGGACGTAAATGTACGTCGCGAGTATCTCATTTCAGACGGTTTTTCAACCTTTTCAGGGATGTCTGACTTTTATAATGAAAAGTACGTGTTAAAGAAAAACTTTTAACTTCTGCGGCAACATATAGGTAGTTGCAAATTTTTTTTAAAATTACGGAAAAAGGTAAGACAGCAAACGATATACTTGTTGAGAATATACGAGGGTTGCAACTTTTATAGTACCAACTACACTCCTGGCAAATTAAAATTGCAACACCACGAAGATGATGTGTTACTGACGCGAAATTCAACCGACAGGAAGAAGATGCTGTGATAGGCAAATTATTAGCTTTTCAGAGCATTCGCACAAGGTTGGCGCCGGTGGTGACACCTACAACGAGCTGACATGAGGAAAGTTTCCAACCAATTTCTCATACACAAACAGCAGTTGACCAGCATTGTATGGTGAAACGTTGTAGTGATGCCTCGTGTAAGCAGGAGAAATGCGTACCATCACGTTTCCGACTTTGATAAAGGTCGGATTGTAGCCTATCGTTTTTGCGGTTTATCGTATCGCGACATTGCTGCTCGCGTTCGTCGCGATCCAATGACTATCAGCAGAATATGGAATCGGTGGGTTCAGGAGGGCAATACGGAATACCGTGCTGGATCCCAACTGCCTCGTACAGTAGCAGTCAACATGACAGGCATCTTATCCGCATAGCTGTAACGGATCGTGCAGCCACGTCGCGATCCCTGAGTCAACAGATGGGGACGTTTGCAAGACAACAACCATCTGCACGAACAGTTCGACGTCGTTTGCAGCAGCATGAAATATCAGCTCGGAGAGTATGGCTGCGGTTACTCTTGACGCTGCATCGCACACATGACCGCCTGCGATGGCAAAACATCATGGCAAAACACGAATGGCAAAAGATCATGTTTTCGGATGAGTCCAGGTTCTGTTTACAGCATCATGATGGTCGCATCCGTGTTAGGCTACATCGCGGTGAACGCACATTGGAAGCCATATTGGCGTATCACCCGGCGTGATGGTATGGAGTGTCATTGGTTACACGTCTCGTTCACCTCTAGTTCTCATAGACAGCACTTTTAACAGTGGCCGTTACATTTCAGATGTGTTATGACCCGTGGCTCTTCCCTTCATTCGATCCCTGCGATACCCTACATTTCAGCAGGATAATGCACGATCGTATGTTGTAGGTCCTGTACGTGCCTTTCTGGCCAGCACATTCTCCAGATCTCTCACCAATTGAAAACGTCTGGTCAATGGTGGCCGTACAAATGGCTCGTCACAACACACCAGTCACTACTCTTGATGATCAGTGGTATCGTGTTGAAGTTGCATGGACATCTGTACCTGTACACGCCATCCAAGCTCTGTTCGACACAATGACCAGCCGTATCAATGTCGTTATTACGGCCAGAGGTGCTTGTTATGGGTATTGATCTATGCACCCAATTTGCGTGAAAATGTATCATCACATGTCAGTTCTAGTATAATATATTTGTCCATTTCTTTTTTGTGTAGCAATTTTAATGGCCAGTAGTGTATTTACTCACAACCGATAAAAAATCTTTGTTTGCACCTGCTACTGTCATTCAGAGTAGTCACGAAAGTTGTGCAGAATCCGTTGCCAGCAATGTGGAAGGCAGCTCTGTTTTTACCGCCTGTTCTTCTGATGGTTCGTTGGTAGAAGAAAGAAATGAAATGTCAATCTGGAATTAATTAGCCTGCCTGAAATCCGTCTGCCAATGAACACTTTCATTTCCACATTATGAACTCAGCTTTGAAAAAATAATAACGCATTGTTTTCCGTATTAACAAAGTGCACTAAACTTCAAAATATGTGTCTTAAAGTATTTGATCAAACTATTGTTTTTTACGTCGTGTATTTCATGCACAACAGAGACGTTTGTATAGAGGTATTTTATTAATTGGTCGTTATTTTGTTGATAGTTAACACTGTCAGATCAATAATAGCATAATCTTCGCCACAGCACCAGAGACAAGACAATTATTCACTGTTGAAATAAAGTAATATCAAGCACACCACGCCCACACTCACAGACGGCGACGTAACACAACCTCCAAGATGGATACATTAATACCTCAGAAGTGGCTGCACGCCATACCAAGCGTCAAAATGTCGTGGTAGAAGTATGTAGTTCATAAACAAGAATGCGGCGACAAGTACTGGTACTCAAAATACGGCATAAATCAGCTTTTAATGCGGTGTTGTCGAGAAAGAACACTGGGAATGAAAGGGTTAACAGTTGACTTACCTGTCAATATTCTGTAACTGTAGCCGTTGTCAGCATCGGACCTCCTCACTTCTGGCAGAGGTTTCTTTTGCTTACTCTGTGAATATAAATGGTAGCAACAGGGAAAGGCTATAGAACAAAAGTCGGAAAGTTCAGTGAAATAATCAGTATATTCTAGAAGTATCACACGGAATTACCAGGTAGCCTTCACATCAAACAAAAAAGTTACTACTTTCTGCTGCAAGAAAAACAAAAAAGAGTGAAAACATCAAAAAGAAGGAACATTGAAATAATTCTACCCCTTTTAAAGAGATAGTGGTATTGAGTCTTCTGAAAATATCCGTAAGAGTACAATAGACTGATCCCAAAGCAGGGGCTGCACAAATATCAAAGAGAGAGCATTTTAGTGTACATCGGGCCCAATAAGCAAACCGCGACATATTTTCTAAACTCGGGACCGAACGCGATTATTTTACCATCATTGTGGCAACCTGCTCAGTGAAGTGCATGTTGGTGAACGCGAATAATTACCAGATTGAAATGGGTGTGGTTTGCCCTTCTGATAAGGAAGAGGCTTGCTCAGGATAGAGTAGTGTAGAGAGCTGCGTCAAGCGAGTTTCCAGACTGAACACCACAACAATAACAACAGCACGAACTCGGTGTGGAGACACCAAATCCAAACGTTTGTAGAGCTTATGGCATTTAACTGCGGGGTCATCAGTCCCTAAACTTACAAACTAACTTATACTACAGACCACACAAACATCCATGCTCGAGGGGGGATTCGAACCCGGACGGGAAATGGCCTCTCACGTCGTAGCATAGCGCCTCAATGCGCTCGGCCGCTCCGCCGCGGCAATAGAGACACAACAGACGATTGCAGTGCTGACCCACTTGGGTCAAATCTGGTCTCCTTTGACCAATGTCGTCATATTTTATGTCATTCCGTCCCGTGCGTGGTTTCAATACCCACTTTTTACGCGTGTTTGATGTTTTTGACGATACCTAGGTGGCGTTGTACTATCCTTTTGATGTTATTAGATTTTTGCAAGGTTTAGGTCTTGTTTGATCTATACCTCACCTAACTTTCATTTTTAAAAAAAACGTTAATTTGTAGCATAGTCCTAAGAAGGTTCGTGAGGGCGCGTAGCGCCCGAATCTTCGGTTCAGAAACACTCAATCGATTTACTGTTGTATGTTCGACATAAATATATCATTTCAGGCCGTACAACTTGGAGTGTAAGCTTTCTTTAAAAGTATTTTGAAGAGGTGGAAACGTTAAGTAGATTTGACCTATTTAGGTGAAATCTAACTACCGATACCATGTTGTGGTAAACATGTGTTCGTAGTATCTATCGATTATGTAAGCCGTCATATGTGACGTTATTGGTCAAAGCAGTATCGGAGACTACAGTTTTTCCACCCACTTTCATGGTTCATGCTCTGCTTGTCGTCTCCACTTCACCACCCAAGGAGCCGTTCTGATGATGATCGTAAATGATCGAAAGAGGTCAAAATAAATTGCGCTTCCTTAACTGATTACTGCCACGGTAAATAGCTGAATAGATTTACAATTAAATTTATAAGGGGCAGACCTCAGTCGCAAAGTACGAAAATAATCGTTACCAGGTTTCAATGCCGCTATGGGCACCTTCTTCAGAAGAAGATGAATATATTAAACCTACATGTCAAAATTTAAAATACAAAAAATATATCTGACTTAATCAGATAGTCATACCTAAAAAGTAAATATTTGTAGACAGGTGGAGCAGTCACGAGACTCCGCCTGTCTACAACTATTTACTTTTTAGGTATGACTATCTTATTATGTCAGATATATTTTTTGTATTTTAAATTTTGACATGTAGGTTTAACATATTCATGTTCGTCTGAAGAAGCGGCATTGAAACCTGGTAACGATTATTTTCGTACTTTGCGACTGAGTGAGGGCCGCACCTTATAAATTTAATTGTGTTGTAACAGTCGCTGATTCACAGCCATACATAAAACTGAATAGCTTTAGTTTTATTCTGAACACTGAATTGCAGAGGCCTTTTCTTTGTAAACGTAGCTTCCGATCCGTTCCTACGGACGTTTTCCCTCCCCTGTGTCAACACGGGAACACGATTCCACCCTCCTCGGAAAATTTCCGAGATGCTAGTCATCAGGGCGGCACAAAACCAACAGCCGTGGCGGGCAGGGAAAAATCAAACAGCACGGAGGGGTAGTGGAGGGGTGGTGGGGAGGCCGCGACGTGTTTAGATGATGGCGATATAATGGCGGCCTGGCGCAGCCGCAGCCGCGAGCGGTGGCCGTGTTTACGGGCGCGCGCTGGCGACTTGTTGATGCGGCAAGTGCCGACAAAAACTCATCGCCCCACCTCGCGCCTCGGCCTCAAGGGGTAGCGCGGGGCTGGGCTGTTATTATTACGCGCCGCGGCAAAACACAGGCGGCTGCGTGCCGACGCCGGCGCTGGCGCCGGGCGTGTCTGTAATAGCCGGCCTGCCACCTCCTGTTGCCGGCCGCTGACACCCGGGCTGGAGATGGCCTCCCCAGCGACCGCCGTCCGCAATTACCTTACCGAAAACGCCGAGTTTCCGTGCGACACGAAACGATTGTTAAGCCGTCACCGGTCTCCTTAGTCTCTTATAATCTCAGCCCATTGTCACTGCACGGGAGGGTAAAGTAAATTTCGTGTCTCGCAACGGTCAGATTGTATACGAGGGGAAACCGGGACACCGGAAGGGTTTCGGGAAGATTATACTGTAATGGTATAGGCGAGGTTTCAAACCGGGCAAGGTACCCGCGGGCCGCTTCCGGGAGTCGGGGAGGTGCTGAGGTACCTAAAAGAGACCGCTCCGTGTATTAATGAGGGAAGTTTGTGTGCCGGCAAGAGTTGATGGAATACCCGGGCGGTTTGCCGAATCCATCTAGGGAAGTATCCTTGTATCACTCAACCGAGCGAGTTGGCTCAGTGGTAACGCACTGGACTCGTATTCGGAAGGATGGTGGTTCAAATCCCCGTCCGGCCATCCAGATTCAGGTTTTCCGTGATTTCCCTAAATTACTCCAGGCAAATGCCAGGATGGTTCCTTCATCCTTACCCAAAAATCCGAGCGTTAGCTCCGTCTCTAATGGCCACGCTGTCGATGGGACGTTAAGCCCTAAGATTCCTTCCTTCCTTTTCTATCACTCAGTTGCATGACTGGCAAGCATTTCCAAATCAAATGTTCAAATGTTTGTATAGCTTATGAAACTTAACTACGGGGTCATCAGTCCCTAAACTTACAAACTACTTATGAACTAACTAATACTAAGGACGGCACAAATATCCATGCCCGAGGGGCGATTCGAACTACCGACCGTAGTGGCCGTGCAGACCATGACTGGAGCGCCTCAGTCCCCTCGGCCAATGCGGCCGGCATTTCTAAATAGTTACGACAATTTCAAGAAAATGTTCAAATATTTTTAAGCTTACGGGAGTTAACTACGGGGTCATTAGTCCCTAAACTTACAAACTACCTATAAACTAATATTAAAGACGACATAAACATCCATGCCCGATGGCGGATTGGAACCCCCGACAGGGAAAGGCCTCGCACACCCGACCACTAACTCTACCAAATCCTGGTTAACAAGCTGGCACCGTGAAGATCTATGTATGTGAAGAATCTACAACTTTATTTCGATCTTGATAAAAGTTTGCACATATTTACTTTAAAAACTAGTTGAAGAGCACTGTATTGAGGAGGGTACCTTGCAACGAGACCGGCGCTGCTTGACTGATAACCATGGAAGTTGACATTCGAAACTTTCATAGGAATGTAAAGGAGAAAAGGGACAGAGGAGGAGGATTACATAGACAACGACGGGTCAAGAAGGTAAGGCGAGAGAGGGGAGGTGGAAGAGAAAAGATAGGAGGAGATTAAAAGAAAACGTGGTAGGAAATGACTAGTGAGAGTATAAGATGAACATAGAGAGGGAGAGAGAGATAAAGAGGGGTAAAGGACAACCAAGAGGTAAGGACGACTGATGGAAGATTGTAATATATAATGTTGGAAATGTTATTGTGAATTACACATTTCATCGTTTACAGCAGAAGGGGGCAGGAAGAGATCAACAGAGAAAGAACAAAGAAGTCTTACCCTCTTAGAGCGTAAGAGTGGGTGAGGAGGAGGAGAAGAAGGAGGAGGAAGAAAGAACGGAAGCAGATGGTGGGGGACATAGAGACGAGAGAAGAGGAGACAGTCCGAGAGAGAGAGAAAGAGAGAGAGAGAGAGAGAGAGAGAGAGAGAGAGAGAGAGAGAGAGAGAGAGAGAGAGAGAGAGAGAAATTACGACTACGACGACGACAAGACGCATTGAAAGAAAATCAGAATAACGAAGTACCCCAGCAACGCTATGTTTCTAGATGACAGATGATAATATCTGAGAAGAAAAATAGCAGAGATATTGAAACCAGATGAATGGGCATCGTTTAATTCTGGGACTATGGATGTAGAGGAATTGTGGACTAAATTTAAGTGCATTGTTAATAAAGGGTTAGAGAAATATGTGCCAGTAAAGATGATTAAGGATGCTTGGCCACCGCGGCTGGCTCATTAATGAAATGTGCTCTTTCCATATCATTGAAATATTAGGAAAAATTAGCAGTGAAAGATAATCGGTGTACTTTGAATTACGAAATATTTCAATTCAAAGGGAATGTTAGAAACGTTTTAATGTTCAGTGAGATGAAAAACGTTTGTAACAGGCTACACCACAGATTAGAACTAACCGGAAATAAGTAATATTTACTAGTTACGTAAAAGTTATCAGAACTTAAGCCCCTGAGAGAACGATGTAAAATGCTCACGTCGGCACCAATGACGCTTGTCGCTTGGGTTCTGAGGACATCCTCGGGTCCTACGAGCGGCTGGCGGAATTGGTGAAGGCTGCTGCCTTCGCACGCGGGGTGAAAGCAAAGCTGTCGATTTGTAGCATTGTTCCCAGGGTTGATCGGGGTCCTTTGGTTTGGAGCCGAGTGGAGGGTCTGAACCAGAGGCTTCGCCGACTCTGTGACAGTCATGGCTGCAGATTTCTGGATCTGCGTTATCGGGTGGGGAATTGTAGGGTTCCCCTAGATAGATCAGGGGTACACACACTAAGGAAACGGCTACTCGGGTAGCAGAGTACTTGTGGAGTGCACATGGTTTTTTTTTTTTTTTTTTTTTTTTTTTTAGGCTAGGCGCTAACTCTGATGAGCACTAGCCTGTCAGCATTCAAACAGCGAATTCAGGCCACGTTCGGAACAAAAATTCGAACATAAAAATATTAGTCGCGAACTTACAGAGTATTAGAAACTAAGTTCCCGCTGCATGGAAGTAATTGCGCTCACATAGTTTTAGGCACCGAAAGCTGGCTAAATGATGATGTGGCAAGTTCAGAAATATTTAGCGAAGCGTGGAATGTATATCGGAAAGATAGATCTGATACAACTGGAGGAGGAGTGTTCATCGCTGTGGACAAAGATATTGTTTCTACGGAGATACGAGGTCGAAAGTAACTGTGAAGTTATCTGTGCACTTATAACAGGTCTAAAAGAAGTAAAGTTAATAGTTGGGTGTTTTTACCTGCCTCCCAGTGCTGCTGTAAGAGTTTTAGAATCATTCAAGGAAAGTCTACACCAGATAGTGCATAGGTATCCGGGCCATGTAATATTAGTCGGAGGTGACTTCAACCTTAAGAGTATAGATTGGGACCTCACTAGTTACATTTCAGGCGGTACAGACAAGCAGTCTTGCGAGCTACTTTTGGACACATTCTCCGAAAATTGTCTTGAGCAGTTAAACCGGCAACCCACGCGCAATGGAAATATTCTAGACCTTATAGCCACAAACAGGCCTGACCTTATTAACGATGTCTGTGTAGAGACAGGAATTAGTGATCATGATATCGTCATAGCGACGATGGTGACCAAAGTTCACAAACCAAACAAGAAGGCTAGGAGCGTGTTTTTGTTGGGAAGAGCCGACAAGCAAATGTTACGATCGCACTTAGAAAATGAATGGGCATCGTTTAATTCCGGGACTATGGATGTAGAGGAATTGTGGATTAAATTTAAGAGCATTGTTAATAAAGGGTTAGAGAAATATGTGCCAGTAAAGACGATTAAGGATGGAAAAAAGATCCACCGTGGTATAATAATAATGTTAGAAAGCTGCTGAGAAAGCAAAGGCTGTTGCACTCTCGATTCAAAAAAGAAGACGCAAATGATGACAGGTAAAAGTTAGTAGAGATTCGTGCGTCTATAAAAAGATCGATGCGTGAAGCATACAATAATTATCACAGCCATACCTTAGCAAAAGATCTTTCCGAGAACCCGAAAAAATTCTGGTCCTATGTAAAATCGATAAGCGGGTCAAAGCCCACTGTCTAGTCACTAGTTGATCATTCCGGGGCAGTAATAGAAGAAAGCAAACGGAAAGCTGAAGTTCTAAATTTAACCTTTAAGAAATCTTTCACGCAGGAGGACCGCACAAATATACCATCATTTGCTCAACGAACTAATACCGAAATGGGGGACATAGCAATAGGTATTTCCGGTGTAGAGAAGCAGCTGAGGGAGCTAAATACGAAAAAGTCTGCTGGTCCGAATGGAATACCAGTTCGGTTTTACAAAGATTATTCTGCGGCGTTGGCCCCCTACTTAGCTTGCATTTATAGCGAATCTTTAATTCAGCGCAAAGTTCCTAGTGATTGGAAAAAAGCGCAGGTGACTCCCGTGTATAAGAAAGGAAACAGAACTGACCCATACAATTACAGGCCAATATCGTTGACATCAGTTTCATGTAGAATTTTGGAGCATATTCTCCGTTCGAATATAGTAAACTTCCTTGAAACGGAAAAGCTTCTTTCCATGAATCAGCACGGATTAGGAAACATCGTTCATGTGAAACTCAGCTTGCCCTTTTCTCATATGACATCTTGCGAGCCATGGACGAAGGGCAACAGGTGGATTGTGTTTTTCTCGACTTCAAAAAGGCGTTCGACGCAGTGCCACACTGCAGACTGCTAACGAAGATACGAGCTTATGGAATAGGTTCACAGATTTGTGACTGGCTGGAAGACTTCCTAAGTAATAGAACGCAGTACGTTGTTCTCGACGGCGAGTGTTCATCAGAGACGAGTGTATCGTCAGGCGTGCCCCAGGGGAGTGTGATAGGACCGCTATTACTTTCTATCTATATAAATGATCTGATGGACAGAGTAAGTTGTAATTTGCGGCTGTTTGCTGATGATGCTGTGGTGTATGGGAGGGTGTCGTCTGTAACTGACTGTAATAGCATACAGGTTGAATTACACAAAATTTCTAGTTGGTGCGAAGAATGGCAGCTAGATCTCAATGGAGAAAAATGTAAGGTGATGCGCATGAGTAGAAAAAACAATCCTATAATGTTCGAATACAGCATTAGTAAGCTTCTTGATGCTGTCGCGTCGTTCAAATATCTAGGCGTAACATTGCAGAGTGATATGAAATGGAACGAGCATGTAAGGACAGTTGTGAGTAAGGCAGACAGCCGACTTCGGTTTATTGGGAGAATTTTGGGAAGATGTACTTCACTTGTAAAGGAGGCCGCGTATAAAACGCTTGTACGACCACGTCTTGAGTATTGCTCAAGTATTTGGGACCCGCAGCAGATCGGTTTGAAGGAAGACATAGACGCGGTTCAGAGGCGAGCAGCTAGATTTGTTACCGGTAGGTTCGACCAATGCGCGAGTGTCACGGAAATGCTCCGGCAACTCAATTGGGGATCGCTGGAAGAAAGACGACGTTCTTTTCGTGAATTTTTGTTAAGTAAATTTAGAGGGCCTGAATTTGGAGCTGAGTGTAGTACGATCTTGCTGCCGCCTACTTACATTTCGCGTAAAGATCACAAAGACAAGATAAGAGAAATTAGGGCTCGTACGGAGGCATATAGGCATTCTTTTTTTCCTCGTTCAATTTGGGAGTGGAATAGGAAAGGAAATGCCTAGTAGTGGTACAGTGTACCCTCCGCCACGCACCTTACGGTGAATTGCGGAGTATGGATGTAGATGTAGATGTAAATAAGAATATTGCCTACTCTGGAGCATTAATTTACTGAAATAGAAGAAATGATACATTGAAAACCTAGGTGCTAGAGACTACGGTAATATTTTACACTATAATTTAGGATTAGCAACCTACAATTCCAACAGACAACTAAAATTCAGAGCCCATTCATCCTAAATGGTCTAAAAGCTAATGCATGTTTCATAGGTCGTTTGCTTTCTAATCCAGAGATACGAGGGTTGGAACTTAAATAGAGGCAACCATTTATTCACAACCAATACAAAAGCGTTACATGTTTGCACCTGTTTCTGTCCTTCAAGGTAGTCATCAGCGCCGTGAAGAACCCGTTGCCAGCGAAGTCGAAGGCGTTAGTATACCGTTAGCAGAGCCTGTTCTGTTGATGGTTCCAATGGAATGGTCTACTAGATTAGATTAATAACTGTTCCACAGATCATATGTACGATATTTCGTAATGATGTGGAAGGTGTCAGTTTAGTAAATGTTCTCTATACATGACAATCAATATTTTAAGGATTTTTATTTATATTATTTTATATATAAGTTTTATCTAAAAAAGTTAACTACATTGTAGAAGGAGTTGCCATTCAGAATATCCTTTAATTTCTTTTTAAATACTAGTTGGCTATCTGTCAGACTTTTGATGCTACTTGGTAAGTGCCCCAAGACTTTTGTGGCAGCATAAGTCACCCATTTCTGTGCCAAAGTTGGATTTAACCTTGAATAGTGAATATCACTCTTTCTCCTAGTCTTGCTATTACTATTGATTTGGATCGGATTGTTAATAACAAATTTAATGAGTGAATATAGCTACAGTGAAAATCCCTAGCTCCCTAAATAAATGTCTGTCGACTCTGAGGAACATTTCTGACGCGAATGCCACAAAGTGGTTCCTTCATCTTCGGAATCAAAGTCTCAAGTCCGAGGCGTGTGTATGATACAGAACTTCTCAGTCCCATAAACCGAACAGAGCAGCCGCAGCTTGCGTGTTTGCGCCCGTGTGTAGTCATGCAAAACGATGGGTGGGTTGCGCAGAAAGTGTTGCCGCTTCTTTCGCAAGGCTGGTTCCAGGTTATGCCCCAAAAATTTACAATAATACTGTGCACTGACGGTCTGCCGTGGAAGAATATAATGCGCTTAGGATACTGTCATCAAAAGTGTATGACCATACAAGCACAAGAGAATGACCATAACTCTTACTATACTGGGGCTCAGACTAACTTTCGCGGCGATCCAAATGACGCCATTCGTTGGATTAGCGTTCAGGTTTTGCCTCTTACGATGTGACCCATGTCTCATCCAATGTTACGAAACGACATAAGAAAGCCTCTCCTACGTGTTCATAGCGCTACAAGTGCGCCTGAGCAGCGTCGTAACGCATCCCCTTCTGCGACCATTTCTGCACCCATAGTGATGCAACTTTTCGCATGCCCAGGCGTTCCTTCAGGATACGAAGCACAGTCGTGCGCTAATCGGGTTTCGTAGGCGAGCTCATGGCGTCGATCACTGTCCATGAACGCGGAAACAGTATGCACTTCTTCAGGAGCGCTAGGGCAACCTGCCCGATGCGAGTCTGCCACGGTTTGCCGACCTTCGTTGAAGGTTTTTAGCCAACGTACCACTGTTCAGTACGGCAATGCCCATTCCCCGCACGCCTCTTGAAGCCCGTGACGACACTGTCGTTCTGTACAATTCCATCTCGTCGTTTTTGTGGAAGACATAGTGACACCGTTACGTTAGACCGCTCGCTCACGAGATACTATGTTTCCCTCGATTTTGCACACGTCCGTGACGTGGCACGGGCGAGTCCATTTGCTTGTAGGTAAGGTAGGTAAGTCAACAACATGTTTTTCTTTTTTCAAATGATTTTTAAAAAAAATACAGAAAGTGCCATCACCAAGGACGATCTATACTTCCAGTTGGAACAAGGTAGGGTACATTACAATAACTTCTGTTGGTTAACGATGAACTTTGGTGCTTAGCTTATCAGGGCCGGTATGTTGGCATGTAAGATACCACTAATACATGGACTGTGCGATACAATTATTGAACCAGAGAATGGAGAACCTTGTAGCGCTGCCAGGAGCGTGTAAGTGTTGTTCCCAACGTTTGTAATTGGTAAACCACATCCCGAAGGGGTCGACCTTTTGGTGAAGCTTGGTGGATCGCTTCCAGAAGCGAGTCCACATGGAGTTTACCATGCAAGTCGACGATGCGGGTGTAATGACTGGTGCGAAGGATCCATCGTAATATCATATTTTGCACGACATGTAGGCGTGCAAGTTGTGTATCGCTGACCAGTCTCCAAACTAAGCTTGCCTACAGCAGTTTTGAGAGCACCGTTGCCTTATATAAATGTAGTTTAGTCTCTGGGCGAAGCTCGGAGCTACAGGAAAAGGGGAATAGTTGCTTCACCATGACATCTTCGTTCTTAGTATTTCCACTTCAAGAAAAAACTGACGGCCAAGGGTAACCTCCAAATACGTTACCGTAAGTGCCCACGGTATCTCCTGTCCGTTGAGGCGGAGCAAGGTGGGGAAGTTGTGGGCGTTTCAGTGTGCAGAAGATCGCGGTGGTTTTCGTAGCGTTCAGTTGTACTTTGTTGTGGTCGCATCCTGCTGCTGTTGTAGACGGCGGATATTGGCGTTATAGTGGCGACCGCTAGTGAATAACGCCGTATCGTCGGCGAACTGCACGATGTGTACGTCTGGGATGGTCGGTATGTCGTTGGCATACACATTGAAAAGTAAAGGTGAAAGCACCGACCCTTGCGTGAGTCCTGCAATGCAGGCCGGATGTCTGAAGAATGGCCATTGATGAATACCACCATTTTTCTATACGTCAGGAAGCTTGTGATTAATTTGTTGTAACAGTTAGGGATAGTTGTCCATTCATGGAGCTTATAAATATGGAGATCACGCCACACCTTATTATAAGCCTTTTCCATATCGAGGAATACTGCTGCGGTGGTGTTTGGTAAGTTGAGATGCCGTGTGATGTGTTCCACCACGCGGAGAAGTTACAGTTCCGCGCAGAGTTTCCGCTAAAACCCGTATTGGTCCGCACGGATGGTTCCGTCCGCGACTAAAGGGCCCTACACAAGATGTGA
Source organism: Locusta migratoria (assembly GCA_026315105.1). NCBI lineage: Eukaryota > Metazoa > Arthropoda > Insecta > Orthoptera > Acrididae > Locusta > Locusta migratoria. Next base: position 207,634,607 of record CM048747.1, on the reverse strand, counting down.
TGTATTGGGCCAATTCGTTGGTCACCCGATAAATTGGGCGGTTTTACGCGCTACCCGACCAGCTTTCCGTGTCGGTCGGTTAGTTGTGCCTGACCACCCGATCTCCGATTCCCCCACCACTTCACCCGACAAACTGTACCGTGTGTAGCGCTTCCCGACCAACTTCCATGCTTGAGGTCGTCTGCACAGCGAACACGCGAAAACAAAAACAGTTCGACAGACAGACACCAGAACAGGGTGACGTTGCGTCCAGTTGGTCGGAACGCGTGTAGGCTGCTACGAATTGAATGCTTTGATGAGGCGAGTGTCAACAGCTGTAATATATTTCATAAAATGCATTTTTAAAAACCATAAGCTGTTTATTCAAAACCAGTTCTTACCTTTTATGTTGTGTTTTACTGATAGCTTTTATCTAAGATGACCACTGTATTTTTAACACTTTTAGTTATACTGATTCCTATTTGGCTCAGCTAGATGTATTTTATTTGATGCATTTTACCATTCAGTTTTAACACCTTTTTATCCATGGAAATGGTCTATTGACCGAAACTGGTAGATATATAAGGTTTTGAATAAGCAGCTTATGGTTAAAAAAATTTTTTTTAATGCATTTTATGCTACTAATTGGTTTGTTCGTTGGACATCTTGTTGGTTGTACGATAAATCGGAGCGGGTATAGGGACCTTAATGGGTCCAGGATCACTGTGAGAATGACTCGTTCCAGGGCCTCCCAAGCCGCTCAAGAGGCTAATCGGTCGATATTTGGTAGGAATTGTCAAGTCCTTTTGGGGTTTTGGTGGGGGACGACCTTGGCGATCTTTCAAGCGGTGGGGAAGTACCTGGTCAGCAAGACAGCCGTTGTAAGTACATGTAAGTAGTACCAGCGGTTTCCGAGGTACGTTCTTCTGCTGGCAGTTTGTGTTTCCGTCCAGTGCGGACGATTTAACAACATGTCTTATTAGCGAGAACAACAGATTCCATTGCACAGTGTCTCCACTGCAGTGTTGCCACTATTCAAGTTCCAACCCTCTCAGTCGGGCCGTTGACTTAGGGGACCACTCGTAAATAGAATGTTTCCTAGTCTCTATAGTAAAATACGAAAACTTGTATGCTAAAATCCCAGTAGTACGCGCAGGCGACGTCTCCAGTGTCTGATCCGCGAGCCTCGTCGCACTCCGACAGCAGCGCCGCTCTGGCCCCGTATGTTAACAGGAGACGCCCTCGCAAACGCAAGGGTTTTTGTCAACTCGAGTAAAACGAGCGACACAGAAAACACACGGGGGGGGGGGGGGGGGCACCGAAAGCAATATTCGGGCGCGGCCCTTCAGCCCTCTCGCGCTGCAAAGAATAAGGGCCGGCGGCGCGGCGCGGCGCTGCGCGGCGCCAGCACAAAGGCGGCAGAGGCGGCGGCCCCCACTGCCCTGCAATACCGCAGCAGCAGTGGCGGCTAAAAGCGCACTCGACCCGAGCCGCGGCACGCGCCGGTCTGCACCAGCGGGCAGCCACCCGCCACAGCAGGTGTGCTCGCTGCTGCTGCTGCAACACTAGACCTGCCGCCGCCGGTCCGACAGTGTCGTCTCCAAAGGCTAGCAGTCTCCACATGTCGAAATATACTCCAACATGCAGGGTAGGGGGATTTTTATTTAATTATTTAATCGTCTCAGAAACATACATACTTTCTGAGTCATATACAACCACAAACATATCAGCCCACTCGAGTGCAGCACTGGCCACATGGGCTATTTGTAATTCCGAAGGTGACCTACATCAGGTCGAAACAGATTAATTGAAAATGTTAATTTCTGCTATCAAGACTGTTTTGTATATTGATCATACTAAATAGATCGCTGTTTTTCTCCTCTGAAAATGTTATCAAAATTAACAAACATATATTCTTAGAGTGGCAATGCCATATATACTATCACTGGTGTTAGTGAATTCTCGCCACCATATTTCTATACTACTAGTGGACCCGGCAGTGCTTCGAAATTGCTAGTATGTTCCTACTCTTGCTATGAACGTCAAATGTGCCAACGTACGAATGATATTGATATCACATTGAAAAAAGCTCTTTCAGTTTCTCGCAAATTTACAAATTTTCCGGGTACCTTTCCCAAATTTTTATTTTATAAGAACGTTCATGTTCCGTTCATGATCAAAATTTTATCACATTTGGATAACTTATAGTGTTGAGTACATTTAGAAACATATTGAAAAAGGAACTTGGTTCGAATTTTGTGACTTTCCTTTTTAACTCTCCCTTTCTTTTTTACTAAAAACATTTTCAAGACCATAATGAACAATATATATATATATATATATATATATATATATATATATATATATATATATATACGGAGAGGGGTATATACCCTCTCCGTCGTGCGAATAGTTAGTTATAGTGCTGAATTCAATCAGAAACACAATGAAAAACGCATTTTCCGTTTTTCTTCAAATTTTCCAATTTTCCGGTAGATTTTGCAAAATATAAATGATTTCATAGAAACCTTGTCCTGTTAAGCCGTACTCAAGTGATGCTCTTACAATCATGCGGAAATTGCTTTTTAGAAAAAAAATCGCTTTCAGATTTTCCTAAATTTCCCTTTTTTCCAGGCCACTTTTCGAAAGTTTTTTTTTTTTTTTTTTTTTTTATGCGAACCTTCCTGTTGCTTTCAACATGAAATGTACAAAATTTTATCGCAACTGGACGAACGTTATTGATAGCTCACTGGAAAAAGCTGTTTCAGTTTTTCCTCTTTTTCCGGACAACTTTTCAATATTTTATCACCGTTTAAACCTTCCTTGGACTTACACGAATATTTCAAGACTAAAATTAGCCAAATCGGTTCAGTCGTTCTCGAGTTTTAGCGAGACTAACGAACAGCAATTCATGAGTAGTAATATATGTTATTACAGAAAAAAGCCGTGAAAGTACAAATGAACTGACGTAACTACGCTGACTTTAGAGTTTTGACGTATGGGAAATTCGTGTGTTGTATATGGCTGTAATTTTTTCAGCTGGAGTAAATTTGACACATACATTACTGAGTTGCAACGATTTGCTGCTATTATTAATCTCTTACGAATTTCATTCAACTTCGGATTTTCCTTCAGTAATACGGTAATTGTAAAAGTGTTGTTTATCGTGGGTAACATGTATCCTTACTCTTCTGAGATTTGTTACGAAATCTATAGTCTGCTTTGACATATACACTAATGAGTCGTGTTCCCTGTTTTCATTTATGTGATACCAGTATCGATCAACTTCGGCTTTTCTTTCAGCAGTACGACCGTTATAAATGCGCTATTTGCCGTGGATGACACGTACCTTTATTTTTCGGACATTTTCAGATAGCTACAGTATGCTTTCACTGTACGTAACAGTAAAAATTTACCTACCACACCGACGGCCTTGCATGATTTTATTGGCAACATCAACAAAAAGTTAAAAAGGCTTTCCCAAGATGCTAATATTCTCAGAAATCGACATGGAGTAATTTAATCAGTGTTTAGTGCGAACGATATAGTAAATAAATAATTTTGTTCCAGCTATATGGTTGACAGGTTCTTGCATGTACCCTCGTTCACTCAGTAAAAGTAACTGCGCTCGTAAAACGATAATTTAATAACAAACATTTGGGTTTTCACGCTACTAGATAATGCCAACGTCACATGATTGACAACATAATCACGCGAGGCCACCAGGACGTTAACTAAAATTTAACCGTTCATGATACATTTTTATCATTACACGATTCGACAACGAATATGTTAAATTGAACTGTTGCAGAAGTATTAGCTCAAATGAAAATCACGTTCAAACCAACTAGTATAGCTAACAACGTCATATCGTCTCAGAAGTTCGTAGTAGTACACTACGGAAACTTTGTGACGTGAGGTGAGGCAAGATGGCGGCGTCAGGCTTCAGTCACAGAGGCAAGTTTACCGGTCTAGTAATACATGTCCGTGTATACAAAAAGAAAAAAAAATGGTACTGTAAGCGTTATCATTTCTGGGCATAATTATAGCTAACACAAGTGTAATTAAATGTGTCGCGACCAGTATGCGGCTACTTCACATGCCTCCTTGGTAGCGTCAATAAACATTTTGGGGAGAACATGTATTGGACACCGTGTTTGCATTCGAGAAGATGGCTCATTGTCTGTTCTCCGCCACATTCACTTACGGTCGAGCCGCAGGGAAATCCCCCACCGTCTCATGTTGATCTTCGTTCTTCCAACTCCTAAGCGCAGTCTCTTAACCCTTTGCTGCACATCAAACTGAATGTTCCTAAAATCAGCAATTGTTTCACACAAAGTAACAAAAGGGACCACTAATGTTTATATGTAAATTTATTTTCAGAAATTTGTTTCACATAATTACAAAATTATGGGTGGTAATCTCACAATATCACTAGGGCATTAAAAGAGCTAATAAAATAGCTGTATTGTGAGGATACCACTGTGGAGCAGAGGGTTAAGGATGTAGGGTATTTTTGCGGCAAAACATTATGTAAATATCAACACCCATTTTCTTTCAGGCACTGTTTATAATGATAAATTCAAAGAAATTGATGTATTTTTTTAACTTTTTATTTTTTTAATTTTTTTTATTTATTTAATTAATTTATTTATTTTGCAAAATGCTTCTTTAAATTGAGGTACCATTTAATCCTATGTAATACATTTGAAGGAGATCAAATTTTTACGAGATATGTATGACATGATGGCTCATCTATTCTACCTACTTAATTCCTTAATTATGTGTATTACAAGGGTAAAAAAATTAAATCTTACATTTTAATTTTCATATTTCTTCGCCTAGTAAAATTGTTATTTTTTCTATAATTTAGTTGATTCTGCAATAAAGGTGAGGTATACTACATCAGTAAGGACAGTTGCAAGTTACAGAGAAAAATTACAGCGATGCTGATAAACTTTGCGAAATAATTGTACCTGAATGCTGAAAAATACAACTTGCGGGAAATTGCGAATGAAGATATGAGTCCAATTAATCATTACAGATGTGTTACGACCCGTGACCCGTGACTCTACCCTATATTCGATCCCTGCTAAACCCTACATTTCAGCAGGTCAATGCAGGACCGCATGTTGCAGGTCTTGTACGGGCCTTTCTGGATACGGAAAATGTTCGACTGCTGCCCTGCCTAGCATACAGATCTCTCACCAATTGAAAACGTCTGGTCAATGGTGGCCGAGCAACTGGTTCGTCACGATACGACAGTCACTACCCTTGATGAACTGAGGTATCGTGTTGAAGCTGTACACATCATCGAAGGTCTGTTTGACTCAATGCCCAGGCCTATAAAAGCCGTTATTACGGCCAGAGCTGCTGTTGTTGAGGGTACTGATTTCTCAGGATCTATGCACCCAAATTGCATGAAAATGTAATCACAAGTGAGTTCCAGTATAATATACTTATCCAATGAATACCCGTTTCTTCTAGGTAAAGCAATTTTAATGGCCATTAGAGTATTGTGTGCCCAGTGGCAAAACTGTACACGACATTCAAAGTCTTCGCCATGCAAATCATGGAGGTACGGGTGGAATTTATATTGGTTTAGAATTCTCAATTCCGACGTTTATGACCTTCCCGATTCTCGCTCAATTTTCGGATTAGCCGCAACTGCAGGTAAAACACTTACTTGGGTATCATCGGTTTTTGCAGGTAGTGGTTGACATGTAAGTTTTGGCTTAAAACTTCCTGTCTCTTTAAATAACGTAACTATAGGACGAAAAGTCCTGACACTTGGATGATGTCTTCCAGGATAAAGATCAACAAACATCGCACATACCCGTTGGGCATATTGATCACAATAGCCATACATAAATACCATATTGACTGGTAAACTGTCCTTTTAACACGAGTAATGTATGACGAAGGAAATATCGCCCGCACTGGCGAAATGTTACGCAATACCACGTACTTCCACGTTTATGACTGTTACAGCGCCATCTAACACAAGGCGGAAACAAGTGTTCCGTACAAAACATTCAAATTTATTTACGTACTACACGAATATGTAATAAAAATGGGGGTACCTATTTAAAAAAATTCAATTGATATTTGACATATAGCATCGCCATTTAACGGGCTAACCATAGCGCTGTCTGTTTTCCTCCTTCAAGCAAGAAAAGTTTTGTTCTGTGTAGTGTTTTCGTTTAATGCTTATTTATTGAGATATTTGGCCCGTTCTCTATCAATGGACCACCCTGTATGTATCGTGATGAAATCCACCTGATCCCCTGATTGTTTTGAGCAGTGTACAAGATTTGTATCTCGAACCGCGAATGTGAGCCTGCATCTGCTGTACGATTTAACGGTATCGCTTGAACATCTGTGCTGGACCGGGACTCGCTCCCGGATTTCCCGCTTTCATTGAGCTGTCGTGTTAACCAGCGGACGACGTAATGATTAACGGGACCGCCAGCGAAAAGCAGGAAATCCGGGGGTCGAATACCGGTTCGGTACAAATTTTAATGTGACCATTAACTCATATACACTATCGCTCATAAATTTCAATACACCCAATAATTGGCATCTAGTTCTCCGTAGATAAGATTTGATACCGTGGATTCTGTTGAGGAAGCACAGAAATATTACAACAGTTGTCCACATGTCATGATTTTTGTTTGTGGTCATCGAGGTACAATAGTATCCAACAAACAATGTTATGCACATAAACGTTATTTAGTTTATCTCATACGTTTGTTTACCTATTTGCCGAGGAATGCCGCATTTGCTGCACCTGTGTTGTTCCCTGTAGTGATGTGGTATCCGCAGCGAACGTCAAACACTGCTACGATACATAACATCTGGTTCCTGCATGTCAGTTTCTTCGTGGCAGCTGAAGTGTAGAAATCGCTAGTATGGCTCCACGAATGGAGATAACTATAGAAAAACGTGCTGCAATTGTAGCACTTAGCCAAGTAGGTCTATCTAATCGCCCAAATGCGAAACAGTGTAGTGTGTCTATAGGGGGAGTGCAATACACTCTTCGCCTCCAGAAGATAACAGGTAGCATACGGACATATCACGATCAGGACGTCCTCGAAAAACAACTAAAAGTGATGACAAATATATCAGAATTACCAGTAAAAGAAATAGATTCAAAACATCGCCCCGAATTCGTGCAGAATTGGTAGGAATGAAAGCGACAACACTATTTGTTGTACCAATAAAAAAGGGGACTCACTGAAGTCGGTTTGAAAGGTTGTGTCACAGCAAGAAATCCCTTCTAAGACACATAAATAAACGAAAGAGATTTGAATGGGCTTGAAAACATCGTTATTGGACGTCGGAAGAATGGACAAAGGTGTTATTCAGAGACGAATCGAAATTCGAGATTTTTGTAACTAGAAGGAGAACATTTGTTCACCGATTTGTAGGGGGAAGGGTATCCCAGAAGTGTGTTGAACAGTTAAACATGGTGGAGGTTTCGTTATGGTTTGGGGATGTTTTGCTGGAGACAGAGTTGGCGAAATTGTGAAAATAGAAGGATGTATGAATCAGATGCAGTACCACCGCATACTTCAAAATCTAGCAATACCAAGTGGATTGCGCTTAATAGGGAAAGGGTTCACCTTACAACATGATAATGACCCAGAACATCGGTCAGCATACAGTAGGAATTACGTTGCAACAAAGGAAAAACAGAAAGTACTGAAAGATATTGTATGGCCGTCCCAAAGACCAGACTGTAATCCCAGTGAAATGGTGTGGGATGAAGTGGACAGACGTATAAGGGAAGTTAATATATACAGCAAGGAACATCTCTGGAATATTGTTAAAGATGTGTGGAATCATATTGTGGGTGTTAAATTTGGTCTACATATTGTTTGTGTTGTATAGTGCTGATAAGATGGTTTACAACAGCAAGTGTTCGCGAATAAATTTAACTAGACAGCACAACTACATGCATATAATAACGTGTATTCTTGTTGTCGATTGTCGCGCAACCACAATGTATGGCGTAGCAGAATGCAGCGCGTTATATGAGACGGGAGCAGCAAGGATATATTAGTCACCACTTGCCGACTGTTAGAACATTTTTTAAATGTATGGAACATAACTACTGTGGTTATCAGTCCCTAGGGTTTAAAAATTACTTAAACTAACTTAAATTAACCCAAGGACAAAAACACGTCGATGCCCGAAGTAGAACTCGATCCCCCTACGGGGATTAACTGCGCGCTTCGCAGCATGGCGCTTTAGAGAGTTCGGCCATTCCACCGTACATCCACTTGCCAATGGTTGAAGAGAATTCGGCCGAAACGTCTTCGATTTTAAACAACTTGACGTACCTATGAGAACATGTTCAATAAAAAATGTAAAACTGCTCAGAGGTCTTCAATTATTTATGAGCTCATGCTCTCTGGATATTTTTCTTGTCATGGTCCATATTTCGAATATAAGGAAACCAAAGAGCTTACAGAAGAAGGGATGTCTGATATTACCGAAATAAACAAGTACTCAAAGCCCTTAAGGTGCACATCTTAGATGCCGTGTTTTACAGAATTTGTTGTCCTGTTTCTGTAGGAACTGCAGGAACCTATACCAAGGCTGCGTCGGTTTAGATAGTTTTCGTGCGGTGTAGTGGTAATCAATAACAATGATGGATGGCAGAATACTTCTGCGTATGGACAGAGAGAGGGGGGGGGGGGAGGGAGAGATAAAGGGGGAGAGAGAGAGAGAGAACGCAGGGTGTTTCCTAATGTTTCATAAAGTTTTCCACATTGGTCGCTGTTCCGCTGATGTATTTTCCTAATAATCTCATGTGCCTGTGACATCTTCAGTAGGCAGTGGTCATTGTTCTTTCATAATAATATTATGTGACAGCCTCACTTCTATATTTTTTTAATTCTTGGTTCGATAGTATGTTTCGATCACTTGAATCATTTTCATATCTAAGTAGATACGTCCGCAGCTCGTCTCGTCTTCATTAAACTGCATTGGTTGCCCAGAAAATAATCTGCGACATGTTTTAACTAAAATTTATTGCACTTAACTAGAATCACACATCCTATTTTTCCACGTAACCACCTTCGCGTTCTACGGTCTTCTTGAAGGGCGAAAGACGAGCATGTATGACATGTCGCTTGGTACACTTAATCTCATCAGGGAGATCTTCACTGTGCGAATCACCTCCTAGTAGCCCCCCTAATATCTTCCACGGATATGATCGTTTAATGACCCAAATAAGTGGATGTTCCGGGGGCTAGGTCAGACCTGGGTTGTATAGAATAAAACTATGCAACCCCGTTTCGCGAGTTTAGAGCAGTCTTTTGTGCATCCAAAAGTGGGAATAATTGTGACCATATTTCCTGTGACGATTCATAGACAAGTTCCAAATAATAATACGTCTGTCCTCCCGAATCAAATCTGCTCTGTCAAGTCTGACAGCCTTGGTTGACCCACACAACTTCACATCTTGGACCTAGAGGAAATTGCCTTCTGATGACCTCACTGTCCTTGCCCATAAATCAAATGTTCTCCTGTCGACATCAGACGATCCATAGACTTTGTAAATATTCGCCGCAGTTTCATTCCTTGAAGTGACAAATTGTAAAGAGAGCCAGAAATTTTGCACGCCAACCAAGAAAACTTAAAATAATTCGTAAGCAGATTTTCGCATTCGCAACATTGTTTATGTCTGAGGAGAAAAAAGGCGGTGCTTTACATTCTCGGTGACCCTCGTATATCAGAGCACTCATAATGTCCATCTTCATCAGTGTACACTCCAATAGCATCCACCTCTCATCCGATTTTAATGATACTTGAATTATAACAATAACTGTGGCAGATAATTTGACTTTTTATTCGAATTTTGAACCTAAAGAGTTACATGAATGGAGTCGGCTGAAAGTACACAATTTAACAAATCGTGGTTCGTAGTGCGCGTCAAATACGTCTTTCCAATAGCTGGATATGTAGGTCATTATCGAGAGCGGAGAAACGGAAGTTGATACACCAACAAGCCACAAGCGAAGTAAACAACTGTGGTATTCAATCAATTCCAACTGAAAATAACTCTGCATTTTCACTATTTAAGGACTGCTATAGGGTTACGTCAGTGTTTCGCAGATAATTCATTTTAAATATACCTGAAACACCAACGATACTTTGTTACAACACTGGTAATGAATGACGTTCGTGTGCTGCATTTCGCCGTTAGACGTCAACTATATCCATTTTAGAAGAAGCTTGTTAGTGTGTTCTGACATCGCCGTCATATCACATTACTAAAATCGGTAACAGTGTGTCCAAACTAAAAGGTAACTAAAGTTACCAAAGGAACGGTGTTTCAGGCGCCACTTACATTACTTGCGTACTCCGGCAGACCCAATACACTCGCGCTGTCCCGCACAACAACTACGAGTGGTGGTTTGCATAACTCGCAGGCGCACTCTGCATACAGGCGAAGAGGCTGAGTTTGACCTCGTTCTCTAGCTTAACGGCCACTGCCGAGTAGAATGGAGATGCTTTCGGCACTGCAACGGAAGCAGACGCTATCATTTCAGGAGCTATCTTGATTTATCGCTCTGGGCTTTCCACTGAATGGGAAAATGCCAAATACTCTGCGCAATACCTTCTTTCTTGATGTCTTTTCAGGGTTAAATTGAATTTCAGTTGTATACTACTTGATTAACTAGAGTTTGTTGAGAGTTCCAAAGGCAGTATTAGATTAAAATTCACAAAATGAGTTTATCAACACTGCATAGTACTAATAATAGACTCGTGAGATGAAATGCTGAATGTAAGAAAAAATGACTAAGAGAATACTCTTTCGCAAATCACCTGATTATCTTTGAGACTACAGCTCTTATCATAAGAATGCGGCAAATGGATCAAGCGAAAGGGAATGGTAATGGCTAGGCTAGACGTACAAGACTGCGAGCAAGAGATATTAGAGAGATATTTGGATATAGGAAAAAAATGGATTCAAATTGGGTGATCCTGGAAGTAATTTATAATTAAGAGAGTGAGTGCAGTTAGGAAACCTCCCTGAACGTATTGTGTTGCAGTCCACTCAGCTCTGGACAGTATGTTGAGACGTTGCTTCGTATTCTGACGTTAATTATATGAGCTTGGAAGAAAACTCAGCAGTGTCCTACTGCTTGAAACCATTGGTAGAAACCACCATCTGTTCACGATACTCATTAAAACTACTGTCGAAGTGTGAGCGTTGCTGAACTCTGTTACGTCTAAGGTAAGAATATTACTGCCAGTCACCCAAGGAAGTTATTTTCATCTACAACTATTACCACATCAACGTCTATAATCTGCAACCTATGTCTGTTCGAAAATGTTCAAATGTTTGTTATAAGAAGGTACCAACCTTCTAGGTCTATCAGCCACTAGAATTGCAAACTACTTCAAATAACGTGTCATAAGCACAACTCGAATACCCATGCACGAGGGAGAACAAGGTCCTCCAAAGTTTTTGCGCTTACTTGAAAAATCTGTAAAGAAAAATGCACCATTCCCTAGGATTGTCTTTATATTCTCTAGCAATCTTTTCAGACTCCAATCCTACACTGACGACCAATGTTAAAGCGTTGGTCGGACGAGTGTCTGGTAAGTGTTTTGTAAGCTACTTCCATTGCTGAGGATTTCCTGCCAGAAACGACACAGTGCTTAATAACTGAAGGAAATTCATCGGGTAAAACAGAAGTGATATCTGGCGTTCCCCAGGGACGTGTTACAGGGAACCTTCTGTTACTTGTCTTTATAAGCGATCTAGGAGAAAATGAGAAGATAAAAAATGGGGTCGCGAATTCGAAACCCAGTCGGAATTAGGAGTTTTTCAGCCTTCATCTCTCAACGTTGTGAGGATTCGGCAGAAGTGGCATGTGGTTCGGATTCCACGTTAGGCTGTAGGTGCCATTTCCCCGGTTGGAAAACTGGGGTAGGCTAGGGACACGCAAGTCGCCGAAGTGGCACGAGGCCAATGAGCCACACGAAATTATTGTTATTATTATTATAGCGTTGGAAACACGCATTCAATAACAGTATCAATGAATATTTCCCTGACTATAATGAATCTATCATTTCCTTAAGGAATAGAATGATTGTCCATCATTTGTATGATTATTTCCAACATTTGTTGATAAATCTGTTCTAATGTTTCAAAATCAAAGGAAACTGAACCTCCGTAGGGGAGAAACCACGTGCTCTGCAGGAACACACCTTAGAGCTTTCGACAATAGTAAGTATAATGATGACGATCTCTTGCTAATTACTGCGGGGCTGTGTGTACCAGATATTGAGACTGTTGACGATGCGTACGAAGAACACGAAGAAGTGAAACTTCGGTGTCAATTTGACGGCATCTCGTTGGATAACATAAAGAAAATGATTCAATACAGAGTACTAGCCAAACTAATTAAAAGACGCAAACATAAGTGATGGAATGAAGTTACAAATAAATTTAGGAAATTCAAAGTGATGGAGGGAAAACTGTAAAAGAAGTCGAGGAACTAGGCGGAACCCGAAGGCAGAAGTTCAGTGAACTAGAAAACTATGTATGTCAATTCATTAAAGCCAGAAATGAATTAAGTGAGGTGTGTAATACATTACCGTACGCCAAACAAATCGGCCAGAACTGTAAGGCTTCACCTCAATGGCTAATGACGTTCAAAAGGAACTACAAATTTATGAGCAGACAGAGTACCAAATATGTATGCAATGACTAAGCCAATAAGCTGGAAGAACTTGTAGATTGTTCGATGAAATTACTTTCAGAAACTACATTACTGGCCATTAAAATTGCTACACCAAGAAGAAGATGATAAACGGGTATTCATTGGACAAATATATTATACTAGAACTGACCTATGATTACATTTTCACAATTTTGGTGAATAGATCCTGAGAAATCAGTACCCAGAACAACCACCACTGGCCGTAATAACGGCCTTGATGCGCTTGGGCATTGAGTCAAACAGAGCTTCGATGGCGTGTACAGTTATAGATTCCCATGCAACTTCAACACGATACCACAGTTCATCAAGAGTAGTGACTGGTGTATAGTGACGAGGCAGTTGCTCAACCACCATTAACCAGACGTTTTCATTCGGTGACAGATCTGGAGAATGTGCTGGTCAGGGCAGCAGTCGAACATTACCGTACCCAGAAAGGCCCATACGGGACCTACAACTTGCGGTCGTGCATTATCCTGCTCAGATGTAGGGTGTAGCAGGGATCGAATGAAGGGTAGAGCCACGGGTCGTAATACAACTGAAATGTAACGGCGAACAAGAGGTGAGCGAGACGTGTAAACAATGGTACCCCACACCACCACACCGCGTGATACGCTAGAATGGCGATGACGATAACACGCTTCCAATGTGCGTTCACTGCGATGTCGCCAAACACGGATGCGACCATCATGATGCTGTAAACAGAACCTGGATTCATCGGAAGAAATGACGTTTTGCCACTCGTGCGCCCAGATTCGTCGTTGAGGACACCATCGTAGGCGCTCCTGTCTGCGATGCAGCGTCAACGGTAACCGCAGCCATGGTCTCCGAGCTGATAGTCCATGCTGCTGCAAACGTCGTCGAACTGTTAGTGAAGGTGGTTGTCTTGCAAACGTCCCCATCTGTTGACTCAGGGATCGAGACGTGGTTGCACGATCCGTTACAGCCATGCGGATAAGATGCCTGGATGCCTGTCATATCGACTGCTAGACATACGAGGCCGCTGGTATCCATCACGGCGTTCTGTATTGTCCTCCTGAACTCACCGATTCCATATCCTCCTTACACGAGGCATCACAACAGCGTTTCACCAGGCTACACCTGTCAACTGCTGTTTGTGTATGAGAAATCGCTTGGAAATTTTCCTGATGTCAGCACATTGTAGGTGTCGCCACCGGCGCCAATCTTTTGTGAATGCTGTGAAAAGCTAATCTTTGCATATCACAGCATCTTCTTCCTATCGGTTAAATTTCGCGTCTGTAGCAGATCATCTTCGTGGTGTAGCAATTTTAATGGCCAGGAGTGTAATACCAACATATAACACTCACGTTTTAACGCTGAAATGAAATCCACCAGCTCGTTATCGTTAGGTGCACCTCACGACACTGTATTTACTTAGACCAGTTGCATTCCACTTCAAAAAGTAATTAAATGTGTGTGAAGTTGTTGGACCAAACTGCTATGGTCGAAGTCTTACAAACTACTTAAACTAACTCACGCTACGAACAAAACACACACACACACACACACACATACTCTCTCTCTCTCTCTCTCTCTCACACACACACACACACACAAGCCCGAGGGAGGACTCGAACCTCCAACGGAAGCACGATGCCTTAGACCACGTGACCCGCGCGCCATACCGCATCACAGAGTTTTATCAAACAATAGGCCCTAAACAATACAAGATTTCTTTTACCTACATTTTACTTCTTTTGCAGGAAAAAAAAAACGGTGAACTTGGACTACAAGTTTAGGACCTAGTGAACGGGGTACTTCCGTAAACTCTTAATGCTATTGTGATTTTCAGGAGTCACGCAAAATAGCAAAAAGGCTAGTGAAAGATTTTAATGAACGTCCCTTTGCTCCTTACGCAGACAAAGATATTGCCTTACTCCTTGACAGATATACGGGGCAGAAGTGTCATTCGTTATACAATTTTAGTGTGGAACTAGACGTGATCACAACTGCTCCAGGTTCTACACCTCTCCTGCAACCTTTAGATGTGGTTGGTTTTCGGCAAGTTAAATAACTCGTGAAAAGGCACTAAAATTTTTTAAAGCTGCTCAGATTCACGGTATTGTTTGGGTGATGCTATGTCTACTATCAAAGTAGACGTAATAAACTTCTTAGAAATCCAGGACATGTTCAGAGTTGCTTGGTCATCTGCAGCATTTGACGATTTACACGTGGAAAATTTCGAAAACCTAAAGGAAAAGAGTAAAGAACAACTGAGTGACAGTGAAACTGATACGTTCATTCGTTGTATTGCATGTGAGATTATGTTTTGATAAAATTTTGGGTGTGATTACGTTCACATTCACATTAAAATCTAAATCTGACAAGGAAGCACTCTTCACTCATTCACCACATATACACGTTAGGAGAGTCGACACGAGATTCATGTAATATGATGCACATTCCGGAACCAATGTCGTGTATAACACATCAAAGGGATTTTCCTGTAGAGGAATCGCTTGACTAGTCACCTTGCGATCAAACGTTTGCGGTTTCCAGTCGAGAGCCACTTCCTTTCAACTGATAATCGAATGGAATTGCGACGCGAACGTTGCAGTACAACACAGACGCAAAACTGTTTGCAGCAAGCAGACACGCCAATGAACGGACGGATAGTTCTCGTTACTGAGAAAAAGAAAAAATATATTTTTTTCTGGGAAAGTTTTGAACTTGGGTGTTTCAGCTTGGCACTTCACCACCGTAATGACACGACCACGATGCTGTCGCTATGTTTCTCTCTCGATGTATATGTTCTACTTGGGATGTTCACTTTTTCTATTTCTTGTCTATTCATAAAGACTGGAAAAAAAGTACATCTGTATGCAATACGTACACACAAACATGCGTACACTCTGCTTTATACAGGGTATTACAAGAAGGTACGGCCAAACTTTCAGGAAACATTCCTCACACACAAAGAAAGAAAATATGTTACGTGGACATGTGTCCGGAAACGCTTACTTTCCATGTTAGAGCTCATTTTATTACTTCTCTTTAAATCACATTAATCATGGAATGGAAACACACAGCAACAGAACGTACCAGCGTGACTTCAAGCATTTTGTTACAGGAAATGTTCAGAATGTTCTCCGTTAGCGAGGATTCATGCATCAACCCTCCGTCGCATGGAATCCCTAATGCGCTGATGCAGCCCTGGTGAATGGCGTATTGTATCACAGCCGTCCACAGTACGAGCACGAAGAGTCTCTACATTTGGTACCGGTGTTGCGTAGACAAGAGCTTTCAAATGCCCCCATAAATGAAAGTCTAGAGGGTTGAGGTCAGGAGAGTGTGGAGGCCATAGAATTGGTCCGCCTCTACCAATCCATCGGTCACCGAATCTGTTGCTTAGAAGCGTACGAAAACGTCTACTGAAATGTGCAGGAGCTCCATCGTGCGTGAACCAAATGTTGTCGTGCTTGTAAAGGCACATGTTCTAGCAGCACAGGTAGAGTATCCCGTATGAAATCATGATAACTTGCTCCATTGAGCGTAGGTGGAAGAACATGAGTCCCAATCAAGACATCACCAATTCCTGCCCAAACGTTCACAGAAAATCTGTGTTGATGACGTGATTGCACAATTGCGTGCGGATTCTCGTTAGCCCACATATGATGATTGTGAAAATTCACAATTTGATCACGTTGGAATGAAATTTACATTTATAGAGAAATACTAAAATGAGCTCTAACATGGAAATTAAGCGTTTCCGGACACATGTCCACCTAACATATTCGGCGGGAAACTGCCGCACACCGGCCAACAAACAAATAACATTCCAACCTAAGCATTGTTGCCAGCAGCTCTCGCTGCACACCAACGATAACTATCGTTCGACCAAAACGTACCAAAGAGGGTACTAACCTAAAACCCTGTATAATCACAAGCTGTAGGTGGATTTGTTAATTATTTGGGATTAAAACTAGACCAACCACAGTCTCAATTACAATGTGACACGAAACTACATCAATTTAATTCATACAGTACCTTGCCGCTTCAGATGCAAACTTTGCTGAGTTCTCTTTCGAACCTTGCAGGACTATCACTGGTGAAACAAAGGATATCGTGGAGACACGGCTAAGGCACAGTGTATGAGATAAAATTTCTACTCTTCAGTAGTACACTCCGCTGTAGAGTGAAAATATCATTACGAAATGCAGTCTAGTTGATCCACACACTTTGCTACCCCAGTCCGCCAAGCTCTTCTAATAAATTTTAACTGCCCGTATTAATATTTAAGAAATCCCCTCCGTTAGCAAAGTGGGGGCTGGCGGGGGTAGGACACCAGTGTGCTGCAAGAAACTGCCGCTATCGCCTAACAAGCCGCACGTCTCAGCTTTTGAAATATGGTACGCGAGGAGCAGTGGAAATAGCGGCATATATTTTCCCGCATTAATGTACACAGGCGCTGCCCATTTGGCGAGCTAATATTTGCGCTGGGGGCGGCCGCCGTCAAACCGCGGCTGCCTTGCAGGGGTGGTGGCTTCTGCAGGCAGATAACAAGTGCGCCCGCCCCGCCCCTCTGCCCTGCTGCGGTGGTCGCAGTAACAAGGTGCTCCCGCCGGCTCGCCGGAGCACCGCAGCGGCCGCAGCCGCAGATACGACCGTCTCTGAGCTTTACTGCCGTCTCCTCCGGCGTAAACCCAAATTCCACCGCAAGACACTGCGGGCAAGACGGCGACGACCGTCGGACACTGTTTCAAAGCGCTTTCAAGCCCGCGCTTAAATTGACTTCTGGCATCGTTGGGCGTCGAGGTTAGCTCAAAAAGGAAACATAAAAAAGCTAAACAACAATCTCTCTATCTCTCTCAGGCTTGAGATTTTTTTCCTTTGGCTTCCGCTTGAAAGTAGCTGCATTGACGTTTATTGTCTAGCCTGCCACAAATAACTGGCAGTTTATTTCCGTCTGTGTTGCGAATTCCGGCGGCTTCCTTAGGTGACAAAAGGACAGCCCACACGGCAATTTGACGTGACATGGACAACAAATCTCTAGGAGTCCCCAGCAATAATACTGAGACACACTGCCTCTAAAATCTTTATAATTGCAAATTAGTTGTAGGTGCAGAAGTTTGTGAAGGAACTAGGGGAGAGCAGGACAAGACGGGGTACTTAAGCACTTAACAATTTTTTGTAGGCTTACAAAATGCTCTAGTAAAATACCATATATTCTCCTCAAAACTTCCGTATTTCTAGAGTCTATAGAAAAAAATAGTACCAAAATTGTTAGTATTTACTACTAAAAAAGTATTTTTTCCCACGGTTCACCCTACAGTGAGGGCAAGATGGGGTACGCAAGTGGGGCAAGATGGGTTACCTCAATACTGTATAAGGCAGAGGTAATTAAATGATTCAATGATACAGGTTTACACATTCATAAAAGATTTATTTTAATATCTAATGGAAATGCATTAACTAAACATTGTGTGCTGTTAAAGTTCAGTTTATTGTTATTCCGTTATTATCGTCGTTTTGTAAGCAAAATTCACACACATGATGTACCTCGACATCCTCGTCTTCTTCTCCCGCACATGAACAGTGAGCACATTTTTTGCAGGAGACGCATGACACCCATCCTTCTGTTGACTGCGAGTAGAAACAGCCGCAATATAGGCACGCAGTGTCATCTTCTTCTAATGTGCTTTCCACTTCAACTTTTTTATCTTCTTTGCCAAGTTCGTCATTCCTTTTTTATTCTTCCCACTTTTGCCTTTACAAAAAAAAGAGGGATTTCTGTAACAGACTTCTCAGGTGAACTCTTCGGATACCCCATCTTGCCCTGCCCCGTCTTGACCCCAGAGACCATTTTTACGTTAGGTTAATATTACAGCACCAAGAATATATTTATTTAGTTATTGCATGCATTAATTTATTGCTAAACAATCTGTTTTTTCATTGATAATACTTAAAAGCATGAGAAACAATTACTTCTCTTACCTTTTCACATTTGAAAACGACGAAAAATTACATCAGCACAGACGAAAACACGTTTGGATGAATTCACTCCGATTGGTTTGCTCAAAATGGCTACCAGCACTGTCAGGCACTCGCATAGCAAGTGCCTACTACTTCAACTATTCGCCACTAGCTTGTAATATCTGTCGTGGTAGAAATTACAAAAACCCCGTCTTGCCCTCCACCCAGTCTTGCCCCGCTCTCCCCTACATGTTTGATGACATTCGTGTCGGGCGATTTGGAGTACCAAATAACTCTCTGAAGTGGTCAATGTGAAGCATTATGAAATTGAAAAAGACAACTGAAGTCAAAAAACTCAGAAATATATTAATAGTTTACAGGAGATGCTCGAAAGAGCGGCCACCAACAGCGATAAATAATACGGATGCATTCCGTCTCGAGGCCGATGAAAAAAGAACACTTCGACGGCTCACACATTACACACGTCTTATAAATCTCGGTCTAAGTATTAAGCTCTGCTTTGATTTGTATTCTTTCTTCCGCTGCACGAGTTCTGCCATATCACCGAATGTCAGTTCCAAGCCTGGATACGAAACTCCCGTTTAAGACGATCGAATGATTGGGGAATCGAATCACTGCCTGTATACCATTTAAGCTCCTAATAAAGTTCCATGTGCAACCCTAATTATGAAATGCATCTCCGCCAAAACCGCATAGGTGAAACCATGCACCCTCATTGAGATCCGTGTGGGAAATGATAGAGGTTGCTAGCGAAGCGCTTTTATTTTACGCAGTGATCAGCGCTCTCATGTACATCTGCTTATTTCGGTCCCGTCTAACTGCCATTATATTTTTCACACATAATTTAGAACCAACGTATATGCTGGGTGTTCTAGTTATCTTGCTCACTCAAAACATCTCTGGAACAACAATAGCTATTGTAAAACGACTTTCAACGGCATCAATGCAAGGGAGGGGCTCAGGAAAGTAAAGATTTTGAGACATTCTAAAGCGAAAACATATGTGCTTTTTAATACAAATTTGTGTGATTTTAAATGGACATCCTGTATTATTTCATAAAAAATCGATAGGACGACAAATCACGTAAACAATGGCGTTGATTGCATCGCAATATGCCAATTACATCCAGACATACTGCGAACCGTAGTTGACGCATGAAATACGCGAAACGCGCAACTAGCTCACGTCCTGAGACAGGCGTGAACCCCATGCTGCCCGCATCTTTTCATAATAGCTGTTGTTGTTTCAGTGATGTTTTGGGTGAGTAATATAACTTGAATACCCTGTATATAAATAGAAATCCCGTGTCGCGATATTTGTTCGCGATGAACTCCGTAACTACTCCATTCATCTTTATGAAATTTAGAACAGTGTATGTGACTTGGTCCAATATAAAATATAGAATGGTTTTTATCTCGATTAATTACCTCAATATTATCATATTGTAAATTCAATGTTTTAATCTAGTTTGGGTAGGTATCCAGTAATTAGATCTGTTTTTCAATTCGAAGGCTTGGCTACCGGCAAACTGCTCGTTTGGAGAACGAAAAGTCATGGGTTCGAAACTCGTTCGGTTCATGGAATTTTTCACTTTCAGATATACCCTAGCCTTCACCTTTCAACTATGTTAGGATACCCCAGAGACGACGCGTGTTGCAGACGCCATTAAAGAAAATAGGTATGTGCAGGCCAATGTCGAAAACTCCCTGACTATTGGACAGAGACGAGGAAGGTGGCGCAGTGCTTAGCACAGGGGGATCTCATTCGGGAGGGCGGCGGGTCAAATCCACCTCCAGAGATCAATATTAAAAACACTTTGGTAAATTTATCAATTGAAATATGTTCAAATGTTTGTAAATCTATAGGACCAACCTGCTACGATCAACAGTCCATAGATTTACAAACTGTTCAAACCCACTTACACTAGGGACAACAATCACATACACCCATGTCCGAGGGAGGACTCGAACCTCCGGCAGGAACGACAGCCCAGTCGGTAGCATGGTGCAGGCTTACATCATGCGGCCATTGCGCGCGGCGTCGATCGGCCGAAATAGTCGCATCGCCGTGCGGAAGTGGTCGTGTCATGCTACCGACTGGGCAGTCGGTTCCGTTGGAGATTCGAGCCCTTCTTCATGAGTAAGTTAATTTAAGTATTTTGCAAGTCTAGGGCTTGATGACCATAGCAGATTGGTCCAATAGTCTTACAAATATTTGAACATCGCACCACAGAACAAGCAAGGGATATCTCTTGAGGACGTGAAGTAGCCGATTTCCGATCTCACCAGAACGGAGAGATATTAAGTGAGCGCTTTCTGAGCTGAATGCCCAACTTACTTTTGATTATTTGTCACTCGTCTTAAAACAGTCTTACAAGCAGGTCCATAGCTCTAGATTATAATTCAGCAAACGCAGGTTGATGAATGGAACATCAAACTCGTATCTTATACAAAAGAAGTCTGTCAAACAGTGGCAACAACAAGGTGACCATTTTGGAAGTCGCCATCTTGAACACAGCTAGTACTTTCCAAAAAGAAATGGGAATGTGGTAAGTGCATTTATAATTGTTAATAGTGTACCTAGTCAAACGTTTCGGATAGATCGCTCATAATGAGTAGGTTTGCTGAGATTTTTTATAGTGTTGCCTTTCTTATATAACGCCCATTCAGTGCTGAAAAATACCTAGAAGGTGAATATGCACAAGGACGTTGCCTTCCAGTATGCCCCATACGTTTCTAAAAAGCGCAAAGAGTTCACGGATCACACCGAATTGAGACAACAGTAGATTATTATGGCGACTGCTAGCGACTGATAAATGCTACCTCCGTGCCGGCAACTCTAACTTCGTTGATTTATAGACTCTTAAGCAGGACATTAACTGTAGAAATATTCATTGAGTCTTAAGCCGGACATTAACAGTAACTGTAGGCGACCTTGTCTCTTTTTACCGAAATGTTGTTAATTTATAACTACTCGCACATGAGAAATTACTTATTCGGAAACGAGTAGCAACGCGTTAAAGGAGCTGCGATGCTCTCATATACGGTTACAGTGTCCTTCCTAATAGCTCGCTGCCATTTGATACGATCGTGATGAGCGTGTTGATGTAGCGAGAACAGGTTGGCGTGACAGTGGAGAAAGTGGTAGGGAAAGATTGTGTAAATCAATCCTGGCGTCGAGGACATTATTCAGGAATGTGGAAAGATAAAACAGACTGTAGTGTCTCATCTACGAAGTATCAAGCTATGCACTACGTGAATACTGATGACGAACAGTTTAAGTGAGTACAAACTATGATCTGAAAGCAATTGCTGATAACAAACGAGGCGAAGTTACGAAACTCTTCGAACGTGGAAGCAATTTACATGAGATACTAGAACATTAGAGCCCAGTAAAGAGGTCATTCTTTGCTGAACTTATCGTACTTGTCTCATGCCTTTATGCGTGTAAATCGTTCTGTGAATGTTCCTTTTATCGAATACTATGGAGATATCGGTAGAAAAGACAGTGGAAAAGCTTGAGATTTGCTGTTACACGAGAAATCCAGCATGGACGAGAAGGAAGTATAGAAATAACCGAGGATAATGAATACAAGTGCTTGTACAGCGTGAAATCTGTTGGCACAGAAAAGAAAGTCGTCAAGTGCAGAATAAAGCAAAGTGGAAGACTGATGAAAATTTTATCTGAATTGAGTAAAAAAGAAATATCGGTAGTTTACCAATTACATATACTGTTGTTATGATCATCAGTTCGGAGACTGGTTTGCGACTTCTCTCCACCCTACTCTATCCTGAGCAAGCCTCTTCATCTCCTAAAAAGAACGCCAACCCACATCTATCTAAATCTGCTTACTATATTCATCTCCCTTTGCGATTTGTACTCCACTCACTTCCCTCCAATGCTAAATTTACGATTCCTTGAGGTCTAAGAATGTGTTCTACCACACGATCCCTTCTTTTAAGCAAGGAATGCCAAAAATTCCTTTTCTTCCAATTCTTTTCAGTACCTCTTTATTAGTTACACTATCTACCCACCTAATACTGAGCATTCTTCTGTAGCACCACATTTCAAAAGCTTCTATCCTCTTCCTGTTTAAGTTATTTATCGTTCATGTTTCACTCCTGTAAAAGACAACACTCCACACAACGGCCTTTAGAAAAGACTTCCTTACGCTTAAGTTAATATTTGATGTTAGCAAAATCTCTTTTTCAAAAACGCTTTTCTTCGGGCGGCGAACGCGTCGACCTTGGACACGTCTGTAATATGTGGTTTTTGATATTCTGGGTTTGCGAGTGCCTGCAACGATTGGCGGTGGAGAAGATGGAGCTAGCAGTTGTTTGGGCAGGTCCTGTTTCCTATGAATGCAATGCTCTCTTTCCGTAATGCGCCAGCACCTATAATTTTGACGCTCGGGAACGCCGCTAGGTAACCTATCCGGATATGGGTACTTACCTCATTTTGTTCCTTATCCTCTAACCCCCCCCTCCCCCCCCCCCGAAACACCCTGTAAGTCGAGCAGGTGTGCAATAATGTATCCCAAAAGAATATTCGGCCTCTGTATGATCAAACTGATGCCAGAATCAGCTCTACAACACGTACAAAACGAGTGTTTCACCGAGGATCTACACCTGGTACTGCTTGAGCTGTTGATCTGCAAATGTAATAATTTCGTGTAGGCATGCCTATTTCAACAATAAATCTTGAGTGATAAGGAAAACCGAGAGAAGGCATTCTCAGTTCTGTTTCCAGTGTCGTACCAACAGCACGAATGGTCCCAACATAAAAAAAAGAAAAAAAAAAGAAAAGAAAAAAAAACCCTCTTTCTGCGGTTCCACATTGTTTTAAGGAATATATATATATATATATATATATATATATATATATATATCATAACAAGAAAGATCGCCGCTTACTGCTAGGATAATGTTCAAATTAATTAAAAAAAGTAACTCATTCAATTTAGAAAGAGCAGGCATTGCATATAAGGGAAAGCGACTCTTGAAAATAAATTTTGTTTTACAAAACAGCCACGACTCGCTATAATTATATCTTTCCCGCTGTCAATATCAGTTGTTAAAATTCATCCAGCTGTGCAACTGTCATACTACAGCCATTGTAAATGATTATACTGAAAAATGAATATATAAATCGACAGCTATCAATTATTATCAAACTGTATATTCTGACGATGCTCTTGTTCATGAGTGAAACGGGTAAAATTTAATAAAAAATTATAGCGATTTGTGGCTGTTTTATAAAATTAAATTGACTCTTTTTAATTTACATATGGATTAAGTTGTATAATTTGACAGATACCTTCAATCTCTGAAGTTTAGTGAAGTAACATACTTGGTATATTTTTCCAACATCAAAGCATTTCCGTCGGACCAGATAGGAAATGCCTGCTGGAATGCCAGACAATAAAACAATCTAATATATAAAGCAGAGTGTCCGTATGTCTGTACATGTTGCATACAAATCTAAAGTTTTGTTCCAATCTTTATGAAATTTTGTACACATAAGCTTCAATTCATGAGGACGGTCGCCGTAAGTGTACGAATTACATGCGATATATAGTTCACGAGGTATGACGTCATAAACAATGAGTTGCGCGAAAAACAGCTGCATTTTGCGACAATGCTGCTCATTTTCTCCTAAAACATTGGACCGATTTCAACAGAATTTGGTACACACATTCCTTACCGTGGGGTAACAAATGATGCATGCTTGAGAATCACATACGGAACATGGCTTAAAAGATATTACGTCATAACTAATAGAAATCACAAAAATCCCATATAATGCGGCGAGACATTCGAAATACATTGTATGAGAATGACAGTACTTAGCGACTTGCAACTAACTTTAAACATAATTTCAAACCTTTATTAAACTTATTCTCGCTGGCAACCATAGTAAAATGACGAAAGGAAAAAGGTTTCTCGCTTACTACTTTTCCACTGCTGTGTCAAAGACGTTACATTGTTTAGATACGGTATGGGAAGAGATGACAAATGACTACACTTAGATCGACATACATAGTATAACACTTTTTTGGCATTCTGTTATTACAGTTATCAACTTAAATACTAAACAGTAATACAAGAACATACAATGTGTGGAGGATAAAACAAGGAATAAATTTGAATATAACCTGGAAACTGAAACTATCTACTATTACAAACAAACTGATAATGCAGATAAATAAATATATATATAAGTGCCTTGTTAATAATTCTGCACTATAATTATAGATGGTGTTACATATGAGAGTTGTAAGGCCAGGTTTGGAGTGGAATCAAGAACTTAAAGTGAATAGTTACTGCATTAGATTAAACTAAACAAATCTGTCTAATGAAATTAATATTCTAAAAAATTCAGGTAGATGAAAATTAATATTATGGTGTAAGCTACACTGGGACCAAATTTTCAAAACTTAAAAATAAATCATAATAAATAAATACACAGGAGTTTGGAACTGTGGGGGTAAACAAGGGATCCAGTTTTTTAATAAAATAAATAAAATGCTAGGTCTACATTTAAGGTTTTTTGTACAGTTAATGTATTACTTCTTTACTACTAACTCTATTCCAAAGAGATTTTGAAGACATACAGCCCTTATACAACTGAATATATACATGAAAAATGGCAGGAATAAGAAAATAAATATCCGAGCAATGCCGGGTTTTCAGCTAGTTTATAATATGGCATTTTCCGAATGAATACCTGTGCACGTCTGCAGACTTTATTTCTTACTGAATTAGTACGTTCACGCTAGTGCACCTTCATTCAAAGCGGACTACTTAGATTTCAAATCGTGAAAGCCGATTTCAGGCAGCGTGTTTGTAGGCGTGACCCCGGTTCTTCGCAATTCTCTGGAATAAGCCGCTTCCGGTCCCTCCCATAGAAAATAAAGTGCAAAAATTAGTCGCGCGGCCGCGCGTTCACAATAATGCCAGCGACGTAAGGAATCTGATGAAAGGTGTCGGCAGCCTCCTCTTCCTCGGATCGTATAATTCGGCCAGTGACGTTCAACGAGGTGCGCGGGCGAGTGAGGTATTCGTTGCAGCTGGCGGCGTTGTGAGAGCAGGAGAGGTCCCCTGCGGAAGGGCCCGCTAAGAAGGGCTTTTCCTTTGGGCGCTCGCCGTATTAGGCTCCTGAGGACCCGAGGGGTTGCGGCGGCGGGGCAGCGCAGCAGGAAACGCGCAAAAGTGCCGCGAGGCGCGTCCGGTACTTACTGCGGTGCGTGGCGGAGGGTATTCTCGACGCGCCATGAGGGCGGAAGGGCGGCGGGGGCGAGTGCGGGCCATTCGCGCTTCTCACACCGAGCGCCCTGCTCCCGGAGGCTGCGAGTGCAGTGTTACTGCCGGAACGCCCTCCGACCGACGTTATCTAGCAGGACTGTTTTCGGATCGGCGCGCTCCCTACTTAACTTCCGGAAGTGCCCAGGTTTAGAGTGTGTGCTGGCTGCGCAGTCGTAGGGGCGAGACCAAAGGCCACAGCCCTTTTGTGTACTGCGGATATCAGATAGTCGTAATGAGAACACTCGAGTTAAGAGCAGCTGCGTCCGCTCAGCGAAGCCAGGCCGTACGGATTTCGTTCGAATGGGAGTACAGCAGAGCTTTCCAAACTGGGAGTCGCGACCCCCTGGGGTGTCGCGTAGTAGTATCAAGGATGTCGCGAGACTAAAAAATTTAGACTTTAATCCAGAAGGACGGGAATGGCAGCTTAATTTTCATTTAATATTCACAGAATATATGACATCAACTGCGATTGGGATTCGAACCCGGGTCTCCTGCTTTCCAGGCAGTTGCGCTCACCCCTACACCACTGGGGACACAGCGATCACCCCACCTGCAAGGACTACCTAGACACGCCTCCCGTCAGATACAAATACAAAAAAAAAAGTCAGATACAATGCAGGTAGTCCTTGCAGGTGCGGTGATCACTGTGTCCCCAGTGGTGTGCCGGGCGCCGTGGCTCAGCGCGCCCGGTCAGATGGCTCAACGCCCTCTGTAATAAAAAAGCTGAGCCGATGACACTTCGAACATCAACGAACAAAAACGATCAGAGTCCGCAATGAACAGAACCACCCATTGAGAAAAAAAAAAAAAAAAAAAAAAAAAAAAAAAAAAAAAAAAAAAAAAAAAAAGTGGTGTAGGGGTCAGCGCAACTGCCTAGAAAGCAGGAGCCCCGGGTTCGAATCCCGGCTGGGTACACATTTTCAGCTTTGCCCAATCGCAGTTAATGTCATATATTCGGTGAGTATTAAAGAATAATAAATGCAGGATCAAAAGTGACGTCTGTTATTTCGGAACAGACGCCACAGGTATATATATTTAATTTTCATTCTTCTATGTAAGAGTTCGTGCACAGTGTCATATTTTATTTCTTTGGATAGCCTGCTCCTATTGCAGATCAATTTTAGCTTGTATTGTCGATTGTAAAGTGGTTGAATATGGCTGCAAAGTTGAGGTTCATGCAGAAGATATTGAAGACTTCCTCATAACTGTTGTATTTCTTCAACATTCTTCAATTTTTGAGACATTTATATGTTTATATTTCATCTTAAATGTTGTTTTAACAATAATGATTTATCAGACTAAAATTCTAAAACATTCATTTTGACGTCATTCCAGAATGAAGGGCAGTATTGCAAAACTAATGGCTTGATTGTGAAAAAAAAAATCACATAATGATTTGTACAGCCAGATAAAGGTAATTAATAGCTTGTGAGAAAAAACTTAAACTAAAAATAATTCCGCGCTATCTGGGTTAAATAAAAAAACTTGTCATAAAATAACGCAAAATATCCTTTTCTTCATACTACCCTGAAGACTCGCCTGCAGCTAATCATCCTTCTCTTTCTTCAGTGCACTACAGATCACGTATTAAAGGAATGATCGGTGCACATTAACACATTAATTGCGTGCTCAGCCCCTAGGCGGCAGCTCTGCTTCAGCAGAAGTAGACACTCAGGGTTCGTTAAGGAGCTGCCAGTTACCAGATTCCAGCAAACTGCGCATGCGCAAAGCTGCTGCTGATACTCGATAACAGTTCTTCCCAATGCGCAGTTTGCTGGAACTGGTAGCTGCTTGAACAAACCTTCACAGTAGTCTGCTTTCCTTCCCAAAAATCTGCACCTGAGGCTTTTCTAAAGGATTTATGAAAGCCACGTCACCCTCAGTAGCGTTTCTTACAATTAAATGTCAATCAGTGACACAGCGGCTGTAAAAGCTGTCACTGATTGTAAAAGCAGTCACAATTGTCCACTGACTAAAGCTATTCAGTAGCGATGTTTAGTACGGAGTATGGCCAGGTGATTAACGCAGAGTAGTATCTTAAATGCAGTGGTAATAGCCAGATGCCGTTATCAATCGATCCAGCAAAACCGTATCTGGCCCTGACATGTACAGACGACAGCGAAAAACGGTTTCCGAAATTCAGTTTTCGTGTTTCTGAAGTTGGGTCGCATGTAGAAGAAGCAAGTATTACTGCGTGAGTTAGGCATTGTTGTCTGCGGTGTTACTCTGTAGTACATCGTAGTTCCTAATGTTTCCTTTTCTCGCGATGAGTGTACGTAATTGCTGCAGTCATGATCAACATTAAACACGTCAATGCGTACGAGGTTTTCAGTTTCGTTTACAAACTACATTTAAGCGATACTTTATTTCCGTCCCCCTCCCCATCCAGCTAGAACCATCCAGTTCTACTATATGTATTTATATTAGTGAAAGGGTGTTGCGCAAAACTGTGAGCTATGAAAGGGTGTCGCCATGAGGGAAAGTTTGGAAAGCACTGGAGTAAAGTGTTGAAAATTAGTTGGTAATTCAGATGAACATAACTTACGTTATCTACGAATGAACTACGCACAAGCTGTCGAAACTAGGCTAGAAACTTGGCTCGTATCTTCCCCTTCGCGAACACGACAGAAACCTGCCGACAATACACATACTACTTCTGACTTTTGCATTTTTAATAACTTTAAATTACATTGTGGTTGTTAAAGCGCGACATTGCAGTACCTATCAGATGTGCATAGCATTTGATGATGTGTACCACTAATGACTAGTCTGATAGTGAATATAAATACCATGGAATGAAAATAAAGTAACAGCTTATAACAAATTTTGTCGGAAAGAAAGTGAGATGAATTACATGAAACAGCATGCTTTTATGTGTCATCTCTTCCCCAAAGGCTTTGTATTTCAATTATTAGACTTAAATACGTCAATGGCAGCCTGTAGATCGCTTTTATTTCTTTAGTTTGTGGCCAGCTGCCCAAAATCAAATTATTTATTTATTTATATATTTATTTATTGGTTACAGAGTAACTTTTCCGTTTCTGGACAGATGTAGGACAAATGTTTCTAAAGCTTATGGGACTTAACTGCTGTGTCATCAGTCCCTAAACTTACAAACTACTTATGAGCTAACTTATAGAAAGACAACAGAAACATCCATGCCTGAAGAAGGATTCGAACCTCCGACGCGGGAGGCCGCACGATCCGCAATGTGACGCTCCAGACCGCTCGGCTACTCCCGCACGGCTCGTTTCTGGACAGGAAAGGCAGAAGTTACCTTGTAACAGTAAAAGTTGGTCTGAAAAATGTGTAGCTGGCCCGAAACCGGCCATTTAAGAAGTAAATGCTATCTAAAGACTGACATTTAAGTATTTAATTTAAAACAAGATCACGGAAACTCCCTAAAAACGCGTTTGTCAAGTTTTGATAAAATTATTAAACTGTACAACAGTCCTGTAGTTATCACATATTCGCATTGAATTAAATGTATATGTTTCAATACCTTCTACAGCTTGAAATCTCTCCCTGAATACAGGACTACTGTGAAAGTCACTAATCTCCACCTGAATTCTAGATGCTGCACTTCGGGACGCTCACCACAATAATGGCGAAATAGTCCTGAATTTTGTATCATGAGGATAGAAACGGTAAGTTGTAAATATTTTTTCGACTTTCCCAATTGAAATGGTGTTGAAGAATAAAAAAAAATAAAATGTTCCGAACAGCAGGAAGGCCTTCCATGGTAAAGAAGAACAAAAGATTACAATCTAAAAAGGCGGAATTTTTATCTTTGTGATAAAATAGAGCAAACCGATTTAGAAACTGAGGAATGTGGCTTCAATTTCAACAATATCAAGCAATTTCAGTTTCAAACCGAAGTTTTTAAACCCAGTATCAAAATTTTTTTATAAAGTGTACAAGGCTGCAATAGATTCAGCAAACGGTTCGTTTAATGTCTCGTTTCCAGTTCGAAAAACGAGCGAATGGCTCTCCTGAAGTTTTACTCTATCCAAAACAGTCTTTAAAAGGACGAAAAGGGTGTAGAAACCACCGAATATCAGGCAATGAGAATATGGAAGAGCAAAGCACAGTAGCTAGAAATGCAAAATCTAATATTTTCACTTAGCCTCTACTTTACATTTATTCTGTGTTCTAGTTTTCATTAGATTCTAAGACCGAATAAATTTTAGCATTTTTGGTCATCAGTCCTAAGGCTGTTTGATGCATATATCCATTCGTTTCCACTGACACTTTTCCTTTCAATAACATCACAGCAGCTCCATCCTACACTCTTTACTCTTATTTACACCTGTCTATACGATTCCTACCTTATACCATACATTAAAGTACTGTTTTCAGTAACGACTTCCGTTGTTTCATTACGTTCTTTATTAGATACTTTTTCCCGTTGACGTATTACAGAACGTGTCTGTTATTGCTCGCACAATCCATCTCACGGTTAATTGTTGCCATTAGCACGGAACCTGCTACCTTCGGTCTAACGATGGGACGCATTAAACAAAATTTAAATACCAATTTCTCTCTCTCACACACACACACTCACTCCTATGAAACTGCTGCGCCTGTAAATGAGCTGCTATTTACAAGAGCAATTTGCAATTTTCTACAAGAGTACCAGTGAGTGTTATTTCTCGCACATAAACACAGTCTACGTATCGTCCGCAACCATGTTTCTCATTCTTCACATTCTTTGAAATGGTGTCCAGACGAAGTGCACTGCGATTCTCCCCGTGTACATTAACACTCCCAAGGCCGCATTTGATTCCACAGGTTAACATTCATGGGTCTACTCGGTGAAAACTGCAACAGTACGTGGCGGCAGTCGATTTCTGTCATCAGTGCACTGGGCCGAAATTGAGACGTACTCTTTCCATAGTGGAATTGTGTGCGAAAACATTAAATAAATATTCGCATAACTGTAGCAGTTAGCATTTATGTTCGATGTACTTAAGAAAGTAAATCAACGTCTCTTCCACGGATTGCTTGGAGTTCTTTCTTCCGAGTCAGGATTAGTTTCCGAAAAGTCTTCAGATAAATAGATTCCTGTGAATAATTATTGCCTTAAATCTTCACGCCAACTGATGCTGCATTTAAATCTTAAGCAAACGGATGGCGTAACGTAACTTCTTGACCTAAGGTTGTCTTTTCGAGGTGTCGAGACAAGGAGGTTCATAACGATAGTGTTCCAGATGTATCAGGACGTACGGTAAGCCTACTGATGTTGGGGAAGTGTATTATGTGCTGCGTTTACTTAATGTCGAAGTTACCGGCTCTTAACAACATCTCATGGCTCTAACACAAACAAACGTCTGCAGAGCACAGTCGAAACATCATTCACTTTACACTAGATATCCATATTGTGAATAATTTTGTATCTACGCTGGTTCAAGTAGCGGATTATTATTCCAAGCCTGTGCACTGAAAGAACTAAACCATTCAATGAGAATTCGTGGCAGCCACGTGTTGCCTATATAAAGCACGTACTACGCTGCCAGAAAAAATTGCTAGGTGGAATCAGTCCATTAAGTTTGAGAACATGGGAAAGAGAATGACTGACTTGAAGCGGATGGATTTGAAGAGCATAGCACCACAACTTAACATTTTGTTAGCCTGCAAGCATTTAGCTCTTCTTCTGGCTATAGTACGCACGCAACCCCCCCCCCCCCCCCCCCCCCACACACACACACATACCCACACACAAAATTGCACAGAAACTCAGCGTCGCACTGTGGCCACGAGGATATACCTTTGAGTGTATGTGAGCTCTTTCCAGAGGATGTGGTATATGCTCGAAAGTTAGCAAAATATAGCTAAGTTGTATGTGTTGTCGATGCCCTCTTAAAAGACAGCGATCTACGATAAAGACGACATCTGAATACAACTCTAGAAATATGAAATTTTTTCTGAGAACATTGACAATTTCACACGGATGGTGTACCGCAGTTGACTTCCCAACCATTAAGTGTAGCGGGGAACATCTCCTTCACTTAACGACTGCAGTGAGTGCACAAACAACTGAAACGAGACGCCGGTCTGACAATTAGCACTTCCTGTTACTTCTGTCCATGGCTGCCTTACGATCCTCTGCTCTCAACGAGATGCACTGGGGGCTAATTCTGTAGTATCAGTTTATAATGTCGTAACCGACAATCCAGAGCATGATCCAGTTCATTCGAAAGGGACACGGCAAGGGGTAATTTTTTGTATATAATACTGGCATTGTTGATATGCACAGTACTGCATATTTATGACAACGTCTTGTTGTTACGACACACCACAGTGTGACATAGGCGAAGCGTTGGCAACCATCAACATTCCGGAGAGGCACGAAATCAGCCTTCCACCGGCCAGAGAGTGGTTAAGTATACTGACGTGATCAGTATGTTGGACCTGATGGTCTCGAGGTGAAGCGCTTGACTGGGAATCGAAGAGTCACGGGTTTAAAACGATTTTTCAGTCTGCATTTTAACCCAAACTTCACGTCTCAGCGATGTGAGGGATCGCAAGAAACTACACGTGGTTCGTATTGCACGGTAAACTGTAGGTCCCCTTTACCGGTTGGATAACTGGGGTAGGTTAGGGAATCGCCCACTATTATACTCCCAGCCTCCCCACTCCGGGAGAAATACTGAAAGTCAGGAAGTACTCACATTCGCCACTGAAGCGCTGTAAGCGTGCATTAGTCTGGCCGTCCGCCGTTATACGCCCTTATGTCATTTGTTGCATTCGGATTATTTTTCTGTTTATGGGCTTGCTATTTAAATTCTTCGCCCGTTCAAAACGTTCGGTCACTTCTGCTCGAATGTTTTTGAGAGGACTGGTATAAATGTTTTACATATTAGCTCGCCTAATTTTTCCGTACGTTCTGAAGTTCCGCTTTTGCACTGTAAAACCTACGCAGTGTTCAACACATTGACAACTGAAGAAGCTAATATTGTACAAGCTTTGAGTGCTTTTGAGAGCTTTGGCAGCTCACGAGTGATTTCATTAAGTTTCTTTTCAAAATGTAAAAGTTTAAATCTAGACCACCAAAATTTAACATACATTTTACTTTGTTCCAATTTTATTATCTTTTCGTCTAAAATATCACATTGGATGTGACTGGAATAATGGCAACTATTACTATTTTCGAGCAGTGGGACATTAGAATTAATGGTATGATCATGAGTTTCCTCAGTGCTTTCATATTTTCGTTTTTTGAGTGTGATATAAACTGTAAGTTTTTTAATAGTTCTACGTACTTCATTTGCTTGTGAAACTTTATAAGCTGGATAAGAAGGAAAAACAGAGGGAACAGCAGCATCCAGCAATTTCTTAATTTTTAACCCAGACCGATAATCAGGCTCTCGGAAATGAAGGCTACACACCACACACGATCTAAAGTTGAAATTGGGCGTAAAACCTGCTCTTGATATTGTTTTCAGTCACTGTTCTTTGACGTCACTTTTGCTGGGAAACTCGTGTAATGAAACTCCGTGCTGCAGTACACCATTGCTATTGATAAATTAAAACCTGTAATGAGACGTTATTGTGTCAAAGTAATATGCATATGGTAAGATCATAAAAAGTAACTAATTAGACGAGATATACCAATGTGTAGAAAATTAGAGAGCGTGTATGAAGAAACATTAAGATCGGATTATTGAAAACTCTGTTATGGTTTTCTACTAACAATATACTATGATTACAGACCTACTTATTACGTAATCAATCCACGGCAATTCCCTGATTACAGCTCAGTATACTCTTTAGGCAGTCAATGTTGTTGTTGTGGTCTTCAGCCCGGAGACTGGTTTGATGCAGTTTTCCACAATACCCTATCCTGAGCAAGCCTCTTCATCTCCACATAAGAACGGCAACCTACATCTATCTGAATCTCCTTACTGTATCCATCTCTTGGTCTTCCTCTGCGGTTTTTACCCCACACACTTCCCTCCAACGCTGAATTCACAATTCCTTGATGTATATGAATGTGACCTATCAATCGATCCCTTCTTTTAGTCAAAATATGCCAAAAATTCCTTTTCTCCCCAACTCTGTTCAGTACCTCCTCATTAGTTACGTGATCCACCCACCTAATCTTCAGCATTATTCTGTAGCACCACATTTCAAAAGCCTCAATCCTCTTCCTGTCCGCACTGTTTATCGTCCATGTTTCACTTCGATACAAGGCAACACTCCATACAAATGCCTTCAGAAGGGATTTCCTTAGGCTTAAATCTATATTGGATGTTAAAAAATTTCTCTTTTTCAAGAACGCTTTTCTACCCATTGACCCATTGCCATTCTGCATTTTATATCCACTGTACTGCGACCATCATTTGTTATTTTACTGCCCAAGTAACAAAACTCATCTACCTCTTTTATTGATTCGTTACCTAATCTAATTCCTTCAGCATCACCTGATGTTCTTCGACTGCACTCCATTACCCTTGTTTTGCTCTTGTTAATCTTCATCTTATATGCACCTTTCAGCACACTGTCCATTCCGTTCAATTGCTCTTCCAGGTTCTTTGCTGTATCTGACAGAATTACTATGTCGTCGGCAAAACGCAATGTTTTTAATTCTTCCCCCTTGAACTTTAATTCCTTAACCAAATTTCTTCTTGCTTTCCTTTATTGCTTGCTCAATGTACAAATTGAACAACATTGGAGAAAGGCTACAACCATGTCTTACTCCCTTTCCAACCACTGCATCCTTTTCATGCCCTTCATCTCTGACAACCGCTGTCTGGTTTTTGTACAAGTTGTAAATAACCTCATGCTCCCTATATTTTACTCCTGCTTGCTTCATAATTTGAAAGAGTTTATTCCAATCAACATTGTTAAACGACAAGAAATTACACTGTTTACTTAGTTTCTACTGTTGATTACAATGTTCGTGAAATGTTTGAAATTTTTGTTAAGCTTATGGGACTTAACTACGGGGTCATCAGTCCCTAAACTTACAAACTACTTATCAACTACCTTATACTAAGGACGGCACAAATACGCATTCCCGAGCGGGGATTCGAACCCCCGACCGTAGTGGCCATGCAGACCGTGACTGGAGCGCCTCAGTCCCCTCGGCCACCGCGGCCAGCACAATGTTCGTGAAGCGCGTAGTTAGGGCACGCTACTAGCGCCGCAGCGGCCAAGGCGGTAACTTCTTCTTGAACGCTCGAAAACACGCAAGGCGAGCGAAGTGGGAAGGCTGGGAGTATACTAGCGGGCGACGGTTTAGAGACATGAGAGTCGCCGAAGTAGTGTCCAGTGTCCAATGAGCCACACGAAAGTAATTATAATTATTTGGAGTTGTGTGTACCGGATCAACTTGATGCAACAGTTAGTTTTCAGTACGCCATAGATCATCGTAGACTGTAAATGGCTGGCGGTGCATCGCACAGCAGCTTCAAGTAAGAGTCACGTGCATTATACATCAGGAGGCCGCTTGGCCTCCTTTCTCTCTCCACGTGCGTGGCCCTAACTGGTCCGGAATGTATAAGCGGAAACGAGTGATTTTTTTTTTTTTCTTTCTCGGGGACCGCAAGAGATATTGCTCAATTTCGGAGCGGCTGGAGATTGCCCGAGGCCTCAGCAGCAGGGGGCGCTGCTCGCCAGCACTGCTCAAGGTCGCCTGTAGGCTGGACGGTGCGGGGCGGGGCGGGGCAAGGAGACTGCTCCGTCGTTTTTTGGCAGAGAGCTGCATCGCCATCGGCAAAAGAGGCTGTCAGCTAGACGTGGTCTCCTATTACCACTCACTGCTCACTTTCTCTATTCACTATCACAACAAACGTATCGTCTAACGAGCCTCTTATTCTATACATCTTGTTTCAACTGTTTCTAAACGTTTTGGGCGAAATTGCTGCGGTCAACACTCTCTATTACCCGTTTTATAATGATTGACCCCTGACGTTGAGCTCATATTCTGGTCACATCGCAGAACAAACATCGATGTTTTATACCTTGCCGGAATCGTTGGAATGTCTACTTTTATTTGCTGTATGTATATTACATTTTATTTGAAAAGGGGACGACATACACTGTTATATGTATGAGAAAGCGTGCTTTTTCTGGCTTTGTTAGGCCAATGTCAACTTTAAGGATGCACAGTAATCAGACCGTAATTAGTAAAAAGTTTTCCTTTGCACAGTTTAAAGATCCAACCTTGTTCTATTTACAGACGGAGTTTCGTTATTTTCGGATTAGTCGTTTCGTCGTTGTAATATAAAATGCAAGAAGCTGCGCTTAAGCGTACCGTTGTGGCTATTGACACGGAGAGGGCATTAATGTTAAGCTTGAACTTTTGTTGGTGACATCAGATGTCATTACTAATATAGTGTCTCAGTGGTAAGAGTTTGTAATTGCAACTGCGTTAGTGGCTGCAGTATAACAAAAGACAGTACCGAGCGACAGAGCGTCTCTCCTGCAGAGTCTTCCACTGGAGTTTATCGATCATCTTCGTAACGCTTTCACGATTACCAAATGATCCTGTAACGAAGCACGCTGCTCTCCGTTGGATCTTTTCTACTTCCTTTATCAACCCTAGCTGAAGCGGTTCCCACACCGGTGATCAGTATTAAATCTGTGGGCGAACAAGTGTACTGTAGCCTTATTCCTTTGTTTTCGGACTGCATTTCCTTAGCATTCTTCCAATGAATCTACGTCTGGCATCTGCTTTACCGGCGATTGATTTTATATGGTCGTTCCATTTTAAATCTTTCCTAATGCCCAGTGCCAGATAATTTATGGAATTAACTGCTTCCAGTTGCTGACCTGCTATAGTGTAGCTCAATGATACAGGATCTTCCTTTCTATGTATTCGCAGCACATTACACTTGTCTAAATTGCGATTCAATTGTCAATCCCTGCACCACGCGTCAATTCGATGCAGATCCTCCTGCATTTCAATACAATTTTCCATTGTTACAACCTCTCTATATACTACAGCATCATCCGCAAAAAGCCTCAGTGGACTTCCGATGTTATCCGCAAGATCATTTATATATATCGTGAACAGCAACGGACCCACGACACTCCCCTGTGGCACACCTTACATCACTCTTACTTCGGAAGACTTCCAGTTTTTATTGAGCTTGTATCCGGTTTATTATTAATTTTGTTTAGGATATTTCGTCTGACAACCGTTTTAGTCAAACCAGAGTAACTTTCAAGTTTTTTGAATCACACTTCATATTACGCTGTGAAGTAAGCGCATGGTGTAATAAAATAAGGGACGATGGTACTGCAAACTTTTCTTAAGCTGGCAGCGCATGAAAGACACCCTAAACCAGCCGCAAATAGCCGAGCGGTTCCAGGTGTCTTGTCTGGAACTACGAGACTACTCCCGGCAGAGGTTCGGGTCGTTTCTCGGGCATGGTTGTAAGTGTGTTGTCCTTAGCGTAACTTAGTTTACGCTAGTTTAAGTAGTGTGAAAGCGTACTGACTGATGATCACAGTAGTTTGGTGCGATAGATTTACAAACTTTTTTATTTCTTGAAATCATCAATCATAATCTTCAGAATTACAGTTTCTCCTGCCTAATGTATAAATTTTAGATAACTTTTAAAAACAAGGAATGCCTCTTCACAATGTAACATCGATAAATATGTTTTAACATAATATTAAGGTTGTTTGGCAAAATGTATAACATAACATTACATTTTCATCAATTTTACATTATGTGGTGAGTTCATTAACTGTATCCATGAGGCTGATATTAATAATTCTTGAAGTTTATATCACTGAAACCGGTTTTGTAGCAGGCAAAAGATGCCACGAAAGCTTAACTTATCATCATCATTATCATCATCTATTGTCATCATCATCATTAGAGACTGATTATGCCTTTCAGCGTTCAGTCTGGAGCATATTCACCTTAATAAAGTTTCACCATTTTCTATTATTCCATGTTAACATGGATGGCTCGTCTGATGTTAATCCTGTTACTACACAATCATTCTTCAATCAATCCAAGTACTTTCTGCTTACTCTACATCGACTCCTCTTACCTTCTACTGCTAAACCCTTGAGTCTCTTAGGTAAACTTCTTTTTCCCATGCGTGTAACATGACCCCACCATCTATGGCTGTTCGCTCTAACTGCGTCATCTATAGTGTTCAGTCCCAATTTTTCCTTTGTTTTCTCATTATGAGTTACCTCCTGTCATTCCCATCAGTTAGTACCTACCCTCATACTTGCTACTTTCATATCCGTAACCTCAACTTTATTAATAAGGTATCCTGTAAACACCCAGATTTCACTCCCATTAACAAAGTTGGTGGGAAGATAGAGCTGTGCACCACAGTCTATTGTTTTTTGCACAACGGAAAAGCATCCTTATTAGATAAGATGTATGATCGACACTACCGACACTACACGGATTCAATTACTCCCATTTCAACAATACATTATCGCAAGTTGCTGAAGCAATGAAAGGGAAAAAGCGAACATTCATAGCGTTTTGAAGAATAAAGCAAATAATTACACACCTTTAATACATATCAAAATATATTCTAAAAGTAAAGCCGCGTGAGAGTGGCCGTGCGCTCTAAGGCGCGTTGCTGCGGAGTGCGCGTCTACCCCTCGTCGGAGGTTCGAGTCCTCCCTCGGGCATGGATGTGTGTGTGTGATGTCCTTAGTGTAAGTTAGTTTAAATAGTTTGTAAGTCTAGAGACCGATTACGACAGCTGTTTGGTCCCATAGCTTTACAAACATTTGAACATTTATCTAAAATTAAGTGTGTTTGGTCTGTGAATGTCTTTGAAACTAAAGTACCCAACCCCACGGGAGTTACAGGGTGTGGTAACCCTCCATTTCCCATACAAGAAGAAGAATTAGTTTTGAAGCTGCAGGGGTTGGTATTGAAGAACTATAAATTTTCATTTTCATATAAAATCGTCGTACCTGTCTCACTGTCTCTTTGCAGACGCTAATCTCCAAAAGCCCTTTGTGATACCTCCAGGTAAGGAGAACGGATGATTGAGGAATTACACTCCGAAATAAATACCCTGGAGTGAAGAAATACACACGAATGGGAATTTTAAATAGTAAACTAGTTTTCGTCCTTGTTATTTATACATATACATATATATTTAAAAAAGAGTAAATATATTAGAAAAAAAGAGGAAGAACAATAACATCGTCTGTTGCGGGAGAAAGAAAGAGAAAATAACATTTATGTTTCCTTTAAACTAACCTAATCCAGACGTCTGAGACTAAACCGCCTTGTTGATTTGAGGTTTATGTTTATCGAGATGGTCGACGATGAACGAGGTATTTGGTTAACCACTGTGGGCAGCCGTAGGCGAAAGAGCTGCTGAATGTTGGATAAGCTTCAACTGCGTTCCGTCCCTTCTAGCTGATTGCCAATGTGCGTTCGATATCCAGTAAATTATGGTGCCAGTATCGCGGGTTGCAAGCCTTTGCCAATTACAGAATTCCCGCGGTCGTCGTATTTTATTCGGAATCCAGTTCCATTTCGCAGTCTCCAAACTCGTTTCATCTCCCCGCTCAAAGACCGCTGGTCCTTCCTGCGACCCGATTCCGATGAAGTTGTGCGTTATTTCTGAGAGAGAGGAAGAAGATACAACCATCGCTTTTACCGTGAAGTGTTTAGTAGTCTCTCTGTCTGCAAAGTTGAAATTCCTGGAGTCAGTTGCAAACCTTGCGCATCATTTCAGACCGTTATAAGCCCTGAACACTTACTGAAGATTAAATAAATGTTCGTAGCAATGAATTTCTAGGATACACATACTCATATACGCAACTGTGAATACATTTCTTGTAAAGATGCAAGAAATGGATTTTTTTCCCGCAAGGAAGAGTGGATGATAGCAGTGAAACAATTATGATTACTACGAGTTAAATGAATTACACTAACGTGTCCTTACCATTCGGTAAATACAGCACTTTGAGATAAGGAAGCTAATTTATGTCTTTAGTTTCAAATAAGCCATTGTTGCTGATAGGTAAAATTTAACCCTGTTTAAATAATCTTCGGTGAAGATGCTATTTGAGTTTCCTAACAGTTGGCTGACAGCTTCTACTGAACGTCAATAGTTCGATTATGAGACTATTCGTAAATTTTTGCTGGACGAATAGCACTTTCCTTTAGTCCTTATGGCCATTACACCTCTTAGAAACGTATTCGAGAAACGTTGAAATAATTATTTTCGGTAATCTTGGAAATATTTTTCCTTATTTTTAGATAGTTGCCAAATCATCTCTCATTAGTGTTGCTTTTATATCTGTCTAAGTCATATACGCATAATACAGTGTAACTGAATATGTCAGAGATAAAAATTTACCAAAATTGTATTAAAGTATTCACTGTTTATTCGGGGCTACAGCTCATTCGCGTAAACGAAATTTTTGTTAGGAACTGCAGATGAGAGGGATGTGGCTTCTTTTGTAACAATGGACGAGGACCTTAGTGGAACTTACTACACTTTGTTCCGGTGTCAATACCCATGTTCAACCACTATGTACTGAACGGTAATCATTATCCCGAATCGATGACAGTAATAGAGAACCAAGGACAGTGCGAATATACCAATGAAGTACGTGTCCATCTTTAATATTTTTATATTAATTAGACCCCATACACAACTCCCTCTCACCGTCATCTCTCTCTCTCTCTCTCTCTCTCTCTCTCTCTCTCTCTCTCTCAGACACACACACACACACACACACACATCCGTGTTACTCATTCATTTACTCCGTAAGACTGTAGAAGTCCCTTAGTACCATTAGTGAATTTAAACTTGGTTTTCACTACGTGCACAACCAGCAAGTTTTCGAATATTGAATCTTATAATAATGAAACTGATGCAGCTAGAGGCCAGGACATAATGGAACGTGTGGCACTGATCCCCATGAAATCGAGTTAGGCATCCACTGTCATTTAACCACTATATGCTGGAGACGAAGGCCAAAGAAAACATAACTGTGGTTTTTAGTGGAGTGGTAAGATTAATTAAGGAGGATGGTTTTTAGTAATTAAGTAATTGAGATGTAAGTGGTACCTCTGCAACATGTAAGACACTTGTGACCTGTTTTTCATGGTATGGTCGATTTATTCATATGCTTCTCTATATTTAGCTTGAGCTACTCTCTCGTCATTAGTGAATTACCAAGGTAAGCTTCCTCTTCAGATGAAAGTGGAACAGTTGTTGGGTAAATAAATCACCAGTTAAAAGTACAAAGATCTCTACAACATGTTGATGTGAAACAGTGGCATTCTCTGTTAGTGATGAGGAACTTCTGGCAAGAAACTTACAGGTAGGTTAAACTTAGGTGTCAGATCAGCACTGACACTTACGATACTGATTGTTTCAAAATTTTGAGATTAGTTTCCGTAGGATTTGTATTATTGATACACACTTAATTGCTGCCATTTCTGAAAGTTTCATTATAATTTCAAATAACATATATATAGTTTTATAACACTTCACGGTTGATTGTAGAAAAAAAGAAAAATAGATCTCTGTTGCTCTAGAGTTAAATTGTTACTAATAATATATTAGCAAAAAGTAGTATACGACTATCTAAACCTTCTTTATCAAGGGAAAACCAGCATTCAACGTAATCTTTGTATAATTGTTTGTGATGGAAATCGATTTGCTGGATAATTAAACACTAAAAATGATTGACCAGTGCTGGTTTCTGCCTCGATTATAACAATTATGTTGTGATTGTGGCGCACAACCAATCTGCAAATGGAATCCAATTTAATTGAGTAATTTATTTCAGTGTATTGAATTACCAACGATATCCAGGTACTATCTGAGATAGTGTAGATTTGATTTTTCTTTTGGTTATTGGAACAATTGAAGTAATGCCACATGAGTATTGTGTCGCAGGCATTATGCACGTGTCTGTGAGTGAATAACCGAGCGAGGTGGCCTAGTGGTAACACACTGGACTCGGATTCAGAAGGACGGTGTTTCAAATCCACCTCCGGCCATCCAGATTTAGGTTTTCCGTGATTTCCCTAAATCACTACAGGCAAATGCCGGGATGATTCCTTTGAAAGGGCACGGCGGTTTCGTTCCACATCCTTCCCAAAACTTTCGAGCGTAAGCTCCGTCTCCAATGACCACGCTGTCGATGGGACGTTAAACTCCAAACTTCCTTTTTTGTGGGTCAATAATTGTGCTTTTGCTAATTGTATATTTGCAAATATCCTCCCACTTTACCTCCATTTCATAAAGGGCAGAAACAGTTTTATTACGGGCAGTAACTTTATGATTTAATTCACTTTTGTACAAGGTGTGTGCTTTATTGTGCTTAATTTAGTCGCCCCACATTTATTTGCTTGTTCATTTTATTGAGTAGAAAATAATTTAAAGTATCAAACCTCTGCTTTATAATTTCATCCTCCCCGTCCCATGTTTAATGATATATTCCTTTTTATATAAATTATTTGTGTTTGTTAAAACGTTGGCTGCTCCCTTAAGGAGTGAGTAGTTAGATAAATTTCCGCTGCGCAAGTACTGTGACCACCCGTAAAATAATTTAGAGCAGCAGTGAGCGTTTTAACTTGTATTTGCAGATCTCTAATGCCTGAAATCTTACACAGAAAATTTAACGAGCTACTTTCACAATGTCCAATGTCTGTTACTTGTAGGAATGTCTTTGCAGCAGATTGAAGATACGGCTTCATATGAAACAATAGGTATTATGGATATCTGAAAGCTGTTGCTTGAAGGAAATAGTACAATATCCCTAGGAATCACGGGGATATGTCTCACTTTATTATGTTTTCAGGAACATAGAAGTATAATACATTAAGGTGGGCTGCAACGAAAATCAGACTGTTTCTCAGTTAAGTTGGTAGTGAAAATACATTACCTAATTTAACTTCTACGGTGGTATCCAGTAACCCGTAATCGTGATACTTTGAATGAGACTAACGAGAGCTGTAGTAGCTTAAATTATTAGATTAAAATTCGCCACTTTACAAAATAACACAGATTCAGATAACTCCTGTCCTCATAGACTTTTTAATATAGCCGTTCTATCATAAACAGTAATTGTTTTCCATATCTGAAGATATTAAAGTGGTACATAAACCACAAAAATTAAAAATTTCAATAAAAGCAAATATTCGTCAAAATAATAACAATTATGCTCTTATTTGAATATGTAATATAACATGCATGATGAACATTACGATTCTTCGATGGAGGCACAAGGTTACTGAAATACATTTAGTTTCGGTACGAAGTGTCCATGAATTACGGACTCGCATAATGTTAATATTCAGCAATAACGCATACTTTATTGTCTCCTAGTGCAGATTTAACTAGCGCATTGTAACTTTAGTCAGCTCCCAAAAATTTTTTTCCCTACCAAATACACTTACATTTATGCAACACATCATACATAAATGCATTTACCATTAGAAATATGATGAAAAAATATGTAGTACTAAAGCTGTAATATTATTGGATTAACAGATTTGTTGACAGTTCTTAAAAAGATAGATTTTCTCAAATATATAAGTAGTAAATGAATTAATCACAATGTGTAGTAGTATTCGTGCATATGCACAAATATTTTTATTGTTTATAGCAAAGTTCGTCAACAAATAACTGAAATAAGAGGAGGAGTGGCATACAAATCAAGAGCTAATACGGTAAGCCATTTGCTGAGAAAAGGAAGTGACGGAAATATATGTAAGGTCTATATATAAGGAAACTAACTTCAGAACTGTATTATAGAAACAGAAGCGCGAGTTGATGAGAGAAGGTTTATAGAGTACCGTGAGACATATGTGAACCCTCAGAACTATTACGGTCTTCGGATGAACCAACCATGGAAGAACTGTTCTGTCTGGTATGTTAGATACGTAAGTTTTGTAAATTACCCTCAGACTCAAAGAAGGCAATAACCACAATTTCACTGAACGCGGCAGCTAACAAGTCTTATTACTACCCATACGCCAGGTTAAT
Organism: Locusta migratoria; assembly: GCA_026315105.1. Classification (NCBI taxonomy): domain Eukaryota; kingdom Metazoa; phylum Arthropoda; class Insecta; order Orthoptera; family Acrididae; genus Locusta; species Locusta migratoria. The sequence continues at coordinate 207,590,669 of CM048747.1, read as the reverse complement.
AAGTCACGACAGCGAAACACCAATTACTGACGAAAGAATGGGAACACATTTAGAAGCGAAATTCGGGTGAGGAGTCTTTCAGAGATATGTAAGGTCGAGCCAGTGCTGACCAAATCTAAGAAGAGCTATATTTTAACAGCTACAGTAGAAAAAATTTCATTTTACGTTACGAAAGTGAGGTGTAGCCTAGTAGGGAAAAGAAACATGGACGCTGAACTTTACAGTCAGAAGAGCATGGAATATTCAGCAGGAAGTTACCGGTTTAGTGTTAAGGACTAGATGGAGGGGAAAAAGGGGAATTGGGAAAATGCAAAGTCGACTAAAATCAAATAGAATGCAGCTGAGGAAGTAAGAATTAGTCACATGAGTTATACAGAGTAGTGTATGCGCCTGAGAGCGAGAGAACAGGAATTGTAAAAGGACACAAAGGAAGGCTTGATCAGATTCAGATGCACGACGAATGAAGCAGCTATGCGGATAACAAGGAGTATGCATACGAGTCTAGCATGGAATGCTCTATCACCGCCATCATGAGGTTGAATAAAACAAGAACAATACATAAAATATTGTTTACAGCACTTGTTAAATAAGAGTTGATAGAGTGGTGTGAAAAGAACGACAGAGAAACCTACGGCAGTTAATTATACTTTCGTAAAAGTTCTCACGTCACACAAAACGTAAAATGAATTTTTCCATAATAACTCGCATGGAGTCATCTTCTAAATGAATTATCAGAAATAGTACAGTTTTCTGCTTTCCATTTCACTGTTTTAATTAAATGCAGTAGACGAAATGCCGGAGACTGCTATTGATGGATGTGTGAGAATAAAGACGTGAACGGACCACTTTTCACGTAGCTTAACCCACCGGTTTGCTTTTTTGTGGCTGAAAACGCTCGACTGTGTCATTACTAAGCCCTTCAGTGATAATTAGATTTTCGTTAATGTCACGGGATATAATGAACTCTTTGTCTAATTAACAAGAACAGCTCCAATTTTGCGTAAACTAATTACTATAGATAATCCACGTTCGGAACTGATATCGTGTTTTGAGCACGCTTGTTAAACGTTAATTCAGTTTATACACATAGAAATTTTTCAATACTCTGAGGGGAGCCTGCTTCGAAACAAAGGCGATCAGCGGCATTTTATGAAGTTACAGTCACGTCATCGCTATTGCAACACACGCACCGTCATTAGGGTTTCAGGTGCAGAATGGAACAATTTGCCTAGAACGATATTTGGAACTGCAACGTCAATTCAAATGGATATGTGACACCTATTTGTTGATATGTATCTAGATGCGTCTTTTACGTATTAATACCAGACAACAGTCTACAGAAGTATACATGTAATTTTATTGAATCAACTAGTATATTGTATGGTTGAACATATGAGGAAGGGTGTCCCAGCTATCTTGTCCACCCAAAATATCTCTGGAACAATAACAGCTCTTGGAAAACGACTTTCACCTGTATCAATGTACGGCTGGGGCCCATGAATGTAGATATTTGGAAACATTCCAAAACGAAAGCAAATGTGTTTTTTAACACAATCTTATGTCTTTTTAAATGGACACCCTTTCTTCTTCAGCAACTGATAGAATGACAAATCACATAAACATTGGCATTGATTGCATCGCAATATTCGAATTACATCCCGAGATATTGCGACGCGAAATACGCGAAATGCGCGGCTAGCGCACGTCCTGAGCAGCATGGGGCTCACGCCTGAGCCTCAGGACGTGCGCTAGCCGCGCGTTTCGCGTATTTCAAGCGTCAACTTCGCGTCGCAATATTTCGGGATGTAATAGGAATATTGCGATGCAATCACCGCCATTGTTTATGTGATTTGTCATGCTATGGATTGCTGAAGAAAACATATAGGGTGTCCATTTAAAAAAGACATAAGTTTGTGTTAAAAACACATTTGCTTTCGTTTTAGAATTTTTCCAAATATGTACATTCATGGGCCCCAGCCGTACATTGATACCGGTGAAAGTCGTTTTCCAATAGCTGTTATAGTTCCAGAGATATTTTGGGTGGACAAGATAGCTGGGACACCCTGTATAATGACCTGTCTCAGACAGTTCCTGCAGCAAATAATTGAGAGTCACTCTGACCCTGGTGTAATACTCGTATCACAGTTTCAGAAGTGTATACTGCTACGGTTAAAGCCGTTTGTCAGCATTACAGCAGTTGTACGTCATTTCCTATGACCCGGTATCTGCACAATCTATCGTTCACTCTCGGCACTATAGCTGGCGTCATATAAGAAGGCGCCTCCGCTCATAGAGGCGGAGCGATAGGGGAAGCGAGAAGGGTAGGAGCTACGGCCGAGCGCCAACAGTTGCGCCTGCGGGAGAAACATTGCGTAACTCACGGCCAGCCACGCGCCTACAGAAGGATCATTATTGGTTGTCATTGCGGTAATGGAGTGGGATGCGCAGAACAGCTGAAAACTGGACCGCCTTGGTACGTGACGCCAGGTATAGTGCGCCAGACTCAGTAGCTCGCTTCAGATTTAGTTTTAATTTTGTGCTAGGGGAAGCCGTGAGGTCTACTGAACAGTATTCGTAGTGGTCGTGCACTTGGATACGTGCTGACAACGCTGTATGTAAGCCTTCTCCTGCGATACGTAAGGTATCAAACTAATCTGATATTTCATCTACCATATTTCTTATCCCACCAGCCATTGCCAATCGCTGTTACACTACATTCTGTTTTACTGGTATTATAATACATTATAGTTAACTCTTTGTTTAGGTCCGTTATGTTTCTTTATGCTTAACGACTGGATGTAACATTGATTTTATTTTAATGCCCTTTAGTGGCAACTGACGGATGTAGCCTGGCCCTCACTAAATTTTAATGCGGGTTTGCGTAAAGAGCACAGCTCTTTTGTATGCACTGTTTAGAACCATGTCTCATTGTGTTTACCGTATACAGCTGAAATTTATTTTCTTCTCTAGGTAATCTGATGTTGCGTACAAGAGTCAAACGTGTAACTTGCAGCTCTCAGACAGTCATAAAAAGAAAAGAAAAATGTTAACGGGATCAGAGCTGCCTATTTATTCTCAGGCTGACCAATTTCGGGCTATGCCCATTGTCATAAACAACTTATCACAGAGAATAACGTATTTTTCTTTCTGGAGGAAAGACGTGCTGGACATAGAAGAAAAAAATAGCGGGTTGACGTTCGGTGCAGATTAACATGAGGGTGACGTCGACGATAACGACGCTTCCATTTCACCACCCTGAGATTCGTCGAGCACTTTCATTGCTTCAACGGAGCTTGGGCGTAGAGTTCGTCAGTGATGGTGAAGCTGCTTACATGATTTGAAATCGTCGAATACTACTTTGCCCGTCAGAAGAATATATACAACTAGCCGTTTGCGTTTTATGCAAAGCGTCGCCGGCCGCGGTGGCCGAGGGGACTGAGGCGCTCCAGTCACGGTCTGCACGGCCACTACGTTCGGGGGTTCGAATCCCCCCCTCGGGCATGGATATTTGTGCCGTCCTAGTTCGTAAGTAGTTCATAAGTAGTTTGTCAGTTTAGGGACTGATAACCCCGTAGTAAAGTCCCATAAGCTATACAATCATTTGAACATTTTTTGCAAAGCGTCACAACTGCAGTGTAAACGAATGAGACGGTGTTTCAACAAGTTGTGTAACGTAATTTAATTTTCAATATATTTTATGCCCATCATTTTGTCATAGGTAAAGCTGACACTAATGAAGTGGAGTAAACTTCACGTTCTGGCATTATGCGACCGCAGTGAAGAGGGCCCAGTGAGGACCAACCCGATCGCGCAAATGCTAAAAAGCTGTACTTTGAGGACGCCATAACTGCATCGTATCTGAATAATGGCCCAAATTTTCACGTGATATCGATTTCTGGAGTTGATATCTATCTCACGTACTTTTTTTTCCCTCAAGAAAATATGTGGTCGAGTTGATGATGTTCCCTCGTTAGTAGAGGATATCGAAAATTATACCTCGATGTATCAGTAAACAGGAAATATTGTTCAGGTATACGTGGAAATGTGGACCGTGTAACTACCGCATCTGTTTATAATTAAACGAATATTGTGTGTGTGGCTGAAGTGAAGGCTCGTAAAGGCAGTAGGAAGGGTCTGCGCATCCAGTGAGGGCAGAATTAGTCTTTGCGCCGGCTCCTCGTGGGAACCGGAACATTTCCCGGTAGCTGTAAGGGGACCTCACACACTTGTCGCGCGTCCGGACTTCCACAAAGGTACAGACGCAGCGGGGCCAAGGCAAATATTTAGGCAGGTTACACGGCTCAGGTGGCGCCGGCGCCGGCGCCAGGCCTGGCGGCCAGACTGCGCACTAACCGTCTCTCTGTCTCTCTCTCTCTCTCTCTCTCTCTCTCTCTCTCTCACACACACACACACACACACAAGCACACGTACGGCAAATCCTCAGATGTCAGCCGGTGGTGCCGCCGTTAGATTGAACTCCAGTCCCTAATTAACGGTGTCCGGTCTGTGACAAATTTCGACCTGAAAGGAAAATGAGCTTTTGGGATCAAACAGAGTGAGCGGGTCCTTCTTTTAATTAGGACATCTCTCAAAGAGGCTGGTGCCTCTCTCTTTCTCTCTCTCTCTGCGTCTCTGACAGCCGTTTTTGCACCCTCTTACCACTGAACCCGGCTGTGTTTATGTATCATTAGTGCAACGGTCTTTTGGTACCTACCGGCAAACAAAACTGCACCTACTCACTTAATGGCCACACGCATGTAAGTATACTTTTTAAGGAAATGTGGACTATGGTGATAATTATTAGTACTAAATAAGTCACGCATTCGAACGTCTAATATATTGTGTTTGACTGATAGGTTTTATCTAAGATGACCACTGTACTTTTAACACTTTTAGTTATACTGACTCCTGACTCTCAGCCAGATGTATTTTATTTGATGCATTTTACCATTCAGTTTTAACACCTTTTTATCCATGGAGATGGTCTATGACCGAAATTGGTAGATATATAAGGTTTTGAATAAACAGTTGATGGTTTTAAAACATGCATTTTATTTCGGTCATATAAATTGGCTTCTTACTGATGCACCAGATAATTAGACATAGGTCTCGAAACTCGGGTAGTGCATAGAAATAAAAAAAAAAAATTAAATTTCACCACTGTTGCGTATCACATTATTTAAGATGAAGGCGGACGGTTGTGGATGTTCCGAAGGAAGAAAACTGTGGCTAAGTATTCATGTTAATCAATCTCAAGGCCATCATAAATAATGTAACTATCTTTTTTATTCCATGTTTAACCCGTGAATGCTTCATATATGTGGTATTTACTATTCTCTCTCTCTCTCTCTCTCATAATGCAAATATTTTGATATGTTGTTCTACAAGTAAAACTAGAGGAAAAAGGTCAGATAAATATAGGTCCGCAAACGTTAAGTTGCGGAGTTAGAGCCAATAAATAATTTTGCCTCAAATTTAGCAACCACGCTAATATAGAGCCGTGGGCAAACAGGACGAGCCTGTTTTTATCGATCTGGTGAATCTAATGAAACTTGTCCCATACGAGTACCTGCAATAGTTTTCTAGAAATTCAGGGTATTATACAAGTAAATTATAGACGTTGTACTAGCAAGTTTGTTTAATTTCCATTAAGAATGTGATTTCAGTCATTTCCTAACCTTGACAATTTTGAAAATTTATTGTGAATGTATTGTGAAACTGAATGAACGGTATACAACTTATTTAACACAGAGCGTTGTTTTTATTCGGTTTAACATGAATTCATATATGCTATGGCAATTATAAAAGCAGGTTATCTGACACACTTACACAGTTTCACTTAACATTGCTACCATTATTTTCCAAAATTAAATCCTTTACAAGTTCTGTTAACTACTTCGTGCAGTTGTCTAAAATTAAAAAAAAAAAAAAGCAGTTGTCTAAAATTTAAAAAAAAAAAAGGCCCAAGTATTTAGCAAACTACAAATTTCCTCCAATTATTTCTGTGCTTTTTTAGAATTTCTGGAAAACTACGGTAGATAGACGTCTAGGACATGTTTTATTAGATTCACCAGATCAATAACAAGAAAATAATTGAAAATCGTGATTCATTGTTACCTCATACAGTTTTGCGACTGCTTCATGTTAATGAGGGTCCTAAATTTCAGGACATAATCTTTTATTAGCTGTAACTCCGCAAATAAACATTTGAGCACTTATGTTTATATGAACGTTTTCTTAAGTTTTACTTGTAGAATGACGTACTGAAATATTTGCTTATCTTTCTGAATCACCCCATATATACCGCAGCCGTATGTGTCAGTAAATTCTCCTTTAAAATTATCAAAAAATGTGGTGTCTTATTTCGGCTTCAGCGGTACTGGGCTGTCACTGGAATGGTACACAACGTTACACCTCTTCAGTAACACTATACAAATAAATGATTAATCCTTAAAAAAAATGGCTGTCACCGGTAATCCACACGTCGACGATGGTGCACTGTAATCGACAAGTTTTCGGCGACGAACGAGCGCATTTGTTCAGCATTTTCAGGAAGAGACGCGCTCCGGTCAGAGAGGCAATACTGCAGTCGGGAATATTGTTGGCCTGTCTCATTTATAATTAATTACTGGCTGCGCGTACTAACGGATGGCATTTACAGAGTAATTCAGATTTCATTACACGGCCGTGTTTCTGTATTTACTAGTTTGCAAAATCTAATGATACCAGAACGACATTATGAAAGCAATCATTATTGCTGCCACCCGCTTTGGCGTCGCACGAAAGTAGCCGGACTGTAATTAAGTGCTGAACAGTTTTACTGCAGAGGGCGGTACGAGTGATTGCGTGATTGAGCGTCCAGCGAGTTTCATAGCTTAATTTCATTATACAACATGCTCGTTTCAGACCGAAACAGAGGCCTTTGTTGTTATAGCAGATTAGAGACAAAAAATCGCGTATTGGGAAATAAGTTTCGCTTTTGTGAGAACGAACGTCAAGCAATATCGTTTTTATTTATTTCCATCATTCTGGTTGATGTAGGTAGCAACTTAATTATTTGACAAATTTTCCATAATTAGCTGTCATAATTGAATAAGTGGTTTCTATAATTTTTGATTAAAAGTTTCAGTTTCGGACGTATTGGAGGATTTGTAAATGTACTAATAAGTTTGAGCGAAACCGGTAAAAAAAGCAACAATAAATAAATAAATAAATGAAAAAAACCTTTGACTGCTAATTATAGAAAATTGGTTAATTGATTCCATACGTCATCAGACGCTTTCATACTGTATCTGATTAGTCTTAAGTTATTGCTAGTGATGACTTTAGCAATTGACGTAATTAGACGTCGAAAGTATCAAAAATTATATAAATATTGTGACTGGTCCTGAAGAAGCGACGCTCTCCTGAATTCACCTGTTAGAGATGGTACCACATAAATGACATCAACGAGCTACAAAATAAACAATAATGCACTGCCACAGCTGTTTATATTAAAAGATCAAAGGCTGCTGTTTCCACTGTTGGCTAAAGATTTTGGTGTATCTGTAATCCGAAAATATGTACAACAGAATGAAAACACGATGGGCCGGGAGGCGTGAGAAGAAAATGTTTACGTCTGTGTCGAAGTGCAGTTCTCGGTTGCCATAAAAAGCAGAGTTTATGAACATACGCGTCAGCGATGATAAAATCTGCAGCAACCTCGTGGTCGCTGCGAAAACTCACCGGTCTCCTCCTCCGTGACCCTCGACGCAGCAGCACTGCAGCAAAACAGGAGAGCGATGATGGGAACCCACTGCCCTCTCACTCTTGGGTGACTGTCGGTAGCCAGTAGAAGCATTTTATATTTTTTTCATCACAAAAATCAATCAAAATATATATACGTCACTTATTAGACTCCGTATCATTTGTTCTTAATTCATAACATCACCGAATGTACGAAAAATTGTTCACTGCCTAAGATTTACACGTTATACGGCGGGGAATGTGGGCTGTTTCGTATATTGCTGCCTCGGTCACTGTTCGTAAGTTGCCGGTGTGAAGCGAAAAGTCCGAAGCGATTTTTATCGTCAGTTGCTGCCTAACTGATTTTGGGCATGAGGTAGAAATGCAGGGATCGTTTCTCTCTGGGAACGATGCACATCGAGTTGTCAATTGCCACGTGTGTTTCAGGGGGGAGTGTCGCTATTTTTGGTGACAACCTGTCATTATCGGCGAGCGCAGTGCTGCTAGTCCCGCAGTGTCGGCCCTGAGGCTCGCGCATAGTGTGGGAGTGTCTGGGGCCAGCAGCTGCGCCCTCTGTTTCCACTGCACAGCCGCGTCGACGCCAAACGAAATCCGGTGGGCGCGCGCACCTCTCGACGCGGAGGCGATGCGGTTACTGGCGAGGGTCGCCGGATTCGGTAGCTCGGACGCGCCGCCACTACACGAGTGCTGACGAGTGCTGCCGATCCGGCCCGAACGAGTGCCGCCCCGAGGCGGCTTTCGGGGCCGCCGATACGTCCCGAAGAAACTGGCTCGCTGTGCGTGTGTCTGTGTGTCTGCTTCGCCTCTTGTCCGCACTCTGGCCGGGGTCCTCCGAGACGACGCATCCTAGCTGCCGCCCGCGGATGGTATACGTTTATGACGTCATCTCGAGTGGAACAGCTTGGTAGAGGAGAAAGCAGATGTCCCGCAATCTGGAGAATGTCTCTGCCTTATCTCTTAGAAAGAAAATGTAACCTACATTATATCTCTTAAGTCGTGTTTACAGTAGCAAGTCGCTTCCAGGAGTTACTGTTGCAAGTTATTACAAGACGCTTGCTGTTGTCTTTTCACAACACTAGCAAGGAACAAGAGACGTTTTTGACAACAAACTTACATCACTAACTTGAACACAACAAATGTTCAAATCTTTGTCGTTGGCCGTGGTGGCCGAGGGGACTGAGGAGCTCCAGTCACTTTCTGCACGGCCTTTACGGTTGGGGGTTCGAATCCCCCCTCGGGCATTGATATTTGTGCCGTCCTTAGTATTAGTTAGTTCATAAGTAGTTTGTAAGTTTAGTGACTGATGGCCCAGTAGTTAAGTCCCATAAGCTATAAAAAACATTTGATTTGAAACAAATCTTTGTCATTCTATCGTACCAAACTACGTGGTCATCAGTCCTTAGCGTACAAACTACTTAAACCTACGTAAACTAACCTAAGGACAAACACACACACCCATGCCCCAGGGAGGACTCGAACCTCCACGGGGAGCAACCGCGCGCTCCGAGCGAGGCGCTTGAACATACCGTCCACATGTACTTTCAGTGCCGACAAGTAAAATAAAAAATGTTTGTAAATCTGTCGGACCAAACTGTGTGGTCATCAGTCCGTAGCTTACAAACTACTTAAACTAAGGTAAACTAACCTAAGGACGAACACACCCACCCATGCCCGAGGGAGGACCCGAAACTCCGACGGTGAGCAACCGCGCGCTCCGCAGTGAGGCGCCTTAGACCGCTCGGCTACTCCACCGCGGCACAAGTAAAATGACGAGTAGGTAGGAAGGTTATGCTCTAATTTTAAAACTTATCCAAAAATACTGGATACTTGTTGGCTTCAGTCCGGTGGTTTGATGCAGCTCTCCACGCTAACCTGTCCTGTTTAAGCCTCTTCATGGGAGAATAAGAACGGCAACTTACATCCTTTTAAGGTTGATTTTGTCCATCTTGTATATGGACGATGGCGCTTCAGCCGTATATATAGTAAGGAATAACACCGTTAGCTGTAGTCTCATTATATTTACTTATTGGCAATCAGTTTCAACGGACCAAGCTATCATCTTCAGGCCCTTATAATAGGATAATCTGCATTTAGATCAGCGAAATAGCTGGTGTTGCACATTCATGTAACTATATAGTAAGGTGGATCAGCAGGAATGCTGTATTACATGAATGTGCGACACCTGTTATTTTGTTGAAAGAATGAAACTTTTTACTCTATGGCGGAGTGAGCGCTGATATGAGACTTCCTGGCAGATTAAAATTGTGTGTCGTAACCGGGACTTGAACCTCGATCTTTGCCTTTCGCGGGCAAGCGCTCTACCGACTGAGCTATCCCGACACGACTGACGATGCCGCCTCAAAACTTTACTTCTGCCAGTACCTCGCCTCCTACTTTCCAAACTTCACAGAAGCTCTCCTGCGAAACATGCAAGACTAGCACTCCTGGAAGAAAGGATATGGTGGAGACAGAGCTTAGCCACAACCTAGGGATGTTTCCAGAATGAAACTTTTCACTCTGCAGCGGAATGTGCGCTGATATGAAACTTCCTGGCAGATTAAAATTGTGTGCCGGAACCGGGACTCGATTCTGGGACCTTTGTTGTTCCTAACACAGCAGATTGTTATAAGGAAGTGCCTGAAGATGATGATCCATTGAAACTGGATGCCAATGAGTAATAAAATGAGAATATAGCTGACGGTTTTATTATTTGTTACTACCTACTTTTGAATCTGCTTACTCTATTCTTCCCTCTATCCACCTCAAAGGTTTTCTTTTACCCCAAACACTTCCTTCAAATGCTAAGTTGACGATTCCTTGATGTTTTAGAATGTGTCCCACCAAACTATTCCTTCCCAATTCTGATATTTGTGTTGAGCACCTCCTCATTATTTGCGTAATCTACCCAATCAATGTTCAATAGTCGTCTGTAACACCACAATCTTAAAACTTCTACCAAATGTTGAAATGTTTGTAAAACTATCGGACCAAACTGCGTGGTCATCAGTCCGTAGCTTACAAACTACTTAAACCTAGGCAAACTAACCTAAGGACAAACACACACACCCATGCCCCAGGGAGGACTCGAACCTCCACGGCGAGCGACCGCGCGCTAGCTTCCATCACCTTTTTGTCTGTCACGTTTTACGCCCAAGACAAATGCTTTCAGAAACGAATTTCTGACATTTAAATTAATATTCGATGTCAACAAATTTCGCTTCTTCAAAAGGCTTATCTTCCCATAGCCATTCTGCATTTTATTTGCTCCCCAAATAATAAAACTCATTTACTACTTGATACTTATGGGACCACGATATAGAAACTACAATAATTTCTAGCTAGTTCAAATGTTTGTAAACCTATTAGACCAAATGCTATGGTCACCTGTCCCTAGACTTACAAAACCAATTAAACTTGCAGTAAGGAAACTCATACACACACACATACCGAGTGGGAACTCGAATCTCCGGCGGGAATTTATAGCTAGAACTGCGTACCGAGAACATAGCGTTGAATTTTTTTTTCTAGAATGTCTGAAAATGATCTGTACTGTTTTACTAGCATGTAGGCTAGTGTTAAGGTAATACAGTTATTTCAGCTAAGCAACATTTAATTGTCATAGCACTTTCTCGTTCATGGCTGGACTACACGGGTACAGTGAATCTGGACTTGTCTCTCCAGAGCCATTACTTGTTTTTACTACTCTGGCTTTATATGATGCCATCTCAAATATAGAAGGATTTCGTTAAGCATTTTGTGAGATTTCTTGCACTAAAGTAAATGTAACAGACCTGCATATTTCTTTTCTGTATTCCTTCATAAAAATCACAACTGTGTTCATTCCATATTTCAGGGAAACATTCCGCAGTTTCAGTCAATGTTTGTTACCTTGCTTTCTCCTTTCTCGTTTCTCCTCCATTTGCATTATTTGTTAACATATAATAGGTTAGTTGAAACTTCCTGGATGATTAAAATTGAGTGCCGGAACCGGGACTCGAACCTGGGACCTTTGCCTTTCGCGGGTAAGCGCTCTACCGACCTATCCCGACACGACTCAAGTGCCGCCTCACAACTTTACGTCCGCCAGTACCTCGCCTCCTACTTTACAAAGTTGTGAGCCGGCCTCGTGAGTCTTTTCAGGATAGTTCAGTCACTAGAGCGCTTGCTCGAGAAAGGCAAAGGTTCCAGGTTCGAGTCCCGTTTGCGGCACACAATTTTAATCTTCCAGGAAGTTTCATATCGGCGCACACTCAACTGCAGAGTGAAAGTTTCATTAATAGGTTAGTTTCTTAAATGAAATTTATCGTCATGCCTGTAAACTTGTTCTCTTTATTGACTTAAAAAAACAACTGTGCACATTCCATGTTTCACGGGAGTACTCCACAGCTTCAGTCAATGTTTAGTGTCTTGCTACCTCCTATATCATTTCTCACGCAATTTTATTATTTGTAACATATAATAGGTGAGATGGTTATATGAAATTCATCATGAGATTCAGTGAAAGGTTAAATACGTGTGTGATACAGACCACATGTTCAAATGTTTGGAAAGCTATGGGACCAAACTGCAGAGGTCATCAGTGCATAGACATACAAATTACTTAAACTAACTTATGCTAAGAACAACACACACACACACATGCACACGCACGCCCGAGGAAGGACTCGAACCTTCGACGGGAGCAGCCGCGCACTCCGCAGCAGGTCGCCTTAGATGGCACGGATATCCCGCGCGGATCAAGACGACATATATACAAAAATTGTGCTTTAAACTTGCAGAAAATGAATAATAAAAGCTGCAAGTAACTTGTCGAATCGTTTCGCACACTGTTCAAACAGTAAGTTGAATACAGCAAGCCACTTGTGCAATAAATTGCTACCGGTTTCAAGTTGACATGGAAACTAGTTTACACTCGCAACTAGTTCCGCAAGTTCCTCCAAGCAAGTAAATTTCTGTAATAGCTTCCTAATGTAAACACAGCTTTAGAATGACGATACTCAGATTGTAGGACTTCATCTCCGGTGGTTAAACTCTTCATTCGGTTAAGCAAACAGTGCTGACACCATTATAGCAAAGTCACTATGTGCGAAATGTACAGTGTTAAATAATATAAAAACAAATTAAATTGGTCAATAATTACTTTTCAAACTCTATAAACGATTACAGTTGGATGTATTGACTGACGTGACAAATTCAGATATCATGACAAAAACTCTAACTGTCTATAATTGTAATGAAGTAACTGTTGTTGTTGTTGTGGTCTTCAGTCCGGAGACTGGTTTGATGCAGCTCTCCACAATACCCTATCTTGAGCAAGCCTCTTCATCTCCACATAAGAACGACAACCTACATCTGTCTGAATCTGCTTACTGTATCCATCTCTTGGTCTTCCTCTGCGGTTTTTACCCCACACACTTCCCTCTAATGCTAAATTCCTTGATGTCTAAGAATGTGTCCTACCAATCTATCCCTTCTTTTAGTCAAGGTATGCGAGAAATTCCTTTTCTCCCCAATTCTGTTCAGTACCTCCTCATTAGTTACGCGATCCACCCACCTAATCTTCAGCATTCTTCTGTAGCACCATATTTCAAAAGCCTCAATCCTCTTCCTGTCCGCACTGTTTATCGTCCATGTCACACTCCCATACAAGGCAACACTCCATAAAAATGCCTTCAGGAAGGACTTTCTTAGGTTTAAATCAATATTCGATGTTAACAAATTTCTCTTTTTCAAGAATGCTTTTCTACCCATTGCCATTCTGTATTTTATATCCTCTGTACTGCGACCATCATTTGTTATTTTACTGCCCAAGTAACAAAACTCATCTACCTCCTTTATTGCTTCGTTTCCCAATCTAATTCCTTCAGCATCACCTGATTTTCTTACACTGCACTCCATTACCCTAGTTTTGCTCTTGTTAATGTTCATCTTATATGCACCTTTCAGCACACTGTCCATTCCGTTCAATTGCTCTTCCAGGTCTTTTGCTGTATCTGACAGAATTATCATGTCGTCGGCAAAACGCAATGTTTTTAATTCTTCACCCTGAACTTTAATTCCTTCTCCAAATTTCTCCTTGCTTTCCTTTATAGCTTGCTCAATGTACAAATTGAACAACAATGGAGAAAGACTACAACGCTGTCTTACTCCCTTTCCAACCACTGCATCCCTTTCATGCCCTTCAACTCTGACAACTGCTGTCTGGTTTTTGTACAAGTTGTATATAACCTTACGCTCCCTATATTTTACTCCTGCTTGCTTCAGAACTTGAAAGAGTTTATTCCACTCAACATTGTCAAAAGCCTTCTCCAAATCTACAAAAGCTAGAAGTGTAGGTTTGCCTTTTCTTAATCTATCTTCTAGGATAAGCCGTAAAGTGAATATTGCCTCCCGTGTTCCTACATTTCTCCTGAACCCAAACTGATCTTCCCCGAGGTCGGCTTCTACCAGCTTTTCCATCCTTCTGTATATAATTCGCGTTAATATTTTGCAGCCATGACTTATTAAACTGATGGTTCTGTAGTTTTCACACCTGTCTGCACCTGCTTTCTTAGGGATGAGGATTATAACATTTTTCTTAAAGTCTGAGGGTACTTCACCTGTTTCATACATCTTAGACACCAGGTGAAACAATTTTGTCATGGCTGGTTCTCCCAGAGACTTCAGGAGCTCTGAGGGAATATCATCTACTCCAGGGGCCTTGTTTCGACTTAGGTCTTTCAGGGCTCTGTCAAATTCTTCTCTCAGTACAGTATCTCCTATTTCATCTTCATCTGCATCCTCTTCCCTTCCTACAATAATGTCTCGACGTTCATTTCCTTTGTAGAGCCCCTCTATATACTCTTTCCACCTTTCAGCTTTCCCTTCTTTGCTGAGAACTGGTTTTCCATCAGTGTCCTTGATATTCATGAGCTGTTTTTCTTATCTCCAAATGTTTCTTTTATTTTTCTGTAGGCTGTATCTATTTTCCTCTATTTATGCATTCTTCTACATCCTTGCATTTGCCTTCTAGCCACTCCTGCTTAGCCATTTTGCACTTCCTGTGAATTTCATTTTTTAGTCGTTTGTACTCCATTTTGCCTGTTTCATTTACTGCATTTTTATATTTTCTCCTTTCATCGATTAAATTTAGTATCTCCTGTGATACCCAAGGATTTTTTGTAGGTCTTTCCTTCCTACCTATTTTGTCCTCTGCTACCTTCACTATTTCATCTCTCAATTTCACCCATTCCTCCTCTACTGTTTTTTTTTTCCTGTTTCTATCAATTGTTGCCTAAAGCACCCTCTGAAATTCTTAAGAACCTCAGGTTCCTTCAATCTATCCAGGTCCCATCTCCTTATTTTCCTACCTTTTTGTAGTTTCTTTAGTTTCAACCTACAGTTCATAACCAACAAGTTATGGTCAGAGTCTATATCTGCCCCTGGGTATGTCTTACACTGTAGAACCTGGTTCCGAAATCTATGTCTTACCATTATAAAATCTATCTGGTATCTTCCGGTGTCTTCTGGTCTCTTCCACGTATACAACCTTCCTTTGTGATTCTTGAACCAGGTGTTTCTTATAACTAAATTATGTTCTGTGCAAAATTCTACCAGGCGGCTTCCTCTTTCATTCCTTTTGCCCAGACCATATTCACCTACTATCCTCCCTTCCCTTCCTTGTCCTACTACCGAATTCCAGTCTCCCATAACAATTAAGTTTTCCTCTCCCTTAATTGTCTGAATAATTTCCTTTAGCTCCTCATATATTTCTTCGATTTCCTCGTCATCGGCAGAGCTAGTTGGCATATAAACCTGTACTACTGTTGTCGGTGTTGGCTTCGTATCTATCTTAACAATGATAATGCGATCACTGTGCATTCCTATTTTCTTATTCATTATCAATCCTACTCCTGTGATACCCCCAATTGATTTTGTATTTATAATCCTGTACTCACCTGACCAGAAATCCTGTTCATCCTGCCACCGAACTTCACTAATCCCCACTATATCTAACTTCAACCTATCAATTTCCCTTTTTAAATTTTCTAATTTTCCTACTCGATTAAGGGATCTAACATTCTACGCTCCGACCCGTAGAATGCCAGTATTGTCTTTCCTGATGATCACATCCTCCTGAGTAGTCCCCGCCCGGAGATCCGAATGGGGGACTATTTTACCTCCGGAATAATTTACCCGGGAGGATGCCATCATCATATGTTCATACAGTAGAGCTACATGTCCTCGGGAAAGGTAACGGCTGTAGTTCCCCCTTGCTTTCAACCGTTCGCAGTAGCTGTGTGGCAAAGCCACATTAGCTGTTGTTACAAGGCCACCTCAGTCAATCATCCAGACTGTTGCCCCTGTAACTACTGAAAAGGCTGCTGCCCCTCTTCAGGAACCACACGTTTGTCTGGCCTCTCCACAGATACCCCTCCGCTGTGGTTGCACCTACGGTACGGCTATCTGTATCGTTGAGGCACGCAAGCCACCTCAGCTCGGCAATGTCTGTGGTTCACGAGAATGGATGAAGTGGATGAGTGGATGAAGTAACTAAACATGCAAAAATCGTTGGAGTGTATAATTAATGACGCAAAAGATCACCCCAAGAATATCTGGTTGCACTATCATTGCCAAATATGTCAAGATAACTGAGATGCTGATCGCATGTCTGATAACCAAAGTACATGAAAAATAGTAGTGTATAAATTTTGCCAAATTAGCCAGATGCAATAAAGCAAAATTTTAACTGAAGCCTGCACACTTTTCAGACTTTTTATACTTCAATATCCATCTTTAACCAGTTTACTTTTGAACAAATTCCTCAATTATGTATGAAGTCATTATTATGAACTCATTATCCTTTCATTAGGTTGTAAAACCACGTAAGATGTGTTGCAGTTCTGGTCTTCAGTCCGGTGACTGGTTTGATGCAGCTCTCCGCAATACCCTATCCTGAGCAGGCCTCTTCAAGTCCACAAAAGAACGGCAACCTACATCTCTCTGAATCTGCATACTGTATCCATCTCTTGGTCTTCCTCTGCGGTTTTTACCCCACACACTTCCCTCCAACGCTAAAATTACAATTTCTTGATGTCTAAGAATGTGTCCTACCAGTCGATCCATTCTTTTAGTCAAGGTATGCTAGAAATTCTTTTCTCCCCAATTATGACATTGTAAAACATAGGATATCAGAAGATGACGTCTGTGAATGTTTAAACCGGTCATCCACCAGTAAATAACGCGATTTTGGCTGGAAACGTGTATAAATGTCTTCAATGTCTTCTGCTCCCACAGCATTGATTATGTAGGCTAATGTTAAGGAAATCTGTTGTGACCAGTTTAATAGGTATAAAATTTTGTCTAGTCACTGGAATAATCCGTATACCGAAAAGAAAATGATTCATTAAATGTGTATACGTTCACACTAGTGCTGTCAACCCAGGTGCAGATCACGCAGCACGTCAAGCATTCTATAATGTTCAACCACTACTCCAATTGTCAAGCCGATCGAACGCACAAGGCAGCAATCCTCACAATCGATATAACTGTCCAACATGAAATTAGGCATGAACCGTACAAAAAGTAATCACTGTATTAGGCAGTTGGAAATTATCAAGGAACAAATTGATTACATTATTAATTTGCACCTGAATCGAGGATAACGTAACTCTGTTCTTCTGTTAGTACAAAACAATGTAAAAGTGACAAAAAACTTTTCTCATGAACAATGCAATGATCAATGTTCATTAAGAAATTTTGTGTGACATGCCTGTGATAACACATGTCTTGACAGAACAATCTGGAAACATCCTGTAACCGTACTACATAAAAAATGATAGAAATCTTCCAGCTTATCATTCATTTGCAGTTTAACACTGTACCACTTTAGATTGAGGTACTGGTTGAATATTCTGCTCCCAACAACTAAAACTTTTCCACCTCACAGATACAAAGCACAACAATCAAAGACCTTCTCACTCTCAAATGTGAGTTTACCCAAAGAAAGCAACCAAGCTCTGTTTGACACAATGCCCAGTCGTATCAAGGCCGTTATTACGGCCAGAGGTGGTTATTCTGGGTACTGATTTCTCAGGATCTATGCACCCAAATTGCGTGAAAATGAAATCACATGTCAGTTCTAGTATAATATATTTGTCCAATGAATACCCGTTTATCATCCGCATTTCCAATTGGTATAGCAATTTTAATGGCGAGTAGTGTATTATGTTGTTTATTATTAGGCAGACTCCTTGTTTACCCGAACTGATTTTGTATTTATAGTCCTGTACTCAAATGACCTGATATCCTGTTCATTTTTCCGCCGATTTTCACTAATCCCCATAACATCTAAATGCAATCTGTCGATTACCCGTTTTATATTTTCGAGCCTCCCTATCCCATTAAGGGATCTAACTTTCCACACTCCTTTCCATAGAATGCCAGTGTTGTTTGTCCTGACGAAGAGTCGTAGTGTCGTAGTTACAAGTAACAGTTTGTAATTTCGATGCAGCAAAAATAAGCAACTTACCAACGACTCTCCGTTATGATCGTGAGCCAGCCTTTACCTGGTCTTCGCAGGCTTCATTAACATGACTTATTTCTTTCGCTTCTCCCACAGTCACCGAGATAGTCGCTAACGAAATTTTTGAATAGCGCGAATTACAAGGTAAATAATTTTTGAGTCATCAGTGTTATGAAAATGAGCGTATGGCTTACTTGGCCGGGAGAACCCTTGCGGGATTGTTCGGCCGCCTTAGTGTAAGTCTTTTTAGTTGACGCCGCGTGGGCGACTTCCGTGGCAATGATGATGAGATGATGATGATTAGTACAACACACAACAATCAGTCCCCAGCCGGGAAGCGAACTCGGGCCCCCTGCGTGGTAGTCAGCGACTCTACCGCTGAGTTACGGAGGTGGACATCAGTGTTCTGACTTAATTTATGCAGCTCTCTTCCTATTCTTCTCCTGCGTTTAACCCCTTCCTCTCGCACCTATTGTTCTCGATTATTTTCCAGAGTATACTTCAGCCTTCGTCTTGCCCTGCGGCTGTAGTAACTACGAGGCGTGTTCTTTTTTATATTTTATTTCTTTCTTTCTTTTTCTTTTTTATTATTATTTTTTTTATTTTATTTTAAGTAAGTACAGTTTTGCCACAACGCGTCCGCAGCGCAGCTATCGGCGATCTGTTGTCTACGCACTGACGCATTATAGTCTGATTCTTCCTTGTTAACGTTGTGTACTGAGTGTTTTAGATGCCTCCGATAATCGTGAGTCCCGCCGACTGTGAAGTGCGGGCTGTTATAAGATTTATTAGTGCTAAGGGCCTAAAAGCGGTCGATATTCATCGTGAGATCTGTGCACTTTACAGAGAAAACATTATGAGCGATGGAATGGTAAGGAAGTGGGTGAGAGCATTTAAAGTTGGTCACACAAATGTACATGATGAACAACGGAGTCGGGGGGGGGGGGGGGAGTTCGAATCCCCCCTCGGACATGGGTGTTTCTGCCGTCTTTAGTATAAGGTAGTCCATAAGTAGTTTGTAAGTTTAGGGACTGATGACCCCGCAGTTAAGTCCCTTAAGCTTTACAAACATTTGAACAACGGAGTGGGCGTCCTTCGGTCGTTAATGAAAGTTTGGTGCAGGAAGTGGACAATAATGCGAGACTACCATCTTTTACTGAACTTGAAGAAACACCTGGGCGCCAGCGTCTTGAAGACGATGACGAAGTCAAAACCGTTGTGATGCAGTGGTTAACAAGTCAGGCGACAGACTTCTATGAGGAGGGTATTCAAAAGTGGTACAATGTTATGACAAGTGCCTCAATATTGACGGAAATTATGTAGAAAAGTAAATTAAGGTACAGGCTTTCATGTAAAAATAAAATGATTGAGATGGCACGTCTTTTTTTTTTAAATTTCAAAATAGGACTCACTTAAAAAACACGCCTCGTACAACGTGATAAATACCGAAGTCATTCCACAAAGATTAAAAAGAGATGGTAAGGTGTCACTTACTCAAGATATGGAAGGACAGTGAATTGGGGAGCTGTAATTTTTCTTACGATGATTCATGTGTAAAGGTTTCCGACGTGATTGTGGTCATACAATGGGAACAGCAAACTTCGCACACGGAGTGATAGTTGGAGCTTGTGGTATGGGACATTCCTTTTCGGAAATCATTAGAAAATGGAATATTCCAAGATACATAGTGTCAACGGAGTGCAGAGGTAACCAAATTTTAGGCGTAACCTCTCAAAGTGGACAATGTGGTCTCCGATGGCCTGCAGTTAATGACAGAAGTAGCTGCGCTAGCGGACAACTGGCAGTGCTAACAGACGATCAGCACTGCATGAAGTAACCGCAGACATCAAATTGGATAGTAGGTTGTACGACAAATGAGAAAGGAACCAAAACGGAGGGACAGTTATGGTAAGAATTAGACTACGAAAGAAATGTGTTTGATAAACTGACGATAAGTATTGATAGAATGAGTCGACATGTGTCACTACATCAAGGAATGACGTATATTGCACTAGAAGCCAGCGTAGATGATACCAGTGGGCTACGGACGAAGACCAACAATGAACTAAGTGCATCGACAGAGGAACTTGTGACGCACTGTTTCAAAAGGTGACAAAAGCTGATGATTTCTGCACTAAACATCAGTATCAGATTTCTGGAATAGACATCACATTATTCATATTTAATAATGTGAATTAATCATAAATCCAATGAGCTATGAGCAGCGTTTTTGACTATGAGGGAGGACTTTATCATTACATGATGAAGTGAGAAGCGGGAACCTTTTTAACGGTCAGAATACTAGCGATCAAGTAATGTACGACGCGCGTCCAGAAAGTTAGTTCCGTTTCAATTTATCTCCGCTGCAGCGCTGCGATTGCCGTTCCGCACATGCGCTGTAGACGATGTGTATCAAGGAGAAGAACGTACGTGATTTGGAGATCGCTGTCAGTTACGTACGCTTTGTTGTGCATGTTTGAAATGTCAGCGTTGTTTGAAAATCCCGCCGCCTTTGAAATCAGGTCAGTGATTCGGTTTCTGAATACGAGGAAAGTGAAACCAAGTGAAATTTATCAGGAAATTTGCAATGTTTGCGGACCAAATGCGATGATGATTCGGTGGTGAGAAGATGGGTCCGACAGTTCAATGGCGGGCGTAGTGATGTGAACGATGAAGAACGAAGTGGGCGTCCACCCTTGGTTACAGAAAAACTGGTTCCTAGCTACTTTCACCTGTTCTTACATCTCAAGTCTTTCCTTGGCGGTCATCACTTCACCAATGACGACGAGCTGAAAGAAACGGTTTCCAACTGGTTGAAGACACAGGCGGCAGATTTCTATGAAGAAGGTATACAAAACCTGGTGCCACGCTATGACAAATGCCTACAAAATTTCGGCAGTTATGTGGAAAAGTAGTTTAAGAGTTGTAGAATTTTGTGCAATAAAAATTTCTCCTGTATCTGGGTACAATTTCATTTTATTACCGCCGGCCGCAGTGGCCGAGGGGACTAAGGCGCTCCAATCACGGTCTGCACGGCCACTACGGTCGGGGGTTCGAATCCCCCCTCGGGCATGGATATTTGTGCCGTCCTAGTTCGTAAGTAGTTCATAAGTAGTTTGTAAGTTTAGGGACTGATGACCCCGTAGTTAAGTCCCATAGACTATACAAACATTTTGAACATTTTATTACCAAACGGAACTTACTTTCTGGACGCGCCTCGTATTAATAATATTTCAATGCAATTTATAGAATTCTATCAGTACATTACAACGAAACGAGTATTCTAGTTGGTGCGTTTACATGATACTGGAGACATACCATCAACCTGTAGAGAAAATAGAACGCTTAGCACAGTCTCTAAAATAACAATAACAGTAATATAATCAGAATAAGAGTAGGGCATAAAGTTGCTCACAAGACTACAGTAAGACGCTTGACTATAATACAGGTGGCCCACGGACGCAGTCCTTTGTAGTTTAATTTTCCGCATACGTTTGTGCAAGACGCGTTGCCTTGTCCAAAGGCGAAGTGCACTTACACGCGAACGTCCACTGAACTGTGCCGCCTTCTGTATACGTTTTCCGCCTTGTTTCGCTCTGACAAGGTCGTGCTGAAACGTAGGTATGCAAAGTTAATAACGTTGAATGCCTGTAAAATCATATCCTTGGCTCCGCGAGGACAATATTTGGTGTGCGCTGGGCACAACTTGCGAATGTTGTAGGTAGTCTAGCCGCTCACGAGAAGGCGAGGCATGCGGCGTCAAGCGACGTTCTGCGTGACACTGCGAGCAATGACGGTGCTCACATATATCTCGTAACGTTTCTGCTGGCCAGTATTATGTATCGTGGCTAGGTGGATAGGAGAAGGAACTTGTGCCCTATTGGCCTGTTGCCTCTTTGTTACTTTGGCTAATGTTGCGCAAAGTAACACCCAAGACTGATGACCACGCAGTTTGGTCCGATAGATTTACACACATTTAAACATTTTAAGTAACACCCAAAAGTCCACTTCGTATTTCCAGACTTTTACCGCTCAGTTGTATTGTAATTTATGGGCATAGGAACATGCGGAAAACGAATTTATGTTTTTAGCTCTGTGTGTGACAATTTTCAAGAAATATTTTTCCTGTATACGCGATGCCGACCGCAACGCCGTTCCCTTAGTTATACGTGCCTGCCTACGCCAGTTTCTTTGGCTCTGCAGTGCACCGCAATACAATATGCAATTTATTGTGTGTGAGTGGGGGGGGGGGGGGAGGTTCCCGTTTCTACCAGAATCAATGTCCCCTTTCTGTCTGCGTATGGTTTCTTGGAAGATCGATTGCTGTTGGCTGAATATCTGTTATTTGATAGTCAGGGTCCATTCGTAAGATATACACAGATGGAAGCAAAATGTTGGTTGACTCTACCAGGAGCGTAAATTCTCTTTCTTCTATTGACTGTTTCAATCGAGCACCGTCTAATTTGGTAGGATTCAATGAGCCCAAGAAGGAAAAGGGTTTGTTTACCCCTCAATTCTGGCAAGTCTGCGCCTATGTTGAGAAAGAACAAAGCGTCTGGATGAAGCACCAGGAGTGGACGTTCTGGCTGTCAACATACCTCGTGAACTTGTCATCAACAGGCTAACATATGTGCAAACTTGTATAGTGTTTCGTCGTGTTAGTCAAACTAAGTTTATGAAAGTGGAAAAATATGGCAAATACATTTTGCGACCTTTTTATTGCGTTCATAGGAATTTTACAGTTTTTCCTATATTGTTATTTTAACGCTGACGATACGATCAGCAAGCCGGCAGCTGCTCCAGCGCCGCTCGTTAGCCTATACTATTTATAATGGAAATGAAAACAATGACATTGAGATAAAACAGATGAATTCGTGAAAGTGATGAAACTTCGAGACTACAAAAGCAAGCAAAGATAGAGGTGCACTTTGCAATTGAAATAATGCCATGGTGGCTTAAAAACACACTGAAGAAACACAATACATAAAACGATGAGAGATTCACTGAATGAAATAAATTGGTGACACTGGTTCGGTCGGCAGTAGTCGTATCTTGTTAAAATACAGAAAGCGGACGCACTGCACAAAACACTTGACAGACGTTGCACTAATGAAAATCTTTGCACTGAAGGTTCAACTGAAAAGAGGATGGGACGGGGTTGGGAAGCGTAGGAGTAGCGAAGAGGGAGAAAACCAGGTGTGTAAGGGCTGTGTGGAGAGGGAAGGGGAGGTAAGGAAGAAGGAAGGAGGTTGGAAAGGAGGAGTTGTTGTATCTATGGAGACGGAGAGGGGGAAAGATTGCATTACCAAGAAAAACATAATTTTTCTTTATTGTTATTTTAATGACTTTGCTGACCAGGCTGGTAGCAGCGTAAATTGATGCTCTTCTGCCACAGGTATGAACATCCATGGCAAACAGTTTTATGAAAAGGAACAAAGCGACATTTTTCTTACTGATTGGAGGAATAGACAAAGAATAAAATAACAGAAAAAAGTTAAAAACAAGCCACAGTGTAAAATCATACTTATATTGGGACAGACCAAACACACGATGACACAATGAAGAGACAGAAATATAAAATAACACAGGTGCCTTAATTGTTCTGCCGTTAGTGGCGGGCGCTCGAAATATTAACCACCTAAATGGCACTGACATAATACTACATCACAGAAACACCACCAATGTCGGGACGAGACCTGCTGACAGGATAGGTGGGGGATGAGGGAAATGCAGTTAATGGGATGGGGAGGGGAAGATTGGGAGAAGGAGTGCAAGGACTAGGGGGTGGAAGAGAGGGGTAGGAGGGTGCTGATTTACGAAAGGGAAGGAGCAGAGTGGGTGAGTTAATGTTTGGTAGGTAGGATAGATTTCAGGATGGAGGGCATCATCCGGGTGCGGCAGATGGAAGATGCCCTGGCATAGGACATGGAGGGTGTGAAGGTGTTGCGTGAGGTGTAGGTATCTAGGGGTGAGGTGGATCGGGCGGCCATATATAGTAAGATGAAAGTCTAGGAGAGGAAAGCAAGGCGTCAAGCGACTAATGAGTATGGCCAGGGACTTCTCACGGTTGACAGCGAGGAACCACTGGTTACACCAGGAGGAAAGTTGGGAAAGATGATGTAGAAGGAGCTGTTGGGAGCGTTGGAGCGAGGGGGCGGGGCAACAGTTAGGGACGTGGTGTCATCAGCGTAAGAGGTGGACTGGAGGTTCGGATTGGGGCATGCCTCTGGTATAAAGAAGGCACAGGAGAGGGACAGGAATAAGGCTTGGGGAGCCCCGGCGGAGGGGTTGAACAAACATGAGCCGGAGTTGTAGACAGTAACATAGTGGGGTGGTCGGCGAGAAGTGACGCAATAAAGTTGACATAATTACTAGGAAGGTCATAGGTCGGTAGTTTGGTGTCCGGGATGCCATTCACGGTAGTAGGCTTTCTCGATATCGAGGGAGATAAAGAGGGTCGAGCGAACGGAATTTAAATGGAGGGAGAGGAGGTGGGTAAGTCGAAGGAGCTGGTTGTCCACAGAGGTTGTTTGGAAGCCACAATGGGAGAATGAAGATGCTGGTAAAAGCAGCGAGACAGGATTATTTCCAGGGCCTTGCTAAATTCCGAGGTGAGGCTGATGGGTCGATAGGAAGAAGTGATGAAAGGGGGTGTGTTAGGTTTGGGAACATGAGGATATGTGAGGTTTTCCACAGGCAGGGTTAAAAACCAGCCTGTAGGGTGACATTATACAGAATTGCGAGGATTGCATGTTATGAAAACAGCTGTCCCGCAGTTGCCTGCAGGTGAAGCTGTCCTGCTTGGAAGAAGTATCGGTAAGCTATGTGGCAAAAATTGGTATTGTCGGGGAAAATATGGTCATTGAGGAGGAGAGGATATAGAGGTGAGGGGCGTTAGAAGGCATGTCAGTACTTGAAGGAGTTGACGGGTAGCGTGGCATTAAGTCAGGTGCATGTCTGACACATGTCCCGGCGTTTTTTTCCCAGTGAGGAGTTTTTATATGTGTCGTTGGAGTTGCCAGAGGTGTCACGGATGCATACCAACGAGTGATAGAGACAATGGGATTCATTTAGAAGCAGGAATTCCTGTAGAGACAACCATATTCCTTTAGACTTTTCTGCATAACTAAACATGTAAAACTGATATCCATGGATAGAACAGTAGGAAGGTTTATGTACCTTTAAAGGAGACGATTGTGTTGGTGGTGGGAGCAGTAGTTTTGACAGCCTCTTGAGAGCCGGTTTTCAGGTTTCACTAATGACCAGCTGTGGGGCTGTTTGTTGCAGAAAAATGAGGTAAGTTAAAATCGAGCATGAAGTGCTCTGTCATAGGATTGTCACCGGAGGGATCACCTATCGATTGTATGTAAGTGAAATCGTGAATAATGGTATAATTAATGGTGCACTTACGAACCTGTCCAATTTTTTTGTCATTTAATTTTGTATGGAAGATGACCAGTAATTAAGATTCTTTGTATTACATTACTTAAACGGAGTGTACAGACTTGTAGTATATGTAGTCCTTACCTTAGTGAGTGGGACACAGACGATTTCTGATAAGTGAATTTTAATTTCTTTATTTTTTATTTATTTTCGTTTTGTGTTTTGGAAATTGATAATGAAAACATAATTATCTCCAAAATATTTTATCGTCGCTGGTAATTGCTTAAATAACTGTCATTCAGGGTTTATAAACAATACTTACATTCTGAATGGTCCTGAATACGTTCTCACTAGACTGGTTCCTAGAGCAGACTGACTGGGTTTCCAACCTATATAATATTGGGAGAGAGGACGTAGGGGAAGTTGTGTTGCTACCAACTAGTAGTGGAAATTATTTTGGGTTATTGTTAATAGTATTCAAGAAACATTAAAACTCCATTTTCCTGGTACACGCCATCTTACATTACGCCATAAGGTGAAGCAGTAAGGCGTGGACATGGTGTCACTATGAACTCCAGTTTCTCGTCAAAAAATCCTCACTCCATACCGATACGAGTATACGAAATTCGGAATCGTGGGTTAGGAAGATACTCTAGCACAAGCCGTGTTTTTAAGTAAGTACCGTTTTGAAATTTAAAATAGACTTGCTAAGATATCTAAATAATTTTATTTTTTCATGAAAGCCTATACCTTAATCTACTTTTCTACATAATTTCCGTCAATATTGAGGCACTTGTCATAACGTTGTACCAGACTCTGAATACCATCCTCATAGAAGTTTGCCGCCTGACTTGTTAGCCACTGCATCACAACTGTTTTCAAATTAATCATCATCTTGAATACCGCCTAGGTGCTTCTTCAAGTGCAGGAACAGATGGTAGTCATCTTACTGTAAGACATTGCACAATTCAGAACAAAAGACGCGGCAAGTTGAGCAAGGGCATCGTTTGGCTGCAAGACAATATCGTCCGCATGCGGCTAATCAATCCACACATATCTTCACGTCTTTTCGATGGGAAACTCTAGATCATCCTCCGTACAGCCCTGATCTAGCGCCCCGTGACTACCACATGTTCCTGCACTTGAAGAAACACCTGGGCTGTCTTCAAGACGATGACGAAGTCAAACCAATTGTGATGCAGTGGTTAACAAGTAAGGCGACAGACTTCTATAAGGAGGATATTCAAATACTGGTACAGCATTATGATAAGTACCTCAATATTGAGGTTTTCCTTCCTACTTATTTTCAGTCCCAATTTCCAACGTTTTGCTGGTGATTGTTTTTGTACAATGAGTGGAACACACTTACCTGGAACACCTGTCTTCAAACAAATGACACATCTTCCAGAACAGATTTAAACAGATGGAACATTTGCAATAACGCTTGGAAGAGTTTTCCTTAGAACACTTGTCATTGCAAAGATGTCAGGCTTCTGTAAACCCATGACATGCTTTGCTGTGTCTTCCAAAGCTGGCCTAACAAGCTGTTGACCTTATTACAGCAGATACAACATTCTTACATCATGCTTATTGTTATTCCAGTTTCGATTGATTAACATGATAACTGTTCCAGAATTGAGACAAGCGATAACAGTGAAGGTAAAAAAGATAGATGTGACAATGATGCAGGAATCAGCTGCGTGCTGTTCATCACGGGATGAACTCCGTGGACTTATTTTGTATGGCATTGTCACCATCATATACCACGACTGTATCATCCTTATCCTGGCACCTCTTCATCTGTGACCAAAAACACTTTTATTCTCCTCATTTTCCACACAGAGGAGTGGCGGAGCGGATTGTTTGAGATCCGGCTTATAAAGAGTAATGGTCCTGTTCAGCCAGTTATCAGACAAGATGATAATGGGTTAAAGGGGACCCAAAATCGGAAGAAGTGGGGGGGGGGGGGAGCTTAACAGTTCCAGCTTACACCTTACAAACAAGAGGAAACTCCAAGAACCGTACTGGAAACTGGGCGATTGGGACTAATTTCATTCTGGGACATTGTCCCCATCTAAAAGTAGACTCCTGTCCATTAAAATTGCTACATCACGAAGATGACGTGCTACAGACGCGAAATTTTACCGAAAAGAACAAGATGCTGTGATATGAAAATGATTAGCTTTTCAGAGCATTCACACAAGCTTGGCCCCGGTGGCGACACCTACAACGTTCTGACATGAGGAAAGATTCCAACCGATTTCCGTTATAACTCAAGATCCAGACAACCAAATAGCGTGAAATTTGGTAGACGTACACAGAATTACAGCTGTATGTGTCCTGCTCCAGAGTGTGAAAAGACGAAAATCATTTTGTACATACTCCAAATGGAACTGCCAAATGCCGGCTGCAGTGGCCGAGCGGTCTGCACGACCGCTGCGGTCGGTGGCTCGAATCCCCCTTCGGGGAAGGACGTTTGTGCCGTCTTTAGTATAAGGTAGTTCATAAGTAGTTTGTATGTTTAGGGAGTTGACGGTTTATTTTCGTGAAAAGAATTGAATTCAACCAGCTGCCTTTTTGGATGTTTTTTTGTATTTAATCTAGAACTAATTTCCAAGCCACTGCAGGCTCAACTTCAGTGGATACTTTACAGGAACATTTATCTACCATTAAGAGTAGGTTATGCTGTCATGTTGGTTCTGGTGATTTAACTGAACTTTAGTAAGCGAGAGAAGAATAAAGCGGAATTAAACGTATTGTAATTTTATATACTTACTGTGTTCTTATTCTAGGTGTAGTTAGGGACTAATGACCCCGTAGTTAAGTCCCATAAGCTCTACAAATATTTGAACTTCTTTTTTGAACTGCCAGAAATGTTGTTTATCACATTGCTTTAATATATATGTACCCTTTTATTACATGCAAACAAACGGTTTTGTACGCTTTTGCAGAAGACCTTATTTTAAACCCGGGCAAAGGCGAGTACAGCGAGATCAAATGTTCAAATGTCTGTAAATCTATCGGACCAAACTGCGTGGTCATCAGTCCGTAGCTTACAAACTACTTAAACCTATGTAAACTAAGCTAAGGAAAAACACACACACCCATGCCCCAGGAAGGACTCGAACCTCCACGGCGAGTAACCGCGCGCTCCGCAGCAAGACGCCTTAGACCGTTCGGCTACTCCAACGCGGCACTTGTAGCTAGTATAGCATAAAGATTACATCCATAATGAAACATTGACTCTGCACCCGAGTGTGCGCTGATATGAAACTTCCTGTCAGATTAAAATTGTGTGCCAGAACCGGGAATTGAACCTGGGATCTTTGCCTTTCGCGGGCAAGCGTACCACCGACTGTGCTATCCCGACACGACTCACGATGCCGCCTCACAACTTTACTTCCTCCAGTACCTCGCCACCTACTTTCCAAACTTCACAGAAGCTCTCCTGCGAACCATGCAAGACTAGCACTCCTGGAAGAAAGGATATGGTGGAGACATGGCTTAGCCACAGCCTAAGGGATGTTTCCAGAATGAAACTTTCACTCTGCAGCCAAGTGTGCGCTCATATGAAACTTCCTGGCAGGTTTGAGTCCCGTTTCTGGCACACAATTTTAATCTGCCAGGAAGTTTCATTACATCAATGTTTGAATAGCTTTGTTAAAATTTCGGGAGAGGGGGTGGGGTTGAACCCCTGAACCCCCCCCCTCTCTGGATACGCCCACGGTAATTTATATTCAAAACAATTGTTTGAAGGGTAAGCTTACGAAGCGATATCGAAACACCGAAGAGTATCAAGCGCACGACTAGGCTGCTCGTATCGGCTGAGTGGAGAGGTGGCTGAAACATTTCGACGGAAACCGCTTCGCCTTATTTCACGGCCGTGGAGCGATTCGCCGCCCTCGTTGGGTAGGAGCAGAGCGGAGCGGCAGCAACTCAGGCGTCGTGGCGGGACGCAGACGTTCGGTTCGGCCGTCCCCGGCAGTCAATGGGAGGCGGTGCCCGGGCTGTCAAGTCACGCCGCCCCCACAAAGGCGGCTTTTTTGTGGCCGCCGCGCCTATAGAGCGAGGGGGCGCCGCGCGCGAGACGGCGTATTTCCAAAACCTCCCCCGCCATTTGTTACACTTGGCAACAGTTGGGAAACTCTGCGAGGCCAGCCGCAGAAGGTAGAAAATGGCATTATAAATTTCCTTTACCGCCCCCAAATGCGCTACGCTAGGAATCAATGACCTTGTAGCCGCAGATGTTTCTAATGAAAATGGCCGCGCGCGCTGTTCCTCGCAGCGCAACTTACTGTCGGCGTTTGTTTTGATATACGGCGCAGGGCCCCCTGTTCTCTCTCTCTCTCTCCTCAGCCCCTACTTTCATTCTGACTACAGCTGAAAGTTTAAAAGTTCCGGGAAGCGGGATTATAAGACACGTCTGTAAGAGCTGAGCAGTTTCTCGACAACTTGACTGCAAACTGTGGCTGATTACTAAGGAGCTCATAATGATTCATTCAGGATAGGAAGTTGCTATACAAATTGTGATAATTATTGAACTTTGTGAAATAAATTAGTCATAAATCCTGCTCGGATTGCGTTATAACGGTCAAACTGCATGAGTGGCTGTGGGGCTGAATGGTGGTGGGGGAATAGGGTGGGATATAATATTCACGTCTTTGTAGACTTATTGGGTATACAAATAGTTGACAAAGTTCAGCCCAACCAGTTGTTAAATTTGATAAAATGCCTTGATCTAGATTTCGGCACCATCTAAGTGTGCCTTCATCAGAAGAATAAAATACAATCGCACTGACCTGTTTTACGGCCCACTTTAGATTTGTAGTATTATAAGTTTTTGCAAACATTTTGGACCAAAATTATAATATAAACAATAAAAAATTAATTAATAAGAGTTTCTTAAACCCTTTCAGGGGAAAAAATTAGGTAGTGGCGGGAGTTGAACCACCACCTTCAACGTCACAGTCTAACGCATTCCCCACTACGCTACGGCCAACACAGAGATGTTGCGTTCTATAATTTTATACTATTGATGGCCGTTGTTATCTGATGCTAATAGGGCATTTGTAGACACTAGATTATCATTTATCGTACGAAGAATGACGTGTATTTGTTAATTATTCAGTGCGCCATTGCTTTGAAATGACAATGTGTAAGTTAAAATAAGAAAATCATTAAATATGCAACGAAAGATGGCTTATGCCAGAGCTCTGGGCGAGGAATGTCACGTGATGTCTGTCGTTAATTCAGTGGAGGGTGTCAAAACTCTTATTTTTGCAAATATCTCTAAAACGATACGAGATATGAAAAAAAAAAAAAAGAAAAAAAAAACATAAGGGAACAAAGCTGCAGAGAATCTTCTCCTCTACAAATTCGGTTGTTTAATTTTAGCGTCAGATGACGGTTTATATGCAATTAAAATTGCATTACAAACGACTTTTTTTGTATTACTAAAGTATTTCTTCTCCGAAATATTTGAAAAAGCGAGGTTCTGGTCTCTGGTAGCCAACAATTATGTCTGTAAAATTTGGTGCCGATCGGTTGAACATTTCGACCTAAAAAGTGGGAAAACGTTACAGCCATACAGACATCGTCAAATCGCCGTTATTTTTGCAAATATCTCTGCAACGATGCAAGATATGAAAAAAACGTATTACAGCGAAGTTGTACTGAAATTTCCCCTCTACCAATTAGGTTATTCAATTTTCGTGCCAGATGAACGGTTCGTTTGATATTACAAACGGCTTTTTTTGGAATTACTACCGTATTTTTTTCTCTGAAAAATTTGAAAAAGGGAGTTTCTGGTCTCTGTCTACCTACAATTATGTCTGTGAAATTTGGTGTTGATCGGTTGAACGGTTCGTCTTAAAAACGGGGAACACGTTACGGAGAGACAGACAGACGGACGGACAGACAGACAGACATACATATCAAAATCGGCGTTATATTTGCAAATATCTCTGAAACGATACGAGATATGAAAAAAACATAAGAGAGCAAAGTTGTAGATAATTTTTTCCTCTACAGTTATTCAATTTTCGTGTCAGGTGAATGGTTAAGCCTTTATTTTTATTTAAATTTCGAGCTGTCAAAAGACGATCGCAAAGGCCCATCTTTAGTGTTACTACCGTAACCTAAAGTGGGCCAAAATTTAAAAGACGTGCTATTACGAGCAGGGTGCTCAAGTCCAAACTTATAAATTTATGCAACATGCTATCAAAAGGCTAGCAAGTCAAAAATGGCGTTCGGTTGGCTGTTGAGAAGCACTGTAAGCCTAACATAGGCGAGCTGCCTTTATTTTATTTTTGACTTGCTAGCATGTTGCATAATTTTATAAGTTTGGACTTGAGCACACTGCTCGTAATTGTACGTCTTATGGTTGAATTTTTTATTCTTCTGATGGAAGGCACCCTTAGGTGGTGCCGAAATCTAGATCAAGGTATTTTATCAAATTTTGCAACTGGTTGGTCTGAATTTGGCCAAATATTTGTAAACCTACAGTTGCTGCAGTCGACAAGCTATGTTTAAAATCATCTTATTGGGTGTTCTGATGTTTGATAGGTTATGGGACCTAACTGCAGTGGTCACCGGTCCCTAAACATACCAAATACAAGGTGTACAACTTTGCTTCCGCCGTTTTTTCCGCGACATTTGAGGCTTTAATAAAACAGTATCAGTCAAAATATTTTCCATCGCTGGACATATCATTCGGGCAGTGTACGAATCCCTCGTCGAAACAATTGTTCAACTTTTAAAGCGATCCACGAACTGATCCAATTTGTGACTTCTTCATGAGATCGTCTGAATAGAATCGCCACTCTTTATGGGCCAGATCTCAAACAGCTCGCTCCATTCTTCGGAGTGGAGAATGAGAAAAATAAAGTGTTTTTTTTTTTTTTTTTTTTTTTTTTTTTTTTTTTTTTTTTTTTTGAGAGGTTCCTCACAGATGATGAGGTGTCAGGTGAAGGATGATACGCTTGTGACATATGATAGTGACACAGCACTTGAAAATCAGTGAAGTTTCTCGGAGTTTGTTCCATTATGAACAGCTCGCAGCTGTTTCCAGCATCAATTTTCACCTTGATACATATTGCTTGTCTCAATTCCGGAACAATATTCTTGATAATCAACCAAAACATGATGTAAGAAGGTTTCATCTTCTGCAATCACATCAACAGCGTTGGGCCAGTTGGGGAAGAGAGAGATAAGAACTTTATGGGTTTACAAAAGCCTGTCATCTCTGCAATGGAAAGTGTTCTAGCTAAAAATCTGCTCAGAATCACTGCAACTGTTCAATCTTTTGAAGTTTTGTTCAAGAGGAAGACGTTACATTTGTTTGAAGACGGGTGTTCCAAGTGTTGCGCCATTAATCTAAATAGGTGGTAGCGAGAGCAATGTCTGGAGAGTACGGCGGGTGGCGTAGTACTTCCCATTTTAATTTTAAATGTGTTTATTTCCGTCACTAGTTCCAATAAAATTGTTTAATTACATGTTTCGATCAATTGGATCATCTTCAGATCTTATAGTTGCGTCCGCAACTCTCCGGCAGAGTACTAGTTGGTGATTATAATGATCCCATTTTAATGTTTAAATGTTCAAATGTTTGTAAAGCTTATGGGACTTAACTACGAGATCATCAGTCCCTAAACTTACAAACTACTTATGAGCTACTTACGAACTAGGACGGCACAAATATCCATGCCCGAGGGGGGATTCGAACCCCCGACCGTAGTGGCCATGCCGACCGTGACTGGAGCGCCTCAGTCACCTCGGCCACCGCGGCCGGCCCATTTTAATGTTTCCATGTACATTATCGCGTATTTTGCAATATGTTCAAATGTTCAAATGTTTGTTAAGCTTAAGGGACTTAACTACGGGGTCATCAGTCCCTAAACTTACAAACTACTTATGAACTACCTACAACTAAGCACGTCACAAATATCCATGCCCGAGGGGGGATTCGAACCCCCGACCGTAGTGGCCGTGCAGACCGTGACTGAAGCGCCCCAGTCCCCTCGGCCACCGCGGCCGGCTTTGCAATATGTAGTCGAGCGTTGACGTACTGCTAAATCACTTTACAGTGCCTCTCGCTGTTTTGCGGCCGTTTGTCTTTTAATGCTCTGCTCAGACGCATTAATTGCGTTCGATAACGAGCGCATGTGATTGGTTCACTTGGTTTTAACACCTCATAGTACACGACGCCGAGCTGGTCCCACCAAACACGGAACATGATCTTGGAGCCGTAAGTATCGGTTTGGCCGTCGACGTGGAAGCATGGGCCGGCCGCGGTGGCCGAGGGGATTGAGGCGCTCAAGTCACGGACTGCACGGCCACTGCGGTCGGGGGTTCGAATCCCCCCTCGGGCATGGATATTTGTGCCGTCCTTAGTCGTAGCTAGTTCATAAGTAGTTTGTAAGCTTAGGGACTGATGACCCCGAAGTTAAGTCCCTTAAGTCCTACAAACGTTTGAACATTTGGAAACATGGCTCACGTTCCCTCACTAATAGCGTCTTTACCATACGCACCCGAGAGCATTCGATGAGACTCAGCAGCTGTTTTCTTCATAATGAAACAATAGAGTAACACCTCCCGCAAATGACGAGAATTATGTTCGTAAACTGACATTTTTCAATCAAGAATCACTTATTTTATGATGGAGACACAAATCGACTAATGTTTTAACGGCCGGGGTGCAAGCTGCCTCACATCTGCGATCTGTTTCTTTCGACGGTTACTTACCGTTATTCCAACCATCGGCAAACGGCGGAAGCAAAGTTGTACACCTTAAACTAACTTATCCTAAGAACAACACACACGCATACACACACACACACACACACACACACACACACACACACACACACACACACACACACACACACTCACTCTCATACCCTAACTCGAACCCCCGATGGTAAACTGCTGCGGGCACCGCAGCAAGGTGCCCCAGTGCGCTTGGCCATTCAAAAGAAATGTTAAAAATGTTTGTATAGGCTATGGGACTTAACTACGGGGTCATCAGTCCCTAAACTTACAAACTACTTATGAACTACTTACGAACTAGGACGGCACAAATATCCATGCCCCCGAGGGGGCATTCGAACCCCCGACCGTAGTGGCCGTGCAGACCGTGACTGAAGCGCCTTAGTCCCCTCGGCCACCGCGGCCGGCGCTTGGCCATTCCCCCGCGGCAACTATATTGGACCAATCTCCTGTGTTCATCAGTCCCTAGACTTACAAAGTACTTTAACTTACACTAAGGACAACAATTCAAACCTCCAGCGGTAATAACTGCCAGTCTGTAGCATGACGCCTTAGATCACGCGCCCATGGAGGAGGAGGGGGGAGGATGAATTATTGCATGTGAATATGATTTGGTTTAGCGACGAAGCTCACTTTCGTTTTGGTGGGTTCATAATGAGCACAAGTGCCGACATTGGGGAACGGAGAATCGCCATTTTCCCATTCGTAAGGATGACTGTGTAGTGTGTAATGTCCAGTCACTGAATAATCAGTGTGAGATTTCTTGAATGATGGTGACTAACGAAAGGTACCTTAAAGTTATGAAAGACGATTTGATCCCCATTTTGCGAAGTGACCCTGGTTTCGACAAGATGTGCTTAAAGCAAGACTAATCTTGAACCACATCGAAGTAGGAGAGTGTGTCCTGGAGGAGCACTTTGTATTTGATCTCTGGAGTCCTCAGAGGCCACTGGCATTGGCCTCGTTTGGCTGGCATATTCTCCGGACCTGAACAAGACTCTATTTTGTAGGGATACATTAAAAGCGTACAGAAAGAGCCCCAACACCATTTCTGACCGAGCTGAAAACAGCAACTCAGGAGGTCGTCACAAGGATGCAGCGGGTCATGCAGAATTTCGTTACTCGTCTGCGCCACATCATCACTATAGAAGGCAGGCATATCGAATGCATCCTGACCTAAAACGGAAAGTTTGTAGCGACGTTTACATGTTGCATAACACTACAAATTTTAATTCAATGCTTCAAATTTATCAATA
Source organism: Locusta migratoria (assembly GCA_026315105.1). Classification (NCBI taxonomy): domain Eukaryota; kingdom Metazoa; phylum Arthropoda; class Insecta; order Orthoptera; family Acrididae; genus Locusta; species Locusta migratoria. Next base: position 207,555,014 of record CM048747.1, on the reverse strand, counting down.
ATGTCTTTGACATATTTGAGACGAAAATCCGTCTCATGGAGTGTTTATTTGTATTAAAGTCCGAAACTAGTTACCAACTTCTAAATAGTGCAACTGGCGAAAAAGGAAATGGTTTTCATTACGTATGCAGTTGCTGATCCTGCCCCATCTTCACAATGAATTTTCAAAAGGTATTAGTCTTCTGTGACTTGCTTCAATATGACTTTTCCAAATTCTTTATAAAATTGCCAAACTAAAGAGTTGTACTTGACTGGTAGTGAATCTGAAATTATTATTAATTAAATATCAACACTAATTCAATTCCTTGAAACATATATTGTCTTATTATATCATATTGAATGTATGGTGAGCCTTTGAATTAAAATTTGTGCTGTGGCCAGAATTAGAATACAGCTGAGCGGTTAAAGCGTGTGCCTGGCAAGCAGAAAGTCCCGTGATCTAATACTGACCACAGCATAAGTTTTAATTCAGCACCTCTCCATACATTGAAATTCTCCATTAGTTTGAGCTTCGAAACACTCCTCTGACATTCAGCTATCTAAACAGCACAGAAAATTAATGTTCAGGCACGAACTATAAGAACCTTAAAGGTGTCCAACGAAGAAACTCTAATTCTGAATCATTGGAAACTTACAGAGATTGTATTACGTTCGGAATTTCTGCAAGAACACTAGCTGTACAATCATTGCAAGTTCAATTTCTGAGGCTTTATGAGACTGAGGGCAATAGCACCATCGGGCCCACTTTTTGTGTAGAAACTGAGTAAGCCGTATGAAATTCCTATGGTTCAAAATAATAATCATAATAAATTAAAAAAATAAAAATTGGGAAACCATGTAGTAATCCATACAGCGGCAATGGTTTGTACAAGTTACAAACACTGTTTAAAGATAAAGATCACAGGCCGCGCGGAATGACCGCGTGGTGTAAGGCGTCATGCTAGAGACTGGGCGGCAGTTCCCGACGGAGGGTCGAGTCCTCCCTCGGGTATGGGTGTGTTTGTTCTCGTTAGTGTAAGTTACTTTGTATAGAGACATCCACAGCAGTCTGGACTGATAAGTTTACAAACATTTGAATATTTGAAAGACCACGATTTTCCTTGACCTTGGTAATTTCTGACCATACGTTATTAAAATAAAATAAAAAGTACAGGTACCTGCAAAGAATGGAGCTTGTCTTGTCACCCATACGAAGACGGTACCCTGTGTGGACAGCACGCCGCTTTCATCGCCACTGGGTATCGGACGCAAGAATTGACCCGGAATCGTTGCCAGTAACCACTTAGCCCGCACCTGCGACTCGCTATGACTGTTTCCATAGTAACGGCCTCCCCCGGCCCCAGACGCGACTGCCCGGATGAATGGGACGTCGTCCTCTAATCGTCTCCCGTGCCGACGCCGCCTCAAAAACGAGAAATTCCAGTCGCGCCATGTCGCACAAAAACGCTGGATACAGCCGACGTTTACGTATGGCCTACAATTATACGGCCGAACCCGTAATCGTTCCGCTCCTTCTCCTGTAAAGGAGTCGGATGCTGCCCCCTCGACTCCCCCCTCCAGCCGGGCGACCCCACTCAGACGTAAGGAATGGGGCCCTAAAACACTGGAAACAACAGTAATCGTAAAGTAAATCCCAGATGTCTTTATTATCGGAGACACTTCACGCCGGACACCTGGCTACTACATAAAGGACTTGACGCGGCGGGACGGCCAGCATCAAAAGCAGCGAGAAGGTCCAGGTGCAGCCAATGAGGAGTCTGGTCACTTGTCAGCTGCGCCATGGTCTGACAGGAGGAATTCGTACACTTTCAGCTATTCGAGGAGTAATTAAAGTTATCAAATACACGCATAAAAATTGTATATGCATTTGGTTCCAAGGTGGCGTCTTTACATATATGTATATAAAGCTATAAACTGAAATTTACTGATTGACACTGTACCTCATAAGCGTCTTATAATCAAATTACATTCTACATCTACATGGGATACCCTGAAAATCACATTTAAGTGCCTGGCAGAGGGTTCGTCGAACCACGGTTATACTATTTTATCTTTCGTTCCATTCTCGAATAGCACGCGGGAAGAATGAACACCTGAATCTCTCCGTTCGAGCTCTGATTTCTCGTATTTTATTCTGATGATCATTTCCACCTATGTAAGTGGGAGTCAACAATACATTTTCGCATTCGGAGGAGAATGTTGGCGATTGGAGTTTCGTAAGTAGCCCACGCCGCAGCGATATGCGCCGTTGTTGTAATGATTCCCACCCCAGATCCTGTATCATTTCCGTAACGCCGTCTCCACTGTATCGTGACAATACGAAACGAGCTGCCCTTCTTTGGAATCTTTCGATGTCTTCCGTCAAACCCACCTGATAAGGATCCCACACTGGGCAGCAATACTCCATAAAAGGACGGACAAGCGTAGTGTATGCAGTTTCTTTAGTAGTTCTGTTGCATCTTTTAAATGTTCTGCCAATAAAACGCAGTCTCTGATTCGCCTTTCCCATGACATTATCTACGTGTTCTTTCCAATTTAAGTCAGAAGTAATTGTAATTCCTAGGTATTTTGTGGAGTATACGGCCTTCACATTTGATTGATTTATCATGTAAACATATATTGCCGGCCGCGGTGGCCGAGGGGACTGAGGCGCCCCAGTCACGCTCTGCACGGCCACTACGGTCGGAGGCTCGAATCCCCCTCGGGCATGGATATTTGTGCCGTCCTTAGTATTAGGTAGTTCATAAGTAGTTTGTAAGTTTAGGGACTGATGCCCCGTAGTTAAGTCCCATAAGCTATACAAGCATTTGAACATTTTAAACAAATATTCTCACTGAATATCGCCACAGTTGAGTGTTTGGATTTCCTGACAGAAAGCACGCAGTACGTTGTAATTGACGGCAAGTCATCGAGTAGAACAGAAGTGATATCTGGCCTTTGCCAGGGAAGTGTTATAGGGCCGCTACTGTTCCTTACTTTGATAAACGATTTAGGAGACAGAGCAGCTCTCTTAGACTCTTCGCGGATGATGCTGTCATTTATCGGTTACTAAAGTCACCAGAAGATCAAACGCACTGAAAAATGATTTACATAAGCTATCAGAATGGTGCAAAAATTGGCAACTGACTCTTAATAATGATAAGCGTGAAGTGATCCATATGACCACTAAAAGAAATTCGTTCAACTTCATTTACACGATACATCAGTCAGAGCTACAGGCCGTAAACTCAACTAAATACCTGGGAGTAACAATTACGAACAACTTAAACTCATAAAATATAAAGTAGGGAAGGCGAACCCAAGACTGTGTTTTATTGGCAGGACACTTAGAAAATGAAACAGTTCCACCAAAGACACTGCCCACACCACACTTGTGCGTCTTATTTTGGAGTATTAGAGCTCATTGTGGGATCCCCACCTACTGGGACTGACAGAACATTTACAGAAAGTTCAAAGAAGAGCAGCTTGTTTTGTATTATCGCGATATAGGGGAGAGCGTGTCACAAAAACTACGCACGATTTAGGATTGAAATCATTAAAAGAAAGGATTCCTCTTTGCGACGAGATATATTTGCGAAATTCTTTCACCAAGTTTCTCCTCCGAAATCGAATACATTTTATTATCATCCACCTACATAGGGAGACATGATCATCAGAATAAAATAAGACAAATCAGATGGAAAACTAAGAGATTTATGTATACCTTTTCCTCGCGAGCTATTAGAAAATGGAACTGTAGGGAAATAACACAAAAGCGATTCGATGAACCCTCTGCCATGCACTTCAATGTTATTTATAGAGTATGTGTGTAGATGTAGAGTGTACTACATTCCGACATTCTTTTTATTGCAACGTAAGGTGCATAAGTGAAAGAACTGATCTTAATAGAAATATTTAAAGCTGAATTTTATGATAAACTACTACGTAACATGTTGAAAAAACTTTACATTGAAAGTTTAAGTAAAATATTTCATAAATCATTGGCTAGTCGCAGCCTGTAAATCATCTGAAGGATGAGAATTGTCTGTCAGTTATTTAACTGTTGACGACCCACGAAATATGCGACGTCACAATATATTAGCACTCCTATGACTGCCTTCTCGACAAACAGTCGTATTTGAATATTAAAGTCTCACGTTATTGCTTGGTCCATAGACTTAATTACGTAAATTTTATTAAAATCCGAGTCATGAAACTTTATTCGAACTCCGACCTGGATCGTAGTACAAGATGAAAAATAACGTAAAATGGCGGTAGGTAATTGCAGTTTACCGACGATATTGGATTTGCTGTAGCTGGAACTAAAACTGAAAATGCTTAAAGTATATGTGATGTTAAAGCATGAAGAACACGATATCCTGTTTATCATTTCTATCTAAAATTGTAGGTAAAATTCTCGAACTCCAGTAGTAGCATAAAACAATATAACAGCGAATATCGAAATATTACACGCGTTCTCAATACCATGACTTATTCCGTAGCTCTATCACACAAGACAAGCAAGATTACAGTTTATACATATAATGGTCGAACAAAAAGATAACATTTATGACAACATTAAAATTTATTTTTTATGAAAAATATTCATTTCAGTCCTTCACTATGACTTTGACATTATTGTACTTATCACATGTTTTGATTGTAATGCTCTATTCTGTCATTGGTATTAATGTCATTTCTGCAGGGGACGTTTCACACTCCCTCCATGTCCACATTGAAGTTAAATGCGAAACCTGCACCCTAGATAGTCTGTAGATGTCATTAAGCAGCACAGATATGTAAACGACTGTAAGATCTCTATTCTTTGAAGTACCTATATGATCCGTGTTTCAAGCGGTTAGCGTCTTCTTTGGCTGTGCCAGATCGAGTTTTGGCTCTTGGCGGTTAGCTGCGAGAGAGAGAGAGAGAGCAGGAACAAGTTGTATATTTTATGCTGATTAAACTGATGAACCATAATGGAATAATAATCTTGGACATTTGTATCTTATAACGACATGGAAAATATTGCCAGAAGCTATTTGAAGTGACTAACATTAGAGGTATGTGCTGCCGATCTCATTGTAGCTGTAGTAATTATCCAAAACTTTAATGTTTTCTTCTGTAAATTGTTGATTCATGTACAATTTGATTTGTAATGCACTGAATTCGTTCTAATACATAATTTCCAAACAATCGAACTATTTTGTGGTTTTTATTTCATGACTTTCAGTTAAAATTCAGGGCAGTTAAACATTTCTGTAAATGCATAAAACACTTCTGTTGTTAGAATTCATTACGGAGTCTTCAAGTTAATGTTCAGTGGTACAATGTGCTTCAAGTAACTGCGCATCAGGTATCACCTCCCGATTAAATATTGAGGAAACTAATTCAGGATTTCGTGGTATGATTCCTGTACTAGATAAATGAAGTCTTCAAAAAACTTAAGGACATGCACCCAAGTATGAAAGTCGTTGTCGGCAGATATTTCCGCAGGAGTATACCCTGCCATTTTCAAGGCAATACTGCAGCGAGGGAGCAATGTGCAACGACGTTTAAAATCTCGGTTCTTAATGACAACAGAAAGACAACACTCACCGAGCAAGCAAGCACACAGAGCCATCACGAGACCAAAGATGAAAACCAACAGCAATATCGATAATAAACATCACTTTTCAACGGGTGTGGTGGCGTTAATTTAGTCGTCTGGTTTTGGACGACAGAGCTGGATTCCATGCAGAAATCATACAAAAATCTCCACCCCTATGCGGCACGTTATCCGTTAGTTTTATTTCAATCGCTTTCTTGAGTAGCTGGAATTGTATGCGAGAATTTCCGTTCTGTATTCTATCGGGTGACCTGTGTCCAAGTAGTGTTGGCAACAGAAATCTTGTTAGGCTGTTGCAAACGTGTGCGACGTTTATGTTCAATGTAGCGCTCCTCGTCGGTAACAAGTATTTGACCTTAAATCGACATGCCACAGCTACATTGCATACGGTAGACATCGGCCTTCCGCAAATCCAAATCATCCTTAACGTACACCAACAGCGCCTTACTTTTAGAAGGTGGTAGGAACACACATTTTACGTCACATTCACGTAAAATACGTCCAATCTTGTTAGAAGTGCTGCCAACGTATGGAAGAAAGGCCACTGCCTTGGGTGCCACCTCTGTGCTTTTAACTCTAGCCAGTTGCAGTTTTTGTTCATAGTGCAACGCCATTTTATTCTGCTCTTTACTAAACCAGTGTGGTAAAAAGTAACCTCCAGATGGGACAACTCAGTAGACAAACTTTGAGATGATATGCGCCCTGTGCACTGAGGTACGTTGAACCCCTTCACGCTGAGCTGGCTAGTGACAACTATCGGTCTGCAGATACAAATCTGCGTGAGTTGGCTTCCTATAAACAGCATGTCCCAACGTACCATCTACCTTCCTCCTAAACAAAATTAATACCACCTCACCCGCTGAAAAGTATCGTATATTATCGATATTGCTGCTGGTTTTCTTCTGTTGTCATGTGTTGTCGCTGTGTGCTTGCTTACTCGGTTAGTGTTTTCTTTCTGTTGACATTGAGAACCGAGGTTTTAAACGTCGTTGAACATTTCTTCCTCGCTGAAGTATTGTCTTACGAATGGCAGTGTGTGCTCCTGCCAAAATATCGGCCAAAGTTGACTTTCATACCTGCCTACATTCCCGTAAGGTTTTTGATTACGCCATACGCCAGGAGAAATTGAGGAATCACATTGTGATGGAACATTATTTACGGAAGTTAGATAAACTTCGTAGTAGCAGAGTCATATTGCAATGTGCTTTGTAATTCTTGTTGAAGGGTCGGGATAATACGAGGTATTGTTCCAAATTTTGCTAAGACTGTGCATCATATTAAATCTCCTGCCGCCAGTCGTATCAAACTAAGTGCTGGCTTAGCCCTTGTCCTTGATAGGATTGATTACACCCGCCGAGAATTAGATTTTCCTTGTAAGGAATTATTTATAGTTCACACACACACACACACACACACACACACACATATATATATATATATATATATATATATATATATATATATATATATATATATATATATATATATATATATATATATTGCCTCTGAAAGTTACGATTTTTCTTGGGACTCATTGAATGGTAATTTCAAACTGTAATGGCTCGGCATTCGGCGAAGTTTGAACGGTTCTGTAATTCGGAGAGTGTTTCTACAACTAGACAATCTGTGATTAATGAATGAAGTCTGAAAAAAGTTGTATAGGTCCCGTGGTATTGATAAAAGCCATTACTCGGCTACAAAATATCAAAATATATTATTTTACCTGTTTCGGCCTGGGCCATCATCAGAATCCTGTCGTTGAAAGTGACCGGTGCACAATAGTTACATATTGGTCAGGTACGATTAGTCAGATGTTGTTCAGGTTACATCAAAGGTCAGAGAATCTGCCTGTTAGTCTGTCAGGACCAGATATGTAAATTACGGCGGATAATGGGAAGTTCTGTGAGTAGAACAGATCACTGTATGTATGTTTTATAGATCTAGAAACGGCATGTGCTTCGAGAATTGGTGCAGAGATAGGACTGGGTGGTGGAAGGGCAAGCCCACAATAGACGGTTGTTGTCTTTACCTTTATTAAACACGTCTGATCACAATATTACTTAATTCAGAAAATATACGGTTACTTTAAGTAGTAATAATAATTATAATGATTGCAAGGCTTTAACACGAAAACAATTTAAGATATTTAAATAATTTTAAGCTAAAATGGGGCATGAGTAAGGACAGCATATTACAACATTAATCTAGTACTCTGATAATTACAATAAGCAAATATATCAGCACATTAGAATAACTTTCCGGAAATAATTATTTACGAGTCCCGATTGTATAAGCTCACAATAATAGACATATCTGGGGTGGTGAACGTTAAGGTTAATTAATAACACTTGAAATACATACGATCAATTAACAATGATTAGCACATGACACATGAGTGAGTGCAGCGTTTTAAGTACATGCTCAAATGGAAACACTATCAATAAAATTGTGTTAGGTTGCAAGTGGAATGCCAAGATTCAGTATCTTTAACACTGTGACCAGTTAGGGCGAAATGAGTGCCGGACCTTGGCGGAAGACAGCCGCTTTAAGTAAAGTACTCAACCCAAGGTGCACGGCCAACTAACGGTGGTGTCCGCTGGACACGAACACTAACGTCGGCAAGGTTCCGCCAAGGTTAGCAACCCTGCGCCACCGCTGGAAAACCAGCAGGCTGAAACAACAAGAGAAAACATGCAATAGTGGACTAGCAAGAAGTAACTGAATGCCACGGTCGGTCCAATTAATAAGGAAATCAATAAAACAAGTAAACAAGGACAGGTGCAATATCGCACGCAACAATTTCTCCTAGCATACTATAATGAACTAACGACACATAATCATATGTCCTTAAAATATTAAACTGCCCTTTAAATAGCAAGCTCATCACATACACATAACTAGCTTACAAGTAATGAACAAATCAATGAAACAATTAAAGATCTACCGCAAAAATAGAGAAAAAAATCGCACTGACGTGTTTTACGTCCCACTTTAGATTTGTAGTTTTATAAGTTTTGCAAACATTTTGAACCAAAATAATAACCTAAATGATAATAAATTAATTAATAAGAGTGTCTGAAACCCTTTTAGGGAAAAAAATTAGGTAGTGACGGGTTTCGTCACACTCCAGCACCTTGCCCACTTCGCTACGGCTATAATTAAAAAACGTTCTTTAATCTCATACTATTGGTAGCCGTTGTTAACTGATGTTAGTATGCCATTTGTACACATTAGATTATCATTTATTGTACGAAGAACGATGTGTGTGTGTGTGTGTTTTTTTTTTTTTAATTTCTCAGTGTGCCATTGCTTTGAAATGACAACGTGTAAGTTACAATAAGAAAATCATCAAATACGCTTGGAATGTCACGTGACATCTCCGAACGGCTGGTTTTCGTTAATTCAATGGAGGGTGTCAAATCTCCGGTATTTTTGCAAATATGTCTCAAACGATACGAGATATGAGAAAACATAATGGAGATAAGTGGTAGAGAATTTTCTCCTCTACCAATTAGGTTATTCAATTTTATTGTCAGATGAACGGTTCGTTTGCAATTACAATTATATTACAGACGGCTTTTTTTTTGTTTTGTTTTGTTTTACTACAGTATTTTTAGTTCGAAAATTTTGAATAAGGGAGGTTCTGGTCTCTGGCGGCCTACAATCATGTCTGTAAAATTTGGTGTTGATCGGTTGAACGGTTCGTCTCAAAAACAGGGAACACGTTACGGACCGGCAGACATACGGACAGACAGACAAACAGACGTACATCCCAAAATCGCCGTTATTTTTGCAAATATCTTTGAAACAAATTCGGTTCTTCAATTTTCGTGTCAGATGAATAGTTAAGCCATTATTTTCATTTAAATTCCGAGCTGTCAAAAGACGATCGCAAAGGCCCACGTTTAGTGTTACTACCGTAACCTAAAGTGGGCCAACAAGTTCTTAGAACTGCAAGCAATATTTAAAAGTCTTCAGCGAAGGTAACATTTAAACGAGACACCAAATAAATATTAAGCAACCTGACGAGTGGATTCACTCTCTCTCTCTCTCTCTCCGCCGGCTGCGGTGGCCGAGAGGACTGAGGCGCTCCAGTCTCGATCTGCACGGCCACTACGGTCGGGAGTTCGAATCCCCCCTCGGGCATGGATATTTGTACCGTCCTTAGCATAAGCTAGTTGATAAGTAGTTTGTAAGTTTAGGGGCTGATGACCCCGTAGTTAAGTCCCATATGCTATCCAAACATTTGACCTTATCAGAAGTGTTACAAACATAGCATTTCTCCTTTCCATCCTTGTAATTTAAGCCCATACACTGAGCAAAACTTACGTCATAAACATTACTTTTTCTTTTTGACATATTGATGTAAAGTAGATTAAGGAAAGTTGAACTTCCTAGTGGCGGCATTTTCAGGCTTTCCATTTCGCTGCATTACCTCTCCCTCCCTTTATTCATTTTGTCGATTCCGACTCTCGTGACCCAGTGAACCAAAGCACGCCACTTTCCTCTGTCCTGCACTTTCTCCCGTAGACCTCCCAGGTTGGAACACGTTGCTTCTGTGATGCCATCCATCCACCTCATCCTCTGACGGCCTCTCTCTCTCTCTCTCTCTCTCTCTCCTGTTTTTTTTTTTTTTTTTTTTTTTTTTTTTTCCAGTGAGGCATGTCTTCGCATTATGTGTCCAAAATATGTCGGCTTTCTGTTAATATTAGACCTTCCAGGGACAATCTGGTTTTATTTGCTCTAATACAAATTTGTTGGTTCTCTATACCGTCCATAGAGTTCTAAGAACTTTCTTCCAGCACCACAATTCAAAGGTGTTAATTCTTCGCCGTTCAGCCTTTCTAATGTTCCAGGTCTCACATCCATACATCACAGATGGGAAGACCGTAGCCTTCACGGCACGTGTCTTTGTTGCTAAAGCTATGTCTCTGGACCTTTATACCAAGCAACAATCGTCGCCTGATTTCGTGGCTGCAGTCGCCATCATCGGAGACGTGGGAACCGAGATAAAATGAGCGTGGACACTACCTCCACAGATTCTCCTCCTATATCCCATGAGTTAATAGGTGTAGTTGCCATAATTTTGGTTTTCTTCACATTTAGCAAATGTTCAAATGTGTGTGAGGTCTTATGCGCACAAACTTTGTGGTTATCAGTCGCTAGACTTAAACACTAATTACTTGACTAACTTAAACTAACTTACGCTAAGGACAACACAAACACCCATGCCCGAGGAAGGATTCGAACCTCCGACCGCTGCGACCGTACAGACTGTGACTGGCGTGCCGCAGACCGCTCGTCCACTGCGGCCGGCTTCACATTTAGCCTGAGACCGGCCTTTTCACTTTCGTTTTCTTACCTTCAGCAAGAGAATATTTAACCCTTTTTCACTATCTACCAGCAGTATGGTATCATCTGCATATCTGATACTGTTTACATTTATTCCAGCTATTTTGATTCCTGTCTCTTCTTCATCTATCTTGGCATTCCTCATAACGTTCTCTGCAAACAGATTGAATACGAACGGAGACAATATGCAGCCTTGCCGGATCCCTTTATAAATCTTTATCCATTGTGTTCCGCCATATACAGGTCTCACCGTGGCTTCTTAGTCAAGGTATAAACTCCGTATCAGACAGATGAGGTGAACTGGTACTCCCATTTTATTAAGTCCCATAATTTGTTGTGACCGACACAATCAAAGACTCTGGCATAATCAATCAGAGATACACTTTTTTTGGACTTCTTCTGATTTTTCCATAACCCACCGAATGTTAGCAATTTGATCTCTGGTCCCTCTCCCTTTCCTAAGCCCAGCTTGTTTTTCCGGTAGCTCTCGATCTAGATATTGGCGGAGTCTGTTTTGTAAAATTTTCAGCACGACCTTGCTAGCGTGTGAGATAAATGCAATTGTTCGGTGATCTGTTCCTTAGAGATTCCCTTCTTCGGAATCGAGATGAATACTGATCATTCCCAGTCTGTTGCGTGCTCCCTATCTTCTAACATATTAGTGCAGCACTTTTACTGAATTTTATCCAATGACTTTGAATAATTCTGCTGGTATTCTATCATGTCAACTAGTTCTGATATTTGCTATATTTTCAAGGGCTCACTGGAATTCACTGACCAAAATATCTGGTTCTAGTTCTAAAATAACGTCATCAGTAGCAGCAGCACTGTCAGTATGCAGTTCATTCTTGTGTAGGTCTTCTACATTTTCTGCCCATCTTTTTTTAACATCCTTTGCTTTACCTAGATCATTCCCATATCTGTCATTTTCCTGGAATTTTCCATTAATTTTCTTGTTTATATTGAACTACTTTGCACTGTTCATTACAGAAGATATTTTTATCTCTGTCAGCTAATTTCTGAAACTCTTTCTTTAATTTAAGCATAGCTGATCCGTCCCCCTTGATTTTTGCTTTCCTTCGTTCTTCTGCAACTTGAGGATTATTAGTCAATAAACTCTTATTCAGCAGCACATGTGCAGTCATTAGTACAACCTGATTCACTCGCCACTGCTGCAGGTACCAATCGATAACAACTCAAAACAAGCTCAAAATGCGACTTCAATCAGGGCCATTTTCTGCTCAGCCTATTTCGTCTCCTTCAACATAAGGAAACAACAACTCCTTTAATACAAAAAAAGCAAGCTATCATGAATTAACATAGCACAATGGCGCTGCCTTAGCACACTACTGGCTATTAAAATTGTTACACCAGGAGTGTACATTAGCTGTATCAAACCAACATAGTCATTAAAATGTCGGATAAAACACCAACTGACTGTGATAGGAAAGCATCAAACACCAACACAGTACAAGACTTGTATAATAGCGGCAGATTCGCCCTTAAAGGATAAATTAAATTGCAGTCAATAAAGTAGCATCTTAATGTGTTGTAGTCCTGACTTCAGCAATACCCACAATGCGCACTCGGTATCGGAAACAGGAAATACAAGCTGGAAACCATCCACACCTTAGAGCTCTCGAGTACAATCGCTGTTTTGGTAAGGCGCCCCGATACGGCCTATCCAGCGTTCTCAGACTGCCTGTCCGGCACCAACTCTCGTCGCGGGTTCTCTCGCCTCTCGGCACTTCTCATCTTTCCGCCGTCATCGACTGTCTCTACATTCACCAACTAACTTCAATTTCATACTACGGTGATAGATCCGCCATTTTTAAGGCATATTGAACTGGCATCCACCATGTTATTTGGGGAATCGGCTGACAGCTGGTATGCCACACCCACTACAGAATTTTACCTATTTACTAGTCAACGTCTTAAACGAAGATTGAGTATTGACTACGGATGTGCAGACTTGATCGAAGCTGCGAATTGACGAGCCTGGTAGTATATTTCCTAAAAAAATGCGGTAATGAAATCTCGCGGACCTCTCGGTAATACAATTCCATTTCGAAGTATAACAGTTATCTGAGGTTTGCAATAACAAAGAAAGTGCCGCTGTGAATATTTTTGTGTTCATTATAATTCAAGTACATGGTCTAAACGATCTGCGAATCATACCGTGAATAGTAACTGTTATGAAGAACAATCATTTTCGTGGATGTGCATCTGTTGTTAATGTGTAGCAACACCTGTTTTCATAAAGTCTAGTATACATTCATCTGATTTTTTTCTGAATGTACTAAGTCTACAAACTTGGAAAATTGCTGTTAAAGGGTTGGGTTGTGAACCTTGGTGGACTAAACTGAAGTACAAAGACGAAAGTGACAGCAAACTAGTTATAAATGCGTATGTGTCAGTTACCACACAAGCATTCCACACCGAAATAACGTATCATGAATACTTTTTTATTTTATTATTATTATTTGGTTCGCTGAAATAAGTACATATTTGTTACAAAGAATACAAGTGAAAAAATTCTGGCTGTCACTACTGCTTGCGCACTTTGCACTGGTTGCACGTCAACGAAGCTTAATCAAGTATTGTCAAAAACGAATGAAAAAAATTTAATGTAGGTGTAGACACTCAAAAGTGTGGCTTCATCATCCAAAGGAGCGTCAGAAGATTAAATATCTAAAAAAACACCAACACTACGTAGAAAACTGACTTTTTTATGGTGTGTACTAAGAGGAAATTGCATGATACGTCATCTGAAGCTTCACTCTGGACCAGCTAAGTGCCATTAGGAATTTCGTTTGATCATAGTCAGAGATGAAACAAGGTAAAACATCTGGTTTTCTTTCACGAATTACTTGTGATTTTATCACTTCGATTTATTCATTTGAATGCTGAACAAACTTTCGGCATATTTCAGCAGCAAAAGTTGTACAGATAATACACACTAAATACGATATACACTAAATACAACACTTCAAGCGCAACAACAACATACGATACACAGACTATTGTCAAGTGTACTGACCACCAAAAATATGGCGGACGAGTTTACACAGGTTGCCGTAAAGACCGCTGTAACTCTTGTGTTAGCCCTCTATGAAACTGAAGCTCGTTGACAATCACTATTTTACTCCTCCAGAGGTGCTGCTTTTCCGGGAAGACCGGCCCAGCGAACCGACGCCAGCGGTGAAGTCACTGTAGCGTGGCACGACTCAGCATGTAAACCGTGTTCCTGGGAGGAAGCTATTTTCAGTTTTACAATATATGGAATAGGAGACAAACTTCTGCAACTGAAGGCTTCTACTTAGATTATCTGGCAGCAGTTAGAGTTGACGGCAAATTGAGTTCATGTCTCAGTCCAGTAGCGGCGCGTCCTATGTGTTCACTGGTTTACTGGACCCCCGTAAAAAAAACCTCGTTGTGCGCAAAAATAAATACAAAAATACAATAAAAAGTGTTTTCAAACTATCATTCTTCGTTCCGTTCTTCTATCGGTTCATTTTATATGCACATTCAGAGTACTTTTATCGCATGAGAAACATTTTACGTCGCTGAGACAGCAAGCATACGAGTCGTAACGCGGCCGGTTAATATAGGCGCCAGTGGTCGCAGCGTTGCAATGCGCATGCGCGGCTGAGGTTCAAATTCTGTTCTGAACACCCTGGAGGCAGCATATGGGCGCTCCCGCGGCAGGGAAGGGCGATGGGAAACAGCGCTTTTAACAATGGCGGTTACGCACGAATGATCCCAAAGCAAAGACAATGTAGCAACTGCGCATCTGGCCTTGCGCATGCGCAAATCCTCCATGAAGGCAACATCCGCCCTTCAAATTTGTTTCTTGGCACATTGAAGATTAATAAAAAAACACTTCATATTTGGTAAAGTACCTTATAACTATAAATTAAAGACGCATCAACTGTAAGTAATAATGAAGTTACTATTCTCCACCTAGCAAGAACAGCCATGTGGCAAGCGGCATCGCGCAGCGCCGTCGAAGGTAGTGGATAGATATGGGAACAGCAATGACATTCGTATTGTTACTTGTCTCATATCTTTGTACGTTTTATCAAATCTGTTGCGATTTTGAGAGTAAATGACATTTATACCCTTCGTTGTAGCAAATATTTAACTGTTCGAAAATATATGAGGTAGAGCAGCCTTTGCGAATGCATAAGGTTAGGACGGTGTGCTCTTACAGTATCACGTGACCCAAAGGTAGCTTGTCTCTTCATCGTAACAGATTCATTTTGTTACAGTCAACAGTATAATCAGTTCAATTTTGTGTTCTACTGTTCATGCGCATTTTCAAATGTTCTTGGTGTTTATTATCAAACAAAATTGAAAAACGTTCAGTATGTTTTAGAAACAAATTACTCAGCTTTAAGTTTGGAACAAAAGTGTGAAATGAAGAAGCTTGGTAGGCCGACGCCTCAGCTCGAGATGAATCAAGCGCAAACAAGCTGAGGTAAGAGACTGCGCAGATCTTCTAGAGAAGATATATGGGGGAGAATTCAAGGAAAATTTGCTCGAGCAAGAGAAACTCGCTAAAAGTGACAATAACACCGAGAATTGAGAAAATAAAATCGTGAAGTAAAACAGTGGTTTGACTTCAAGTACTTTTGGACCTAAGAACACTCAGAGGATCAAGCTCTTTCATTTGAGCTTTTAAACCCTAGTATTGATTGATCCTGAAGAAAGCTATGCGTGAACATTCGACTTTACTTCCAACTTTTTTTTTTTTTAATCCATTAACGGTGCGAAGTATTTCCATGTTTCCTCTAGTGATGATGATGGCGACTGAAGTTGTGGGATCTTCCTGTTGAATCGTATCTACGTCGCCTTCCAATAACACCCCTACAAATGATTTATGTTAATTATGACATTTATGGTGACCTGAAATATACTCTGTAGGAAACACCATGGGTTCCGAAAGCTGCGATGTGAATTACAGCTTGCGATATTTTTTCTCAAGATCCAGAAAACATTAAATACAGGTTTTCATAAAGGTGGGCAGTGTTTCTTGCCTTTAGGAAGGCTCTCTATATACGGTTCAGCACTGTGGCCTAATGAACATAACTAAGGCGTACGGGATCTCGGAGAAACAGTTTGAATTTACTGAAGGTTTTCCAGATAACAGAACACACTATTTCACTCACTTCATAATTCTGCAAAACAAAGTAGCGCACGTTGAGAATGGGTTCGCTTCTACACATTAAAGCCAATTTCCATTAAGTATTCGGGGCTATGCGATCTCCAGCAGTAGCAACAGGAATCGAGACCTGTTTGTCTTAATAGCCTAATGGACCAAGTAAAATTTCGCAACACACATTAATTTCAGTTAATGTACGACTTATGTGTATTTTGATAATTGGTAATAGTGGATGCAGTGTGCCCATTGACAGATTGCTTTGCCGCTGCAGTAATTGCGATACATTATTTCGGATGATATGCACGAGACGCTTGATTAGCCTATTAAGCTGGGCGTTTAATTCTCATTGAAATTATGGAGGAATTATGGCCACAGGACGGCGTAATGAAGCTGCTATCGCCAGCCGGCAGAGTCGCGCTCTCTGGCGGCAACTCTACGGGCAAACACTGTGCCACACAAACTGCATCCGAGGAAGTATACAGCGTGATACCTCGATGTTTTCTGATTAAGAAAATTCGTCGTAAGTCATCATCCTAAAAAAAAAAATCTCACTGACGTGTTTTACGGCCCACATTAGATTTGTAGTTTTATAAGATTTTGCAATCATTTTGGACGAAAATAATAATCTAAATAATAAAAAATTAATTAAGAAGAGTGTCTGAAACCCCTGTAGGAAAAAAAATATTGGGTACTGGCGGGTTCCGAACCAATGACCTTCAGTGTCATAGTCCAACACATTGCCCACTACGCTACAGCTAACAGTTAGGAGATGTCTTCTCTAATATCATACTATTAATAGCCGTTGTTAACTGATGCTAATATGGCACTTGTAGACACCATATTATCATTTATTGTACGAAGAACGACGTATTTTTGTTAATACTTCAGTGCGCCATTGTTTTGAAATGACAACGTGTAAGTTACGATAAGAAAATCATCAAATACGCAACTCAAGATGGCTATGCCAGAGAGAGTTCTGGGCGAGGAATGTCACGTGACATCTCGGAATGGCTGGTTTTCGTTAATTGAATGGAGGGTGTCAAATCTCCGTTATTTTTACAAATATCTCTCAAACTATACGAGATATGAAAAAAACATAAGGGAACAAAGTTGTAGAGAATTGTCTCCTCTACAAATTCGTTTATTCAATTTTCGCGTCAGATGAACGGTTTATTTGCAATTAAAATTACATTACAAACGGTTTTTTTGGTATTACTATCATATTTTTGGCCGAAAAATTTGAAAAACGGAGGTTCTGGTCTCTGGCGTCCTACAATTATGTGCGCAAAATTTGGTGCTGATCGGTTGAACGGTTCGTCTTAAAAGCAGGGAACACGTTGCGGACAGACAGACGGACAGACAGATATACATCCCAAAATCGCCGTTATTTTTGCAAATATCTCTGAAACGATACGATATATGAAAAAAAAAAAAAAAAAAAAAAAAAAAAAAAAACATTAGAGAGCAAAGTTGTAGATAAATTTCTCCTCTACAAACCCGGTTTATTCAATTTTCGTGTCAGATGCATGGTTAAACCGTTATTTTCATTTAAATTTCGAGCTGTCAAAAGACGATCGCAAAGACCCACTTTTAGTGTTACTACCGTAACCTAAAGTGGGCCAAAATGCATTTGACTCTTTCGGTCATGGCGCCCTCATACGAGGACATAATAAATGCTTCGAATACTAAAATTCGTTAAATTTTACCATTTGTGAGTGTTGTTCTCGTATCGTCGCAAGCAGAGTATTTGAGAACAGTGTCGACATCTCTTCTGAATCTATGGTACCACAAACAAACCTGAACGGGTAATCACATGCACGCTTCCCAGTAATCTTTCTACCACCCATCATCCAGTTAATATCATTTGAGTTTGGGTAAAGAAAACAAAAATTGTGCGTAAAGAGATGCTTTTTGTAGGTGAAAACTAAAGGTGACTTTCAGATCGAAAGATAAATGATATTGTTAAAGATGGGATAAAATTGAGAAGAATTATAAATATATCGACTGGCCAGAAATTATTCAAATTTACAATCAAAATATGGAAGGGGTAGACTAGAGGGATTTTCTGATCACAATTTACATTCATCAGATAGCGGAATTGGATGCTTCGCATATTTGCTAATGCTATTGACATTGCACGTGTAAATGCATGGACAGAGTGAAAAAAAAAAAAAAAAAAAAAAAAAAAAAAAAAAAAAAAAAAAAAAAAAAAAAAAAAAAAAAAACTTCAGAATTAGAGAATTAGGTGTTCGTAAAAATAAGGCCCCTGATTTACTTTACTTTAGGGTAAGTGTAGCCCGCGTACTGACAAAAATAGGTCAGCTATCTACCAGGAAAAGGGATCGTCCCACCAGTAAGAGTCCAATGCCATCTGCAAGTATTCCAGTACGAGGCAATGTGAAAGTTAGTTCAGGAGGTGATATTCGTTTGGACAACGTTGGATATCTTCCAGTGGTCAGTGAAACAAATTCATTTATCATTTGACATGTTAAAGAAACCGGTGTGCAAAGGCACAACCTATTATTACTGTCGAAAATGTTTCACTTTTGTCTGGGTAGTTAACAAGCTTAAAAGTATAATTCATGTATATAGTAAAAGCATTGTGTAATTTATGTAGTTTGGTGGAATAAATTGGAATATTGGAATATTCAAACAACTTACGGGTATGCTGCCGAGTGACATCGTCGAGCACAACTACAGTTGTCTCTTGGGCTCCTGTCGAAATATCGGCGTTGGTCGACGACGTCACCAAGCAGCATACCCATTGTTTGAACTTTCATTACGCTGGGAAAAGTTAAGGTTTTACATCAAATATAATACTTTGACTTTTCGTCTGATACTGCACGCACTTGAACACATTGTTCTAATTTCAAGACGTGTTGGTACCCCCTCGATGGTCAACTAGAAGTATTTTATACGTCTGAAAAATCTTAATTTATTGTGAAGAACTGTATAGCTAAGCCATTCAATACTTTTTCAGGAACAAATAATTCGTTACCGAAAAGGTTAAAATAAATTAGCACATCTCGGACGATAGACACATACGTAACTGTATCTTACCCTGACGTGAGATGTCATTCGTCACTTTTCTTCGACAAATTACAGCTTGATGAAGTTCTGAGCCAAATATTCACACAGGTTATTTACACAGAGGGCAAAAAGAGACGGTATGGAACTGGATGAGTTTTTCGGGTATTCGTCGAAAATAACTATTTCAACATTTAGAAAACCATATAAAATGTAAATCTGGATAGTCTTAATCCACCATCAGGCAAAATACGATTATAGTGTCTATTACTGCATAATATCGTGTTTTTTTCACATTTGTTAAAGTAACATTTATATCGTTAGTCAACGTCTCGTAACGTAAGGTAATATTTTCTTTATTTGTATGCTTTATTTATTTACCTGTTGCACGGTGAGAACTGTGCTACGTTATCGTGCTATGGTACTGGAGTAGATAAAACAAAATGAAGGTGTCCATTTTTATCTCTTGCTCTACATTAATTTGTCTACTCTGTCATCGTATTCACAATGTATCAGAAAAGCAGACATGTACCAGTATATGAATAAAAGTCTTAACCTAAATACCTAAATAAGTACAAAGAGCTCACGATTCGCTTTCAAGAAGGAGAATTCAGGCTTAGTGCAAACCCAAAATAATTTGGATCCAGATTTGATATAACGCGAAGCTGCCAAAATCAAAGCTCTGTGGCACTTCTTGGAGATCCTCTGTAGCAACTTGCTATAAATCAGCTCTAGGATTGAAAGAAGTTGCAATGTTTTGATACAGACTTGAAAGATATTCTACTCGTTACGCTTATATTCAGGCACATATCAATCATCCTTGGCTCTACTGTGGTAGTGCAATTAAAATGTTCCAATGAAACAATCATTAATAAATATACAGGAGTGGGAACCAGGAATAAACTTCACTTTAATCTCGAAAATCTATGCATCAAACATATAAAGCAATTAAGCATTCCAAAGAATAACTTCCTCGTAAATCAGCTCTAGGATTGTTTTACCCTGTTGCGGATTACTGGTCTCCAGCCTGGATCGTCGCAGGTGCTGCGCAGATCGGCAGTGTTTGAACTTAAAAAAAAAGTTCAAATGTTTGTATAGCTTATGGGACTTAACTACGGGGTCATCAGTCCCTAAACTTACAAACTACTTATGAACTAGCTAAGACTAAGGACGGCACAACTATCCATGCCCGAGGGGGAATTCGAACCCCCGACCGTAGTGGCCGCGCAGACCGTGACTGGAGCGCCTCAGTCCCCTCGGCCACCGCGGCCGGCGTTTGAACTTCACTCGCTCTATTGTGACTGCAAGCTTCTGTGAACACCGATGTCCACAAGGTTGGTGGCACTGGCGTTATTTGCACATAATATTTTCCTTTCGTCGTCTGGAAAGCTTGCTATAATATATATATTAATACACTCAGTCCGAATTCTTCACTGAATCGTGCGTTTATTCTGGTATAACTACTTCCGTATCAGCTTTTCAAGTCCTCGATTGTCTGTACATCCAACGAGTCACCGCGCGTCCTACATTAAGCTCATTTTTAACTCATTATACCTTGACAATGGATAATCATATATAAGGAACTCATAATTCAATGGGGCGATCTATAATTGTTTAATAATGATTTTGCAGCCAAGATCGCATTTTTCATTTATTATGTTACCGGTTTCGGCGTGCTCGACGCCATCTTCAGACCTGTCGTAATTTACATAACTTCACAGTATATAAAAATGTCCTGAAGTTATGTAAATAAAGACAGGTCTGAAGATGGCGTCGAGCACGCCGAAACCGGTAACATAATAAATAAAAAATGCGATCTTGGCTGCAAAATCATTATTAATGGATAATCATTACTAGATTTAAAAAATGGTTTTGACTTTATTCATTTATCTACCTTAGTTCAAAGTTACAACAAAGTTAAAGTTTGAAAGCGACGCGTTTCAAAAGTCGACAAGAAAAACTGTTTACTTCGCTTGAAATCCGAAGCATGCACATAAAAACACTGCTATTGATTGAGAAATAATTTAAGCCAAATTGAGATCTTCTGAAATTCATCAGTTTGCATTTAATGGCTTGGAACAGGCGGTTGATCATCGATCAAGCTTTGTTTATATACTACTAGCTTATACTAAAGATGGAAAAAAGCTTCCATGCTCGAGGGGTGATTCGAGGACCCGACCGCAGCGGCCGTGCAGACAGTGACTGCCACGCCGCAGATCGCTCGGCCACTGCGGTCGGCATTTGTCAGTTCCATTTGGAGTACGTACAAAATGATTTTCTTCTTTTCCCACTCTGGAGCAGGACACATACAACTGTCCATGAGAGAATGTAATTTTGTGTACGTGTACCAAATTTCACGTTATTTGGTTGTCTGGATCTTGAGTTATAAGGGAACAGACAAACAGACAACAAATGCGTCTTATATGTATAGTGATTTCAATCGAAGTCTGTAAGTAAAGTACTCTTCCCCATGCACCGAACGAAATTTTATATTGACAGTAACCATCATCTTGTTTTCAAGGTCAAGTGTACAAAATTTCGTCGAGATCGGAGCAAAACTGTGGATTTTGACGAAATCCATATGTACCCTCCATCACGCACTGAACGTTAATTTTATGTAGACAGTCCCCTTCCTCTTTTATTGAAGGTCAATTGTGCAAAATTTCATCAAGATCAGTGCGAACATATAGATTTACACGGATATATTGAAAACGCACTTTCACTTTTTCTCAAATTTTCCAGTTGGTTTTCCAAAAAATGAAACGAAATCTTTTTAAGAACCTTCCCCATGTAATTTTGTGTACGTGTACCAAATTTCACGTTATTTGGTTGTCTGGATCTTGAGTTATAAGAGAACAGACAGACAGACAACAAATGCGTCTTATCAGGAGTGTAAGTAGTGTATATCAGATCACATGTAAAAATACACTCGTTTCGAAGAATCCAATCATGAAATTCAACAATAATGATTGTAATAATATCACAGATCGATCACTTGATGTAATGCGCGACACGTCAAATCGATTTTCTTTAAATAGATTTGTTAAAAGAAATTTCTTTTTTACTGCTTTTTTTTATTCATTCTTATATTTCCTTATTCGTATGCTTATCCTTACAAAGAAAGAGCTAAAGACATTGTAGCAATCATAGACCAAAGATATGGTCTGTGGCATCACGTTTCGCTGTATGTAATCTCCTTGCTAAAAAGTCGCAAACGTCATCGCTGGCCTTCACCCCGATATTTTTAAAAATTTGACGACTTTCAACCCCCTTGTAGCTATCGCTATGGAACTGCTATGGTGTAGAACGTTCTGTATTTTTCGCTGCAGAGCGAATTATTAACACACACACACACACACACACACACACACACACACACACACGTGTAGAATTTTATACACAGCGATAACTTTCCATCCCAACATACTCAGCCATTTTATCATTACCAACTCTCAAGCAACAATGCAACCAATAAAACCATTTTCAAAGAGTAAATATAATTTTCAAAGAGTAATTATTGTTTCTCATTTCGCGTTATATTCTTCACATTACTAAATAGCTATCAGATCGATATAACACCATGCCTAAAACCTTAGTAACTGTACAAATATTTAAGTCTTTGCGTCTTGTCATGATAAGCGTACACCCACAATAATATATCCGATCGCCATAAAACCGTACCTAAAGCCCTCCCCGGGTAGACATTATTAACTCTACAAAGTTTTAGCTCTTTATGTCTTGTGGTTCAAACGTGATAAACGTACACCGAACAGACATTCATATTTATAGATATAGATAACATACCGACAGCAAGACAAATGTTGTAATGGCTATAAAATCAGACCAAAAACATTTCACCTAGCTCAAATAACAACCAAGTAAATGGTGATCTAAAGTCGCGAATCTGCACTCGAACGCTTCAAACATTATAATTACTTAGCTATTTTGCAGCAGATATTAAATACCCGATCAACTTAAGTTAACAACAGAACTCTAAGATTCGTATCTCGCTGCAATAATATGAACAGCGGGATAATTTAGAACTGAATAAGAAATACACTTAAACCACTTCAAACAATGGCATTTAGTACAAAGTTCTTACACATGAAAACCCGGAGGATGGTAAGCGTTTCGCAGGCATACTGAATGAATACTTTGCTTGACAGTGCCAGAAAACAACAAATTTTTAAATCTCAACTAGTGCCTTTCACCAACGATGGAAGCGAGTGTGATTTAAAAATCCTTCAAACACTTCCTTTCCTGGCCCCATCCGCCGATCATTTATCAACAGTTTTACTAATCACATTGCCTGGAGTTACGGTCCACTGCGCAGTGGCGAGTAATTATGTCGACCCACATTCCAGTGCTGCGCAACGCACTCTGCACCAAACCACAGCAGTCGCTGGGTAACCACACACTCAGTGACGTTATACGTCGACAGTACACGTGTCAGCTTTGTCGCAGTAACACCAGAACACAGAGTCTTTGCCAATAACATCAGTGAAGCGTACATCAATACCATAACACCTGGCCCAGGTGTCATACTATGAATTAAGTTTTTCCCTATGATGTCCTAAATTGTTTGTGAGTTTAATAGCACTATTAGATATTCTACGAAAATGCATGTGAACTGCCTGCAGAAGTTCAGTAAAACATAAGTATTAACAAGATGGTTCTAAAATGCTGTTATTAAACTGTAAATTGTACATGAAAACGAGTAATTTTTTATTTAATTTTAATTTTAATTTTTATTTGTTTACTGATTCCTCCGTCGATTTTCGGTGGAACATCATCATAATGAATTAAAAACTTTGAGTTTGTTCCACAAGTTCATTTTAATTCGTGAAGCGGTTTTCGACTTATAAGGCCATCTTCAGACTTGACTGTTTATCTCAAAGAAGTTGCAATGTATTGATACAGACTTGAATGATATTCTACTCATTATGCTTATATTCAAGTACATAACAATTGCCGCGGTGGAGTAGCCGAGCGGTCTAAAGCGTCTCGCTGCGGAGCGCGCGGTTGCTATGGACTGATGGACTGATGACCATGCAGTTTGGTACGATAGATTTACAAACATTTGAACATTTGAACATAACAATTATCCTTGGCTCTACTGTAGTAGTACAATTACAATGTTCCAACAAAGCAATCAGTAATAAATATACAGGAGTGGGAACCAGGAATAAACTTCATTTTAATCTCGGAAATCTATGCATAAAACATTTTAAGCAATTAACCATTCCAAAGAAGAAATTACTTCTTTTTTTCTTGGTAATGCATTATATTTGCAACATGAATTTTTCATGTTGACATAGCTTTGCAACATTACATTTTCTTTGATTTAAAACTAATTTCAAATTTGTTCTTTGTGTATTTGCGTACAGGATGTCTCACAGAGGACTTTACAACTTTGAAAATTCAGATAAACCTACAGAGGTTATTGTAGTGTCAATTTTTAGCCACTAGCGCTGGCAGCAGTTGCTTTAAGGATGGTTGCTTTCACTGCACCGAGCGTGCTAGATGTGTATTTTGGTTTGAAGAATCGAAGTTGGCGACAGCAGTTCGGGGTAAGTTTCGTAAAAGCACGTTAAAGACCCTCCTAGTAGGCACACAGCATACATTTTATGTAGGAGGAGGGTGCTCGATAAGTCATGGAAAATAATCAGTTCATCTAAGCACAACTGTCAACGTCGTTGAGCGAGTGAGACAACGTTTTGTCAACAGCCCTACAAATCGACCCGGCGTGCAACCGGCGAACTGAAAATCCCACATATGACTCTTCAGCGGCTGTTGAGAAATCGTTTGCACTTAAAACTGTACAGACTGGCGATTGTACAAGAAATAAAAGCTTTTGAAGTTGAAAGACACTGTTTCCAAAAGGCAGCGAACTGATATACGATTCAATGTGAAAATATCATTCAAGTTCACAAGTAAGTTTTAACACTCTTTTTTTATAATAAGGGGATCGGATCCGATCTATGCTAATCCTAAGATCGATTTCTTTCATGTTGATGCCGACACGATGAGCGTCCGGTGACAGGTTATCGTCTCGGCATCAACATGAGACAAATCTTCCTGAGTATGAACGTAGCATAGTTCGAAACCGGCTACCTTATTATAAAATAAAGTGTTAATTGCGAACTTGACTGATTTTTCATATTCAATAAAAGATTCATAATACTGCTCGCTAGAACTTTTGGCGGATAAGTTAAATCGATTACATGAGGATGAACAGTTCTTGCACAAAATAATCTTTACTGGCGAGTCAACTTAAGCGGAAAGGTTAACAAACATGACTGGAGGATTTGGGGCCGTGAAAGTCGCGACAAAACAGAGCAAGATGTTCGTCATAGTCCTAAACTGAACGGATTTTGCACATTGGGCAAGAAAAATCGTACTCCCCTTTCTTTTTCATAACAGGGACATCAATGGGATCAAATGTTCGAATGTTTGTATAGTCTATGGGACGTAACTACGGGGTCATCAGTCCCTAAACTTACAAACTACTTATGAACTACTTACGAACTAGGACGGCACAAATATCCATGCCCGAGGGGGGATTGGAACCCCCGACCGTAGTGGCCGTGCAGACCGTGACTGGAGCGCCCTAGTCCCCTCGGCCACCGCGGCCGGCTCAATGGGATCGTCTACTTGGACAAGTTACAACAAATTTTGATACAACAGATTGACGAGGAACACTAAGAACAAAATGTTTACTTCCTGCCCGGCTGTCATACGATATTTTCTCAGTGACTGCTATCCTGGTCAATGGGTTTGCCGTAATGCGTCAATTTCATTTCCCCCAGTGTCCCTATAACTGACAACACTTGATTTTTTTAAAATGGGAATTCATGAATCATATAGTGTTAGTACCTTTTATGTCAGTTCCTGAGCCTGAACTTGTGGCAAGAATATCGCCACCACTGAGCAAGTTACTCCTAAATTGCTACACTGTGAGTGAAATGAAATCTGTGCAGGATAACCAACGGAAGCCATATACATCTTCAGTGTATGGTAAAAATACTTGATGTGTTTCTCCACAAAATTACATTATACCATGTTCTATAATTAATTTATATGCATTTTTTAAATTATAAAGTTCTTTTCCAAACACGCTGTATTTTCTTACGTACATTGCTCGCTTTCTAACCCTGTCGGTTTGCCGCTCGGTCTAACGCATCGATTTCGGAGACGGGGAGACATACCGGCCCCGGTTCGAATCCGCCCGGCGGATTAACGAAGGGTATCGAAGTGCCGGCAGGCTTGGATGTGGTTTTTAGGCGATTTTCTACATCCCCTGTAGGTGAATACCGGGCTGGTCCTCAAGTATCGGCTCACACGGTTCGCAAATATTTCGTAACACTTTACACTTTCACACATATAACACTATACACAGGCATTTGGGGTACATATTTGGGGTGGCGACAGGAAGGACATCCGGCCACCCCCTAACTATTAACACACGCCAAATCCAGGTTTATCAAAGAGCCGACTCTGCATATGCGGCAACATGGCCAAAGAGAAAGAAAGAAGAAGAAAGAAAGATTGCTCGCTTTCTCACAGAGAAGGTGAAAAGAGACCACCAAAAATTGAGTGAATATTTTCTGAAGGTTGCAACAAGTTATCACCAAGTCGCACACTGTAAGGCGTTTGTAATTATAGCAGTTGCAATAATCTCATCGAAGTTGTAGGCGGAAACGCTTGGCACGGTAAACTAAGAGGACTGATGCGTAACAATTTCAAACTGTTACGCTGTTTTCCAAAATATGAAATTCTTTTTTTAAAGACCACTTACGCCTTTTTAGTACAAAAGCGAATTCGAGGAATGAGAGGTATTCCGCCTTCGTTCCTTGTTTAAATATTGCACTCTTGCTCAAAAAATGTATGATTGTCAACGTTTTCTACCTCGATCTGTAGAAACTAAAACGTTTTTAGAATAGCTTTGTTGTCTGTTTGTCTGTACTACTATTAATACCCCTTTTTCTCAGAAGGGGCTACGGGTATCAAACTGAAATGTACGTGATATAGTATGATCTACGGTCTGCTGGCGCTGGAATCATTTAACCTTCTAAGTCAGCTGGCATAAAAGATATCGTGATACTTCCAAAATATGAAATGTATGGCTGGATTGTCTTACCTACGTGGCCGTGATTATCTGTATCCGAGCGTCAGGACTCACTAACGAAAGCCACCGACAGCACGTAGTGTAAGAACACTAGGCGATATTTCACTGAAATCCGGCATGAGCCAAACAGCCTACAAATTTTAATACCACGAGTATTTACTGCGTAGTGAGAGTCTACGGACTTACTTACATCAAAGAGAGATACCCCTGTATTGAGTTTCATGTTGACAATATCATAATCCGACGTTTAAAAATTTGAGTCGAAATTTGTAATATCGGGACTCGCTTGACCCCTTCGTTTACAACTGCGAATACTGATATGTAAGATTACATTTAACGACGCCCGAGGGGGGATTCGAACCCAAGACGGGGAAAAGCCTCGCGCATCGTAGCACAGCGCTTCAATGCGCTCGGCCGCTCCGCCGAAGCGTTAAAAATTTACTTTACTTTTCTCTCCCTTTTACCAGTCTGTAGACTATGAGAAAGTTTATGCTAATTTAATTGTAGCCAGCGTTCAGAAAACAGAAAGTAAAATATCATATCTACTGTTACTTAGTACCTGGAAAACTAAAATAACGTATCAGGTTTAGCAGGTAAATTTTAGTAAATATCATAATCTGAAATAACATAGAAAATTTTGACATGAACTGCACCAAAATACTGATAGTGGTAGTTATTCACAGAAAAAAGTACCTTTAATCACTTTTACGTATCCTCAAAAAATGCCCACATTGAAAATATTTTAATGGTTTACTTGGTAATTAAAGAGAAGGACATGATTTCTCAGAAATAAATTGTGTTTCGGAACTGTTGAAGTGCAATACTATGCAAGTCCGTATTTTAACCATACACCAGAACATTTAAGTAGTAAAGTATACTTTTGGTAAAGTACAATACAAGCGTGTTTTTCCACAATGAATTTTTTATCCCGCTTTTTATACAAAATTAACGGTATTTCCTTGGAATGATAAACCTACCAATGAAAGTAAATTTTAACTTAATTAATTCACATTAATTCTACAGTACACTTACACTGTAAAGAAAAGTAGGATTTTTTTTTCTGAAACGTTAAACTTTGCCACGCTTTGAACATGAAATAACAATTCCTCTAACGTTTTATTTAAATTCACAATATATAGAAATATGCTTGAATTCTCAGAAAATTACTTAATTGAACAATACCTCAACAATAATCGAACACAGCGTAAAACAAACTAGAACCTTTTAGCTGTACATGATATCTTTCTCTCTTCATTCTGTCTTTTTCTATGTAAGAGTGCAAATATTACCTAAAACTTACTTACAGAATTCCAGATATCTTATCCTCTCAAAATGACACAATATTCAACTAGACAGGTCTTTTCCAACAACTGCTCCGCTGAATTGCCGTCTTGCTTCTCTCTCAGTCTAGCCATATAACACAACATCTGTGACAAATTCCCTAGTTCGGTCAGTAAACGTTTTGCAATTTAAGAAAAATGATAATCTGAGTACAAATTATTCTCAATCCTGCCATTACAAAATACTACAGGTACCTTTAACATTCTGTTATAGTTCGATTACTCTATGGTACAACGTAGTAAAAGAGGTGGTAGTCACTGGTTAAAAACTTGATAATATAAACTTCAGGCCGAATCGTTAGTGCGGGTAATGTCTAATTGTTCGCTTCCTAAGCATACATTTTCTTATGCACTGGTGGTAAACCAATTTGGAAGTAGATATCTCTAATAGGACATTGAATATGTCGATAATGTCGAAATACTGTAAAACCGGACGGGAAATTAAAACCTACTGCTAGTATTATCATTTACAACTAGCTGGTATTACGTGGTTGCATAACAAGAAGAAAATCTGTTAGAACATATATCTGTTAATTATTTCTTTGACTGTTGTCGTCCAAACATCTCCAGTAACGTGATTTTTGGTATGTTTAGTTATGTTATCAGTAGAAAGAGAATATGACATAAATACATAGCTGATAACTGATATTAATTGAATTTATTTCTTTACTGAAACTGCATCAGTATAATTTGTAATATGTTTGGATACTATAATGGAACAACCTATTCTAAAATAATGAACTGTAAGTAACATATTACATTTTTACATATGTTTACCGTAACGAAGATTTTAAATTGAGAATTACTGTTAAGGAGTTAATTAATTTGATAAAATGAATGAAAAGATTCTAAGACGATATCTTTGAAGAAAATAAGAAATAGATAAATGTAACTGAATCGAGATACATGCGTTAATAATAAAAACATAACCGTTTCCCGAGAAGAACAAATTTTTGATTTTAGAAATAGAGGTGTGTAGTTAGTGATAATAAAATTTGTCTTGTTTTCATAGGTGATGATTCTTCCGGGTTTGTTTGGCCTTGGTCTCTGAAACATTTCTGCTCCTAATGTTTCGTCCACAGCTGTGTTGGACATCATGAAAGGTGCTGTTGGCGGAAGAGCGGGAGAGATACTACGGTATCTAAAATGTAGTGGGGCATGTATTTTCGTTATTGGAAGATATGATCCTTGTCAAAGATAAACGTAACTATCAGTTGTTACTAATCAAAGAAGAGCCACAGTCGATATATCAATAACATTCATGGCTTCCTCCTTCCTGTTAAAAATTGTCCCTATACTGCTTCTCTTAACATACATGGATAATAAGCCGTCATAGATAAAATTGTAGTTTCGGAAAACTTCATGATATCCAACTGAATTGCTTAGTCAGCCGCAGCTCAATCAGGAAATCATGAAGTTATCCGAAACTACAATGTTATGTATAAAAGTGACCTATTACGCACGTACGTATAGAGAAGCAGTTTAAATATATAAGCACGGGGACAGTTTTAACAGGAAGTTAAAAGCCATGAAGCTTAGTGTTATATGAACTGTGGCTCTT
Source organism: Locusta migratoria (assembly GCA_026315105.1). Lineage (NCBI taxonomy): Eukaryota > Metazoa > Arthropoda > Insecta > Orthoptera > Acrididae > Locusta > Locusta migratoria. Next base: position 207,524,859 of record CM048747.1, on the reverse strand, counting down.
CAGAATTGTTAGTTGTGTTTTTATCGTTGACTAATGCAAACCGATAGATAAGTTTAATCTTTAACAGAGATTATCACGTGAAAACCTGGCCACGCCAATTGTTATCCACTCTCTGACTTCCGACTCGTAAATCAGCAAGACTCAGCAGCGTCAGAATCACCTCTGAGGGTGTCGAGCGCAGCTATGGACGAAACGTTAGGAGCAGAAACGTTTCATGGACCACGACTATTCATCCAGGAAGAATCATCAGCAAATATGACATCCAGTCGTGAAAGCCTTCATTGTATAGTATGTTAAATATTTTTAAACAAGTGAATAAGTCTGTGCGTGGAAATAGAGAGGTCGTCGAATCGAATGTCGGTTGTAACAGCGATTTTTCAGTCATTGTTTTAACCTATCCTTCACCTCTTTATGATATGAAGAATCTCCATGAAGAACACATAGTTCGGATTGCGCATTGAGCAGTAGGTCTTCGTTTCCCAGATAGTTTAAGAGCATGCAAGATTCCGAAGTGGCCTTCACTGGAAAATATTGCGTCTCCCCACAGAGTCAGACGAAGTTATAGTAATTATCTATGCACTACCATGCGCAAAAATATCCGAACGACCTGAATTGCGTTTCGCCTGATGTGCATGCAACACAACTAACGTACGTGTCTTGCGGGTGCTCTGCTCGCTCCGCGGTATAGTCGTTCGACTATTCATAATGGATCCACTGCAGACAACTGCTCTTTATGACAATCACTCCCGTTGTAAATTAACACAACGATTTTGCAAATACAAGGAAACACGTTATTAAGTTCTTAACGTTTATTAAATCCAATTTATTACAAGTATTATCATACTTATTACAGTCTCATATAACAAACTCCGTCACATAAAACATTAATTAATTCTTAAACAACATTCAATATTGTTACAAACAACAGATTTTACTATAGTATCGGAAATCCTAAAGTCCTGTAGAAATTCGAAGTACTTTTGTTCTCTAAATAGTTTTCTCACAATTGCGGAACGTCGTTCCACTGGCGAGCTGATTTTTATTAACCGATTGTAGAACTAACCAGATAATAAAAACTCAATTAACAGCAGCAAACGAACTATGGAAACATCAATATTAACTGCGTATCACCGACATTTTCTCCGTATCCATACCTGAACAAATATTGTACACATCTTGGAACTTGAATTGATATGACAAACTACCTTGTTCTGGAATCAAACCAACCACCTGTAGCCGTAGCTAACTAAGCAATACATTCATGTCTTATAGATACTTGATTATGCCTAAGATTGTTACAGCTGACGAAGCATAAAGATGTGTGAAATATTGAAGGTTTCCTCACAAATATCAAAACGCGCAAATCAAATCATATAAAATGCCAATTCTAAAATATTTTTATTTATTTATTTCTTACTGAGCCAGGAAGTTAATAATCACCGTTATGTCCCTAATCACAAGTACCCAGACTCAGTTCTGTGTGCGACTTACATACGAGGCTGCTCCTGTCGGATGTTCGAGTCCTTCCTCGGTCAGGGGAGTGTGTGTTGTCCTTAGATTAGTTTAAGTAGTTCTAAGCCTAGGGACTGATGACCACAGTAGTATGGTCCCATAGATTTACAAACCTTTGATTTTGAGTTACATACCCGGTATCTAAATGGAAGATAACTAAGTGAAGCCAGATGTTAGTAGTCTAATTATTTCACCAGCAGCGGGACGTTTGAATCTGCAATCAGGATATAATTACGTTATGCGTCACCGGGAATCGAACCCCTAACCTACCGGTGACCTTTCTAAGCACGAATGGACGTTAAATCTCAAATGTTAACTCAACAGGAATGACGATGCGTGCGCGTCTGACTAGTAACAACAGCACATATCGTTGTTATAATAATAATAATAATTTCGTGTGGCTCAGAGTCCTGGTGTGTGTCATCCAACTATGCGCCACTTCAGAGACTTGCATGTCCCTAACCTACCCCAATTATCCAACCGGGAAAGGCGACCTACAGTTTAACGTGGAATCCAAACCACGTGTAGTTTATGACACACATTGTTGAGACGTGAATGCTGGGTTAAAACACAGATTGCAAAAATCGGTGATCTGACTAGGTTTCGAATCCGCGACTCTTCAGTTACTATTCAAGCGCTTTACCCCAAGACCACCGCAACACCTTACCTTGCGTAGATAAGGCACGAAGAGACATTCAAAATAATTTTATGTTAGTAGTCCAGTGTGCTCTATCTAGGGCGTCAAATGAAATTATGAATATTTTGTGATGGACCTGGATTCGAATCCATATACGTGCCTTTCGTGGAGACCTAGAGGAGTCGGCAGTCTTGGAGAAAGCAACGAAATGATTCAACTATATAATTCCGAGAGGGTCGAGTGCGAAAAAGAGGAGATCCGAATTAGAATCCCAGTCCAGCACCAAAATTTTTAACGTCTCAAGTTAAATTCAATACGAGACACGTGACCTTAAAGGACAAGTGGTTTATAAAATAGAATAAAGTTTTGTAATATAAGAAAAGCTTTCCAGCGACAGAGTTACTGGTGCCGTGTATTCTGCCTGTTACTGGCAACGATAAATCGGCTCTGTCAAAGTTGATAGCGAAATAATTCGGTTTAATACGGATTGTTAACTACGGTGCAACTTGACGTTCTTCACTTGGTGTTACCAGCGGTGAAGTAGCCAGTTAAAAATATACACATGTCAGACCCTCTCCTTGTTATTCCCGTCAGCTGAAGCAGTATGATGTAGTGAAGACTGTTAAACTCTGCTCTTTCTTACCGGGAAGTACGGCATTGGATTATTTGGCTCCATAACAACACTACAACACTTATTGCGTCTGTATGCAATGCATAAGGATTCGAGAATTTACTTGTACTGCGGCTTACATTTCTGTATATGCTTGACGTAAACTGCAACTTCATTGTGTGTTTTACTTGATTTTTGTACTCACTGAAATAAAATTGCCTGATCTTCCAGTACGAGACCTTTCTCTCGTCCTTACCTCCTGTTAGTTTTACTTTCTAACAAGAGAAATAAACCCGGTAATTGATTCACAAACGACTAGTTCACGCTGTTAAGAAATTTTGCGAAGGAATTTCATTTCCTCTTAAAACGTGCTAAAATTTCGTGTGGCTCATTGGCCTGGTGCAAGTCTTTCGACTGCACGCCACTTCGGCGACTTGCGTGTCCCTAGCCTACCCCAATTATCCAACCGGGGAAATGGGACCTACAGCATATCGTGAAATCCGAACCACGTGTCGTTTCTGGCGACTCCTCACATCGTTAAGAGGTGAAGGCCGGAATAAAACGCAGACTTAAAAGAAACCCGAGGCCCGACCGGGTATCGAACTCGGGACCCTTCGGTTTCTAGTCAAACGCTTTGTCCCGAGACTACCGGGCCAGACATATCATTTTTCTCATATTTCCTTAATAAGAAAAGCTCGTTGTCAGGGTAGGATGAGGTCTGGGCCAGATTAAACTGTTCGTCTGATGGCATAAGTATTTTGCCGTAAGAAGTATCATAAGTTGTGTTTCTGTAGCTATGGAAATCATCAGCTGAAATAAAGACCATAAAGTGCGGTACAGATAAAAATGCAAAACGATTATCAACCGAAGGCCGAGCTAATGCTCAAACTGAGGTGTATTTTTTTCCTTGCCTTCCTCGACCGAGTATCGGAAGGCGTATGCAAAAATGTATAATGTGTTATGAATACTTGGAACGCTACATTTGCGTTGACTCTTCAAAAAAGAATACTTTGTTTACAACGAATTAAAATTAGTAGGCATGACGGGATTTGAGTCGATTTATGACAGATTACGAACTTACCGTCTTACTACGCAAAGCTTCCATTCGAATACACTCGCCTTACTGACTGGTATAATGTCATACGTGAGGTAACACACTTTCTTAAGAAGATACGATAGCCGGGACAATCTAAATTTTACTTTTAATCTCAGAAACACTGTCAGTATTACTACGTATGAAATTTAGAGACAAAATTCATTTCTACGATATTCGTAATAATACTAGAAACTTGTTTATGAAAGCTTTTTCAGAGCAAGTAGTTGGGAATGAATTTGACTTCTGAGGCAAAGAGTTTCCACATCGTATGGCACTTGCTTCCTCTTGCCTTGTCGATAGGTGCTTACTTGCGAAATGACACAAGTCAAGAGCTTTGATAAATGTCGTATTCTTGCACTTTATGAAGAGGGATACAGTATCAGCGCCATTTCCCGTGCTCTAGGATACAGCAAACCCACGATACACCTGTGGGTGAAGAGGATGGCAGATGAAGGCCATGTCAATAGTCATCGTCGCCCCGGACGTCCACGCACTATGACAAAGGAGCAAGACAATGATATACTCCGCTGCAGTGATGAAGACCCATTCCGCACCAGCACCGAAATTAGGAACGTTCTGCAACTACCTGTAAGTAGATAGACCATCCACCGTAGTCTCAACGAGGAAGGAAGATATGGACAAAAATAGGCGATAAAGGAATTGTTGACAGAACAACATAAGACTGCCAGATTAAACTACGTACTGGCATCTGGCATACGTAAGCAAACCAATTTCATTCTGGGAGCAGAGAAGGTATTTTCCACAGCACAAAAGGGTTCTGTCCATGTGTTTCGTCCAACTGGACCGAGATTCGACAGAAAATATGTCCATCAGAGGCAAAGGTGTGGCTGATCTGCTGTCACAGTTTGGGGATGGATGTCGGCAAATGCTTGCGGCATTCTGTGGGAACTGGACCGTCCGCCTACCAGTAGTTACTACTGAGAAATACTAGATAACAGAATGCTTCCTTCTGTTTGTGAGACGCTTCCGGAAGGCAGAATAATATTCTAACATGACCGTTCCCTGGACTACACCGCAAATTGTGTGAAACAGTGGTTTCGAGTTAACGGAGACGTTGATGTGTAGGACTGGCCTCCCAAAGATGCTGACCTCAATCCCATACAACACGTGTGGGCAGAGATGGAGAAGATTATTAGCAGCCGAAGACCTACGCCAGCAACGAAGGCAGCGCTATCTGAAGCAGTTCAGGATGCATGGGAAGAGCTGTCGCAGAATAGTGGGTTTGTAAGAAAACTAGTTACCTCTGTTCCCCGGCGGCTAAGTGCAGTTGTAGAGGAGAATGGAAACTGGACACGATACTAAATTATGTTGTCATCAGAGACAAAGCTTTGTTTATATTAAATGGAAGTGTCTTATTTTCTCGATTATTTTTCTTGGAGATTTACATTACTTCGAAGAAAAGAAAAATTATTTTGTGTTAATTTCAACCCTTCTGTAATAAAGAACTTCATCTTAAATTATTACACGAACTTTAAGAAAACCAGCATGAAAATTAAGAAGGCTTATGACGTCGATGCCAATGAAGGCATCAAAGAAACAACCATTTACTTTTTTTATTAAGTGAAGAAGGCATTTTATTTATTAATGTACTGTTTATTTAGATGTAGGCAGGGTACCAATATGGATAAAATCATAATAGAGGTGTCATTTTTAAAGGTGTTGAAAGGCCAGCTGGTAGACGCAAACTCGAGCGTTTGGGTCCACTACATCCCCATATTTACTAACTTGCAGTCGAATATAACTCATAATATATATGACATCCAGCTAAAACGCTTCTTTTGAGTCTTGTGATGCCTGTAAACTCAACCCACATGGTGTTCTCCTACTGTTGTAACATGCCGGCCACGGTGGCCGAGGGGACTGAGGCGCTCCAGTCACGGTCTGCACGGCCACTACGGTCGGGGGTTAGAATCCCCCCTCGGGCATGGATATTTGTGCCGTCCTTAGTATAAGGTAGTAGACAAGTAGTTTGTAAGTTTAGGGACTGATGACCCCGTAGTTCAGTCCCATAAGCTTAACAAATAAACAACTGTTGTAACAATCACTAACAGTGGTATATTGTCTGTGCATTCGGCTTTTGGGAAAAGGTCGCTACCAAGCTTATGTGGAACTGATTAAGTCTATTCGAAACTTCGACATTTTTTCTTGGAATATTTTAATTTTGGCACGTAAGCCAAGATAGCTATCCTTTTAATTTCAATCTTCTTTAGCCTAACAAGTTCCGATTTAACTTGACAAATTTCTTTGTAACCAAACAGCACGAGAAAAATGCATAGTAATTTGTGGAAAGTGGCTAGCGCGCAAGATTAAATTGCGTATACACATGAATTAATCGGAATCGGAAATGTAACTACGTAGTAGCGCACTTACCGTGTAATTTTTGCAGTGGCTTTTATAACAGAGTTAATTGAAATGTGAAATGCATTTGGTAGAAAAACGAAGACTTAATCTAAGACGCAATCCATATTTACACACGTTTATGGTGTGTGATAGTTTGTATCTTTGGACTAGAGTCAGTCTGTTGACATAAACAAATATACTTATATTTTACTTTAAATGTAACTTTCACCTTTCTTACTTACGGTACGTAAAAATCTGGATTGTTGTCGAGAAACTAAGATACCTTAAGCGCATCAACTTTCGGAAGGTTTTTTCACTATCAGACTTCACATAATTTTCTCCCTTCTTACAAAAAAGTTATAAATGCGTTTTCCATTACAAGTAACTTAATTGTACACAGAAAAAGTCAGGAAAAATTTAGTAACCTTCGCTAACACTGCTCTAACACGCATATGGCTTCTTCTTCATCGTGTTGTGTGAAATCACCAGAGCTTAAGCCAATAACAGAGCGTTTTTGATCACGTGACCTAAACTTGAAATTTAATTATATTCATACTATAATTTCAAAATAATAACAAATGTTTTGTAAGAACAACGACGGAAAATTCTATTTGAACATTACAATCATCCAGATTGAAAACAATTCGAACCCAATTTTAAACATAGCATAATAGCCTACTATATATGTCACATTCCAGATTTGGTAACCCATTTCAATGTGTAAGTAGGAAAAGGGGAACAAAATATTATGTTCTCATTACACTGATGTATTTTCTCGGTACGTCTATGTTAGCAAGAATACTTTTGCTTACTGTCCCATTCATTTCATACCAGACTGAGCTACAGTAAAGCGTAGCCAGGTTTACCTAGTTAACATGAAAATTTCGAATGTTGGTAAGGCAACAAAATTAGAAGAATGGTGAAATCAATAAAATATTTCGAAATGAAACATAAATCATTTCTTCCGTAAGACCTATGATTGTAAAATCGATCCTACACAGATATTAAAATGCCAAATGAGTAATTAACCCTTTAACTATAGTGAACTTCTACAGACGATCATTGTAATCGGACCTTGTAGAAGGTAGACTGCTGTAATAGCTAGGGAAAAGAAGTCCACTCTGATGAACTTCCGTCTCTAATGACCACTCTGTCGACGGGACGTCAAACGCTAATCTTCCTTCTTGTTTTCGCGTGAACTGGTGCAGTCCTCTGGAGAGAAAGACTTTCCAAGGCAATTTCAAAAACACTCCACCTCTGCAAGGCCATATTATTGTGGTATTTTAAGAAGTCAGCAGTTGTTACAGAGCTAAACGTCGCTCTCTGCGTGACATTCAAGTAAAAGCCGATAAACAACTGCATCGGATGACCATTTGATAAATACAGGACGTATTTTAAGGCGTTAACATCACTTCTCACTCTAAAACAAAATGAAAATGATCGCTTTTCAGTGAGTTAGACACCGAAAGTGACATCTTTCCAACATTTCAGCGTATTGTAACAATTACATATCGATAATTATTGTCCGCGGTGGGCGTCAGACTAGAACTACGAACAAACTACACCAACTGCGAGATACTATACAGTAATCCCATCTCGCGCACTCTGAGGGCAACCTCTTCCTGTTTCTTTCGCACCTCTCTGTTTCTGAGAGACTGGAGATTTCATTCATTAGATGCTTTTCACTTTTATTTAAACAGCATCACCAGCAGTTACACTGTAATCTTTACGAGTAGACCATACTTATGGTCCGTTTCGATTTTATAGAATGAATTACATATTCTAAACATTACTTTCGCGACTTTTTTTTCTTGTCTCATATTCTTATCACAAATGCTTCTCCTGTCACTTATAAGCTTGAATCGAATTATCATTGAAATTGTTCAGATGCTTAATTTTTTCGCGGATGATCTATTTTTCAATCACTGGAAAAGATTTATTTGCACGGTTCGTCTGATTGGAAACTATGCGCTCGAAACTTATGAAATATGTTGTGAAGTTTGCATTTTGTAATCAGGGAAATTCTATCTTTACATTTCTGCAGTTATGTGTTGGAGGTGGTGCCAACGAAAAAATTCATAAGGAAAATAGTATTCAGGTGTATAACATTAAAATGTATTGTGCAGAAAATGTTAATAACGTCTCGTGATGCTATTGTTAAAGAAATCGATGAAGACTTATTCTTCTATGCTGGGTATATCTCTTCTCAGTCAACACAGTGTCAGGCTGCGCGCCGCGCCTTCTAAGCCGCTATCTCCGTCAGCGCTAAGGCAGCGCGAGGAACACGGGCGCCCAGCAAACGTATTCTGCCTGCCGCTAGTCAAATGGAGAATTGGCAACATAGCAGAGTACGCTTGCTTGGCAACTCTGTGAGCGGGGAGTTACTTCCTGGTAAGCACAGAATTAAGCCGATAAATTCACTTGATTTTTCATGTCATTTCCATTCAATAATCTGAGTGATTTTCACTTAAGGTGTGACATAAAGTTATTAATTCATATTTTTGGGTCCAGGAAATTCGTTCACACGAAAATTGCAACCAATCTCTTCTTTTAAAGTTACGCCTGATCTGGTCTCCTAACTTGTCAGCCAGTAAGGAGGAACCAAATACCAGAAGTCCTCGCTAGCCTTCGGGTAACGTAGTCGACTGCGAAACGAACGTGCTGTCAGCTTTCGATGCCAATCGTGGTGAGAGCAAATATTTTTAGCTCTTCTCTGACAGAGCTACAGGTATCCAGATTGAAAATCAATAGGGAATTCTTAACAAAACTACTCAGTCAAAAAGGTGTTTAGCTGTTTCCAGGACGGCATTCTCTCATATACTCTGAAAGTGACTTAAATGCTCAGGTGGTTTACCGATTCCGTGCGTGTAGAAACCAATTCCTTTAGAGTTAAAGCTATCGCCGAACCATGTTGAAGTCAATTTGTCGAGAAATACATTTTCTTGACGGTTGGACAACTACTTTCAAAAATGAGTAAAAAGTCTTAACATGAGACTAGTATAATTTCTGTGTCAGATGCTTGCTTATAGTTAATCATTTCATTGAGCACCAAATTGTCTTAACTGCGTCTAATCGATATGCAAAGTGCAGTTTCCGTTACATTGACGTAGTAGTCTGGTGGATCGGTTGTAGTTTAGAATCTGTCATGTGTGCGTTCGATTGCACCTTATTGGTGTATATTTTTAACTGGCACGATCATGTCTACTTCACCTCTTGTAACACCAAGTGAAGATCGTCAAGTTGCGCCGTAGTTAACAATCCGTATTAAACCGAATTATTTCGCCATCAGCTCGGACAGAACCGATTTATCGTTGCCAGTAACAGGCAGAATACACGGCAACCAGTAACTCTGTCGCTGGAAAGCTTTTCTTATATTACAAAACTTTATTCTATTTTATAAACCACTTGTCCTTTAAGGTCACGTGTCTCGTATTGAATTTAACTTGAGACGTTAAAAATTTTGGTGCTGGACTGGGATTCTAATTCGGATCTCCTCTTTTTCGCACTCGACCCTCTCGGAATTATATAGTTGAATCATTTCGTTGCTTTCTCCAAGACTGCCGACTCCTCTAGGTCTCCACGAAAGGCACGTATATGGATTCGAATCCAGGTCCATCACAAAATATTCATAATTTCATTTGACGCCCTAGATAGAGCACACTGGACTACTAACATAAAATTATTTTGAATGTCTCTTCGTGCCTTATCTACGCAAGGTAAGGTGTTGCGGTGGTCTTGGGGTAAAGCGCTTGAATAGTAACTGAAGAGTCGCGGATTCGAAACCTAGTCAGATCACCGATTTTTGCAATCTGTGTTTTAACCCAGCATTCACGTCTCAACAATGTGTGTCATAAACTACACGTGGTTTGGATTCCACGTTAAACTGTAGGTCGCCTTTCCCGGTTGGATAATTGGGGTAGGTTAGGGACATGCAAGTCTCTGAAGTGGCGCATAGTTGGATGACACACACCAGGACTCTGAGCCACACGAAATTATTATTATTATTATAACAACGATATGTGCTGTTGTTACTAGTCAGACGCGCACGCATCGTCATTCCTGTTGAGTTAACATTTGAGATTTAACGTCCATTCGTGCTTAGAAAGGTCACCGGTAGGTTAGGGGTTCGATTCCCGGTGACGCATAACGTAATTATATCCTGATTGCAGATTCAAACGTCCCGCTGCTGGTGAAATAATTAGACTACTAACATCTGGCTTCACTTAGTTATCTTCCATTTAGATATCGGGTATGTAACTCAAAATCAAAGGTTTGTAAATCTATGGGACCATACTACTGTGGTCATCAGTCCCTAGGCTTAGAACTACTTAATCTAATCTAAGGACAACACACACTCCCCTGACCGAGGAAGGACTCGAGCAGCCTCGTATGTAAGTCGCACACAGAAATGAGTCTGGGTAGTTGTGATTAGGGACATAACGGTGATTATTAAGTTCCTGGTTCAGTAAGAAATAAATAAATAAAAATATTTTAGAATTGGCATTTTATATGATTTGATTTGCGCGTTTTGATATTTGTGAGGAAACCTCCAATATTTCACACATCTTTATGCTTCGTCAGCTGTAACAATCTTAGGCATAATCAAGTATCTATAAGACATGAATGCATTGCTTAGTTAGCTACGGCTACAGGTGGTTGGTTTGATTCCAGAACAAGGTAGTTTGTCATATCAATTCAAGTTCCAAGATGTGTACAATATTTGTTCAGGTATGGATACGGAGAAAATGTCGGTGATACACAGTTAATATTGAAGTTTCCATAGTGCGTTTGCTGCTGTTAATTGAGTTTTTATTATCTGGTTAGTTCTACAATCGGTTAATAAAAATCAGCTCGCCAGTGGAACGACGTTCCGCAATTGTGAGAAAACTATTTAGAGAACAAAAGTACTTCAAATTTCTACAGGACTTTAGGATTTCCGATACTATAGTAAAATCTGTTGTTTCTAACAATATTAAATGTTGTTTAAGAATTAATTAATGTTTTATGTGACGGAGTTTGTTATATGAGACTGTAATAAGTATGATAATACTTAAGATATGTCATTGTAATAAATTGGATTTAATAACCGTTAAGGACTTAATAACGTGTTTCCTTGTATTTGCAAAATCGTAGTGTTAATTTACAACTGGAGTGATTGCCATAAAGAGCTGTTGTCTGTAGTGGATCCATTTTTAATATTCGAACGACTATACCGCGGAGCGAGCAGAGCACCCGCAAGACACGTACGTTAGTTGGGTTGCATGCACATGAGGCGAAACGCAATTCAGATCGTTCGGATATTTTTGCGCATGGTAGTACATTATTTTTACGGCAGCATCAGAGAGTGTTAGGCGCTATTGTCCAGCTTTATTCCTCAGGAGATGACATCATCAATCATTAAAGAATTCCTGAATGTAATTATAACAGATGTGAAATTCGGTCTTGAAGAGATTGTTATATCATGTTTGACTCCACACTTAATTGTTTATGCTCAGAAACTGAATTCAAATATGTAGAAGATTATAGCGATAATACCCACAATGCACGGTAACTGAAATATTTCCGACTGACTGCAGTCTTCTACAACAACTTCTTACTTTTTTGGTTAATTATGTGTCTCTAAGAGAAAATAATTTGAATGAAGAAACATACAAGTTTGACAGGTATTGTATTTCTATCAGAAAAAATTTAAAATTAAAATGATTTAATGGTGTATGCAGCGTATCTAAGAGCTGCAACAAAAACACCGAAATTAAATAATTGAATGTATGGGGATGAGATCAGTGAAGCTACACAGTTATTTAACGAAATAGCAGAACAAAACGTTCAGTGAAGCTACACAGATATTTAACGAAATAGCAGAACAAAACGTTCAGATATGCTGGACTAGCAGTGTAACAAAGCTCAGGTAACGGTTTTGTTTTTCCTCATTTCCCTACAATACCTTCCTACTGGATGCCGATCACTGAAGAAGACATCTGCGCAGTGATGTATTTCGACAGTGGAATTACCGTTCGTCAGCAAGAAATAGCCGCTCGTTAGTGGTCTTCTGGGAATTGTGTTTGTTTTTCGCTTCTGCTTTTAATGAGCACCCGTTTACAATACAGGTTCTTTGACAGATAATGAACGGCGTCGAGAGTTGTGATGTCCGTATTGAAAGAGAACTGGAAGAGAACCAGACTAAAATGGAGGACATCTACATGTCTGCGTGCGGGAAAAGGTTTAGTGCTTTTAACGGCGCGGCTGGAGATACGTTGCTATTAAGCCTCTGCTCTAGCACAAACGGATTGCAGTTTTGATGCGGTGATAAACAAAATCTTAGACAGTGCAGTTGCGAGAACAGCGATCAGTTTTTAATTAACATTGACTTTTAATATATTCGAAAAAACGCGTGCGATTTGGTTATTCTTCAAGGGTTCTAGTACTCACATATATAAGTGGTGTACAATCTATGAAACTCCTTGGTCTAGTGATCATTTATATAGATGTCATTAGTATCGGTATCCCGTAACTGTCGTGCAGTACAGTGAGAAAAATGAAATATCACGCACTTCCTCCAGCCCTACCAAATTGAGCAAATCGAATGGGTTTTGCACAGTACGTGTGGTATAGGGTGGTCTTTATACGGATTACAAAAGTATCATTAGTTCACGAGTGGTTGCTGAATAAAACCACGAAAAATCGCAATTTCTGGGTGCAAAAACTACAAGTACTGGGCATGGGCACATTTACAATTTCCATCCACTGCATGTTTCTAAAATTCTGAAACAACTTTTGTAGCATTTTTTTTTATCTTTTTTTATATTACTCCTTTATCGAAAGCCAGAGGGTCAGTGTTGCTGTACAGCAGAGCCAAGTTACTGAAATCAGTTTTTAGTCGTTTTTGCACCGAGGAAGACAAAGCATAGCATTTTTTCTTTGCTCTCCATTTCGTCAAAACCGTCATTCACTTTGAAAGAAGCTTGTCTCCATGTAACCCTGGTCTCGTATCATAAGGTAGTAAATCAATTGCGAAATGCATTTTTTCTTTCCTCTCCATTTCGTCAAAACCGTCATTCAGTTCGAAGGAAGCTTGTCTCCATGTACCTCTGGTCACATCTTCAAATGTGTCCAAAGTTTTGTTCCAAAAAGCTGTTCATAATGCAGATAAAGCTGCGAGAAAATGGAATATTAGATACTCTTACTAGGCGGTGAGTTGATGACTTGGACAGGACTACAAACATGTCTGGAGAGTCCATCGCTCCATAATAGAGAAGAAAGAGATTGTAGATCGCAAGTACATCACAGAATAAAGACACGATCTACCCTAAACAGTGGTGAATTTTCACAGTTACCGCCAGTAGGCTATTAAATTTTTGCCGCCCCTACCGACCTATTTCACAACCACACTAATTATATTTTTTTGTCAATGAAATTGTAGCATTTTGTTTTGTGCACTGACGTCCCAATTACACCACCTGTTTTCGTAATTAGTAATTAGTTTGACTGTTAGCTAGGGGATCGAAGTGACACTTCCTAGATTATTTTCACAACCAAACTATTTGGTTTGAATTGCACAAGAAATAGTGTTCGTTTATATCTCTGAGCTAGTATATGCACAGTCACACACTACAAACAATATGGGGATAACGTATGCCTTAATACTTCTTACGTAATAGCTTAATGTACATTCGGTAAACGTAATTAAATAACTTTTATTTCACTTATTTACAATTTACAAACTTTGGCCCAACATTTGCCGCCCATAAAATTTGCCACTCTAGGCTCCAGCCTATTCAGCGTCCTGTTAAATCCGCCACTGACCCTAAGAATAACACACTACTGGCCATTACTACACCAAGAAGACACGCAGATGATAAACAGGTATTCATTGGACAAATATAATAGAACTGACATGTGATTATATTTTCACGCAATTCGGATGCATAGATCCTGAGAAATCAGTAGTCAGAACAACCACCTCTGGCCGTAATAACGGCATTGATACGCCTGGCATTGAGTCAAACAGAGCTTGTATGGCGTGTACATTTTTAGATACCATAGTTCATCAAGAGTAGTGACTGGCGTATTACGACGAGCCACTTGCTCGGCCACCGTTGACCAGACGTTTTCAATTGGTGAGAAATCTGGAGAATGTGCTAACCAGGGCAGCAGTCGAACATTTTTCGTATCCAGAAAGGCCCGTACAGAACCTGCAACATGCGGTCGTGCATTATACTGCTGAAATGTAGGGTTTTGCAGGGCCGGCCGCGGTGGCCGAGAAGACTGAGGCGCTCCAGTCACGGTCTGCACGACCACTACGGTCGGGGGTTCGAATCCCCCCTCGGGCATGGATATTTGTGCCGTCCTTAGTCTTAGCTAGTTCATAAGTAGTTTGTAAGCTTAGGGACTGATGACCCCGTAGTTAAGTCCCTTAAGTTCTACAAACATTTGAACAATTTGGTTTTGCAGGGATCGAATGAAGGGTAGAGCAACTGGTCGTAACACATCTAAAATGTAACGGCAACTATTCAAAGTGCCGTCGATGCGAACAAGAGGTGACCGAGACGTGTAACCGATGGCACCCCATACCATCACCCCGGATGATACGACAAATACACGCTTCCTATGTTCGTTCACCGCGATGTCGGCAAACACGGATGCGACCGTCATAATGCTATAAACAGAACCTGGATTCATCCGAAAAAATTACATTTTGCCATTCGTGTACCCAGGTTCGTCATTACGAAAAAAGAGTTCAAATGTTTGTTAAGCTTATGGGACTTAACTACGGGGTCAACAGTCCCTAAACTCACAAACTACTTATGAACTAAGGACGGCACAAATATCCATGCCCGAGGGGGGATTCGAACCCTCGATCGTAGTGGCCGTGCAGACCGTGACTGGAGCGCCTCAGTCTCCTCGGCCACCGCGGCCGGCTCGTCATTGCGTACACCATCTCAGGCGCTCCTGTCTCTTATGCAGTGTCAAGGGTAACCGCAGACATGGTCTCCGAGCTGATAGTACATGCTGCTGCAAAAGTCGTTGAACTGTTCGTGCAGATAGTTGTTGTCTTGCAAGCGTCCCCACGTGTTCACTCTCGGATCGATACGTGGCTGCAAGATCCGTTACGGCCACGCGGATAAGATGCCTGTCATCTCGACTGCTAGTGCTACGACGTCATGGGGATCCAGCACGGCGTTCCGTATTGCCCTCCTAAACCCACAGATTTCATATCTGCTAACAGTCATTGGATCATGACCAACGAGATAGGCTACTATCCGACCTTTATCAAAGTCGGAAACGTTATGGTACGCATTTCTCCTCCTTACACGGGACATCACAACAACGTATCACCAGGAAACGCCGGTCAACTGCTGTCTGTGTATGAGAAATCGGTTGGAAACTTTCTCATGTCAGGACGTTGTAGGCGTCGCCACCGGCGCCAACCTTGTGTAAATGCTCTGAAAAGCTAATCATTTGTAAATGGCAGCATCTTCTTCCTGTCGGTTAAATTTCGCGTCTGTAGCACGTCATCTTCGTGGTGTAGCCATTTTAACGGCGAAGAGTAAAATAATAATAGAATAAAAATATAAATAAATACAAAAGTCCCACAATTTTTAAATTTATTGTATACAGAATTTAGCGTTAAAACATTTTGAACTTTATCCTATATGCGCTATGTCGACTGTTTGGCGAGAAGGAACAGCGAGAACTGTGCAAGGATGACGGCCGGTAAAAATCGTTGGGTGTGCAAGCTCACATTAGACGACGTGTGGCAATGTACGGCCTGCACCGGCCCGGGCACCGACGGTTGCAGTGGCAGTCGCCGGCAGCTGACCGGCTTTTTGCCGGAGCCGTACTCAAACAAATTGTAAAGAAGTTTTGCATACACGGCGTCAGGGCCACAGGAAAGGACATAGTGATCCAAAAGGATAAAAGAATTACTTTTAGACATCCGTACGGCATAACACCATGACCTTTGAGGACAAGAAAAGGAATCTGTTATTTCCCAGTAGAATCTGTGATACACTTCCCTTATCTTCTATATGCATAAAAATTAATGTTTGTCTGTATGTCTTCTATATGTTAATAAACCATTCATTCTATTGCAATGAAACTTTGGTGTACAGTTCACCATACGTCCACGAAGGTTTCTGGCCCAAAAACAAAAGAACACGACACATAGCTCTTAAATAATGAGAGGTCACCTCGTGGGAGTAACCAGATTTATGCGTCAATTATTGGAAAATGGGAGTAGTTAGGGACCTGCAACAAAGTTTGCATGTAATTTGAGACGTTTATGAAGCGCTTTATAACTGACCCTCCCCCCCCTCCCCTTAACATGAACACAAAAGATGAAACGGAAACAAGTCTACCGCTTACAAGTTTCGCTGCAGATCTCGAAAAACTGTCCCACAAGGCATGAAATTCTATCAAATAAAGTTAGCCTTACAGATTTGCACGTTACTATTTTTCTCTGCAAGTTTCCCTTAATTGTCTTGCAGGCAAAATTAAGGAATCTGTTTTCTTAATCTCTATCTACATAAAGGCGAAAGGACACTCACCACTCACTCACTGACTAAACACGAAATCTCGAAAACTACATCACCTACGAAGCTGAAATTTGGCAGGAATATAGTTTATAGGTACAAAACGTCAGCTAAGAAAGTAATTTGTGATAGGTGCCTGGTGGAGCATACTTCTCCTACAGGAAATCTACAGTTTCATTCCGAATTTCACAAAATTTCGCATGAATGACCTTCAAAACAAGAGGAACGTTACCGTCTACCTTAAGTTTCATACGGCGCTTGGGGGAGGACACTAGCTGTTGGTATGCCGTTTTCGGCTATCAAACGAAGCATTTCAGTGAATACGTAGCGATCTTCTATGGGTTTGCCTAGTGGCATAAACAGCAGTATACGGTTCCAAATGTTGAGTGGGAGGCTTCACCTATAATTACCGCACTTTCACAGACGAAGCAATGGACATTTTTGCACGTCCACAATAATGTGGACGAAAGCAAGAAGGCACAATGGTAGGTTGGATTGCTGAATTAGCTTACCCTGCCATATTAGTTTTAACTAGGGAACTAGCGGATTGGACTTCATTCAGATTACTGGGAAGTTTTGTCTGATTCAATTCAACTACAGATTTAAACAGGTTGTTTCTTGATTGGTTTTCAGAGATATAACCGACGCACAACGCAGCGAATGGTAATGGAGCGATAAAGCAAGGCTAACTTATATTTCGGTAAAGTCGCTTCCGTGCAATGGCACTGACACCTGCGCATCATCATACTGCATTTACTGTAACAGCCTTTTTTAGTTCATATTTTCATTGCGAAGTGTAGGCATGGCCTCAGTCACCCTCTGATATTCTTCTTCTGATATTTACCATGATACTTCTGTCCTATAGGAACAGAGCAATAAAAAATGGCGCACTTAAACCAACCTTTTCTGCTCATGCAGAGCGTTCGCGAGGCAGATTAACTTTGCTCCACTTGATAAGATTCAGAACTGATATTTCATGCAACTTAAAGGCAGAACCGACAGTAAGCGCTGTTTCTGCCGTGTTTCGACACTGCAAGAAAAGAGTGGTTTTTGGAAAGCACCGATGCCCCTCGCGCAAGCACCCCAAAGCTCGAGTTGGCGTGGCCTGTATCAACTGAAGATTGGAACAGTTTAATTAGTTAATAATGTGACGTTGGTATATAGCTACTTCGTTTCTCTCTACTTAACCCCTTAATGCATAGTGTAGCTGATAAGCTACATACCTCATTTTACCATTATCTCTCAAACTGATCAAAATTTTTCAAAAAATTTTCAAAGGTTTGTTAAGCTTATGGGACTTAACTACGGGGTCATCAGTCCCTAAACTTACAAACTACTTATGAACTACTCACGAACTAGGACGGCACAAATATCCATGCCCGAGGGGGGATTCGAACCCCCGACCGTAGTGGCCGTGCAGACCGTGACTGAAGCGCCTCAGTTCCCTCGGCCACCGCGGCCGGCAAAAATTTTTCCACAAATTCATTTGTAGCTGGTTGTATACACAGTATTACATGTGCTATTATCTCGTCCTAGAAATTATAACTCGCAGAGCGCTACTGAATCAGTTAGACATTGCGTTACGCCTAACATGTGCGTTTGTTTACTTTAGTATGCCTCCTTTCCCATGTAAAAGCAGTCAATCACATACTACAGTTGCATTATGAGTCACTTTCTGGAAAAATTAGAGGCACAGTAGTGAGATTTACTGTATCGGGTACGTCATGGAAGCACTATGCAGCTAACCAGCTATGAACAGTTTGTTGCTAGTAGTGCTTAATAATTTTAAGGATTTGTCTCATATATACGTTATATATATTAATCGTGGTAATTTTATAGCTTCAAATAAAAAGTCATTCATTAAAGAGTAAATTGTCAGTTGTGGTAGAATGCAAGTTGCGGCGGAGCGGCCAAGCGCACTGAGGAGCTATGCTACGAAGCGCGAGTCCGTTCGCCGTCCGGGGTGCGAATACCCCCTCGGCCATGGATGTTTGTGCCGTCTTTAGTATAAGCTAATTCATAAGTAGTTTGTAAGTTTAGGAACTGATGACCCCGCAGTTGTCCCATAACCTTTACAAACATTTGAACATTTGTAGAATGCAACCATTTGCATGGAAATGTTATACAGGACGCATTACCTGTTTGAAACTTCCTGGCAGATTAAAATGGTGTGCTGGAACCGGGACTCGAACCTGGGACCTTTGCCTTTCGCGGGCAAGCACTCTACCGACTGAGCAATCCCGACACGACTCACGATGCCACCTCACAACTATAATTCCGCCACTACCTCACCTCCTACTTTCCAAAGTTCACAGAAGCTCTCCTGCGAACCTTGCAAGACTAGCACTTCTGAAAGTAAGAATATGGTGGAGACATGGCTTAGCCACAGCCTAAGGGATGTTTCCAGAATGAAACTTTCACTCTGCAGCAGAGTGTGCGCTGATATGAAACTTTAATCTGCCAGGAAGTTTCATATCAGCACACTCCGCTCCAGAGTGAAAGTTTCATTCTATATTAAGTGTTTATTTATTAGTACGTATATTTCAGTCTTATTCTAAGCACGGATTCGTGCAGTTCCAACCGTACGAAAAGGAAGGTGTACCTTGTAAGCAGCTACGGATAAAACGGAGCAGGAAAATACTGTGCACAACCACTGGCTGTAATGATCTGCTAAATAATCACCACCTCGTGGTCGATAAGGACTTATTCACTACGTTCACATGCGACACATCTTTCGGAAGACGAAAACCGATTTTCGTAAACCATTTTTCTCTGTCGTGTTTACAATGGCATAGCCTGAATCGGATTTCATAGCTCACTTAATATGGCGGCTGGAAAACAGCTGATTCAGTTCTGTCTTTATTCTGCACAATCGCTATTTTTCTTTATTTAAATACACGGATTTAATTTCACTCTAATATTTACACTTTTATTTTACATTATAAAATATCACTCTTTCCATATATGCCGAAAATGCGTAACAAGAAAACACAATCTGACAAGCCAAGAACGCTTCAAAAACGGTTGCGTTTACATGGGCACGAAAACCGACTGTGGAACTGGAAAAACCGCTTTATACAAGCGGATTTCCAGAATCGATTTTGGAGTTAAAAAATTTTTCAAGTGTTTGTAGAGCTTATCGGACTTAAACTACGGGGTCATCAGTCCCTAAACTTACAAACTACTTATGAACTAGCTACAACTAAGGACGGCAGAAATATCCATGCCCGACCGTAGTGGCCGTGCAGACCGTGACTGGAGCGCCTCAGTCCCCTCGGCCACCGCGGCCGGCGATTTGGGAGTGTTTACATGACCAAGCAAAAGTGGAATTGGGAAATCGGTTTACGAAATCCGGTTTTGGGATATTACGCACTGAATGCTCATGGAGATGCCAAGCTAGCTGAATTATATTTACCTCGAACCCGTGCTATAAGCGTCCATACGGATCAAACCAAGGCCCCAGCTAACGCCCTGAAACACTGGCGCTGGCCGCGACTTTCCGAGACCCGCCCCCGTTTTTTAATTCCTTTTTCTTTCTGAGCCGGCCGTGTTGACAAGTGGACGGGAGCAGCGATCTTAATTACAAGTGCAAACGAACGCGTTTTGGCCCCGAAAAGGAGGCGCGCCCGGCTGCGGAGAGCGGCACTCCCAATTTCCAAAGGCTAATTGAGTTTGCTAAAGAGCACGGAGAGTGTCGCTGCGCCGGCTGCTAGAGGGGTTGGGTTGTTGGGGGAGGTGGGGGGGGGGAAGAGGGGAGGTCAGTGGCGAGTCCCGGTGAGGGAGGGAGGGGGGGCGGCGGGTCTCAGTAGCCGGCTGGAACCCGTTTCGGCCGCTCTCTATAGCATTTAATTACACATGCTGAAGTGAGCAAGCACTCGAGTGTTTCGGCCGGCCGGCGCTCCTCCTTTTATGTTTATCACCCCGGGCGTCCCTCGGTCGGCGTGCCTCTCCTTTTTCTTTGTTTTGCTCCTCCCCAGAGGGTACCGGGCCACTCCCGTGTACAGACATAATTTCTCCGACCGCCGCGTATCGGATGGCCCGAGTCCGGCCCGGTCTGTTCACACGTTCGGTCGGCCGCTTGCTGCCACCCCCTCCACTCCTGCTTTAGAGCTTCGGAACTGGAGGACCTCATGCTGACGGCAATGAACAAGTTTGCCGGACACTTGAAGCGGCAGATGGGCCAGCAGGTGTGCCTTCCGGCTCGTTACCAGACTCCCTATCGACGGGCAGATAGAGCGCGCTGGTACTAAATAATGGACACGCCGAGTTTAATTAACTGCTGACGTATCCTATCTTCAAGGAAAGCGCTATTATCGATACCTTATTTATTTACGGTATTAGTCTCTGTCGTGACTGCTGTCATTTTTGCTCAAGCACATCGTAGCTTCCATGAATCGACCAGAACTGGCCAAAACAGATCAAGCGAAAACGTGGCAGCATCACAATTCTTCCATTAACCCTCTAATGACCACATTATTTTCAGAAGTTGTAGACTTTTATGAATACTTTATTGAGCTAACTAGCCACACATAAAATTATAGTTTAAATCTTGAAAGTGAGAGTTTAGCATACGGATGTAAAAAAATTTGAACTATTGTTCCCACCGAATTTTTGAGTAACTGGATTTGATTATTAAAAATGTATATCTTTTATTTATTTAGTACAAAAACATATTAAACATTTCATTTACTTCTTTATTAGCTTATATTGTCCACTGAGTAAAAAGAAAATAATAATAATAATAATAATAATAATAAAATAAAAAAAACGCTGATACGTTCGAAACAGTGGCTTGTTTTTCCACATAAACTGGGCTTCCGTATTGACTGACTAACAATGTATAAAAACAACCACTTTCGTGCGCCTGTTGACAATCTGCATGTAGTTAGCACACTCTAACACAGGTGGTACATGTTAGAAGTGGGATCACTATAGTTCCCACTGGTGACTAAAGGGTTGACGAAATTCTGAGCCCGTTAAAAACTCAACCACTGTCACTGACGTACTGTAAATTTCGTATCCCAGTTCAACAGGGTCGGAGTGGTTCGCTATAACATTGGAATGGTTATAATAATAATAATAATAATAATAATAATAATAATAATAATAATAATTTCGTGTTGCTCATTGGCCTGGTGGAAGTCTTTCAATTGTACGCCACTTCGGCGACTTTCGTGTCACTAGCCTACCCCAGTTAACCAACCGGGGGAAGGGGACCTACAGCTTAACGGGGAATCCAAACCATGAGCAGACTGAAAAAATCTCACGTCCGACCGTGTTTCGAACTCGCGACCCTTCGTTTCCAGTCGAGCGCTTAACCCCAAGACCACCGTGCCCGATTATTGGATTAGTTAATTACACTGTTGTCATTAACGTAGGTACTGTTGATGTCATATCCCGCTTGAACAGGGTCGGCGTGGTTCACTATAACGTTGGAATGGTTAATTACACTGTCATCAGTGACGTACTGTCAATTTCGTATCCGGCTTCAGTAAGGTCGGCGTGGCTTACTATGACGTTGGAATGGTTAATTACACTGTTGTCACTGACGTACTGTTGGTTTCCAGTCCCACTTGAGCAGTGCCAGCATGGTTTGTTTACTTTCCATTATGAATCATAGTAACCGTACAACTTCCTTAACAATGAGCTTCGTTTTTAGCGGTTTCAAGTGTGTTCACGTGTGCTATAGTATTAATAAAAGCAGATTTAGCTGAGACATTCACACAGTTTTAGTTAAGGTTATTACCATCATTTTGCAAAATTAAAGTCTCTCAGTTTATGGCCAAGTACTTCATAAACCACAGTTACCCCCCCCCCCCCCCCCAAACGTCTTGCCTCTCTGTAATTTGTGGGAAACTACTGGGGCCTGTTTTCTTAGCTTCATCAAATCATTAAAAACAAAATAAATGGAAATATTTCTCTACTGTAACCTCGTACAAGTTTATATGATTATATTTCATTTTACTTGTAGAATCACATATTAAAATGTCTGCAAATTTCGTCAATCACTTTGCATATAAAGGAGATTGTACATGATAATATTATCTTGGGCTGTGATACCCGGTAGGAAGAATAAATGGTTTGCAGACGCTACAGCGGACTAATTTATTGACGCGTCAGATGTGTTTAGCAGATAGATGCGGATGTCCTTAGAAACTGGGACATAGGAAATGAACTGAGATGGTGGAGCTGCCTCTCGTCAAACGGGGTGGCAGAGAAAGCACATCGTGCGAAATGCGGAAGCAGAGGTCCGCATTAACTGAGGCTCAAGGTGCCGCGCGACAGTAGCGTTGTCAGCCGATGTAGCACCGAATGATGTCGGCATTCCGTGGGTACGTCTGGACCAGCAAAGAAGGCTACCATTGCGGTGGGTCATGAACATAGAGTGTGAAGGCTGCGCGGACGCCACCCTGGCATTAGAGTCAGCCAGAAGTAGAGAGCCTATATGGTGAGAGTTCGGCTGACAGCCAAGGACGCCATTTTTTTACCAGATTTGGTGGGCTCTGTATATGTCTGAATACTTACAGCGTGCGTTTCTGTACTGTAGGCGGCCTTTAATGCTCCTGACAGTGATTTAACCTTATAGTTACATACAGGTTGTATTACGATAGACACTGCTCCACTTTTGCACGTCTTCTGTCCGTTCTATTTTTGTAGATTATCGTGTCGTTTGTCTGTCGTTCACGATAAATTAAAAAACTTCGCGGCAATTTTTAGGTTCAGTATTGATTTTTATACGATTTACTGAGTGTAATTAATAATATGTATTACATAATCACTAAGAACAGTCAAGAGAAATATTACATTGTTCCTCTGTTGGCTGTATAAACCGAAGTGAAGATTGTTATATGATACTTGTGTTCGCAATGAATGAGGATATTCGGAATCAGGGGCAGGTGAAAGTTAATCGAGAAAGAGGGAACTGTAAAGGCGATTTATGGAAACCAACGAATTATTCCTGTCTGTGTAAAGGAAATAGAACTATTGACTGCGAAATTCCCAAGTGGTGCGGTGGTTGCGTAATGAATTCATACTGTGAAGGTCGCCAGTATCTAGTAAGCGGCAAATATATTTTTAAACAGTGTTAGTTCACGATTTTGATTTCTGACATGTCGTGCTACAATACCTGTTTTAACTTGGCTACGGCACCAAACTCTTGGCTGTGTATTACTGGCTATTCACAGTCCTATAATTGGTTACGGCATGCATCATGAAAAAGGGAGAGTAGCGGGACTTTGACTCGTTGTATTCAGTTACCTATTTCAGTGAGTTTGTTATTTCAGTCGAGATAGTATTCTTTCGATTTTCTGTGATATTCTGTTCCTATAAGTGTGTGTGCAGAACGACGTTTTTGGTATCTCTCGGTGTATGAAAATGTTATAAGATCGACAGGAGCAAATACTTTCGGAAAATACCATCCAAACAGTTCCGAAAATATCAAGGGGTGGGATCATCTTAACAGGTCATGCATTCAAGTTACTGAAGAGAACATAATTCAGAAGAATGGGAAAAAGTAACTACGGCTCTGTTAGATAACAATTTCTCTATCGAAAAGGGTAAGGCAAGAAGAGAGACTTGATACTGTTTTTCATAATGGAAAAAAAAATTATCAAAGTGACGTTCATACGATTTGTTGACCTAGAAACATCGTTCAATAAGACTTTGGAAATTTTGGGATTAGGATGGAGTACAAAGAGAAAATAATGAGATTTTAAGACTATCAGCGAAGGGCTCGCATAAAAAATGGTTTGCCTATATTATATATACAGAGAAGAACAACGGAAATAAAAGGGTCAAGAGTAGGAAAAAAATTCAGGTTGAAAGAATATGCATGATAATTCTAACGACGTTGCTATACTCATGAATGTAAAGAAGAGTAGCAGGATCTTTTGAATGGAATGAACTCCCCAATAAATACAGATTAGTGACGGAGAGTATTTCGCAAACAGACAAAAGTAAAGAGATGCAATAAAGCTGAAAATATTGAGAAATTTAAGATCAAAATTGGTACACTAGACGAAGCTGGGACATTGAAAGGTGACAACCACATGATAGGACGGAAATCACGGTTAAGATGTGTGTACTGGTATGGAACAGTGGTCTTCATCTAAGAAAGAAGTTTCTGAAGATGTACTTTTGTATAACAGCATTTTCCAGTGGGAAATTATGGGAAAACTGGAAGAGAAGAAATCCATGCGATTAAGATGTGGTACTACAGAATAATGTTGACAAATTGACGGGCCAAAGAAACTAGTAATGGCATGCTTATGCAAACTAATGGATTTAAAAACACTCATAGGACGCCGCTACGGTCGCCAACGCTTACAGAGGAGCATTCACGAAGATATGAATATATTTTAAGTAAATAAATTTAAAAATAAGTTCATCTAAAAAGTGGTCGGCAAATGTTTAGTTGCGGAGTTACGCCTAGCAAAAGATGTGGCCTGAAACTTCGCTAATACGAAGCCGTCGCAAAACTGTACGAGGTTAATGTAAACCACGACTTACATATAATTTGTGGTTAGTGATCTGATGAATCTAGCAAAACATTTCCCAGAGAGGTATCTGAAGTAATTTTCCAGAAATTCCAGATATTACGCAAGTAAATGCCAGAGATTATACAAGTATATTTGTTTACTTTCCGTTATTACAAAGTTGGCAACCGAACAACGTCCTTATCACTGAACTTTGTTTCTTCCGGTTTAACACGAATTCACGGGTGCTATGGTATTAATAAAAACAGATTAACTCACACATTTGTACGCTTTTATTTAACTTTATTATCATCATTTTACAAAATTATATTCTATACAATTTCTATTAAAATCTTTGTGCAAATTACAAATTACAAATTTTCCCAAATTATATGTTTGCTTCTCTGGGATGCCTGGTTTGTTCAGATATGATCTACAACCACTCCCACTCTTACGGATTTATGGACAGCCGTGCAAGATGATGGTGTGAATTCCAGAACGTCGTGCGCGGCAATTCTGCGTGCTGGTACGGTCCTACACGATATTAGGCAACTGTACCAGTTTGACTGTTGATTGTAGATGGACTGATAAGGTAACCAATGAGCATGATCTCGCCAGAACTCCCGAAGAAAAGAATGTATAGAAAACACCGACGAGAAGATACAGGATGACTGGAAAGTATGTTAATATATCATGGAATAAACTCCATAGTATTACAAAGAATGTGAAGAAGGTAAAACCTGTACGGGAAGGCAGAGATTGGAAAACATTCAGTATTTACATGAAGTCGCCTCGCGTAAGTGCTTCTCTCAAATGAAGTGAATAGCGCAGGACAGTAATTGGTGGTGGGATGCATGAGAGCAGTCATAAATCTGACGTCTAGTAATAATAATAATAACAGTAATGATATATTATTGTTTTCTGCATGCACTACTCGACAATTTGGCTAAATAAGAGAAGGATTATTTCAATATTGGGCGGTGTCCAACAAATTAGATAGGACTCTATCATTCGGTACCAAATGTCAATCAATAACAAAGCGTACAGATACGATCTAGATAAGGCAGGTTGTTATATGCCGCGGTGGGTTGGCCGACTGCTGTAAGATACCTTGCCCTCGGCATAAGTTAGTTTAAATAGTTTGTAAACCCAGGGACTGATAACCGCAGCAGTTAAAATAGTATAGTCGTATTTCATGGATGGCTGGGAGACCCCGAAGGTCAGGTTCAGCCTCGTAATTGCTAAGATCTCATCCTTCGCGTCCGCAGGAACCTTTCCTTTGCGGAGTGTGAGAACTGTGTGCTGAAGTGTCTGTGTTGTTGGTGACTGTAATGGCTGCGTATGTAATGTAGTGTTCGTATTGGAGTTTATGGCAGAAGGGAGAGGGTGAAACCCGGTGCTGGCGCTTAGCCTACACCTCTCGAAAAGCACCAAGCTTAACGTCCCCAGCCGACGGATGGATCACCATTCACAGCACAGTGTCCCATGACCTCACTCCATGAGACATTAAATCCAGGACATTCGTGCGAAGACTGGTGATCGAGGACTTTGGACCACCACCCTTCCTGCCCCCTCAGCGCTTCATGTACCCATCCAAGTACTGGCCACACCGAAAGAACTTTGATGATTTGGCGGGAACCCATGTATCCACCTCGCCACGCCCGTTGACATGGCAGCAGTTAAGGCCCTTAGATTTATAAATATTTGAAAATTTGAACAGGTTGTTACGCAATGCTTACTTCATATTTGTAACCAGTACCTAATCTGAAGAAATGGAAGAGTAAGCAGTCGATGCGGTTGGCTGGCTTCGGCGCCGTCGCAACTGAAGCCGCAGAGATGGCAGGCGACAGACTGCGGTGACATGGCGCGTTTGGTGCATCTGGCGCACAGTGGGGCGACATACGACCCGCCACCAGCTGACCGCGCGGCACGCGACCGCCTGTCCTGTCTGGGACTTCCAGCCAGCTGTCACTGCTCTCTGGTGGTGGTGGCCCGCCTAGGGGGTGAAACAATGTGATATTCACATTCATAAGATTACCTGACATAGTCGGGTTTGGATGCGATCTGATCGTTTTATAGTTTTCAAAATGAAGAGACAAGATAGCACATTAATAATCTATTAAATGACTACCAGTTTCGGTGCACTGGGTCACCATCATCTGGTCACATATATGTTATAAGCTGGTCATCTCGTTAAAAAAAATTGGGTATAAAATAACTAGTACAATATTGCACATAGTCACTATATAAAAAATACAAGTTAAAAACATGACAGCTTCTGACAGTATTTTGTGAGCTGTCATGTTTGTAACTTGTATTTTTCATATAATGACCAAGTGCAATGTTCCACTAGTTATTTTATACCCAATTTTTTTTTAACAAGATGATCAGCTTGTAACATACATGTGACTGGATGATGGTGACACAGTGCACCGAAACCGGTCGTCATTTCATAAATTATCAATGTGCTATCTTGGCTCTTCATTTTCAAAACTGTTCACATTCATGCCGTGCATCAAACTACAGGTTGCATGGATTACCGAAGACTAAGCTCGCCCCCAACCCGTCTGCTTAGCCGTTGAAATATTACGCCAAAAATCACAATTGATAGGACACAGATAGCGGAAAATTTCTTCTTTACTCTGTCGTTGTCTATTGTTATATAGGTCCATTGTCTTCGCCTTCTTTTATCTTTCCCGTATAAGAAAAGAGAACGAACGGTGACGATAGTGTTGTCTCTTCTTGTCCTGGTACATCGCTTTGGAGATATGCGCTTCGTTATTGTTAGTGTGATGTAGTGAGAAGATAAAAAAAAAAAAAAAATTGCAAATTTAATTTTCCATGTCAGGACGGCGATCTTCTTACTTGAAGTGTTAAAATGCCAAGATCGCAATCAATTAATTTACGTTTCTGGCGACGGTTTCGTTACACTAAGGGTATCATCATTTGGCCACTAGTTAAGTTGAAAAAAAAAAAAAAAAAAAAAAAAAAAAACGATGAACACATTTATATACGTGACAGTAGTTTCCGTAATTTATTTGTTACATTGCTTATACTTTGCTATCTCCTATTTGTAGTTTTAACTTTTAACTTTTAGCCGCTACACCACCCCTATATAACAGCAACATATGTGTTATGATAGTAATGACAATTAAGTACCCATTACCTAGGAAAAGTTGGAGAAGTCAGTATGAATGCAAACTACATGAAGATTAACTAGGCAGTAATAATCTTTTATAACTATGTATAGGGAAAACAATGTTATTCTGATTTACGTAAGAGCTGGGACTCTACTCTCGTTATATTGCCGCGAGAGACCACAAATACCGACTGCCAGCGTGGCGCAGGGGATAGCGTCACGGACTGCGGAGCAGAAGGTCGTCGGTTCAGTTCCGCCCACCGGCAAAAATTTGTTTATTTGTAATTAACAATTCCAGAAGGTTCTACATCTTTCTTATGTTCACTTGTAAATTCTAGTTGCTTCTTATGTTAACTGTTCTTCTAATTTCTGGTAAATTCTGTCTGTGTATAAATAGCAGAGCACTCCGCCTGAGAGGCAGTCAGTGCTGCGTGTGTGTAGAGTTCGTAATAAACGTGCTTTCAGTATAAGTGCTGTGTTTAGTTGCCTTCGAAGTCAAGCCTGCTATCATTTCAACGCGACATTGTTTGGTGGAGGCGCCGGGTACACTGTGCAAGAGCTGCATCACCATGGCTCCAATCAGGCAACGTAAAAGCCGTCGCTTACACGGACTGGAACCGGAATACAAGGGATACACCGAATACATCCTTCCAAAAGTCCGTATTATTAGAAGAACTATGGAGACGAAACCAGCAATAAGCCAGCTGCACATCAGACACCCTTCGGTGTTCTCTGGAGATGCTGGACAGGACCCCAACAAATGGCTAAAAGGGTTCGACCGAGTCGCCAAGTACAACAGGTGGGAACATACGATGTGCTTGGCCAACGTTTATTTCTACCTGGATGGAACAGCCCAGCAATGCTTCGAAAACAACGAAGACAAGTTGAATGACTGGGAGACGTTCCAGGAAGAACTTAAGAAGACCTTTGGAGACCGCCAGCGACAAATCCGCTCGGCGGAAGAACAACTGAAGAACCGGGCCCAACGACATGGTGAGCCGACACAATCGTATATACAGAATGTTTTAGCCCTGTGTAACATAGTCAATCCGAACATGACTGAGGCGGACAAAATCACGCACCTGATGAATGGAATTGCAGAAGATATGTACCAAGCTCTTCTGATAAAAGACGTCGCTACGACAGAAGAGTTCATCAAGTGGTGCCAGCGTATTGAAGAGATGCAATAAAGGAGGGTTGGACGCAAGAAGTATGACAGACTCCCAAATGTAGTCCTTATGGCCGTTGTGGAAGAGCTGCATGACTTCGCTTCTCTCATACGACAAATCGTGAGAGAAGAATTACAACAGTGCATGGCAGCCGGGACTATTAGACCGAGCGAGCATCAGATTATGGTCATGCATGTGAGCCCTGTAAGTCACGAGGGAGCCGACGCCTCTGAGGAAGAGGTATTTCAGACATTAGCTCCTGTCTGCCCCGTCAATCGCACCCGACGTGAGGAATGGCGTCGCCCTGCTATGACTTACGCTGCAGCCGCCAAACGGCAGGCCATGAACCGACCGACGCGACCACAGCCAACTCCCCCGGTAACTATGACGCCCCGCAGAAAAACAGACGTTTGGAGAACAGAAGACAACACTGTGTTTCCACTGTGGACGCCCTGGACATGTCGTACGCTACTGCAGAGAGAGGAGGCGAGCATTCGATGATTATTTTGCCGCAAGATGTCAGCCGTCGGAGCAGTTCTATCCCAGGCAGTCACCTGCTGATGAATTCAGTCGACATATGGGAAGAAGCCCATCGCCGTACCCTAGACAAGGTCGCTCCCCGACGCGCCGCAGCCGTTCACCGTCGCCATACAGAGGTTCCAGCCGCTCCCCTAGCCGCCGCGTCCAGGAAAACTAAGCGAGGCGACCATCTACGGAGGTGAGGTCGCCACAGATGAAAATACTCCATGGACGACAGTCGCTAAGATGTCGGGAAATCTCATCGACGTCATAATCGACGACCAACCTGTCCGGGCACTTATTGATTCAGGAGCGTCTTTTTCTGTACTGTCAGATAATTACCGCCGCACACTAAAGAAGACAATGTTCTGTGATACGGGGGCAACTGTGCTGAAGGTCGCGTATGGAAAGTACGTCCATCCAGCAGGAACTTGTGTCGCAAGAATAACCATCAACAACAGGACCCAGCCGTTTGAATTCGTCGTGTTAACAGAATGTCACAATGTCATCCTCGGATGGGACTTCCTTCAGGCATCCCAAGCTATCATTGAATGTGGAAGATCTGAGCTGCAAATTGAAGAAGTTGTTTCGCCGGATACACATAATACAGAATTATCTGGGAAGTTATTCGTCGTTGACAATGTGACGATACCGCCGTTGACAATGAGAAGAGTTGCAGTCACAAACACAGATGACTGGTTAAACTGTGAAGTTCTTGTTGATAGTAAAAAGATTATCAGGCTTACAAAAGAAATTTACATACCAGCGGCTATCATAAGCATTACCGGCGGTCAATGAGAGATTTGGATCACAAATTGTCACGAGTAGTCACAACTTATCCCCAAGGGAATGTGTATCGGGACAGCTGAACCAATCCAGGACGGTGAGCTCAACGTCATCAATGAAGACCCATGCCCTGCTGTTAGTACAGACAACAGGCTGGAGGAAACAAACGTGAAACTGCCAATAGGGCCTGGATTGACCAAGGAACAACGCCAGCGGGTGTTAAGTATACTACGCCAATTTTCGGGTGCAGTCACACCTCAGCAGGGGAAAAGTCAGACGATGTGGCCCACGATAAAGCACCGTATCAATACTGGGGATCATCCGCCAATTAACCAGCGTTCGTATAGAGTGTCGCCAGCTGAAAGACGGATAATTCGGGAGGAAGTGGAGAAGATGTTGCGAGATGACATTATTCAACCTTCGGTGAGTCCTTGGTCATCTCCGGTGGTCCTTGTAAAGAAGAAGGATGGAACGTGGCGATTCTGTGTCGACTATCGGCGACTGAACAGAATCACAAGGAAGGATGTCTACCCATTGCCACGTATTGACGACACCTTAGACTGCTTGAAAGGGGCTACATACTTCTCAACTATGGACATACAGACAGGTTACTGGCAAATCGAGGTTGACGAAGCTGACAGGGAGAATACGGCTTCTATTACATCTGACGGCCTATATGAATTTAAAGTAATGCCATTTGGATTATGTAATGCTCCAGCCACATTCGAACGCATGATGGACAACTTGCTTCGACACCTTAAGTGGACGACGTGTCTCTGCTATTTAGATGACATTGTCGTTTTCTCGAAAACATTTGAAGAAAATCTGAATCGCCTGTCAACAGTGTTGAAGTGTGTTCAGACTGCAGGTCTCCGCCTCAATCCAAAGAAGTGCCTCTTAGTCACCAAAGAGATAAAAATCCTGGGGCACCTAGTCAACGGAGATGGTGACCGTCCGGATCCAGATAAAGTAAGGGCAGTCACAGAATTTCCAACTCCTCAGCACATTCGTGATGTGATAAGTTTTCTTGGGCTGTGCTCATACTACTGACGTTTCATAAAAGGATTTTGTAACAAGGCACGTCCATTACAAGAACTTCTGTAGGG
Organism: Locusta migratoria; assembly: GCA_026315105.1. Classification (NCBI taxonomy): domain Eukaryota; kingdom Metazoa; phylum Arthropoda; class Insecta; order Orthoptera; family Acrididae; genus Locusta; species Locusta migratoria. The sequence continues at coordinate 207,492,918 of CM048747.1, read as the reverse complement.
AGACGCCAAATTTTACTGGGATGAGACAAAAGAAAAAGCTTTTCGGCCACTTAAGGAGGCTCTAACTTCCGCACCAGTGCTAGCCTTGTACGACGAGAATGCAGAGACGGAACTTCACACAGACGCCAGTGGTTATGGGATTGGTGCAGTGCTTGTACAAGTTTAGGAAGATGCTGGAAAAGTGATAGCCTATGCGTCAAGAGTACTCTCAAAGTCCGAGATAAACTACTCTACAACTGAAAAAGAATGTCTCGAAGGTATCTGGGCTATCAACAAGTTCCGGCCGTATTTATTCGTCAAACCATTCACCGTCGTGACAGACCACCATTCTTTGTGTTGGCTGACTAGCTTGAAGGATCCATCAGGTCGACTAGCAAGATGGGCACTAAGACTCCAAGAGTACGATGTCACAGTGGTATTCAAGAACGGGCGCAAACAGAAGGATGCCGACTGCCTTTCGAGGAATCCATTAGTGGAACACAACAGCATTAATGAAATTTCAGCTCTCACTGATTTAGATGACGTTACAGCTGAACAGGGGGAAGATCCAGCACTATTAAGAACGATAGAGGCCTTGGAGAAAGGAGAACAGACCAATGGAGAGTTCCAACTTATAAACGGAACAGCATAAGAGCAATTACGATCCACTGGACCCCAAATGGCTACTGGTTGTTCCAGCTCATCTCCAGCCAGCTATTCTCAAATATTTCCACGATGCTCCAATATCCGGTCATCTGGGATTCGTGAAAACCCTAGACAGAATCAGACGCAGGTATTGCTGGAAAGGTCTCTACCGATCTGTCAAGCCTTATGTGAATCACTGTAAAGAGTGCCAGTGACGGAAGCATGTGCCGCAATTACCTCCAGGACATCTCGTACCGATTCCGCCGGCAGCAGCTCCATTCCACCGAGTTGGGATCGATCTTTAGGGGAGGTTCCCGAAGTCGACAACCGGTAACCGTTGGATAATAGTCTGCACTGACTACTTCCCACGCTACGCTATCACCAAACCTGTGCCGACTGCTGCAAAATTCCTTGTAGAAGACATTATTTTGAAGCATGGTGCACCACGTGTCATGATATCTGATCGTGGAAAAGTATTCCAGTCAAAACTAGTATCAGAGGTAATGTCACGGTGCGACATTGTCCACAGAATGACAACTGCATACCATCCTCAGACAAATGGTCTTACGGAACGTCTTTAACAAGACGTTAGCCGACATGCTGTCGATGTACGTCGACGTTGAGCAGAAAGATTGGGATACAATTCTGCCAGTCGTGACATTTGCTTACAATACCGCAAGACAAGACACCACAGGCTTCACTCCGTTTTTCCTGCTCCATGGCCGTGAAGCTGAGACGACAATGGATTCGCTGTTCCCGTTCCAGCCGGACGACACTCAGGATGACTATGTTAAACAGCTCATCACCAGGGTCGAAGAAGCAAAACAGCTGGCTCGCATACGGACACTGGGCACCCAGGAGAAGGACCGTCAGCGGTATAACGACAAGCACCGACCTGTTGTGTACAGCCCAGGAGATCTGGTATGGATTTTTACCCCTGTACGGAAGGTTGGACTGTCAGAAAAGTTATTGAAGCGATACTTTGGTCCGTATCGTGTCATACGCCGCCTGTCAGACGTCACATACGAAGTTGAGGATTATGATCCGTCGTCGAAACGTCAAAAACGAAGAGACATTGTTCACGTTCTGCGCATGAAGCCTTACTACGATCCTGAAGAGCAGGTAGACGACAATGGCTATAAGGACGGTAATGTTCCTGATGAAGCCAATACAGGAACGTCTGTCGTCGATAATCGCGGAGAAGGGAAGGATTCTCTTGAACTATCATACGGAGGACCCATGACACGGGCAAGATCCAGGACATTGCAGCTGGCTCCACAGGGATCATAACAGCGGGTCGCTGTTTCTCCAGGAGAGGGAGCAATGCCGCGAGAGACCACGAATACCGACTGCCAGCGTGGTGCAGGGTATAGTGTCACGGACTGCGGTCGGTCGGTTCAATTCCGCCCACCGGCAAAAATTTATTTCTTTGTAATTAACAATTTCAGAAGGTTCTACATCTTTCTTATGTTCACTTGTAAATTCTACTTGCTTCTTATGTTAACTGTTCTTCTAATTTCTGGTAAATTCTGTCTGTGTATAAATAGCAGAGCAATCTGCTTGAGAGGCAGTCAGTGCTGCGTGTATGTTGAGTTCGTAATAAACGTGCTTTCAGTATAAGTGCTGTGCTTAGTTGCCTTCGAAGTCAAGCCTGCTATCATTTCAACGCGACAATATGTGCGACAGCCGTAGGAGAAACCATCACTAGCGGGCACATTGCAGCCACTGCATTTAGAACATTGTTAGTCGTCCTGTTTGGCCGTAAACCTTCTGGACGATCGCTGAAAATATTTTCTGGAAACGCATTTGTTTTTTAATAAATGCAAGGATTTCGCCTGTGGCCAAATATGTGAGACGCGTAAAAAGGCCAATGGAACACTTTTCCCTGGATTACAGATCATCATCCAACCGGCAATCGAGGACTCTGTAGATTCTGCGCCGACTTCACAGCGCTCCTCCACTTTGTATTCAGTTGTCCTGGATTCTTAGCTGACAAAGATCCTATTTGTAGTTCATCCTCCCATCGCTTTCTGGGTCTTACAATTGGACGGGTACCATGAGGTCTTCCCAAAAGAACCGCTTTTGTCCGTGAGGTGTCTGCTCTTCTAGAAATGTGGCCTGCCAGACTTATTCTCCGTGATCTCAGTTTTTGCACGATGTTGGGTTGCTTCATCAGGTCATAGAGTTCTGGACTTTTTCTCCGTCTCCATGAGTTCTCCTCATGGGCTGGTCCAAAGATCTATCTTATGATTTTTCTTTCAAACACCAACAAGGTCTCTTCATCTTGTAGTATTACTGCATTGTATGCTTTAGGTTTGGTCTTTATTGACAGATTCTTTTATGACATTATCTGCCTCGTACTGAAATATGTTTTAAACCCATTCACAATGCGTTAGTTCACTTCCTGTTTTCAATCATTCTCTCTGTTGAACCATGTACCCAGGTACTTAAAATTTTCTACTTTAGCGAAGTTTCAAATGCCTACCTGTAATGAGATTTCATTAGAGTGTCTTTGGATACCTTTATTACCTCCGTTTATTCCTCATTAATCCGTAGCCCGATCTCATTTGCATTTTGCGCTAGTTCCTTCACAGTTTCAACCAACTCTTCCTCTGACCCGCCTAGCACTGCAATGTCGTCTTCATATACCAATAAATCTATTCTTCCATTTAGCCTCACCCCTTTCGCATCTCTGTACCTAGATCAGATAAATGCCGATATATTCCTTTCGTTGTCTTGAGAGTATCTTGTTTCGGGCCGGCCGCGGTGGCCGAGGGGACTGAGGCGCTTCAGTCACGGTCTGTTCGGCCACTACGGTCGGGGGTTCGAATCCCCCCTCGGGCATGGATATTTGTGCCGTCCTAGTTCGTAAGTAGTTCATAAGTAGTTTGTAAGTTTAGGGACTAATGACCCCGTAGTTAAGTCCCATAAGATTTACAAACATTTGAACATCTTGTTTCGGAAACTGTAGCCACCCTCAGTTGTCATCAATTTCAGCTTTTACTTTACTGAAATCGTACATTGCAGCTATAAATCATAATAAACCACCAGCAAAATAATCTTAGAACTCATCGAAGGGACGCAGTGGTAACACACTTGGGAGGTTGGTGGTTCAAATCCACCTCTGGCCATCCAGATTTAGGTTTGCCGCTATTTCCCTGAATCAGTCCATAAGAATGCTGGGATCGTTCCTTTGAACGGGCACGGTCGATTTCCTTCCACACCCTTACCCATAAATCCGAGCGTTGAGCACCATTCCTTATGACGATGTTGTCGATGGGTGGTTAAATCATAAGCTTCCCTCTTAAAGTAATCCTATTTCACTATGAGTCTTGAAAGAATGCTTCTTCTATTTGCAGATTACACAGCGAGCAACATTTATCAGATGAGAATCAATCTTCACACAAATGTTATTACAGATTCAACCAGTATTCAACCAGCAACTTTGAAAGTGTTGAAAGTTAAGTGGCATGAGTTTCCTCATGACACACAAAGATGTAAACAAACACGTCTGAGTACTGCCAATGCGATGGACGGGATAAGCTATAAGACCTGTTCCAATTTCAACAGTAAGAAGAGAGTACACTGCTTCTTTGGACTACAGTTGTACTATGCCTAGAAGGTCAAATGTGAAATTTTGCTGTATCCGCATTTTAATTTGTTCAAGGAAGGACGCTAATGAAGGGAAGTTCACTTTGAACGCCTCATTGAGATGGTGACAGGTTGCTCTGTAGCTGAATATAGAAATCTGGCCCGAAACCGATCATGTACAAAGTAAAATCAATCTGAAGTGTGACATATAAGTATTTCGTTCAAATAAGGATTGTGATGACTGTGTAAATCATATGACTAGTTTTGATAAAAAAGAATAATTCCTCAACAACCACAACGATTGCAGTATTAGATACTGAACTCATGGAAGAATTGCCCTATGTACCTCAAGAGCTGATTTATAACCTCATACTTTCCATGCCACGCAGGTACAACTATCGTACTCGCCTTCCGAGGAGTCAGCTACCATATTAGGGCGCAACGAGAATGAATATTTCACTATTATGGTACCCCAATGGTTCATCGCACTACGTAAATGCCACGAAAACCTCAAGTAAAGAGTTGAGACTACAAAATACCGTACTTTATCACACACAAATTGATATTTTAACCAATATATGAGCAAAATAAGTTACCATATTGATATTGTTTATGATATATCACCTAATCCCTTAATTGTTTTGAGCAGTGTATAAGTAATATATGTGGTGTCTACTCTTTCGGACATGTCAGAAACAACTGACTGCACATACATAACTTGACAAGATTGTTTGCCATTTCTCTTTTCCGGGATGATAATCAGATTACTAAGTATTGACGGTAAGTGGAACTAAAGTGATTGTGAAACCCCTTCATTTTGTAGAATTTTATTCTTTCATATGTATTATGGGAGTCACAGTCACAAAAATTTCTGTTAGTCTTCTGTGACTGAGTTAGGACAATGTCCATTATCAAATACATGGCTCTAACGGTAATGCTGTTCATTGCCGTCTACCAATGTGTGACGAATGTGCCTCCATTTTTGTACACGTGGCTTATGAATTTAAAAGATTCAACAACTGCAGATCACCCATGCAACCAGTACATACTGATCTATTGTTGTTTATCATTTGCGTTGGCGAATTATTAGTGGTCGCCTCCTACTGCATACTGGCATTGTTATATATATATATATATATATATATATATATATATATATATATATATATATATATATATATATATATATATCGGTAACATAATTTTCAAACTATAGTAATGGTTTGTTTATTTAAATTTTTGTGTAGTTATTCCAGTTCTCATCATGGCTTTTATATCTTTGTAAACAGGTAGCGTCTAATAATACTGACTGAATTTACGAAACCTGTCGTGTTCTAAAAATAAATACTTTCAGCTCCTACAATGGTAGCCTAATTGTTGTTGAACACGAGTCATTTTGAACGTAGAGCCGTATTCAGCAACTGTTATGCTGTAATAGTTGCGTCATGAGTTACAGTTTTACTATCTGCACTACCATCCTGTCAGTAGTAACCGACTTCGGAGTTCATAACGCATTTGCACAGTTCCACCGAAAATGTGTTCGTATATTTTATAAGATTGTACATGAAGACACACATGTGGTTTTGTTCTGTGGCCTAATCCGTTTAAACCATTAGGACGCAAATGTTTACACAGAGCTTACCAGTAATACTGGTATTGAAAGGTGTATCAGGAGGAAACATTACCAAATGGAAAATAATTAATGTATAAGCATCGATTTTTAACAGACGACGTTTTTAAAGCGGACTAAAATTTCTGCTGTCTCCATACAGATATTACTGAAAATTTGTGATATTTAAAATTTACAATGTAGAAAAATAATTATAAGATTTACAACAAAAAACGTGGGATGGATAGCAGTTATGAATTACACTACTCAGTCATCAACTAAGCATAGAATACGCTACAGGATTTTAGTTTTCATGTACTTTCTTAGGCTTTGATAATTCACCATCAGACGTTTTCAATACTCGCTGTATGACGATGCTCAGTCTGAGGCTGAATGTTTGTATTTGTACTTGGATTTAAAGACGTAAAATATTTACCATTTATATTATTATTTATCTTCATTTTTAATCATGTATGAGAGAAGTTTTTGATTTTAAACATGTTGGGAAAATTAAAACAGAGAGATGTGGTTAACTTCACATAAGGCAACCAATAGACAAGGTAAACACGGTATAAACCTCCATAATTACACAGACGGTACATCTCTTTGAGCGGCACAGAAGTGTCTAATGCATCTATGTTTATACTGTCAACTGACGGTGCAAAACGTGCTTGTTCATCGACGCGGCCGTCACAGGAAGGTAATGGGGCATCCAAAGCAATGTACATATTGAAGATTTGACGTCTGCAACGACATGGAGTGCCGGTCAGGTCCTACCGAAAAAAAATCCAAGTAAACAGTCACTGGATTGCTACAACGTGTGATACGTCTGCACATGTAACTCGACAATTCCCTTCGATCGGCGTATTATATATGACCTAACTACTAAGGCCGCAGTTCGCGATGTAGTTTCGAATGACGCAAGCTATGTCAATACGCGCAGCAGTAAATTATACGAATCTATTTCTTACATCAGTACCGTTTCCAGTATCTACTTTTCCTAAAACATTATCTTCAGATGGACGTTTTCCTTCTGGGACGACCTCAGGAAATGAAAGGCATGGCCATGCCGCAATAGAATTAACTTGTTCCCGCTAGATCACCGTTGTTAAGCGTTGTCGGGCTGTGTCAGCTCTTAGATGGGTAACCGGTCGGGTCTGCCCCGAGCGCTGTTGGCAAGCGGAATACACTCATTTCTTGAGGTACATTGAGAAGCTTTTCAATTGAGACTTACTAGCGGCTCCGGTCGAAAAAATAAATAAATAAATAAATAAAATAAAAAATAAAAAAGTGGACACAACAGCTGGAAGTGCTTGGTGCTGACCGCGTCTCCCTCTATACCACATTTGTTGACGCCTTCGAGCAGAGAATGACACGGCAACTCGTTTGTTCCTATTGGACCTTCCTTTACCTGTAGAAGGAGTTTACGTTTTGAATAACTGTTGTAAATATATTACTTGTGTAAGATTTAAAGGATTATATATATATATATATATATATATATATTTGGTAGTTCATGCTGTTTACATCATGTATTGCATCCTTCTACGTGTATGTCGCGAAACCATTGCGACCGCAGAAACAAATGGATTTGCGTTCACATGTAGATTTATGGACAATCGTTCTTGCCACGAACTGCTTTACGACTGGTACATGAATAAATCGACCTGACAGTGGTGCACAGAATACCTTCGTCAAATTCTCATAAGTATTTTTTCTCCGCAAAATTTTCATGGACAAACGCAAAGCTTTGTCTCTTGCCCTGTTCTCTATATTTTCGCAAATTGTCTTTCTTAACTCACAGCAGTCTGAAATACTAATTACAACGAGAAACAGAAAGAAAATTGTCTGGCATTGATTATAGACACTAAAAATTAAACCCTTTCATTGCTATTAATATAAATGATCGTTATCAATGCAATTACTACTTAAGAAAATACAAAATATTTGGATTTAACCATCATAAGGTGACGATTTCTTTAGAAACAGAGCTAAACCTTGAAATGGACAATTCATAGGAACCTTACGGGCATTACAAAAATCTAGGGGGGGGGGGATAATATAGACAGGTGAACGAGAAATTAATGTTTTACAGTTGCAACCAATTCCAGGAAGGAAGGAAGGAAGCTTAGGGTTTAACGTCCCGTCGACAGCTTGGTCATTAGAGACGGAGGTAACGCTCGGAGTTTTGGGTAAGGATGCGGAAGGAAATCGGCCGTGCCCTTTTGAAAGGAACCATCCCGGCATTTGCCTCGAATGATTTAGGGAAATCACGGAAAACCTAAATCTGGATGGTCGGAGGTGGATTTGAACCACCATCCTCCCGAATGCGAGTCCAGTGCGTTACCACTGCGCCACCTCGATCGGTCCAATTCCAGGCCGGTTTGGTTTGTTATCTCATGTAAATACCAATTTTGTTGGGGGAGGGGGGACCTTAAGAATAATTTTCATTTGTTGATGGAACAGACTAAAAGAGACTACCATACCACAGAAGTTACTAAAACCAAGAAGTATTTTAACATATATGATTAATGTAGAACATTTTATAAATTTAGTAAATTTAATACATTTTAATCCATTTAATTAATTTAAGGCATTTAATATATATTATACATTTTATGTCAAGCAAAGAAACGTAACTGAAGAAGAGAGAAGGAAATAAATAGCTGGGGCTGAGGCATGACTTTTTTTGAAAATCAAAACTAGGCGTATCGTCTAGGATGATCCCGCAGTTCTTCCTTAAATGTCAATCTCCAGAATGCTTTTATTGGTACATGAACGGTTTCGGGCCAGCTTTCCTGAGTTAGATCAACTTTTACAGTTACAGAGTAACCTGTCACTTTCTCAACTAAATGTTCACAGTGAACTTCCCTTGATGAGCCTCCCTTCTTACACAAAGTAACAATGGGAATACGATCAAACTTAGCAGTTGACCGTCTAGGCATGGCACAGCTATAGTCAAAACGAGCAGTGTACTCTCTTCTTGTTGGAAAAGATCGGCCATCTTAGCCAATCCATCGTATTGGCACTTCTCATGCGTGGGTGTTTAAATGTTTCTACGTTCTGAGTGACATCTATAGACAAACTGAGGAACTGTGTTCGGTGACGCAGTATACACATTCAGCGTCATTGTTCAGAATACCTTGGAACCAGCAACACTTTAATGTGTATTAGATGGTTGCTTGTGTTTCACGTAGCAAGATAAAGTCGCTACTTGTCCAGAAAACTCATGCCACTTCCGCTACAACACTCTCGTTGAATACTGGTTTAGTCTGTAACAACATTTGTCTGATTCCAAGATTTTCTTTTTCCGTCGTTGATGTTTCTTGTCTGATGAAGTAGCCATACGTCGGTGTGTAATCTACAAATAGAAGAAGCATTCTTAGAAGGAGCTGTCTGTGTCTTCCATGATTCAGTCAGCAGACACTCCCAAAAATATTAACTTATTCCCCTCCCCCCTCTGCACCTACTTACAACTAATGAACCTAGCGACTGGGACAAAATTTTGAGACGACACTTCAAAATGGTTGTTACATAAGGCTCCATAACGAAAGAAATAAACTGCGGATGGCAGAGAAGGCAGTAACGAGGCTCCGAAAAACCAAGCAATCTGCTGAGCTCTCCTGCAACGGCTTATGAGATGTATTTCTCACGTGAAAAAGTAAGACGAGCAACTACAACCGCGCGGCGGCGTCAGTGGTGGGCAGTTTCTCAAGTTTACACTGAAGCTGCGTATACATTACCAACGGGAGCGGCTGCTGGCTAGTCAGGACACGGTGGCGTGGAAAAACTGTCGCTGAGTCTTGTGTCGTGAAAATCGGTGTGCAATCAGAATACACCCGGAAATACACTTTAATGGGACACACACCATAGGCCTCCGTGAGTAGAGGCTATATGCCCAAGAAAGGAGAAGGTTCAAGGTTCGAATCCCGGTTCCGGCACATAATTTTAATCTGCCAAAAGTTTCGCGATTTTAGACTGTTTGTATTGATATTGCGCGTCATGTTGCTGCCTGGACAGTGCGTTGCAGCTGAGTTGCATTCAGCCTCTCGTATCGACGGGAGATAATGCTAATCTCTTTCTGATGTTACCCATGAACGGCCTTGGCCTTACCTTCTATTAATGGTTCCTGTGGTCGTAAATCTCGTTCAGATGCTGTAAATTACTCTTTGAGACACGTCAACAGCTACAGCCACCTTCCTCCATCGCGCTTCCAACCTTCCTAAGGCTCTCCATGTCGTAGATTCGGTATGTCATTGTTTTTGCTTTGTACAAGATATTACCTGAAGTGATGTCTCCACTCCAAAGTAACGAGAGAAAGTCTTCGATCCGTTTTAGTTCGTTGAGCCGATGAATAAACTTCGGTGCCTATGCATTACAACGAATTCCCTAATTGTTTTGACCAGTGTAGTTGAGAGTTCGATGCACCACAGGTTTTGTCTACGACTCCAAAATTTATGCTATTCATTGGCCCACTTTAGCTTACGGTAGTACCACTAAAAGTCGGCTTGGCGATCGCCTTTTCACAGCTCGCATGCAAATGAAAATAACGCAGGCTTAACCGTTTATCTGACACGAAAATTGAATAAATGAAATTGTACAGGAGACAATTCTGTAAAACTTTGCGCTCTAATGTTTCTTTTCCATATCTCGCACCGTTAGCGAGATATTTGTAAAAATAACGGCGATCTGACACCTTCACTTGATCTTACGTAATCCAGGCGTTCGGCAATGTCACGTGACATTCCTCGCGCAGAGATCTCTCTGGCATATGCCATCTTGCTTTTTGTATTTTATGATTTTCTTACTATAACTTAATGCGTTGACATTTCTAAGAAATGTTGCAATGAAGGATTAAAAAACACATCGCTCTTAATACGATAAATTATAATCTAGTGTCTAAAAATCCATATTAGCAGGTAACAACTGCCAACAATAATACGAGACTTAAGTAACCGTTTAATAGTTGTTCGCTGTAGTGTAGTGGGCAGCGCATCAGGTTGTCAAGCACATGGTCGGTAGATCAAAACCAGCCGTAGCCTTTTTTTCGCCTTGGCTCCTAAAAGGCTATCGGGCATCTTTATTAATTAAACAGATGTTCTGCAATGTTTAGTGTTGTGCATAGGAAAGAGTGCTCCTTGTAAAATGTGCGTTTCTTCTATTTCGTGAACATGACGCGAAATACGTAACAACGATTTGAATAATGGTCTCCTGAATCATATGCACATAAGCTGGGAGGATACTAAATAGTAATGGATATTGCAAACAACGTGCTGATACTTGTAGTTTCATCTATAATTGAAGTACTAGCTTTCTGTGGCAACTGTCGTACATTAATAAAACGGAAGTGAAGTGTGCATCGCATCAAATTACCTTGCTTCTCTTTTTTCTAAGCAGTTATTCACTTTTTATGGAGTATGTTGAACGTCATCAATTAGAATCAATGAGTCTACTAAAATGTTCGTCTTTTTCATTGTTGCTGGGAAGCTTTTAATGCCGACTGTATTACATTTCCTTTTTTCAGATATGAATTTGTTCGTGTTACTTTGTTATGCGCTAAAATAATAATGACCAAATATTCTGTTTTAAACCGTGACTACGTTTTCTTTTACATCCAATGTAACAAACGGAATACGTGGGGTAACACTGAATTCCACATAACTCTAGTACTTAATGTATGTACAAAGTAACTACTATCATTACGTCATTTATAACAGTCATATTTTTCTTCTTCTCTACAATTATGAAACAGTGAACAGTTAGGTTAAAGAAAGAAAGCACATTTTTGGGAAAAGCAGTCTAGGGAGAATGAGTTCACGTTTGCACGAAAACGTAGCTGTGGAACGAAGTTTTATCACAGTCTAACATACACAGTAGCAACACTCACTGTTGTAAAAGTTGTTACCAACAGTAGCACTCCTAATGGTGGGGAAGGTGTCGTAGGGATTATTTTTGTGTATAATTACTTTTCTATGTCATAAACCAAATAGTTCCTCTAATTATGTTTGCCAAACATTAGTAAAATATCGAAAGACGTAAACAATCGTGGAATAAATGTGAAAATAGACGAATTTCCTTGATTCAGTGAACACGTGATTCAGAACAACTTATTCGTGAGGAAATACTTACGAATATGTGTATATTTTGCAGGCAACTCTTCTGAAATCAAGAGAATACAACCAGACGAGAAAAATTAATTCCTTTTGTTGCCTGTTATTATATGATATGAACTTTCATCGACGTCTAAACATTCCACGTAAATATTGTACATTAGTTTATACCTTATAAGTGCTTCTGAAACGAATAAATAAATAGCCACAAACTGCAAGAATCTTCGAGACATCTAATGATACGGACACATTTACAATTCACTCATCTATCTTATAAACGTATATACTTTTAAATGTAATTAATTTTGCTTATAAAACGAATGTCTCGAAGATTCTTGCCGTTTATGGTTATTTATTTATTCGTGTCAGAAACACTTACAAGGTGTAAACTAACGTACAATATTTACATGTTACGTGAATACCGTACGTCATATTTACAAGACAATTATTTACAGTTTTGATGCCCAGAAGTTAGCGTCCTGTATTGCATTTGGTTCAAATGTTTGTATAGTCTATGGGACTTAACTACGGGGTCATCAGTCCGTAAACTTACAAACTACTTATGAACTACTTACGAACTAGGACGGCACAAATATCCATGCCCGAGGGGGGATTCGAACCCCCGACCGTAGTGGCCGTGCAGACCGTGACTGGAGCGCCTCAGTCTCCTCGGCCATCGCGGCCGTCTAATGCATTTGGTGTTTCATGTAGTAAGTCTTCTGGTGTGCATGTTGCTGGACACTGGGTACACTGGAGCAGGTGGGAGGTCGTCTGCGTTGCTCCACATTCACGGAGTGGGTACTCCACTAGGAAGCCCCATTTAACCAGATTACTCTTACATTTTATGACACCTGAAGGTAGTCTGTTGAGTGATCTCCATGTACTCCACTTCTCTGAAATAGTTGGATTCGGAAAGCGAACCACCGCCGACGCTCCGCAGCTCCACAACATGATGCTTTATCCGCTGCGCTACAAGGAGCAAATCATAAACTCCATTTTCTATTAAGGATAAAAAATCTTTAATCGGCAACAGAAAGCCATACCTTCTGCAGAAAGACGTCTGTTGTCTACTCAGAAACGGCAAGGTTGTCTTCACTACAATTCCAGTCAAATCAGTCAAATTTTGTGGTTCAGATGTAGCATGAATTTTGAACTTTGTTTCTGTTCTATTGGAAAACTTTCTTGCTGTCTATGTTTTATTGTCACGTTTGTGAGAATTTTGATTCATCTTCAGTGGTAATGCCTGCTCTCGTACATTAATTAATGTAAGTATTGCATTCCATACACGTTTCTTACGTTCATCACTTACTGTTTTGACTGGAATTGTAGTGAAGAAACCTTGCCGTTTATAAGTAAACAATAGACGTATTTCAGCAGAAGGTAGGTTTTCTTGTTGCAGATTAGCCAGTTTCGTTTTTTTTTCCCATTGAAAATGAAGTTTTCGTTTAAAAAGTAGATTTCAAGATAATATTAAATAAGCTGTCCTGCGAAGTACCGTTTCATACTTTCCAATGGTTCTTAGGAAACCTAATAGAGACAAATTAGAAGTTATTTTTCTAGTTATTACCTACTTTTGTGGCACTGTGTACCTTTACTGTTGTAAAAAATATGTTAAAGTCAGTTTAAACGATATATATTCGAGGGGCTCTTTCCCGTCGCCTGATATCGTCGTGGCATAATGTGTAGTCCTCGCTTACAAATAATAAGCGTCGAACCATTAAACTGCTCCCGGTGGCTTGTAGGACCTCCTCACGCCGCTCGCGACGAGAAGAGGTCAACGTGGCGCGGTTGCGGATCGGACATTGCCGGTACAGCCACCGCCACTTGCTGACTGGTGACCCCGCACCGTTGTGTTCCTGTGGTCACCCGCTGACGGTGCGCCATGTTTGATCGTCTTGTCCAAATCTTACTCCTGTTGGTATTACACTGAATCTACCGGATACACTGGAAGAAATTTTAGCCGATGACGCAAGAGCTACTGCTCGAGTCTTGAATAATATCAACTTGACCAATTTGTCAAATGACATTTAGCTCTTCCTTTTGTTGTATTTTACCCTACATTTTTAGCTCTTTTCATATAGGCTCATTATCCTTAGGTATATCTCAGTTTTAATTCGGGCGCTAATGACCTAAAATAACAAAAAAAAAAAAAAAGAAGCCCTCTCGTCCAATATCCTGTTCAGAAATGTACCTTTCCAGACGCTAGGAGCGCTGCTGTCTTAGCGTGTAACAAAAATCAGTGGGAGTGTCGTGACTGTATTTGATGGACTGTGGTTCAATGGGATGTCCATCGTTCACTTTTGGGAGAAAGAAGTGGAGCAGCTGCTGCGCCGGCCGCGGTGACCGAGGGGACTGAGGCGCTTCAGTCACGCTCTGCACGGCCACTACGGTCGGGGGTTCGAATCCCCCCCTCGGGCATGGATATTTGTGCCGTCCTTAGTTGTAGCTAGTTCATAAGTAGTTTGTAAGTTTAGGGACTGATAACCCCGTAGTTAAATCCAATAAACTCTACAAACATTTGAACATTTGATTTGAACAGCTGCTGCAAAATTCAAATGTTGGTGGAGCTTATGGGACATAACTACGGAGTCATCAGTCCCTAAACTTACAAACTAGCTAACACTAAGGACGGCACAAATATCCATGCCCGAGGGGGAATTCGAACCCCGACCTTAGTGGCCGTGCAGACCGTGACTGAGGCGCCTCAGTCCCCTCGGCCACCGCGGCCGGCCAGCTGCTGCAGAAGCGAGGCGGGCGCTTCTGTTGTGGGCCAAGCAGACTGGCAGCGGTGGCGGTGACGGGGCGGCCTGCCCGCCTCACCTCGTGGTTGCGGCGTCCGCTCAGACAGAAGTCGGCCGGCTTCCTGTGTAAACGCCGCTGCTGCTGCCAGCGCCAGAACCCGAGCCGCCCCCGCAGCCCCCGCCAACCGCCGCAACTGCCTGCTTGTCGGGCTTCGCCGCTGGGATTGCGTTTCATCTGCCGCGCCGCGCCGGCAGACACCGCCGCGCCGCGCCGGTTGCGCTCAGCTACCGTTTACGGGGTAGCGCGCGCATTCATTCTGAGCCGGAGCCGCGACCGCAGGTAACGGTCAATCAGTGCGACGCGCTCCGCTGATGCGTCCGTAAAGCGCAGCGGGGTGTCGACGCACAACGCGGAACTCCCTTCAGCGTGATTCGTCTTACAAGAAGACCACATGGGTATCGGTTTTTAGAATTCCTTTATATTTATGGTACGTCAAGTTCAGAACATAAATAGCACACAGCCAAAGCCATTCGACGCTACCTCCAAAACCTCTCGAGAATAGCGACTTTTACGTTTTGTAAAGTAAATATAAATAACAGTTGCAATATCTGTCGGTGTAGTTCTGAAATGGTTGAGAGCCAAATAGCATTCCTCACAAAAACTTCACCTACGTATCTCTGTCCATACTATGTAGACCAGATGCAAGATACTTTCCAGAGTTGTTGTGGTCTTCAGTCCGCAGACTGGTTTGATGCAGCTCTCCACGTTACCCCGTTCTGTGCAAGTACCTTCATCTGAGAATACGTTCGGCAACCTACATCCTTTTGAATCTCCTTACTGTATTCGTCCCTCGGTCTCCTTCTACGATTTTTAACCCACACGCTTCCTTGATGTCTCATAATGTGTCCAACCTTCTCTTAGTCAGGATATGCCAGAAACTCCTTTTCTCCCCGATTCGGTTAAGCACCTCCTCATTACTTACATGATCTACCCATCTAGTTTTCATCATTCGTCTGTAGCACAACATTTCAAAACCTTCTATCATCTTTTTATCTGATCTACTTATCATCCACGTTTCACTCCCATACAATGCTACACTCCAGACAAATGCTTTCAGACATTTAAATTAATATTGGATGTTAACAAGTTTTGCTTCTTTAGAAACGCTTTTCTTCCCAAAGCCATTCTGCATTTTATATCTTCCTTACTTCGGCCATCAGAAGTTATCTTGCTACCCAAATAACAAAATTCATCTACTACTTTCATTGTCTCATTACCTAATCTAATTCCTTCAGCATCGCCTGATTTTCTGACATTGCATTCCGTTACCTTCGTTTTACTATTTTTAATGTTCATCTTATATCTTCCTTTCAAGACACTGTCCATTCCATTTAATTGCTCTTCTAGATCTTTTGCGGCCTCTGAGAGCATTACTATGTCATCAGAAAACCGCAATGTTTTTATTTCTTCTCTCTGCACTCTAATGCACTCTCCAAATTTCTCCTTCCATTCTTTCACTGCCTTCTAAATGTACATTGAACAACATCGGGGAAAGGCTACAACCCTGTCTTACTCCCTTCCAAACCTCTGCGTCCCTTTCTTGCCCTTCGACTCTAACAACCGCTGTCTGGCTTTTGTATTGGTTGAATATAACTCTTCGCTACCTATACTTTACCCATGCTACCTTCAGAATTTAGAAGAGTGTATTCCAGTCGACATTGTCAGAAGCTTTCTCCAAATCGACAAACGCTAATCACGTAGGTTTTCCTTTACTTAGCTTATCTTCTAAGAAAGGTCGTAATGTGAGTATTGCCTCCCGTGTTCCCGAGAGGTAAAAGAGAGAGAGAGAGAGAGAGAGAGAGAGAGAATAAAAAAATAGCGCTATATACTGGTTAAAGGGAAAATATGTGAACTACATCATTAATAATCTTGGACAGGACGCCACTATTAACTTCAACATATAGGGTGAGTCATAAATGAGGAAACATATTTTGTACAAGTTGGTACACACTCAGCTACAAACATTGATCCGTTTTCCGCATGTTCCTATGTCAATAAGTGACAATGCGACTGACTGGTAAAAATCTGGAAATATGAAGTGGACTTTTGGGTGTTACTGTGCGCCGACAGTGGCCAAGGGGACATATCGGCAATAGGGCACACTTTCCTTTCCCTATGCCAACTAGCCACAGGAACATAATACCGGCCAGCGAAAACGGTACGAGATAGATATGAGCGCTGTCATTGCTCACAGTGTCACGCAGACCGTCGCTTGATGCCGCCATGCCTCGCCTTCTCGTGAGCGGCTAGACTGCCTACAATACTCGCATGTTGTGCCCTGTTGCCGATCTGTCCCCTTGGCCAATGTCAGCGCATAGTAACCCAAAAGCTAACTTGATATTTCCGGATTTTTAGCATTCAATTGCATTATCACTTATTGACATACGGACATCAGGAAAACGAATTTATTTTTTTAGCTCAGAGTGTGACAGTCTGCACGAAATATTTTTCCTCATTTATGACTCACCCTGTATACATGCAAAATGAGCAAACTTAGTAAGTATGTGGACCAAAAATCCAAATATCGAAACATGATATTATTGTATTTGTACGAATGGGGCTAAATTAGCCTACATATGCGGTCTTATTTAAAATCAGTTTTATTGATGGCTACAAGCAACTTGGTAGCGTTCTGGCCTCACGACCATAGAGTCGGTGGATAGAATCTCACTGTGATATATATATTCTTTTTCGTTTTCGAAATCAGATCTCTAATTCCACGTGTTGTGCCAGTTTTTGTTTATG
This sequence comes from Locusta migratoria, assembly GCA_026315105.1. Classification (NCBI taxonomy): domain Eukaryota; kingdom Metazoa; phylum Arthropoda; class Insecta; order Orthoptera; family Acrididae; genus Locusta; species Locusta migratoria. The sequence goes on along the minus strand of CM048747.1, from coordinate 207,475,437 downwards.
TGTATTTTTGCGAGATAGAGTTAATGTTAACTTACTGAAAACCTGAAAAGCGAAATAATGAGTGAATCAACATCTTGTTTTTTTGTGATTGTGTATATGAGAGTAATATCATACAGAGTACCTATGTACAATGTTTTAGTTGTGTCTTAAAATGTAATAATGGACGTTTACTGTATATAGTAAATTGTTTAAACAAAATTTGTAAAATTTTGAAAAAGAAATTGATAGCGTTCTGGCCTCTCGACCATAGAGTCGGTGGCTTGAATCTCACTGTGATATATATATTCTTTTTCGTTTCCGAAATCAGATATCTAATTCCACGTGTTGTGTCAGTTTTTGTTCATGTATGTGTAGGCGAGCTGAGCACCTTGTCGACACCTAAAACGATGGTTGAGTAGGTTAGCTGCTTGGAAATCCATTACCAGCTATGGAAATGACTTTCCAGAAACCATGTCGTAGCTGAACAATCAAAGACTATCGTCATCAGCTAATAGTGAATCCAATAGTGTGAAAATGTAACATGTGTTTTGGTTGAAACCTTCATTATTAACATACTTATATAAAATATAAAAAATTACGAATAAACAGAAGTACCTGAATTTTTCGTAAAATTCACAATTACATATAAAATTATGGACGTATTCCAAAACAACGAAAAGGTGGTAAGGGCAAAACGCTAGACCAATAGATGCTTCTTACGCTTACTTGCAAAACTTCGAAGTCGATTTTCTTAAGAATTTCTAAGAGTTGCGTCGAATCATATTGGCTTATTGTTATTTGAGTTCTGAACTTCACGTACCATAAGTATAAAACAATTCTAAAATCCAGTGCAAATCCAGAGTGGTTTCACGTCGAATGTAATAACTAACGACCGAAAAACTTAGCGTAGCGATTTAGGTTTTCCTCCCTATCAAATCGGCATTTATGTTATGATTTTTATCGCATCCAGAAGATTTGTTCACTGATGTAACGGAAATCACGAAAGAGCGGTAATATCGTTCATACCACGATTTCATGGTTCGAAAGGCTGGAAGGTTACTCACAGAGCTGAAAAAGTTGTGGGGCTATTACTTCTAGATCTGTATGCTCCATTTATGAAAATCCCAGGGACACCAAAAGTGGTTGGTTGTCGGTAAAAGCGTCTCATCTTCGGTCACGTCTGGATGAAGAGGTACCTGATCCCATCTAGAAACATACCTTTCTTAGCACTCATGTTTGTTTTATTTAATTACGGGACTCAGGCTCAGATGCGTTTAAGGTAGTTACGTGCTCCATAATACCGGAGAGCCTCGCCTGCGGTCTCTAATTATCTGAACGACCTCTGTCAACCACCACGGCACTGTTTTCCAGCAGCGAGGATCTTGAAACACAGACTTGACTGCAGAACCTATAACCGTGATTTGATTTTAGAACACCATATCGATGTGACCATGTGGTGCAAATCCAACAGTGGCAGCTGAGGCGGTCGCTGTTCCCCATCACGCACTCCCCAGCGGATAGGTGGTAGAAGACCAAGGCTGCAGACTGAAAGGTCAATGGCAGAGAAAACACCGTGTACTACAATGAAATGTGTGCAGCACCATGATTTAGAAAACGGAGATCGAAACCTCTATCTCGGCCAGTGGTTATGGTTTCACCACACAAACGGTTATGTTTGCCTCAGAGGAGCTGGAAAGTCAGTGCAGCGAATACGCAGCGGGGTATTTTACCATCTAGAGGAAGCTTGCGAACGGTAATATCCTGAGTTGTTCTTATCTGAACCTAGATCTGTTTGATGAGTAACACGTTGACTATTAACAGAGGACATAAACACCACCTTTCACCCTCTCATAGTCTGTTCAGTTTCTGTAACATCCCCTATAGCTCCGAAAGACAGGGGTCCGCATTGCTGATGGCTGGTGAAATGGTTAATAGACATCGTAACTCAGCCAGTTCCACTGAATATCAGACTTTGTGTACATACGCGAATCATTTGAAAGGACATTTCATGTCCCTTAAGATATTAGCGAAGTGTCTTGTGGGCATCGACCCCATGTTTGGTACGTAGGCACAACAGATCGAATAGATGGCAGTGACTCACATTTTATCTGCCCAGGCTGTCTTTTGAATAACAGACCGTCAGTTGTAATCCGCGCTCGGTGAAGCATAGCACTTTCATAGTGGTAGAGAAGTGTGACTTTATTTGATTTGTGTGTTAATAATATAGTGAACTGTAACTGGACATGCAGTACATGTGTCTGTATCGAACACAATAAGAATGGACGCTACAGGGGTGTTTCAGGTTTTACACTAGATAAAACTACCTTCTTCTTGACATGAAGTACATTAAGAAAAAAAGAGACACTGAAAACTCTATCTTCTGTTTGATCAAGAAACTAGAAGATGCCACTGACTTCTTGGAGTATGAAGAATTGGTGCAAATGCTTTCCGGGGGCATAATTGATGCCAAACCACTTTATGAAGCTTTTACGGATTATGTAGCTAATTACTATGTTCCTTTCGAGTGTGTTCGTAAAATAATTGAAGCAAAACCGAAGGCCTGGTTGTTGAAAAGAAGGGTCAACGTCGACCGACATCAACGAGAGGCACTAACTTTCGCGTTGTCAGAGGTATTACGCACAACAAGTAACCAAACGTGAGAAACTCAAGATCATATATATATATATATATATATATATATATATATATATATATATATATATATATGTTTGGTCTACTTTTCAAGAGACAAGGACCAGAAAAATGATTTTGCTTGTTGTTTTAAAAGGCGGCGCCCTTGCTATACAGCTAGAGTGCTGGGACTGACTGATTTTAATGCTGGACCTACCTGGGTGTGACAGGTTCCGGCAGTGCACGATCTTGTTTGTCGACAAATAACGTAGTTCGTAACATACCAACATGCTCAAGTGCTAGAAAATATAGAAAATTCTGTAGTCTCATTTGCTATTCAGATTCACGAAGACTATAGTTCACTAGCTGAAATTCGTAATAATGACCAATCTGCATTTAATTACGATATTCACAGAGAACACACTTTCCAGTACGGGCGAAAGAGGACCGATTGTCGGACTTAAATCAGTATATAGTATATAACATTCATATAAAATATAACCTATTATTTCCATGCAAGGTGGTCCCCTTTCTTCAATTCAACGAAGTACCTAGGACTAACAATTTGAACAACTTAAATTGGAAAGAACACACTAAAAATATTGTAGGGAAAACAAACCAAAGACTACGTTTCACTGGCAGAAAACTTAGATGTTGCAACAGTTCTATTAAAGAAACTGCCTACACAACCCTTGTGAGTCCTATTTTGGAATACTGTTGCGCATTGTGGGATCGTCACCAGGTGGGACTAACAGACGATTTCGAGAAAGTTCAGAGAAGGGCAACTCGTTTTGTATTATCGCTGTAAAGGGGAGAGAGAGAGTGTCACGGAGAAGTTGCACGAGTTGATGTGGAAATCATGAGAAGAGCGTTATTCCTTGCGGTCAGAAATTTCTTTCACCTACTTTCTCTTCGGAATGAGAAAACATCTTGTTAACACCCACCTACATAGAAACCATGATCATGACAATAAGAGAATTCAGATCGAAAACAGAAAGATGATCGTGTTCCTTGTTTTCCTAAGATCTATTGGAGATTGGAACTATAGAGAAATATCATAAAACAGTTTGATTAATCGTCTACCATGCACTTTATGTGACTTGTTGGGTATTTATGTAGGGGAAAGGCGGGTAAGGAAGCGACATTAAGGTATATTATTTTTTTCTGGCTCTTACGTTCAAATTAGATACATCATTTATGAAAAAAACGACTGCTTAATGTATCTCCTTTATAATGAAACTCTTAAACGTTTCCTAAGACTGAGGATTTCTTTGATAGATCCATTTTTGTTGGTCGACGTACCCTACAAAGAGGCTAAAATGATGTAACGAACATTTTATTGATGCTTATTTACTTATCAGAAGAGTCACAAACATAGAATTTCTCCTTTGCATTGTAATTTAAGCCCATTCACTGAGCAGAACGAACGTCATAAACATTTTTTTTTCTTTTTGACATATTTATGTAAAGTAGCTTAAGGAAAGTTGAACTTCCTAGCGGCGGCTTTAACAGGTTTTCCATTTCGCTGCATTACCTCTGTCATTGATTTGTTGCACCATATCTTTCATTCTGTCTACCTTATGAATTGCATATTTCGTCATCTTAACCGAAGTGAACATTGTAGATACATACGTGAACATGCACACAAAGTCTTAAACAATAAATTCATTAAACCGTAATTAAACCATCAGTAAATCCATAAGATTTAAGAGGAATCAAGTCATATTCATTAATGCAAAAATTATTTCTAGCATGAAACTTATTTAAGCCGAAGGAAAAATTGTTACAGAAAACAGCATCCACGTCCGAGCCTCCGTTCCAAAAAAAAAAAAAAAAAAAAAAAAATCAAGTGGTTATAGCCAAACATATCTGCCTGCAAAGAGCACTAAAGAAGCAATAGCATACTGCAAGTAGCGCCAGGTTTTGATTTATTTGAGGAAGTCAAAATTCGTCATCTTAGACTCCTCGTCAATTTACCTACCATTCCCTTACAAGTAGAATTGACAGTTACTTACAGTTCAACATCTTCATCGCCCCCTTCCCTATTCAGCATCATTTATCAAGCATGCGGAAGGTATCTAATAACATCTGAGCGTCATTTTATGTTGACGTCATATACTGATACATATACCTGATCCCTCCATGTGATTCTTTAACTTTGGAAATAAGATCGTAATAATGTCGAGTGATTAATGTTCCTATATCTCCCAATGCTGGAGGCGCAATAGGTCCTGGACAACGGTGTGACGTTGTGAATTTTCATGCAGAATTATATGCTATTGTTCCATGAAACATCGTCGCTTCCACCTGTGTTTTTGATGAAGGTGGTGTTGCATTTCATGGAACAGCAACGCTTCGTTTTGAGTGATAATGTACAACGCTGTACAGGTGCTGCTGTCCAGGACCTTGAAACACATCTGTATGTCTTGGGTACAAAGATAATTAAGTTGCTAGTAGGATGCTACTACGCTCCAAAGGTATACAGATGTGTAATAATATCACTGGCTCACCCAGTGGAGATCATTGTTTGGCTGTAGACGAACTGATTGTCGTAAAGACAGGTCATGTGATCCGCTGTGGCGGCAGACACAGTACTCCAGGGTTGAGATATTGAATAGTGAAATGATCTGATCCGCAGGGACGGCAGTGACTGATATGATATGCTCCAGCTATAAAATAAGGTAAAATATCAGGTTTGTAATTTTGTAGCTATCTTTGGTAGTCAAAGAATCACGGAGTAATAAAAGGTATTTTGTTTAAGTAATTTTGGATTGACAGTGTAAAGAGGTTTGACAAGGTTGTCAGTTATGTAGAAGTTCGTATAACAATGCTTTGATTTTTGAATACTTGATGAAGTAGTTACATAAATAAAGTATTACTTTTTTAATTACTCTATTAAGAATTTAGAAATCAAAGCATTGTTATACGAACCTCTTCATAACTGGCAATCCTTGACAAACCTCTTTACACTTTCAATCCAAACTAACTTATACAAAATACATTTTATTAGAATAATAGATACTCGACGATTCTTTCACTTCCAAAACTTACTACGAAATTACAAACCTGTTTTTTTTACCTCATTTTATAGCTCGAACAGATAATATCAATCAGTGTCTGCCGTCCCTGCGGATCAGACTATTTCACTGTTCAATATCTCAACCCTGGTGTACTGTGTCTTCCGCCACTGCGGATCACGATGTCTTTACGTCAGCCATCACTGGAGTGTTCGTCTCTAGCCAAAAATGACCTCCGCGGGGCGAGTCAGTGATATTATTACACATCTGTATACCTTGACGCATAGTAGCAACCTACTACCAACTTAGTTATTTTTGTACCAAAGACGTAGAGATGTGTTTCAACCTCTTGCACCACTTTTGACGTAAGACTTAAGAACTTCCATCTTACTCACTTGGATTGATTCTCTGTGAGTACCATCTCTATTTCAGAGTGAAAGAACCACTGAGAAGGCACAATACCATAGATGGCATTATCAATTCCATAGGATGATCAATACGTGTCATCAACATATATAGACGCGTCTATTAATGAAGTGAAAATGAGTCCTTTACCAGACAATATTTTGTTCCAACTTTGGGACACAATTCAAGAGACAGTTAATTTTAGTTTGCACAAGGAGAGCAAATCCATCAATTGGTACACGGATGGCAATGATTGAATTGAAGTTCAAATTGCTAGTCCTAGGTACTTAGTTGAATTTACGGTCTGATTTATGGTGTAAACGAAGTTTACCGGATTGTTTTTAGCGGACATATGGATGACTTCACACTTCTCATTATTAAGAGTGAAATGACAATTTTTGCACTACGCAGATATCTTATCTAAATTATTTTGCAGTTGCTTTTGATCTTCTGGTGACGACAGAAACATCCGCGTACAGTGTAAGAGAACTACTCACATTGCATCCTAAGTCGTTTATAAAAATAAGCAGTATTTATACACTTACCCGAGGAACGCTAGATAACAGTTTTTTTTCTTTTACTCGATAATTTTCCGTCAATTACAACGAAATGTGTCCTTTTTTATAGGAAATCAAGAATCCAATCTATACAACTTTGGCGATATCCCATAAGCACAGAATTTCATTAGAAGATGCTTGTGAGCTACAGTGTCAAAAGCCATCCAGAATTCTAGAAACACAGAATCGATTTGATATCCTTCGTCGTTAGAACTCATCACATCATATGAGTAAAGAACCAGCTGGGTAGCTATTTTTGTATTATAGTTTTTATTACTTTTTATCCAGCCACTTTAGAATCCAGTCCGTCTTTCTCGACAGGGATTACCCGTCGAAGGTATCGTCAGCAGTGCAAAATAATAAAAAAAGAAAGGTTCAAATATTTGTAAATCTTAGGGACATAACTGCTTTGGTCATCAGTCCCTAGGCTTACAAAATAAACCAGACACACACCCAAGCACAAGAGAGAACTGAAACTTTCGACAGCGAGCACCGCTGCGCTCAGCAGCAAGGCGACTTGGAGCGCTCGGCCATTCCACCGCGGCTGTCAGGAGTGCCGCAGGGCACTGTGATAGGCTGGTATTCACCTATGTGTGACTTTTTTCAGCATGCAGTGCGAAACATATGTAGTGCCACGCAAGTATTATTTTTGAGACCGACAGGATGTGAAAGTCAACTTCCCGGACGCGATTTGCTAAAGACGTGTAGCCAAACAGCTTTGCAAATCCTGTGCGACAAAGTGTTACAAACAGGTAGCTGACGTAACAGGAAACTGTGGTAAGCAAAACTGCCCTGGGGCCAGTTGAATGACGGCGCTCTACCAAACCAACTACCGTGACTCAGCCTTCAGTCTTCCTTCTCATGAGGTGGGGAGAGAGCTGGAGGTGACGAAGCATCACGACAAACACGTGTTAGACGTTCCGGATGATGAGTCGTTCTTAGCTATATCTGCTGTAATCGTCTGACCGAACTATTTCTCTTTTATTAAGATTGATTATTGCATTGAAGAATACAGCGACTAGCCACAGTTAATAATGCTGTACTTTTAAAGAACGTATAGGTTTATCATTAAATAGCTGTTCACGTCCAAAAAAGTTTGTCACCCAGTTTTTGGTAATGAAACCGCCATTCTCCTGAAGCAACCTGTATATTTAATCCAGACGCGTTGTGCCTTATTCTGTTTTAGGCCATCATCAATAAATTCGTTATGGTTTATACTATTGCGAATTCCTGCATTAGTGTCCTTCCTACCTTGACACAGGTTGAAGTCGCATGAATCCACTATTTATGCACTTTCTTCTTCATTTTCCCACTTTTTAGACGTGTTAATTTAGTGTTTCGCTGAATTAAAGAGACAGCAGCATGAATACAGCGGCTTCATTACCAGTTTGGTTTTAAAAAAAGCTTTTCCACTTAAAATGCTATATATACCTTCACTCATAGAATATTAAATTTTTTGGATAACCGGACATCACCAGTTGGAATTTTGTGATCTCTCAAAGGCTTTTGATTGTGTGAATCATGGGTTTCTTCTAGATAAGCTTAACTATTGTGGTATGAGTGGGACAGTGCACAAATGGTTTAAATCATATTTAACTGGAAGCGTGCAGAAAAATAAAATAAGCAGTTTACATGATATAGATGAAACAAGTAATTCCTCTAACTGGGGTCCCACAAGGTTCGGTCTTGGGTCCTTTGCTGTTCTTAATATATATTAATGACTTGCCATTCTACATTCACGAAGATGCTAAGCTAGTCCTTTTTGCTGATGATACAAGTATAGCTATCACACCTGACAAAAAGGAATTAACTGATGAAATTGTAAATGATATCTTTCAGAAAGTTAATAAGTGGTCCTCTTCAAATGAGCTCTCATTAAACTTTCATAAAACACGGTATATACAGTTTCATACAGTAAATGGCATGACACCATTAATAAATTTAGACTTTGAACATAAATCCGTAGCTAAGGTAGAATATTCAAAATTTTTAGGTGTTTGCATTGACGAGGGACTGAATTGGAAGAAACATATTGAAGATCTCCTGAAAAGTTTGAGTTCAGCTACTTATGCTATCAGAGTCATTGCAAAATTTGGTGATATACATCTCAGTAAATTAGCTTACTACGCCTATTTTCATTCATTGCTTTCATATGGGATCATATTCTGGGGCAATTCAACATTGAGTAAAAAAGTATTCATTGCACAAAAGCATGTAATCAGCGTAATTGCTGGAGCCTACCCAAGAGCATCCTGCAGACGTTTATTTAGGGATCTACGGATATTCACTGTAGCTTCACAATATATACTCATGAAATTTGATATTAACAATCCGACCCAATTCAAAAGTAATAGCAGTGTGCATAGCTACAACACTAGGAGAAAGGATGATATCCACTATTCAAGGTTAAATCTAACTTTAGCTCAAAAAGGGGTGAATTATACTGCCACAAAAGTCTTTGGTCACTTACCAAGTAGCATCAAAAATCTGACACATAGCCAAATAGTATTTAAAAAGAAATTAAAGGAATTTCTGAATGGCAACTCCATCTACAATGTAGATGAATTTTTAGATAAAACTTTTAAAAAATGAATAAAAACAACAAGAAATGTAAAAAAAAATCCTTTAAATATTGATTGTCAAGTGTAGACAACATTTACTAAACTGACACGTTCCACATCATTACGAAATGTCGTATATATGATCTATGGAACAAGTATTAATCTAATCTAATCTGATTAATACTTGTTCCATAGATAATATATACGACATTTCATATTCATCTAATCTAGGAGAGCTGCATCAAACCAGTCTGCGGACTGAAGACCACAACAACAACAATCTAATGTAATCTAGAAATAAATAATTAAAACTTTACTGCGTAAGATAATCACACGAACAAACATTTCTTACTATTTACTCCTGGAAAATTTTTCTGTTGTGCCATCCGAAATCTTAAGCAGTGATTTTGGAGTGCCGTTCTCTTCTGTTCACAAAATAATATGCACCCTGTGAAGCATATATTTCACTTACATATAATAACATAGTGTGAAGAATCACTAACTAAGCAATGAATAAAAATGTTTACATGAGGAAAAAAATGTTTTTTTATTTATATTGGAATGTTTCACAGCATATTGTTATAAATAAGTGAAAAAATGTGTTTAAAGTAAACGATATGATTAATAGTGCCCGTTGCTGTTTTCCCTCATTGCAAGAATAACAGGTGTTTTGCACTCTGCCATAGTCTCAAAATGTCAGTTCTAGAAAAACATAATAAATTTACTCTTTTGTTAAGGCGCAACGTTGTGTTCGACTAAACTTCATTATTTCAGTTGTAGTTGATAGGACAGATGATTACATGCAAGTGAAGATGGGGAAGAGTATTTCAACACTAATAATAATAATAACTCTCTGTCATGGGTGTGTGATGTCGTTAAGTACTTTAAGTTAGTTGAAGTAGTTTTTAAACCTCGGTACTGATGACCATACATTTGAACAATTTTGAAAAACCTATAAAAAAATAAATTACTACTCTCCAGCATATAAATCAGTGTGCTTGTCGTTTATAATCTTAGTAGTTTACCGAACGGATCTCCTTCGAATTTGACATCATTAGCTATGTTTCTAATTTATGTGCGGTGAATGGTGAAATATACTAAATAACGAGACGTCGAATTTATTCACTAATGAAATTAAAGGCCTCAAGCTGAATTTACCGAGATAATGGAATAATTCAATAATGAAATTACCACTCAGCTGACATAATTTCAGAGGCATTGTTCAGGGGATTTACGTAGTAAGTTCAAAGAGCAACCGTCGGTGGTCACGTACGCTACACTCTGATAAAAAACACCTCTGTGACGATTATATGATGAAGCAAATTAGTAAATATTAGTTAAATTGTAGTCGATTTGTTTTAGAGGTCCGTTAGTTTGAGGAGTGAAATGCTTTCAAATGTTTTCAAATCTAAAACTTTTTACGCACATCCATATAACTTCAACGGCTTAATGCTCCTTCTGGTCTCAAAACGAAAGGCGGCTTTTTGCATCGACTGCTGTTCAGTTCACTGAATGATGAGGTGTCATCGATGTAGAAAAGTGGTTACCGTAGTCGATACCGTACGGCTGATGTGTGGTCTCGCTATATTGAACATTTTAACTACATGGGTCAGGAAGATCGCATTTATTGAACTAACATATTCAGTAAATCAGTTCTTTTATATGTCGAAATTTTACAAATTATTTACTGTTTCATAATACGTCAGTCAAATACAATAGAAAGCATTTTGGAATTACAATTCAAAATGTTATGCATTTTTCAGGTAGCAGTAATCTTATATACAGTTAGAAGTATTCACGCTCATTTATGATGTCAGTCTCACCTAATTAACAGTTGTGACCATCAAGCTTTCAGACACAGACACGATGACAAACCTTTCACAGACAAATTAGATTTTCCATATACAGAACAGAGCATCCCGATTCAAATACATTTATTGCACACTTTCACAGTTTATCACTTACTTAAAATATCTCAAAGGATAAATCCTCATGTTCAGGATCGCCTATTTTATTATTTGATTACAAGTTTCGGCTCTTAACGCGCCAGCTTCAGCGTATAAACGTGATTAAATTGCATAGTTGTCGTCATATTCATGAAACATCACATCACTTAATATAGTCATTACATGGTAAAATAATTTCCAGGTTCATAAATCATAAGAGAATATGGCCAAGAGATGTGCAATATGAAATACCTTTAAGAAATAAAACTGTTAGGCAACTGCAGTTTAAACGTAAAAATACCAGCACACATGGAAATTATTTTACGGTGTAGTGACTGTTTTGTTTTATTTATGTGATATGTTTTATTAATATGACAACATTTAAACACTTGTACGATCGTAAGATGGTTCGATAATGGTCGAAGTAATAGAACAGGCGATCTTTGAGGATTTATCCTTTTATATATACAACGACAGAACGCGCTCCCCAACTGTTGAAAATTACAACAAACATGATGTGCAGAAAATCAAATGTTGAAATATTTGTAAATATAGGGGATCACCTTGGTCATTAGTTCCTAGGCTACAAGCTAGTTAAACTAACTTATGTTAAGGACAACAAAGGATGACTCGAACCTCCGACGGCGTGCACGCTTGCATAAAAAGCAGAGGCAAATATACACTTCCCATTACAGCGAATTTGCGGTCGAAATTTCAGATTGAAAATAAACAGTTTAATGTGAGTGCAAGAAAGGAACAAGTAATTCATACGGTACTACGGAACTGTAAATTATATTGGTGATGAGAACAGAATAAGGTGGCTAACGAAATGCTCCTGCAGAAAAATGGCACACGTTTCTCCGATCTCTCTCTGAAGGAACGTCATGTGTGACTTACTGAAGTATGTAAATATGTTTGCTCTGTTTTCGCTTTCCATAGTTCTATGCATGCCAAAATACATGTTGACCAAATTTAGTGTGAGATTCTTGATCAGGAGTAAAGAATCCTTGTCACAACTGAGAGTGATTACAGGACGAACTAGCTTCGTATACTTAGAAGAAACCAATGATTGCATTGTTTAATCTATTTTCTCTATGTAGTATCTCACTGTAACTACAATGAGTTGGTCTGTCTTCTGCATTCTCTTGTCAGGTATTGACAAATAGCTGTCACACGTACACACACACACACAAACACATACACACACACACACACACACATACACACACACACACACACACACACACACACACACAAACACAAACAAAAGCAATCAAAAAGTTAGGTGCAGTTTTGGTCACTCTAAGATGTGTTTTTGCAGAAAAAATTTTAGAATATTGTTGTGGAGCTGCATGTTACAGTAGTTAGATTTTGTTGCATTCATCTCTATCTATCTACGTAAAACATATTTATCTGATCTTCAATGACTATTTATCATAAAAAAATTAACTACTGTGTGTACTAGGAAGTGTGTTATACTTCTTCTCGCTTAATTTCCTGCCATAGCCGAATTTGGGACCTATGGTAGTGGACGTACTCTTCTGTAAGTTGTTTTCATATTTTCTTGTAGTTATTTCAGGAACTGAAAACATCGCTAACTTATAAGTGTCACTGACACAGTGCAATAAGTCGAAGTTGTGCACATTACAGTACCAATGTTGCTTCATTGCACTGATATCTACTTATTTGTCTAGTATAACATTTTTTTCTACTGTTAGTTTATTATACCAGGGTTAGTTTACTATTCTTTTAGCAGGGCACATTTTAATTTGAACTTGGAAGTCATTGTTATTATTCTATACATAAGGTCAGTCTACTCGTCATAGGTGTGTCCCCTGCAGCGTGTTACAGGTGTGCCAGCAGCTCCTTTGTATTCCAGAGTTTTCAATAGTTCGGACTACAAATTAAAGTTTTAGTATTTTTCACGTTTTGCAACTATCTTATCTCTAAATTAGTTTTGATATGAAAGAAAAATAAAAAAAAATAAAAAAAATAAAATAAGTAGGAAAGGCTGAGTCTTTCAGTTCAGAACGTTTGTTGAGTGTTAATGTCGTGTGTGTGAGTGTGTTGTATTCGTTTGTACTCGTACGCCTCTTCGTTTGAGTGACAGACACATCCCCTCTGAGCAGAAGTTTCGAGGAAGAGGAAATGAAGCAGCTGCTGCAAAGACTATGCTGTAGCGAGGTCTGAGGAGACTCCTACCCGAGTTGTTCCCAGAAACAGAGCGCGTTGTCGCTGCCTAATTGACTCCGAACCAAATTGAATCTGCTGCTCAGCTAGCGTAGGCGTTGCTACGAGCTAGGCCTCCAAGCCACTGCTTTCTGTTCGCTACACCGGTACGGAGTAACCGCCAGCCTTCTGCATCTCAGTAGCTGCTCAGAGTCGTGAAGCAGGAATATTTCAATAATGTTAAAGCACAACTTAGCTAAGAATAGATCTATAAAGGAGCTTACAATTGTAGGAACAGGAAACTCGAATCAAATGCGGTTCCCTAATTAAGGAAGCTTGTAGGTATGGTTACCATTAAGGGAATGATTGTAGGAAAAATAGGAACAGAAACATTGGAATAGGACGAATTTACCAGAAGGCAGAGAGGAACGTTTAGTGTCCAATGGACAGCAGTCATAAGGCAAACATAAGAAGAGGAAGGTGTAAATAATCTAATTACTTTACTCATTACATAAAAAAAGAAGCAAACATTACATAAGTGTGCGGTACAGCTCCCTGTCTGGGCATACTACTTCATCTCGTAGTTTCCCTACACAAGTAAGACAAGTTCTCCTTTAAGCAAGTTAATGGCCAAGCTATTAAGTTGTATCAATATAGAAAATATCCAACATGCAAACGTTTAATTGAAAATAATTTTAATTAATTTCTCGTTAAAATACTTCTGAGTAGTTAATAACTATAACATCTATAGACAAGGAAAATCTCACAAAAAGTCATTACAGTACTACAGTACTGGTTTCATCACGTATACTATATGGACATTCAGTTGACTACACTACCGTAAAATCTGCAGAAATGTGGAAATCAGCAATAAGGTAAAACACATGAAAGATTTCAGTCTCACTACACCATGATATAGATTTAAAAATATTGCATGTTGTCTACAAGTTGTAAACCTTTTGAAAGCTTTTGTTAATAGTAAGTGATATGTGCGTGAGAGGGCATCCCTATTTTTAACTTTTAATGAATAATATGTCAAAGCAATATATAAATAAGAGATGAAACAATGTAAACTTGCACGGCTTGCGTTTCCTTCTGTTAAAACATTCGGGTTGAGAAGCCATGGTAGACAAATTAAATGCCTTCCTAATGTTTCGCCTCCAACTGCGGCAGACACGTTCTGAGGAACTACGGCTGCTGCCACTGAGTTTCAATGGGCTCTAGCATTTATAAGGCACATAGTGCGCACCACCATTCATCGAGAGAGGCGACCTTTGGCTTTCTCAGGATGGCGTTGTCATTTTAGATTAAATGTAATGGAGTAGTAATATTTTGGCACTAAGTTGACATTAATATTTTACCTAATCTTCCATAGACTCCTCTTGTATTAAAACTATTTTGGTCTTATGAATCACTATTGCTTCTCTACAGATGCGCGCATGGTAATGCGTTGTCCTTGATCGTCACGCAGAATCTTATTACGTTGTTCCCATCAATGGTTCTAACATGGTCTACTAAGGTCGATTTTACGGTGGGTCCCAGACTACAGTTCCTTTTGTGTTTGTTGCCCTAATATATATACTTGTTCACAACTGCACGAAATTTTATATACATACCTTATACATACCTCAGGTGTTGGTAGCGAGTGAAGAGCGCCTGTGACTGATCTCGTTTTAATATTCTTTGTGGGTCTGAAGAAAGTTTCGACCCCACACTTGCTCAGAGCTTCACTGATGCGATCCGTAATTTTGCTAATGAAAGCCAAAAAACCTTTTCCGTTGTTGTTCAGACCTACCGGATTCTTTTTTTCTTTGAGAGGATGCTCGACCAATCTCCTTGCTCTACGTCCATTCTTTTTGAAGGCCGTCCGCAAGTGATTTAATCCATCCTGCAAGTAAGCCAGCCAAACAGATTCTGTTGGTTCTGCCAATCAAATTTTCATGGCACCTCTATTTTGTTAGCGATGACGGTTTGACTCCTTTTGGAGACAAGGATTAGTGTCCCTTGTGTACATCTTATGCCCTGGATTCCATTTTAATTACCGATATATCCAGAAAATTAAATTGGCCATTGATCTCTTTCTCCAACGTGAACCGTAAATTTACGTTAATGCCATTGCGACGCAGCAAGCAGCCATCCTGCTCCTCTTCACGGTGAGTCCTTGCTACAGATGCCATCTACATAAAAATATTAGTGAAATTGTCCCGTCCAGTATAAAAATGGGTTTTACGGACGAACGGAATCTTTCGAACTGCGCTCTCTTTAGACACTCAGATAAACACCAACTAGTCTCCCGCAGTTGTACACAATTGTTAGGAAGGAATTTCATACGTTGACCACGGACTTTGATCCCGAAAGTTTTGACTGAAGAGTAAGAGAGGTTACTTTGAAACATCCACTTTTGGCAGTGAAAACTGAAGTAACCCGGTTAAGTGACACATTCTGAAGAATGACTCATTACTCGATATTTTCAGTGTATAAAGTGGATGGAGCATATTTGGTGGCAGTAGAAATCCTATTAGAACAAACGTTCCTGTTTCGCTTCATTTGTGAGTGTGGTTTTTAAATTTAGAGAATAATGCGGCTTGTCAGTTTGAAAAAAAAATTTACCAAACATGCTGAACTGCAAGATTGTAAGGAGATATCCCCACTTACAGTGTTTGGTGAGGCTTTCATTCTAGACTTTTCTTCCTTTTTCCATGGTATGACAACTTATTAAAAACCATGTAATAAGGTATGTTAAATTTTTGAGGAGTCGCACGCTAAGCCATATGATTTGCTACACCTGTTGGGCTTCACTCCAAAATCTCTTCCTTTCGTTGTGTGTAAGTTCTTGGCATATCTGAATGCAAATAATAGTAGTAATAATAATAATAATTATAATGACTAGGATTTTTTGGGTTGGAATAAGAAAAGAAGATGAAACCATAAATTTTCCTGGCGTACTGAATGTTCAAACAACAGTCTTGTGCAAACAAAAATCAATCTTTACGGTCCCCAGCAGGGCCTTTATCTTAGAAGGTTGTCGGATAACACACTTCATATCATATTTTCGCGAAATACGAAAAAAAAAACAAAAAAAAAAACAAAAACCATATAATTAGATGCCACTTCGTCACTTACCCACTGCACGGTAGGCTGATAGCGCAAGCAGGTTTTGGGGTCCGCAAAGGATGACTTTAGTTTGCGTAAAGCTGTGTCTATCGTATTCCTTGCAGTTGTCTTAATATAAACGTCAGACAGTAAGGACTGTGGAAGACTGGTGTATTGAAAACAAGCGTCACACACGTTTACAGCAGCCGACAAATCCGCCGTTGCAGAAAATTGTCTTGGCACCAGTCATCTAATGGAGTACAGCACAGAGATTCTGGCATGCACTTCCATCTGTTCGGATAGTGTTATTAAGGAAGCTGTTGGAAGCTAGCAAGCGTCATTATAAGTAGAGATGGCGGTTATTGTTTAAATTCTGCTTGGAATCCGGCTCTGTCTCCCATCAAAAAATAGGGATAGATTTAATGCTGTCTTACCTGTTAATTAATAGTCCCTAGCGAGATTTTTGGTATTGGTGATCTTTGCTTGCTTACTCTGTGGTTACACGTACATTATGTGTTATCTTTGTTTTCCAGTGCATATTGCCTCCTGAGTGAAGTTGTTCTTCGAGAATGGAAGGGTGTGCTCCCGTCGAAATATCAGCGATGGTCGATGACGGCACCCGGCAGCATACCCATGATAAAACAAGACACCTGTCTCAATTCAAAACACAGCACCGAGCGAGGTGGCGCAATGGTCACTGGACTCGCATGGGTAACGACGGTGGTTCAAATCCACCTCTGTCTATCCAAATTTAGGTTTTCCGTGACTTCCAAAATAACTGTAGGCAAATGCCGCGTTGGTTTCCCTTTCTCACCCTTATCCGATCGTGACTTCCGTCTCTAATGACCACACTGTCGACGGTGCGTTGAATCCTAATGTCCCTCCTCCTAACACATAGCAACATCCAACTATATTTTTATAGCACTTTCAATATGAAGTATGGCATCCTTAAAATCATTTCCTGCTTTGAAACTGTTCAAATGCAATATTCGCAGTTTTTAAGGAAATCCCAATTTTGTCTCCTTTGTAACTGCAGCGTTCGGTCAAAAAAAATGTCATACAAGGTGCTGCTCAGGCAAGAAATGAAAATCGTACCTCTTTGTTCAGAAACGAATTAATTCCGCTCTTAAAAACAATAAATGGTTTATCCATATATCCCGTGAATCAAATTTATTATTTGAAACGGGACCAAAACTACACTTTTGTAAAACTCATGAGATGGCGATGCACCCATACACAAATTCAAATAATTGCGATTAAACTGCTTAGGTCATCTGTCTCTTGACTTACCCAATATCTATCTATCTACCTCTTTGGCCCGTCTCCCACACATGCAGGGTCGGCACTGTGTTAAACCAACACCACCTAGTAGACAAAACCTCACAACTGGCCATGCGGCCGCCATCTATCTACCTCTTTGGCCCGTCTCCCACACATGCAGGGTCGGCACTGTGTTAAACCAACACCACCTAGTAGACAAAACCTCACAACTGGCCATGCGGCCGCCATCTGACTGGCCGGCGGCTACGCGGCGGTGGGCGTGCCCCAGGGGCCAGCCAATAAGCTAGCGGCCGCGGCCTGTAAGTGTGACGAACGCATGGCCAGTTGTGAAGTTTTGTCTACTAGGTGGTAACGTAGATTTGGTATATGTTAATAGTTACAGGGTGTCCAGATGCCCTTCCTGCCGCCACCTCATCCCCTTCTCCCCCTCCCCCCCCCTCAGGAGGAAATGTGTACCCCAAATGTTTGCGTATAGTGTGAAATGTGTGTGAAAGTCTAAAGTGTTACGAAAGGTTCGCGACTTTGTGACCATGCCGGTATTCACATAGGGAGGGAAAAGCGGTAGGTGTTCGTTGAATATTTGGCTCAGTTTTTTTAATTTTTTTTTTTTAATTTTTTTTTTTTTTTTTTTTTTTTTTTTTTTTTTTTTTTTTTTTTTACTGTGCGGGCTTAGCCACGGCGTCCGGCTCTGCGTTAGACCAAACCGCTAACCGGGCGGATGGTCTCTTGACTTACACACTAATACACTGAAACTTATTCTAAGAACAACAAACACACCTAGGCCCGAAACAGAGGACTTGAACCTCCTGCAGAAGCGGCCGCGCAGTCCGTAATAAGACGCCCGAGACCGCGTGGCTCTGCCAACACGGATGCACAGACACAGGTGGTGGTACTGTCGCATTCAGAAGGTATTAGAGGGCCGGTTAATTGGTCGAGATGTCATTCGTACTCCTGGGATACGTGTCCAAAGGTTTCGATGTGATTAAGATCGCGTGACGAAAATTAACAGACTTTAACGTGGATTTTTAGTTGGAGCTAGACGCATAGGACATTCGGACATTCGGAAATTCAGTGCTGCTAGATCCTCATTCTAAACAGTGTGTGGAGAATTGATTTCAGACATTAGCTCTAGTCACGAATAACGCAGTGGGTGACGACCTGTAGTTAACGACTGGAAGTAACAGTGTTTACTCACAGTTGTCAGTGCTTACGGACAGGCAGCACATGATGAAGAGCCCGGCCGCGGTGGCCGAGGGGACTGAGGCGCTCCAGTCATGGTCTGCACGGCCACAACGGTCGGGGGCTCGAATCCCCCCTCGGGCATGGATATTTCTGCCGTCCTTAGAATTAGCTAGTTCATAAGTAGTTTGTAAGTTTAGGGACTGATGGCCACGTAGTTAAGGCCCATAAGCTATACAAACATTTGATTTTCATGATGAAGTAACCGCAGAAGTAAGAGCGGGACATTAGCCAATATGCAGCGGAGTGTGCGCTGATATGAAACTTCCTGACAAAATAAATTGCCTGCCGAATCTGGGATTCGAATCTGAGACTTCATTTAGCAGGAAAGCTCTCTAATGTCCCGGAACGTTCACAGTCCGTCCTCATAACTTCTGCCAGTGCCTCGCCTCCTACTTTCCCAACTTCACAAAAGGTTCTCCTACGAAACTTGCAGGACTAGCATTCCTGGATGAAAGGATATGGTGGATACATGGCTTAGCGATAGCCTAAGGAGTGTTTCTAGATTGAAATATTATTAACTCTCCAGCGGAGTGCGCGCCGATTGTGCCGCCAAAGGCAAAGGACCCAGGTTCGAATCCCGATCACACAATTTTAATCCACCAGAGAGTTTCATATCAGGGCACACTCCGCTGCAGCGTGAAAATTTCATTCTGGAAACACTCCTTAGGCTGTGGCTAAGCCATGTATCCACCATATCATTTCTTCCAGGAGCGCTAGTCCTGCAAGTTTCACATAAGAACTTGTATGAAGTCTGAAAAGTAGAAGACGAGGTACTGGGAGAAGTTGTGAGGACGGACCGTGAAGCGTGCCGGGATAGCTTAGATGGTAGAGCGCTTGCCGGCGAAAGCCAAAGTTCCCAGTTTCGGATCTCGGCTTCCGCACACTATTTTAATTTGCCAGGAAGTTTCATCTCAGGTATGAGTTACTCGGTGCTATGGAAGACAATACTGACGACGCTACTCTGTTAACTGCAGTACTGTAACCAGTTCGCGGTACGATGTCGTAGGATTGTAGACTTTTTCTGTGTTTAGTGCTGTATGATTTGGTGATATTACAGGCTCATCCATTAGTGAGAGAAAATTTAATATACACGACGGTGCGCCCGTTAATAATCGGAGTACATCGGTAATACATGGTCCTCCGAATATCCGGAATTACTACCACAAAAATGGTCAGAAGGAATCCCAGAATAAATTCCGAAAAATTTTCCCCGCATATACTGGAGTATGCATTAGCAAGAGGAAACTGTTCCGCAGTCAGCTAACTTTTAGATTTTGTCTGGGATACTTCTTAACTCATAGTGTAAAATTTGTTACTTTGGAGCCATTAGATCTCGTCACGTACCACTCCGTCTTCCAAGACATGTCGTTTGATACTTGTCATGCATGGACCCATGAAATTAATGCATAGCGGAGATAACGTCCACCCCTTTTGAATGGACTGTAACTTGCAAGAGTTACATAATTCGGCACTGAGGATGGTGCAGATGCAGCATCGAAACCGGCTAGTTTATTAATTTAAATGATATTAACACAAGTGCTGGAATTTTCTTCAATCTTATACTTTATACAATTGTTCTCACAATCCGTAAAATATCTAGAGGATTATAGTTTTCAAGGAGCACCATGCGTGTATTTCACAACAGAAGAGGATGTAGCTTCAGCAATTGTCACAGAACTTTCTAACAGGTTGTCATTAGCACAACTAAAGAGTTGATTCCCTATATCTAGTATATCAATGAATGTTTCTTTTATGTTTGTTCGTATTTCATCCGATTGCGATAATGTTAAGATATTTCTTACATTTTGACGATTGCTATAGGCATGATTATATCACTGTATGTCACGCAGTTCATGTGAGCAGCCGAGCTGTCGAAGGGGCCTCGCTTGCGAGCGCGCGGTTGCTCGCAGTCGGAGGTTCGAGTCCTCCCTCGAGATCGGTCTATAATTGTTCATAGGTTACTTTAAGTAGTTTGTAAGCCTTAGGACTGATAACCAGAGTAGCTATTTATAACCATTTCAACATTTGTGCAAGAGAAATGACGTCATGGGCACAGTTGCATGAAAGACTGCCTCGTTATAAATGACGTATAGTGAATTATGTCTTTGCTACTAAATGTATTCGCAACATATTTTGCATCTATTTATGGAAATGATAATATCTACAAAATTATTTTATTGTAAGATATAGTTCAAGGATGAGGAGCATGATAAACCGCCCATTCACGCAAAAGGTTTGTTTAAATCTACAGCGTTGTTCAAAATGTGGTAAAATATTCTATTCTAGAATGAAACTTTAACTCCGCTGCAGAGTGAAAGTTTCATTCTGGAAACATCCTTTGGGCTGTGCCTAAGCCATGTCTCCACCATATCCTTTCTTCCAGAACTGCGAGTCTTGAAGGTGCTAAGGAAAACTTTTGTGAAGTCTGGAAATTAGGAGGCGAGGTACTGGCAGAAGTAAAGACGTGAGGAAGGATCGTGAGTCATGTCAGCTCAGTCGGTAGCCGGGCGCCGTGGCTCAGCGCGCCCAATTTGAGGGCTCCACGCCTCCTGTCATAAAAAAGCTGAGCGAAGAACAAACAGCGTTCGCAACGAACCCAACTACGAAAAAAAAAAAAAAAAAAAAAAAAAAAAAAAAAGTCAATAGAGTGCTTGCCCGCTAAAGGCAAAGTTTCCAGGTTCGAGTCCCGGTTCCAGGGAGTTTCTTATTCTATTCTTTATCTTCAGAACAAGAAGAATGTCACAGTCTACGTTATATTTGGGGCGGTCCATACGGTCCATACTTCAATGCCGTGCGATCATTCAATATGAAAGTAGATATATTTTCACCAAGAGATGGAAAGAGAGAGAAGGAGATGGACGGAGGTGATGGGCCGCCTGACAGGAGGAGAAGGCGAACAGAAAGAAGGGAGAAGCTAAAATGGATTGGATAAATAAATACCGGAGCACCGCTTAAATTAAGAAATATATATGGCTAAAACATGGCTGTCAGTTCAGTAAGACATCTTGATGTGTTATTCACAGTTACGTAAAACACTAAATCTTGCAAAAATTTGGGAGTATTTCTGAAGGCGTAGAAATAAGCAGGAACGTGTGCTTCAACCACTCAGTTTACGGCCGCGGTGGAGTAGCCGAGCGGTCTAAGGCGCCTCGCTGCGGAACGTGCGGTTGCTCGCCGTCGGAGTTTCGAGTCCTCCCTAGGGCATGTGTGTGTGTGTGTGTGTGTGTGTGTGTTGTCCTTAGGTTAGTTTACCTTTGATTAAGTAGTTTGTAAGCTACGAACTGATGACCACGCAGTTTGGTCCGATAGATTTACAAGCATTTGAACTTAGTTTATGCTCTGTTTGTTTACATGATGTGTATTCTAATGCCGGCCGTGGTGGCCGAGGGGACTGAGGCGCTCCAGTCACGGTCTGCAAGGCCACTACGGTCGGGGGTTCGAATCCCCCCTCGGGCAAAGATATTTGTGCCGTCCTTAGTTAGTTCATAAGTAGTTTGTAAGTTTAGGGAATGATGACCCCCGTAGTTAAGTCCCATAAGCTATACAAATATTTGAACATTTTTTGTATTCTAACGCTGAACGCTTTGTAATTTAAGTTACAGTTAATAATTTGCTCTTAACGCCAGTACTGTTTGATAACAAACCATCCCCCGGTTCTTACGTTTGTCAATCATCAGAAGAAACCTTTTCTCTTTCATTTCCCAGCACAATAGATTGGAAGACAAAGTGTTCCATAATGCAAAAAGCGACTTAGTATCTCCAGTAGTACCATATTTCCATAGGTCTTCATTTTACGGAGGCAGTACTTAACTAAACAGAGTCAAAGAAACCACCCCAGCACGGCCAACACATCGATCTTCTCAGAGGGTGCGTTGCTTACACAGGACGGCCGACACGTTTTCTGGGGGAGCTTGATGGAACACCGGCGGCGAGGCAGCAGAGTAAAAGCATCCAGAAGCGGGGCGGGGGCGGGGGCTGCGCCCTTTCTGCCGCCACCGCCGCGGCTGCCTTTTGAGCCGCGAGAACACACAACACATGACGGCCGTCTTCCCACAGGTGCATTCCGAGCCCTCGTGTGTGAATGGTGCGTGTGTCTGGTAATGGCACCGGCTGACGTCCCGCCTTCTGCGACGAGTAAACACTGAGGCGGTAATATCGCAAGCGGCACCTCTCAGAGGATGACTTACGGCTTTTCTGTGGACCAGTGTTGTTCAACCTTTTCGAATATGCGAGCCCCTGCCAAGTGAAAAAATATAATTTGACATAATATCAGTTATGAGTGCAACTGGAATAATTCATATAATAAGGAATACAGCCGCGGTGGAGTAGCCGAGCGGTCTAAAGCGTCTCGCTGCGGAGCGCGCGGTTGCTCGCCGTGGAGGTTCGAGTCCTCCCTGGGGCATGGGTGTGTGTGTTGTCCTTAGGTTAGTTTACCTAGGTTTAAGTAGTTTGTAAGCTACGGACTGATGACCACGCAGTTTGGTCCGATAGATTTACAAACATTTGAACATTTGAAGGAATACAAGTGTATTCTAAGCAACAGTTGCCTGTTAAAAAGGAATTTTTTAATACTTCATGTGTAATGCACAACCAGTTTCGATGTACTATGGAATCATTTTCAAGTGCTCCACAGTAAAGAAATGTTTTATAAAAGTACAAAGTAAAGACGAAAAGTAAGATAAATTACAATTTTGGAAATGGTCAAAAGAGTGTTACAACATATGATCTTATATGTATCATTTTGGTCAGCAGCTGTTTTAAGACCAAGTTTTACAGAAACATACACTCGAGAGAAATGGTCAGTCCAATTCAACCTAGAAGTCAGATTGTTCCAATCTGAAAAAAAAGTAATAATAAAAAACTGTCTTGCGAACTCCTTCTAAATTAAAATATTCCGCCGACCCTTCTCATGAACCATAACTAATTTAATTTTCTTTCTTTTGCAGCGGCTTCCTTTTAAATTGTTGGGTGAAGTTTCTTTTCTGTATTTTTCGGAATGGAACACATTATTCTATTAATAATATCAAAAACAGCTGAAGTTGCAAGTTGAAATTATTAATAAAAATAGTAAGTTGCTATACGGAAACCATCCAATATGTTGGAATTTCACACATTATGTATGCTATGTTTGCAGGATTACCGATAGAAAAATGTTTTATTTAACGAGTGTTTCGCATTTCAGGCAATACTCAGAAGGTAATTATGTTCGTTAAAAAGGTCCTGTTGTATAAAAAATTTTTGAAGAAGTAGTTTTTTTTTGTTTTTTGTTTTTTTATTTTTTCAGAATTACGTACTGTATCACGTTCTTTTCCTTAATGAATGGTACCTGGCAATAATTTTAAGACTTTGCTCTTATTCATCATTAACGCACTGTGCTGTAGACCAATCTATGTCAAATTCCTCATGAATATTACACAAGGAACTCCGTAATTTTAAAATTAGATAAATTTTTCTTGGGCATTCTTTTTATATTACTGAACCGCTAGTTGCGGACGGGCAGAATATGTTTTCATCGCTGAAAACCAACGCCTGCCATTCCAAGTGATCTTATGACGCCATCAGTCGATCCATGAACTTAGCTGCTGTGGGTTGGGTGAAAGACTGGCTAATGGTGTGGTGCCCGATGCCCTACTATTAGGACCCGTTTGGCAGCAGTTGGTGTTGAAACGTCTGAGATTATAAACCGTCATACCTCTGCTGTGGTGGCTGAACTGGCTATCACCGCTGAGTGTACAATATGATGATCTTGGCGAACTTTTAATCTGCGTGGGCGACCAGAATCTTTCCTACGAGTGACAGAATGTTCACGAGACCATTGTAACCACCAACTTATGTGGCATTTCTCGGAAAGGTCTAATCTTCCACTTGGCACGCCAGGCACCCATCCGTTCCAACCCAAATTAGAAACGTATAGCACACTACGATGATAGTGCCCCCTGCCCATTAGTTCTACTTGCTTGTAGCCTATACTGGATTCCCGTAGTACAGTTTCACACCTGTGTGTCATGGACACTATGAGGTTATCGATCAAATTCTGACGGATCCATTTTTCCAAGAATGCAATATCCACCTCTGGTACTATTGTGGAAGGTACTGGTCTGGCTGGAATGCGTCTGCCAAGAGCATCCCTGCCATGCTAAGTCGAAGTCCGACGAACAATCTGGCCACTTCAGTCGTTCAATTTCCTCAGCTTCAACATCTCCACCAGTGAAGATCTGTGAGGACGAGCGTTATCGTCCACCGAAGGAAACCATATCCTATGGCACTAGCATAGGGCACAAAGGTCAAAGGATTTCGTCCCTATATCTCTGAGTAGTCAATGCGCCAATACTGACTTCTTCGTCCACCATGATATGGATACTTACTCGTTCGTCCACCATGATTTGGTGATGTTTCCTGCACATATACAGAATTGTTCCGAGTTCAAGATTTTGCTCATCTCTGAACAGAACCCGGCACCATTCGTTAGGACTCCTATCCAGAATTCCTCCGCCCAGTTTCTTCGGGCTAAACGGTGTCGTTGTTTCAGTGGAACACACACTGTAGGCCTCCGTGCGAAGAGGCCAAGTCCTCGAATTCGATTTCGGATGTTTGTGGTGATATTGAGTGTGTTGATGTACCTGGGAGGGTGCGTTGCAGCAGAGCTGCAATCAGCTTCCTGTCTCGAGAGGATGCTAAACGGAAATAACCCGTGGACGACCTTGGCCTTCCTTTAAAGATTCCTGTTGTCTGAAATCGTGTCAAGGTCCTGGAAATTACGCTTTGGGCACTCCAATAGCAGCAGCCACCCCAGTCTCTATCTGCCCGCTTTCAAGCTTTGCATGGCTCTCAGTGCCATAGCGTTGAGCGTTTCACGCTTTTGTTGCATTGCACTACCTGCTCACTACATTATCAGATCCCAACTGCTTGTGTATTTTGTTTGGTAAATACGAGTCGACACTGAACCCCAGTGTTGAAACCTTCTATTATTACCACTATCTCGGTTGACAAAATGTTGTTGTCTCCACTCAGTAGTACCGACAGAAAGTCAGCGAACCATAGTAGTTCAGTCTGCTGATAATAATTCGTTGCCTAGATATCAGAACTGATACCCTCTTTGTTTTGACCATTGTAGTTTCGTCCTATAATCACCAACTCAACCCGATCCATAGGGTGAAGGGGGGCTATTCCGTTCATTTCAACCGTAAAACATTTTATAAACCCGTCAAGGGATTGCTGAAGATTAGTTGGGTAGATCGCGTAACTAATGAAGAGGTACTGAACAGAATTTCGGAGAAAAGGAATTTTTGGCATACCTTTACTAAAAGAAGGGATCGCTTGGTAGGACACGTTCTTAGACATCGAGGAGTCGTAAATTTAGCATTGGAGGGAAGAATGTGGGGGAAAAGTCGCAGAGGGAGACCAAGAGTCGCATATAGTAATCAGATTCAAATGGATGTGGGTTGCCGTTCTTCTGAGAAGACGAAAAGGAGTGCTCAGGATAATGGTGGAGAGCTGCATCAAACCAGTCTCCGGACTGAAGACCATAACAACAACAATAAAGAGTGGATATTCGTTTACAAGAACGAAATACGGGACAAACATCTGCCGGCCGCGGTGGCCGAGGAGACTGAGGCGCTTCAGTCACGGTCTGCACGGCCCCTACGGTCGGGGGTTCGAATCCCCCCTCGGGCATGGATATTTGTGTCGTCCTAGTTCGTAGGTAGTTCATAAGTAGTTTGTAAGTTTAGGGACTGATGACCCCGTAGTTAAGTCCCATAAACTATACAAACATTTTTGACAAACATCTGACGAAGGGAGGAATCACAGTATACAAAATTGATAGGGCTATTCCTCCCTGTCAAGGGACTAATATCTGAAATACTAACATTGCACCCTTACACATTTCGTTAATATTCCATGCTTGAATGATCCAAGCGAATAATATTTCAGAAAGCAAAATTTACAATGAGTGAACGCTTTAAGGACTTTAGTTTCAATCGGCTGTCAGTCTTCCTCTGTCTGTAGTACTTGCATCATCTTTGGTTTTATTCTCCAGTTTTAGTCTTCGTTTAGTCTTAATAGTTCGTGTCTGAGGCCAAATTCCTTAGATCCGGTCACATACTTCTCAGTCATCCCCTTAGCTGTTGCGTTTGACAAGCCTTGTGGTTTTCGGAGTGATAAATCACTGTGCATCTTCATAAACCCAAAAATCAGTCATTACCTGTAATCATTGAAACACGTCCACTGAATATGTTGTCGTGTACCATTATTGAGTTCTTTATTAACCTCAAGTGTTTCTGCACCATTAAAATTGTCCATCAGTATATTAATTATTTTTATTCTGTTTATTAATGATCAATGCCCCATGTTTATGTACGTTTCCACCCGTGTGATTGAACTTTTGTGTTCATGTGAATGTGGAAGGTTGTTTTTAATAATGACTGACTGCCCGCAATGGCTTACAGTCACCGCCTCACGCTTTAGGGCCTCGTTTACTTTAATTAAGAACGCATGGCTTCGTTTGTCGTCTGCGCTGGTGTCTGTTGGGTGGCCAGAGACAAGCTTACTTTGCAAAATAGCGAGGTGTGGTGCCAACCTAATCTTGACAAGAGACCCCTTGGGAGCCGTTGAAGAGGGTATTATCTTCCTCGTGTAGAGAGGTTTGGTAGACACTATGCTCTGAACGCGCTCTGTATGGGTTTTTTAGCGAGCTCTACATCCGGTGTGTGGTGGGGAAGGTTTTAGCACGGCCTTAGGGGTTCACTCTTGCTGCGACCGTGGTTTAAGTACGTCTTCCAATAATGCTGAGGGAAAGCCATGCTGTTAGAACTTTGCTTTCTTTGTGATCAGGCAGTCTTGGTTTATCATTGATAGTTTTCCTGAGTAATTCTTTCGGTTTGCGAGGCGAAGTGTTTCTTAATTTACAGGATTTGATTAATTCGGTGTAAATCTAGTATTTGCATTTTCATACCGGTGATGATTTTGTGTCCAGTTTTCTCAAGTTATAATTCACATGTGTGCGCTTCAGCCTTTGTTGGCCGCATTTTGGTTAAAAACAATGTAAAATATGTGTTTCGTCCATCTTCTAAAATTAAGGCACTGTTGGGATCCGTTAAGGATGATCTCGGTTTGCGCAAGGCGGGTGTCTACCGTATCCCATGTATCTGTGGCATGTCATATGTTGGTCAAACCATTAGGACTGTTGAGGACCGCTGTATTGAGCATAAACGCCACACACGTTTACAACAGCCAAACAAATCTGTGGTGGCCGAACACTGTCTTGACACAGGTCACTTTATGGATTACAACGAAACGGAAATTCTGGCATGCACTTCCAACTACTAGGACTGTGTTATCAAGGAAACGATAGAAATAAAACTAGGTGACAACCTTATGAGTAGGGATGGAGGGTTCTGCTTAAATTCCGCTTGGGATCCTGCTCTCTCACTTGTAAAAAAAAAAAAAAAAAAAAAAAAAAAACAAAAAAAAAAAAAAAAAAAACAGAGGGACAAAACTAATCCGTCAGAATTGATGTTTATTATCGATATTCTGACCGGTTTCATCTTTGGTCGTATCGGCGCTATGTGCTTGCTTCCAAGGTGTGTGCTGTCTGTCCTGTTTACTCATTGAAAACCGAGGTTTTAAAGATCGTTGCACATTGCTTCCTACTGCAGTTTCACGTTGAAAATGGCAGGGTCAACTCCTGCCGAAATATCTGCCGTCGTCGATTTTGATACCTGGTAGCATACCCGTAAGTTTTTCGAAAACATATTCGTGTGTTTGTATCTCAAACGTAAGCTTACAGCGAGTTCACTCCACGTTAGCAATCTTCACAATGATACACCTCTTTTGCAGAGTGGCTTTCTGGCGTGTGGCTTAATATTCTATTACACGAAAGTAGTTCCTTTTTGGTGCGTTGGCAAGTGCTGTGTGTCGGGCGCCGATACTTTTGATGTAGAACAATCTCCAGGGTACGAATTTTGTCGCTACTTCTTCGGTAGTAGCGCTGGGTCGACGAGTGTATTCATGTGAATTGCTTCGTTCACTCACACACTAAACTGTGATGAGTTCAAAGTAGTTCGTTCGTAAAGTAGTGAATTCTGGCGGAACTGCTTCAGTTGGTCATATAGCAGCGTTTTAATTCAATGCGGCTCGCTCACGCAATAATATGACCAACAAATGGCAGTTATGGTTCTCGCAGTTCCGACCTCTGAGCTTATGGGTGACGAGGACATGGAAAATATAAACAGAGAAACCTATCTCATATAAAGAGGAATATACTTTTTTCTCCTACCTCATTGCTCGATGTTCCAAAAAAAAAAAAAATAAAAAAAAAATAAAAAAAAAATAACATAAATAAATAAATAAATAAATAAATTGGTTTTTCCATACGATAAAATTTGTTTTTTTCTTTCTTTACTTCCTCAATACCCCATTATCACCAGTAACATACACCGAAGTGTTATAATTTAATCCTGAAACGAAGGGGTATGTTAACCACCTTCATTAAGTCCATAAATCATCTTAATTAACTGTTCCATAATTCTTCTCTCCATTTTATTTTTGTGGAGAATGATAATACAACAGACATAAGTGTCGCCTTGAGGCATTGGTATATATATGAGATAAAGCCCTCCTTTGCAGAGCCAATGAAGGGAAAAGACCATGTCTGGATTGGCCGTGGGGTCTGAGGCGTCATGCCAAGAAAGCGTGGCTGCTTCCACCGGAAGTTCAAGTCCTTCCTCGGGCGTGGGTATGTGTGTTGTCGATTTAAACGTTAATATTAATTCGTATCTATTAAACGATGACATCAGCAATTTGGTCTCTTGTAGTTACCAACATTTGAAAATTTGGAAACAATGTTGAGTAAGTGAGACACAGAGGAAATGAATGAGTTGTGAATGTTACCATATATGCAAAAAAAGTAGACACAAGAGCGGTGCTTGGGGGAGGGGGGAGGGCAGTAGTAAGTTGGGAAAACCTATAAGGTAAGTCCCATCAGCAGATGAATCGATATGGATACTAACGTGCGTAAATTTGATCGTAAAAATAGGAAGACGTAACGGTATTTTTACGCTACGCGAAGTATCATTCTTGTGAAAAACAACTAGCTCTTTACTCACATAATGTAATTACTGTTATGGACAAAGGATCTCAAACCGATTCCATATTTCTACACTTCCGGAATGCTTCTCACACTGTATCCCACAAGCGTATTCTAATCAAACTGTGTGCTTATAGAATATTAGCACAGATGCGCGACTGGATTCGTGACTTCCTGTCAAAAGAAACAGTACGTTGTAAATGACGGAAAGCCATAGAGTAAAGTGGAAGTGATATATGGCGTTGCAATGGGAAGTGTTATATGGCCACTACCACTATGAACAATTTAGGATACAATGCAAGTATCTCCTTTAGACTGTTCGCGGATAATCCTGTCATTTACCGCTTGTACTTGCATTTTTCCTCTAGGCAGTCTGTAATTCCTCTCAACCTCATTTTTAGCCGTTTGTACGTCCTTTTGCCTGCAGCTTCGGCATCTCCTGTGTTATCCAAGAATTTCTATTAGGTATTGTCCTTCTACCTCTATGATCCTCTCTACGGCTTTCAAAAACTACTTATCTGAGCTAGCAATTCTTCGTCCTTGCTAATACTTTCATTCTGAAACTCTCAAAAACCTCTGATTCCTTCAATTAACTCAGGTTGCATCTCCTTACTTTTCTAAAATTTTGCAATTTCTTAAATTTTTATCTAGAAATAATATATAAATTTCCAGACACATAGTTTTTCTCGATATATCGAAGATATATCCTGGCCGCGGCAGAAATTTTAACTCAATGCCTCACCTTATGAACACTATTTTCAATCTACAGTTCATAACCAATAAGATGTGGTCAGAGTCAATATCTACCACGTGAAAATTCTACAGTTTAAAAGTTGAATCGAAATCGGTGTGTTATTATTGTCAATTTCACTTTCCGGTGCCACTTGGTAACTTCCATGTATGCAGCCTTCTTGCATGGTGCTTAACCCAAGTATTTGCGATGATTAAATTATGCTCTACGCAGAAATCTACCATTAGTTCATTTCTTTAACCAGTCCATATTCACATACTATTTTTCTTTCATTTCCTGATTTGCCCCATGACGATCTCCCTTAAGTGTCTGAGTAACGCCTTTTATCTCAACCCACATGTTTTCAAACACGTCATCAGCAGCAGAGCTAGTGGTCCGTGTTGGCTTTGTGTCTGTCTTTGCGATAACGCGTTCACTCTGCAGTTCATAGTAACATACCCTCGTTCCCATTATTTTGTTCATTATTAGACCTAAAACTGCTTTTCCCCTACCCACAATAGATTTGGTATTTACATCCCTGACCAGACTTCTTGTGCATCCTGCCACCAAACTTTGCTAATCCCACCGGATCTACATTCAGCCTATCCATTTATCTCTTCAAATTTTCTAATTTACCTACCCGATAAAGGGAGTGAACGTTCCTTGCTTCGATCTGTAGATCTACTTCCGAGTAGACAATGCTCCTAGCGGAGCAGCTAAGGTGCGATTCCTCTGCCATGCAGACTGCAACTCCTGTACAGGTTTTGACCGACAATGACCCTACACACTGGCCGTCCGGTCCCGTTCACCTCTCGTTACTTCGTGCCCTACACAGATGCGAGAGAGTTACTTATTACAGAGCGAGAGATTTCTGCGAAAGCTAAATGAGGTACTTTCCCGGACTCTATGGGTCACAGGCGCTTGCCTCAGGTCTTCATACCTTGTGAAAATTATACGCCAATCTGCTAAGAAGTACGTCGCGAAAATAACCTGCTAGCTACCTCCCATTAATGAAGAAAAAATGAAAAGTTAAAAATATGTGATATTTTTCAATATTTCACCTGTTTCTCTGTTTTATTTTCCATATAAAATTATTATTTTATTTGGCTGAAGATCAGGCTGACAGTAACGCCGTACCACACCAGCCCTGAATTTATGAGGTGAGGATCAGGGATGAAATAAGTCATATGATGCCTTTGATTACTCCATTGCAGAGCCTCCCCCCTCCCTTTCTCTTAGCAGTAAATACAAATACGAGAACGCACCCTGCTGTTGATCGTAAATTTCAATTTAGGTGGGACATTCAAAATTATGTTGGAGAATTGGGAACGCAATTGACCTACAGCTCTGAGGTTCCCTCTCCTTTTCTGAATCTGTTAGAAGTAATGTGCCACTAACCTATTAAGGATTAGAATCCTCAAACTCTCTGTACCTGAGTCCTCATTTCCCTTTGTGCAATGCAAGTCCACCAGACCTGTGTAAACATTACAACAAAATGTAAGAAGGAGTCACAGGATATAACAGCAGAGCATGAAGAAAGTCATCCAAAAGTCTATTCAGAAATAGAGAGGGGGGCGAGAGAATGTAGAAGAGATTACGATTTTCAATATTTCGCCTGGGAGGGGAGTAAGAGATCAAGAATGTTACGCAGTAAATACGTCTGATAAACAAACATCTGCACTAACAAACTTGACAGTGTATATAAATCGAAGGTATCAGGCATTTCTGAGACCAAAGCACTATTTTATTTGGGAGTCAAAGCATGCACATTAATTTCGAAGCAATACATATGAGGGGGTTCGTAACCTCCCCTCGGGCATGGATATTTGTGCCGTCTTTAGTATTAGTTAGTTAATAAGTAGGCTAGTTTGTTAGTTTACGGACTGATGACCCCGTAGCTCTACAAACATTTGAACATTTTTGAGAAAAGCTTGCTTCAGGAACCGTATATCAATTTCGTATCTAAACGAAGATATGTTTAATTTAATCAGTTATAAGTCGAAAGTTTTGTGTGTTTCAGCAGTGACCTGCAAACAAAACCAAATACGCGAGACTAACTTAATCTCAGGAATTTTCTTCACAGAATTTGTTTAAGTTAAAAATTATGTAGGTTTCTGCTTCGCGATTCAGTCGTGAGTGAATCTTTAATCTAATTATTTTCATTATGAAAACAGAACCAAGGGTCACTTCTGGGCTCGTCGTTTTCTCTGACAATTTTCGTCAGGCAGACTCTTCTTCTTGGATTTCTTAATTCAGATAGAAGTAATATAATATTTAAAATTCTTGAATATCTGTCTTTATTTTCTAAAATAAAAGCGGTCTGGAGACTGATATTCAAGAATTTTATTCATATAACGATCGCAGAAACTCCCTCGAGACCCATAAGTCTTGCTTTGATAATATAATATTTACCTTACTGGAGAACAACACTGTGGCACTATTCATACCCAAACATACGTATATTCACAACACTTCTTATATTGAGGCATCGACTAAAACAGAGGTGATATTGGGCGTTCCACAAGGTAGTCTGATACGTCGTCTGACGTTCTTTACTTACATAAACGATTTGGAAGAAATTCGAAGCAGCTCTCTTACGTTGTTTGCAGATGACGCCGTCATTTACCGGCTAGTAAAATCACCTAAAGGTCAAATCCAACTGCAGAACGATCTAAATATGTATGTCAGTATGGTGTAAGAATTGGCAATTGACTCTAAATAGTGAGAAGTGAGGAGTCGTCCACATGAGTACGAAAATAAATCCGTTAAACTTTGTTTACAAGATAAATCAATCAAAAATTTTGCCGCCGTAAACTCCACAAAATACCTAGGAATTACTATTACTTCAGACTTAAACTGGAAAGAACACGTAGATAATGTCGTGGGAAAGGCGAAGCAGAGACTGCGTTTCATTGGCAGAACCCTTAAAAGATGCAACAGAACTACTAAAGTGACTGCATACACTACGCTTGTCTGTGCTTTTTCAGAGTATTGCTGCCCAGTGTGGGATCATTATCAGGTGGGCTTCACGGAGGACATCTAAAGAATCCAAAAAAGCGCAGCTAGTTTTTTATTGTCACGATACAGGAGAGACAGCGTGACGGTAATGATACGGGATCTGGGAGGGGAATCATTACAATAACGGCGCTTATCCAACATTCTCCTCCGAATGCGAAAATATATTCTTGACTCCTACTTACATAGGTAGAAAAGATTATCAGAATAAAATAAAAGAACTCGAACGTAGAGATTCAGGTGTTCCATCTTCCCACGCGCTATTCGAGAATGGAATGGGAGATAAACACTATAAAGGTGGTTCGATGAACCCTCTACCAGGCACTTAAATGTGATTTGCAGAGTATCCCATGTAGATTTAGATGTAGATGGCAGGCAAGCTATGTATAGGACCAAGACGGTGGAAAAAAAAAACTCATGTGATTCGATTTCAGCCAATCACGAGTTACGCAAGGCGGCAAGCGGCACGGAAGATGATGGCCATACTTTCCGTATACAGAGCTTTATGGCTGTCGTGCACCACAACGCCATCTGGAGGAACAGACAGTGAGAGCAGGACAATAAACAGCCCGCCTTAACAGCTTCCGGTCAGAGACGGCGCTTCCAGCGGTTCCGTGGCTGGCCGCAACCTCCAGCCTCTAACATCACTCAACTCTCGCAGGTCTTGGGCCCTCGTAATACGTAGGCTCTTTCCTCTGCGAAGCATAGGGTAGTGTTTATTTATTTATTCTTTATTATTTATTTATTTACTTTTTCTTTATTTATTTACTTCTTCTTTTACCAAGTGAGGCATTGATCTTTTCACGAAAGTGTTGCACTTGTACAACAGAAAATAAATATTTATAAATATTGTAGTTAATGACAGCATTGCGCTATGGTAGCAGGTTACACTCTAACTTCAGCGTTGGATTTGAAAATTAAATTTTGTCTCATCTAAATATAAATTCATAACTGACCACTTTCCAAGGAAAGTCAAGTTCATTTGCATCTGTAACAGCGCATAAAGAGCGCTATTTATTGCGATATTGCAAGCATGTTTCTTTGCAGTTCTCCATCTATGTACGAGACAGATTTTAATCTTGGTGATCAGTACATAGAACATTACCATGATACTCTCCCCTAGATCGCAATAATTCCCATGACA
Source organism: Locusta migratoria (assembly GCA_026315105.1). NCBI lineage: Eukaryota > Metazoa > Arthropoda > Insecta > Orthoptera > Acrididae > Locusta > Locusta migratoria. The sequence continues at coordinate 207,440,581 of CM048747.1, read as the reverse complement.
CTGTCTATCTCCTACATCGCAAGAATACAAAACGATAAGCCCTTCTCTGAACTTTTCCTAAATCTTCCGTGAGTCCCACTTGGTGGGGTTTCTGTTTCTTTGGTAGAACTGTTGCCTTTGCCAATGAAACGTAGCCTTTGGTTCGCATTAAAAATTCAAATGTTTGTATAGCTTATGGGACTTAACAACTACGGGGTCATCAGTCCCTAAACTTACAAACTACTTAAAAAAAAGGTAAAGCAGTCAACAATCGGAAGATTGGTTTGAACACCACAGTGCTTTACTAGGCATGGTCCTGTTTGGAGGTGGTATGCCGTTGCCTTCCTCCGACCTTCGAACTGACTTACCCAGCCAGTTATAGGGGGACCTACAGTTTAACGTGGGTTCCGAACCATGGTGCTACTCGGTATTTTTCACATGAGCAATACCGCCAGAGGTGAAAGAAGTGGAAGGTGACAGATTAAAATCCTAGGACGTGGCGGGGATCGAACCCGCGACCTTTGGATTTTTAGTCTGGCACTCTACCACTGTGCAACCGAGGCGCACGTACTTATGAACTAGCTAACACTAAGGACGGCACAAATATCCATGCCCGAGGGGGGATTCGAATCCGCGACCGTAGTGGCCGTGCAAGTGACTGGTTTGCCTTCCGAACAATATTTTCTGTATGTTCTTTCCAATTTAATTTGTTCGTAATTGTAATTTCTATACATTTAATCCAATTTAAGGACTTTATATTACACTGGTTTATCGTGTAAATGAAGTATAACGGATCATTATCGTGTTCAAACGATTGAATTTACACTTATTATCTAAGGTCCACTGCCAACTTTTAGATAAGATACCCGTATCGTATAAATCATTTAGCAGTTGATTTTGATTTTCTGACAACTTCACTAAGCGATAAATGACAGCATTATCAGCGAACAGTTTAAGGAAGCTACTCACGTTCTCTTAAATCGTTTATGTAGTAGTGGCCATATAACACTTCCCATTGGGATCGCCAGATATCACTTCCGTTTACTCCATGACTTTCCGTAATTTACAAGGTACCGTGTCCTTCGACAGGAAATCATTAAGCCAGTCGCACATCTGTGATGATATTCTATAAGCACACAATTTGATTAGAAAACGCTTGTGAGATACAGTGTGAGAAGCATTCCGGAAGTGTAGAAATATGGAATCGATTGCAGATCCTTTGTCGATAGTAGTAACTACATTATATGAGTGGAGAGCTATTTGTATTTCACAATTACGGCACTTCGTGTTGCGTCGAACAATACTGTTAACTCCTTTCGTTTAAAATGATTCCCATTCTTAAGATCAATTTTACGCTTCTACGTATCCATATCGATTCATCTATTAATGACGGCTACCATAATTACTCATGTCCATCGTTTAATGAACTTTTGTCTTTCTTTCTTCAGTTTCACTTTATTTGTTCATGAATGTTTCTACGTTGATTTTGTAGAAGGTAATTTGTAAGAAAAATAAAAGTAATTCTTTGCCTCACATGGTGCGAAATATTAGCATGTTAGTAAACCATTTCCTTTTTTGTAATTGATAACAGTGTTTGTGAGATGACACAATTTTTCTAGCATGTGCACTTGATGCTCATATCTTGCATTGAAGAAATTCCGATGGGGCATAGGTTACTAACAACTAAATTTAGGTAATACATTGCTGCAAAAATGATTTTGAGGCTGATACATGTCATTTTTCATGAATAAAGAGGTGTCATTCATTGATTTCAATGCCGTGTTCGAAAGTCAAAGGAACTGGCACGAGTTAGCTTATAGCGTTAAACATTGATGGAGACTTCTTTCACAGAGTAATGTTAAATTTGCAAAAATTATTATCTGAAAAAAAAATAGAGTTTCTATTTTATGAAACTCGAGCCGAGATGGCGGAATTTGGGGGATAAAATGCAAAGTTCAAAAAACGGTTTTTATTAAATGAATAAAAAACAATAACTCCGACGGGAAAATGTTAAAATAGAAAGTTGTAGCCTTAAGATTACCTATCGATTGCATTTCTGTGTGTATCGAATGATTTCATACGTTTCGAGTTATATCGAAAAAAAAACACTTAAAATTCATTAAAAACTATATTCCTTATAACTCGACAACATCCACGTTTACAAACTTACTATTTACCACAAGTATGGCACAAAATAAGTCAAAAACGACCTTTTTCGAAAAAAATTTAAATATTCAGTATGTTTGAGATATATTGATTTTTTTTTGAAAAAAAGATGCTCCTAGAAAATTGATTACAGATGGTCAGGAGATCGACCTAGATTAATAGTTCTCCGTGTATTTTCTTCGTGATGAGATGTAATATGATGCTATTTAATAATTTTTTACATTTTGGGCCCGGTTTCTTCAACTGACTCCGTTTCTATGTTATGAAAGGAACTGTTAAAAAACTATTTTTCTGACACTTTTTCACAGATTTTAAAACCAATGTTGTTCCTCTATGACCTTCTGGAGCCAATATAACTACACTCCTGGCCATTAAAATTGCTACACCAAGAAGAAGACGTGCTACAGACGCGAATTTTAACCGACAGGAAGAAGATGCCGTGATATGCAAATGATTAGCTTTTCAGAGTATTCACACAAGTTTGGCCCCGGTGGCGACAACTACAACGGGCTGACATGAGGAAAGTTTTTAACCGATTTCCTACACACAAACAGCATTTGACCGACGTTGCCTGGTGAAACGTTGTTGTGAAGCCTTGTGTAAGGAGGAGAAATCTGTACCATCACGTTTCCGACTTTGATAAAGGTCGGATTATATGTAGCCTATCACAATTGCGGTTTATCGTATCGCGACATTGCTGCTTGCGTCGGTCGCGATCCAATGACTGTTAGCAGAATTTGGAATTGTTGGGTTCAGGAGGGCAATACGGATCGCCGTGCTGGATCCCAACAGCCTCATATCACTAGCAGTCGAAATGACAGGCATCTTATCCCGGCGGCTGAAACGGATCGTGCAGCCACGTCTCGATCCCTGAGTCACCAGATGGGGACGTTTGCAAGACAACAACCATCTGCACGAACAGTTCCACGACGTTTGCAGCAGCATGGACTATCAGCTCGGAGACCACGGCTGCTGTTACCCTTGATGCTGCATCATAGACAGGAGCAACTGCGATGATGTACTGAACGACGAACCTGGGTGCACGAATAGTCATTTTTTCCGGATGAATCCAGATTCTGCTGACAGCATCATGATGGTTGTATCCGTGTTTGGCGACATCGCGGTGAACGCACATTGGAAGCGTGTATTCGTCATCGCCATACTGACGTATCACCCGGTATGATGGTATGGGGTACCATTGGTTACTCGTCTCAGTCACCTCTTTTTCGCATCGACGGCAATTTGATCAGTGGCCGTTACATTTCAGATATGTTACGACACGTGGCTCTACCCTTCATTTGATCACTTCGAAACCCCACATTCCAGCAGGATAATGCACTACCGCATGTTGCAGACCCTGCACGGGCCTTTCTGGATACGGAAAAGATTCAGCTGCTGCTCTCGCCAGCACATTCACCAGATCTCTCACCAATTTAAAACGTTGGTTAATGGTGGTCGAGCAAATGGCTCTCACAATACGCCAGTCACTACCCTGTGGTATCGTGCAGAAGCTGCATGGCAATCTGTACCTGTACACGCCATCCAAGCTCTGGCTCAATGCCCAGGCGTATCAAGGCCGTTTTTACGGCCATAGGTCTTTGTTCTGGATAATGATTTCTCAGGATCTATGCACTCAAATTGCGTGAAAATGTAATCATATGACAGTTCTAGTATAATAATTTGTCCAATGAATACCGTTTATCATCTGCCTCTCTTCTTGGTGTAGAAATTTTATTGACCAGTAGCGTATCTTTAAAAAAATCTATCGGATGTTATTTACATTTTACAACGGTGTTCTTCCTGGAGCCTAATTTTGAATACTTTCAGTAGTAAGTAAAAATAGTTGGTTGTCTGTTCGCGGTAGACTTTGGGCCAGCCCATCATCGCCTTATGGGAAAAGATTGGTGAGGTAGAAGAAGCCACTAAATTACTAACCTAGACCCTAGAGAACCTCTTGGACAGCCTTTCCTTCCAACCGAAAACTAAACATACGGATATAATGCATTTGCTAAACCGTCTTTCGGATTTGAAAACCTAGAAATGGACGGGCTGCTAAGAGTACTGTAGAGAGATTTTTTCAATGTGCTAATAAGTTACAAGTGGGAGATGTGTTGTTGGGGCTCGACAAGGAACAGACAGTAAGGCAACCATAGTATGTGCATCTTGGGCAGTCTGATAGTGAATCAGGACCTAGGAGGTTCGGAAGATTTTTCCCGTTAACAAGTAGCTTTGCTAAGCTTCTAAACTTTATTGGGTATCAGCTCAGGGACGTCATTTCATTAACTATTGACAACCCTTACCAGATAAAAGAATTCTTGAGTCCATTATGAGCAACATGCTGACGCATTTTGAGTCCAGCATTCTATGATTTTGTCCCTCTTTAGACTCTCAAGATTGGAAGTTATGACACGAAGCTGCACTGTCCAGTATCTACCAAGTGCACGGTGCCTGCTTATTCTAGCTAATATCTCAACCTAAATCTACACACAAATGAGAGTGATTCAGGCAGTATTTTGCCTTGCATAACCTGATGATGCGGTGGCATACAGAACTATGCAGAGGCGTGGCTTAGACGTTGTAATCGATTGTGTTGCCAACTGTTGCTATGTCACACACCAACACTGTACATATCACTCACCGTTCCTATTACTGTTGTATTGTGCAACCGTCGAATGGTATTTACCTGACAACGGAACGTTAGATGGATGTGCCGTATTCGCCGAATGTCTACTATTTGCATGATATACGAGAGTGAAATGTCAGAGCGTGTGCTTCGATAAGTGCCGAAGTGATACGGAATTCCACACTGTCGATGATGAGAAGATTGCAGCACTGCATTGATATCAATGGTTATGAACCAGGCCAATGAGCCATACGAAATTATTATTATTATTACTTCTGTAAATGGACTGCATACCACCTTTTTGATCTTCGTTGACCTTCAAAGAACTTACGGTTACACATCATTGGATTCGTCTCGCTAGCCGCTACCAGAAAATAAGTACCAAACTATAAAGTCCCGTAAGAAAGTTGACCATATCTTTGAAGCGATTCCGCCTAAGCAATAAGAAACCAACGTCACATTCTGGCCCCCGTTGTTCCATGCAACTTTCGTCTAATTTTTCAGCTCCTATTACACTTTCGGAGTTATTCTTGGTAGCACCAGTTAGTAACTCAATTTCAAAACTAACTGACTTTTCTTCCAAAGCAGAGACGACGCAAAACCTAATAATTTAACTTGTTCTAAAGGTAAAATTTAATCGTGACAAATTCAGAAGAGGAAATATGTGTACACTCATTATTGTTTGTTCACTTAGAAATACTTCAGTTTGCCTCGAGGTGAATGAGCTGTTTAAATTTCGGTTTCATCTTACTGATCATATTCGTGTACCGTTTTTCTATTCGCTGTGCAGTGTCTGAGTTTCCACGACATGCATCATTGAAGGATATTGCGTCAGTTAAATGGAAGAATTATGGATGCTACACATTGTGGGCCAAAGCATGATTTATACCAACATACACGTGTTTTCTGCTTTGTGGGAATCACAATAATACTCTTTGTTTGCCGGCCGCGGTGGCCGCGGGGACTGAGGCGCTTCAGTCACGGTCTGCACGGCCACTACGGTCGGGGGTTCGAATCCCCCCTCGGGCATGGATATTTGTGCCGTCCTTAGTTGTAGCTAGTTCATAAGTAGTTTGTAAGTTTAGGGACTGATGACCCCGTAGTTAAGTCCCATAAACTCTACGAACATTTGAACTCTTTGTTTGGACGTCTATTCCATCAGAAAAATTTGGAGAGCATTTAGAATGCTGGTCTCCAAAATGGACGCCGCTTTGGTAACGTATCCACAACGGTTTCCATTTTTTATTTCGTGACTTAATTTAATCGAGAAAAATATGATTTTAGTTCAAAGTTTCTGTTCATATAACGTTTATAAGCAAAGGAGAGAACATTCTACAAATGGAGTATAGTTGCCACCTGTGTGTAGTTATAGACCGACAACCGCAGCGGCTAAACAATATAAGAGGTTTGATGCATTGTACGTTAATTTCGCGGTTTATTAAAGATCGATAATGGCGATTAACCTACACAACTGTGAATCAATTGTGCGTGCCGTGTCTATGAACCGAGCTATCGCAGCGCAGCGTGTAAGCCTGAAAGAGCGCGTGTTGTTTGGATAATGGAGAGTGCACTTTAATGGATGCTGGTGTAATTTATCCGCCACGGCCGTCGCTTTGGGTGCATGTTGGCTGCGGTCGGCCGGCGGTTGGCATGGGAAGCAAGACGTGCGAGCGATGCGCTTTTATTATCGGCTGAGCGGGCTACGGGATGGGCAGTTAAGAGCGCAAGATTTAAGAACCCCCTGGGATGCGGCATGACTGAGGGTCGATGTAATCGAGAGCGCAGATTCCCCACAGAGGAGTAACATAAAATACAGAGTGTGAGGGAGGCGTTATCACCACCACGCACGAAAACCATTATATCCTTTTTTTGAATACTGTACTCGACTAACAAGACATTTAGTTTCTTCTAAGTGTCAAGTCTGGTTAAGGCGAGGCAGATGCTACGTTTGGCTGTGTAGCTCGTCGAAGTAAATATAAGAAAAGAAGATCTTTAATGTCTCGCCTACGACGGGTCTATTAGCGAGGGATCGGGAGGTGAGATTAGAAAATGAAATGGAAGGTACTTGCCGTATTATTTTCAGACGAATCTTTCCATTATACGAATGGAATAATTCTCGATGGACGGTAAGGAATTTGGACGGAGATCCTATGGAATGTCGTCCACCACCTAAATACCTGTTCACATCGTTGGGTTCCCATTAAAATGATGTTCCTACAATAAAAGTAATTTTTTTTATACTATTTCCTGCCTCAATCGGTAAAAACGTAATTCTTGTCCGTCTGCTTGTCTTTCCGGTTAGGACCATTTTTTATCAAGAAAAGGTGGATCCATCGAATTTAAAATTCTCCCATATAATGCAGTCACTGCTGTCTTATCGGTATAATACATATAAGCTTCTAAAACAAAGCAAAGTAACTGCCGTTTGTGTCCACCATTTTAATAGTCGTAAATTAATTCATAAAATTTCCCGTGGGCGTAAAATCGTCAAATCTGGTAAGATGCGAGATTCTACAGCTCACAAGAAAAAAAGTCCATCAGTTGTAAATCTGTAATACTCGTACTAGCTGCATTAGACCGGCTTCGCTTCGGAAATTATTGTAACTGGAATAAAAGGATAAGCATTATAATATTACAGGTAAAAATCTTGAGAATGTATTTTAACTATTTTTGAAATATTTCTCAATTTACGACATTTAACATTTTTTCACCAGGAGTATATGTAAACAAATTTTCGGATTTCCTACTCAAGAGAAAGTGACGTATAGTTGAACGTGAGAGATGCAAGAGACTTCATGATTGTTGCTGCAATATTTTAAAGTTCGTCCTTGCGATTTATTAAAACAATAAGCTAATTTTATTGGAAAATTCGATCTTTTAAATTTGATTGTTAGTTCAGTACAGATCATTAGTGTCTTAGGAGTAAATACTGTGTGTCATTTTTCCTTTAGAGTCATAAGTTCGGCTTCGTTGATGTGATGTGACAGCTGTTTGACGATCATCATGGATCCATTACGTATTTTTGGGGATTCAAGATTTCGGAACTTCCAATTTTAAGTCGAACGTAGGGTGACGGCATTCGCGAAATGTCATGAAATTGTATGTAAGTGACACCTTGTACAATGACGTACTACAAATTAAGTGGAATGCCACTGCAGCTCACTAAAATAAAATTAAAAAAATTGCCATTACAATTATTTGCTGATACAACGATTCTTTATAAACATAAATGTATATATGTAGTTTTTCGGATATATTGTCCGTAAGAACAGACAATAAACACACACACACACACACATACACACACTCTATTTTTGATGGATTACCTTCAATCCAGCGGGATCCCGCGTGATCCAGCAGATGTTATATTTTTTTTTGGGGTAATAAACATTCTTTGTTATAATGTAATAAAATATTTATATACACGTGGCGTCTGTTACGAAAGAAGAGTCATCACTTCTGATCTTGCAGTTGTTATTCTTTCATATTCACAGAATATATGACATACCTTTGTCAATATATAATATGCCGGTGACGGGCAATGATCCTTTCGTTAGTGGGGAGGGGTGGGCAAGTTTGTGGCCATTACTCGTGAAGCTGGGAATTTTTATCTGACGGGAGGCGTGCTGAGCTAGTCCTTGCAGGTTCGGTGACCACTGTGTCCCCAGTTGTATAGTGGTCAGTACACATTTTCAGCTTTGCCCATTCGCAGTTGATGTCATATATTCTGTGAATATGTTCGAATTTTATGTCAGAGACTGTACTGAGTGCACGCTCGAATACTTGGCTGGCTTCCCGCTTGCCAACACTTCAGAGCGGTCGGGCAGTTGTGTACGTCGAGTGCTTCGCGGCGGCGGTGGATATTTCCGATGCGTTTGTTTCGGTGTATTTGAAGAATTTTCTTCAGGACTGTAAATAACGATGGCTTCAATTGATTCTGAAGAGAGAGAAAACAATATACAGTGTGAATTCGATAAATCGGCCCCCACGATCGTCCGCTTTCGAAATACATTCGTGGTTGCTTGAAGATTTAAAGACACCCGAAAATGCACTTTTAGGACTACGATAAATAAATAAATAAAATTATGTTTAGAGTTTATGGGACTTAACTATGTGGTCATCAGCCCCTGAACGTACAAAATACTTATGAACTAGCTGATACTAAGGCGGCACAAATATCCTTGCCCGAGGGGAGGGATTCGAACCCCCGACCGTAGTGGCCGACTTGAAAGAGGCTGAATAGAGGCTCAGGGCTGCTTTCCAGAGATGTGCCATTAGCGGCTGGAATAGCTGCGCGCGGCGAAGACCGACGCAGTACAAACCGCCTCGATGTCAACCCAAACGGAGTACGTGCCGGCACAGGAAGCGCAGACGCAGACGACTCAGGCATCGGAGCAACAGCTCCGCCAGATGGCGATGAAGAACAGCAAGTCGCAGACGACAGCGTGCGAGCAGCAGCTCCACCGAAAGGTGGTTGTGGAGAAGTCATCCAAGACTACGGCTGAAGACATCGCTGAGCTGGCGACGCAGCGCAAGCAACAGGAAAGCAACGGATGCAGGAAGCGTGGGCCAAAACGTCCGTGATATCAATTTTCTCGTTTCCAATGGAGTGCTCACCATTTAGAAGGCAGGCAATCGGAAAACCGGCTGTTCGAGAAGATCAACCACCAGCAGATCTGGACCACGTTTTCGTGATTCCCTAAGGGCTGTAAGGCGAATACCGGAGCTGTCCCCAAGCCCACGGAATATTCCTAATTGGAACAAACCACCCCCTCCCCCCAAACAAAACCCCCTTGCAAGACAAACAAACAGTAGTATTGTAAAATGTAAACTATCACGGCCGGAATGGTCAAAACTACTAAAAGTTTCCGGGCTGTTATGCCGTGGTCTAGTGAATTTATTATAAAAAATAAATACATAAAAGTTTTCTAGGTGTTGTACAGCGTCATGATGTAAGCAGGCTATTACTTTAATAACCGTCGTGTCGGCCAACGTTACAGTGGCCTTCATCTGGGTATACTGATGTGAGCTGGTTGTTACTACACTTTATATTTACTTTCAATTACACATTACGCCATAATTTTTAAAATCAGCGATGTTATTGGTGGTTTTTGGCGGAAGAATGGAAATTCTATTATGATTGGATGCTGAGATGAAGGGAGTGGGGGTTAGCCGTTGCCTATTGCTTCTTGCATAGCGAGACATGATTGGCGTTCATCGGCGAATGGGGTGAGGGCTTCCGTTTCTTTCCTGCTGGCCGTGGGCGGCGGCAGTTGCTTACTAGTGACGCTCGCGTGTTGTGTTGTGTAGGCTACTATTCATACCCCGAAGAATTTTATTGATAGTGACAACAGTTGCGCTAGCCTACATTTGCATACAAAAGGTTTATTTATCTCACTGGATTGCACACATACGTGCGTAGCGTACTCCGGGTCCCCAACTAATGACGTCATTCTTCCTTCCCTCCTCCCTGAACTGCATTTCCTTTCCCTTACCCTCGTTACCCAACGCCACTCCTTCCCATCGCCACTGGGGCGCTGATGACCTAGGCAGTCTGGTCAACACCATCTAAAGACAAAAGCTCATAACAGCCAATGTCACAACGATAAGCCGCTATCGCTAGCTGACTTGATGGTCTCAGTAAGCTAACGCTGAGGGCCTCCTCGCTGTGATGTGACGCGAGCTATTGTGAGGTATTGTCTCTAGACGGTGTTCATTTCGTCCCCTGTCCCAAACAATCAGCCGCTTCGCCTCTACGTGAAATCTGTCTCTTTACATCCTTTCTCAGAGTAGACTATTGGGCAGTAAGTCGGGCATTTCGAGGATGCATAGCTGGAAAGAGGAAGAAGAATATTGAATTACGAACGTTTAAATGTTTCAGTATTTCGAATTCGTAAAATTACGACCGTTGATACCAACGAATGAAGTCTGTTGTTTTGGATATGTCCCAAAGAACAGATACCTAATCGATAATTGTAAAATCAAATGAGTTAGTCGTAGCGCGCCAAACGACTACATTGACATCTACTTTTATGCGTATTTCAGTCAGCGCGAGCACAGACGCCATATGCAGACCTCCACTGTTTGTGACGGCCGCGATGGCTGAGCGCTCTTCGGCGCGCCAGTCACGGTCTGCACGGTCAGTACGGTAGGAGGCTCGAATCCCCCCTCGGGCATGGATATTTGTGCTGTCCTGTTAGATAGTTCCTAAGTACTTTGTAAGGTTAGGAACTGATGACCCTATAGTTGAGTCCCATAAGCTCTACAAACATAGGAACATTTTTTTAAATAATAATAATAATAATATGGTTTTCTGTTCCATAGGACCCAATTGAGGAGTGAGACGCCATGGTCATGGAACAAGTCAATACACGAATTTTTACTCAAGTATAGTAACAGAAAATTTTTAAGTAGTCCTATGCACACGAAAATCTTAAGACAAAGTGAAAAGAATCAATAATGAAAAAAAAAAAAAATGAATTGTTTACCTTTTCTAGGAGTTCATCGACAGAATATAAGGAGTGAGCCATGAGGTAACTCTTCAATTTACATTTGAAATCGTGTGGGTTAGTGCTAAGATTCTTTAGTTCTTGTGGCAGCTTATTGAAAATGGATGCTGCAGAATATTGTACACCTTTCTGCACGAGTATCAATGTGGTGTAATGCAAATGTGGATTCGATTTCAGTCTAGTATTTACCGAGTGAAAGCTACTAATTCGTGGGAATAAGCTGATATTATTAACAACAAACGACATTAAAGGAAAAACATATTGTGACGCCAGTGTCAAAATTCCCAGACTACTGGAAAGGGGTCGACATGACGTTCGTGAACTTACACCACATATTGCTCGAAACGCCCTTTTTGAGCTAGAAATATCCTTTTTCCATCAGGCGAGTTACCCCAAAAAATAATGTCGTACGTCATAAGTGAGTGAAAGTAAGATATTGTTCTAATGATATATATATATATATATATATATATATATATATATATATATATATATATATATATATATATAGCAGAATTTAGTTTTGGAACAAGATCCTGAACATGGGCATTCCACGACAGCTTACTGTCTATATGAATACCTAGAAATTTGAACTATTCAGTCTCACTTATCATATGCCCATTATGTGTACTCAAAATATCAGCTTTCGTGAAATTATGTGTTAGAAACTGTAAAACCTGAGTTTTACTGTGATTTAACATCAACTAGTTTTCTACAAGCCATGAAAATAACTCTTGAACTGCATTATTTGATACTGTGTCAATATTATGAGCAACTTCCATCACTACCAAGCTGGTATCATCAGCAAACAAAAAATATTTTACAGTCACCTGATATACTCGAAGGCATGTCATTTATATAAACAAGAAACAGCAACAGTCCCAAAACAGAGCCCTGGGGCACCCCACACTTAATTGTGCCCCATTGCGATTGTACGCCATAGACATTTTCTACACTGCAGAGAATTACCTTCTGTTGTCTTTTATTAAAGTAAGAGGTGAACCAGTTGTAAGCTACTCCTCGTATTCCATAATGTTCCAACTTCTGCAACAATGAACTGTCTATGTACGACAAGTGGGGACAACGCCCGCGAGACACTTCGGGATGGTACCTTCTAAGCAGCACAGACGGACAGCAAACGACCTGATCAGAGGCCAAGTGATGAAACTGAGTGTGGAAAGGAATTAGACAGTTTTTGTCAAGGGTCGGTGCAGAGGTGGAGCAAAGAACTTGCAGTGTCACGATGCTGCTGGCGTACAAAACCAGAGCGGTTGAAGTCGGCGACAAGCAGGGGTGTGGGTGGGCGCAGATGAAGTGGCGGCCGCGCTGCAGCCAATATCTGACCGGTGTTTTGGGAGGCGCCTTTTTCTGGCGCCCTGGCAGGATTTACGGCGGTCGCCGGCCGCCACGCAGCGCTCATTTGTCAGATCTGCGGCGGGGTGCCGCGGCCACAGATTAAACCCGCGGTAGGTTCCCCAGTCCCTCACCCGCGGCGCTGACGTCTCGACCCGAATGCCAGCCGCGCCGCGCCGAGACAGTCGGCATTCCTATGCGGGCCGGGATTCACAGTGCAAGTGGGCCACGTATGCTGCTTCACGATCTCGTATATTTATCGCCATCGCATCACCAAGAGGTGAAGCAAGCAACGATATCCTATTTTGAATATTTCGAAAGTCCACGTGTTGGTTTTGTGCCAGTCGGTAACCCACGCCACAGGATGCCCCAGGGTGAACAATGCTACCGACACAGACGTCCGCAGAAGAACCATATGAGAATCAACGTTTCAAATCGAATTATGTCCAAAATACTAAATTTACAGTAGAAGCAAAACACTGATTACTTGTAACCTAAGGAACTTTTCACAAATTTTAAATTTTTCATTTTTTTTTTTTTTTTTTTTTTTTTTTTTTTTTTTTTAAAGTGTATTTCTAGGTACGTGAAAAGGTAAGATAAATTTACTGTTGTGTTCTTCAAATTTAAAGAAAATGTGTTGGACTTAATATGCTTTGATCCAATAATTTGTCAAATATACGAATAGAAACGATTACTGTGGTATATATATAACTAAGCATTTATTTTTGTTTCTTTATGAAATAACATCAACTGCTTCAGATTTTAAGTTGATGGGCATGTTTGGTTTTCTTATCCCTCTTTCAGCTTCCCGTTGAATTATCACTAACAGCAATTTCTTCATCCATAATAGAAAAACTACTCTCTTACACAAAGCTCACACTGTAACTGTGATTACAGAATGCGTAGCGTTGTTAAAACTAGCGCCCCAGCCGTGAGCATAGCCAGCAGAGCAAAGTTACAATACTAAAAAAAAATGTTCAAATGTTTGTAAATCTATCGGACCAAACTGCGTGGTCATCAGTCCGTAGCCTACAAACTACTTAAACCTAGGTAAACTAACCTAAGGACAAACACACACACACCAATGCCCCAGGGAGGACTCGAACCTCCACGGCGAGCAACCGCGCGCTCCGCAGCGAGACACTTTAGACCGCTCGGGTTAATTACTGCTGCACGATGGACACAATATGATTTGAAACACACACTACAGTGGACTGAATACTATTTGAAACAACAGCTATTTTACAGACGCAATTTACGCTGTTAGTGAATCCGATATGTTATATTCTGATTTGACAGCATGAATGATCGCTATGTAAACTATTCAAAATATGTCAAACTCAATTTTGTCCACGGGTGGGCTTAATAGATTTGAAACGATGCACCTTATATGTGTCCACCTTTAACGAAATGGAAACTCGCCCTTTCCCGGATGCACGTCTACGAACTGCTGCTCTATAAGGCAAGAGTTCTTCTATAACCACGAAACGATTCATCTCTATTGTCGCTGTAACAAGAAGAGGACGCCTACCTGTCATCTCTGTATTCGTTCAAATTTATGGTACATGTAGGGTGTGGGGAAACATTAGAGTGCCCAAAGTGGGAACGAGAGATGGTCAAGCTATAGGAAATAATAGGAATTTTATACGAATCTATCATCAGACGAACCTTATCAATTGTCTCTGTGAAAGTGTCCTGTGACAAAATACTCCCTAAGTATTTAAAATTGTTCTCCTATTTGGTAATTAGCCTGTTCAGAAGTCTTTCCCAAAGATATTACTTTCGTTTTGTAGATGCTAATCATCATACCATAACCCATAAATCTCTGATCTACCTCTGAAACATCAAAACAAACACAGAGATTATGTCGTAACTTCACAGATATATGAGCAGTCCAATATCAGACCTGGACATGTGACCTAATGGTCAAAATTTAGTTAGCAGTAGATCCTAAAGGTAGTTTTTCCGCTCTTTTTATTGGTGAAGTCGATTTTTTTTTTTCAGAAAATCACAAGTTAAATTTGACTTTTCACATCAAACGCGGACACCTGCATAAGAGCTTGATATCAAATTCGGACACTTGTTGAATAAAGCAACGGGAACACAGTAAATGATCACATGACGTCGAAAGTCAGACATGGTGATATTATGTGCCAGTTACTAAGACGTAACAGCCCGGACGTAGGTTTTCCAGTAATTTTTTATAGCATTATTACTAATAACCACCTAAAAGCGACTGAAATGGAACGTAATATATCACCAGCGTCCGAAGGAAGAGTTACGAAGCTTGTAAACTACACTGTTTTGTGTCGTACGAAATTATCACTTGTTGGAAAGAAGTTAGATGTCAGAAATAATGTAATTATGTTTACGGAAAAATTTTAAGTTGATTGGGAAATTTCCACACATTACAGTAACTTCAAAAATACAAAAGTTTTATTACTACTCAAATTACTGTAAACGTAACATTTCATTATGTACGTAAAATTAAAAAAAAAATTATGATTATTGTGGTTCTTCATTTTTCCAATATGTAATAGCGTTCAAAATTTAATATTTTCCACTTTATGTCGATACTTCTATAATTTCCTGCATTATAAACCTGTAAAATATTCTCGTCAGCAGTAATCGAATCTCTGTGTATCAAAAACATCTGAAAGCGTGTTCACAGCAAAAGCGGGCACCTACACGTTTTGGTTTCAAAGACGGACATCTGTATTTTCAAACACAATTTGAAGGTGCTTGAGCAATCAAATTGATATTAGCTACATCCAGTTATAAATCCTCGAAAATTAAAGTTGATAATGCTCAAATCAGCTTGTAAATATATTAGCTCAACGTTTCGCAATAAAAAATTGCGTTTATCTCAGTTTCTGGCAAACGACAGATATCTGTCTTTGATAATAGGCTATTCATATGTATGTGGTTTCCAATAAGGAAAAAACAGATGGTTTAGTAAATGTTGAAGTCCTACCAAGAACATATTTAAAATAATTTCAATTTATTGTTAGTCTCAGCTGTAAATATTATTTGCTTGATATCAGGTCGATCACATTGGTTAACTTCAGCTATAGTTCTTACATTTGCAACCCGTCTCGTCTATGTTTTGCAAAAAATATTACTCTCGTTTGGTTTTACGCAGAC
This sequence comes from Locusta migratoria, assembly GCA_026315105.1. Taxonomy (NCBI): domain Eukaryota; kingdom Metazoa; phylum Arthropoda; class Insecta; order Orthoptera; family Acrididae; genus Locusta; species Locusta migratoria. The sequence goes on along the minus strand of CM048747.1, from coordinate 207,424,807 downwards.
GAGACGGGTAGTGGAAGCAGTTACCAGATGTGAAGATGACCTAATTGATCAGGCCATGCTATCGAACAATAAATGTTTGTAAATGAGACTGGCAATAAATAAAACTTGTTTTATTGTTGAAGCAAATCACGCAGCAGTTGTCATATATATAAAATTTTATGTCTGCACTACATGTTTCGTGATGACATTATCCCATTATTAAGTTCCATAAAATTCATCCGCCGTTAATAATTGGATAATGTCGTCCCGAAACATGTGCTGGCATAAATTTTATATCTCTGACAACTACTCGTGATTTACCTCAATAATTAGACGAGCAGTTGAAAACAAAGAATTGGTTTATTCAATACCGTTGCTGAATCTTTCATTGTCCATTACGTCGACTTTAGAGAAGAGGTAGTTTAGAAATCTAAGCAATTGCTAAGGACAATCAGAGCTCAGAATTCTGTCAATTAGTAACTGATAAAAAAATAATAAATACATAAATATACTGGGTGAATCACCTAACACTTGCACCGCAAATATTGCGAAAACGGAAAGTGCGATTAATGTGCGGTTTTCACAGAATGGATTGGTAGTCAGGGCCTCGTATTTTCAGCCTACAAACAGATTGTAATTTTACTTAGAAAATGTATTTTTTTATGCAAACATACATTTTTTTAAATGGAGCAATGCCTGTAGACATTAAGAAATGAAAAGTAAGGTGCACTAGAATATCAGCAGTGTTTGTTACAGGATTCTAGTGCAAGTCGTTTACGAGATACCGTCTTTTGAAACGTTCCCACATCGACATTTGCTTGTGCCAGTCAACCCGCATGGTTGCTAGGTACGATGATATGTTTGCCTACAACGTGCTTGTGGGTTCCTTGAGTGCACTGCGGCTCGCTAGTCAGCGTGTAACAGTCCAAGCGGTAGGTCGTGAGTGTACGATGGGTTTTACCAATGCATAAAAACCCGACATGCTCATGGTGTAAGGAGAGTGTAGGAAGAATGCCGTTCGTTCTTGCAGTGTATGCGGTAAGATATCCCAATAGACGTCACACATCGCAGAAGTTATTCATCAACCTCTGCAACCAGTTACTTGAAAGTGGTATTGTAACACCGAGACAATGTAACAGAAGGAACGAAGTATCGACAGACCAGGGAAATTTATTGTTTTTTTCTGCTTTTCCTGTTGATCCGAATGTCAGCTGCCGCTCAATCGCACGAGGAATTGACATGAGTAAGGCAAGTGTCCTACGCATTCTCCATCGACATATGTTCCATCCTTATCACATCTCTCTCCATCAAGAGCTGCATGGAAACGATTTTGAGAATCGTGTTAGGTTTTGTAGACAGGATACTCCAGATGTATCATCTATCTTGTTTAGTGATGAAGCCACATTTGCCAATCATGGCAAGGCAAACCGCAGAAACATGCACTATTGGTCTGCTGACAGTCCCTCTTGGCTTTGATAGGTGGACCGTCAGCGTCTATGGAGTGTAAACGTGTGTTTTGGGATAGTGAAGAAGCAGCTCATAGGTCCGTATTTCATAGACGGAACTCTGACCTCGCACAAGTATCGCAGCCTTTAAACAGAGCATCTTCCACGGATGCTAGAAGACTTTCCTCTGCAGACTAGGAGGAATCTATGGTACCAACATGATGGCTGTCCAGCCCATATTGCACGAATTTCTAAGGCATGTCTTCTTGAAGTGTTCCCAAATCGATGGACTGGACACTGAAGACCTGTACCTTGGCCCGCCCTTTCCCTGGATTTGACGCCTGTAGACTTTTTTCTGTCGGGAAAACTGAAAGATGGTTTCTGCATGGACATACCAACCACACCCGATGATATGCAACGACGTATTACCGCAGCCTGCTCGGACATATCCGCTGAAATGCTAGCACGTGTGCAGCGGTCGTTCCATACCAGACTGACAGCGTGTATTTCTGCCGCCGGTGGTGATTTTGAACACAACCTATGATGGTCATTTGTCGCGTTACTGGTTAGAATCTACATAACTAGTGTATGCACTTGTTCTTTAGTGTGTGTTACCACAGGTATTGTACAACTGTCGGTGTGGGAGTTTCAAAAGACGATATCACGTAAACGACTTTCAGTAGAATCCTGCAACAAACATTATAGATATTCTAGTCCATCCTACTTTTACTTTCTTAATGTCTAGGGGCATTGTTCCATTTAAAAAACTGTATGTTTGCATAGAACTACACTTTCTAAGTAATATTACAATCTGTTTGTTGGCTAAAAATCGCACTCTCCGTTTCCGCAATATTTGCGGTGTAAGAGTTAGGTGATTCACCGTGTATACTGCTTAATAATAATAATAATAATAATAATAATAATAATAATAATAACAGTAATCATTTAAAGAATTAATGTATGGAAATTCACATTAATATCTTCATACAGTTATCTCTATACTTATAAGACTCTATCCGTTCTCTTGTAACTCAAGGTCCAGACAATAAATAACGTGAAATTTGGTACACGTACACAAAATTACATGGGGAAGGATCTTAAACAGGTATCGTTCCAATTTTTGGAAAACTAACCGGAAAATTTGAGAAAAAGTGAAAGTGCGTTTCCAATGTGTCCCTGTAAATCTATATCCTCACACTGATCTTGAAATTTTGCGCAAGTGACCTTCAAAACAAGAGGAAGGTCACTGTCTACATAAAATTTCGTTCATTGCATTGTGGAGGGTACTTTAATTACAGACTTCGATTGCAATCTCTATGCTTCTCTCATGTATATGTGTATGTGGCCTGCTCCAGAGAGGGCAAAGACGAAAATCTTTTTTTACATACTCCAAATGGAACGGCAAAAATGTTGTTTGTCACATTGCTTTAACATAAATGTACCCTTTTATTACATGCAAATAAACCGTTTTGCACGCTTCTACAGGAAACCTTATTTTAAACCAGGGCGAAGCCTGGTACTTGCAGGTAGTAACTAAATAAAAGTAGCATGTATATAATTAATACTCAGAAGACACATAACACAACGATTTTTGATACGTAAGAAAAATGAACTAACACACGAGTCAGAAAATATTGACAAATATTCATCGATATGATAACGTTCGAATGAGTCAGTAACAAATGGATACGGCACCGAGTCCCTAAATACAATCTCTTCCGCAGAGCTTATTTACACGCATTAATCGCGTGTTCTAACCATGAAAATTGTATTAACTTTCGGCTGTGAACCGAGAAATTATGCATGAGCCATAAGCTCGCTGTGAATGATTAACAAAATCGTATTGCACGTGAGCTTCTCCTACCCACATACGAACTACACTCATCAATATAAGTTGTGCATCACGCCTTTATATCCAAACTCTTGGCATAGGAAACAAATTGTGTCGCTGATGTACCTATATATTGATTTTCAGTTTGTATCCCATGGGAGATTATAGAGCCTCCTAGTCATTTTGTCACTTAGTGGTGTTAACGACCCCTTGCTCTGCTCTCACGAAATATGACCAATCGTTAAGAACTCGCTGGTACAGATTATCCCAATCTTCAATAGTGATTCTGCATAGATCTCGCAGAATAAGTGGTCTACATCTACACCGTCATTTACATTGATTCTCCAGAAGCCACCTCACGTTTTATGAAGGACGAGACTTGTGTACCACAGTCATTTTCCCGTTCCATTCGAGTATCGTTTGCACGAAAAATAACGACCGGTAAGCCTGCCTCATTGGGGTCTCTAAACTTTATACTGTTATCCTCACGGTCATTTTGCAAGATACACGTGGGAGTTAGGAATATATTGGATACTCATCGTGAAGCGTACGCTGTCAGTACTTCGATACAGTGATACAAAACACCCTTTTTGCCTATCTAGAACTGGAGTTGACCTTGATGATCCTGTAACTTGCGTCTTCTTGCACCTAGTTTTTTTAATCCTTATAGAAAAGATGGGATCTGAATTATAATTTGGTTGCCTGTTGGAATGGTAGGTTAGTACTCTTGCTTATTATTTTTCTGCATAATAAGTTGCTGTCTTTTATTTATCATGAGAAACTACAAAGTCTTTAATTTTATTCTAACCTATTTTTGTAACTTAAACTTTTGTAAAGATCGAGCATGAAATTTCTTTTTCTCGGGGGTTTGAGATTTGATGTAACAATACTTGAAACTTTTATCTTTTTCCCGGTTAGTTCACTTGGAGCCAGTTACAAAAAGAATCTATCTCACAGTTTATTATGATATTTTCTTTGCAGTTAAAGTTTTACTTTGGGTCTCTTTCGCCTCGTAGTTAGACTTGCACAGGGCAGGGTTGAGTGGAGAGCTGCATCAAACCAGTCTGCGGACTGAAGACCACAACTACAACAACAACGATGGTAAATTATTAAAAATGTCTATTCCTTTGGAACCCTTTTTGAACTAAAATAATTTCTTTCAAGTCCTAGTGTAAATCGTTTTTGTTTCTAGAATGGTATATATGAACTGAAATGTTTGTTGAAAAAAGGAATATATTAATGATGACGATTTCCATTAAGGAATAATTATACTGAGAGGCAGTAGTTAGTATACCCAGTTCGTTGAAGATTTACTCGACAAATAATACGTGTTACACGTATTTGGTCTCTGAAAATTTTGCTTGACTTGAAGAGCTAAATGTTATACCACACAGATATAAAGCAAAGTATCGAAGCTTTTTTATTTTTATGTCGTCTACGTCTGATAATATTCTAACTGCAAATACAGATTTTTTTCAGTCGTTTCTGCAATTCTGTGGTGTGCTCCTCCCAACTGAATTTATTATCAAGTTGCAAGCCCATAAATTAAATGCTGTCAGCCTTATTTGTTTGCTCTTCTTCATACTTCATGGATGTGAAATAATATTAAATAAGTGAAATAGTATTAAATTGTTAATAATTGTTCCATTTGGCAATTAATGTAAAAGAAAGTATACTAAAAGTTATTAATATTTTTCAACTTAAAATTCGGTGAAGTTACAGTCATTTTCCAAATGTGACATCTTGTGTGCTGTGTAACTCAAGAACCTCCTACCTGATTTCAGTGAACCACGATTCTTTTTGAAGTTGAGTAACATGGCAATAATAATTCATTGTTGTAAAACCTTTTTTTAACTTATTACATTAAGTGATTTTTATAAGGATTCGACTTACATAAGGTTGAACTGCCTTTTTATTATACGTTGATTTCGGTTTTAAGTATTATAGGATCTCTTAGCTTAAACTTGAAAAAATTAAGTACCTGCCCTGCACTTACAAGTTAGACTGCTGTGGACTGCCGTCCGCCACTCAACAGGGTCCCGCCTTCTAACTGGACACGGTATATCAACAGATACCTTAAAAACTGACTGGTTCCTTACAACACAACGCAGTGCAGCCAACGTAAGAAGGTGTAGCGCAGCCCGCAAATTAGACGCAGTTTCTGGATACATTTTATTTTTGAAAAGCTCTCTATTCAAGACACCATAAAATTATTTACTGAAACCGTTTTTAAATCAAATTCTAATCAATGTGACATTTATTTTATTACATTTACATATGTATTTTATACGCAAAAGATAACAAACGATGAAAAGTACCGTACCTCATAAATACAACTTGAGTCTATGCAATAGTGCCTTCATTTAGTAATTTAATTGAATATTTTACTAGGAATAACCTACGAGCTGTGAGTGTCAAATCGCGTGATTTCATGAAATTACGTCACTTTCGCTGCGAGTCTGTGAAGCTTACAAACTTAACATCTGCTTTCTATAAGAGAAAAATAGTCGGGCACGGTGGTCTTGGGGTAAAGTGCTTGATAGGAAACCGAAGAGTCGCGGGTTCAAAACCCGGTTGGACCTCGGATTTTTTCAGTCTGCACTTTAACCCATCATTTACCTCTCAACAATGTGAGGAGTCACCAGTCCACTTTAAGCTGTAGGTCCGCTTTCCCCGGTTGGATAACTGGGGTAGGCTAAGGACACACAAGTCCAATTTAAAGACTTGCACCAGGCCAATGAGCCACACGAAATTATTATTATTACTATTATTATGAGAGAAAAATGAAACCCCACGAAAAGTGGAAGGTTTCCTACTACTTGCTGCCCGGTTAGAAACGAAATGGCCTATATGCTGGATGTTCTGAACTGCATGTAAATAGTCTTTTCCTAGCTTACTGTCAATAAGTTAGATTTAAACAATTTATTAATGTCCATGAAAATATCATTATTTAAAGCAATACCTGTACCATCTGTCAGTGTGATTGTTGAAAAGGTCAACAACAATCACAAAGAAAGGAATGGTTATAAGATGGATCCTTGTGGGACACCAGATGTAATTTCTTCCGAAACTGATGATGACTGATGGCTTAATTCGCAATTCCGTTGCAGTGACACACTTTGTTTCCTGTTGAACCTAAAATTGTGGTGTCGCACTAGTATGAAGTGCGCGCCACCTACTTTCGCCGCGCGCCGCCATGCACGCACGGCGCGGCGTTTTTACGATGACAGCCACGAGCGCCCTCTGCTGCAACTCCGCTCGTGGCCACCACTGAACGACATCGTTCACTTGGGACTGAGATAGGAACCAGTTAACACTTCGGAATCAGATAGGCACCAGTGAAGACTTGGCTATCGGATAGGCACTAGGCAGGTCTCTAGCGCAACTATGTATCAGCACTCTCCTGTACTGAGCTATGTAAAAGTTAAGTATTGTATAAATTCTGTGCAATATATATTTCGTTCTAATTTACTCTAGTGTTTCTAGTTTCTGCTGTCCCACTGGCTGCTCACCTTCGTTCCTGCACAAGCGTGCATCCTTTATTCCTGTGTCGGTATCATTCTACTCGGCCACCGACACCCACGACGGAAACGAGACACAAAAGCGGCGACGAGTCTGGGACGCAAAAAAAATATTTCATGTTCTTCCTGAAACGCCATGTTTGGAACGAGACACACATTATGAAATTAGAAAAGTATCTGCAATAGACGGTATGATGATTGAATACCAAACGAAGAGTCATACCAGAACGTCAGTATATCTCAAGCCACGGCTGAATTAGCCCGTCGCGCTCTGTCGAGAGTCCCCGGAAGAGCCAAATCTTTATGCAGATATGGTCCTTTGATATCCGAACGCGGTTAGTGTAGCCTCTGACAGCGCGGCACGAACTGCAATTAGGGAGGCTGACTACCTTATCGAGTTTAATCAAGATCGCTATCTTAATACCGAAGTTTTAATTGGACTAATAATGACTTAATAATGAAAGAGAGGCGCCCTCGTCGGTGCTCGGTCCAACTCAATCGGCGACCCCCGGAGGACAGGCGCCAGCCGCCCCGCGAGGCAGGGTAAGAATGCGGGGGTGCGGGCGTGCTTGGGCGTCCACCGGCGCAGGGCAGGCCAGGGCACGGCTGATTGCTTTCGGCGCTTAACCGCGCAGGCGCATCACCGCCCTGATAGCTCTTCAGCGGGGGAGCCAGTTAATGCGCAGCCGGCTCCCAGGCTCGTAAACACGATTTGCATAATTAATGGCGTGTCCGTGGTTCCTAACCGTGTACGAGGCGAACGCTCACCCCCCGACAAAGTTTCGTACTAATATCTTGCGTTACTGCAGTCGTTCGCGTGTTACTGTTGTTGTTCAACTTCGTGTTTCGAGAGTAAAAAGGCCCATCTTCAGGTTCAGTACAAAAGAAATTCATGAAAAGTTACGGACTGCGGCTTCTGCTCTTTGGCACAAGTCAGAAAGAACAGAAGCGCCATTCTTAATTCTGGGCGCCAGAGGTACACAATCGTAAGTGTAAAAATTACAAATTTCGCGTTTTTGTTGCGTGTGCCTGCTTTAAGTAATTCCTTCTTAGGAGTAAACTACTCTATTTACACGTTTTCCAAAAAAGGTATTCAGCAATATGACATTACAGTTTGTGAAACGAATTCCCCCAGGAAACGGCGCAGTCCCACTCCCCTCTTTATTTATTTATTTTAGCAGTTTTCATCCCCACCCCTGTGGAGGGTAGGCGGGCCTTTTTAGTGCCCGCATCGCACTTTCTGGCCAGGGACAGTTTTTTTTTCATTTATTTTATTTATTACCCAATATTAAAGGCTTTCTTTAGTGCTCCTTCTTCATTTGTAGAACATGAATAATTTCGTATTTTGATGTACATTTTATAAGTTAAAATTTAACAAATCTAATGATAATCCATAATTTTCTTCTTAGAGTATAAATAACAGTGCCTGCGTGTTTCTGTGTACGTGTTCCATACAAATCTAGTTTAGTTACAATCTTTATAAAAATTTAGCACATCTGACCTTCAAACCACGAGGACGGTTACTATCGTTGTAAGGATCACGTACAACACCTCGCCCCACTACTTCAAAAAGAGGCGGTAAGTCGCTACTCAGTACTTCGGCCGCCGGGGACGCCTGCAGTGATGGTGCGTGTTTGCTGCTTCGCCCGCCGGCCAATACCAAGAACGGGGCTCGCCTAGATATGCCGGCGCACCACAGCAACAGCAGTCATTACGGCATAGTACAGGAGTTCGGACATTACGGCCGTTCCAGTCAGTACCAGGAAGTTAAAAGAGTCAACAGAAGAGTGCCATCCTTCATACAAGCCACAACTGAGCCGTGTCGGCTCGATGTTGTAATCCATTTTCGGTTAATTAATTGGCGGGCATTGGATGTTGAGCCGTGTAGTCTTATTCGCCTGCTCAGTTCTTCCTCCGCTTCTCTGAGGGGGGGGGGGGGGGGGGGTTGGACGTACCGAGCGGCGCGCATGTAGTTCTCTGGCCATGTGTTCCACGACTCTTCCGGCCGAGCGACGCGCGTTGTTGTGTCAGGGTCGGGCAATTCTGCTGTGGCGTCTGTCTGAGGCAACCACGCCACGCCTGCAACGTGTCGTTCGGACATCATGAGAACGGATTCCTAGTCTATCTCTTTCACACCATTCATGGGAAGTCTGCCAAGTTATGTGTCTCCACGGAAGTCATTTGTGTGGAAGTTTTGTGCTTCTAAAAAATGTTGAAATGTTTGTATAGTCTATGGGACTTAACTACGGGGTCATCAGTCCCTAAACTTACAAACTACTTATGAACTACTTACGAAATAGGACGGCACAAATATCCATGCCCGAGGGGGATTCGAACCCCCGACCGTAGTGGCCGTGCAGACCGTGACTGGAGCGCCTTAGTCCCCTCGGCCACCGCGACTGGCTTTGTGCTTCTGCCAACATTGTAGAAATGCGTTAGACTGGATGACCCTTCATTATTTATCAGTGCATCCGTGGGTTGTTATATTCAATAGTTTCAGACGATCGAAATCTTGCACTGTGTTCTTCTGTTTCCCCATATTTTTGCCATCGTTGCCTCCCGCGTTCGGTTACCTGCCTCGGGCGCGGGTGTAGTTTACTTGGCAGTATAGCTTGCCGCCTCTTTGTTGACTGCAGCAATTGGGGTGTAGTTTGGCAGTTTCTTTTTTATATTGTTATCTTGGCTGTGTGTGGGTAACGACTATATCTATGTTGTCAAACTTAGACACGAGCATTCTTGATATCAGTTTGACGTCAGTCATATAGGATCTGACTACCATCCGCCTCTTTAATTACTTCAATCTAACTATGTATGGTTGTCGTCTCACTTGTGTCTTTCGTTCTTAAGTACGCAAGTTTTCTTACGGATTATCAGTTCCAGGGCTACGCTCGAGAAGCAATGTGACTGCCATTTATTATTCAGTATTCATAAGCACTGTTGTTAGTGAAGAACGACCATTTTAGTGTTGTCTGAATTGTAATTTTTCTGTTAACACTGTTACTATTCAATGTAGTTTGCCCTCAGTCATTTTGATCACAACACGACAGTTATTGATATTTTAATAGGGAAGAAACTTTATTTACTGTGATATGTTGTTGCGGGTTGAGAATGATTTAGAACGAACATTTACGCCATCTACTGACGGTTTTGTAACTTGTGTTGACAGTGCTGCCCTCAGCAGGAAGTTTTGTAATTTACTTCAGACTGTTTTCACTACTGTAAGATGGAGGTGTCGAAATAAAGCTGTTTCTGTGAAGTTCACTGTGTTCAATTCTCTTAATACTAGTGTGTAGCAACATTTTGATGCCTCTTCCACCACTGCTCTCTTACACACATGTCGGGGTTTCATATCCTCCTGAAGAAGAACAACTTCTCCTATTATGGGTTCTCTTCTTGATGAGTAGCCTTTCACTTCATGGTAGTTCCTTAGTAGATACAGGTATTCATTTTTCCATCTTCGCCAAAGGTCTTCATAAAATTTCTGCCTGCATCGGAACTCCTTGGCCAGATTTTTGCTAACTGCTGGTTCTGGCCCATATGGAATAGTGACTAGTTTGTCACCATTTAAGAAGTGAGCTGGTGTCAACGCCATGTCACTCTCTCCTTGGGTGATGGGTCTCGAGTTTATTGCGGCTTCTATTGAAATCAAAATGGTGTTCAGGCTTTCTTCATCAACTTGAGACCGACCAAGTACCTCCCTCAAGCAGCGCTTTACAGAGCCAATCATACGTTCCCACCAACCTCCCCACCAAGCCGCACGTGGTGGTATGAACTTCCAAGTGATACAGTGGTGGGCACAGTAGTGCTGAACTACAGTGTGCTGGATCGTTTGGAACAGCTCTGCTAATTCTGTGTTAGCTGCGTGTAATGTTGTGGCGTTGTCAGAATAAACAGTGACTGGTAGGCTTCTCCGTCCTGCGAAGCGTTGGATAGCCATCAAAAATCGGTCAGTTGACATACCTGTAGTGAGCTCAATACGGATTGCGCGGGTTGTGGCACATGTGAATAGGACAATATAAGACTTCCTTACTTGGTTTCCTATTTTAACATACAGTGGCCCAGCAAAATCAATACCTGTCACTGCAAATGGTCGTTGAGGTCGAACTCTGACCAGTGGTAGTGGAGCCTCAAGCTCTTCATACCTACGACTGTTAATGATCTTGCAGGGCAGGCATGAATGTAGAACTCTCGTAACAGTTTGTCGTCCTCGCAATATCCAAAACTCTTCACGTAGTTCTGCCAGGACAATATGTACGCCAAGATGATGAAGCCTGAAGTCTGTTTGATCAGCAACTCCGTGAAATAATGACATCCATCGAGAATAATACGATGCCTTTCTGTGTGAGACAATGCAGCACACTGCAGTCTGCAGTCTGCAGTCGAATCATCCCATCCGACAGGAAAGGGTTGTACTTGGCAATTCTTGAAGATTTAGGTAACTGTTCCCCCTTAATTAATGCAGATAATTCGTCAGGGAATAGTTCCTCTTGCACTCTTCTTACCCAATACATTCGGGCATTTTGTATCTCTGGAGCACTTAAGCTGCCAGTATCTCGCGTCTTCCTCGGCATAATCTTAATGAATCGAAACACAAACGCCGTTACGTGTAATACTCGCCAGTATGAACTGAATTTTAAAATGTTGAACAATGGTTCAGTGACATTGATCATATTAACATGCAGGTATGTTTGTATTTTTCTCTTTGGCATTGTTTCAGGTGGAGCTGGGGTGCCCTGTGGCCATGAATGCCTCTCTTCTGCAAGCCATCGTGGACCACTCCACCAGGTGTCGAGTGTTGCCAGACAATCTGCTTCTATTCCACGTGTAAGGCGGTCTGCAGGATTTTCATTCCCAGGACAGTGTTTCCATTGGCTAGGTGTTGTGTACATCAATATTTCTGTCACCCGATTGCAAATGAAGGTTTTCCATTTGTTGGGGTCGTTTTGTATCCAGCCCAAGGCGATTGTTGAGTCACTCCATAATGTAGCTCTGTTAACATCAAATTCAATTTCCTGGCAATAATAATGAAGCAACAATGATCCAACCAAAGCACCAAGTAATTCCAACATTGGCAAGGTTACCTTCTTGATTGGTGCCAATCGGTTCTTGCTGCACACAATACGAACCGAGTAACCAGTTTCAGTTGTTGTTTATCATGCCCGATTTTAAGTCTTTTAAAGTTTTGTTGAATGTGGCTTATCTCCCCTGATGCCTCTGCAGAAACTTTTATTAATTATGTATTATGGTAACCTTGTAAATATATTTAAAGCCTTGTTGTAATTAAGAGAGTCTTCATAAAAGGAAATGAACATTTTGCATATCTTTCCCTAGTTATTTTGCAAAGAAATTTTTATAGCAATGTTTAAAGGTGTTAAATCCCCTTTTATTCATATTGTATTTTTTATATATTCCATTGTGGCAAAGTTAATATAAATATGGGGAAATCAATTTTTAGTAAGCTTACGTCCCCTTGATTAGTTGTTTTGGTGTTCAAACCTCTAAGGGATTAAGTTGTGCTTCCCGAAGTTCTATCCTTTGTGCTAAAAATTGCTTAATACATCTCCTGTAGGCAGTAATTGGCTTACGCGAACTTCTTTTCTCACTGTTGGTATCAACGGAGATCGTTTTGGGGTCTCGCCAACATTTGCTATTGACAGGACTATGTTTTGTACCAACACAAATACATAAAACTTCAGTATTCTTTTCATCTGTAATAAACGTTTATGTGAACTAATCACTTCATTTATTTGCAGACCTGGTCCAAATTTCTGCTAGCCACGGCCCTCCCATCTTTGTAACCTACAGCATCCCGAGGACACAAAATTTAGGAGACATAACGTCATAAACAATCAGGTGCTTGGAAAACTGATGCATCGCGCAAAAATGTTGCGCATTTCTGCCTAAACTACTGGACCGATTTCAACCAAATTTAATACACATATTGAAACGTGTCCATACAAAATGTATATTGCTGAATTTGTAAGAAAATGTCTAATATTGTGCCTCCTGTTTTGCGTCGAGTAACTTGCTTGCACGAAAATGTATAATATTGCTTCTACTGTGTATATCGATAAGTGTACATAAATCTGTGAAGTTTCATCTGTGACAAAGATTATGTAATGCATAGCATTGTAGCTAGGGTTGCCAACTCTCCCGTACTATACGAAAACTCCCGTATTTTCTTAATTTTATAGTAATGTTTAAAGGTGTTAAATCCCCTTTTATTCATATTGTATTTTATATATATTCCATTGTGGCAAAGTTAATATAAATAAGGGGAAATCAATTTTTATTTTATACGGGAGGTTGTATCTCCCGTATTTGAGGAAAATTACACAGATTAAAATTTAAACCTGCCACATTTTATTTTATTTATTTATTTATTTATTTTTTTTTTTTTTTCAAATCCAGTTGCTGGACTGTCGTTAGAACATTTATTAATTGATACGGCATAGTATTATCGATACGGTTACAACAGAGTTTGTAGGGAACACAAACACGGTAAACATTTCTGACAATGCTACAATTCAGTCCTTGCCCCCATTGTCCCTAAAGAATTCGGTTGATTTTAATGACTTTCACAACATGATTACTCATATTCAGGTAGACATAAATGAGGATAACATGTATGATGAATTTTCTTCTTCGAAAAATATAATAAATACAAAAATTGCCACCAATGGTGCCACAGTTGAAAAGTGGGTATCCGTGATGATTGAGGCAGAGGCCAAGGAAATTAAAGCCAAGGAGATAAAGATCGTTGGCTTTGTTCTCGGTATTCCGGCCACTAATGCTCTCACTGAAAGAATTTTTTCTTTGATGAATAGCAAATGGTCTGATGATAGGAAGCGTTGCAATCTAGATTTAACGAAAGCTGAGTTACAAATAAGTGTCAGTTTTTGTTACACATGTGATGAATTTGTCAAATTTGTAAAGAACGATCACAAACTTCAGACTGCTGTCAAGTCGAAGTCTCCCTTATTTTGACAAAAAAAGTAGGCAACCCTAATTGTAACTCGTGCTGAGAGACAGAGAAGGAGACTTGTGGTTCAGCTCGCTTAGAGAGCAGTTGTGTTTTGTATATGGCTCCGTTGCAGAGCAGTGGCTGCTGTGCCAGCAAGTTGATTTGATTGTATTTGGAATATATTGTATTTCTTAGTATTGTGAAGACGTTGTGCCACCACTGGAATTAAGGTAATTGCATTTCATGTAATTATGAAAAGGTTGTATCATTTAGGTAATATAATGGTGATTATTAATAATAAGTAACAAATTTGACCTTTCTTTCCTGTTTCATTTACGTAGTTAGAAGATTAACCTCGTTCCTTTATTTGATAATTAGTTATTTGTGGATTTAAAGTGCAGTATTGATTTTGGTAATCTTGTTGAACAGATTTCTTTATTGGTACCGTAGTAAATAATTTTATGCAACACTGAAGTTTATTGAATATGAAACTGAGTTTTGATAATCAGGTACTGATCTGCGTAAAATTCTCGTAGTCGAACATTAAGAAACTGGTTTGTGCTTTCAGTATCTTTCTCGCAGTCAAATTTTATGAGTATAGTCAGTATGTGTTTCATGTAGGTTACGTGTCACAGTTCTTTTGTTAAAAGATCCGTTGCGCACATAATCAGTTTAATGCACTGTTTCTTATTTAACAGTATATACACCAATATCAGGACCATAATTAAACCAAATTACTGTGTTAATTAACAATATACGTGTTCAGTTAAATTTTGATGAAGTTATCTGATGACTTAGTGATCTTGACTGTTAAACATCAATACATGACAACTAGTGGACTGAAACTAATACCAGATCAGGTTTTGAATGAGTAACTTTAAAATAAACTACTTAGTTGTCTTATTAAACGATAGATTCATCATTAAACATCACGTACTCAACATTTAATATTCCTTACCGTGAGGCAACAATTGTTGCAAGAACCACATACGACACATGGTTCATTAGATATAAAGTCATAAATCATAGGAGTCGTAAAAAACTTTCACAGAAAGCGACGAGATTTCTTATACTGTATTAGAATGAGAGTACTTAACGACTTGCAACAAACGCTGAACATAATTTCAAACCTTTATTATACTTTCTCTAGCTGACAATCACATCAAAATGATGAAAGGAAAAAAGTTTCTCACTTACTACTTCCCCATCAAGCACGATGTTTTAATTTATTAATTCTTTACTACTAAATGTATTCGCAACAGATTTTTCAGACATACGCCACCTGTACAATTCAGTATTGTAAAATAATACAATTGTACAGAAGATAATTCAGTAAATATGAGATGATTTATATGGAAATGGGTAAAAACTTGTCACGTCATGTACCGCGTTTTAATAAATTTACGTATTTACAACTAAGACACTTCTGTATTCTAGTGAACGTAAGGACATCCCTGAATGCTGACAGTGATGTTGACTACTTTGAGCCAACTTGGAAGTGTGAAGCGCACACGGCTGTAGGCGAAAGCAATAGACTTCTATAGAGCTACAAGGAAAGGAAGAGTATGAAACAGTGTACATACAAGGAATACCCATCATTTCAAACAGAACTACCTTTTAACGTGAGACTTGCATTTTATATTACGATTAATAAATTGCAGGATAACCTATTAAATGCTGCAGAGTGGACTTATCATATCCATATTTCTCACATGGACAGCTTTATATCACTTTCTCAGCGGTGGGGTCACCAAAGAAATGAGAAAACTAACAAGAAATATTGTTTATAGTCAAGTTTTGAATTAAATAAATGTATGAATGTTACATGTAAGTTGTATTTTGATTACTAACTTCCTTTCTTTACATACTGAACTTATAATGTGGTACATTATGCAAGAAACCCTTTTCTCTTATATACTCTCCGAAACATATATTATTAGAAAAAATGAGATAAACGAAGAGAGAAGGGATAGAAGTACTAAATCAGATGCTTCTCTGTAAATGTGTCGTGTGGATTGATAGACAATCAGGCGATTGGCCCTGTTGTGGTACCGCATCGTCTTACATAACCCCGTTATCTACATTCTCTTGAAAATGTTCTTCCAGTGTTACTGAATGAGATTTCTTAGCTTACAACGAGGCGTATATTCTTTCAGAATGAGACGGTTGCAGCACATTCTAGTATTCAGGTGAAACATCAACTAAACCTAACACTTCCATAAAGATGGATCGGTAGGTAGGGGCAGGTTTCTTTGACACCAAGGAACCCGGACGTTAGCACTTTGAATCCTTGCCTGTGGGGATGGTTGAAAATCGATGTCTACAAAGTAAAATTAAACACAAAGGCCGATTTGATTGTTTGGCATATGAATAGTGTAGCCAACACAAAGACGACCTCGGAAGAGCTACCCTTGGTGTCATCAATAGAAGTCGAAGGTGCATTGCAGTTGTTGGAGAAATGGTTGAAAATCAGCTTCGAATTGGTCATTTGCCTTTGCAATGAGTTTCTGTGGGTTACGTATTCAATAAAAATTGAACATATGGTATATGATTTTTATTGCAATTCGTCTATACTGCCACCTCCTTAAACAATTACTATTCCTCCTGAAAGTCTCAAAATGCCTTGAAACCGGCCAGTTGCAGTGCACTTGGCAGTGAAGTGGAAGGCGACTCTAACAAACAAACGCCAGTTAGTAGTATTCATAGCTTCACAGAAAAATATTTATTTTAAACATTAAAACTTAGACAATTCCTTATAACCGACATAATCCCATCACGTACAAGTTTTATAGGTTATGGGACCGTCTTATGCAACTGCAGTGGCCAAATGTACAAAAAATTGTTTGTTTTACATTATTTGTTTGATTTTTACTAAATTCGATCGATAACAGTTCTCATGCAGTAGGATTGTTGTGATTCTGAATAAAATGGAATACTAATGTTACTCACATATTTTTGTGTTGTCCTCTTCATGTGTGTTTTCTACCACATTGCCATTTGCTGTCACTGTTTATATTTACAATATTTACACTTCTTACTAAAGTTTTTGAAAAATCGCCATTTCTTGGGCCTGGCAGGCTATGCATGTCGTTTGTTTTGTTTTTAGAATGAAACTTTTCACTATGCAGCAGAGTGTGCGCTGATATGAAACTTTCTGGCAGATTAAAATTGTGTGCCGGAACCGGGACTCGAACCTGGGACCTATTTCTTTCGCGGTCAAGCGCTCTACCGACTGAGCTATCCCGACACGACTCACGATGCCGCCTCACAACTTTACTTCCGCCAGTACCTCGCCTCCTGCTTTCCAAACTTCACAGAAGCTCTCCTGCGAAACATGCAAGACTAGCACTACTGGAAGAAAGGACATGGTAGAGACATGGCGCCGCGGTGGAGTAGCCGAGCGGTCTAAAGCGTCTCGCTGCAGAGCGCGCGGTTGCTCGCCGTGGAGGTTCGAGTCCTCCATGGGGCATGGGTGTGTGTGTTTGTCCTTAGGTTAGTTTACCTAGGATTAAGTAGTTTGTAAGCTACGGACTGATGACCACGCAGTTTGGTCCGATAGATTTACAAACATTTGAACATTTAGAGACATGGCTTAGCCACAGCCTAAGGGATGTTTCCAGAATGTTTCATGTTTTGTTTTTGTTTATCGTCTGTGTGTGTGTGTGTGTATTATTTGCTTACAAGTTCTTTGGTTCGCACTGTGTGATGTGGTTTTTTTTTTTTCGTTTCTTTCAAAACAGGCATCTGCTAGAAACTTTGTGTGTGATGTTCTGACTGTATTGTGTGTATTTTTATAAATAAGATTTTAGTTCAACTAGCGACGTTCTGTCTGTGTGTGTGTGTGAGTGTGTGTGTGTGTGTGTGTGTGTGTGTGTGTGTGTGTGTAAGAGAGAGACAATGATGATTTTTCTGCAGATGTGTGTGTGTATATGGTTTCGTTGTTGTTTTATGTGGTCGTATTATGTGGTGGGTTTGAGGGTGGGAGAGGTTTGTGTTTGTCTACTATGTGTTTTATTAGTTTATAATATTTGCTGATGTTTACTTGGTCATGTAATACATGTTTCTTTACTATTAATACTTTGTGAATTTGGAAATTGTCTTGGAGGGTGAAGAGGTGTTTCTTATTGCTAAATCTGACTATTACATGTCAGTTTCTATTGGTGTGGGATAGTGGTTTTCTTGCTTAAGGTGATATGCAAACATTGAAAGGCTATTGCCATATTTCAATGATCGTCAGTGTTCTTTATATCGTGTTTCAAATGTCATGCTGCTCTGTCCTAAGTATAGAGTATCACAACTGTTACATTTGAGCTGGTAAATAACAGACTTTTGGTAGATGTCATTGCTTTCTGATTATGTTAGACATTTCTGTAATGAGTTATGGCTTTGATATGCTATTTTTATTTCTTGTTTCTTGAGGATGTTTCCAATTCTGTGTGTCAGTTTATTTCCATAAGTAAGTGGGTACCAGTTTGTTTGTTGAGTTTCTGTTATTTCCTTCTTTTTTTGCGGGTTGTTGTGAGTGTTCTGAGCCCTTGGGTTTGGGTGTTTTGTTTCTTTATTTTATTTAAGATTCTTTTATTCAGTTTAGTGATGAGGGTTTCTTGGTATCCATACTCTATGCTACCTGAATTATTATGTCTAGCTCCCTGTTGTAATTTTGTTTATCTAATGGTACTGTGTTTAATCTGCGTAACGTGTATCTCAGTGCTGATTCCTTTTGGGCCTGCAGGGGGTTAGATATCTGGTGTAATATTATGTCTGAAGCAGTACTTTTTCTGTAGATGCTGATTGACTGTGAGTTATTTTTCTTTGTGCTGGATATATCCAGTAAATTAATTTGATTTCCAATCCATGGTTTACAACAGCAATCAGTTAGAATAAATATTCCTTCTAACAGTATTGATTGCAAATTTTTTATTAGTTAATGACGCGTTTCGCCCTTTAGCAGGGCATCTTCAGATTATCTGCGTGACAGAATTTACACAAAATTACAAGGCGGAATTACAAACGGTTATAATGGTACATGGGCTTATTTTGTGTTAAGAAGACAGTATAAATGGTAAACAAAGCTTACAATGCGCTCTCCGTGGTGTGACACCGTAAGTTGTTATTGCGGTGTTTCTATTTTCCTGGAATGTTTTTTTGGTTTTCCTTGTGGTCCTACAAATGTTCGGGTAACAACGAATTACAATTGGAACATACTCGGTACCTTAATCGAAGCGGTTGTCTCTGATGACACAAGATAAGCAAATGCTTACAATTGCGCTCACGGGCGGTGGGCGGGCGTGGTGTGCTGCTCCGCCGACTTGTACAGACTAAGGGAATGTGGGTAGGGAGTGACATGGGAAGCCGATGTATACGACGGTACGGGTGAAATCTAGCTATCTGAATACAAATTTAACGAAACGGAGGTTATTAAGCAGGACAGAAGTTTATAATTTATGTTGGTATTTGTAAATGCGAGGAATTTTATTTGAACAGAGACATCATAATATCTAGGAATGTTTGATCTTTGCATGCCAACTGATCGTTTAGGAGGTGTGGGTGTGCAAAGTAAGCGCGCTTCGCTATCTCACACTCTTCCAGTAAATTTAGCTTATGCCACTTCTGCGCTATATATAAGATTTGCATGGTAGGTTGTTGATGATCGGATGCATTAGTGTGTTCCGCAAAAGGGGAATGTTTTTTTGAGTTGGCCTTTTTTTGTAAGAAGGTGCTCAGTAAAACGTACTTTAAAGGTCCGGCCTGTCTCTCCTATATATTCAGGTGGGCATTCGGACATTGTAGTTTGTAGACTCCTGAGGAAAGGTATCTGTCCTTATTGGTTTGTTCGTTGTGTGCGGGAATTTGCTGTATGCTCAAAGGGCTACTAAATACGACTTGTACATTTGTGCCACGAAAGAGTTTAGCCAGGTCATAAGAAAAATATCCCATGGAAGGAATGGGGATACGTATAACTTCATCGTCAGGTGTTACCGAGTGAAGCTGTGGTACATCTTTAGAACGTTTTTTATTGTACATTTTGCGAACCAAGGACGGGTTATAACCATTCATTTTGGCGATGTATTCCAGATTATTTATTTCTTTATTGACGGAAGTTTCAGAAAGAGGAATCTCAAAAATTCTGTTAATCATTGATTTAAAAAAGCTCATTTTGTATTGCCATGGATGGCATGAAGATGCATGTATTACTGAGTCATTTGTGGTCGGTTTCCTGTAGATTTGGAATACAACTTTGTTTTCAGCTAACTGTAACTGTAGGTCTAAAAAATTTAAGACACTGGAGGAGTTCATTATTTCATGTGTAAAGGTTAGTTTCGGGTGTAAGTTGTTCAATTCATAAACTAGTACTGTTATATCAGCTAGGGTGCCATTGAAAATAATTAGGATGTAATCGACATATCTCTTGTGGAAGAGAATTTTTCTGCTTATTGGAGTTTTTTGTTGTAAGTATACAAAAGAAACAGTTGTCTTACCATATGCTAAATAATTATTTAATATTAAGACCTAGACTATGGCAAACTTTACTTTTTCGAGTCCGGACACTCCGTCAACCTAAACTGTTTACCCAATACCGGGCCACGTCAACTGTCGCATCTCTGAGCAACCTTAGACCATCTAGGGTACAGAACTGTGGGCAACTAGAACGCTGAAGCAAATGTATCATGTCCGGTGGTTTTCCACATTCGCACAGATCCTCAGTGTCCGCCGGTCCACACTTAGCTTTAATGGTTTTCAGAGGTGCAAGTCCCATTCTCATCCTATTCAGGGTTTGCCAGGTCTTCCAAACCGTTTTTCTTTCGATGGGGCGTGCCTGTTGGAGTGGGTAGGTTTTAGGTAGTTCAGTTGGTATATTCCTCAAAAATTTTTTCCTTGGTTGGAGTTTTCCTGGTTGGACTTGGGCGTTGTAAACAAGGCGCTCGTCGAAAGTTTGCTTGAATCGCTGTGTGTACTCTGCAGCTGTTCCGCGGACTTTTGGTGAGGGAAAGCCAGATGCTTTATATAGAAGGTCAGGGAGGGTCGGTTTCATAGATCCACTGATTATCCTACAGGCTTCGTTCAGAGCAATATCGACGGTTTCGACATACGCAGATCGATTCCACACTGGGCAGTCATACACTTCTGTTGGAAAGCATAAAGCCTGTGCTGTGGTGTGCAGTTAAGTCGGAGTTCGCACCACACCCGCTTTCTAAGGAGATCATTCCTTGAGCCTATTTTCTACCTGGTGATCAGCCAGTGATGTTTGTGCATTAGTAACTGTCCAATGTTACACCAGGGTATTTAGGGGTGTTTGTAAGCTTCTAGGTGCTTCCTTCTCACCTGATTTGCCGGCTTGTGTGTGCCTTTTTTGTATTTAAGTGCAAAGCACATACTTGCGTCTGTGCGGGGTTTGGCTTGAGGCAGTTCTCTCTATAATATTTAGACATATCCTCAAGTGCTTTCTCTAGTTTTCTCTCGATATCCTGGAAACTCGGGACTGCACAGCAATGGCCAGGTCATCGGCGCATAAGAAGTGTCTGGCACCTTCAGTTATTGTTTGGTCGTTAGTGTATATATTATATAGAATTGGTACCAGCCAGCTTCCCTGCACACGGATATTATTTTGATCTCTCCATATACTCCTTTCCCCATGCAGTGACACATAACATCTTCTATTCTGGATCATGGATATTATCACTCTTACTACCTTGTAATCGCTCAACTTGTTACACATTTTGCAGAATAGTTTGCTGTGATTTATAGTATAGTACTATAGTATTTATAGTATCGTATCAGATCAACTAGATCTGTTCGATAAATTCAGTTAGTTTGAGGGCCTGGCTGGTGCAAGATTTACCTGTCCGAAAGCCTGCCTCATCTGTCATTAGTTTGGAATTTACGATGTTTTGTATTCGTTGCAGAATCATTATTTCGAATATCTTAAAGAGATAGAACAGTGGGCAGATCGGGGCCTTTTCCTGGCTTCTGTGATTGCCACGACTTTGAGTTTGCGCCACATTTAGGAATCTTGTAAGAGCGATGTATTGAGGAGACTTAGAAACCATTGTTTTGTTATTGGGCTCAGATGTTTATTTGTTCTGTGCATATGTCTTCAACTCCTTGGAACTACCAATTTGGCATGCTATTTATGGCCATAATTACTTCACTCTTTTTGAAGTATGCACTGAGTGAGTTAGATTCGTTTTGACGTTTCGTACTAGTTTGGAGCGACTACACTTATTTTCAGGTCTCCCATTCAACAAGAGTTGGTGTGCGACCTGTTCAGGGGTTATATTTCCATGTTGTTTTTTTATGTTCTATTGGGTCTCCACAGAGTTTCTAGATAGTATTCCAGGCCAGCTTACCGCTGTGGGTCATGTTCATTTTCTAAAGGGTTTCCAACCATTTCGCTTTTCTGGCTTCCCCGATAGCTTCCAGAAGGGTCGTTCCACATTCTGTAGTCACCTCGCTGAAAGAGTCATCCTCGTAAGGTCTCTTTATCAATCTCCACAAGCCTCCCGTGATGCCCGGAAGGTATTATTGTCTACACCCCCTTGCTATACATTCCTTTGAGATCGTTTTAATAAGTACAACGAACCTTTCATAGTTCTCCGGTATTGGTTCAATCTTGATGATTTCCTTACAGATTTGATTCGTGAAATCCATCCACCTGGCTTTTTTGAAGTTACATCGCCTTTTAAATGGGATTGTTTATGTTTTGAGTGCAGTATATACACTGATACCTATGGGTCTTCGGATCGGACCATGCACTACAGTACCTAGAATCCCAAACCCCTTATCTGGTTGAGATTCAAATTTAAAGAAAGAAAAAGACAAAAAAGGATTGTTATTTGTACCTTCCTGCGGCTCATCGGACGTCTCTGTGCTGAGTAAGCAACCTATCCCTCTCAAAAATATTATGTTGGATGTTAGGTGTTGAGAATCAAATGTCTGTGTTGTATGCTCTTCTCCAGATCTTACTGTTAAAGGAAAACGGTTGTTTAGGGTCATGTATTAGAGGTATACCGCTCCACAGCCTCGTCATTCTTGTCTGTTTTCTCATATCTCTAAAAGCTGCTATGGCTGTTAAAGTTACTTATGGCGAATTTGTTCTTTTGCACCAAAAGTGGTCATGTGGTGTAAATTCAAAGTCAACACCTGTAGGTTTATACAGAGATGTGACGGTGCATACTCCTGGTTCATTTATTATTATCTCAATGCCTTTGTCGTTCGTAGTGGCAACGGATTTTATTAAGATGTTTGATTTAGCGAACAAAGTGCTGCCATGTTACTGGCTTGTTACAGTCGCTAGTGAGTTTGCATTTATCTGCTTGCGTCATCAGAAGGATTGTTGATATTTTGAGATTAAAATTTGCCAAACCACAAGGGAAGATTAATGATGGCTATTTCCTCATAAAAGTTCTCTCTCTGAATCACATTCGATTTTATGAAACAAAGTATAGCCCTGCGTTGCAGTACGTTTGGCACCACACAGCTTATGAGATTAACACATGCGTAACAATATCTGGAAAAAATATTTAGAGTGGCTTTTGATATTGGACTTTTTGTATGCGAAAGTGTTTTTGAATGTAAAAACGTGGCTTTTGTGAGATGTGCACATTGTTCTCTTCGTTTTAATCACATTATCGAAATCTGGTCTCTGCACTTTGTGGAAAAATGTAAGCGCTAGCAGGTATGTTGGCTGTAGAAATACTTTAGGCAGAAGGCTTTTGGCACTGTTGACTTAAAAATGTAATGATGCAAAATTCTGGTTACTTCGTTTATCTTTATTAAAGTCTCTTCAAATGACAGAGACTGAAGTGGTGAAGTGTTACTGTAAACATGACATTACGCAGTTACCAGTGGTCGATGTCCCAAAAATGTTCAAATGTTTGTAGAGCTTAAGGGACTTAACTACGGGGTCATCAGTCCCTAAACTTACAAACTACTTATGAACTAACTAATCCTAAGAACGTCACAAATATCCATGCCCGAGGGGGGATTCGAACCCCCGACCGTAGTGGCCGTGCAGACCGTGACGGGAGCGCCTCAGTCCCCTCGGCCACCGCGGCCGGCCGGTCGATGTCCCATATATGATGTTATACACACGTATTGTTTCTCTCCCAAGAAATTTTCTGATGTAATACTTAGGACCATTTAATTTCTTTCCCTGTCTCTTCTAACCGTGTCATTCCATAATAAACTGCTGACATCACCCGAGAATAATACGATAATTTATGTGGTGTGTGGAGGGATTTATTCACACTAATGAAATGCGCACACTTTACGTTCTCCAGTGAGTAAGTAATTATTTTCTATTAAGTTCTACTGTTCTCAATCAGTTACCGGATGAGCTGAGGGGGAGATTTTTTGTCCCTAATACTTTCACCGCCGCAGGTATAAAAATGCATTAACAACCACAGCATGAGGCTTGGATGGTTCCTTCAGTGGTAGAGAACCTATAGAAACGTTTTGAAATATGAGTGGATATATCAGAGAAAAATTTACAATGACTTCAGTTTTAATTTTTTTCAAACCTCTAGATTTTAACTAGATGTGTTTGTATAAAGTTACTTAATACGACAAAAGCGTATTAGGCTCTAAGTGTAAACGTCTCATGTCATAATTTTATTTTCTGAGTAAGATCCCCCGCAGAGGTGTTGATAAAGCATAATTATTAAAAAAAAAAAAAAAAAAAAAAAAAAAAAAAAAAAAAAAAAAAAAAAAAAACCTTGGGAGGTCTGCAAATTTCGTTAGACAGCAAATGACGCTAATAGTTGACAGAAGCGTATTGACAGAAAATGCATATAAACGCTACTCACAAATATGTGCAGCAGAATTACCCGCACTTAACTACAATTGCTTAGAACCAGTCCTGACATGGACTGCATAACATTTTAACGCACGTGACTATGCTCTGGCAGCGTCATATATGCATGTTTGTCTGTATGTCCTCTATTTGTTCATAAACCATTCGTACGATTGCTATGAAACTTTAGTTAATTATCCACCGTACGCCCACGAACGTTCGTGACCCAAAAACAAAAGAACACGACACATAGCTCAGGAGATATCACGTCATAATTAATGAGAAGTCACCGCGTGAGAATACCCAGATTTATGGGTCAATTAATGGAAAATGGGAGTAGTTACGACCTGCAACAAAGTTTTCATGTAATTTCGAACGTTTATGAAGCCTCACACACACATACAAACTTATGAAACGAAGTCTACCGCCCACAACAGTATCGCCATTATGTCTGGCTTTTGGTATCTAATTTCTAAACATAGACCTTAGACTACAAAGCAGTTGGCTGTATATATAAGTTTGTAGCGAGTTTTTTATCGTTTCCTTTCATTTTCTTGTGTTTTTAAATAGCTGATCCACATACTAAAGAAAATTGTAATATTATAATTATCACATATAAAGGTATACATCTATTGACTAATGTGAATGTCGTTTGATAGTTACAAGACTAATGTTCTTAACATCAAGGAAGTGATGGTCATGTGTCACATCTAGAGCGCCATCTGGTATCAAGTTGTAAGTTCGGATAGCTGAGCTATTTAGGATTGTTTTTAACTTAGTGACCACATCTTGTTACATAATGTTGATGTTCATGTTTTATTTGTACGTTGACAAGCCAACAATTAAGTACGCTAGTAAATGTGGATTTTAAAAGCTTTTAATAATATTATTCTAAAGAATGAAGTCTAAGGTGCGTTTCGAAAGGGGATATTTAAAAATAAGTATTTCTCTGGCCCGTTGTATTATTGCATTAGGGTATGACTTTGTGTTTACTTGCAGATCTGAATATGGCAGTTAAACTGCCGAAACCGGTTATATATATATATATATATATATATATATATATATAATTTCTGTGTCTAACCAAGAGTTAGTTTGTCGTCAATGGCTATTCTGTATTCTAAACAAGCTTTCATGTTGGACTACTGTATTTTCATGACAATCGGTAGCAGTCTCTTTTAGTTGCCAAATTTCAAATTAATTACTTATGTTTCTTACGCACACTCTAATGAAAGAAATATAATTAAACGTATTTATTTAGCACTTACATGCACTGAGGCTAGACACAACATAAATGTCCCAAATGTACCTCCAGTCTCATATGCGACCTTTTCTCCAGATGCAACGGCAAGCTGTCAAGCAGCTACAAGGTTAACTTCCGACGGAGCGCGAACTCTGATCTTTTGTCCTCCTGAGCTGGAGGCCATTCCAATGTGTATCCGCCTCTGGTTTTAAGATTACAATATACCAAAACCCCTCATAAATAATTTTCTTTTAAAATAAAATTAATAATTTAATCAAACAATATGTAATATAATACAAGCACTTCATTTTTTTGTTAATGTTCGTTGGAATCTATAGGCTACGTAACAGATATACTTAGGAAGCTCAAAGAATAATACTATTTTAATATTCAATTAGCCTGGAAATGATAACAGTATAAAAAGAATAGCATCTCTGTTCTCGTTGCTGGTAGAACTTCCGGCTTGTAAGGCCGTGGTCCATAAATCTTTTCAGTTTCTCCTAACGTTTCGTCCACAGCTGCACCGGACATCTTCAGAGGTCTTCTTACTTGCGTTGAGTCTTGCCAACTGATGAGTCGTGTGTCTGAGAGCGCCATATACTCTGTGAAAAGTGGGCGTTGCCAAGCTGTCACGTTAACAGTTTGGCCACGCCCACTTTTCACAGTATATCTGGCGCTATCAGACACCCGACTCATCAGCTGGCATGACTCAGCGCAAGTAAGAAGACCTCTGAAGATGTCCGGCGCAGTTCTGGACGAAACGTTAGGAGAAACTGAAAAGTTGTATGGACTACCGCCTTATAACCCGGAAGTTCTACCAGCAACTATATTCCTTGCATGATCTCTGGTCTCGCTCTCTTTTTCTCTTGTCTATTTTTATATTATTGTACAAAATCTACTGATAAAATGGAAACTCAGGTACGCACTATCTGCTATCTGTTCTTATTAATAAATACCATCAGTGAAAATGAATTTCAGTAAAATTCATTTAATTATTTTACCAGTTCTTTTCCGCAATGATCAAGCTTTTCTCAGTTAAGGCGAACTATTACGACTTTGCATGGTTCGGGTATTAGATATATTGAAATTATGCATCTCGTGTAGCTTTATTGGCATAGACCCTGCGATTACTTATACGTAATGAACGGTCGGAAGTCTGATAACCGTTGGTACGTATCATTTATTACTATTTTTCCATTCATTAAATCACTTCGATTAAAATGATGCTACACGGGGATCGAATCTAAATATTCCGAAACTCCATCCAAAGTCTGCGAAAAGTTACGCGGTTCACAAATAATTTTTATTACAGTTTTATTACAACGAGATTTTCTACATCGCTGTGAAAGGTATTCGTCGAATTCTGTAGATTGCTTGTTCTGCAAAATACTTTAATATTTTAAGTAATTGGCCATTGCAATTCTTTTCATTTTGTAAAAATATTACCGGTTCATATAAACTGTAGGTTTCATTACTACTTGTTTTGAAAAACCTCTCAGTCACTTTAGTGCGGCCTATTTTTTCCACCCAAAATAGTCAGGCAAGCAATAACACTACACGGTCTAAACATTGTATATAAGGAGTCATTTGGCCGCAGCGGAGCGGCCAAGCGCATTGAGGCCTATGCTACGTTGCGCAAGGCCGCTCTCTGTCGGGGTTCGAATCCCCCCCTAGGGCATGGATGTTTGTGTCGTCTTTAGTACAACGTAGTTAAAAAGTAGTTTTTAAGTTTAGGGACTGATGAACCCGCAGTTAAGTCCCATAAGCGTTACGAACATATTTGGAGTCATTTTTTCTTAATAATTCGGCATGTCTTCGGACTTACACAAACCGTCACAAAACATCATTTATATTAACGCCGTGGTTGGAAATCATGTGGAAACAGTTGTAATGAAACTTCAAATTTTAGCAATATTCTCTGGTGGTAATCGCACACCTTTCGGACAACAACAGAAATGCTTGTATTGATATTAACACGCCGATATCGGGCTGTTTTTGCTAATTTGTGTGTTTGCACAGATTTAAATTTTGCTGTGTAAACTGCTCTTGGCGTAGTTATTGCTCGACGAAGCTATTTGTAGATGGCGAAGCAGTGGAAGCAAACCTGGTCAGGTGAACAGATACAGCCAGGTTCCCGTTCAAAGTGGTGTACATTGTTATGTGGAGTGTAAGCGTGCCATCGTGGACTACTGCGATGGTTTGTTTCAAATGAAACTAAATTTATGGATGCTAAGCAGGAAAAAGGAGTGGCAGATCTGCATTTTTTTTTATTTTTTTTATGTATGGGACTTAACCACTATGGTTATTAGTCCCAAGGCTTACAGACTACTTAAACTAAACTAACCTATGGGCAACACAATCACACCCATGCCCGAGGGAGGACTCGAACCTTCAACGGGGAGCAAAAGCGCGCTTCGTAGCAAGGCGCCTTAGAGCGCAATGCCATTCCACCGTGCCCCCAACGAGAAAAGGTGACGTAGTTTATAAGGGAGCTGAGTAAATCGAAGGTGGGAAAAATGAAAATTTAATGCCACGTCGCCAAGCAGAGAGATACTTCACTATTTAACAGAATCGATAAATGTATACAAAAGGTATCCCGTTGACCGTGTAGGTTAATTTATTGACCAGCCTAATTAGCCGCGCAGTTTCCAGGAAGGGCAGGTGTGTTGTCTGCCGTAGAAATAACGACGTGGTTTGGTGTGCCGGCCTGCCTAGCGGTCGTGTTAATGTTGCCCTGTCGACAAAGTTGGCGTTGTAGGCGGAAGACATCCTCTGACTGTTCTATGTTACAGATGGGGAAGGAAATCTTTCTTGCCCATTCAGTGGAACCATTCCGGCAATTTCATCGAGTAAAATAGGGAAATTACGGAAACACAAATCTGTATAGCCGGAGGCGGGTGTGAACCGTCGTCCATCCGAGAGCGAGTCCAATGTGCTACCTAACACACTATATTTTTCGGTGGTTTTCCGCACCCCACTACATCAATACTGAGCTGGTAAACAAATCTCAATACAGTTCAAAATATTCAAATGTTTTTAGAGCTTGTGGGGCTTAACTAACGCAAACATCCATTCCCGGGGGGGGGGGGGGGGCATTGTGAGATTACCGCCCAATATTGGTAATTAATAGCATTTGATAATTAAACAGTATGAAGTTCACTGCAAACATTGACCATGCCAATGCACTAAATGTTACACAATTTTAATCTTATTAATTATGGTAGCAATGTATGTACGCAGTTGGGTGACAACATTTGTAGTTAGGCCATAGGCAGAAATTCTCCACGTTGAGATTTGCTGTATGCTTGTAGCTGACGGGAGGCCAGCGAGCAGGCCGACGTTGGTGGCTTGTTGCAGCTTAGGATTTTTCAGGTTCATTTCCGTTGAGGGAAGAGAGGGACAATGGCGAATGCCAGGTGCAGTGCAGTGCACAGCGTGAAATAAAATATTCTAACACTACTTGCATTGGAAGTAATACGTTGCAGTTAGGAACCTTTAAGGCCCTCATTACAAAGGCCCTGTTGATAAATAAATAATACATTAGCTGATATAGTCACATCTGGCGTAATAGGTTTAATTGACAATGAAAAGTAATAAATTACCAACGAATACAAGACAGTTACACAACCAGCATGGCAATGTTTGTTTATATAAATAATATATTAACTATTTCTCAATATATTTTCAATTAATCTTGTGTATTTTATCTTGAAGTATTCAGTTAAATCACTTATCTGTGATATAAAAAATTGCACGATTATAATAAATAGTACAAATGATGTTTATACCAATATAAAAAACTAAGAAGAAATTTGTTTAATGTGTAGTGTAATAATTTTCGTTTTAAGTAAAGTTTTAGAAATGTATTGGCTGAGCGCTGTACGTTGGCAAGTCGGTTATAACAGCTGACATGGGGAAGTTGATGACGTAGGGAAAAAACCCGGTAGTTGGGCTTTTGGCGCGCGCGCGAGAGGGCAGGAAGTGACGAGTCGGAAGCCAGTGGGTAGCTGGCCGGGCGGCGTCGCTCTGCATGTGGATCTCCAGGTGGAGACTTCAGATTTTTGGTGTGGCAATTGCCATGTGTGATTGCTCGTCGTAGATTGCACCAAGTTGAATCGAGTGCTACTGTGTGTTGTGAGTATTTAGCCGGTGGAACAAGGTGTGCATCGCATTGAATTAAAGTGACTGTGATTTGTTAATGTAACACGTGTCGTCGCATAGGCACGAACATAAACGGTGTTTGAGACAGCCACATGGTGTGAAAAACAATTTGCGACAAATATTCATTTTGTCTAGGGGCTCACGAGCTATAACTTTATTTGATAAATGTGTCAACGTACAGACGTATCAGCCACAGGGATCTAATATTGTGAAATAAACAACATAAAGTGAACTTTCACGTGTTTTCAAAAATAGTAGTTAGCACACCCTTTTCTCTCATGAACTTGATTTTATTATGAATTTGTTTTGTTAATCATATGCAGGGAAGGAAAGCTGCGAACGTGCGATATCATCCCTTAGAAAACGAGTCAAACAGTCGCAATCACAGTTCCAGTGTTTTTGCATGTTTAGGAATTTGGTTCGCAGTTGGTGGTTGTGAGTTTTAAAAATTAATCTTTCCCTATTTAAAACTCTCACCCCGACCTTCACTCTCGCAGCATTCGAACTTCCGACCGTAGCGGCCGTGCAGACTGTGACTGGCGCGCCGCAGAACGCTCGGCCACTGCGGCCGGCGGTTCTTCTTTCTTCTCGCACAATGGCACCTTATCTTCGCGATAAATGTGTGTCTGCTTGAGTAGGTGTCGTATGTGTATCACATTTCACGTTGGATGACGGAGACAGAAGGAAATGGATACATAGTCTACTCCGCCGAGCTTTACGCACCCCTCCGAAAGACAGATCACCTTTAGCAGTGACACATGCCTTCACTTAATGTGACACCGCCGTGAGATTTGAAATTTAATCGAGGACATCGATGGAAGGTCTAGAGTATATGAATTTAACGCCGCCCCACTTCCTCTGCTTTACCATAAAGACAAAGTGAAACAGCCAACAACATGTGGCTTACCCAGGCGGACACCCTTTCAAGTACTGGCCACGCTACACTATGCTTAACATGGTAATATAACAAGAAAATGTACGAGGCGGAATTGGAAAATAAGTTTACCCTGTCGACTGTGGGCAGACTTGGGTATAAATGGGAAAAAATTTAAAAAAAACGTTCAAACGTTTGTATAGTCTATGGCACTTAACTACGGGGTCATCAGTCCCTAAACTTACAAACTACTTATGAACTACTTACGAACTAGGACGGCACAAATATCCATGCCCGAAGGGGGATTCGAACCCCCGACCGTAGTGGCCGTGCAGACCGTGACTGGAGCGCCTTAGTCCCCTCGGCCACCGCGGCCGGCGGGAAAAATTAGAAAGAGGCATGAAAGAAAAGATACATATTTTTCTACATCATTTTCAAGTACATTGAGACATTTGTCAAACCGCTTTATAAGCTTCAAAATGCCGACCAGGAAAAAATCACGGCGTTGCAGACGGAAGAAGCGTTGACCGCTATGGGCGAAAATCGACACAGCAGGTGAACGCGCACGTGCAACACACCGATACACCATTGGGTACAGGTCGACCATGAATATGGCAATGACTTTTTGTTTCCGATTGTGACGGGGGATGAAAAGTGGGTCCACCACCACAAGTCCCAAATGGTAGGCCGCATCCATCCAGTGGAAACATCCGTCTTCAGCTGTCCGAAAGAAGTTCAATAGCACTCCGCATGTAATGTGGTACCTACCGTTTTCTGGGACGTCCAAGAAGTTTTATTTCTGGACTTTTTTTGGAGGATGCAACCATAAATGCTGCACGGTACTGTGCCACTCTGTCGGAATTGAAAGAGGTGATAACGAAAAAAGCGGTCTGCCCATCTCAGATCTAGAGTTCTGCTGTTGAATGACAATACGAGAACACACTCGGCAACGGCAACGCAAAACCATATTGTAACTCTTGGTTGGGGACGATTACACCAACCGCCATACGATCCTGACCTCGCACCAAGTGACTTCCATCTGTTTCCATCTTTTCCTTCCTGGAAGGTTTTTGAAGGTTATAAAGCGGTGTGGCAAATGTATCAATGTACTTGGAAATAATGTGGAAAATTAAAGAAACATGTTCTCTTTAATGTGTCATTCTATTTTTGTCCTTTGATTCGCAACTCTGACCACAGTCGACAGGGGAAACTTATTTTCCAACTCCCCTCGTATTTTCAAAGAGACGAGGCTTTGGCAGTCGCTTAGCGACAAACGTTTTATTAAGTTTCGCTGCTAACTTTGGAGTGTAATTCTGTTGTATTCTTCAGTACAGAGAATAGTTTAATTCGGCTAACAACCTTTTCTGTGGAAACCTCTCATCTCCGTATAACAATGTCAATCCACATCCATTTGAACACGCTTGCTGTATTTGGCCCTTCATCTGCGACTTATAACACCCCCTTCCCCTCCAATACACACACTTCTCGTGAGTTTCTCAGAATTAATATGCGATGTTAACAAACAACTCTTTTTCTAAAATTATTTTCTTGCCATTGCCATTCTGCTTCTTACATCTTCTGTACTCCGATCATCCTAAGTCATTCTACTGCCCAAGTAATGACATTCACCACTTTTATTGTATCTTTTTCTAACCTAATTCCCTCAGCATTACCTGATTTCAATCGACTGTATTCCATTACTCTAGATTTTCTCTCGTTCATCTTAAAACCTCAATCGTAGAATGTGCATTCCGTTCACTTTATTGTCTAGTTTCTTTGATATCTCTGACATGATGTTAATGTTTTCTATTTCCAGGAACTGGCGGTCCCCGTTCGGAACGGCAGTGCTGACTACTAGTTCCAGGAATTGGCGAAGCCAGAACTAACACTACTGGATCTTCGTGTCCGTCATCAATAACTTACTTTTTACTCATATTTTATAATTTTGTAACTTAACGCGCATAAAAATTGCATTCTGCGTAATTCACACGTTTTAGAGGCATAATAAAAACAAATCTTACTAATTTTCATCAATAGTAGAAGACACAGTTCTAGCAAGTCTTTTGTTATTATTATTATTAATGTTGTTATTAGTCGCAAAGCTCCCAGAGTGGAGTTAAGATTATTCATTTTCAATTCATCTTGTTCTTTTTATTTGCTCTCCAGGTTTTCATTGTTTCAGAGAATTTAGCTCTTCTTTCTTCGCTCCACTTTCTTCTGGTTTAAC